>OU026114.1:12500000-13750000 GCA_907269095.1 Blastobasis adustella
AAGTAAATTATATAACCTACTTAAGGAATCATTTATTTACTTTTGATGATTTAAAATAACAGAACAATAAAAATATGGATTTTGATAGTGCATATGCTCTACATATTTGACAGTTTATTCGTGCATGCATGCACGTTTTGCATGCATATTTTGACACTTTGTTAGAGCATATGATCCTAATCCTAATAAGTTATTAGCATCTCGTCAGTTTTATCTTCAAAGTCCCCTTTTCACGTTTATGTTTTGGTGGGCTTATATTATGAGTTTTTGAAAAGTTATCTTTTTGAGTGTAAAAAATAGTGCGTGAAAAACAATTAATAAAAAAAAAAATTGAATAAATTAAGTAAATTTAGATTTTCGATACATGCTTTGCTACATAAGGTAAAATTTTAGACCGGGCGCAGCTTAGACACTTTTCGTATTGTTTCGTAACGTAGGTAACGTTACGAATGTTTGTATGGTTTGAGATTCGGACGAATACGCAACCAAAGTGCAACCGGGCTTATATAAACTGCAGCGGCTATACCTATCAGACATGTTAACATTTTTTAACGGGTTTCTTAAAATGATATTGTCTATTGACTATTCGTTAATCAAAGGTACGCGGTAAGAAACTGTATGTGGTGTGTTAGTTAGTGTGTATCTTTGCTACTCCTTCATCCGTCAACTAGATACTGAATAGATTTTGAAAAAAACTTTTAGAACGTTGCAGCGTATAATGCCAGAATAACAATTTTTTTATGTCATACGGTAGGCAAACAGACAAGCGGGCCACCTGATGGAAAGTGGTCACCACTGCCTATAGACATTAGCAACACCAAGAGTATCGCCAATGCGTTGCCCACCTCTATAACACGTTGCTCTGGCAGCACAAAGGCAAATGCCCCTCCACTGCCAAAGCCACGGTTCCCCAAATCCCCACCTCATGGAGCACTAGAGACCTTTCTCACCAGCAGAAACACAAAACTACTTGAAGGAGTATTGTTTAGCTGCGGTATTCTGTAAGGTGGAGGTACTTCCCCAGTCGGGGCGGATCCAATACGAACGGATACCCCACTATATGGATGCCCTACCTCTCTTAGAATAAATTAAGTTTTAATTAATTGAAATTCAATGTAGTATGTAATGGGGAAAAATAAAAGTACAAAACGTTACGGGTGACAGTTACCTGCCACCCGTTTTCCAGCAAGTGGGTTGTAAGTTGTAACTTTGTAAGGTTTGTTTTCCACAGCTTCTCCTTTATTTTAATTAGGTACACTTCTCGTTTAAAATTGATTCTTGTTCTATGTCCTTTGAATTCCTAAATTCATGATAGAATCATGCAAAGTTGTGCAGAGACAAATTATATACTATGGTCATAAACAATGATGCTTTTGATCTCTGACCTCTCTAATGTTTTTGGTGCTGTAAAGCGCAAGAATGTTATATATTAATTATCATCACTGTTAAAGCGACGATCTATAAGCCAATCAAAAATCGATTCCCAATCATGCTAGGTACTTTTAGGCATTATAACTTCTTCGAGTATTAGCTGGTTTAAGCCCATGTAGGTACTGAGAGTTAAATTTTTGACCATATGACCACTCTGCCCGGGCCTCATTGATACCATTGATACCATTGAATACGATTCAAACACCGGACCGAGCCTTCCATGTAGCTGGAGCTATATTCAGAGCTCCACAAACTTCGAACATTTCAAATCATAGCGTTGGTTGCACCTAGAAATATAGTAATTTATGACCGAACCAGCATTGTTCATTCAGAATGGTTTCGAGTTGATTGTCGATATTAAAAGTGTCAAGCTGTGGCTGCCGGAAATTCATTGATAGATTTAATCGCTGCCCTGAAATAACGCCCAGCGCAATAGGATTTGATTCGAGGAGTAAATTGCTAAGTCATTAATGCCGTCCGGTCGCTCGCACTAAAAACTTGTTCTATTTTAAGTGAGCTCTTGAGATCCTTGAATTTCTAAACGAAAATCGTTTACGCAATCCCGTTCATTAAGTAAAGTATGATGTTTTTAGAGTAAAAATTATATACCTAGGTGTAAAATGTTAGGTTTTAAAACCTAACAATAATTATCATACCTCAAGTAAATAACTACATTTCTTTTTGGTTCAACCTCTCAACAATTTATACTTAGTTAAAGTATAATATTATACTTATTTACAAATACATTAAAGAGAGGTCAGGTCAAGAGTACCCTAAACCGACGTTCATGTATGAAAAGGTTAATAAACGTAGAAGAAGCGGGAGAGATCTGTGAGGACCGTAGCAAGTGGAACAATGTGATATCTGCCTACCCCTGCGGGAAAAAGGCGTGACCTTATGTATATTTGTCATTCCATTTTCACAAACAGTGGTTAATAATTTAGGATACTTAATGCTAGCACGCATAGGGCCCACCTGACTCAGAGAGCATTATCTGACGTCTATATCTCAGTCCTATTGAGTTTTTTCATCACTGCGATCTTTTACCCGTGGAAATTATGGCAATTCCCTCCACTGATGTGGAGGAGGCTCAAGCCGAACAGTCGACTGTTACAGGATGTTGACGCGATAAGTTTAGTTAGATGAATGTGAGATTTTTTTATAAATTTCAAGATTGATTAACAAACATAGGCTCCGCAAAACAGTGAGTTGTGTTAAGGTGGGTTTACGCCGGACGAACATAGAGCACGAGCATTCGCTCGAGTTCTTTTACTGTAAACGTTGGAGTAAAGGTGAGCGAGCATACCTAGCGATTTCCTGAAAACGAGCGAATGCCTAGCCTCAAAAAATACAACTTAATTAAAATTTGAATCTTTTAGTTTTCATCAATAATGTTTTCTTGTAAATAGTTTTCTGATTCGGCCGTGTGGTGTCCGGCAGAGTAGAATAGCACGAACCCTAGCACTCGTGGGTACAAGTTAAATTAAGTTATAGTTAAAAATAATAAACAATTTTTGAGGGGAGCGTAGGAGGCAGAACCTATGAAACACACACCGCAGATTTTGATGTAAAGGCCGTTGGAGATAAAATAAAAGAATCAGGCATCCAATTTGATTTCAAGGTTGCTACACCGATAGTTGAGCGCATGACGTTATTTAAGCCATTTTACGATGAAGCCAGAACAGGAGTAACGCGCTCCAGGGTAAGGAAGGGCGTCATAAATAGCGGGGAAAAACGTAACGAGCAAGTGACTAGGTTATAGAGAACACCAAAACGATAAGTCAGTATGGATTGTTAAATCATCATATACCTCTACTGCAGGGGATTACTCTGGCTCCCAAAAGGCGGACAGGCGTACTCCGAAGCCTGGGTCCTATGAAACAATCTATATTGATGGTAATGGACGACAAGTACCATAACAAGCTCGTCGTACAAGGCGACTAATGTTTTCGAGGCAATTGATCTAGTCCCCGTAGGCTGGAAAATGGGCAGCAGCGTTTTCCAGTGTAATATTTATAACACTGCGATCTCCAACCCGCCTGCCAAGCGTGAAGATTATGACAATAACCTCCCCTTACGTGGGAGAGGTCCTAAGTCTTGCAGTGAAATGTTAGGGCTGTGATGATGAGTATATCAGATATCACTAAAGAGATCAGGGACAGTTTAAAAATCAGTGCTGCAGGGCGTTCGCCCTCAGCGTAAACTGAGACTGTGCCTTTCCACACAAAATATTTATTTAAAATGTTTATTTATGTATGTATAAAACGTATTACGTGATTTTAAGACAGCTTGTGTGGAAAAATAAAGCTTCTGATTCTAGGTAAATGCATGATCGTGTGTACTGTATATCTTTGAAGCGTGCGTGTTCGCGTTGCACCTAGTAGTTTTTCCTCGCATAGTGTTGAAAAACATCCTATCATACTCGAGTGCATTGATAAATACTCAATTTGTGTCATAATGTTGGCAGGTACTATTACTTCAAGCTAAAAACATTACTCGCTTAAATCTTTTCCTTATGGTTGGATGGGTGCAAAAGTTTGCGACAAGATAGGTTCCCCTAATAGCAGGGTCATGAGGTCAGATGGCAGTCGCTCCACTGCAACTACCTGACCTGCCAAATCCTGGATCATGGTCAAGGCGGACCCCGGGCCCTCGTACGCGAAAGCACAACCGGGAGATTAACACCAATATGTTTTTTTTATTTATCTCACCCATGCTTAGCTTAGCAAAGATGTTTTGATTGTATTCGATTTATATAGAATGAAAACTGTCGAGATTGAAGATATCAAACAATTCGATAAAAGAACGAACTTTGCCTATTGTTCGTAGAACTCGCAGGCAGGTTGCCTTAAGACCTTTTGAGCAATATTAGGAACTCTTAAATTTAAATTGGAAAGTAATTGAGGAATATCTACCTGACTTTGAGCAATATTGAGAAGATTGGCTTTGTCTATGTTACGTCTAACTTCAAATTTACTCGACATCTTGCCTTATAATTCCTTTCTCTTCTTTTACACTTGTACTGTAGAAATCACATAAATCTCATAAACTCTACCTACCTACCATACCTCCCATACGAAGTCTGACTTATTGTAAAATTCACGGTATTTTTTTTATATCAGACAAGACAATCATTTGACCGCCATCTCACCTGTTGGTAAGTGACGATGCGGTATGTTTTGAAAAAGTGGCTACGATCGTTAAAACTATATTTTCATAATCCTTGGCCGAAATTTTCGCACCTTATTCAGAAAAGTTTTCTTACGCTGTGTGTAATGATAAGTATACAGCGCGCATTACAATTCCATCTCATCTTATATACTATCACCGACGTGGGACGACGCGACGGTCTCTCTAGGATCTGCCAACAATTTTTAAATCTTAATAAATTTACTTAATGTAATGTTCCTCGATATTAAAAATATTTATTAGGATACCGATTTCGTGTTTTTCGTCTGAGGAACGTGTGAGCAACCATTTATTTATTTATTTAAAACTTTATTGCACAACAACACAATTGACGGAAAGCCATCGATCTTTCTAACTTATGTCAGAGTGTGATTGCTGATACATACCGTCGGTATGACTTCCGCTGCTAACTTCATTCCAACAGTGTTCTAGCTGATATCTTAAGTATATAAAGAGAAAGAATATTCTGCTTTCATAAAGGATTTAAGCGAATTCTAGCCCAAACCAAACCAAGCCTTCTCAGTCTGTGCATAATATTTGAAATACGTTTGTCTTTCACGCCCCACTCAATGTCGCAAAATTATTGTAAAACTAGCATTTGACCGCGATTTTGTACGCGTGAAAATACTGTTATTCTCTAAAAAAGCGGAGTACTTTATTGAAGCATATTTTCTTATTTATTTTAGTTTTTAACTTTCTTTTTGTTTAAACTATAAATATCAATCATCCTTTCCTTTTTGCAAGTTAGTTTGTCATTGTTAAGTTTGTTGTGTGAATATAAAATTGTATACTGCTGTATTACAGAACCCATAACAACGATTATGAACATAAAGCGGCGCGTTACTAATTTAGTACAAATAGAATCGTATACTTTCTCGGTTAATGTGTAGAACACTACAATCAAGGTGCTTTTAGCACAGTTAACACCTAAATCGATTAGACATCGAAAGTAATCGATTTGATTTGTGTGCAGCGATAATTCCGTTGATAGCTTTATCATTTATTACATGTTGATAGGTATTACTTTTCACACCAGAAAATGCACGATAATAGGTTACATAAAAACCGTTACAACTGTTTTTATTGGAACGATATAGCGAGTTAGCCATTGACTGTTTTTAAAACTAGCATTTCGTGTTTTGGCTACTGAATATTTAATTATTTTCTTTAATGAGATTTCAGTACATACATTCACAGCAGTGAATAAAACGAACAAAATGATTTATTAACAACTACGTACTTGCATAAAACTGCCTTAAATACTAACACATTTAACTAACACATTAAAGCTCTTATAACAGGAATAGTAGATATCTAGATAGCACTTATGTGATTATTATGTTAATGATTTTGACTCTGACATTGCTTTGAAGTGGAATATATATTGAATAATAGTCGATAGTCCTAATGAAGACCAATAGGTATCTATTGATCAGTATTCGCTGCGCTAGAGCATGATCTCGTCGGTTGTGGCGAGCCCCTGACGTCATTTAGCGGTCACGTCCCCTTAACCCCGCGATCTTGTTGCAAACCACTTTTATCTGTTAAAGCATTGTAAAAATAATAATATTACGAGTAGGTACTTCGGTTTAGTGAGAATCATGTTTATTGAAAAGTGGAAACATTTATGATTAAAGAGCGCTTTTTGTCTTTCGAGAAAAAAAGAGACATATCTAACATGTAGAGCACAAAACCGTGACTTTTGGAAAGAAAACTATTAACAAAGCAGGTCTACTTTATTGAGACTGTTCGTATTAAAGTAAAAAAATTTAGTATTTCGGGAGATATGCTAAAAACGGTAGGTATAGGTAGATACTAAAATAAAGAACAGGGTACCTATTCCAAATAAACAACTTACTTACATGACATATTTTAAGGCAGGTATTTATAGTAGTAGTAGTTTTCGGAAGTATAAAATATAGGCGCGAAATATAGGTAGCAAATGGGCAGCATAGTTTTCAGCAGTATTTACAAATTGCGACAATCCAACCCGCCGGCCAAACATGACAATACCCTCAACCAATGTGGAGGAGACTCAAGTCCATCAGGGAATTTATTGAGATGATTATTGTAGTGTGATAAGCTGCTCAGTGCCCAACATCTTAAAGTAAGTAAGCTATCTAGTAAAATTACTTAAAGTAAGTTACGTAGTCACTGAAATGCTTATACTTTTTCAACTTATCCGTAAAAAATGATATTTTACACAAGAAACGGAATAATTGGCGGCAGTTAGATAATCAACTTTAGTTTATACTTATATAAACAACAAAAGGTTTAAGAAAAAACATCCGTAAAATGTTTATGAAACACAATAAAAGTAAGAGAGACCGATAGACCGATCGAGAGAGCCTGAGCATAGGTACCCATCATTTCGACACGTCGACTCGACTGACACTGCCCCGAATTGAAGGATCCCCATTTCTGCGGGACTACTCGGCACTTTAGCGAAGCACTAACCGAATTCAAACCCCTAAAGCGACCTCATTGGACAATTGGCCCACGAAATCTACATTCTGTAGCAGCTAAAAATTTGTGTAATATAATTCCGTTTTACAAGCAAGAGTGTAAAATAAATTTTGTAGCTAAAAAATTCAATCGCCCCATTTTCATTCTCACGAAATAACAAAACGCACGTACTGAATCACGTAATCTGGGTTTCAGATACTTATTTAGGTACGTTGCAAATTAATTCCAGGTAACGTAGAACTTGTTGTCATAATATTACTGCCTACCTAGACACGCTTCGCTCGTTATATAGGTAGGTACTTGGTTCTCTGCGTATTTTCCGAAGTTAACTCCCAAAACCCCCAACCCAATTTTTATCGAATTCGTAACTTAGAGTCGCTTTCGAGAAACTAAATAAAAATAATTAAATAGCAGGCATTTAATGTAAATACTTATAGTAAAAATTAAAGTCGCTTTCCGCGTTTGTCTGTCTGTTTTTATTTCCGCTAACTCCTCCTAAACGACGAAACGGATTTTGATGCCATTTTCACCATCTTTCTACCGGAAGGTGTACCTGTATAATACGTTCATATTATTATTACCATGCACTAGAAATTTAATTTAGTTATGGTGTCCGTCAAACCGATTTATTGAATTAAATTTAACCACGCCCCACGAATCCGTAAACCGAGCGCTGGTTATTTTGGGGATGGAGTTGCCTTGCTTTGATTGGTTTCCGTAAGTTTCTGCTATTACATTATACAGCTGCTCTCGCATTGTGAGTCATGCGTACTTTTAACAACAAAACTGATGTGATTCTATTACCCAAGTTAAATGGTGTTCTATGATGTTATCTAACCATAACAACGTCATTGGGGCGTATTACTCGGCCTACAATGCGTGTGCCTTACCTAGAACCTTACGTTATTAAACTTTATTGTTTGAGAGAACAATTACCTTTTGTATGAGTAGGGTATCGACCATTATCAGGAGACGCGTTAAGTAACGTCCAAGTCTCGAGTTCGACTACTTAACGTATGTCGCGTAAGCCGTAGCAATCACTTTTTAATATGGCTTTGTTCGACCCTCAGTACAGTGTCTATAAATTGATGCTCTATTTCACTTCTAATTAAATTACAATAGACACAGGCTTTTATACAGAAAATATTTTCGTGACCGAACAGAGATGCTGAGATTACGATTTCATTTTCAACTTAACCTCCGGATGTACTTCGACGTTTATTTAAAGTTACATATTAAAAATATACCCACTGTTACTTACACCACAGAAATAACTATTTAGACTAATTTATTTTTAAAATCCAGTAGAGATGAGAGCGTTAAGAATAGGAGTATCTTGAAGGAATTTGATGGAGTCAATGAAGTAGTGACTAGGATAGAAAAAGGTATGCTTAGCTAGTTTGGGCATGTATAGAGGAAGAATGACTGTAGATTAACGAGAGATATATATGGCAGGTTAGGTTAGTGACTGGAATGGTCAGAAGGGGAAAACCGCGATGTACGTACATATAACGATATTTAAAGGTCAGGTCAACACTATCCGAAACCGACGTTCATGTATGTAAATACATGAACGTCGTATTTTTCGTATTTTTGATTTATTTATTGTAAATATTAGGTAACATGCAGGTATGAAAAGGATCGAGAGAGATCTCTCACGACCGTAGCAAGTGGAACGAACTGGTATTTGCCTACCCCTACAGGAAAAAGGCGTGACGTTATGCCAATTGTCGAAAAAAGCAGTCTAGCGATAAGAATAAACCAGATAAATGAAATGCTTTTCCTTACGTATAAAATAATAATTTATTTTACACATTAATGTAAAGGGAAAGAGAACACGCAGCTAGAACCAATCTGCGTGTTCCATTATTGAATCTGCAATATATCGGAAATCAGAGCTAATTATAGCTCCTGTTTTGAAAACTCCTTTAGAGATCATCTTAATTGAGTTTGTCATTAACTTAATACACATGACCACAATCTTTTATAAGTCACTCGGTAGGCAAATAAGCAAGCGGGCCACCTTATGAAATGTGGTCACCGTTTTCTATGGACATTTGCTAATTTTCATTTGATCCTAGTAGTATACAAAGATTTACTGTATTTCTTTTTGCCTTGGGTGATACCAATTAGCAACCTGGAGATTTATCTCCAATAAAATGGTTATTTGATAATATTGCCTCGCGGCTGCGATGTTTAGTAGGAATCTTTTACTTGTTAATTGAGCGGAATGATTGGGTTTCTAGCTCCAGGGCGTCTTTGCTTGTAAACTCGCCCCTTTGTTTATTTATTTGCTAGCTACCTGTGAACATCTGCTTTTCACAAACTGCACAAAAATTTTGTATTTTATTTGGATGAAAATAAGGAAGAGGAAAATATATTCAACAAATACTATTCTGCTTACAAACACGGTCGGTAGTGATTGCAATACCTAAACTTTTTTTTTGTAGAAGCTGCATAGGTAATTAATTATTTAAATTTTAAAATAGGTTTTACTAGGTGGGTATGGTATTGTGCAATAGTTAACTGATTTGATTCCCATAATAACATGGGAAGACGATATTACGGTATGGGAATTCATTCTTTACAGGTCATTGTTTATTTTAGCACTGGCGATATTTTGACATTTACGCCTGATCGTTTGCATGATAAATAATGTGTAATATTTTAAGTTAAAAGCATTTATTGCGTTTATGAGATTACATACTTAGTTATTCAATCTTAAAATATGTACTGACGCCATAAAGGCAATTGCAAATTTTATCAGAGTCATGCGCATTTTTATTAAAAATGGAACGTCATCAAAATGGATATAATAATAATCATCACATGGATATAATAATTATATCACATAGGTACATACTTATGACAAATGAACGGGCAACGGCTTGGATTAGGTGAGTTTTCAATATTGAATGATACTTTTATGCATTTTATTCCGCCCTACCTAATATCATTAAATTCGGTAGGCGGTTATAAATTTTTATCACGGACAAGTACGAACTCGAATTTCAGGTTCATTGCCATTGTAAGTGCCTACTTGTGGGCAGAGCTAATTTAATTTCGTTCATAGATCGAGGCGCATACAGTTTCATGAGCCAAGCGCCAAATCATCAATTTTATACCTAAAAGGTTCATCTTCAAAGATAATAATATAAATTACCGGTTTTTTGTATTTACGGTTATTAAGATTAATTATTTGCTATAAAATTAGTTTGTTTTGTGTGCATGTATATTCCGTTCAGTTATTCAACGGCATGGGTAATTCGCACTGCTCCCGAACTAACGTTTCACAATTGTTATTTGTTATTAATTTCACGAACGATACGCCGGCTTTTAATGTTTTATAAATACGACGCATTGTTCTATAAGCGACACAATACCTTGCGGTGTTCGCAGCCCCGCTCAAGTCCTATATTACCACTACACTGGCGTGCGGCGTCTGTCAGACGCATTCTTTGGCTCACGTTTAAATGCGAAAATGCCTTTTGTGAACTTCACATACTTGACAGTGGCTGATTTTTCTCTATTATTAGGTATGAAATCATATGCCGCGTATATAAGAAGTGCCGAGTCGAAATTTCAGATTTCGCATGGAGTAATTGAATAAATTAAACAGATATAAATCCGTTTTAGCATAACAAAATCATATTGAGTGCAACAAGCATTTTATTAGATCTCATTTGATCATGCATTCTTAGGCATCAGCTATTTCCAATAAGCTTTTTCGGAACCGAGTTTGTTGGTACAATACCTACCTACTCTATAGATTCAAGTGCACACTGAACAATATTTTATGTTCAGCTAAACGTTAGCGTTGAATTCCAAGAAACCCGTATCGGGAGGCACGTACGCGTAAGCGTAGGTACTATTAGTTAAATCTCGACGTTTAGTATTAAAGCACAATAACCTAACCAGATTTAAAGAATAATTTATTTTGTGTAAACGAATAATAAGTAGGTAATGTCTCTAATGACTTTTTATTAGTATTGTAGGTACACCTAAAGTTATACTTGTCATATCATTATAGCTATCATATTGTGATTCCCTACTCTACGAGCGTCACGTCTTAAAGTTCTTAATAACTGTAGGTACTGTACAAAACTAGATTTATTGAATGTTAGTAAAGGTTGCGAATGTTGATGTTATATTAAAATAGGACAAGCTTACGAGGGTTGCAAACCTGAACTCTCCATATCGAATTAAACTTTGTTTTTTACTTTTCATTTTAATAATATTCTCACAGAGATTTTTGACATAGGTTAGTTATCACTTGTTTAAGGGTGTAGACCACATCGTGAGGAAACTTGTTTACGCCTGAGCAGAAAATTCGGACGTATAGGTAATATGTAAAGTCCGCCAATCCGTACTGGACTTCAGATTAGTCAATTCAATGGTAACTCCATAAATAACAAGTAAATGCGGATACTATTGATAATAGCACCTAAAACTATATATGTTACTGTACTAGATGGTGTCTGAGGACCACGAGATCACAACATGCTTTACATTTGGAACTAGTACTGTGTGACTTTTTTAATACGTAAAATAGATGTTAGGAATCTTTGTAAATTGGAATTGATCAACAGCACAGTATTGATTTCAAAGTAACATGTCTGTTTAATTACTTATAATAAATTTTTTATCCATTAATACGATATTCATTTCGTGATGCAATAATGAAATTGAATTTCCAAATTTGGCTATCCATTTCAACGGGTTACACTAAGCTTTATGGACATAAACAATGACTTTCGTTATGATATGTTATTTTGGTTGGATTTTTGTTTAAGCAAGGGTAGATAGGGGTAGAGTATGTGGCGGGGGTTGGACACCACGTGAACGAGGTCACGCCCGGCCAGCCAGTTAATAATAATTAACTCTGCGCACAGAAAATAAACGAGGAACTTCCTAGTCCTGTTGTCTGGAGTAGTTGATTATTCCGTCGATTAAAAAAACATTTATTAAAATAGTTACATTTTCTAAAAAATAACATTTTCTTTTAGCCTTTTTTAATATTGTTTTATGCATTATCTCACTGACTGATTGGACCGGACTTCACCGGACGCACTTAACATTAACCTATGTGTACCTCTTTGTGTATTATCTTTAATACGTAATTGGCATTATAATTTTTTTGTAGGTTCGTCACCATATGATACTAGAATTTGCTTACAAGATAATAATGGCGCTGACACATCGAGTCCTCACGCCGTTAAAAGTGATGAAGATATTAATCTACTTAAATCGCGAGTTTATCAAACACTCTCGTTGCCTGTTCTATCAAGGGAGGATTCCACTGCCAGTGCTAATAGGTCAGTAAAGTATATAAATATTTGCACTTTTAATGTGTCTGCGCTACTGATACTCTTCTTCTACTGTGTAATACAGGTTGGGGTAAAAACAATGTCATAACGTGAACTGGCCGCCAATTTACTAGAAATGACAAAATGTATTCTGTTGTCACGAAAAGTTAATTTTAATTTGAATATCCATCTTCTCAGTTGATCTACATTTGCTCTCGTTTATTTTATTTTAAATTTTTGGCTAAAAATTTCTTTTACTATGTTGGCATTCACAAGGTTTGTTTGTGGTTTGTTGTAGGGAACACAAGCCACAAAGGTATTTGTCTATATAATTAATTATGAAGCACATCAAGATTAGACACAATTTTTTTTTTAATACACAATTTACAAAAGTTATGTCACGTTCACATTATGAAATTACTTTTATTCCGTCATTTTGTGTAATCTAAGTATTTATAAATTATCTCGTGTAAGTTCTGAATTATATAAGCTCCCGAGTATAATAATAACATATTCGCCCACCCCAAATTTTCCTATATCGGTAACTTTATAAATACTAAATCGTATTTAATGAGGTTTTCTCGATTTGATAGCCAATAAGACAATGATTACCTCTGCATTTCATTACTGCAGATTATTTCTGTAGATTGGCTTTTTAAGGCTGTTCTGATTGCACCCCATTTAAATATCAATCTACGGGGAAAAGCTATTGTGTTAAAGAAATTAAATAAATAAAGAGGTAATCATTGTCTTATTGCCTGTCAAACTGCGAAAACCTAATTAAAATCGATTAAGTAGGTATTTATGAAGTTTAAAACCGATTTGTAGCCCCAGAAAGGTATGAGCGTATCTATATAAGATGTATAACTAGGACACTTAGTCCTATAGTATTAGGTCTATAGATAATAGATATATTTAGGAGTAATGAATAAGAACCGTTTGGATTAGAACTTCGGTTCTTTGTATACCTACTAAATGTATTGTATCTAACATTTCAGCAATGAAACAAAATCCAAAGCTAAGACGGCGATGCCGGGTAGTCCCAACAACTCTGAAATGAAGCCCCAGTCTACCACTCCAACGTCACAAGCTCTTACCAAACCACCGTATTCATATGTGGCTCTCATAACAATGGCTATCCAAAATAGTCAAACTAAGAGAGCTACACTTAGTGAGATCTATGCTTACATCACCAAGGAATTTCCTTTCTTCGAAAAGAATAAAAAGGGATGGCAGAATTCAATAAGACATAATCTAAGTTTAAATGAATGTTTTATTAAAGTACCTAGAGAAGGCGGAGGTGAAAGAAAAGGAAATTATTGGACACTTGGTGAGTGCTCGATTTAAAAAGAAATATGCATTGTATGGTAATTCAAATATGGCAAATCGATTAAAACCCTCTTTTCGAATGTCTGCATTGCGAAAAACTGCTATGCGTCCACATTGTCGTTCATTGTCCATTCATTACATTTGCGATGTGCTTGCGAAATGTTTTATTTATGCTTTAGAGAGATAGTTCGATGAGTGTAGTCGTGTTTATAGATCCGACATGCGGTGACATGTTCGAGAACGGGAACTTCAGGCGCCGACGTAGGATGAAGAGACATTATCGTGCCACCCCCTATCCGAAACCGCTCTTCGGAGATGGCTACCACGTGGCCCACGTGGCCCAGCACGTGCCGCCGCACATTCAGCCGCTGCCTCTTGGGGCCCGGAATTACTTCGGATCTGGTTCACCCTATCCCCCTTCATATCCCAGATATGACACGTAAGTCTTGTTACATTTCGTACTTATAAGCTTAAAATACTATATAACGGAGGACCGGACAGTTTTGCCTATATAACCCCCCGCCTGCCATGCATGGAGACTATGTCAATAACCTCTACACTAATGTGGAGGACGCTCTAGTCTAGCAAAGAACTATGATGGGCTGTTAATGATGATTTCTTAAAGGTATTCTACAACAGTAACTATTAGGTTAAAAATAGGGTATTAGGAAAAAATTTATGGCCAAGTAAAATGAAATCTCATATTGGACCAGAAAATGAAGCCTGTATGAGAAATACGTAGATACATATCGCTTAACGTCAGTCTGGCCCATACATTTTAGTATGTCCTCCTTTACATGAAATACAATGCAGTTTGAAAAATATATACATTTGTTCTGTATCTATGGCCATTTTTGTGTACAATAAACTATTAAATAAATAAATAAAAAATAGTTCAAAAAGCTAAAAACAGGGAAATTGCAAAGACAACATAAAAAGTTATCAAAGATGTGACATAGCTTTTAGGTATAAGGTAAATAAATATGCTGTAGGTATATTAAAATTATGTAATCAAATAGTTGCAAAAGACAAATTTAAAGTCATTGACACATTATTGCAAATTAATTAATAAATATTTACGTTTCTCATACTTATGTTTACAAAACAAGCTCTAATGATGTATGTTACGATATCATGAGTAGTTTTATTTCGAACGTATGTTTAACCCGGTAATCAAAATGCATGTAAATAAACAAAATGAAATAATAATCACAATATGATCTTATGGGTATGTGCTATGTTATGTTGTGATACTGTAAGGCACTTAAGTACTGAATGGTACCAAAGTTTAAACTTAATTAAAAGAGACTTAATTAATTAATGCACTGAAATAAATGCGTGTAAAGTGTAAAATTTATTATTATGCGATTTCAATAGAAGTTATAGAAATAACATAATAATTTATTTGACCGTGGTTCATGACCTTATTGAGCAGTGATAAAATAGTGAATGATATCGCGCCGAATGTAAGATACTCGTACCTACGAGTGTACAAAGTCAGTCCTGTTATATTGTTTAAGAAAAAAAAAGGACTTTACCGAGTAAATATTTGAATTGAAATAATTATACATAGGTATCACAGAATAAAATACGTTTAATGAGAATGGCCATTGTACAAATTGCAGAACATGGTTGACCCAATCGACGGGGGGGCTCGGGTACGCGAGCGCCTGCGCCAGCGTCGGCCGCAGCCCGCCAGGCTGCTCCCCGCACAGTGCGCTGCCCCACCAGTCATCGCCCGTCCCCGTCAACCCGTTCGCAACACACCAACTTCAAGGCCAGGTTTGTAACGAACACTCCGACAATATTTGTTGTACACTTTAAGAGTAAACCAAAGCCACAAACGAGTACAAATTTATATTATAATCATGAGTAGCGATAATGCGCAAGAATTGCGATTTCATTTCAGTAATTAAATTCAGATTAAATTTTTAGTAGCGTATCAAAAAGCAATAAAATTGCATGTTTGCTAAATGGTGCTTTGAATGCTCAATAATATAATTTATTTATAGACCGAATGTTATTTTTGATAACCGTTTCATGTTTTCTTTTAGTAACTACCTACATATACTTTTTTATGTCATATTTACAGCTACAAAGTCCACTACAGCCAATGCAGTCAATGTCTATGAACAGTTACAATCCAATCGGCGTCACCACCTTAGGTGAGTTGTAACAGACAATATATTCATTTATTTATATTATCTTATGCATAATCTACGAACCACCCTAGTCCACATTATTATCCAGTTCTTATATGGGAATGAAATTCTCTATTCACCACCAGTGATGAAAAATATTTATGAAATTTACCTAAGAGCTTCCAACGACAGCTCTAATGAACGATTGTAGGTCCCTAATAATGTTCTACTTAACGTCACTAGCGTGTAGGTGTTAAAAGTTATACGTGAAATATTTACACTTTTGTATTGTAATATATTGTCGAAAATTAAATTATAGATACTTCTCCGAGTCCTGGGCCCGGATACGCGGCATCATCTGGAGGTTTTTCGCCTAGTCGTCACCACGATATCGTGTCATCGTCGGACACCGCTGCTGTGGCTCGGTTTCCATTTTGGCCTGAAGGTAATTAAATTAATCACGTGCCAACTAGGGGTCGAACGGTCACCGGGGGGTGTGTAGTTTGAACGTTCGTCACTTTTTAAGGCGGAAATCGTGGCGCTTTAAAAGTGAAGTGTCACAACAAAAGTGCAATATCCCATAGGAATAACATGCCTTTTCTAAATTGTTTGTTGTTATTCTTTAGTTGTTACGATAGCTATAAAGACTTTGTGTTATCGTTTGTTGGGTAAAAGGTGGAGTACCAAGAAACTTGTGCAAGACGATTTAATAGTGCTTTATAATGGAAAAGGGGCATGGTTGCAAAAATTACCGCAGCATTAAATGCCAAATGCAATACGGAAGTCCTGATAGAAAGAGTGATGAATGAAACTGATGAGAACATATGGGATGCACTTGTAAGTTTCGGAAAGGGATGTCTTTCTTTGCGACGTGTAGGGAATGTAATCCCGCAAGATAATTTCAATCCAGATATTTGCGGGACTGCACCAGCTTAGTCCCGCTGGATCCAGGTATTTGCGGGATCCCGCAGGGTGGACTTAGACCTCAGAAATCAATCGTAATAAACACCTTATAGATCTCGTTTTTTTAACCAAAATTAAATAAGCTTTTTGGTATACATTTTAATTAGTTTATTATTACTTTTACTAAAATAACTACAAGTAGTATCCGGCCAAAAAAACTGTAAACATGTAAAAAGACGCAGGAGGGGAATAGGGATGATGACTGAAAAAATTTGTTTAGTCCGTCAGGTAGATATTAAAATTAGTTAAACAGAAAATAACGCCGACATAGTGTACTGTTGCGTGACGTCACGCCTGAGGTGAAATTTTACTCAGAAGTGAAGTCAGCGAGCCCCCATTCTGAAACTTTGATACGATTATTGACTTGATAATAAAAAAATAACAATTAGAATTTAAAAATAGTGTCCCAACCATCATCCCTATTCTCTCTCCCACGCCCTGGCGTCGCATAGCCAGCTCCCAGAGCCAGTCCACTCCACGTGCCGCCGCATAACACGTATAAACCACGTTTCTCTGTAATCCCGCCAGTCCAACGGGATCCCGCAAAATTTTCGACCGAGATTAGTCCCGCAAAATGTATGCGGGATCCCGGTATTTCGGGATCCCGGTATCCTGGTATTGCCTAGCGACGTGTAACCGAAAAGTCATTGAAAAAAACCATAAAATATATTACACACTCGTCGATGTCGTGGAAAAGTACTGTGGTGAGGAATTAATTGTGGTCAGCTTTGTGTGATCTGAAATATCTTTATAAGAATTCCAGTGCTTGTGTTGGGATCAACGGAGCGAAGGTGTACACCGAATGGTTTAGTATCGAAATAGGTGTATGACAGGTATATTTGCATCGCCGTGGCTGCTCAATCATGGATACATGTTTGATAGGTTTTAAAGAGAATTTCTGTATGCCGAAGACCAAGTGTTATTGGTGTTACTGCAAAGGAGTTGCAGGTGATGGTTAATACTTTACGTGCATCATTGCAAGGGGATAAGTAACACTGACTGTGAAATCGTGATTGCAGGTGAAATGTGGAACAACTAAAAACAGATATAATAATAATCATCTCGGCGTTAATGTCCCGGTTGTGCTCTCGAGTAACGTGTCTGCCTTGACGATGATCCAGGATTTGGCGATCAATTAATTACAGTGGAGCGACTATCATCTGACCTCCGTGACCATGCTACCAGGGGAACCTGACCAGATTGCATCATGGTTACAAATTTGGATTGCCCAAACACAAGTTACCCTGGCCCACTGGAGGACCTGATCACCCTTAGTGACGAAGCAATTAAATGGCTGACTTCGCTTGATTTAAATTCGTAGTTGAATGTATTTCTCGTATATTGTATTCTTGCCATACGAATAAATAAATAATCACGATATTTTCCCTCACCGTAGGAGCATCGGTTGGAATTCATCTAATGTACATAACTCAGAAAGGACTCATTAGTACATGGCCGCAGCGGGATTCGGACCCGGCACCTCTCGCTTACGTCGGATACTGAATCGCTGGACCACCGACGCTCCACCTAAAAACCAATTTATTTAGAGTCAATGTTTACGAGAGATGGAAAGTGTGAAAACGATGACGAAAGGAGAACGAATGCATCTAAAAAGGCCCGTCTGGCTGTTCATAGAGGAATGCTCCAGCATTAACGTAAGGCAGTGTAAGTTGGGTGTGGCAGAAGAAGCGTGAAAATAAAATAATGAGACAGAAAGAGGGTTTAGATAAATATAGAAGGAGGATCAATGAAAGATAAATTGCGGAATAGGAACGTGCTGGAATAGAAAATGAAATAAAGTGAATGTAGAAAGCAATGCTTAGATATTAGTTTTAGGCATGGTAGACAGGATAAATGAAATAGTCGAAAGTGGAAGACCGAGACCTACATATCACGATATATATATATGGCATTCCAAAAAATGGTCAGGTCAAGACATGAGTACCCAAACCCATGTTCATGTATGAAAAGGTTAATGAAAGTGGACGAAGCGAGAGAGATCTGTCAGGACCGCAGCAATTGGAACAATGTGGTCTCTGCCTACCGCTGCGGGGAAAAGGCGTGACCTTATGTATGTTTGTCATTCCGTTTTCACAAACAGTGGTTAATAGTTTCAGGATAGGTAATGCTAGCGCGCATAGGACCCACCTGACTCAGAGCGCATTATCTGACGTCTCAGACCAATGAAATATATTATGAGGGTGGGACCAATTAAAAATAAACTTGAAAGAGAATAAGTTCTCAAATGAAAAATTGTTTTCATAACTAGCTTTTATACGTGTTCTATTTTAAATGGATACCATCTACGATCAGTCAAGAGTACTTGGCAAGACAAACCAAACAATGGCGTTATCTTGTAACGCTCATTAGTTCCTATGAACACATTTCGACTCCATCATCAGACCAGCTCCAAGGTACCATAATGCATTGTTATCCGAGTCACTTAAGGTACCTATATCAACTTTTTTTGCTCAATTGAACACCGAGAAGTGGGTCATTTTAGACTTGCCAGATTTGACCCGATTTGATATGATTATGATAAAATCTGCTTGGAACCAATTAAAATAGTTCCAAACAGGTTTAGAGAGTGCCTACGTAACTGAGGAGAACCCACGTATGTACTTATTTGCTACACTTGTTTCTACACGTTTTACTGGCATCTTGCAATCAAGATCTTGAACAAACTATAATGTTTTCATGAGCAAATTTATAAATTTCTTAGAAATGGCAATTCCAATTACAATGAAACTTTGTGGGTATAATTAAACAACATTAAGGTAACTGGTGCATACAATTTCATTGCAGTATTTTACTGTCTGTCTGTAATGTCTGTGAGATGGGTGCCTCGGCTGATTTCAATTGAACATAAATGCGTTCTTACTGACTGTGCTGTTTAAGGCGCTTTATTGGAAGGTTTATAACTATGAATGAAACCTAGGAACATTCTTATGCACCTATGACAAAAAACCGTCTAAACCTTTTCTCTGTCCTGTCTGTTTATCCTGATATTAGTCGCAGTGTGAGGTAGTAGTAGGATGTCACTATTTAATGATATTATTATTTTGTATTGATTATATGTTTTATTTTGTATTTGTTGATGATCGTGGTGTTGGCGTGATGTTGTTCGTGGGGTGCGCCTATGGTGCAATAGAATGCGACTTCTTAGTCGTTATCCCCTAATTTTTTTAAAGATACTCGGCAAACTTCTTGTGTACCACTCAGCATTAACTGTCTTTTGTTCTTCAAGCGGGATCGTGCAGACAGGACCCGTCCGTGAGATAGAAAGCCATCGTTTTTTGCCTACGCTTCTCGCCTGCCTCAATTTTGTTACTTTGCAATCGCCTTCAAACACCCACCACACACTAGTTGCTTTCTTCCCGGCATGTATGCACGGATGGATGGACGGCATGGATAACAATATATCCATGTTTCATCTACTGTCGCAATGGCATAAAAAGCATTTGAACGCCCGTGCTCATAGTTTAACAATTTTTTTTTACACCAATCAATTCGAATGCGTTTTTGTTCTGGAGTGAGTACATGAGGAATCCAGCGGCAACAAAGTTTTTTATTAAAGATTTTTCAAGTTTGGCTCATATCAATCCCCAAATGTCCTCGAATCTCCTCCTAGGTGACATGCCGTTTTTTTTTTCAATTACTTGCCTGACAGCGCATATTCCTCAGTGATCGAGAGCCGACTTTCACGAATTTCATCATGAAAAACACGGCAACGATCAAATTTTTCTTTTCATCGCCTTACTGTGTTCAAATGAAGTGCTTCTCTCCCAAAAGCATTTTGAAGACGAGCTGTGCAGTCTTGCAAAGACAGTGAACTTTTAAAATTATACAAAATCATTGCCCTAAAATCTTTAGCGTCAATTCCATTTTTGCTACGGACGACGAACTTCAACTTGTGATAAAAAACAATTGACACGCTATTTCCCTCCAACTTTTTTTCAAATCAATGATAGTTTCATGTGTTTTACAAATCATAACAGTCGAAATTCAAACATTTATAAGCAGCCAGGAGCGCAAACATTCAGTGTACTCTATGTATTTGTCTTATTAATTTGAAACTTGAAACGTTGGTTTCTTTCTGCACTTTAAGTGCGACTTGCACCAAATACAATCGTACTTAAGCTAAAGATAAGCACAAAATTTCATACAAAATAACTTTAAACGTTGGAGGGCATTGTAGCAGTTATCTCGCGTACTTTTTAGTTATCAAAAGGTATAAGTCTTAGTAGGTATACCTCTATTAACTGTAGGTATGATATGGTTGTTGTATTGAAGCGTCGAAATCTAACCTCGCAATTCGCAGAAAAAAATCGTAATGTAGGTATTGCAATTGCAATCCAAAACTGATGAAAGTGTAATATGTTCCAGGTGGATCTCAAAGCCCGAACGCCGGATACGCGCCGCCAAGCAGCTTCTCGCCTACCAGGCGGCATGAAGCTGTAACCTCTTCTGACGCTGCTGGATCACGTTTTTCGTTTTGGCCTGATGGTGAATAAGACAGTCCGCTTCCATTAAATTGTGTATGCATGCTGTTTAATGTGCTCTTTTGAATAAACACGTACTAAAATACAAACATTAAAACTGACATTTCTTACCCGCAGTTGGCATCAAGGAAGAAACTTCGCCAAGTCTCCTGTCTAATGGGGCAACTTACTCCAAATGCTTTATGTAAATTTCACCAAAGTTGGAAAACAATTTTATAGATATTATTAGCTAGGGTGTACAACGAAAAAGCGAGTGATAAATCAATGGGCATACTTACCTATAATTCATTTTACACTATCACCATGTCTCCTTTGATGTTATATAGGTATATATAATATTGATTATTTTCTATAATTAGTTTGCTTGTTGTATGTATCCCACTCGAGCATAATTATTTTGTAATAAAAATAGTGTAACGTTAGTTTTTGGCTGATGAAATTACTGTTGTTACAATAAAGTAAAAATCTGTTTAGTATGTGGCTAACAAATATTTGTTGTTACAAATAATTTATTTTTCGTCTTTCATATCATAAAAGTTTTTGACCAAAGAAGTGATCCAATTAAATTAATAATAATGAAGTTTAGGTATGATATGGTCGATATACCGCGACATTTATTGACAAGATTTTTTGTTATTGGTGCGAAGGGTACCTGATCTGTACCACAAGTATGAAGCTGCTATCAAGCTACATAGGTATATTTATCTAAATTATAATGTAGTCACTAAAGTTTGATGAAAATACCATGACAACAGTATAATTTGTTGTCACCATGATTTATCATCTTGATGGTGGACATGTTAAATTGTGTCGGCGATTTTTATTTGCGATTATATTAAAAATTTATGTGACGTAGAATTTGCTTCGTTTAATGTAGGTATAAAATGACATAAAACATAAAAATAAATATCTATTGTTATCATATTTTGTACTTTTGTGGCTCCCTATATTAATTTTAAGTACTATTTTATATAATTAGAAAATAATACATTATATTAAGTATTTAAATCTCTATCACTATCACGTCAGGGTATCAGTCTTGTCTGAAGTCAAGTATAATTTAACAGAGAGAAAGTACCCACCTAAGAAATAATTATTTAAAAGAGAAAATGTTTCACTTACAATAATTAGATCTCTTGCTACCTGCCTTCGCGCGTTCGCAATCGAGCACCCTTGGTATGTTTTGGTGAACATCAATCGGACAAAGACCCACCACTTGTTCCCACCTCTGCAAGTTCTGTTAAGACAGGATCTACAGTGGCGAGCGAGTGATAGTTAAGAGTAATGAGCCATTTTAACCCTTGCTTCTCAGAAATTCACATACCTAGATGGCGCGCTCTCACGACTAAAACATTATTCTAATCTTTTGGCTGTATTAAGTATTAATATTTACTTTTATTTCGACAATTTAATCTACATATTCATTTAACGATTCAATTTAATCGATTTCTGGTTGACTGGAAGATCAAACTGTGTAGCTGTTAGTCCCTCTTTGTACCTTAATCTGCATTAAGTTTAAACATAAATAAAAAAACAAACTTAGAAAGAATTATAGCACTTTAGCAAATAATAACTAGCGGGTTATTGTGGTTTAATTTGTTCCGAGGCAATTAATGATGTTAGTCACACTAGCAGTTACCCATAAGCCATACAAATATCGTACAACTACAGCTAAAAGATTAAAAATAATGTTTAAGTCATAGCGCGCTACCCATTTGAATTTTCAAGTAACAAGGGTTGAAAAGATAATATTACTAGAGTGTGAGTAAGCACACTTGCAAATATTGCTATGTAACGACAGGTCAAAAGTTAAAAAAACATAGCCTTAAAGTGCGTTAAGCCCCTGGCGCACGTGCCATAGAAATTATATGGGCACCACAAGAATACAAATTATGAAATATGTAGTTTAACAAAGGTTTTACTAATACCGGCGATAACTAATTCACATTGCGTTAAGGTAGAGTAAATTGACTAGTTTCACTTTCATAGAGCGTCGTCTCTATCACTCAGTATAGTAACATAAAGCTATCACACTGCTATATACTGCAATAGGTAGATACATTATGTTCAGTAGGGCGTTTTGTTTGTCGTACAACTTCGCTAGAGTGCGGTCGTGTCCACTTAAAATGTATGCCTATGCAGAGTTGTTGAAACCCCCAGCTATGTAATAGCTTCAAAAATAAAACGAGGAAAACCTATGCACAGTCATTCACGCAAATTGTTTACAATCTTTATAAATAATTAGTAAGAAAACCCGAAAGATTCAAACATTTACAGCTATTGAAAGTAGAAGAACTTTAAACAAGATCCGACACAAAAAGTTGTCCAAATGCTCATCGCAAAGGGCATGGCTAAAAAGTCATAGACAAAAAACCCAGAATCGCCAGCAACGAAATGAATAAAAATGGGTTCGCTATAGTAAACTCATTATGTTTTTAAAAAATCTACCTCTTAAACCAAAGTAGTAGGCTCCTTTACCCCTATCTACCCTTTTTTTCTTTCGTACAATCTACCCCTGTATTATAACCAACAAAACAAAAGAACAATTATTCAAATCGGTCCACCCGTTTTCGAGTAATAGCTAGATTAACGTAGAGCAATTGATTTTTTGTACGGAGATTGTATCATTTATAAACGAAATATCTAGTATACCACATCGATTTTGCAGTAAATTATTATATATGTTTGATGTACATATTATGAATATAATAACGGCATACAAATTATTCATGAACCTTTATTGATAACCAGGTTTAATAAATGAGCTGTTTAGTTTATTTAAGATCGTAAGTTATGTTGATTAACGTGTTATGATTCACTTGTTCTGACAATAGGTGCCAAAACTGCTTACCTACAAAGTGAATCCGATAACTAAATAAAAATTAAATTTTTAGTCACTAGTCTTAGAGTACTCTATACACGGATATGTATTTCGTCTTCTCATTGGTTGGTAGCAGTAACAGTGCAACCAAGATATTTAAAGCGGCTCACATCCTATTAAATAGTCTATTACCTGTCTCACTCGTAGATTTAAGCGGGGTGCACTGTTGATACTGTTGGCACTCTTCATCGAGATTTATTCCCTTTTGTTGTGGCTAATTCTGAGATCCACCTTTGTTTGCGCCTTCTTCCACAGTCATTGAAATAACACCTTCCTTGCGCTGGTCCAGTAACGCTAGATCATCGTCGTAACCTAGTACTTTATATTCCCATTTAACTCTACACCCCCGTCGTGCATGATAACTTTTCTGGCAACGCATTCGAACACTAAATTAAATAGGGTGAGGGACAGCGCATCTCTTTGTTAGACAACCAAGAAAATAATATAAACAGTCACTCTCCGCCAAGTATTTGTGTTCAAGCTATTACGCAGGAAGGTTAAAATAAGCATCTTAAAACGGTAATGATTCTGAAATATGGATGTGACTCTGACGCTGAAAGACGAGAATAAGCTCTTGGTAGCTGAAAGGAAAATGTTGCGGACCATTCTGAAACTACCAAACGTGAGAATTGTAGCTGAAGAATCCAAACAATAGAGAGATCGAAGAGCTGGTGCGCGAGCGCAACATTATAGGGGTAACCAAGGCTGCGAAACTTCACTGGCTCGGTCATGTGGGATAGGGGCGCGCCGTGAACAAAGCCTGCTCTGGGCGTGTTACTGGGAAACGTCACAGGAAGTAGAAGAGAAAGACCTGATCGATCTTTAGAGGTCGTAATGCAAGGAATCCGTTCAGGATCTATATGAGTGGTGTCTTTTAGTGTCGGCGACCAAGATCCTCATTAGATCGCTGAGCCAGCGTAATAAGTAAGTAATCACTAGTCTACTAAATTGATACTTTAATGTATATTTATTTGTTGCTGGTCTCTACCAGAATAGACAGCTTGCTGCTGTTCAAGTTGGTCAGGCTGTTTTGTTAGCCGATCAGGGACGAACTACCTGTAGTGGCTGCAATTCTTAATGACCACCTACCACCATAAGATTTTCACTTAAGAGATATAAGTCTAAACTAAAATGTATATGTTATCAGAAATGTGTGAAACCTAGGAATTGCCTACTCGGAAATATATATTTATGGCGAAGGATAATAATGTCGTGGGTAGGCGGAGGTGACAGTTTACCATGCAGGCCGTAAGCTTGTTTGCCACCTTAAAGGTATAAAAAAGGACGTTTGCGAATAAACGGATAATTTAAATCTAAGAATGAAATTCGTAATTTCCCGACCTATTTTAGGTATCTTTGAATAAATCCGAATAATTTTAGGGTAGTCACGAATAACGGGCTTACATTTCCTAAGCCATGAGCGCTGATTGGCTGATATGAAATTTGCGCTCTGAACATATGCGCTGATTGGGTAGGTACCGGCTAAATTCTTTCGTCTTTTGTTGTTGTTGTTGTTGCTTAGTGTTTCAGCACAGTAGAAAAAGTTTCAGTGTGATTTTATCAGACATTAATAGCAATGCAATGATGAATTGACTTAATTTTCACAACAATTACTGGACGTAATACGTATAAGTGCTGGTGCTAGGGGGCTGGTTGGTGGCGTTGGTGCAGCTAATTTAGAGGTTATTACAGAAAGCTATTACCCATGTCTGCAAATAAACAATTTGATGGGATTTGATTTCAAAATAACTTTTTTACATAGAGTTAAAAAAGTCATACATTTGAACAAAAATTCGGCTCTCAATAGAATCGTAGCAACAAGACCACGTGGAATCAGGGTTTATAGAAACGGTTATTTCTAAAATAAAATATAAAACAGTATAATTAACTCATTGCTTATAGGGTAGGTAATTTATTTCAAATATTTCCTATCGGTTTTAAACAATACACACATTTCCTATAAATTCTAAATAATAATGGATTACATACTGAGACATATCTACCCATAGGACGAAAGTGCCAAAATAAGATCTTCCTTCGACTGCAATTTCCGATTGATTAGTTTGGAATACTTAAAAAGCGGTTGAGATCAGGTGGAGGTTTCAAACTGCAAGTGTTATCATTGACAGTGAATGGACCATGCGGTGAAGGCTGGAGGTAGATAATTTATGAATGATCAGCGCAAGGGCCAGAATTCGTGAAGCATTACCGACAAGCACGACCAAATCTTGCACATGAACGTGCATTAAGACCATAGACTAATATGTTGTAGGTCTTGTTTACAGATAAGATTAGTGTTTGTAACTATTGCAAATAGTGTTTGCAATAGTTGCAAACAGTTAATTTTTAACCGACTTAAAAAAGGCGAAATTTCTCAATTTTTATTATGTACTTTTTATACATTTCATTTTAGTTCAGCTCTCCGAAACAGAGGAGACCAAAAATGCAATTCCGTTTACATTGGTTGCATTATTTATCGCCGGTATCTTTAGGTATAATAGGTATGTTTTAAATCAACGAAGTAACCTCTGAGATCTGATTGATGTACTGTGCGTGTCTACAATTTTGTAAAACTGAGCCATTTTATAATTATCTATCACATGCATATGATATAAACAGTGTAATTCGTGTAAATCTCGATAAAAGGCAACAATACCTATCCCTCGGAGGGCAGAACTTATGATTTACAAATCTTGTAAAAATAAGATTACAAAATGTGACTATTCCTACTATATTATATGTCTATGCCTTATACTTTGTTTGTATTCCTTATCGTGCCCGATAAAGAAAAGTTTGATTTTTC
This sequence comes from Blastobasis adustella, assembly GCA_907269095.1. Classification (NCBI taxonomy): domain Eukaryota; kingdom Metazoa; phylum Arthropoda; class Insecta; order Lepidoptera; family Blastobasidae; genus Blastobasis; species Blastobasis adustella. The sequence goes on from OU026114.1 coordinate 12,527,012, forward strand.
GCATTCAACCTGCTATGCCCTTTGAATAGTATCTAGATGAAATTTCGTCACACTAGTCCTAATCCATATCATCAATGTCAATCTCATCAATATTGAGGTCAACTATATTTTTTATGCTTATGCTGTAGAAATTATGCAACTGTAGTATAACATACAATATTTTGATACCTTGGGTATTGCATTTTTCTAGGATCTATAATTAAATAAAATATAACCTATGTTACTCGCTATAATGTAGCTTTCTTTAGGCGATAGAATGTTTAAAATCGATAAGTAGTTTTTGAGTTTGTCCGTTACAAACAAACATACATACCGACAAACGATCAAATCTATTTTTATATACTTTATTGCACATGAAACAAGATAAAAACAATTATTTCCTCTTTATAATGTTAGTATTGATATTTAGGTTCGTGGCCATTCCTGTACTCTGGTTCAACGCCAAACCACCGTTTTCTAACACTTCCATCACTTTTTCCCCAGTCTCAAAATATTCTGGAGAGGTTTTCCCTGGAAGAAAGGGGTTAAAAGGTTGTTACGGGATCATAGGCTGTGGTGTCTGCTTATCATCAGGCAGGCCGTAAGCTTGTTTGCCACCATGGTGGAATAAACAAAAATAAAATGTCATTTGCCTGGCTACTAGTTACTGCAATGTCATCAGCATATACTATGAGATAGAGGTGTATCTGGAATTTTAGCAAGAAAAAGAATGTATAATTAGATAATAGCTAACAAAGAAGTTCGTATGGCTTTGGTAGTAGTAGTGACGTGATAAGCGCGCTAATGTGTCATCATCATCATAGATATTCCCTACAATAGCATAGTGCTGACTCGAAACAACTGTCTGATGAGTACAGTCTGGCAAGAAAATCGTGAAAAAAATTTAGGGCGCCAGCATCGTTTACATGGTATCATTGTGCTGTATCAGTCTGTGTACTTTAAATATAAAAAAAATAGTATCTCCACGTCTGTGCTTTGCCTCTATGTCCAACTTCTTTGTGTCTGTGCCTCGTATACTTCGACTAGAAAATTTGATACTTGTTAATATTTTATATCATATGGCACGACTACAACGCGTGACCACGGGTATAGCTAGCATAGTAGGGCAGCCCCCCGCACCTGCATTGCACGGCATATGAACCAAAGGGAAAATAATAAGAGAAAAAAAGTTGCATTGCATCTAGCCCGCTTCTTGATTTTAAGAGCCAAATGTCATACATACCGAGCTCGCTGCATTCGCTTATGATCAAAGATTTGGCAGATCAGATAATTAAAGTGGAGCCACAGCCTTCTGACCTCCGTGACCCTCCTATCAGGTTACCTATTCACATACAAGATTGGACCATGGTTACCCATTCAGTCAGTTTCATCACTATGTTTTCCCTCACTGATTGGTAATATATGTATAGTGAAATCAAGATTAATATAAGGCCAGACCAGGATGGAAAAAATGGGAAAGATGTAATGACAAACTGAAATGTATTTTATGTTTCTCTCTCTGTTAGACCAGCCACCGTAATAACCTTACTGTTTTGCGTACTGTACCTGGATAATGTAGCTCTCTGTTACAATACCTTCGTTCACAAGAGCCGCACTGGTTTTGGATACAACTGAACGCAAAAATATCATCATCATCATCATATCAGCTAGAAGACGCCCACTGCTGGGCATAGGTCTCCCCCAGAGATCTTCTCAAAGGCCGGTCCTGTGCTTTCCGCATACATCTGGTACCTGCGATCCTTACCAGGTCGTCGGTCCACCTTGTGGGAGGTCTACCCACGCTGCGTCTTCCGGCACGTGGTCGCCACTCAAGAGCTTTACTGCCCCATCGACCATCTGTTCTTCGAGCTATGTGCCCTGCCCACTGCCACTTCAGTCTGGAAATCCTAGAGCTATGTCGGTGACCTTGGTTCGTTTGCGGATCTCCCATTTTCTGATTCGATCGCGCAAAGAGACTCGGAGCATAGCTCTTTCCATTGCCCTTTGGGCAACAGTGAGCGGCCACGTTTCAGTTCCGTAAGTAATGACTGGCAACACACATTGGAACTTCGTCTTCAATACAAAAATATCAATGAATAATATATTTAGGAAAAAAATAATATAAAAGGATCAAAACTACATTATACAGTACACTATAATTTGAAGATTATTTTGTAACCTCAAATAAATGTAAACAATACTACAAAACACATTAATTATACATAAATTCAAATGAATTTCAAAAGATCACATTTCATTCAATATTTTCAAAATTGAAATACAGATAATGAAGTACCGATAATCTTTGCTATTCGGCAGTAAAAATCTTCCAAATCGCACAGCATTTTATCTGCTCTAAACTCGGCCATACATTCTTGAACAACTCTAAATTTTCTTGTGCCGCTTTTATACGTTTTTGGATTCTTCTTCTTCGTTTTAGATTGTGGCTTCCGCTATGTAGCGATTTTGCCAAATACTAATGAAATGACATCAACTCGTCATAAGAAATATAGCCAGTAAAATAAAAAGAGGTGTCTGTTGAGTTCCCATAAATGACATAAGTACTAAAAATAAATGAATAAAAAATTTAAACAACAAAACACGCACTACTCTAGTGCTTCACGATAAAACAAGCTTAAAACTAGCTTAAAATTACAGTCAAATTTTGTTTAATTTAATAAAAGCAGACGAAATATCAATGAAAGGAGTGCGTACCAAAGACAACAAATACTTTAGATCGCAAGGACGAGGAATATCATCAGGTAAGATATCATAAAGCGAGCACTGAAGGTTAGAACAGCTAAAAAATATATGCTCCATAGAGCCTTCGTCCAAACCACACTCACAAAGCGAGTTGTCCCGAATGCGAAGTTTGCATAGAAAGACAGGAAAGCAGGCATGGTCAAGACGCATACGGCAGATGACAAAAATAATAGCCTTGGAGGCCCCACGACAGTCAAAAAACCATGGTTTATCAGGGACAGTTTGCTGAATGTCAAAATAACGTTTGCTTTTAAGTAACTTTGAGAGCTCTAATTGTTTATCCCACTCTGTATACAAATCTCGAAGCGCCAAAGCGGGCAAATCATGACAATACAGTTTGTAATGATCCATGGATCCAGAGACTATGGCATCCCTGGCATGATGATCAACAGACTCATTACCAAGGATACCACAGTGCCCCGGAATCCAGGCCAGGACCACCCTGAGACTTTTAGCACTACAACGGAAAAGGGCGTTGCGAATTTTATAATGACTGGGTACTTAACTTTAGAACGTAATGGGTTAGACAGAATTGCTTTCAAACAACTACGTGAATCCGAAAAAATTATGGACTTATCAAGATTATGAGATTCGACATACAAAAGAGCTTCCAAGACCGCAATTGATTCCCCTGTAAAGACCGAGGTGAAAGGAGCACTTTTAAAACTTAAAATAATTTTATACCTGGGAAACCAGACAGCAGAACCTACATCACCGCCACCAAGTAATTTGGAAGAGTCCGTATAAAGTGTATACCAACCAGGCCAATCTTTGGCAAGTTTTTCATTTAACCTGGAGTTAGCACACGGACAATCCTTATCAATACCAAAATATAACATAACCTGCGGCAAAAAAATAAGGGAGTCATAAGGAGACTCAAAGGGAGGGCTCATCGCAAACTGACAAAGAGGTGAAGGTAATTTTGTAAGCTTTATATAACTTTTAAGCAAACATGGAAGATCCTTATGAGACCAATAACTACTAGAATCAACCAAAGCCGAAAGGGCGTGAAGCTTGGGAAGTAAAGGATGCCCTGAGAATGAAGCAGCACGATATAAGAACCTGTGCGCTAGATATTGCCTGCGGATACGAAGGGGTGGGTCAATACATTTAACTAATAAAGCGTTAGTAGGCGAAGAGCGCATAGCACCTATAACCACACAAAGACTTTTATATTGTAGCCTATCCAGGAAAACCAAAGCACCCATGTTGCAAGGCTCCAAAAGAAATGACCCATAATCAAAGTGACTGCGTATGATAGCATTATAAAGCAATTTCTGCGTATACGGGTGAGAGCTCCACCAGACACCAGAGAGCGAGCGTAGAATATTATGATTTTTCTCACCTTTTTTAACAACATTGCAAATATGTGATCTCCCTGACAAACGCGAGTCTAATGTTACACCCAGAAATTTTACATCAGAACGAACTGGAATAATAGTATCACCAATGGAAATAGAAAGGGAAGGTAAACTCCTCTTCCTTGTGAAAATAACTATATTACTTTTAGGGGCGAAGATGGATAATCCATGATTGGTTAATTACTTAGATGAGTGGTTAACCACTCATCTAAGTAATTAACCGCAGCTGAGAGCCTAGATGCACAAGCAGAAATTTATCCACCGAATAGAGAACCAAATCATCAGCAAACTGTAACACCTCACAAATACTGCTAACTGAATTATTCAAATTATAAGTATAAATGTTATAAAGTAAAGGGCTCAGAACCGATCCTTGAGGGAGACCCTTCCAAACAATTCTCGAAGATGGCAAGACTTTACCATTATAACGGAAGAGAATCGTTCTAGCCATGAGTGAGTTGGAAATAAACCGAACGAATTTAATAGGGACACCTAGTTGAAGCAGTTTCTGTCTAAGAACCGGAAGAAGGACACTGTCATAGGCAGCAGAAACATCAAGAAAAACACCAACTAACGACTCTTGTCTAGACAGAGCCAACCGAATTTCGGTAACCAAAACACTAAGACTGTCTATCGTACCCAAACCCGTCCTAAACCCGAACTGATTCTTAGGGATAATGCCCTTACTTTCTAGGAGCTATTCCAAACGCAGCTTGATAAGGTGCTCCATAATCTTCCCCAAGCAAGAGGAAAATTAAAATTAAATTAATTAAATTTAAAATTAAATTAAAAAATTAAATTAAAAAATTAAATTAATTATTGACGTTTCTTTTGAAACATCGGTGTAAATTTTATAATTTTCTAATATAATTTAAATCAAACCATTTAAAAGACGATGTAATTTAATGCACAATTATGAGAAAGAGCAAAGTATGGAAATACAAATGGATTATTTTTTCATCGGTAAGTAATTTCATTCGTGGTCGTGGCGATCGGGAATCAATTTTAGAAATTGTGATAAAAATAAGCATCGTAATAGTGTGAATTTGCAATAATTGAAATGCTTTACCTTAAAACAATATGCCATTAAATATAGATTTTAAATTATTGCCAAATTGAGCAATATTTCGGTGTCTAAATAGGTACGAAAATATTTTGATGCTGACAGGGTCGGACTTAGTATTTATTGTATAGAATTTTAATACTCAAATCTTGTAAATACGGTCCACAATTTTATATGTATTAGGGTTTCATACCCAAAATATACTTAGATGACCTTTTAAATGTTCAGACATTTTATGAAACCACGGATTAATCGCGTATTTACGTTTATTTACATAAATATTTGTTTCTCTAGGTTTCCTAAAGACCACACATGGTGATGTCTGGGTTGCAAATTGAAAGTGCTGTGTTGTTTTTGAAGAACAAGATAATAATTAGATGCAAGTCCCTTCTGTCCTGGTGCACCATCAATAAATGATTTTTACTGAAAATAGAGAATATGCTGCCTGTTTAATATGTACCTATCCTTTTCATTATTATTCTTTTTTTGATGACTATGTCCTCTAGAGGACATCATATTCAATTTATTGTGAAGTCACATAGGCCTAACTGTGGACAATGAATACGCTTCTAACGATGAGTAAATAGGTACCTACTTAGTTTAGAAGTTATGAGGCAACAAATAAACATTCATACTGGTCAAAATCATAACCCTCCGTTTGGCAAAAGCAAGCACTGCCGATATCGAAAAGACGGTGGTAGGTATCAGGGCGTGGGTTTGATTCACTAGACACCTTACCTTTTATTATAATAACAAAATTAAATTATAAGTACAAGTTTAAAAAAATGACGAAGTCGTCAGGAGCGAAATACGCCAACAAGTCAGATTTTGTGTGTACGTTACTAGTAGAAAGTCGTAGCAAAATATAACATCTGCAGATGGGCTGCCATGTTCCATCCCTGCATTTGCATTAGTGTGTGTGCTATAGAGATGTGTGACATTTTGTCTCGTATTTCAACTTGTATTGGATTTGTATCAGTATCAGGCATGTACTCTCTGCTACTGTATATAAAAATTTTTCTCTATGGCTGAGACCGACCGACTAGTCAAAACAGCCGGAAGGCACGGCCACAGAAAAAAAAGAAAAAAAAACCGCAACTCCAGCGCCGCCACCAGCCACCTGTCACTGTGATACTGTCAACGCACCGTGCCATAGCCTCCTTCATCTTACAAGCCATGCGCAGAAGTTTGACAACGTCGCATTTTTTAATTTTAGTGAATATGATAATGACTGTAAAACTATCAACGCGGTCGTCATCGTTTAATGTTATTAGTTATTTAAGTGATAAAGTATATTAATAAGTATAAACATTAGTTAAATTATATGAAATTGGATAGATTCCTGTACTATTTACCTGTCTACCTACTTTTATAATTATTATCCTAATATTATAAATGCGAAATATAAAGTGCGTTTGGTTTTGTACGTAATGGATGTTTGTTACTCTTTCACGCAAAAACTACTGAACGGATTTTAATGAAATTTGGCAGTTATATAGCATATAGGCCCGAATAACACATATGCTATAATTTATTCTGATATTTAATGTGATTCCCGCGGGAACGGGTCCGGAACGTTATGGCCAAATTTTATGCGGACGCAGTCGCGGCTAAAAGCTATTATGAAATAAAATAATCTATGCCAGTCAAAATAGTGCCCAATTTATTAAATATTAGGTATAATACATTTTAAACAGTTTTATTCAAGTTCCTAAGTATATACAGTTTGTATACGTAACTACTTACTTACCTATTGTACCTATCTACTTTTTCAACGTTTCCATCATCGTGGATAATCAAAGACCGTGGTTTAAAGTAGTTGTGATAACTTTTACAATGCGAAAATGTTTGCTGCACAGTAAAGATCCTTCGGTGGGACTCCAGCATGCTTGGGGAATAGCAGAAGTCTGTCTGTTTAATAGAATTACATCTTTTGGAAAGCAAAACTTCGGCACAGCTTCTTTCCCATTTTTAAGGTTTAATCATAATTGTACTTGCATTTTTCATATGCAACAACGCCTTGGCATCTGTTAGGGGTAAGATAACGATTATCAAATAGAATTTAATTTATGAAATAAGTAAATAACAACAACAAAAATGGTCAAGGGCTGATTTTTAAAAATCGTATATTATAAATTTTAGCGCAATTATAAATATATTTACTTTTATTTACCTTCGTAGATGGTCCATATAAACGTATTAATTTACAGTTTTATCAATATATTTTTAATTTATCATCATAAAATTCATAATTTTCCCGCACATTGACATGAAAACATTGAGTAAATCGATTCACAGCGACGTTGCCGTTCCGTGCTACAGCATGGCTTGTCAGATGAAGGAGGCTATGACCGTGCACATCAACGATGCCGTTCGCAAATCGCAAACGATTAAACTAATCTATAATACAATCTGAGCTTATGTAACACAGCATAAAATCTAACTTTTTACATAATATTATAATAAATGAGTACTGAATTCATTAGTGAGTCAATTATTGAACAAATAATGACGTGCCCTATGGTAAGTACGTAGATACTCCATTATGTTATGATTATGATTTAGACGCAGTACAAAAATTGGAATGTAAACATTGCAAAACGTGCTTTCTTTTCTTTGCAGGTCATTTCACATAGAATTACTCGACGACGTAGTAATCCAATCCAAAATTGCTATTACCGTGAGACATCATTTGGACACCTCACTGGACACTGATACACAAATGCAATGAAAGAGCTACGGGGCGATAACTCGATGGGCAGCTGGGATCCTTGCCTGGTTTTAATAATGGAATGATCACCTGGGTGCATCAACAATCCGGAGGAGATCCAGACTCAAAAATGCAATTGAGTAGATCCAATAAGTAAGACCTGGCTAAAGCACCCGACTTAATAGGGAATACCATCGAAACCCAGAGCAGAATCCTTAAGCCTATACTTTACTAAATACTTTAAATACTTAATTAAAGTATTTTCTTTTTGTTATTTTTTGAGCTATTAAAAAGTTAGCTCTCAAAGCAAAAAAAGTTATAGCAAACTTTTCACGTTTTTACTATTTATTAGAAAAAATACTATGAAAATGATTAACATAAATACCAGAAGTTAATTCAACATCTTCTATTTATATGAAAATGATACCAAACTTACCATAGTAGCTTGATAATAGAGACCAATTTGTAAATAGGTAAATCGCCTCATAGAGGGAATTGTCACCACAGCGAGGTTACAGAATTATTTTTACCAACTTTTAGTTGTAAGAGGTTCGTGAAGTTTATATTTTTAGAATTGACATAAAATACGCTTTATTAAAGTATTTTTTGTATGTTATATTTTTCTGTTGTTCAAAAGTTATTAGCTCTCAAAGCAGAAAAAAAAAATTTAACTTTTAACTTTTATACGATTTATTCAAAATATTACTATGAAATTGATTCAAATAAATACCGGCAATGAATTCTACATCTTCATTTTATACGAAAAAGATACCAAACTTGCTGTAGTAGCCAGCGGGAAACTTACAGTTTTTTTTAAATATGGTGAGGTCCTTTATACCCCCCTCGCCCCTGGCAGATACCACATATACTACATATATAAAGGTTTAAATTGGGATATGAGGCCATCTCAGATTTTGCCTTTTACAGTAATGACGGACATTGAAAATGGCGGCCGTAGAAAGTTTGATAAGTGCTGTCCTTTGATAAGTTAAATAACGATATCAAATGATAAATAATATAGTATCTAGTGGCAAGTAAAAGTTGTTATGTGCATAATAAATCTTAGTATAAAAAGGATGGACTCATTTTTTCTAAACTCCATCCACAACACCCCAAGCATTCTTCTCCAGCACCACATCTACAAGGCGTCTATCTTCTTCTTCTCGCTCTCTCTCCCTCCCTTGTCTTGTCCTCGTTATAGCCATGCGTCGTAGTTAGGTAGATAGAGGCAATTTTGAGAAAGAGGCCAAGAGTCGACTTCAGCTGGGATGGGCAGCATTCGGAAAACTTCGTCAAGTCTTCACGTCCGCAATTATTACTATAAAAAATAGTAGTACAACGACTAAAACCCCCGACTACTCGACTTCATAGGAAGTTATGCGCCCTATATAAGTCCTTTGAGCTTGACAGGGATTTTGGAGTTTCAGATGACTGCCGTGAGTTCCCGCCATTTGGTCCAAGCTGCAGAGATTCGGGACTTGACATCGATATCGCCGGACTCGTTCTATTGACAGTTTCGTTACCTATACGGATGGTGTCGATTTTGAGTAAATGGTAACTTAAATAATACACCAAGGGAATAAAGCAGTCTCTTCTGTCAGGGGCGGCATATTGGATCGTGAGCGGAGCGATAAACTTCTAGGTACGTTCTGAGCGAAGCAAGGGAATTATACATAACTCTGTACTCCCTACACAGTTATGAGTGAACTAAGGAGTGAAAGCTCAAATTTTCACACCATCTATGAGACAATAAATAAAGTAATTACATTAAGTCTGATTTATCAAACTCCGGAGTTATAAATCTATATTGTATTGCTTTACGACATTTTCATCATAATAACACGCAACACATTTATCATTTTACACTTTTTCAATTTGCACATTTTAAGGTCCCACAACCTAATCTCCCTAAAAGTCCCTAATCTTTTATCACAGTATTTGCAATGGCGCCTTTTTCTTTTAATTTTTTCATGAAAAAAAGGAAAATGCAGCTGTTTTCAAATAGTTTTTTATAAAGCCCGTATGCTAAGACTTTTCATACAAATTTTAACATTCCAAATTCATGTTACTTTATTTCCTTGGGACTTTTATACAATAAAATCCAACATATCTTCCTGCAGGTAACAATACCATGCTTTACGGTGACATTTCATGATCCATAATTGAACATTGTCGAGCAGAAAATATTAATAAGTCTAATGGACGTTTATATTATGAAACTGTAGGTGTAATGGTTTGTCAAAGAGTGGGAGTTAAACTTGACTAATATATTTTAAGTAGACGCTCAAGCAGCGCGATACATTTTTAACTTCACTTTTGTACAATCAACATCGTAGTAAAAGTCGTGTAAAATAGAACTGTTTTCTAATTCAATATTTAATATCAGAAGTAAGATTACGTATACAATGTGAAGACAACGCCCTAAGGACGAGTCCACTGACGTATCTGCTTGTTCCTCGGAGTCTGAAAAACATGAAATTACTTCACATAGAAAAAAGAAAGTACGAAGGAGATACTAAACATCATTTGTGCAACCACGTGGGTGATCAGACAACACTTTCTAACGAAGTCCCTTAGCACCAACACTTGAAGGAAAACGTTTGTGTGAACAGACGAGTTAGTTGTTATATATGGAATTCGTAACCTGAAAGTGTAGCAAATTGTTTCAGCAAATGTTGCAGTAAATTTTAGTAGCTGGCCGTCTCATCAAGCACCTTGAGACGACGGGCCCGGACCTCTCCGATTCCCAGTTTGGTTTTCGTAGAGGTTGATCTACGATCGATGCGATCCTAAGAGTAAAAAAGTTGGCGCAGGAAACTATAGCAAAGGGTGATGTTGTCTTGACGGTATCTCTTGCTATCGTCAACGCCTTCAACAACTTGCCCTAGAGTTGAATTAGGGAGCCATTCTGTTATCATGGGATGCCCCTACAACTACGCCAGATGATTGAGAACACCTCACGGAGTAGTCCGTTGTCATCCTACCCAAAATTATTTTAAATACATCATGGGGATATGGCCACTTGGCTTCACCACCATCTCAATAGTACGGGCATAGCGAGCCTATTTACCGCGCACGTGTAATATGTACATTGAGTCCCTCCTTTGATGAGTCTTTCCCTTGCACTATATCATCTCATGGGGTTCTTCAAAAGGCATTTCTTGGGACTCAAAGGCCAAAGGCCGGCACCGCATCCGCTCCCCTTAGGTTGCAAGTATTGCGTCCTGGAGGACGGTGGCAGCTTTCCATCAGGTAGACCGAAGGTCTAGGTTCTGTCCGTGTAAGCTACCTAGACATTAATAAAATTGTTCCCCTGCCGACAGACGGACGAGGCTCTGGCTAATCGGCTTTTATCTAAGGGGTTGTGCGAGTTGGATGGCAGTCGCCGCATGCCGCACGTTTTGACACAGTATTGTTGTAGGCAGTGATCTGAAAGGTCATGTGAACACGCCTTTCCCAATAGAAATCCGAGCATCTGATCTCCTACAAGAGTGTGAGGAACGCCCAACCAGATCGATTACTTTCTCACTCGAAAAAACTATATCAGCAAAGTAGTTACCTGTAAAGACATACTCGGAGTGGACTAGCGACTGAAGCCCAGAGGCAAATACCGGGAGCAGTGCCGACGTCAAAACCCGGTGGTGGTTGCTTGAAGAAACCAAGTTTCATGAGTTCATCACCGGTATTAGTGCCCTTAGTATTGCGACAGGCGACAAATCAGTCGCCACAACTATGGCGTAGAACTCAGACCGCTAACGCACGGGCGACGAGGAGGGTACAGGGGGTATTTAGGGTTACACGCAGGCTTGACAAGGAGACCTGGTAGTGAAACGAAACACTCCAAAGAAAGCTCTATTTAAACTGTGGCAAGCGTCCAAATCGCTGCGTAGAAGAATGCCAAATGTGACACCAAACGAGCGGTAGCCAGAGACAGACAAGTCGTTTCGTCGTTTGTACGATAAGTTGGAAATATCTGAGGGGCAGGTACTCATTTACGAGTTGGCACGATCAAGGATCAAAGCGGCAGTTGACTATTCTACTACCGCTGTGTAAATGACTCTCACAGTGACATTAAAGGGACAATTAAGGTAAAATTAAAGGGACAGGTCTACAAGATCATCACTAGACCTGTTCTCTTATACGGCAGCGCGACATGGCCCCTACAAAAGATGCACAAGCATTAAGATCTGCGCGTCACGGAAACTAAGATGGTGCTGTGTATGAGTGGAATTTTACACAAAAACCGCGTCCGAAACGCCGCCCGTATCCGGGGCAGCCTCAGCGTCCGTGACATCGTTGATAAGCTGTAAGTATGCCGCCTGTGATGGTATGGCCACGTCTCGCGCAGAACGATAAATGAGGATCAGCCATAACTTTTGTTTAGTTTCTTTTCCATTAGCGTATGTTATGTATTTTGTGAAGAAATTTTCACGATATCTCTTTAACCAGAGAAAATATATGCGCGAGAACACTGTGATATTGACCTGTTTGATTACATCACACGACACTCGGGTAAACATTACATAACACGTAATAAAGCACAATATTTTCATTGCGATTGACATTTCCTTTAAACCCATATAACTTAGGCCGTTCAAAATGGACTTCAAAAATTCTTTTGGAGCTTCGAAACTGGAGACTCACGGGCACTTTAACTATTCACTGATGCTAACATTTTCTTTATGTACAATAAAAGTTACAATGATATGAACATAAAGATAAAAATCACAAAAGATAAATGTTCAAATTTTTATATGACATTGTGTCATTTGTATTAACTGGGTTTCATTGCATGAAAATGCATTCAGATTTTATCAAAAAACCTATAAAATTCTACCATTTGATTGATTCTCATTACGTAAGGAACAAATGTATGACCATGACGTCGTTAAGTAAGTTAATATGCGTGCCAACAAACTCACCATCAAATATGCCGAAAACTTCGCCAGCAAGAAGATTAGAAGAAGTAGTAACGGCGGCGGTAGGCCGAGCACAACCGGGATTAACGCCAAGATGATGATATGATGATGATAATATTAAACGTATCCGAGCTTTTGTAATCGAGTATAATTTAGTTGAGCAGTAGCTTTGTCATTTTCTATTTGAAGAGAGGCTTATTGCCTTGCGAACTAGTGATTTTTCGACCCAGTTTAACTGGCTACTAACACATTTGATTCCTTAGGTTCGATAGTGATCTAATAATTACATTGGTTTATGAAGATATTATGTCAAGTCCTGACAACACAACAGGTAATAACATGGTAGATCTGCGGCGATAGGAAGAAAATAATTATCTGTCATTTCGAACATAATCTGAGTATCTTTATAAAAGTAGGTACAAAGAGGCTCCGAATACAGTTAAGTTTTTATGAGTAATCGGAAACTATAATCAGTACTAGTGATATCAACCCACCTATTTAATTTTCAGTGGCTTTTAAAGAAACTTATTTGGCAAAATTCGTTTGCAAAACGGTTTAAATTTTTATTGATACCATAAAGGTGCGAAAATGTAGTGTTTTATGCATATACATAATTTGAATTTGTAAGAGAATTAAGTATTGTACTTAAGGAAAAAAGTAAACCGAAATAAGAAAAATATCTAGGTACCTACTTAAATAAATTTCGTCGACTTAATACTATTTCATTTTCTCCTCTCACTGGTCTACCTTTAGTTCTCTTTGATGCTTTTTAATTAAACATTTTTAATATATTGTAAGCTGAAGGGTGATATGGTGATAAGGATTGAAAAAGGTGTGCTGCGAAAGGTTGGTCACGTGGAGAGTATGGATGTGAGACAGCTTACGAAAGGTATCTATCGTGCGAATGTGAATGGAAAGGTCAGCACAGGGCGCCCAAGAAGGACTTATATTGATTAAAAAAAAGGGATCAAAAAGGGCAGGCCAGGAGTAATCTCAACCGGTATAAAGTCTGAATGTGGAAGAGACAAAGAAGGTGTGTCGGGATCGTAGGTTGTGGTACTCGATAATCTCCACCTATCCATGTGGGATACGGGCGTGAATGTGTATGATGTATGTACGAGTGTTTCAAACGTTGTTAAATTAAATATCGAATACCATATTTGGAACTATACTTACCGTAAAATGTGGTTACTTTGATATGCGGGGGCTACATGGATCACAAACTTTTCTCTGATAAGTTCCAAGGGATAGATAGCTAAATACAGTAGTATTGCCAGATACTGTTATAGGGTTTGCTGCATGAAAATAACACTGGAGTAATAGAGAAAAGTGAGTGATCAATGTAGCCCCAGGACATCAATATAACCTCACTTTAGTATTAGTTATAATATTTTTCCCTTTTGGTGGTCTTGCTTTACCTACGTTAATGATGATAAACGCAACAAAGATAACCAATTTCAGACATCGTATATTATTGACAGAGTATCGAATAAATAACTACAGGTAGTTTGAGCGACCTTTTCTCCACAAAATTATCTATTTTTGTCTGAGTAAGTACAATTTATGCTAATGCCGAACACATTTGTTTTGTCTAAATGAATGTATTCTATAAAAATATGTCAATTTTTCAAGCTTTTGTATAATATAGGTATATGATTTGTAAAACCTAGGTGGTATCAAAAATAACATTACACATTTAAAATCAAAATTTGACTGATATAGGGCCAATTGCACATTTTATTGTCTAGGTATCTGATTATTTAGATGTGTCTTTATAGAATCGTTTTAAACGTAGAGATTTGCTGCGGGGCTCGGAGACTAACCGCAATAAACCAGGCGATCTTTCAACACAGAGCGAATGTCCTCTTTCCCTAACTGGTATTTGTTGACCAATGAGAAACAGTGACGTATCCTGGGTTGAGTTAACAGCAACGTCACCATATGCCGAAATGTCGCAGCCTCTTGCAATGTCACTACGCAGTTCTGACGCTTGCAATGACGTCACATCTTCAGAATCCGTGTCTTCGTCTTCTGTTTCCATAACTCTAAAAATAGAAATATAACAGTTAGCCGAACTTGATACACTCACTGGCACAAAAGTTGTCCAAGTGTTTATCGTAAAGGAGGACCAATAAGTCATTAGATAAAAAAAATCATTTTCTATAATTTTTACATATGGCGATAACTCTCGAATTGCTGCGATATATCATTAGAAAAGATTTTTCATTTACAACAATAGTAGGATTTTTTCTTACAATGATTCGAGAGTTGTTGCCATAGTAAAAGTTTTAGAAAGTGAAAAAGCCTTTCCAATGACATATCGTCAACGTTATGTCATAATAGCCCGATTTTCTAATAAAAAATGATGTTTACTTTAATTGGTCATAACTTTTTCTTATAGCGATTCGAGAGTTGGCGCCATAGTAAAAGTTGTAGAAAATTAAAAATTATTTCTAAGACTCTACGTTATAGGACATATAGAGTGGGTTGTTCGGACCTCCTTTGTAAACCTAAATGGTATTTATGAGATGTTTTCATTTAAATAGGTTTCAAGTTGCCTCTTTAGTTTATATAAGGTCATCATCATCATCATCATCATCTCGGCGTCATGTCCCGATTGAGCTCCCGCGGCACGTGAGGGCCCGGGGTCCGTCTTCCTACTCTTCCTGGCCCACTTCGCTCGGTCTTCGGCATCCTTAGTGGTGAGCTTGTTGGCACGCATGTCATTCTTGACGGCGTCAAGCCAACGCTTCTTGGGCCGACCTCTCCTTCCCGTGCCTGGTGGGGGTGGCATTGCCAAACATTTGTTCCCCACGTACTTTGCCGGTCTTCGCAAGACGTGGCCATACCATCGAAGGCAGCACTCTTGCAGCTTATCTGCGATGTCACGAGAGTAGGTCGAATGATGGTCTTATAGATCTGTCCCTTCAGCTTTTTAGGGTCACAAATGACACCTGTCACCTCCCGCCATTTGGCCCAAGCTGCGGATATTCGGGTTTTGACGTCGCTGTCGATGTCCCCGGTTGCGCTTAGTACAGACCCTAGGTATCTGGCCTGATCCGTGCCCTTGACTTTATCTTCGCCTATGCGTACGGGTAGGGGATCTGCACTGTTGCAGACCATGTACTCTGTCTTCGCTACATTAAACTTTAGACCGCCGTTCTCAAGTGACTCCTTCCACTTATTTACACGTTGGACTAGTCGCCCTTTGTCCGAGTCTATCAGCGCGATATCGTCAGCGTATGCTTCTTATGTATATGAGAAGCCACGGAGGAACTCATGGTAGTCTCGGATGCTGTCTGACAGTACGTCTAATATCACGTTGAATAGAAGTGGGCTGAGCACAGAGCCCTGATGTACCCCAACCGTAATAGGGAACGGGTTGGTGTCACCAACAGCAGTCCTGACTATTGAATCGGAATTGCGGTACATGTCTCGGATAATGTCAATATTGGCCTCGGGCACCGACTTGGACCGCAACGCCCACCATATAATCTTCCGAGGAATACAGTCAAAGGCCTTCTGCGTGTCCAGAAACAGGAAATGAAGGGGCGTGTTCTTTGATATATATCCCTCCATGAGTATTCTCAGGGCAAATACGGGTCCCTGGTCCCACAATCCGGCCGAAACCCATACTCGGGTGTCTCGGAGTGTCGAGACTGTACACTCCCGTCGGATCTGAGAGTCCACAATGCGTTCGAAGAGCTTCACGGTGTGTTAATACCGCGGAAGTTAGTGCACTCCCGCACCGAGCCCTTGCCCTTGTAAACTGGAGTAATTATACTCAGCCTCCATTGGTTGGGTATCTTCCCGGTAAGAACGATGCGGTTATAAAGGTCGGTAAGGATGCTCACACCTCGAGAGCCCATCGATTTCCACGCCCCAATAGGGACTCCGTCGGGTCCGACAGCTTTCCGGATTTTTATGCGGCGAAGAGCAGTTTTGACTTCTTCATGCGTTATCCGTGGCACAAGTCCTTGATTCGGAGGGAGGTCCGGTGGCTACAGTTCTTTGTTCTGCTTGTTGAGCAGCTCGTGGAAGTACGAGCGCCATCTCTCCTTTACCGCGCGGTCATCGCATACCGCGAGGGTCATTAACACAGCGGCACGTGGAGATGCCCTGTGCCGCTTTAACCCTCGAACGTGCCAACCTGTAAATGAGCTTTTGCCCCTCAAACGATTCCAACTTATCGTATAAAGGACGTAAGTGGTCTTGTCTGGCTCTGGCTACCGCTCGTTTGGTGGCACGTTTGGCATCCCTGTACGCAGCGTGGTCTTCAGAAGATCTGGACGCTTGCCACTTTTTATAGAGTGCTTTCTTCAACCTGGTCTCCCTCTGGACCGTGTCGTTCCACCACCAGGTCTCCTTGTCAAGCTTGCGGCCGCCCTTAGACATCCCCAGCACCGTCTTTGCCGCCCTTACGATAACTGCCTGAGTTCTGCCCCAGAGTTGTTGGACGGGTTCCCTGTCTGTCGCAACACTAAGGTCGCTGACAGCAGTGGCGATCTCATGGGACTTGGTTCCTTCAAGCAGCCACCACCGGGTTTGGCGTTGGCACTGCTCCCAGTATTTGCCTCGGGGCTTCACGCGCAAGTCCATCACAAGGACCCGGTGTTGGACAGTGAGACTCTATCCGGGTATGACTTTACAGGTGGCCACTTTGCCAATATTGTCTCACCGAGTGAGAAAGTAATCGATTTGGGTAGTGCTCCTCCCACTCTTGTAGGTGATCAGATGTTCGGCTTTCTTTTGGAAAAACGTGTTCACGGCGGCCAGATCGGCAGCCATACACGTCTGGGGAATTTCTTCCCCTTCGGCGTTACGGCTCCCAAAACCAAATCCGCAGTGAACACGACCAAATTCCTCACACTTCTCACCCACGTGACCGTTTAGAGCGCCACCCACAACAATACCCTGTGACAACGGAATTCGCAGTACTTCCCCGATTTGCTCCCTCTCTATCCGCGTCGCTGCAACCGACCTGTGGAGCGTAGGCGCTTATCAAATTGGTCACGACCCCTTCGATAAGCACTCCCACAACCATGAGGCGGTCGCTCACATGCTTTACATCCAAGACGCCGTCTCGAAACTCTTCAGAGAGCACCACTCCTACTCCGTTGTCCCCACTCGGAAAGCCCGTGTATATTAGCTTGTAGCCGTTCCCGATGTTGCGGGACCTGTTGCCTCTCCAATGAGTCTCCTGCACGAATGCCACTGCCACCCTCCGCCTGGCGAGTACATCGGTCAGCTGCCGCGCCCGTCCTGCCAGCGTGCCAACGTTCCAGGTTGCGAAGCGGACCTTCTTGTGGGCTGACGTCTTAACCCGGGCCCACCCTGGACCCGGTAGTCCTAACCGACTTAACACAGAAGTAGGGCGATCCTCCTGCGCTTTAGTTTATGAAAGGTGACGTTTATTAAGACTAACATAGTTTGCTGTCAGACAGTAAAATCTGTCCTCAAGACTAAACATATTAGCACTTGGTAAATGATATCACTGACATTGATTTTAAATTAACTTTCATTAAATTGTGAACATACTATTTAAAATTCTGAATGAATGAAGATATAGCATACAATGCAAAACATGTAAACGGGTCAGTCTTTCCCTACCATTTGGGGTAAGACTAACTAACACCTAACGGTTTTCATTTAAAATATGTCCTTTTAGCAGTTTTAAAAAACGTATAATTTTGTTATTATTAAAATCTGAATTGAACTCTACTATAAGGTAATAGGGCAAAGTTTTATGGTCACTATTATTTTTTCTAGGAACATCAGAAACGTACAACCTTTTTAACATTATATTAAATTAATTAAATGCTCTTAATTACGGTTAATATGCGACGCACCCTAGAAGAATAGTATGATAAGAGATCGTTAGTAACGTGAACATAGATGACAACCATCTTCTCATCAAGATTAAATAACTTTCTCCAAAAGGGCAAGACTGGCGAAAATGTATGAGAATGTGTATGAAAGTGGAAAAGGCAAAAGAGTTTTGTCAGCATCGTGGTTTATGGTAGGATCTTCATGTGGGCATCTTCACGGGCATTTGACAAATGATTATTAGGTCATCAAAAAACTACGGCTATGAAAATGATTATAACATCTGAGTTGGGGCAACATGAACCTATGATAGTCTTCTCCCGGGCAACCAAGTGACAAGTGACGGTCTTGCTCCACTTTTATATATCTATGTATCTATGTTATGATTTTGTTACCCAATTTGCTTGATTTACGGTACTACTATTTATAACTTAAAAGCCAGTACTATACAGTACACAACATTTGCAAATTACAAATTTTTATTAGTAAAAAAGCTTTGCCGATGTCTTATTAAAGTAAATATTAATTTAAATATAAAACATTTGCATTCGGATTCGGATCCATTGGCATTCGGATTCTGATATTGGACCCTTTTTTATGCAATAAAACAGTGTAATTTCGATAACACCCGGCGTTTGATTCACCTTGCCCCTGTATGGTGGCGGCGCCGGGTATGATTTGAGAAGCGTACAGTGCAGTGAGTAAGAAGGTTTGCACGAAAAGTGTTTTTTATTGTTCAGCACATAAAAAATCTAGAAGAATGAATAACGCAATCGAAATATGTTCATTGAACTAAAAGACTCGATTACACAGACGCACTAATTATTATTTAAGGGCAGGTGGCCCATTTTCTATATTTACATGACAGACCAAATTATAACGTGTTGTTCACAGAATAAAGGCTCCATTGCCTTATGGAACGCGGAGCGTTGCGTTAGTTCCAAAAAGTGCTAAATTTGATAGATTTTTGCTTGTTAATAAAAAACGATCACCAAATACAAGTTAAACTCAGCGATATTGTCTGTAAATATTTATCGTCTTTGGTTGAGTATAAAATTTAAATATAAAATGTCAGTAGTTTAGTCATCACATTTAAGAAAACGGTACAAAAAGGGGTAACTGTATGAATTATTTTTCGAGTGAAGTTAATTAAATTATAACTTTTAGCGACTTTGACAAGATTATATCCTTAACTAAAACATAGGTAGGTACAGGGTCCGCCACTGAAAGTTTTACCAATTAAAAATGCTACAATTTTGTCAATAAGGAGTATTTTTAATTGATAACTTCAGTTATATTGAAATTTTTTAAATAAAAATGGACTTGTCTTTAACGACATAAATTCAACTATTTACTTGTTTAATAATACAGTTAAATTGGTTGATTTTGTTTACTGTTTTGGTTAATTACTTTTGCTAAAACATACAAATAACGCACACACACACTCTCACACAAACACACACACACACACACACACACACACACACACACACACAAACACACACACACACACACACACACACGCGCGCGCGCGCGTACACATACATTCAGTTAAATATTGTTTTTGCCATATTTCTTTTGTTTTTTAACCCAGTATAAACCAAGGTTACTCTACCACTGGTTCGCATTAGGACACTAGCCCTTAAGTCACTAGTGTTTTGCTTAGTTTAAGGGATAGGGCCACATTGTATAGAGCAAACCTTACTGAATAAAGAACATTTATTATTAATTTGTTTGAGCATTTGAGCATCGAGTCTGTCCCAAATAATTCGTTGTGACTGGCTTGAAAATTTAATCTTTTTCGATTAAAAACCTTTTAAAACTTTTCGATATGTAAAAAGTTATTGGATTTTTATTATAAAATATGTGCCAAGCGAAATATTTTTTGTAACTCCGGAAAAACCACAAAGCATACTGTGGGTACTATCTATTCCTGTACGAATTTATTACTAGACAACATTTTGTTATTATCTAGCTATCCACTAGATGCGTATAAGAACTGCATTGATACGATAGACAACCTTTCGCTGCAAGGAGGTTGAGATGAAATTGCCACTTATCTATATTTTGTTCATTTAAAGTTATGGGAGCTTTATAAGCTTGCTAAAATATGGTGCTTGACAAACATCATTCATAAACGCATATTAGCGCTAAAACGCTAAATAAAGGCTACATATCTTAAAGAAGAATAAGATAGCTTAAATAATAATTATCTTGACGTTAATGTCCCGGTTGCCGGTTGTGCTAGCGGGAATGAGGGCCTTGACCATGATCCAGGATTTGGCGATCAGGTAATTACAGTGGAGCGACTACCATATGACCTCCGTGACCCTGCTACCAGGGGAACCTGACCAGATTGGATCATGGTTACAAATTCAGTTGTCTGAATTTTTCGGTTTATCACGTTTTTCCTCACCGCAAGAGCATCGGTTAGAATTCAACTAATGTACATAACTCAGAAAAGAGTCGTTGGTACATGGCCGCAGCGGGTTTCGAACCCGGTACCTCTCGCTACCGGCGCTCTTTATAAACCTCTGATAATTAGTCACAAATATGGCCGCCGTCACACGGAACACCTGATTTTATTCGCTTTTTGAAGCCGGATCCGCTGCGCATTGTTACGTACAAAAATATAACCGGCTAGATTGATTGTGATTGGCTCGTGACTTCATTCTTGACTTTTATACTGAAGAGGATAGTCAAAGGTGATGCATCCATACATCCCACGTATCCGGCCTGATCTGTGTGCTTGACTTAATCTTCGCCTTTGTGTACAGGTAAGTGATCTGCACTGTTGCAGATGATGTACTTTGTCTTCGCCTTAGAGGAGCAAATCAAAATAAGTAGGTACCTAGTAGGTACACTTTTATTTAATTTAATTTTTTTTAAATACGTTTAATAGGACCAAATATATATGTCATGGAAGATTTTGGGAAAATATGATTCCCATTTTGTTGAATGGTGGTAGACTGGGTAAAGAGCTAGTATGTAGGTAGTTCTATAGACAAAAGGGAAAATATTATGTCCTTTTGTCTTAAGACGTCATGTGCCATAGAACAAATAGGAACTATTGGTAAATTATAATAAGGGATATTTAGAATTTTAGGTGTGTCTAAATAACAATTATCAAGTACTGTAATTCACCAGAAGGCTGGCCTCTTTTTTGGTCAACGCTTAAGCCTCGCTATCCAGCGGGGCAACGCGGCCAGCCTTCTGGGGACTTTTCCAAATTCGGGGGACCTGGGCCAAATTTTTTATCTTTAGTTAGGGTTAGATTAAGGTCCTTTTTAATTTTAATAATTGTTATAATTACAAATATTCTTATATAAATAAGTACTGTAATTAAATTGAATAAATACCTTTAAACCAAGTAATAATGATGATAATTCCTCCAAATATAGTATTTGTGAAAAGCAAGAGAGGCAAGGCCGGTCACTGGTACAATTTTTGCAAACTCAACTTAGACGATTCGTGTAATGGCGTATGTTCCGGCAGTTTATATAGTCCCTCCCTTAGCTTCAAATATTGCATGGATAGTTCACTTCCGAAAACCAGCACCATCTATTAGTATGTTGTTGCAGGCCGTAAGCTTGATTGCCACCTTGGTGGTATATAAAAAAAATATATTCTAACAGCTCATTTTTAACAGCTTTACGGATAACTTTAGAACAAAATACTGTACTAAGATAATAAAGACACATTATTAAGCCATACAAAACAATTTTAATAATTGCAATCAGATAATAAATATGTGAGATATTTAAATTTTTCTCCGTCACCGACTTGACTTCATAAAAAATACTTACCTAGAATAGTGTAAGCGTGTAAGTCATGTTGATTTAGAGAATTGTAACATTAGATATTGTTTTTCGATTATAATAATAAGTATATAACTTTCTAGCAAAGATAAATAGGTAATTATCGGACTTTACTTATAGAAAACAATTTACAATGTGGACAGCTGGGCGCAGTCAGCACAAGCCGCAGCGTACCCGCTTAGGTTCCTGCCGTTGTGCGCAGCGGCCAGCGCGCATGCGCACCCGCGATCGCGAGAGACAAAAGAGCAGGCGCCTCCGAGGTGGTGATTGCAATTGCCGTACCTCTGCCTGTTTTTTGACAACGGCGCAAACACCAAATCTGCACATAATCCCGATAATGAAGCCAGTAAACCTTTCTCGTACTTTGGTCAGTGTTCTTTTTACCCCTAGATGTCCACCTGCTAAACCATCATGTATCTCCTGGAGAACATCTTGCACCTTAACCCGTGGAATAACTACCTAAAGGTGGTACGCACTGCCGTTAAGCTTTTCCCATTTTCGGTAAAGTATACTGTCCCATTGAGCCCAATACGCTTTGGTGATAGCGCTTGTAGGTGCCACTCAGCCCATCTAGGTTTCTCCGCACCACGTTCTTTCCATGCGGTGATTAGCCAGTTATCTTCATCATCTTCTTAACATATGTCAGACCATTATTGGAGTATGCCTTCCAGGTTTGGAACCCCTATTTTCAAAAGGACATTGAAACACTTGAGAAAGTACAGCGTAGTTTCACTAAAATCCCAAGAGATTATAGGAAATTGTCATACGAACAAAGACTAGACTGCCTGAAACTAGACAAGCTACATGAGCGAAGACAACGTGGGGACCTAATAGAAGCGTACAAAATCCTAAACGAACATTATGATGTGAAGAACTTTGAGCAACTATTAAAGCGAGATCAGAACACTCGATTAAGAGGTCACCACTTGAAATTGGTGCGAAGTTTTTCCAACAGCAACCCGCACAAGCACTTTTTCAGCAACAGAGTCGTGGCACCTTGGAATAGGTTACCTGAGAGAGTTGTATCAGCACCGAGTACCAACGCCTTTAAGAACCGATTAGACGAATATTTGAGGAATATCAAAATGAATTAATTGATAATGTCAATGGGTTGAGGATAATGGGATACAGACATATCAGTTGTTCCAACTGCCTGTCTGTTCAGGAATAATAATAATAATAATAATAAATTCCCTGATAGCTTAATTCTCCCAGGATCGTGAAAGGTAAGCCTAAATGGAAATTTCTTAAATTCCTGTTTAATACAGTGCTTCCATTCCTCCGAGCAAGGCCTCCTTGATAGAGCATCAGCATTTCTATGAGCCTTCCCGCTGGGGTGTTCTATGACATAGTCAAACTCCTGCAGTTGCTCGGTATATAGGGCAACCTGTTCTTCTGAGACTGTGGTTGTGCAAGAGAATCCTTTAACAATCCCTCACTAGTATGAGCCCTAGGAATGCCCGAACTTCCGTTCAGTCCTATGGAGTAGGCTATCAGAGAGGTAGTTACTCAGTTGAGTTTGCTTCTAAATAGATGGCATTTCTTCTGGTTTAACGTCAGGTCGGCATCCTTTATTTTCCTTAAGACTTGTTCCAAGTTGCGCAAATGATCCTTAAAATCGCAAGCCATGATAATGACATGACAATGACAATCCAAACAGACCAGGCAGGCATCTTACACTAATCCTGTCCAAATATTCTATGAGTCTTTCGAAAGTGGCAGGTGCGTTGCACAGTCTGAAAGCCTGTTGAAAACGCTGTCTTATCCTTATTCTTTGGATAAGGATGCCAATAGCCAGACTTAAGATGCAAGGTTGAGAACCAGTGCATGCCACTCAGGGTTTCCAATGTGTCGCGGATACGAGGCTAGGTATGGCTGTCCTTTTTTGTGATTTCATTTAGTCGACGGTAGTTCTCTCTTCTTGACTAAGACGACTGGTGAACACCATGGACTTGCAGACGTTTCTATGATCTTATTTCTTCTCATGTCTTCTAATAGCTCCTGGAATTTTTTTCTATTGCAATCAGTATTTGCCTTGCTCACTGACTGATAGGTTTTTCGCTTCCAGTCCTTCCAAGACTTTCATTTCGGGAAGAGAAGATATCCACAAAGCGTAGCAGATCTCTTAGCGACCATGCTCTGCGAATAACTTAGGTTTCCCTTGCATCCATTAAGAGGTTCGGTAATAGCAGAACTATTCTTAGTGTTCGTCCCATCTGAGGCAGGTGTTGATTGGCACTTTTTCATCCAGACAACTTCCTCGCATTTCCCAACAACATCGCCTTCATCCAAGCAAACGTTGTGGTCGTGCAGATTTACAACCCCCACCACTGCAGTTTTGCTTCCACTGACAAGGGTTATTGCTGTTGGTAGTTTTCGAACTGTTATTTTGTGGGCTTACCAGTACACATTCTTCACCAGTACACATCTATTCGGCTTGTTCTAACTAGCCGATTGCAACTTCTCCTGTACTTAAGCCTCTGCTCGCGCAGGTACTATAATTTTATTCAGGCAATTACTTTCCCAGTGGTTCCTCCAAGTGTGAACGTCAAGTATCTCCTCATTAGCACACTTAAAAATTCCATCAGTTACATCCATTTTGCAGTTATGTTTCTCTATAAAGTCTAGGCCCAAGATGCAGTTGGCCTTAATTTCAGCCACGATGACCTTCTGAATGTACGACTTATGATACGATTACATACGTCGTGACTGATATCTCCTCTAGGATGGGTATTGGCTGGCCGGAGGCAGAATGAAGCTGGCAGGTCATGTTCCTGTCTGGCAGGAAATGCGTCCTTTTACAGCGTTCATCAAGTCCCGCTTGACTATTGTGCTGACCTTGAGGCTCCTGTACCAATCGTCATCTTGTAGTTTGCTTTTAGTTTGGCTTGCATCCATCTCGTGTGGAATGAAACCATATAAAATTAGTTACGAATTCGCGTTAATTAAATAATTTGTGGTTCACAAGGGACACAATGGATGAATATTCCTCCAACGTAAGACGCACTTTATCATGTAAAAAGAGCGGCATACCAGGCCAATATTTGGACCCACTGTTTGAATAAAGACCCCGAAGTACTGGATCCATGCAGTTGGGGATGGCAAAAGAATATCTACGCTTATGGAAGACACTACCTGATGCTATCGTCGATTGCAAAAACGTGTCTTGCGAAAAATGTACCATGTTTACCTTTATTGGGTAGAGCGGACTCTCAAATACACGACTTTATAACCCTCGAAAAATCATGTCCTTTAAACTTCAACAAAAGACAACGGGAAATCAGTCAGGATTAACTTTAATCTATCAAAATATACAGGGATTTCCCGGCAAAGAGTTCGAAATAGACATGTACTTAGAGAATAACCCTATACAAGTTCTATGTTTAACAGAACACTGGCTGAAGCAGCATGAGCTCTTATTTAATTTTAATAATCATCATTTACTAAGCGCTTTTTGTAGAATTGATAAAAACCGTGGAGGATCAATGATGTAATTGCCTTTTCGGTTGAACACAAAATCGAGATTTCGTGTGCAGAGTTGGAAAACTATATTATCGTTTGCGTGTACGGACCACCCTATGATGACAATTTTAATATTTTTGAAAGTAATATGGAGGAAGTACTTAATATGGTAGGCCTTAAACAAAAATAAGTAATTGTTTGTGGCGATTTTAATGTAAATCTTCTTGTTAACAATTCTTTATGTAGAAGGATTTTAAATTTATTTCAAAGCTTTAATCTTATTAACTTGTTTTTGGAACCAACAAGAATAACAGACTCTACTGCGTCTTGTTTGGATAATGTGTTTTGTGATTGCGATGTAATAAACAAAAATATTATTACACTTTTAGATCTGATCACAGTGGAAAGCTGATCACTTTTAGGAAGCCGGAAAGAGTCCATTACTATAATATAAGGTAAATAATACTATAAGGTAAATAAAAGGTCCGCCACTCCAGCACAAATTACAATATTTGAAAATACTCTTGCAAATCACGTAAATAATCATATGAAATTTAATGTTTCAGGACTCCTTCAATGTAGTACATAAATCATACGAAGACAGTTTTCCTGTCAAAAATTTAAAAATAAATAACAAGTTTAGATTTAATAACTGGGCAACTGTAGGTTTAAGGAAAAGTAGGAATAAATTATTTCAACTATATGACGAAAAACCAAATAATAATAATCCATCATTTCATAATTATGTAAAAAACTTTTCTAAAATATTTAAGGTAGCCTGCACTATAGCAAAGGCTAACCATTATAACAAAATCATAAAATCATCTCGAAACAAAATTAAATCTGTATGGACAGTGGTTAATGCTAATGCTAAAAGATATTAAAGGAAATCGTGAATTTTTGAGACAGTTGCGCTTCCTCTAGCCCATATTTTTAATTTGTACATCGATGTGGGAGTCTTTCCCGATATTATGAAATATAGTAAGGTCGTCCCACTTCCCAAAAATTGAGAAAAAACGGACCCAACAAATTATAGGCCCGTGTCGGTCTTGCCTGTTTTTAGTAAAGCATATGAAAAAATAATTTTGGATCAAATGCTTAAATAAATTATTTCATAATAAACAGTATGGATTTATCAAGGGTCGAAATACTATTGATGCCGGACTTAATCTAATCCGTAACATATATCAAGCTTGGGAGGACTCGCATAATGCCATAAGTATTTACTGCGACCTCTCTAAAGCTTTTGATTGCGTCAATCATAATATTTTGATAGGAAAATTTGAACACTATGGTCTGAAATGTCTTTCTTTGAACATCATTAAGTCCTATTTAGAAAATAGAGTACAGAGAGTGCAAGTGAATCTTTTAAAATCAAATAGTTCAATAGTAGAAATGGGAGTGCCGCAGGGGTCAATTATGGGTCCATTTTTATTTTTAGTCTACGCGTATGACTTGCCTTATGCAGTACGCAACTTGGTGAAAATAGTTATATTTGCCGATGATACATCTCTAGTTTTTAAAATCAGTTATAATCGATAATGAGAGGGTAGAATTTGTTAACTCAACTAAATTTCTTGGTCTAATATTAGATTGGACCCCTACAATGGGGATCGCACGTAGTCTCATTAGCAAAACGGCTAAGCTCATCAGCTTATGAAGTCTGGAGAATTAGAAACCTAACTGATGAAGCACCGGCTAGAATGGTGTACTTAAGTTACTTCCACAGCATAATGACCTATGGGATTATGTTATGGGGTCGAGCAGCAGACATAGACATTATTTTCATTTTACAGAAAAGACCTGTGCGTGCCATTTATAATGTAATGTAATACGTTGATTTATTTTATATAACATAATAATACGTTTAATTTACATACACATTACCTAAACTCATGGCTTTTTTATTTAAGGTCATTAATTCACGCAATTTACGCAAATTTAAACAATCGTATGGCGCTTCAAATGGTGCCCGTTTTTTAGTACATTATTTTGCTCTTAAGTTATCGGTTAAGTTGTTAAAAAATAAAAACGATATTATTTTTTGTAGATTTTTAATATAATCTTTAATATCTCTGAAACCATCATATTTACACCGTTGTGTGTAAAGATAATATTGTAGTACTCTTTATTCTGCATCGTTTAATACTTCAGACATAATTCCAAGTACAATACACTATTTTTTAAAAACAAGTTGATGACGTCACAGCTGGAGAACCAAGCATTTTAGAGATTGTCTTATGGCTGTTTTTTATTCAGAATAGCATACTTAACAACATATTTTTCAGTTACGGGGAGGGACTAATACAGTCGAGAGATGAATCACACTGCATCCCGAGCTTCAATAAAAAAGATGAGTAGAAAGAAATCCAATAATTAAAATTAGAGTACAAAGTGATATCGCGGGGTTAAAGGCTATCTATGACGAAGAAACACAAAACTTAAAAACTGTGTTGAACTAGCTGATGTACTTCCTAATTTTTATTAAAAAAAATACATTGCGACGTGCAAGAAATAGCTCTTTAAGTAATCAAAACAACGTTTAACTCCTTACAAGATGTTAAGAATGTATGAATTGACGATGACAACGATGGAGATGATGATAGGATTTTTGTACTTATGGTAAGAGAAATAGAAGTAGAGATATTAAATACGCCTACATTTTTAGCGATGGTTTAACTTTATTTGTTTGTTATTAGATGTTATTTTTATATTAATTTTCAGCTGTTTCTTTTATTTTTCGTCCTTAGGTAGACGCGTAGGTTGTTCCTGAGTAGTATTTCCTTTAAAAATATACACAGAATGGATAATGCACAGGTGATAAGTTGCATGGCTGCTACACGGAATTTTGTTGCCGCCAAGATTGCCGAATTCTAGGCAGAGCTGTGCCAGGCTGGGAGGAAACAGCCCGGCACTATTGCAGCTCTGAACGTAGAGTTTCAGGCATTAAAAACCTATTCATGTAAGGCACTCGGCCTACTACAGAATCAGGTTGACTCCTTAAAGAAAGGCCAGGAGGCGCTTGTCAAAGGTCTGGATCAGTTGCAAATGCAATCACGGCGAAAGATGCTACTCATCCATGATATTACCGAAGAGAAGAAGGAGAATACTACCAAGATTGTTGTCGATATCCAAAATTTAAAATTTTCATCAGCCACCACGCAAAGTATTTGGACGAGTCATAGGATAGGTGGTTCTAAAACTTATCGCAAAGGGCAGCCGAGATCCATTCTGATAAAGTTTGGGGGACCCTGCAGCTCCCGAGCTGCACACCCGATCCCGATCGGGTGTGGTTCGATAAGAAGGATTCGGGCATTACACTGTCACAGTTCCTGACAAAACACGGCACGATGTGTTTATGGCGGCGAGGGAGAAAACTACTGAAGGTACAAAGCGTAGGTAAGTATCTATCGCGGAATTTGATTCTATTCCTGTTCCTATTTGAGTAGCTGTTTTTCGAACATTTGCCGTAGCTAAGCTGGCAGCGTAGATCTGTACAATACAATACCCACTTTTATATTAGCTATTTCAAAATTTTCAATATTTCTTGTTTTGTTTAAATATTATAAAAAGTGGGTTAAATAAAACGGTATTCTTGTTTGTTTACGTTACAAAACGGAGAGCTGACACTGACAGTTCATTGACACTGACGTTTGGCTGTCTATTCTATTGTATTTTTTTCCCTGCTGCTTGATGCGTTAATATTTTTCTGAAATCTTTAATTTATTTATTTTTTCATCATATGCATGTCAAAATCATAATTTATTTAAAAATTCGCGGTATTTGGAATAATATTGTTTTAAGACTGCTGGCGAGTAGAATGTTTATCAAAAACTTATTTTTGATACTATAATATTTAATTTTATATTGACTTTATTTTATATATTATTTAACATTATTTTTATTATTTAATGCAAACAAATTATTGTGACAATGGCGAGTTTGGAGAGGACTATGACTTCTTCTCCGCATCCGCCAAAATTGATCTTTTTGTCATGGTGCCGCAGTTCCAAGGAACACCCCTTTCTATCTCAGAAAGTATCGGAATCCTTGGTGCCGATATATCGGACGGCGTGCGGTTTCGAAGTCACCTGGATTGTAAGGCTAAACTAGCCTCAAAAAAACTGGGCGTGCTTAACCGGTCCAAGCGATACTTCCCCTCAGTGCAGCGCCTGTTGCTGTATAAGGCATAGGTGCCTTGGAGTATTGTTCCCATCTTTGGGCCGGCGAAACCGTCGACCTGCTTAATCCTTTGGACTCCATATAGAGTACGAATAAGAGCCGTACGAATTGTCGACGATCCTACACTGAAAAGCAAGTTACTGACCACTGGCTGACCGAAGGGACTTTGGCTCCCTGTGTGTGTTCTACCGGCTGTACAATGGGAAGTGTTCTAAGGGATTATTTGATCTGGTGCCTACAGTACAATTCCGCCATCGCACCACCCGCCGTGGGCTGGGTACTCATCCCCATTACGTGGACCCTCTAGTGGTGTCCACGCGAAGATTCGAAACAACGTTTCTCGCTATTACGATTCGGATGACACAGTGTTTCCTTTAGACTATGCCATGGGATCCTTTAAGAGGTATATTAGGTCTCCTTAGAGGCGGGCAACGCATTTATAGCACCCCTGGTGTCGCTGATGTCCATAGGCGGCGGTGGCCACTTTCCATCAGGTGGCCCGCATGCCTGTTTGTCCGCCGTATTACATATAAAAAAATCTCCTCAAGGCCCCTTTTACACGGTCGGGTTATTACAAGGATTTTTTTACAATCCAGGCTGTCCACCTTTGGGATGCTTAGCGTTATAAATCTTCAAAAAGGAGGTAGTATATTTCCTTTCAAAAACTGTTTGCTGTTTATTATTTTATTGTATTTATAAAAAAAAATATTTTGTACAGAATTATATTTATCCATAGTTAATAATAATATATTTATAGTATCCTCTTTATATATTTATGTCGACGTGTGTAAGCACATCTTTTAGTTTTCCCCTTATTTGCTCTTGCTACTACTTACTTACTATGAGATGCTGTGGTAACTTACTTCTTCCCAAAGGTTGTCTGGAAGAGATTGCTTAAAGCGATAAGGCCGCCTTTGAGCGCAAATAAATTAAATTTCTGTTATTTATATTTGACTTTGGTTTGCGTAAAAAAAAACTTTTTACTTTATACTTTACCATTACTTCAGAACCTCCTACGCGCTACAGTCGCCGAATCACCGGTTTTTTAAAACTCTCGCACGCACAACGCGCAGTCTGCTCCTGAGAAACGCTCCATAGCGACTGAATTCCCAAGAGCCAGGCTACCGATTGACATGACCCCCGCGCCCCTCGTATTCGTTGCGTTCACGCAGTAAACTAAATAAATATAAACTTTCTTTTGAGACACCTTGTACTTAATCAATAAATAATCGTACACTAAAAAAATATTTTTAAGACCAGTGAATAAAAACAGAATTTTTGCTTAAACCTCGGATTTACGTGTAAAGCAGTGGTATCCATTATTAGAAAAAAATTGCCATAACACGATATAATCATAAATTATCCCCTTAAATAAACTAAATACTTTGTATCCAAACACCGTTCATTTACAAATTTGCGATAAGCACTTGGACAACACTTGGGCCGGTGAGTGTTTGAAATCTAAGTATGTGTTAGACTATCGGCGACTGTCCTTTTTTATTTTATCTTTCAACAGTCCATAGCAGTCCACTGCTCAACCTTACCCTAATAAAAGGGTTTGGCTATAAGATCCACACTTGCAGGCGGTTGGAGATCGTAGTGTTAAAAAAACTCAAAGAGAAATTGGTGCTATCCATTTTCTGCAGGGGCCCTAGTGCTCGCGTGCATTACCTATCTCTTTCACACTCGCGTTAAGTTGCTAGAGATAGAAAAGACAGGCGTTGGAAGGCAAGCGCTCGCGTTAATGCGTGCAGTTCAAAAATAGGACCCTTAATCGATGTAGGTCCTAGCAGGATAGCCTGTCCGACATTACTCGGCTTGTGCGACACCCGGAAGTCGAATGAATAGAATATCATGATATTCTACGAGTACTCTACCGGACACCACAGGGCAACGATTAACTTTAATTATTTAAATACTCACCTAATTTCGATCTTATTTATTCGTTGTTTTATTTTAGCTTGATCCTCCCCTACGTCTGTCAGTAAACCCTGCAGGCGATTATTTAACATTTCCACGGTTGACTCCAATTTTCGCACAGACTCTTCTAGGCTCAATTGAGTACTTTGAGCATTTTCAAAAATAGATTCATCCAATAGCCCATCCTGAAAATATTTACTCAGTAATTACTTATTGGACAGCACCGAAATCGTACAGTTTCAGTACAGGAGAATAATCTACACCTTCAACATGAGCAGTTCCTTTTATTGTAACACGATCCTAATTCGCCCAGCTCCAACAGACATGAAGGTAAGTGTTTTCATTTCTTTAGAGAAACATTTATAGTAATTCAATATATTTTAGAAAGCTTACCTAATAAATTAATAGGTTGCTTAATAAAACTATTCTTTGCTTCACGATAAAATAAATATAGATGTGCGCTACCAACCTTTCTTAATAACTGGCATCCACGTTCAGTAAGGGTCGCTCTCGCATCTGGATAGTCAGCTAGAGCTTCCCAAAGGTCTCGTTTGGCCAAACAAAATAAATCAGAATAACCTAAGGCTCTCACATTAGCTGTTCTGCGGTTGCCAGTTCTATTGCCAGCTATTTCTAAAACACTAACTTCTCCAAAGACTGAACCTGCACTGAGAGTCGCCAAAACAGTTTTTCCATCGTCCGCTACAACTTGAAGTCTCCCACGTTTCACAATGTACATCTCTTTGCCAACATCACCTTTCCTACAAATATAATCTCCCGGACTAAACACCTGCAGTCTCAATTTTAGTACTAATGCTTCCAACAATCCTGGTTCGCAATCTTGAAATATTCTAACTTTTCTCAATGTATCGAGATGCACTCGAATGGCAATTTCTGCCTTAAGTTTATCGGGTAGAGATGATAAAACGTTTTCTTCGTCTAATGCTCCACTTTGGGCCCAGGTATAGGCAAACCATCTAATTACTCTAGCTTCGAGTTCGCCACTGACTTTTCTGAATGCCATGTATTGTTTGACACCATCCATTTTGTTTTGAAATTCTACTCTTGCAACGTTCATATTCGAAATCATCGATCCAATATTTCCAACGATAGTAGCAAATATTAAAACCCCAGCTAAAAAATCGGCCACAACAAACAAATATTCAGCGTCAATTTCAGGCTGAGGTGTTTCTCCGATAGTGGTTAGAGTCAAAGTTGACCAATAGAAGCTGTAGATGTATTGATGTGCGAGAGATTCATTACGAGGACCAGTTAAGTTGTATACCCAATTGTCGGTCCCGAAACCAATAGCATAACTTATTACAAAATACAGACAAGCATTCCAGTGAATGAGTACCAATATCGCCATTACAACCTGAAAATAGAAATTGTTTATATTTATATTTGTTCGTGTTAAATTTTAAAAACTGCTTTTAAATTCTTTTTAAAACTCAGACCATTCACATCTTCCTACTTACTTACACAATCATACTCTTTACTTCCGTACTAGAGCACCCCATGCCTGGCGTGTAAACCTCCGAATGAACCGAAGTCTATGAACCAACAGGATTACGGTGATGACCTATGGGTTAGGGTGCCTCAGCAGCATTTTTGTACAAGAGGGCATCAAAATCGGTCCCGGCAGTTTCGAGAAAAAAGCATTCATTTGTCACATTTTTATGACAAGTGCCGCATTCTTTGAACCAACAGCGACATTGGTACGGAGTACAGGTCGAGCACCTTCAACAACTATGTTCTTATGCCGCAGGACATCAAAATCGGCCCGGCAGTTTCGAGAAAAATCCATGTCTTTCGCACAGTTGTATCACAAGTGCCGTATTCTTTGACCCAGAGGCGACATGGTTACGGAGTAGGATAGAGCACCTTCAACTAAAATCTTATAGTGACTCACCTCTCGCTTGGCTAAATTCTGTCACTGAATAATTTAGTAGACCGAATTTAGTCAAATGTCAATAACCTCAATAACCCGATTTTATGACAGATACCAACACCCTGATGAACCCGCTCCGTTACCGCAGCTCCGGACGCGCTATTTTCCCCTTCATATTGTCTCACTCACTTAACATTAATGTGTCCTTTATTACATGTTACCTTTATTACATACTTCCTCTATCATAAATCTTTCATTCATTTTTAAATCTTTCATTGCACATTGAGCGTAGCTGGCGATGCGGCAATCCAGTTCGCAGCCGCTTTTCGCCCGATACCAATGGCGTGATGTTTGTCGAACAGCATCGTCGCCCTATTGAAATACCTTTTGTTCGATTTCGACTTGGCCGCCATAGAACGAACTAAATTGTCCGCCGAATACAGCGGTATCATAGGTATCAAAACCTTATAAATTAATTTTGTTATATTTCTTATCGCTTAAGTATTTATATAGAGACAATACAAATTTCAAACATAGTGGATTTGTGTATACCTTGCATATTCGAAAGGCATTAGGGTAACTAGTGGCCGTCTCGGTTCGGTCGAACCACTCCCACATTCGAGGCAGGCGAAATAGTCGATTGAGTCGTACAATAACAGGGCACGGCAAACGTTTCTGGAACAGAACCAATATTGACACTGCTGCAATAACAAAGTTAAAGAATGTGTTCGACCTGTAGTTAATATTTGAGACTTGATATTTGTACTAATTAGTAGATAATTGTATGTATGGCCAATGTCCATTCTTTGTTCATTTACTAATAATAAGGACTTACATAATCGCATGATCCTGGTCTCCACCAATAATAAGCAATGTCTGTTGGCAGTAAAGATATTAAATCATATCTCCAAGAATCCGATTTGAGGTAATGACATCGCAGCATTTTTGAGTCTTTTACCATTAAACCTTGTTCAAGGTAACCTGTAAAAAATATTTAATTAACTCAATATAAGACGAGTAAACCTGATATGTTTATAAATCCAACGATCACTGAAGTATCATTCCACAAGGGCCGCAATGCAATATTTGCGCGAAAAAAGCAACTAGGCAGGGTCAAATGTTTGTCCACACGTTAGCTAAATTTGATGACGCAAGGCGCGGCTCTGCGTGTGGGTGTCAAATTGTTGATTTGTGAGCGCACTTCGAAAGCAATACTCGTAACTTACTCTGCCTTAAATAGTTTCTCATACATAAACAGCAATATTGCATGATTCGATATATTTTACAATAGGTTAGCTTCGATAAAACGCTGCTTAATACTATATATTAAAACACTTGCTGTTGGAAAAAAATTAATCGCTTGTTTGATTGGCTTTATTTCTACTATTCGCTTACATTATGAAAGACATTCATCGATCGCAGTGCTATTATTTCGCTTTGTTACATTAAATATTTACTTATGAGTAGGTAAGCGGCTTTGTTAACGCTCCTAGGAATTCACCCGCAAAAAAAAAACAACAATGTAGGAATGCATCTCCTTTTGGTATGTCACGTTGTGCTTAACGATAAATACCTATGTAAAATGGTTCAGTATGGTCCCACACATCAAAACAAAGCTTCTTCAAGCTTAAAACACGGTAAAAATAATAGGTAGGTATAGCACAAGGTATAAAACATTAGAATATAATTAGATACTTATAGCAATATATATAAAAGTTACCTTCATGTACGTGTATTACAGTATCTAGTAGATAAATCCCATCACAGAGGTAATCTAAGATAAACCAGATGACTGTCAAGTTATCCAGTTCCCAAAAAACGGCGCGACCAATGACGAAAATCACGTTGTATAATATTGCCAATGAAACAATTGCAAGCCACTGAAAATATAGAGTTTAAAATGTCACTTGTATAGAACCTAACGTCTCAATTAAATAGATTTCATACATTGATTGAAAATAACAGTTATTTTGACAACGGATTATTAGGCTCGGGGCCAGATAAGATTGCTTTGAGGTTATTGTGTCATTGTCATTGTTTATATTGTGCGTTAATATTGTTGACTGTCTGTCAAATTTGGTTCCTTTGTCATGCGCGAGCATCTAATCTGGCCCCGGGTCTAGTAATAACGAATGAGCTCCAAAAGATACAATGCTGATATTTTGCAAATTTATCCTATGTAGAGAGGACAACTAAGAAATTTATCCTTAAGAAATTTAATAGATTAATTTTTATTAAACTATTAAATTTCTGTAGAGAAGTTAAGTTATAATACTTGTGACATGGCGAGTGACTAGTTTTTGTTGCAGCAGATTGTTAGGTACTTCATTTTTTTATTTATTTAATGTGACTTACATGGTAATGGCTTGGTAAAGTTGGATCAAAAGCTAACTTAAGCCCACAAAGTAGTTTTGATCTTTTTGCCTGATACAATGGTTCTTCCGGATCTGTAAAAGTTTGAGCCGCGAATTTGTCTAAAAACCAGTCTGGTGGTTTAGTGCGGCCTTCTCCACTAATCCTGTACCGAAGAGTCCGGGCTATTCTTGTAAATTGTCTTTGAATCCAGTTTACTGAAGGATCGATTTCGTTAATTTCCTAAAAATTAGATAAATAAAGTTATCATTATCATCATAGAAGAATTAAACTCTAAATTAAACAATTGAGCGCTATTATTAGTTACTTTACAGTCTTAATAACATTCGTTATTAGCGATCCCATGCGATTTTAGTTTATGTTCAATCTGACACTCTGCTAACATTCGACTATTCCGTAGGATCCTGTTATTTATCCGGAATATAATATTTATGTTTACCTGCTCGTAAATATTGTAGGTACCGATTAGTAAGTGTATTTTCGAAATCGGTTCAGTCCGTTTGTTCGCGAATGGTCCGAAAAAATAAATATTCTTTCCGCGATTGGTCCAATTCGCAGTTAGTCCAATTCACAATTGGAACAATTTGCGATTAGACCAATTCGCAAGTAGTCCAATTTGCGAATGATCCAATTCGCGATTGGTCCAATTCACCCTAATAATAGAGATAATTCAAAAAATTATACTCCCAATAATGTTCAATAGCTAATATTGTGTAATAGGATGTTGGGTAATATAATAATTATAATTATTAAAATAGAGGAGAGGCAAACGAGCAAGTTGGATAGGAAAGGATTTAGAAATAAAAATATATGCTTGGACAAATTCACACAGCGCCATCTAGCCCCAAAGTAAGCAAAGCTTGTGTTACGAATGTTAGATAACTGATAAACTACTTATATGTGTGTACGTGTATGTAAAATCAAATACTTAATTAAATGCAATATCTGTTTAAAAAGTACTGATCAACGAGCATTGAACGCCTGTTTAGCTACACAGTCGATAGTTACACGGCGTGTGTACAAACATAATTGGCCCAATGACTGGGTCGCTGTTGTTGAATTTAGTATTGCCGCCAAATGATATTTCAATTGGTGACATTTAGTTCCAGTTTTAGTTACCTAGTCAGATAAGCTTGTCTATGCTCTGTCAAATGGATGACAACTTTGGCAGCTCACGTCTATGAAGTGTCGTATTTTTTTTCGGCAAGTACAGATAATGTCGTACTTCATTAACGGGTATCGCCCATTTAGTGAAATGCCAGAAATTGTCGAAAATTTGTTACCTAATAAAATACATCGATAATACAACAAAATATTAACAATGCAATTACACCGATTCCAAGTCATATGAGAATGATAATCGATAATCGAATAGATTCATTAACAATTTTACACTACCCCATCCCTACTGAGAGCGAACTGTCAAACTTTTGTAAAGATTTTTTTAATCAGAATGATTCAAAATGAATTTGTTCAGGACTTTTTTTTATTTTGATTGAAAATCATATTTTACATCGACCGATCATTGGAAGCACCCACGCAACCACTCTGCAAGGCGGGCTATCCGTACTAGCTGGGATGAGCGCGTGCCGCATGGCCGCGCGACGGCGCGGGGTGCAGGGGGAGTGGCTCGCCGGAGAAGATTTCCCCAGAAATATTCATACCCCGCAATTTAATCTTTCCAAATATTTCGCCTGAATAATTCGATTAGAATAAACATGTTTGTGGTGAATTGATTTTTGTTAAGCGTAAATATTATTTTATTATAAATATTTATTTTATTATAATAGGACTATGAGATTGACTGACTGTAGGCGTCTTCTGGCTGATATGATGATGATGATGAGATTGACTATGCGAGTCAAATGTTAGAAATATATATCTACTGTTAGACTATGTTTAGACTACGATTGTTAGATTACAATTTACAAAATGACATTAATTATAATGTCATTATGAAATGAAATGTTCATCAGAACATTTACATTAGTTGCATAATTAATTACTATACCTACGAAGGAATGCTTGGAATTGGGCAGGGCACATAGCTCGCAAAACATATGGCCGATAGGGCATTAAATTTCTCGAGTGGCGACCGTACTTGAAGACGCAGCGTGGGTAGGCATACCACAAGGTGGACCGACGACCTGATAAAGATCGCAGGTACCAGCTAGATGCGGAAGGCAATAAAC
Source organism: Blastobasis adustella (assembly GCA_907269095.1). Taxonomy (NCBI): domain Eukaryota; kingdom Metazoa; phylum Arthropoda; class Insecta; order Lepidoptera; family Blastobasidae; genus Blastobasis; species Blastobasis adustella. The sequence goes on from OU026114.1 coordinate 12,565,471, forward strand.
CGGCCTTTGTAGAGATCTCTGGGGGATCTCAGCAGTCTTCCGCCTGATATGATGATGATGATACATTGTCACTATAATCGGGTTTTGGTCACCACGGTTTTGATTATTTTTATCCCATGATGTCAGTATTGCCATTGAATAGTACCATTAAAGGTTCTACTAACCCTAGTTAGTGGCTACTTGGTATCAGTAGTAACATTATCTTAATAATGTGCACTTGCCATTTGAAATTACTATTTTGCTCATAGTAAGATGTTTCTATTTTTGTTACTGTCTGTCTCTTTGAAATATAGATTTATTATTCCTTGATTTTCAGGGATTTCCAGATCCATATTTTCATTGGACCAAAAAATAATAATAATGTGTGATCCTGCTAACTTTCTCGATCCTCCTTGTTCTCGATCCTTGATCCTATCTATGTATCAAATGTGTATGTGCCCTGGTCTTTATTATTTTATAACTTATTGTTTTACTCACAGAATTCAAACAAAAACAGAATCCCTGGTACCTTAAAGAGATGGGGTGCATGCATGGTGTGACAGATTCTTTTGTTGTTCATGACATACCATTTAGTAACGATAACACTTCTTTTCCTTGTCGAAATATATATATATCGTCCTGTGTAGTGAAATCTTGTAAAACATACGTGAAAAACTTAAAAAATAAGGGAGAGTTACCTACACACTTATGCAATGATGATTCGTGCTAAATTTTCATAATTATGTTTTATTGAGGTACTTTGGTGTAAATTTTAATTTTAAAACAAAACGTTGAACAAAAATTACAACAATGAGGCTAGATTTATTATGGGAAATTTCCCTAAGTGGGGAATTCTCTATTGGTTGCATTAGTGACTCAGTCAGTTAGATCAGGTTCCGAAGTTTTTAGGATTCCGTATCTCTTACTGAAAAAAAAATTAATTACCTAATTTATACCACGACGGAAGATTAAAGTCCGAAAACGAACCCTGGCATAAGCCAGGGCATAAGCCAGGATAAACGCTAGGATGATGATGATGATGAAATTATGGGACATGACCAATAATGTATTGTCTTACTAATACCTATGTACGGCGTACGTTACGTATTTGTGAAAATCTAAAATGAATAAACGCAAACGTAACACGCAATTTTTTTTTAAAGAATCTTTTTGCGACTTTCCGTGTAGGGAAAAGCACGACTGCTCAAAGGCTGTCAAAATAACCGAATCCGCGTTCGAAGCATTATTAAGATTTTTTTACAAATATTATTTGGACCGTATACATTTAAAAAAAACTATGAAAATCAGTACGTTTTCGCTATTATGCCAGCCTCACTATAAACACCTTAAAAAAGTTTATCGAGCCATACTGACGGTCAGTAGGGAATTTGAATGGACGTACTGCCAATGGGCGTGATCAAGTCTAAAATTGGCGGGGTCAGGAATATTATTGTCATTACTTAATACGCTCCGCATTCCAAAAGACGTGAGACAAACCCCTTTTCTTCGAGAAACACATTCCACTTTGATCTATCGGTGCACAACAGATTTTCATTCTGGGGCGTGTTCGCCTTTAGATAAATTTTATACTTTCTGCACTCGACTCGAGCTTTGTATTAAAGTAAATAATTATTACACGCATTTTTCCCGTAGCGACCACATCGTTGCTAATTATAATAAACAGTCTGAAATGAATAATTTTATTTATTTATTATTATAATGTTGTGTTGCTGTGTTGCTAACCTAATGCATAAATTCCTAAAGAGGGCAAAACTTTGTGCCCCAAACCCTCAAACCACGCAGACTCAAAATAACGGTCATTTGCATGATTCTGTTTCTGTTTAAATTCTGTGGTTTTATTTTCAAGCAAATTATAAAAATTCAAATACTTTATGGAGGTGTAGTTAATTATAAAAGCAAGAAAAGTACTGGAACGTCAACGAATTTAAATAAAGGTATAAACAGCTAGCTTTATAAATTTTTACTAGATAAAAAAAGGTCGCAACTAATTCCACTATATTGTTGTAGGACGAATGAAAGGTGGTAAAATCAAACAAACATTCTTAAAATTAAATGAAAGTAAAAATTATTGTTAGTCCAATCTTCTTTTTTTATATTATACAAGACAGGGGCTTACCATGAGCTCCTTTAGCAGGACCTTAACAGAACTGCCCTGCTTATAACGAAACAAACTTATGTGGCACGTATAGCGCTGTCTCGTTCTTAGCAGCTCAGTTCTGTTTAGGTCCTGCTATAAGAGCTGATGGTAAGCCCCCATGCACTTGTCCGCCAGCTCACCTGTTGGTAAGTGACGATGGGGCCGAAGATGGAGCATGCCCGTCTTTGAACAGCCTATTTACTGTAGCCTTGAAGGCATCCAGATTATATTGATCAGGAAATTCAACCACACATAAAGGTTGAGCCAAGCGGCTCGCTGGATAGCTGGAAGATCCACGATATAAAGATAAAGCGCTCGCCCGGATCATATCTCCTGATGGCGAAAAAGAGCCGGCGGAATGAGGTCGTGTAGCTGCGTTGCAACTTGTAGAAAACCGACAGACGCGTAACCCTACGCCGATGTTTAAGTCTCTGCAGCCTAGCTTCAATCAACTGCGGATTACAAATTATCTTCTTTGCACGTTTTTCCACAGAATCCAAAGCCGCCAGTTGATATTTAGCTGATCCATTCCAGAGGTGGCAGCAGTACTCCATGCAGGATCGAACATGTGCTTGATATAACTGAAGCAACTGCTTTGAAGTGAAGTACCGCCTAACCTTCGAGAGGACACCAAGTTTTTTTGCTGCAGTCTTTGCCTTGAATTCGATGTGCTGACCGAAGTTGAGTTTTGTAGATAGTTCAACACCAAGAAACTGTAGCTTGTCGGTAATTTCCAGAGGAACATCCCGAAAAGTTGGAGCAAGAGGGAATGGACGGAAAACAAACATACCTGCGTTTTAGTTGCGTTGAACGCCACCATATTGGTTTGCCCCAATCAGAGACTGTCTTGAGAGCTTTGTCCAAACGTCAACAATGGCCTCTCGACAAGGCTGAATGTCGTCTCTTTTGCCTATGACAGATATCTATCCGTCACTGTGCTATCGTCTGCGTATCCAAAGGTACCTGGTATAAGCAGATTGATAATATGCAGCAGGAATAAAGTCGCGGACAGTACCGATCTCTGAGAAACTCCCGCGTCGATAGCCTAAAGATTAGACAAGTAGCCACCGATAACTACACGGATTGAATGTCCACTCAGAAAATCCGATATCTAGTGCGAAAGCCAACAGGAATACCTAATGAATGAAGCTTGCTTAGAAGGCCCGCATGTCAAACCCTGTCAAAGGCCTTAGAGATATCAAGAGACACAGCAAGGGCCTCGCCATGTCTCTCAATGGCCTCACTCCATAATTGTGTGGCATACACCAAAAGGTAGATTGATCACGGCGGAATCTGTACTGGTGATCGCTGAGGAGATCGTTACCTTCAAGATGCGCAAGGAGTTTGTTGTTCAGTGCACGTTCCATAATCTTACAGAGTATGGAAGAGACCGAAATAGGGCGATAGTTGGCAGGGTCGGCGCGGCTGCCTTTCTTGGGCACGGGCTGCGCTTTGGCAACCTTCCACGACTTCGGTACAATACCAGTCTCAAGTGAGTGACGATACAGGCGCGTGACAAAAGGAGTCAATTCGGGGGCACATCCACGCAGGACTATTGCCGCAATACCATCAGGTCCACTAGCCTTGTTCACGTTCAGACTCCGCAGGATTTTTAAAATCTCTTTCTGACGTATACGCACCTCTGCCATAGCGCAGTCAGCACGTGGTGAGATAGGTGGAGTTTTTCCTGCAGTATACAAACGTGAATTCGCCACGAAAAGAGAAACAAGCAAATTCGTAATCTCTTTGCAGCATGGGCCAATGTTCCGTCTGGCTTCAGCAACGGTGGCAACGAAGACTGACTGTAATTTGATTCGACCGCTTTTGCCAAAGACCAAAACGCCATACTCCCAGGAGGGTAAGAGGCCTGTTTGGCGCCCATGGCTTATGTGGTCGAATCGAGCCCTGCGTAGCGTCCTTTTGCAAGACTTGGCGGCGAGGTTAAAGGCTCTTTTCAATTTGCGAGTATCCGGAGACATATGCGCTCGAGCCTCAGCCTAGGTAGAGTATGCCGCCTGCTTCAGTACTTCAGCACGACTCCACTCAGCACCAAACCATGGGCGAGACCTGGCGGTTAATGCAGAATACGGAATAAAGTACTCCATACACTGCCGTATAACCGCGGTAGCGCGGATCGCCCGAAGAGAAGTGGCGCATCTCATCGGCGCATCGCAAGCATGACTTGTATAGCCACATCCATCAGGGATTGCATGGGGTTTGCTCGGGTGGGGAATAAACGGATACAGATTTCACCAGACAGTGATCGGATGTACCCAGCGGAGCAGACACTGATACTGAGTGCCTGTCCGGATAAGTTGTCAGCAGAAGGCCTAAGCAATTGGCGGTATGGGAGTCAACATCAGGTACCCTCGTGGCACAGTTTCCTAGCTGGGTGAGATCTAGCGACAGAGCTAGTTTACGCGCCTCTCTCCCAGCATGATCCGTCGCCTGGTATGGGAAAAGCCACACTTGGTGGTGGGTATTGGAATCCCCTAGAATGACTAACTGCGCCGCGGGGTAACGTTCCGTCGCTTCATCCGCCACTTTTATGAGATGGTCACATAAGCGAGTCGTCTCCTGATCCCCGCTGTGCGATCGGTAAATGCAGGCATACAGGATTTGCACATGACCTGTATCCACCGGCAACCATAAAATAGCTCCCTCAAAGCTCGAGAGTATACCCTGGATAGTTGAGGTACGCAGCGTCAGCCGGACATCTGATCTGCGTCTCAGTGAGGAACAGCAGCTGCGGTTTTTCAGTCTCAAGGTTGTAGTGGATTGCATCGAGATTTTAATGCAGGCCCCGGATGTTAGCGAGGTGCACTTTGAGTGGAAGGGAGTGCAGCCGCTTATTAACGTTTCTCTTTTTTCTTAGCATCATAATTTTGAATGAAAAGGTTGTTGTAGGAGGATGGCAGTTGGACGAGGTAGCGCTCCCACCTACAGCTAACATGCTTAATTATTAAATAAGGAGAAAATCGGAACATCTGTTACAAAACAAACCAGCAAGAAAGCTAAATAAAACATAATGGTGTAGAAATTTTGACAGTATTTTGGCGTAGATTCTGCCAGAATTGTAGAGGCTGGAAATGTAGGTTTAGTCGCAAAAAATAAAGTTGTACGGAGTTACAAGAATTTCGAACAATTCATATGTCACATGCAAAGGTTTTGGATGGCTAGGGCACTCCGCACATGCTCGCGACATGCACGCGACAGAGACGCGACAATGTCAACTGACGGTTCACAAAGATCAATTTGGCACGTGGCCGAAATCAGAATTAACGCTACCATCTTGTAAAGCGTCACTTTTGACAGATAGCTGGAGTTGATGTTTGACACTCACGCCCTCATCCAAATGCCAAATTATCCTTGTAACTGTGATGCAATGAGGGAATAAAGAGCTCCTTTTAAAAGGAGAGACCACAATGTCAAATAATACGTAAAACAGATGTGCTCAAACTAGAAGAACTATATTTAAATTCCATTGCATCATAGTTTATCTTATCTTATACATATACTCAGCAGCACAAAAACTTGCCTAAGTTCTTGTCGCAAATTTATAAACAAACTATGGGTTATTTATGAAATGTTTAGTCGTGCGTATAGATTTGAAACAACTTGTTTAGTTTATCTACTTTGTGTTATGACTCACTTTTTCTAACAATCGCTGCCAGAACTGTTTTCAACGTTAATCCAAGAGATAAGTTAATTTTATTTTATATGTGAGTCTAAGACAATATATCAAATTTTTTATTTATTTGTTAGATTTAAAACACTTTTTTATACAAGTTCCACAATAATTATTATTTTTTATTTGCCACTTACTGTTACCCAAATTGGTCAGGCGGTCTTATTAGTCAATTTGGAGCCAACTATCACCCTAGGATTTGCACTTTAAGAGGTACCCGTCACAATGAACGGTCACGGGTATTTAACACTAAAGTTGTATCGAAAAATGGCTTACTATACTCTATTTTTTTCATCTATAAAGTACTGAGGCTGAATACAACGTGCTCATTGGTTCATTCAAATTAAGTACGCTAAGGCGGCTTTCACGGTGTGGATTTTCAGCTCACTGATACCATTATATTCTACTGTAATTTATTTTAGATGTATGTAAAATTTCAATTTATTTGATTAACGGGAAGTGGGAAGTGGGTAGTTGATGTGAACGCTGACTTGTAACCTGAGTTTCATCTTTAAAGTCCCTTGGTTTTAAGCGGAACTACAGACATTAGCTAACTATATAGCTAGTCCAGAAACAACAACAGAGACAACTGCGCCACTCTTCATAGGAACTAAATGTTGAAACAGATTATACGGATCGAAGATTATAAAAGTATTCTATACAGATAAAACATTTACCCATAGTTCTCAGCTTTTTGTGGCCATGAGTGGTAAGTTATATGAGTATAACTTAAGCTAAGGTCAGACCATGCCACCCCCGCCAGGCATGGGGAGAAGAATACGGCTCAAGAAGCGATGGCTACACGTCTTAAGGACGTTGTCGAAGATGCAGCGAAGTGGACTAAGAGAAATAGGAAAGCTGACCCGGGGCGATCAGAAAGCACAACGGGACTAACGCCAAAATTATGATGATGATTTCAGAGAGTATACCGCTTTCGACATTTTTATGCTTTTTCGCATAATGTGATCGATAGATAGTAGATTTTTTATCGATTCGCATAAGTTGTACGGTTTGCCACAACGTAGTTATTATTTCAATATTGCGAACAGTGGAGTATTGAGCCGGAGGGTAGGTAGGTTCTACTTATTTATTATAGGTAGTTATATTTTTTCAGACGAACGAGGTAAAAAAAATAAAAGTAATCAAAATAAAAAAAAAGAGAGTGTTCTAAGCCCTTTTCAAAAATTTGACTTAAAGATAACTTTAAGCGTCAAAACGAGATTTTATAATTATACTAGCTTTTTCCCGCTAATTTGGACCGACCACGTTTTACGTTGTCCCGTTTTTTTCAACAAGAGGAACTTATCCAGTACTTACAGTAATTTGCAAAAATTCATTCTTAGCAGACGCCTTTAAATTTTTTTTACTATACCTGCCAAAATGTTTGCGGAGTTTGTGCTTTTTATGTGCGGCGACCCTATTCATCGGAAAAGCCGATTCGTCAGAGCCTCGTCCGTCTGCCAGCAGGAAGACCACTTGCTGGTTAGGGTAGCTTGGGCCCCTAAGATGGTGGTGAGGCCCGATAACCTCCCATAATGTTGTTATGTATACTTATAAAATATACGCTGAGCTCTTTAGCTATTGTAAATGTACTGGGAGTTTGATCAACCTTGGTGTGATGGAAAAACTGGCTTTATTGGATCTTTGTACCGCACCAGAGATTTTAGTTGCTACCTAAATGCGGCCCAGGAATATAAACTATCACTATACAAAAAATTGTCAAAATCGGTTCAGTAGGTCCGTATGATGCACGTCAATAAAAACCCTGCCCGTACATCTATTAATAATAGACAAGGGCAGCGACACCGTAAATCGAGGTTGGTACAATAACTAAAATCTTTAAGTGCGTCCGGGCTCACAGCACACTCAGTGCTGCTTTACATTTATATTCAGTATCTGAGATGTATAATGATGAGAGCATTGGTGGCCTAATGGTTAAGGGGTAAGACACGTACCCCGAGGAACCGGGTTCGAACAGCAGTGCCGCTATGTACCAATGCTCTTTATAAGTTATATACATTAGTTGAACACTAACCAGTGTCCTTGCGGTGAGGGAAACATCGTGATGAAATCTGCACGTTCAGACCCCTTAATGTCTAACCATAATCCAATCTGGTCAGGTTCCTCTGTCAACTGACTCACGGTGGTCAGATGGCAGTCGCTACACTATAATCGCCTGATCTGCCTTATCATGGATCACGACGGGCCCCGGGCCCATGCGCGCGAGACCACAACCGGGACATTATCGCCAAGATGACCATCCGAGATGTATGGTTCATTTTAAATTGTCATTGAAGGATCGGTATTTTGTTTATGTTCTGGGGCCCACGCAGATGTAGTCGCGGGCAACAGGTAGTATATAATAATAATATGGATAATCGGCTGTCAATCGGCACGCTCATGGCCTATCGTCGCCACATAAACCAAAACCACATAGCCGGTTCTCTGGTTTTATTCGTCATTACTGGGGGGCTTTTGGCGAACTCACTGGAAAACTGAATTTGTCATATAACAATCTTACACTACTCTAATTTTGTAGACTCTATAGCCACAATAGTCCCCCCGTCATGCTGCTATATGAACTAGTGTTGGGACGAACTTTCAGTTTTAGCTCTAAATTGGAGTTTATATAGAAAATGTATGCATTATTGAAGGAATAATTTATATAATAATAGTAATGTGTTCCCGCTCCGCTCAACCAAGACCAGCAAACCAGGTGTCAGGTAATGGAGTTACTCGGCGCCCTTCCACCAACAGTAGGTACTAATAATTTTGATACCTAACTTACGCCAGTCGCCTCTATTCTTTCTCTGCATGAGAAAGCCTAAATTGCTTCGGAACTGCAAGTCAGTTTGCGAAAATATAAAGTGCCTTGTGATTTTCAGAATTAAATCTCTCTTAAAGCACTGTCATTGCGAGTACCAGAAGCACTTACAAAATATTATAACACCATACACATAGTGTGGTGACTAGTAATTTGACACACCAGCGCGAAGAAAGAACCTGTGTTCGAACTTGTACCCAGGATAGTGAAGGTACGAAATATCGGCCTGTTGTTGTACTGTCCGCTATTTTGACTGCAAACATTTCACAAGTCCCGGGTTGGTGTTTTGCGTTTGTGGCAATGTGCGTGTTTCATATTTTGCGTAATTCATTGTAAAAAGTCGCAATACGCAATAAAAGCCTGAGTTGGTGTATTGTGCTGGTGGTATTGTGCGCTTAATCCGGTCCATCGTTTGAGACCAAAATCAAAGAAATCGGAAGAGAACTCAGAAAATAGCAATGATTAGAAGATTAACTAAACCCCCAAAGCGACTCTAATCGAGCGTACAGCGAGCTTCAAACTGTTACGACTAGGATTCTATTAGTCCTAGAAGACTAGTTTCTAAAAAGAAATTATAGTACGCGTCGAGATCTACATTTCGGATGACAGCTGTCAAACTTAAAACAGTTATAACTCGGCAACTATTGGTACTAGAATACTAGTTACTAAAGATAAATGATAGTGATCGCCGAGATCTACATTTAGGATGAGAGCTGTTAAACTTAATAAAGGCAGGTCAGGAGTATCCTCAACTGGTGTGAGGTGTGTTAGGATCGTAGTTTGTGGCACTCGATAGTCTCTGCCTACCTGTATGGGATACGGGCGTAAGTCTTGTATGTAATGTATGAATATAATGATAGTATACATACATATTTATGTATACTCAAAACTAAATTTATTTATTGTAAATAAAATATTTACAGTTACTATACAATACTTAATTAAAATAGAAAGCGTTCGGGACCAATTTTCACATCAGAAGTACCAAATCTCACTGTCTGACATTTATATACCGGGTCCCGACAGCTTTCTAGTTCTTAGCAATAATTAAACAAAAACTGGAACATCCCTAGGAGACACGTATGCAGTGAGTGTCATGTCAGTGTCAAATTGCATGTGTGCGGACTACAGTTGCACGCGTGGTGTAGTTTTGGCCAGTAGAGAGGCCAGAAAGACGAACGCGTGCGAAGGATGGAACGGAGAGTTAAATAAGTTTCAAAAGCAAACCTGGGTCTATTTATCATTTTTTGAAAACCTTAAAGGAGGAGGCAGCATTCCATGTTGATCTTAACTGCTGATCCCTACACTAATTGGACAAGAATGCCTCGTCGAAGAATCGTTTTAGAAGGTAACGCATACATTCATCATTTGCAGATGAAGCTCACTCGTTGTGACATTTGCGTTACATTATTTTATGAAAAATTGAAAAGATTCTAGACTCTATGCAATACATTACCTACTTATATATTTTTCACGGTTTTATATTTCTCGTTATTTTGAAGACAATGTAAGCCGTACCTATCTAAATATTTAAATAACGCATTTACAAGCAAAGACCGGATTTAGCACTAGTGAATTCTTCTCAATGGTATAAGCGATACTGACTACGGTCAGTACTACCATTATTGGTGACCATCAATAGTACCTACCTATATTTACATCGATATTTCGACCCAGTTGCATGTGTGCGTGTAAAACCATGGTGACACAATTGATTTTAGTGACAATGTATGTGAATTTAATTTTATTGGCCGACCCCTAAAGTTCTTAGAAACCTCCAAACTTTAGGCGGATCTCCTAGGGAAACTGATCTATTAATGTGGCTCCGCTGTGTTTCTCTACCTATTTTATATTATTATTTTTCGTTATCACTAGAAGGAATCATCAAAGAGAAGGTCTGCGATTTCGCTGTTAAAATATCTAAGTTAGTGGTTGTAACAAACAAACATTATGGGTTTAATTTTTTACCTACCCATTAAAGTGAAGGGATTTCTTTATAAGCTACGCGGTAAAAAAACCGGAACATACCTTTAAAATTTGTGATAATAACCGCGATAGTATAAATATTATGTAATAATTTATTTACTGATATTATTTACAATTAAAAGTAAAATATTTTAGGAATGGCTGTGTATTTTTATTGTATCTACTTATATATGTTAAATTATGGATTCCTAACTAAGTATAGTCACAGTCTAGCTAGTAGGTACTCTAACAAATACATTGTTTACGTTCCTTCGATAAATGGGTACCCGCTACTATCGTATCAAATAATTTAGTTATATTTTCCCATGGATCATAAATTCATTTAGTGAAATGAAATATAGTCCATAACACAGTATTATTGTATATATGTTTTGGACTAAGTGATTAATCCGGGTGTTTTTATTATGCCCGGGCAATATGAACAATGACAAGTCAAATCGGGCAAATCGAGCTATTCTAAATATTTACTTCCTACTTACAGCCGAATGGTGCCGTACGTGACGATGGCAAGAGGCCTGACGGCATGACGCTCATTGCTTGGAAACGCTCATTGCGCTGGTGTGGGTCGCTACTTGTGTGGACACTCTGGCACCATTCCGCGGGACAACGATGTAGATGACTTTTCAATATATAATATTTTAGTATTAGTGTAGTATTATTTCTAATTGTAAATATTTTGTCTGTACTTAATTTCAATTGAATGTCCAATCAAATAAATTAAATTGCAACTCTTCCTACTAATGAAATAAACCATAAGATATATGGAATCAGGCAATGTAATTAATACATATTTTAAGTTATTATTTATCATACCTAGTAACTGTTGGGTAAACTTATAATTAAGATACATTGGGCAACAAATTGAACTGGTTACACTGCAAACAGCTGTGTTAGTTAAGGTTAGGTTTGTGGCCATCCATTGCTTACGGCCACTAATGTTTGAAAAGATCTACCTTAAACTACACCACATTAGTTTTTAAAATGCTACTCCAAAAATGGTAGATTTGGTTCTGGCAGTGGTTCGCGGTGGTTCATAACACCTAACACGCCCGTGGCTTTGCTCCAAGCTACATATATATATGTAACAGAACCATACTTTTGATAGATTCGGTTTTTTGACGAATTTTAAATTTAAATTGTGACATTGACATATTTGCGATCCCTGTTTAGGAAATGCATGAAATTCCCAGGAAAAGTGTGGGGCAGGGCAATACATGAAGGGGGCAATACTGGCTACAGCACCATCTCTTTTGGGGCTTCTTGCGTTTTAGCTGGAATGCCGCCTTGTGACCTCGATGCAGAGATGTTGGCGGATGTATACTGGCGGACTGCCGAAGCACGTTGCGACCGGGTTGATCTTGTGCATGAGGTCACGAGGGAATGGCGTCATAGTGCCCGAGAAAGGGCGATTGCAAACTGGAGTCAGCGACTCTAAGACCCTTAGATATTTAGATAGGTTAGATAAATTAGTGGCAGTCTAGATACCAAATGTTTTTCAAGAAGTGCTTGTTTTACCTCAAATTTAGAATCGTCAACTTAAATTTAGCAGGGCGACTAAATTTTGGACTTTTATCGTTACGCTAGCTAGACGGTGGACATTCAGAATTGAATCCATTATGTGGTGTAAATACGATCGGTGGATTTATTGTAACTATTAGACATGTGTGAAATATACTTAGATAGTGAAGATGGAAAAAATATTTATCCACAAACAAGTACCTAGGTAAGTATTGCATTTTTCAAAAATGTATGGAACTGTCAATTTTTTAAACCTCTAAACCAAGTACCTACCTAATGAATTGAAATTAGACATTTGTAGCGTAGGTAAGTAGGGGAAGTTGTATAAAACCGGGTACCTCATTAACACCAAAACTAGTATTGGCATCTATCGGTCTTATAGTAAATTGCGTGTCTCCTGATGGCATGACAGTTTGTAACAGGGATTATGGGCGGAAATTTCGATTTTCTCGATATTTTTTGATATCGCTTGATATCTTCGACGCGTAGGTACAACAGAACTGGCTCGCAGCTTACTTCCAACAAAGTTCATAAAATTATAGGTAGGAAATTTTTACATGAAAATATGACTATAAATAAAGTAGTGTATGCAACTGCATATAATTAGGTATTAAAACACTCGTGTCAAACTATTATACTCCCTTCTATATGCGAGTTGCACTACTATTATTGGCACAAAAATCGATGTCGTCTTTATTGATAGAGCGCGAAACCGTGGTTGGGAGCAATCGTATTGAGTGACCGATGACCTGATCTCCCGCGCCCGACAATTTCTGAGATACAAAAGATATTTAACCTGAAGTAAGAAGAAAGAAACCTTAAAGAATAATAATAGTAAGTTAGTATTAGAATATCACCTGAATTTAGGTAATTAACGGGAAAATAAACTACTGTAGCTTGGTCGCTAGTAATTGGACTTAACTTTTTAATATTCATTTAGTTTTTAACTAATGCAAAATAAAACCCAAATTATTTCGGACAAATTCTAATTTTGAATTATTCTAAAAATACCTAATGAAAATCATCATCAGTGGGGACTGTCATTTTTTCACGTGTGACCACCACAGCTTCCTGCAAACCTGGCATGATAAGCCCGATTACCCCTGATGAGGTGTGGCGGTCTCTGGTACGTATTAAAAACCGAAAACCTATCTTCCATGACGGAATACCAATAGAAACCTGGAAAACAATGGGATAAGGGGCGTACTCTTGCTCACTGACCTATTCAACAGGATTGTGGCTACGGGGCTTATACCTGACGCGTGGCGCGTAAATATTATCACGCCAATCTATAAAGGAAAAGGCAGTATGCAAGAATGCGGCGCCATGGATCCCATTGCAGTAGGAATCAACCGTTGCATTACGCATTTATCAACAAGACAGTGTCTCTCGGGAGATAATCTGGTGGGCTCTGAAAGCAAAGTCTGTGCCCGAGGCGTATATTTGTTTTATACAGGACATGTATGCCAATACTGGAGCTGTCGTCAAAACCATCATAGGCCATACTAATCCCTTCCCGATTACTGTAGTTGTTCACCAGGGTTCTGTTACTTGTTTTGCGTTGTGCCCGATGCCCTCTTAGCGGAAATTCAGGACATGCCTCCTTGGCTTATGAAGTACGCTGACGACATTGTACTGGTGAGCAAGCTTAGGCAGGACCTTTAGACCAGGGTAAACATGTGGAAGGATGTGCTAGAAAACGGTGGTTTGAAACTTAATGTCGCCAAAACAGAGTATGTGCAGCGCGGATCCAGACACCATCCGTATAGGTAACGAAAGGTCAATAGAACAGATAAATCCAAATACCTCGGATCCGTGCTGCACGAGTCTGGCGATATCGGCCTCGATATCAAGTCCCGAATCTCTGCAGCTTGGGCCAAATGGCGGGAACTCACGGCCGTCATCTGTGAGCCTAAAATCCCTGTCAAGCTCAAAGGGCTTATATACAATAAAATTGTATAATTAGATCGCGTACGTAATGAATACATCCGTGGCAGCCTTGACGTGAGAGATATCGCAGACAAGATCGAGGAGGCTAGCCCGCGCTGGTTTGGTCACGTGTTGCGTAAACCTCAGGGATACGTGGGAAATAGGTGCCTGAACCTGCCGGTATCTGGAAAGAGGCGACGGATTGACATCGCTGAGTCGGATGCGAGAGCCAACGGCTTAAGACGCGAGGATGCCGAAGACCGGGCAAAGTGGAGAAGAATGGGTAGGAAAGCGGACCCTAGCAGAGGCCGGGATAAGCGCTAGGACGATGATGATGATTCAAGGACGTATCCAGGATTTTGTGTAGGGGGGGCTAACGAACCCCCACCCAACAAAAGCTGGGGTAATTAAATTAAAAGTTACCAAAATCAATGACGCGACTGATATTTTCGAGGGATAGATCTCATAAATTTTCAGATTTTTACTCAAAACATCTGGCGTGAAGATATTACAAGTAGATAACATAAACAAATGAATAAGCGAAAATGGCTTTTAAAATTCGAAATTTTCGGCTTTTTTTTTCAAACATGGCTCAGAAGAGCATGGGCGAACATAATAAAAATAACAGAAACTAATGAATGAGCGAGCGCAGCGAGCTCGGGTATTAATGGGATCTTCAAATCAAGAAGCGAATTACATGAAATGCAATGTTTCTCTTCTTATTTTTCCTTACGGTTCGTATACACCTTGCTAGGGGGGGAACTGCCCCACCCTCCTCCTGCCCTATGCTGGCTACGCCCATATGTACATTCTAACCTCAAAATTTAAATATTGTTTTAATTTTTTATTTAACATTTTCTTCATTTAAAACATTGTCACTGCGGGACTTGGTAAGTAGGTATACAGCCACAGTAATTGCACTACTATGGTACGGAACCCAATCACTGAATGTATTGCTACTAGCAAAGTAATTTGACCGTCCCACGTACAATTTACACTGAATATCATTAATGATTTGGGTAATGGAGGTTGCGGATGGTGAATGAATTTAAAATAGATTCATGCAATGTTTTCCTCGACGACATTGAGAATTACGAAATTATTTGTATCAACCTTGATTTTAAAAACGGTCTTCGGTTACGTGACTTGTGTTTTTAATTACTTACATAAAGTATATAAATATTATATACTGTAGATACTTACCTTACCTACACAACCTTTCACTTAAAACGTGGATTTGTTTAAAATTATCTGTAAGAAATACTTCTATATCCATGACCATTTTTTATAATAATTATGTATGTATGAACCAAGTCCGCACATGGTCATAGCCTTGTGGCTGATCCATAGTAAATTCGTTATGTCCATCAATCCGTTTAACTTTTCTTTGAGGCTATTTTGCTTGTCACGCTTTGAAAGTCTTAGAAGTTATTTATTTTTGTAATTCCGTATCTAGATACGAGTAATACTAGTAAAATAAAGTATGTTTGCATGTGGGAAACGTTATAGGTAAATTACTTGTGTTAGGTATAGTGGCCAGTTACTTATTGGAAATCCTTAAAAGTTTATATTGTAACAAACCCACTACTTTAGGTTACCGTACAAGTACAGTAACGTTTACCTATGTATTGCGGATTTGCAAGTTTTTATTTGCCTTTGTTTAAACTATACTTAGCTATACTTTGTAAAATAGTGAGGAAATATTCAGAGATTATCATCACCATCATCGTCGATAGCCCTTAACAGTTTGAACATTGGACTTGATATACGGTTTATAGATATACACGCATTCCGGTTTCCTACAAGTTTCACTTACTTCTTATTACTGAATATATACAATTGGAGCGTCGGTCGCCTAGTGTTAAGAGGGTCCGACTCGTAAGCGAGAGGTCCCTGGTTCGAATCCTCTCTCTGAGTTATGTACATTAGTTGGACACTAACCGATGCTCTTACGGTGAAGGAAAACATCGTGATGAAACCTACACCAATCTAGGCAGGTTCCTCTGTCAACAGGGTCACGGAAGTCAGATGGCAGTCGTTCCACTGTCTGGAGCATGGTCAAATCCGGACCCTCGTGCGCCAGAGCAAAAACGGGATATTAACGCCAAGATGTTTTTTTTCTCTTAATATGTACAAAAAATGAACAAGTACTTTAAATTCAAATGATCGCAGTTATGACATCAGTTTCGAGAGAAGTGCGGTACATATTAGTTATAACTAGCAATTGATGATACGCCATGTATAAAAAGAGGTTCATTATAATGAGAACGTATTTGTCCTGTGCGTACACCTACGTATACATCAACAGACATAAATTTACATGTATATCTACTTGGTTAGTTATTAAACCGATTGTCACAGGGTGGTCGTTTTACTATTTTTATTTTTTATAACACTTATTAAATAAGTAACTTGCAAATATATATATGTTTAATTATTCAAGTATTGTGTATATAAATGATAATAATTTTGGCGTCAATATCCCGGTTGAGTTATCGCGCATTAGGGCCCGGGGTCCTGATTGACCATGACCCAGGATTTGGTAGATCAGGTTATTACAATGACGAGTCAAAATGAATGAATGAAGTGCTTAAACATTTTCTTCTTATTATTATTAATCATTTATTTCAGAAAAATTGAAATAAATTTTTTAACAGTCCATATTGTACCTATAGTGTTAGTAAAATTACTTATAATATATTGTTAGAATCAATCAAGTCGTTACATAATTAAACATTCAATGTCGCAATGTCATAATAAAAAATAAATTCAAAATTCAAATAAAATGTCAAATGTTAAGTAGGCAAATATATTATTATAAAAAGTTAAGCCCAAGATGCAACATGGAGTTTAAGCCAGTGTTGCATCATGGAACAGTCCAGTCTATTTGCCCACATATTTAGGAGGCTGTTATGGCTCCTCCGGACACGCTGCAGGATTGACGCAACCCTTTTTCGCATGATAGCGTGAAAACCATCCGTCCTTGCTGCCGCAAATGCCCGATGCACTACAGTGCCTCCAAAGCCCCAACAGCATCCTAAACATGTTATTATACTGTACGCGAAGTGTCGTAAGCCCTCCGAGAACATGAGACCTGCACAGGCTGCACGTATAAAAGGATTGACCATAAGCCTTAAATAGGGTAATCTTTACATCTTTCGTGCAACGTGCGAACTTACGAGCCAATATATTCCCGCGGACAGCCAACGCCCTCCGCTCCCTCTCAACGTCGGCGTCATCCCTGAAGTCCCTGCGTAGGTACTGGGTCTCGGAGGACCGAGACCCAGTACCTACCCAGTAACCCAGGATTTTGCGTATTTTGGGACCATTGACTCAATGCTTGTTAATGGTGATGGAAGACAGTTACTATGATAAGTTGTCGGGCGCAATCAAACATAGCCTTATGTAGTTATGTACGAGTGACTGTTTGCTACTCTTTCTTGCAAAAACATAAAACACATTTGGATAAAATTTTAACTTTGAGAAGATATAGGTTAGTAATGTAGGTAATATTCAAACCGGGAAACACAGGCGGAATATAGTTTTTAATGACTTATAAAATACTAGCTAGTTAAATAAAGGCTTTAACCAAAAGTGAGGTATTACTTACTGTTGGAAGTGGACCCATCCTTGTTCTAAGTTGATTCTTATTTATAGTAAAAATCGGACTCATAGTACAGGCTTCCGAAACTTGAGAAAAAATATGCTTCTTGTCATGGTTGTTTCATTTTGTCTTTCGTATCTATTGTTCACTACACTATAGTATCCGAAATAAATAGAGCCATTAAGTGTGTTCGGCAAATAGAAGAGATCAGTATCAAAGTAATTGTCGGAAGGTTGGGTCACGATACCGAGTTAGCACGAACTCCAATTAAGACATTTAGTTAACACGACTGATAGTTACGAGGGGGGTGATGCGTCTTCAATTAATGTAAAGATCGATGTTATAGTCACGATAAAAAATATGGATGTACCACTTTGTTACAATTGCAATAGTGAAAGACGATCCCTTTGGACGTCCGCATCTATCACTGACCAAACGAAAATGACCGACGACTCCAAATTTAATAGATTGTCTGTGCGTGTTCAAGGCGTCTGACAAAACAATAGGCCATGATGAGGAGCGCACTACAGTAGACTTCCCGATGTCACGTTTATGACGCCTTGGCAGTAACTTCCGTTGCGTTGTAAATACTGATAGCCTGACCGCGGCTGAACCTAATTCAGTTAATTGCCCGCTTTAAAAGTTAATGCATTAACTTGATCATGTTCGATGCCTCATCATGTGTATGCCCATCCATGTCCACTATGTTTGCGGTTTCAACGTTTTTACTAATTAAAGTTAATGTAAATGTTACATGGGAAGCATTATAAAGCAGATTTTGTTTCTTTTGCATATATTAAATGATAAACTTAAGACTTAAATATCTAAAAGAAAGAAGCGAAATATTACAGACATAAATATATTATAACGTCACACCTTTTTAGGGGTAGATAGAGACATTATTCCACTTTCTACGGTCCTGACAAATCTCTCTCGCTTCCTTCTTTCACATTCATTTCCTTCTCATACTTTAACGTCGGTCTATTCTTGATCTGACCCTCTTTAAAATATCATCGATTTGATCATGATACGTAGGTATTTTTTCGGTTTTCCCCTAAATATATTTATGTCAATCTATACTTAGTACATTCTTCAAAGCGACATCTGCTATTAACAATCAAGACACGCGACAATGATCTAACTAAAGGCACGCGGCAGGACTCCCGGAAAGTATTTATTATTAAATAAGTAGTTAAAACACAAAACATTATCTACATTTCAAGCTACTTTCCAAATTGAAATTAGGAAAGAAGTGTATTCTCACATCACAAGTTAAATGAAAATCGTGAATGTAAATATACCAATATGAAGATAATATTGTTTGTTTGTAGGTAATCGAGACAAAACAGTAAAAGTTTTACAGGTAATTTAAACAGTAAATTTCTTTGGATTTTACCCATATTAGTGACTCACGTTAAGCAAAAAATCGATTAAGCCGAATTAAAATTACCATCTGCAGGAAAGAAGAAAAGCCGTTTTTAGGAGTTTTAGGTTACCTTAACTTACCTCTTCACAAGATTCAATTCCATCTTCTAAATGGTCCTTCCTTTCTGGCCGCTTTTGTAAAGACTTGAGCGAATCATTTGGTGGAAAAGTTTTCTTGACATACTGATATTTTGGACTCTTTGTTAAATCTCTAGACAAGCCAGATGGTCCCGCAAGTGGCCGTGTGCTGCCTGATATAGTAAATACTTTACCATCGCGATATCTGAAATATAAAAATGTTATACCAATAAAAAGGTGTTATAACTTGTTCGAATAATTACAATACAATTATAATGCAACTTAGTTTATTTATGAAATCATGCTTGTTTACTATTAGTCTAAAGTGGGTGAACTCACGTATAAAGGTCGTCTGAAGCGTTAGTTGAAACGCGCTTGTGTATAGCCTGGCGGGAATCTCCACGAGCCGCTGCTATGATGTAGGCCCACATGACCGTGAATGTAGAGTTCCCAACATGAGACTGCGTATTTGAATTGTTCACAAGTTATTTTAATAAAATAAATAAAGTGAAACACAGCACTGCTTCCTGGAGAGAAAGTGCCTCGAATATTGATTTATTCTCGCAGATTAACTGCTGCCTCAAATGATGATGAATATTTTTAGAAATAAAACTTAATGTAAAGTTAATATTTTTTAAAGCCAAATTGGCTAATACTATTTGTCCAGCAACTTAGAGTACTGTCCCTCCAGGGGGAATAAAAAAATTAATTCCGACAAACCCTTATTTGATAAAGTTTTGCTTAGAAAATATTGAATATCGATATTGTTTAATTTCGACAATAAATTAGATCGAAACTACTCTACAACAATAAAGCGTTTCTACGACATCATGATTTTTTATATAATAGAGGAAGGTTAACGCGGAAGCGAACCACCTGTTGGTAAATGATCAACACCGCCTACACCCGGGGAGTCAAAAAGTCGTGGCGGCCTTTGAAATAGTTGCAGGTTCGGATTTTGAGGGTTTCAATATAACAGTTTGAAAACAGTGTAGCGTGGTCGTATAAGGCGAAAGTTACGTGAAAATCTATGGTGGTCGACAGTCACTTATTCAGGTAGTATGGATGGGAATTTAATCTGCAGCGAGTATTATAGTGGTGAAATTATGCAGCAGATATTAGTGGTAACCATTCGTCAGAGGACTCCCCTAACTACTCACTACTCTTGATAGGCGGGTTCTATGTGGTTTGCTGTGTTGAAAGTACTCAACAAAAAATGCTCCTTGCAGCCATTATATAGTCACCTTTTACGACAATGAATGGGGTTGGTGCGATGTTATACTCTACTAACGAATAGCTAACGATAGATAATAAGGTGATAATTTTATGTCTAAAAAGTAACACAAAATATGTCCATCGGCCTCTCAATAGATGTGCTCAAAGTCACTTGGAAATATTATGACCATGAGGAAAAAGTCTGGATGGTACGAATAAAAATAAAATATTGACACGCTGCAAGCATCCAAACCTGTAGAATAAATAGGTTTGGAGAAAAGCTGCTACAGTGTCAACAGGAATTTCAGCTTTAAAACTAGCTGATATCATTACTCCTTTGACCTTTTTGATTTTTGTTTTGTCTGTCCGATTCTCGCAGCAATCAATACCTTCTACCCACGGCAATGGATACGGCCGCGAAAATGGATTCTCTATCTTTACCAGTCTTGTGTCTGTATCTACATTATTCATTAATCACAAATTACATTTTCTATTAATCAGAGTTGTTGTACATAGAGCTGTATTACCCAAAGCTATGTCAATTACCCAAAACTTTTATCATCTTACACACACTTACCCTTACACTTAGAACAATATAGCTCACAGAACAGTAAAGGTCCCTCGAGTGACGACGACGTACAGCATATTAAAGCGAAGGATTGTCCCCCACGAGTTGGGCGGACGATTTGATGAAGTTCGTGGGGAGCAAGGTGGATGCATGAGGCACAGAACCGATAGGTGTGAAAGGATAAGGAAAACAACAACTGTGGCGTCACTCCCCATTAAGGGAGAAGTGATATCAAAGGGATAAGGATCTAGATAATTTTTAGGGAGTCAAGAAAATAATTTGTAGGCAGTCAAGAAAACGTGCGATGTATCGATGTGAAAAGAGCCCCTATTGACAGTTTCGTTTATTATACGAATGGTTTAAAGATCGACATTGTAGCTGTAGCCATATACATTTCACGACGTTCGCCTTCAAACCACCGTTTCCTAGCATTACCTTCCAAATGTTTACGTGGTCGCAAGATCCTGTCGTAGCCAAGAGTATTCCATGAGCTAAGGAGGCGTGTCCGACATTTCAGCTAAGTGCATATCGAGCACAACGCAGACAAGTAAGGGCTCAGGACTCAGGACCTTTGTAAACACCTACGGTAATCGGTAAGGAATTAGTATAGCCTACGATGGTTTCGGGAATAGCTTCTGTAATTGCGTATATGTCCTATATAATTCTTAAGTACACCTCGGGCACACATTTTGACCTAAGAGCTTACCAGAATACCTCCCGAGGGACACTGTTAAACGCTCTCTGTAGATCCAGAAATGCGAAATAAAAAAATATGCTTGAATAATTCACACAGCGTCAACTAGCCCCGAAATAAGGAAATCTTGTGTTACGGTTGCCAGAAAACTGATAAACTACTTATATATTTTTTTAAATAGGTGCATACTTATTATACATACAACAACCAGTCCCGTAACAGAAATTAAAATTCATTATTTCAATTTCTGCCCGCCTAGGAATCGAACCCGGGACCTCTGCGTGGCAGACGGCATGTTAACCAACTGAACTACTCAGGTCGTCAATGCAGGGGTTGATTTGTACTGTAGTAGACCTCTTGGACGGTTTTGTGGGCAAAAATTGGCCCGGCCTAAAGAAAAAGTCCAGTATTCGTCCCTGAAAAGGCTCCGAAGTATATCTACTAAGTGTCTAGTACAGTTATACATAAATTATATTAGAAACATGTCTCTAACTAAAACTACTAATTATTTCACTTTGCAACTTTACACGTTCGATCAGCGTGTTACCGGATTATTTTCTTTTTTCAGCCAACTTAAAACAAAGGATTTTTTATTTTGTGCGGTATTGTATGGCATGGTTATACCTACGAGTATATTTTGTAAAAAGTAATATTTTAATCATAATTTTCAAAAACGTAAAGAAACATTTCGAGATATACTATTAACGAGTTAGGTCCACCACAATATTTCTCTGCTGGTACAAGTAGTTTAAGTACTTTTTTTCTAGATAGGATCGTTATTTCTTTTGGTATGACTTGCTCCAAAGTGATACGGGTAAGCGTTTGATTGTCTATGACTTCGCATACTTAGTCCAAAACACACCATTTTGGAGATGTTCCAGCAATGAATCCGACAGGCATGTAAGCAAGGGTGAAATTTTTTCTCAAATATTCCATTGTGCCTCGCCGTGTGCTGTCCGGTAGAGTTCAATCACATAAACGTGCGTAACATATGGCAACTTATATCAGAGTGTTTTATGTTATTATATAAAAATATATATAATACCATAAAACTCTGGCGATATCGGCCCCGATGTCAAGTCCCGAATCTCTGCAGCTTGGGCCAAATGGCGGGAACTCACGGCAGTCACCTATGACCCTAAAATCCCTGTAAAGCTCAAAGGGCTTAAATACAAGAGTATAATTAGACATGTGATGCTCTATGGCTGCGAGACATGGCCAGCGCTGACGAAACACGTTCGCGAACTCCACGCCAACGAAATGAAAATGCTGCGGTGGATGTGCGGAGTTACGCGACTGGATTGAGTACGTAACGAGTACATCCGTGGCAGCCGCAGAAATAGGTGCCTGAATCTGCCGGTATCGCGAAGAAGAAGCGATGGATTGACGTCACTGAGTCGAATACAAGAGCCAACGGCTTACGACGAGAGGATGCCGAAGACCGGGCGAAGTGGAGAAGATTGAGTAGGAAAGCGGATCCTGGCAGAGGCCGGGAGATGCGCTTGGACGATTATGATATATAAAACACAATAATAGTACGGTACAGCACGAAAAGTTTCAAAACAATTGTGAATCTCAAACTTTACAAAAATATTAAAAAGAACGAGTAATTGTTAATATTTTTAAAATAGCCCATTTGACGTTAGATATGAGTTAGTTGACCTAAGATATATTTGGCGTATGTTTTACAAAAAGAGCATTGAACATTTACTATGACATTTTTGAGCATAAAGTAGGTATAGTAGGTAGTATAGATAGGCATTACAGTTTCCTATCGATTGGTATAAGTTTTACGAGTGGCCGCAAAATCGTTACTTTTTTAAAATAGTGGATAAAGGGTGATGACTGAAATGTTCAATGGTTTTTACTAAGCCATCTCCTACCAGGAGGAGTCCGAAAACAGGTGGCCCAAGAGTAATGGTGTGGTATATTTTTAGAACTGACTTGTGAACCCTTTCATTTGATACCAAACAATATAGGTTTCTAAAAAAGTGTCAAGTCCCATACAAATAATTGATGTCGTCATCACTGCTCCCCCATGGGAATATTTTTAAGAACTACCGCTTAACATGATTGTTTTAACCTAACCCGTGTACCAAACGGCTATTCTCTACATCGGTTTGCGGTTTTTTTATCGTAGCCCGACGACTATTATATTAAAAACTCTACCTACTACTGTAGGAAGCTCAAGTTCAGCAGTAGACTGTTATATTGGTTGTTGATGTGATTCTATTGTGTGCGGTGTGCATGCAATTTAAAAGAATTAAGAGTGTGCATTTTTTTAAATTCTACAATCCGTAATATCTGGATGGTTTGTTTTATTTTCAAATTTAGATGATTTTTTTTTAAATTTTATAACGAAAATTACCACAGTTATGTGGACTCTTTAAGTTTACGAGGAATGGTCGGCCAACTGACAAACCGACAAACTACAGAAGTTTATTTATTTATTTTACAGTTTTACAGCAATCACATCTGGTTACAATCAAATACAGATATAAGTAGTATAAGTAGGATGTAGTAGTAGTGCTGAAGATGGATCTAGATGCATTTGTAACATTTTAAGTAATGTGTTCAAAGTTTCAATAAGCCCTCTTTTAAGCACGATTATTAAGACAAGCAACTATGGAATCCTACATTGATACCTACCTACCTACTAGTAGTTACAGATTTAATTTTAATTTGTAGTGTTCCAGGCTATACTTTCACTTAGTTTTAGTAATAAGTTTCCGATTTCACCATACAGGTAGCGAAACCTGGAAACAAATTCCAGGTCCGCAAGCGCATTAAGGTCACCGACATGGCCTGAAGGATTGCCAAGCTTAAGTGGCAGTAGGCAGGGCATATACATATATTGCAGAAGAGATGGCCGATGGGGCTGTAAAATTCTTGAGTGGCGAACATGTACCGGAAGACGCAGCGTGGGTAGGCGTCCCACTAGTTGCACCGACGACCTGATAAAGATCGCAGGTACCAGCTGAATGCGAAAGGCACAAGACCGGCCTTTATGGAGATCTCTGGGGGAGGCCTATGCCCAGCAGTGGACGTCTTCCGGCTGGTATGATGATGATGATGATGATGAGTAGATAATATCTACCATTGTGTTTATTTGAAATCAAACGTTATTCCGAGATATTTTAACGTACTTATTAAAACTAATATTTCAAGTAGGGTATGAAAAGGTTTTTACGACCTAGACAACAAGCTAGTGATAACCCTGGGATTGCAATCGTCCATCAACTACGATAGTAGTTACTGCTTACCATCAGACGGGCCATCTACTTTGCTAAGAAAGAGAATATACATGTTTTAAGAAATCGGAGACAATAATTTTCACTTTTAAATTTTCATTGCGCCGTTTGGGAAAGAGGGGCTATAAATCGCGCTCTTTGCTATTTCAAAGGGTTTCGATTGCCATACATGCATGTGTCAGCGTCATGGGCACTTTACGAGCCTTCATTATACAACTGTCTAAAGCCTTCAATAAGTTATCGCCCGAGAAGAAACGATCGACGAAATTTGTATCTGGCTCAAGGTTCGTCCACTCTTACGTAATATAGGTACTTACTCAAATATTTTCTAAACTACTAAACCGATTATAATGAAACAAAGCTAAGAACCACCTTGATTCAACTGGCTAGCCGCCTCGAAACCGGTTTATCCGTTCGGGAGCTACTATGCCGCAGAAATATACACAAGTACACAGACAAACATGTAACACGTCCCGTCATACTGTTTGCTTTGTGTCAAGCGATAGTTAGAAGTGTACCTATTGAGCTGACGATATCGATTTTGGCATAAACGGAATTTAAGCGCCAACAGTAGTGAAATTTTATGGATGACCTGCCAACGACAAACAATTACCTACATTTTATTTTACTATTCTACACATACTTTCTTGACATAGTTTTATACAGAACAGTGTTGATGCACTTTGTCGCTTTCCTTTAGAAGAACTGTCTACTAGCTTGTCGATAGGGATTAATTAAAAAAAACCCTTGGGCAGTTTTAATTTTGGTTTTCTATTGGAAAAGAATTTCATATTCGACATCAACATGGGGTCGCGAAAAGAATTTATAACATTACTTTATGTCGGGTATTCCGGTGCTAAGTTCTGGGTTAACAGAGAATATTTGTGAAACTCTTACAAAATCAACGGTTGGCTTAAAATTAATATGTGTATTTAATCAGGAGGTCTTCCCATTTCGTCAACTACTCCGCTTAAAAAGGCGGTGACAGTATCGATATGAGACTCTCCTGATTAAACCCTTGTACATGCTAGGTAATTTATTCGGACCATACGTAAACTCAAGACCTCTAAGCCCTTTTGTCATGACAACAAAAGGCTATGCATCGTAACCATCTAGTGTAGGTACGTCCGTGACACGTTTTTCTACTGATTTCTAGCATCTACCACGTTTACTACTTTGTTTTTGCTCTGTCGAGACTGAAAGTCTGTCCGCTGGCTATAGGTTCCTAAGTATGATAAAGTTATGGGACCTCCCATCCCGTCATTTAATAATTTGCTTTAATGGATTCTTGTGATATTGTGTCTGGTTTCCTACTCATACACTGTATGTTCCAAAAAGTGAGATAACTTTTCTTCTATATCGGCATCTTATTTGCTGAAGGTCGTGTCTAGTTTGAAATGTTAGCTACTTTATGTACCATACTCTTCCATGTGTTTCTGTCTTCGACGGTATTAGCAGGCTAATACCGGCATTAGACGGCATTGGTATGTTTATTTGGACCAACGGGTAGGCGATCGACAGGGCGGTCGTTTCCCGTCGACCTGTCTAACTACAATCAGTTTCTCCAAACTAGCCGAGTTTCTGCGAGCAATGTGTCCACAGAGCAAAAAAAATTTACCAGTCTACAGAGAGGGCTGTGATAGCTTTTTCATACAAAAAATGCGTGCCAGGTCAGAGACAAAAAATAATGAATACTCCTTCATTTTCTGTCAGTAGCAAATAAAAAGGGCTGTTTACTCTGTCGATATTTTCATTCGATGTATTGTAATAAGCGATATTATCGATATCGATGTAATAAGAATTATCCTTAAATCATCATCATCCTTGTGGGCCAATCCCAGCTTAAGTAGGTACTTGGCATAATATACTTTCTCTTAAAGTGTACAATGTTTCCTGGCACCTTTCCTTTGTGTATTCTGTTTGTAAACTAGCAATTATAAAATCTTTAAAACAATGTCCTTTATTTTAAATAAATAAATATAAAAAATGCATAATTCCGGCTAGGCCGCCCGCCGATACTTAACAGATGCATTACCAAAATACCAGTCACAATCATAATATAACAGCGCATTTCGTCATTATACAAATTATTCGACAAAACTAAAAAAATTAAAGTCAGATCAACTTACAAATTTTAAACAACTATTATTATGCTGAACGAGCTCCCCCTATTTTTCCCCAAGTCGTGATCAATAGGTATTTTTGTTTACATCGACACTGGGGAAAAGCAACGAACACATCATTATCACACGCCCGACCCAAATAAATTTTACATATTTTTTATATAATTCATAATTACCTACTTATTTAATATAAGTAGGTAATTATGAATTATCCATGTTTTTACACTATATATTAGAGCTTGTCGTATTATTTAATTCTAGAAAATACTGAAACCTCGATAGATATTTTAAAAAATAAGAAACAAGAATCTTTAACACATATTCTATACACATCATTGATTGATTTATCAGTGTCTACCTTGTCCCCTTTGAAGTACTCTTCTCTCATAAAATACACTTATGTCAGCTCTGTTTCCAGCATTTTTTAAACACGTCATTAGGTATGGCCTTGAGCTCTTCCAGCGATGCGGTATTTGTATTCTCAATCGTGGCAAAGCTCAAACCTTTTGTGAGTCTATTCATCCGGCATTGTCTCAGCCTTCGGCGAAGACCGCAAACCACGTATAAAATTTTGTTTACCAAAATAAACTCGCCAAATACCACAGTCAACATTTAAAGTGCTGTGTGCACTGCATTTTATTTTTTGTACCACATATATTCGTTCTTTTATCCATATTTGCGAAAGCAATAAATCGCCATGCACACCTTGTAATCTTTATATCTGCAAAAAATAAACTATACCTCAATGTAAAATGGCTGATAAGTTAAAAGCTTGAGGACGTGGTGTAGAAGCCAAACAAAAGATAAATTTAAAAGTCGGATGCGCCTATCCCGCTAGATTTGAAAAGTCACCTTTCGTTTTGAACATACCTCGTATATTCCTCTTCATGAGATTGATTAATATGCGAGTCGATAGATAGGCCAACTGATTGATTTTAACAACCGTGGGCAGATAACGGGTACTTGAACAAACAACGCCCACCCATCTATATGATAATTTTTGTATTTGTTAGTTTCGTTTTATTATTCTGTAAATAGTATGAGTACGACAATAATACATTATGCATATAATTATTTAAGGCTGAAGGCCTGCAATGTTTTGTTTGCAATTCAACTTCTTCCCTTCCCTAAAATGTGTTACTTCATAATTGGAGATTATGATGGTGAGATGTTACATGTTGTTTAAGTGTGTACTTTTACCGCAAACAGGCCGCATTTCATGTAGTGTTTTATAGGGCATTCCCCTTACGTTACGATCTCGAGCATCGGGATCCTTTGCAGCGACATCACAAACGAAGCTAAATTTAGAGATCATTTGCAAAGCTTACTAAAAGTACCACTCTCCATCAGGTGGGCTATCTGCTCGATTGTCACCGTATAAATCGTACCTAAATCAAAATTGGCTTCAAAATCTGGGATGCTTAATAAAAAAGCAACGCTTACCACCGGTTCGGTATTTAATACTATACAAAGCATATGGAGTACAAACTCCACCTTTGCGCTTTAGCACCCCAGTACAAACCAACTCCTTTAGTCGGGCTTGCTCACCGACAGTTTGGTTTAGGCTTCAGGAAAGATGTTGTCTCTCTTTGTGTTTTCTGCCGTCTGTGCTTCAGGGAATATCCGATGAGCCAGATTGATCCAATTAACGTACGTGTATCGCGAGCCTTATTACCACTTATGTCGGTGTTTTTCAAAAGGCATACCTATACATGTACCGCAAATGCCAACACTGCATGCTCTACTAGGGCCTAGACCTAGAGTCTAGGTGACTACTTTCCATCAGATAAAGGTTTGCCTCCCGAGGCAAAAAAAATATTTATGCTTAGTGTTATGTACTTACTGGAATTACTTCTACCAAGAATCAGTTCAAAAATATCTAATTTTTAAAGATTTTGTTGTCTGTGCGTAGGGACGGTGTCATACGGTAGGCAAACAGGCAAGCGGGCCACATGATGAAAAGTGGTCACCGCGGTCTAAGAACATCAGCAACACCAGGGGCGTCACCAGAGCGTTGCCTACCTCTGACCTCTAATATACCTCTTGAGAGATCCCATGTCATAATCCGAAAGAAACACCGTGGCTGGGAAATGAGCGAGAAACGATATTACGAACAGTCGCGTTGACACCAACACCGGCGGGTGGGGCGATGGCGGATTTGTGCTGTTGGTTCATCCAATATTTAGGCCTTAGGGGAGGATAACATAGTATCGGACACCTTTTAGTTTTCGGTAAATAATAAGTCAAATAAGTAAAAATAGGGCGTGGATAATGGTATGAAACTTTTGTTGTAAATAGGGCTAATCCTAGGATTGTGGGATCAGTGAATCCAAAAACGACGCACGTTATAATGTTTTTATTTTGTAAAGTTGTCTATTTTATCGTCTAGATGAGACAGAATGTATGTGATAAGTAGTTATATGGGTTTCATTTGACACTAAATTAAGAATTGCCACCACACTAAAAGTTTCTCAAATTGTGTCTAAAAATAAAATGGTATGGGTACATGTGGGAAGTTCTAAGTGAACAGCGTGTCTAGGGCAAAACCAGGAAGGTCGCGAATGCGCTGCCGTCGTCTTTTCTGTCTGTACAGATCTTAATTAACGTAACCTCAAATACTTGTATGACAATATTAAATAATAATAATTGTACTTAACTTGTACGTGTAAAAATACTTGTCTTTTAATTAAAATACCCTGCTAACTCACTGTTTCCCCCGGGGCTGATCAGTGGATCAGTATACCAATGGGTATACACCATAAAGGACACAATGGACCAAAACCCACTTTTTGTATATCTGAAATTTGAAATCCTGTAGAATAAAATGTGTCTGAATTGTCTTTTCATTCACTAAAGTTTGACGTCATTAGCTTGTACAGTTTCGGAGTTAAGTGACCCTCAACAAATGATCCACTGATCCCACGACGACCCTACCCATACTAAATATCATCTCCCTCATTCAGAAGTTAATTTCCAAAAATTCCTTCTCAGTATACACTTACGTCACCTCTAAAGCCTTCAGCAAAATATCAAGCTCCATGCAGTGGTTTTTGCTGTACGTTGTTAGTTGTTAGACAAGATTACAAAATTCCACCCCCAGTTTCTGTTTACTTACATCCATTGGTTATAAGCCGTTGATAGTTAGTATTCAACTGAACAACCAAGCACACAAGTAGTCATTAATTGCTTCATGAGCAGCTTCAGTAGTCGACAATGCTACACTTTGTTGGACGTAACTAGCCCAAGTAACTGCTGTATCGTTTTTAATAAACACATATTCTGATATGGACCTCCAAGAGTTAATATCTATGGCATTTCTGTAATGTTTTATACAAAGAGCATTGAACATTTACTATGGAGAAAAACACCATCCACTTAGCGCCATTTTGTAAAAATGACGATTTTGCGGCCACTCATATAACTTATGCCAATCAATAGAAAACTTTAATATCTATCGCTCACTTTATGTTCAATAATGTCGAAAGCGGTATATCTTGCAAGATATCGCAAGTCAAAGATGTTCATTAACTACAGACACATGGGGAACAAAATATACCCGTGTCGGTATATTATTATGAAATAAAGTATTTTGTATGTTGGTGAGCACATTATCTTACAAAACACTTAATTTTAGTTAAATTATTGGTGTAAGTTTACCAAGTATCCGTCTATCTTTAGCTTCCGAACGGATGAACCAATTTAAATGCGATTTTCTTTATTTGAAAGGTCTTTTAATCTAATTTTTTCATAGCTGTATTTAATCGAAATCGGTTTAGTAGTTTTGAAGATATTTAACTATGAGTAGACTTAGTAGGGCAATACAGGTCTACTTACTGTAGGTAAATGCATTAAGGACCCTACTGTTTCTCGGTATGGAATTGTCTGTCTGTCAGCCTACATTTTTTTATTTGTTTATTTTAGTTTGGGGCCTAGAGAGCTAGATGGCCTACCTGATGGTAAGCGGTAACGGTCACCCGTATCATCTACGATTCATGCATTTAGGTTGCAGGCAACACAAATGCAGAACCGCAGGTGCATTATTGTAAGGCATAAGATGAAATGCCTCTTATATATTATTATATTATATAGTCGTATATCGCGCGTTTTAGGAAAAATAGATCGACAACATTAGCCCTATACAAGTTCATTCGGAAAGTACTTAATATAATAAATAATAAAAGGTATGCTGTTGATGCTGATGACATGAGCAAAGCATACGACAGAGTAAACCATAAAATTCTCTTAGATAAATTATACGGCACTGAAATTAGAGGAATTGCACAAAAATTGTTTAAATAAGTGAGACGGCACCATACACCATTTTTAAATTTCTTTGCTTTTGTTGTGTTTATGGTCTGCTCAGCCAGGTTATGTTATTTGATTTTTACGAAATATTCCATCTCGTACAAATAAAAAAACATTACAGAATTTTCAAAATATGGAGATGCTTCAATGTCATATTGTAGTTCAGTGTTACTTTAAAGAAATACATCTAAACCAACTTCATTTCCTAAGAAACGTTTAATTCTTTAATACCGATAGGATTTAATTACCTACATTACACTTTATTTTCTCTTTCCAGCCAGCAGCTAATAAAATGAGACAGCATAGCCTTGTGAAACGCTAGTGGTAGCTGAAATGGCCAGTTAGTAACTTTTATTTTCCGAACAGGATTTTATTGTCAGCAATAGGTTCTCTATGCCGTATTTTTAAACTATTTGGGACCGTGGTCAGCTCAGCCTCAAGCAATATTAAATATAATGCACTACATGTTGACCCTGTCTTGAAATCAATGCCCTCTTGGAGGAAAAGCAAATTACTAAATTTTAAAGATTACTCAAAGGAATACCATCATCATCATCATCGTCATCATCATCATCATCATCATCATCATCTTGGCGTTAATGTCCCGGTTGTGCTTTCGAACGCGAGGGCCCGGGGTCCGCCTGGACCATGATCCAGGATTTGGCGATCAGGTAATTACAATGGAGCGACTGCCATCTGACCTCCGTGACCCTGCTACCAGGGGAACCTGACTAAATCTTAAAGATTACTCAAAGGAATATAAACTGCATAATCGTGTGAATGACAATATATTTTCTTTTCACCGTTGAAAGAGGTACTCGTCTAAACTCAACCGCATTGGCGATCCCCAATGTGTTTCAAACTTCACTTTTGATCAGGTACTTGCCTACCGTATGACATTATAAAACTCTATTACCCATTTACTATAAAATACAAACTTGTTTGCATTTCTTTCCTTTACCTAAAACAGTACATATGCTGTTTCGTCATAAGAATGAAGACCCTGTTATCTAAAACTAAAACTGCTGCCAAGGATCACAATTTTCAGTTTGTTTGGGTCAAACATTCGAAAATATTCGTCAGACAATATGGCACTTCGAAAATATTGTTAATGAAGTCGGACATGGATCTGGAAAAAATTGTTGAAACTCTTCTCTCAGTTATTTGTTATGGTTTTATCTTAGTTCTAAAACTGATCGCTTTGTTTTTCATGTTACACCATGCCATATGTTTTCAACAAATTACTTTTTTAACATTACTAAATGCATTGATTCAGGATGCGAACTGAATATTGGCAATATTACGCTTTCTTGTCTTATGTTGCGATATATTAGATCATATTACCTTGCTACAGGTTGGTGCTTGTATTGCGGACGGAGATACGGGTGCATTTTTGCACTCCTACTGTATTTATATATTAAGATTTGTTTTTACTCTAAATTTAGAAATGGCTAGCCTAAATATATATCACCAAAACGTGCGGAGACTGCGAAGTAAGACTGAAACATTTTTAAGAAATTTAGGGTTAAACGACTACGACGTGATTGCACTCACGGAAACATGGTTGTTGGATGGCATATCTTACAGTGAGTTATTCGAAAATAGGTATTTAGTGTGGCAGTGTGACCGTGACTATACCTCGTTGGGGCAGTCAAGAGGTGGTGGTATTCTTATAGCAGTACGTCATGATCTACCAACTACTTATAATCCTAACTGGCAATCGAGTGCAGAGGATATATGGATATCCATTAATGTGCCAGGGAAGGGAACGAGATCTGGTTCCAGACTGCATATATGCACCCTCTATCTTTGTGGACAGCATGCGGGTAATAACTTTGTATCTCAACTTACAAACTTTCTAAACAATATGTCACATTTAGTTAATTCTCATCCTTGTGACAAATTTATTATATTAGGAGATTTTAATATGAGCTCGATAACGTGGACTGTATCTGACGAGAGTCTTAGACTCAATTCGAATTCTGCACCGATTTCGTTGATGGCATTGATTTATGTGACCTGCGACAGTTCAAATCTGTGCTTAATACATACGGAAAAATTCTCGTTTTATCAAGATCACTTATCTGTATCATCTTGTGCGAGTCCATTGGTGTCCCCAACATAAAGCTTTAATGATTCAGGATAACTTTTTCAAAGTCCAGTCATTGAAAACAACAAGACGTGTTGGCTTTCACTATGAGAGGGGTGATTAAGATAGGATTCGCTCTCAACTGTCTAAAATAGATCGAGAAAATATTCTGTCGCCGGGCACTGTCGAATTTTATTTGACGGTGTATAAAATTAGAGACCTTTATATACCTAATGGTATCTTGCAGAATGGTAAATACCCACCAATTATTACAAAAACTCATTTATGATTTGCGCTCCCAGAGCATTCAATAGTTTGCCACGCGAAGACAGTTTCGACTTATTTGTAAGTAATATAGTTGGAGTAAAGGCGGCTCTAGCTAAATATATGTTCGCAACCTGAGTTAATTGTATTGGAGTTATATATGTTTCGTTTTTGTACTACTTCTAAACTGATATTTGAACTTACGTTGTTGATGTGACAGGTTTAGTACATGTGTGATTGTATTCGTAAAGTAGTATGTTATAGTTCATAAGAAAAACATTGATTACTTGAAAAGTATTTTGTTAAATTTATATGTGGCGTTTGTAAATGGCTTATCTATGGATAAGCAATTTTTTTAATGCATTATGTATTACAGCTGTAAACCACTCGAATAAAATAAAATAAATAAAATAAAAATTCAGGCAGGCATTTATGCTTCCCTTTATGCATTGGTTGTTCTATCCTTAATAGGTACTTAATTATAAAACTTACACGAACATTTTGTTATCAGGGTGTGTTAAAGACTTCGCCAACTAGGAGGCTGTGAAGAAGATGTTAAGAGCAAGCATTGCCACTTTCCCACTACCACGGGCTTGCATTCAGACTGCATATTTCCACATCGACATTTAATATTCAACATCGACATTTCTTATTCAAAGTGATCAATAGTTCTTTCTGCCACGTAGCTTATGGAGCAATATGAGGGCGATCCACCAGGACCTAAAGCGGTGAAATAAAGCGGATTTCCTCCAATAGCCGTTACTGCGGCTAAGAACTTGGTCAGTCCTCCGCCATTTAATGTGTTTAATTTATCTCGTGCATTTATTGCGCACTGGTTGTAATCCTGAATAGACGTTTATAAAAAACAGACTTCTCTCGAAGACATTTTAAATAAAACACGTTTCATCGGATTCATCGCGATTTTGATTTTTTATTTTCTTATGTGTAGTACTGTGTTAAACTACACCGCAATAACTACATTTTTACACATATAAGAGGGAGGCAAACCTGCATGCAGGTAACTTAAATATTGTTTTTACAATCACTTACATATTAACTTGCAATTAGGGCTCCGTTGCACGCAAAAACACAGATGGTATTTAGAAACTAGTTGTATGATGATGAGTATGGTCCTTGTTGATGATCAGGCGGAAGTTGACAACCATCTTGAAATTAAAGCCGTATTTTACAAAATTAAAGTTGCCATTCTTGGTATATATTTTGATTATTTAATGAGGACATAGGGTTTATCAATGTATGTTCGCATACAGCAGATTTGGGTAGAAATAACTGTAGGTAAATAACCGCATTAAAATTGAATCAATAAAGCGTTTTTCATTCATTCAACCAATCATTCAATATTCTAGTTTTAATGCTCCTGTTTGCCCAATGTTTGAGACCCCGAACTCACAATCAAGCTTGTAATATCGCTACATCGTATGAAGGGATATTGCATTTGGCAGGCCGCAGTAGTTGATCAATTTTATTTGGAGATTAGTAATATGTTTTTAAAAACACATTTTACATCAGCAAGACGTCGCTTAACTGTAGATTGCCTGGTTCGGATTATTTGTATCTTCAACTTGTTATCATGAAGCGACTACGTTACTTGCCGAGGCTTATAAAAAACCATCATGGAGCATCGCTTTGAATATATAGGTGCTATAGCTGGAAATGGCTGAATGTAAGATCATAGGATCAAAGAAGACTGATGCGTTTGAAATGTGGTGCTGGAGGAGGATGCTTAAGATCAGGTGGAAGGACAGGCTTACCAATGAAAGAATTTTGGAAAATAAGAAAAAAAAGACCAAATCAATGGAGGAAACATACGGCATAAGTGAGTTGTGGCATAAGAATGTTGCTGTAGCCACACATACCAAGAAACAAAAATTAAAGCTCAGGACAGAGCGAAGTAGAGAATGCTGCAACGATAGATGGCTAGACCACCTTAATATTAATTATGACGATGAAAATAATATAACGAGGGCATTAATTTATCAAAAGAGGCCGAATGTAAGACTTTTGAAGATTTTTCAGCAATCATTATATTGTGATTCCGTACCAACCCCTGATGGCGCTTTATGAAAGTTAGTTCGTTCGATAGGTCAGATATAGATGGATTTTGTAATTATGGTGCTGGTCGTGGATTATGGACTATGGATATCTTTTATTCTACAAGTTCCGTCTCTACACTCTAGAACGCACGGCGTAACACTATTTAAAAATCGATTTGCCAAATGTATGTTAGCGCAAGACTTCAGAATAGTTAAATATATATATTTGGCTAAATCCTTTCTTTTACCGTTATTGTAATTGTCAGGACAAGGCTGTATGAATAAAAAAAAGGATAGATAGTGGAAGGGTAGAGTAGAGGTAGGACGAACGATGTCGCGGGCCAGCTAGTTTTTAATATAAAATAAATATTGATTTTATAGTTAGGTACTCCTCTTCTACATATTACATAATATTAGATTTTATAAGAATAAATTAATAAGAAATAAGTGTCGCTGTTTCGACCAAGTCCGAGGTTTTGAAGGAAATCGAGTATTTCTATATACAATTATACACGACAACACGGGCCACATGTTACCAGTATGGCAAAAGACCCCAGAGCCAAGTTAACCCGACACTATACCGAAGATGTCCTGGACATAAGCCTGTACGAGATTAGTATGGCTCTCGCTCAAGAACAACAAGGCGTCGAGAGAAGATAGAATTTCGGCAGAGCTTCTGAAAGCGGGTGGCAAACCTGTGCTTAAGACCCTTCAGAAGTTGTTCAATTCCGTCATCCTCAACGGAAAAACGCCGGAAGCATGGCACAGAAGCATGGTGATATTGTTCTTCAAGAAAGGTAATAAGGCTCTCTTCAGAACTTCAGACCAATATCGCTGCTGACCCATGTGTATAGGCTGTTTTCGAGAGTCACTACGAATCGTCTTGTACGCAGGTTTTATGACTTCCAGCCTTCCAGGTTATACAGAAGACCGAAGAGTATAACCAGCCATTATGCTTGTCGTTTGTGGACGATCAGAAAGACTTCGATTCGATCGAAACCTGGGCCGTGCTCCAGTCTCTACAGCGGTGCCATATTGACTATCGATATATCGAAGCCTTGAAGTGTTTGTAGGAAAACGCCACTATATCAGTTCGTCTCCAGGACGAGACCACAGAGCCTATTCAGCTGCAGCGAGGTGTTAGACAAGGTGATGTCATATCATAGAAGTTGTTAACCGCTGCACTGGAGGATATCTTTAAACTTCTG
The DNA here is from genome assembly GCA_907269095.1 of Blastobasis adustella. Classification (NCBI taxonomy): domain Eukaryota; kingdom Metazoa; phylum Arthropoda; class Insecta; order Lepidoptera; family Blastobasidae; genus Blastobasis; species Blastobasis adustella. Next base: position 12,602,431 of record OU026114.1, read on the forward strand.
GAGTGGGACGGACTTGACATCAATATTAACGGTGAGTACCTCACTCACCTCAGATTTGCTGAGGATATCGTAGTCATGGCTGAAACCCTGGAAGACTTAGGCAAAATGCTCGCTGACCTCTGTAGTGCCTCTCAACAAGTAGGTCTTACAATTAACATATACAAGACGAAAATTATATCAAATATCCATGTTGTGCCTACTCCAGTAACAGTTGGAGGCACTCCACTTGAAGTTGTTGACGACTATACATACCTAGGACAAAAAGTCCAGCTAGGTAGGTCGAATTTGGTGAAAAAGGTCAATCGACGAATCCAACTCTGTAGGGCAGCGTTCGGAAAGCTACGCCATATATTTTCGTCCCAATTACCGCAGTGTTTCAAGACGAAGGTCTTTGACCAATGTGTGTTGCCAGTGATGACCGACGGAACAGAAACCCTATAAGAAAGCTTATTGTTACCCAAAGGGAAATGGAAAGGGCTATGCTCGGAGTCTCGCTGCGCGGTCGAATCAGAAATAAGGAGATCCGCAAGCGAACCAAGTTCACCGACGTAGCTCTAGGATTGCTAGGCTGAAGAGGCAGTGGGCAGGGCACGTAGCTCGAAGAACAGATGGCCGATGGGGCAGAAAATTTCTCGAGTGGCGACCACGTACCGGAAGCCGCAGCGTGGGTAGGCCTCCCACAAGGCGGAGCGACGACCTGGTAATGATCGCAGGTACTAGCTGGATGTGGAAGGCACTGACCGGTCTTTGTGGAGATCTCGGGGGGAGGCCTATGCCCAGCAGTGGGCGTCTTTCGGCTGATATGATGAAGTAGGTAAGTACATACTACATTCACTATGATACAACACACATCAACACGATAATTAACATAAAATATCATCAAAAACGTAACTATATTTAGTTAGACAAATATATATGAAAAAATTGTGAACCGCCATTTAAAAAAAAAAAAAAAAAAAAAAACCTACATAATTATTCAATATATGTCTATATACGATTAGACGTAAAAATATTTTTACTCCACTTCTAGAACCCTCATGAGGACGATACGGTTACACATCACTCTAATCGGTCACTTCTCATCGTCATCCTAGCAGTTGCTTATGCAATGCTGATAGCTTACTTCAATTCATAGAAAACAATAATTATAATAAATAGGTATTGTGACAGCAAAAGTATTTCTATCTATAAGTAGGTATAAACGTCGTATCTTAGCGGAGTATTTAACTAATTCTACGCCATAAGTCGTCAATAACAGCTAAGTATATGGATTATAAATTACAAACGACGGTTCAGACGCAATATAAAAGCATCGTCTCTGAACGAGTACCTTTTTAGCATAATAAACACCTTTTAATAGATTTTAATATCTCAAGAGAATTTTAATGCGATTTCTTACGGAATGGATTTCAAAAGTTGAAGCAAATTGTGAGAAATAAATCAGGGTCATAACAATTTTTGCAATGGACATAAAAACCCACCGTTATCCATGGACCAACTCCTCCATATAGTAAAATTTCATACGGTACGGCCTCTAAAGGATTTTTTTAAATAATTTTTGTATTAACCTGAGGATTAAACTTTCGTATTACCTTTCTAAATGGTATGGTTGACCAATATAAGTTACTACCTGCGAGGGAGTCAGTATTGCCTCCTCGCAAACAACAAAAAGTTCGAAAACGAATCAGATATTACCCAAATTTATACCGTAAATTTAATTTAATTCAATAATCCCGTATCCAGGATTTGAGTGAACATTTGGGTTTGAGTGTTGGTTTTACTTACAACCTTTTACTACATACATAAAGTTCACGCCTCTGTCCCACAGGTGGGGTAGGCAGAGACTATGAACCGCCACTTTGCTCTGTCCTGATACAACTCCCTAGCTTCGCATATGTCCACAACTCTTTTCTAACATAAATGTGCAATCTTAAGATTACACATTTTGTCGTAAGGTGCATGCTCACGATGCTTTTCCTCGCCGTAAGAGAATCGGAGGAGAAGCTTCTTCAACTAATCAAAACATAATGAAAAAGTCATTGGCCATGACGGCACTGTCGATCAAACTCGGTGCCTTTCGCGGACGAAGTCGGACCCGTTAACACAATACTATTTAAAATAGAATTGTTTGGCTGCGGTATTTCGTAAGGTGGAGGTAGTTCCCCAGTAGGGTAGCTTCATTATTTTCTTTATAAATGCCTTATGCCTGTATGCCACTTAAACACGTGCCGCCTGTACGGTAGATCGGCCAGCTCCCTTGACCGACCCGTGAGAGAGCCGACGTTCAGTATCGGGTAGCGGAGTTTTCTGCTGGGCGCTTCCTTTTTAGCCCTGTCCGAGCGTGGCAGCTAAGACTTTTGTGTCGCCAGTAAATAGGCAGAAGCTTTTTCGGTTGCATGTATAGTCAACTCTGCGATCTAGGCCTGTCAAACGTGGAGATTATAGCAAACCCTCGGAGGGATTGCTATAACATAGCATGGTAGACACTGTAAAATATCGGGCCCCTGATAGTCGTATTCTTGGCGGCGGTCTCAGAAATGTCAGTTCCTCGCCCATAAGACCCATGCTACCAACGCTGAAGTAGTCTCTAGCGTGTCGACCAGTGCATCGTACCTGATTTTTCGGGTATGAAACCGCTGAAGCATTAAGTTATCCAGGTATACGCAAGTGAAAGATATGTACGAAAACATATCCAAGACCTTGGGCAACACCACAAAGGCTTACGTCAACATTGTTATGGGGGAACCTAAATGGCAAAGTGGGAGCCAGGATTGGCAATGAAACCAGAGTAGGCTCGCACGGTTATAGAAGTAGGAATCATAGGGGACAAATGCTGGTTGACATGGCGAATTGGCGAAGCCAGACCAGAAATGAGATCGACTCGATTATGATGACCGACAGAAAATAGATATGCAGAGATGTCTCTGTGATTAAAAGGGACCTATTCAGGGTCTGATCACCACCTTTTCCGAACCTCTCTGAATATTAATATAGAGCGCTTTTACATGTAGACATTTTAGTAGCGCTGCAGCAGCACTGAACACCGCTGTACATCGGAGTCCTTCACATTACAGCCTAGTCGCTAGCGACTGTTAAAAAGGATATAGGTAAACATGCGCGACTCAGTCGCGGTGCAGCGGCGCGACTGTCATACGTACGGACACCTAGTCACGCTGCAGTCGCACGACAAAACCCCTATATGTAAAAGCGCTCTCAGGATTGAAAGAAACAGTCTAATGCATCAGCGTACCCACGGTGAGCATTAGAGATCGAACAGCATTAGATTCCCTTCACTGTTCAAACCACATAAGAAGAATAACCGAAACCTTATTGCAATTCACCTAATGGCAAGTTCAAAGAGGCAATGTGTGCAATTTTTAATTAATTTTATTTGACGGTGATGTGAGCCCAAACGCCGCGATCACCTATATTAACCAGCTATATTCACCAATCTTTAAAGAGCGAAAATTCCAAAAAAATCCGGCCTTAATAATTCATTTTGACGAATACTACAACTTTAAAGAATTAAAATGTCAAAAAAATTCCGCTTATGCATTGATTTCCGTTCATTTTCTTACCATTCATTGAGCTCGCTGCGCTTAATCATTCATTTATTTTCTTAATTTACTCTGAAGAGAATTAAGAACCAAAATCTGTAAAAGTTCGTGGTCATTTCGATTGCTCGTTCATTAACTTCACAGCATGTAAGAATCAATAGGTAGGTAATCAAAAATTTCGCACAGCTTGCTTATACCTACTTCATTCATTCATCTCTACTCAGCTTTTAAGACCCAAAATGTCTAAAACTTCGAACTGCTCCGCTCGTTCATTCATTCAATGATCATCCTAGCTTCTATAACCCAAAATGTTACAAACGAGGTCGCTCCGCTTACTCATAGCCTTACAAAAGTAATCGATCACGCCAGCTTTTAAGATCCATAGTCTCAAAAAATTGTGCTTTTATCATTTCTTTATTTTCCCTTTTTCTGGTCCCAGAAATATTCTGGCGGAATCGTAATCAATGGGATAAATATACGAATATGATTTCCCAAGTACAAACCTATCCGGTGGTGTAGTTTGAGGTCTTCAAAGCTCCAAAGTGGGTATTATCATCAGACCAAAAGGATAAACCAAAATGAATAAACTCGAGGGTGAAAAGAAAAACCCAAATCAGGCTTTTCTATCGCTAAATTGCAAAGGTAATTTTGCGTCTATCCACATAATTTCCACTGATATGGTCAAAATAATGAAATAGATAAAATTACGCATTTGATGTATCAAAATAATTAAAATAGTATGCCGTATATGTTGCAGAATCAAATTAAGAGTATCTAAAATAATTAAAATCGATTGCAGAAATTGACATTACTCCAAAAACGTCACGCAAAATATCTAATTTTGAATTCACAGATTATTCATGGACTACGGTGACTAGACCCGGAGGAGACTGAGATTACAATCAAATAATGCTACAAAAGGTATGGAAATGTATGCAAAAACAACTCATATCTGACGACCAGAGTGGTCCCATGGTCAAAATCTGCCACGCAGAGATTCCGAACATAAGAGAGTAAAACTACTAATAATAGGTATATATTTAAAAACGTTTAAAATGTCGAGTTTAATATAAGAACTCCAACTAACAGGAACATTAGCTTGCTTTTCTAAGCAAATCTTCTACAATCCAGGTTTGAAATCGATACTCTCATGTCTCTTTCTAAATGAATTTAGGTCATTTTGATGGTCTCTGGGCGCCCTTAGGATGTTGGCAAGATGGCCCATGGCAGGGCATCGCGACACATAATTTGAGAACTTCTGATCTAACACACTTAGGTAGTACAATCTTAGTTTAATTTGGGACTTGTGCTAATTTATTCAATTTTATAATATCGAGCCCACGACTAGCTAGCGAACAGACGAAGAGAACATATCCTGTGGTTTGACAACATTGGGTCCTCAATGTTCTTCGCAGGACTTGAATTCGCCTCTTCAAAGGAGTCGACGAGTTCTTCTGACAGGTTCTTAATAATGAAATACAATGCATTTCACAGTTCATTTTCATTCCTTCCAAATCACATTCCATTCATTCATGCATTAATAGTCCAACGACTGCAAGTGCTTTTTTATTTAAAACTACCCAGTCGCTCGTCGCAACTTGGTTCGCGTGGTGGTGTTAATTTAATGAACGCTACCCCTAATCTACCCTACCCCTAGCCCAAACGCAACAAAAAAAAAGAATTTGTCAAATAGGTGCAGATGTTCTGAAGTTATACGCGATCTTACTAGCACTACTACGACTAGCTGTCCCCCATTTAATTGAATTATTTTACCGGGATATAAAGTATACCCTGTGTGACACTCGGGGGAAAATGGAGTCGTACTTAACTATTACGGAAATCTATTCCGTAGTGTCGGAGATTAGCGCGTTAAAAGGAAGAAACGAAAAAAACAAAAAACATGTTTTTCTTTTGAAAGAAGATGACACCAAGTATATGAGCTTTTGATTTTTTCGACCGTGTTGTCAGCGATTGCGATATTTAAGTACATCGATAAAAATGACCTATTGATACTATACTATTATTATTATACAGACCTTTAGCGGGATGTGTAGCTCGCACACAAGACAATTATCACGTCGTGGGCACCCACCACGGCTTCAAATACCTAATTTAAATTTGAATTTTTTCTATACAGATTATCGTTTAAACTACATCTTTTCCTTTCTATTTTCGATATTATGCATTATGACGATCCGTTTTAAATAATATGTAATACCTGCATTTTAATTGAGAACTGGTAATCTTCACAGTGACTTTGTCATTTGCAATAACTTCACGGGACTAAGTTAATTGGAAGTCCATTTAATGCGACTGAAACCTCCAGCTGAGGTAATTTCCATTAATTGCCGGCTCAATTCAAACGCGAGAGCGAGATAGAAACATTTAGACAAAATTGTGGCTATTAAATAAAACTATTAAGTGATTGGTCTTAATAGACAAGCTTAAACAAAGTTTACATGCTTATAGAAAACGTTTTTTTTCCGTGCAATAGATAATAAACAAATAGGTAGGTAGTCACGTTTAACACAAATATATTGCTGGCGATAGAAGGACGGACGCAATATTATTGCATCCCTAGGTGGAAGGTGGATATACCTGTCTACATCATACATAACGTCACGTTTGCCTAGAGACAGCTTATTCAGTCTGGTCTTCTTGCAGTTCTAATTGCAGTTTACCCTAATTTTTAGTATTATCTACATATTTTAAAACAGATTTAGGGAATCCTCGGGATATGTAGAATACAGAGTCAGTAGTATAATACTTAACGATCGACTTAATGGGTACTTCAGCATTTGTTATCCGGTCCGGCATCTTTATTGCTATCTTTTTACTATCGTGATACGCATGCTTTTATTGAAACGTTAAGAAGATATACGAAACTAATATGAGCAAAGTTATGCTTACCTCAACGTAGCTCTCAATCACAATTTTGAGTACAGAACAATCACTGGGTTGGATGTAAGATGTGCATTGTTGTTGTGGACTTCGATTTATATGATTTGTCGAGGGTACATGTTGACGTGATGAAAAAAAGGAGAATAATGGTACGCGGCGACGTCGTTTGACGGGCGGGAAGCTTCTGCCGTTGTTTCACTGGCGGCGCTCGGCCGCTCCGTGCGACGGCCGGCGCCGATCACGTCACGTTGTGCGGCGGCGCGTTGCCGCTTTCTGTACGTGCTTTTTTAACATTACGTTCCTGACTTGTAAAATATTTTACGTAGGAAACAGCACCATCTTGACATCGATGCGGAAAACACGTGAATACAGCTCAAAAACGTATCAAGCTCATATGTGATGCATGAAACGGTACCTTCCTGAGGTGGTCTCATTTTGTCTCAGGACAGGATGTGATTACGAAATTCCAGACATCAAGAGAAATTCTGGATAACATACAAGTGTATAATTGTTACGTACCTAACTGTAAGGAAAGTATTCAGAATCTGATCGTGGAGACTCGTGAAATCGAGGGCAACCCTTGGAAATTGTAGGCACGTGGAGTGTGTCAGGGTACCCTGATGCGGCTGGGCTGACAATGAAACCATAGATTTCCTTCACGATTAGGTGTTGGGGGATAGAACTAATTAGTAGTATCCAGAGTGAACGTGAGGCTATGCCTACTCCTCAGGTGGTCTTATTTATACCAGGTCAGGATGTAATCACGAAATTTCAGAGACATCAAGGGACAAAGATTATAATGTACACGTGCGGTTTGTTACGTATGTCGGATTAACTGACCTAACTGTAAGTAACGTTTTGAAGTTAGATAGGCGGGATGATAATTGGTTGGCCTACCCTATTTATTGTTCTGTTATCTACTACATTAAAACTTATCAACACATTGGTTTACTGGCTGCTAGTGATAAATTTTTCCCGCCCATTTTGCTGTCACTCTCAGACGGCAGTCTTTAAAAAAATCGCCCTCTGTTCGCAAACTTATCGCTACCCCAACACACCTACCGAATCTCGGCGCCAGACCTCGAAATCATGCAATTCAATGCACTTGAATACTCGATTGCTCTTTAGCTAAGCACTCCCACGACTAATGTCGCCTCGCCTACCTACACCATTGGCTCGAGGAACGCACACATAAAGGTACAGCCACGTCTGAGTTTACATGCAAACAGTTTCCTTTTATTTTGTAGGAGACAGGTTCAAACTGTTTACAACTATTGTAAACACTTTCAACCTGTTTACATACACTCATTACATTTTTTTGCATAGCCACAGCCTCTGACCAAATAAAAATAAAGACAATCTTGCGACGACGAGTAGTCGGAACAAAGGCAAGAATAAAATTGTTCTATTAAACGGAATTTTTATATTAGTAACTGGCATATAAAACGGCGTAGTAAAACATGAATGTATGTTTATGTCGGAGGAGTACAGGTTGGAGTGTGGAGTGAGACAGGGGGGTTTGACGTCTTCTCAACTCTTCAACCTCTATGTCAACAAGCTGATTGAAGGTCTTAGCAGGAGTCCGTGTACCGGAGTCGTGTGTACCATAGATGGAATAAGCTATAATAATATCAGCTATGCCGACGATATGGTGCTGCTGAGTCCCTCCATTGGTGGTTTTAGGAAAGTCCTGAGGAAATGTGAGGCTTACGCAGAGGCTCATGGTGAGCCCATATTACAATGGTAATTAGGTATTAAAATTTAATACCTCCTTTTATATGCCAGTTGCATAAACTACTATTATCTACACTCATAGTGTAATGTTCCAATTACATAATTGAAAACAGTTGTTTAAGGATACACTTTTTTCACGCCAGTCTATAAAATAGCATTGTACATTTCGGTCACCACCCACTTACCGCCATTTTGAAAAAATATCGATTTTGCGGCTTCTATGCAAGAGCAACCATTGCATGCATATACATGAGTTATATTCGAACTCTTTGGTATCTCTGCATTACAACTAGCGCCTCTATCGAAAGAAATGAGAAGTGCATTGTGCAAGTGCAAGAAGAAAGAAAAAATAAGTACGGCGTGGGACGTTTGATTTTGGGACGATTGTGAAAAGGGATTAACTAAGAAAATATATAAGTGCTTAACACAGCTTAATTATATAGTTGTTTTATTATTTCAGAAGCCGGGATTTTTGTGAATAACGCCCAAAAAGACAAAAATTTGTCGCAATTTGTCGGATTTAATAGATTAACGGGAGAAAATTTTGTGAGTTTGATATTATTTTTTTGTAGTGACATTTTTCTTGTATGTATCAATACCTACCGAGGGACTAGTCTAAAGTTTTACTGATTTGAGTGTTTAATGTTGATTGTTGATATCTATCGGTACCTACCGCTACCTGATACTATCAAAGTAGATAGTGTCGCTCAACGTGCCGATTTTGATTTTTTGTGTAATAAATTACAAAATGTTGCACCGACAAGAGCGAGACTTAAATTTATCAAAATGATTTATTTAACGCTGATTTATACATAGAATAAGTCTGTATTATATTGATACTGAGTGAACTAGTAGTGGGTGGCATGTAAAGAAAGTGTAGATAACTATTGTACCTATTTTACGTACGTGGTACGTATGACGTTATGACAAGATAATTTGAATATTTGAATAAAAAAGTATGAGATAGGTACCTAATTTAAGTATAACATGACAATAGATAGATACTACGTGTATGGTTGGCTAGAAAAATTAAAGTGGGCCTTGATGGTAGAGCTTGTGCCTCGTATTGTTTTGTTAAGCCTTATCTGTCTTATTTGTCCTAAGTATATGTCTTTGTTTGTATCTGAAATGTCTTTTTACATTGTTTTTTATTGTTATGTTGAAAATGCGTAAATTACATCAAGATACAAATCAAGGATTCTTAATAGTTTAGTATCTAAGTTTTTTTCTAGATCATTTTAGTACTCTTAGTTTCAAAGATGTATCTTCACAAAATTTGCGAAGTAATAACTTTAGGTATATTTATCGTTACATAAATTAAAGTAGCTTCCCGCGTCTGTCTGTCTGTAGTTTTCTGCTGTTACAGTACCTACAGCATGCACATACAAACAATATAACATACATACAGTTTTCTTGTTATACATGCTGTATAAATTATGTTTTCACTGTCAGTTAGAAAGTTTCTTCCAGAAAGATTTTATTACGTGAATATCATAGTAAAGAAAAGCCGAGAAAACCCGTGCCAAGCCAGGGCGGGTCGTTCCTTTTAGTGTAAAATAATATTAATAGTGTCACTTCTTTTGTTTTCGGGGTCAATCAGATAATGTCGGATTCCACACCTAGCACGCCTCCATTAACTGCACGTGATGACATTCAATCCAAACGAAATGAAAAATTTGATATCTATAATAAATGAAAGCGCGGCTATCTATGGTTGGTCAGAGAAAGAAACAATCTATTATTTCTCCCACGGTTAGCTGGGTTGACAAAACGCTGGTACGACGGTCAAACCAGTGTTATAAATTCCTGGTCAAAGCCTTCCCATGTGAAGATAATTATGGCGATCTCCTCGCGGAAATGCTCCAGCGTAGAAATGCGAGACATGAGACGTTGGAGGAATATTAGTACGACAAAATTCGTCTCATCAATCGCTCCGGAAAAGCTCCCGACGATGCCAAAAGTTCCGCCCAATATCTCTTCTATGTCATACTTTCAAACTCTTTGAAAGAATGATTCTAAACCGCCTCACAAACATAGACCCGAAACTGATTCCTGAACAAGCTGGATTCCGACCGGGAAAGTCTTGCTGCAGCCAAGTTCTCAACTTGACCCAGTATATCGAAAATGGCTTTGAGTTAGGAAAAGTCACGGGAGTCATTTTTGTCGATCTATCAGCGGCATACGACACAGTAAACCTCAAAAGATTGTTATGAAAGGTGGAGAACGCTACTGGGGACCAAAAATTCGTCCGACTTCTGAGCGAGCTTCTGCATAACAGAATATTTCAAGTGCATATGCTTGAATAAAAAAGTAGGTGGCGACGCCAAAAGAACGGACTACCACAGGGTAGCGTGCTCGCTCCTACTTTATTTAACATATATACGAACGACCAGCCTCAGTCACCAGAGACGGTACGTTTCTTGTATGCCGACGACCTGGCACTCGCTGCACAGACGTATTCCTTTGAAGAGGCAGAAACCAAACTCGAAGTCGCCTTGTCCAGCCTCAGTGAATATTATAAGGAGAACGCGTTGAGGCCCAATCCTACAGAGACCCAGTCTTGCGCATTTCACTTGCGAAATAGATCAGCGAATCGCAAACTAAATATTTCATGGCAGGGAATTCTAGTAGGCCATTGTAGCTCACCAAAATATCTTGGCATCACCTTAGACCGTTCGCTTACCTACAGGAAAAACTGTGAGAACATACGCCACAAAGTAACCGCCCGAAACAACTTACTCTTACGCCTCACTTCCTCAAAATGGGGTGCCACGCCACAGGTTTTACGCACTACCAGTTTAGCATTATGTTTCTCTGCGGGCGAATATGCATGTCCCGTATGGCACCGATCAGCTCATGCTAAGACAGTGGATACAGCTCTTAATGACACTTGCCGGAAAATAACAGGATGTCTTAAACCGACTCCGGTAAGTAAGTTGTATCCACTAGCTGGCATTGCTCCACCAGCCGTTCGCAGAGAGATAGCCAGTGTAGTTGAGAAACGCAAACAGGAAACGGACTCACGCCACCCTCTCTATGGTCAGGAACCTATTGTCAAGAGATTGAAAAGCCGATCTAGTTTCTTGGCGACCACCACTGCCTGCGAAAGTGACGCCCCCACAGCCAGAAGTAACCTGTGGATCAACAAATTTTCCCATCCCGCCTTTATCTCTCCTACTGAAAAGCTCCCACCCGGAAACAAACTTCTGTGGCCAACCTGGAAGGCGCTAAATAGGCTGCGAACCCAGGTGGGCCGATGTAAAGAGAATTTCCTTAGGTGGGGATATTCAAGTGGCAGTTCTCAGTGCGACTGTGGCATATCTCCGCAAACCATGGAACACCTCGTTTCATGCTCGGCGTGCCCTAAAACTTGTACAATGGAGGAATTGTTCAAGGCCAGTTCAAACGCTGTATGCGTCGCCGAATACTGGGCGAATGAAGTATAAGTCAGAGTTTGGTCCATCGACTCGATAAGAAGAAGAAGATCAATCGCTGCGGTATTGCATCTTGAGGTATTGCAATTGCATTGACGAGACGAATCTGCGGCTCTTACGCATGGCATCTTTGACAATAATATTAGGATTAATGCACAGGGTCTAGCTTTTGAAGAACTTAAAGATGTGCTTTATTTCTTTAGACAAATTTCCACAAAACGAGATGAAACAAGTAGGTATAGCATGACGCGTGACCGTCACATTGCCACTACAGCGCCAACCAGACGCATACAAACTGGTAATATTTTGTTATAATTGCAAAGGAGAGAGATGTATTTGGCGAAACTGCAAACGAGCTTTACAAAAATGCGGTAATTGCAATAGGGTAGGCTACAGTGTTAACTGTTGTTACTATAAAGGGTTGAATACCGACAGACCACAATCGAATGTTAATACTTCTAAAACTGTAATGAAAATTCAAACGCACAATGATATGGGCATCAAATATTATAAAACTGTTAGTGTTAATGGGCAGACTGTTAAAGCATGTATCGATCTAGGAAGCGAGTGCACACTAATAAGTGACAATATTGCACTCGATTTACAAAATCAGGTTAAATTGGTCTGCCAATATTTAAGGGTTTCGCTAACGGGCACGTAAAACCCACTGCTCAAGTTAATATACAGCTTCTAGTAGATAATATCACAGAGAGTATTCATGTTTATGCTGTTCCGGAGACCATGGTACCAGTAGCAGACTAGTACCCTCTACTAGTCTGCTAATAGGGCAAAATCTTACAGAGCTGCCTAACATGAGAATGTACAAAACTGATACTGAGTTGTTGTTATTCATATCGTTTGAGAAACCAGCACAAATAACAATTAAGGAAAATTTAGAAATTAAAGGGGCTACTGCTGTTCCAGTAATTGCCAGTGAGTGTACATCGTTCGCGAGTTTGTATATTACGTCCGAGGCCTGTTTAAAGCCAGGATTTGAGTATGTTATCTTATCAGGGATCTACACATTTATTGATGGGCACGGTACAATCATAATTCTTGGTTTAGGTCAATCACCTTTCAAATTAACGCAGGGACAACTTGTAGCAAGGGGAATAAAGTTTCCGAAAATTATTTGTGACCGCTCGCGCATCGAAGTGAAATGTCGCGCGCGCTGCACCGGACTGTGATAAGAGACTTGTACTTTCCCTACGTAATATAATTATAGGTAGTAACATAAACGCGGAACAATGACGAATAAACTGTTTATTAACGAGTTCTTGACATTTTGACAGAATGAAATAGAAATAATGAACGAGTTGAGTATTGTGCAAATATGTGCAACAAATTTTTGTGATAAAGAAATTGAGACTGGAAAAACACTACTATTCGATCACACGATCACCGGAAGGACTTAAGCTGATTCACCGAAAAGGTGAGGACAAGCGGAAAAAAATATAAAAGACGTGATCAAAGTCTTCAAAGAGACCAAGCCCGAAGTGCAGCCCACATACGTTGCAAAGGACCTAAACCGCCTCCCCCCGGTATCATTTGACCATGTGGACGTGACTCGGTTGCTTAAGGATATAATTATTCTTAAGCAAGAGCTGGTCCGGCAAAGTACCTACGCAAGTGATGCCTATGCGCGCGCGCCGGCGTGCGGATTCAACGGAAACAATAGTGTCCCCGCCGTCTTATCGTGCAATAGCGATGCGCACTCCTAAGCGACACGCTAATTCCGACTTTATGCGGACCAGTAGCACGGACAAAGATAAAGGTGACGATGCATTTACGGTCGTACGGAATAGAAAGAAGAGGCCGTTGCGTAATATTAATAAGTGCGGTACCGCGGACGGGCCGAGTAAATTGCAGGTGGCGGACATACCAGGAGCTATTTATCTATCACGATTAAAGAGTACCTGTACCGTAGAGGATGTTAAGGATCACATGCAATCCCAGGGGGCGCAGGCTATTGACATTCTACAGCAAAGGAAGGAGTAAGAATTTAGATCTTTTAAGATTATTGTGCCGGAACACAATATGGACGCATTCCTAAGCACCGACTTTTGGCCAGTTAACCTTGTGTTTAGAAGATATAGAAAGCGCTTACCGAGCGTAAAGCAGAGTCGTAATCAATAAGTAATACATCGCAACTATTAAGAATAGTAACATTTAATTGTAAGAATATTAAGACATCGACACAGCAAGTCAGGAATTTATGTCTCGAAGCGGACATCATAGCGCTGCAGGAGACGTGGTTGCTACCTCACGACCTCAACTTTATCGACAGTATTGACCCTGAATTTAGCTGTGTGGCGAGTCCGTCAGTAGATACATCTGCTGGGATTCTGAGAGGTAGGCCGTATGGCGGTCTGGCTCTACTTTGGAGAAAATCTAAGTTTCCTAATGTAAATATTTTGGACTGCGGGTGCAATCGACTTATAGCGATAAGAATATCGATAGATGATGGTTTATCGTTCTTAGTTTTTAGCGCTTATTTACCGACGGATAAAAGTGAGAACCTGGTCGAATTTACCGATTGCCAAGCTCGAATGCATGCTGTAATAGAGGAGAATGACACACAAATGGCATTTTTAGTGGGGGACTATAATGCTCACCCAGCAACCTCCTTCGGTGAGGAATTAGTGTTTCTGTGAAGAGCATGAACTGATTTGTGCGGACATTGATTGTTTAGGTATAGAGTCGGATACACTTTGTGAGTGAGGCGCATTGCTCCCGTAGGTGGCTAGACCACTGCGTGACGACTAGGGCGGCGCGTGACACCATCACGTCGGTAAGTGTAATGTACGATGTGTACTCATCGGATCATCTACCGCTTCGAATCGAATGCGATTTACGCTGTTGCACGAATCTAGCTACCGACGGGAGTTATGTGACGTCCTACTCGGATAAAATTCGCTGGTGTAATAGAGAAGCAAATCAAATAGATACCTACTATGAATTCTGTCAACGTAAATTGTTAGATGTAAATTATAATAGGTGTGCGAGTAAGTGTAATGTAGATACTAATGTGAACGGATGTACTTTAGACAAAGATAACTATTGTGGTTTCAAGTGCTACAATCATATTGTAAAAACGTTGCAAATGGGTGCTGTTAAAAGTGCATGCGCGCGCAGCTCACGCCGCAAGAAGCGGATGCCGGTGACCGGGTGGAATACCCATGTCAGTGACAGCCATCAGACTGCAAGGCTGAACTATAAATGCTGGCTCCTGGCCGGTAAGCCATCCACAGGTGACATTTACGATGCGATGATAGAAACGCGAAAAAAGTTCAAAAATAAATTAAAATTGTGTATTCGTAACGAGGAATCAATCAAATTAGATATTTTGGCAATGTATAAAAATGACAAAAGTTCCCCAAATTTTGGAATGCCACAAAAAAGTTACAACCAAAAAGAAGTTTACCTGTCACTGTGGATGGTTTGCAGGACTCCGGGGGCATAGCAGACATGTTTGCAACAAAATTTAAAATTTGTTCTGACTTTGTCGCGACTAGTGCCGTCATATTTGCATGGGAACATTAATGGCCCGGGAGTACAGTTCAGTGTGGGAGATGTGGCCAAAGCCGTCCGAGACATGAAGAGGGGCAAGTCACCGGGTCACGATGATTTATCCATAGAGCACCTACAGCACGCTGGTGAATTACTGTGGTCCAAGTTGTGTGTGTTGTATAATTTACGTATGGAGCACTCATACCTACCGGACGCTCTAATGAAAACGATTGTGGTGCCGATCATAAAGTCCAAAACAGGTGATCTTGGTTCGTCAAACAACTAGAGGCCCATCTCTTTAGGGACCGTTATAGGCAAGGTGTTGGAACGGCTGTTGCAGCCCGAACTGCTGAGAAATATAAGGATAGATGAGGCTCAGTTTGGGTTCCGTCCCGGTGTCTCAACGGACTCTGCAGTGGTAAGCCTCAAGCACACAGTAGACTATTACGTCAGGCGTGTTACGTCGGTCTATGCTTGTTTCCTGTGTGATGTACGAAGGTAGTAGCATATATTTTTCTATATCATTGGACCCAAAATGCGGGTTTTTTCATAACTAACTCGTTCTACAATAAACGTTGTACAAGATAGACGTAATCTTATTTAGCTCTCTATTTAACATCCTGGATCTGAGCCGAGCGTTTGACCTCGTGAATTATGATATTCTCTGGGTAAAACTGCTCAGCTCAGGAGTCCCAAAACAGGCTGTTGAGGCCCTGGTACGGAGGCCAAACGAACCATGTGAGATGGGGTGACTCGACTTCTAGTGCATATATATACTAGAGTGCGGGGTTCGCCAAGGAGGGTTGACATCTCCGGATCTCTTCAATCTCTATGTCAACGACCTGATTTTTGAACTGAGGAGCACCGGAATTGGTTGTCACATTGATGGCGTCTGTGTTAATAATCTAAGTGCTCCTCAGTCCATCGATCAGCGGCCTGAGGAAGCTGCTTTCGGTCTGTGAGAATTATGCAAATTCACACGGACTGAAATATAACGTTCTTAAGACCGAAATGTTAGTATTTAGGGCGGTGAAAGGTCCGGAAACAATACCTCAGGTATATTTAAACGGATCGGCGGTTCGGGTTGTAGCCAGTTTCAAATATCTTGGCCACATTGTAACTGATACCTGCAAGGATGACCAAGACATGGAACGAGAGAGACGGGCATTGTCAGTTCGGTGTAACATGCTCGCGCGCAGATTCGCTAAATGCAGTAAAGATGTGAAAAACACTCTCTTCAGGGCTTTCTGTTAATGTTTTTACACATGTCAGCTTTGGTACCGGTATAAGAGAGTGTCTTTCAGTACCATACGGGTGCAGTATAATGACGCATACCGCATCCTTATGAAGTTACCAAGATACTGCAGCGCGTCGAGTATGTTTGCCGATGCGGGAATGCCTGTTGTAAAATTATTTATTATTTATTTACAACGATATTTGTAATTGTAACAATTACTAAAATTAAAAAGTGCCTTACTCTAACCCTAACTAAAGATAAAAAATTTGGCCCAGGTCCCCCGAATTTGAAAAAGTCCACAGAAGGCTGGCCGCGTTGCCCCGCTGGATAGCGAGGCTTAAGCGTTGACCAAAAAGGAGGCCAGCCTTCTGGTGATTCGTAACTTCGACCAGGCGCTTAGATAACTCCCTGTATAAGGAATGTGCGCAAATATGTAATCGCCACTGAGATTAGCATATTTGCGCCGCTTGGCGTCCTCAGCTGAGGCAGCACCCATCGCAACCTGACACGCGGTCACTGGAAGATGGGACGGCGCAAGGGTATCGATGCAAGTAGCATCCCATACCAGAGGCCGTCCCAGTTTCCAGGGAGTGAGTGTCATTCCGTCGGGCCTCTTACCATCCTCGCGGGCTAACCCGCTCGGTTCCAGCACCGCGGGTGTTCCAGCGGTGGTAAAGGCCCGGCGGATGACATCGTTCAGTTCCGCATGACGAGGAAGGCGACCAGCGTAAGACAAGCCGTGGTGGCCGAGCTGGTCTACGAGACGACCACAGCGGTATTGATGAGGAGTGCTACAGGGTGCGCCAAGACGAAGAGCCGTGGCAAGCCTAAACGTGGCACTGTCGAGTAAAGTGCCGGTGTTTTTAGAGGGTAATGCCTATAGCCAGAGACCCGACTCCCACTCGCCAGCAGCCATGAGGCGAGCACGCTCTGCAGAATTGGTTGATGCGCTTAAAAGGTTGTTTCGCACCAATCTGCAGAGCGGCTCGTCCCAAAGCCTCTGCGAGCAAGGATTAGCCGGGGGCTCCGACTCCGGGCAAGCCAACTGCCTAACATTTTTGGCTTCGGTGGAGAATGCTAACTCAAAAGTCCCCAGTTTTGACAGTATCTTAGTTACTAGAGACTGCGAGCTATTCACCGAGGACAAAAAGGCTGGCAGGGAAACACTCGACACTTTCCGAATGCCCAGACCACCAAATCGAATAGGCAATGATGCCTGGTCCCAGGAAGAATTTGCCAGATTAATATTCAAAACCGAACAGAGGGTATGTTAACGGTGTTGTCTAGGAGCTCTTAAAGAGCAGGATGTTTCCACAATTGACAACACCGCAAAACGTACATAAATTTTGGAACAAATAAACAGTATCTAATTATGACATAAGCCATGTGACTGTTAATTTGGAGTAGTGCGGTCCGAAATATCATTAAAATTTTGAATTTTTTGGTCAACAAAATCTTGAAGGGAATCATCGAAAATTGGGGAGCCTAAGCGCTGGAACACATTGAAGAGGTGCGCCGCGCGGCGCACTGCACAATGTGGCAAAACTTGTTCCACGCCGAGCAGTTTGTATGCAAGTACATTGACAGGTGGCGAAATGCCCCACTGTGCAGCGCGCCGCGCGGCGCACTGCATGATGGGGCAAAACACGCAATCCAAGCCCGAAATGTCAGTTTGTATGAATTTTGTCCACATTTTTTCAATTTGGCCCCATCGTGCAGTGTGCGGCGCGCTGTCAGCAGATGTCAACATGAGACGTCACACTAGACTGTTTCTTTTTACCAACAGTTCGAATCTCTCCTCCTTATGTGACACAGTTTACACACATATATCTGTCTTCTTCTTTTAGTACAGATTCAACGCGTATGTATGAAATAGGAATTCGACCTTGTCAAATAAATTTTGACCGCTCATGCGTAAGCCCCGCCCCTTTTTGTGATTCTGCAACATTATCGTAGTTGTTTCGCTTTCGTGATCCTTTCGTCATTTTGTTCTTAGTTCCTCCCGAATAATAAATACGGCATGTTTTGTTCTAGAACACAAGTTTCTAAAAAGAAATGCTGGTACTCGTCGAGATCTACATTTCGGATGGCAGCTGTCAAACTTAAGACTAATAACTCTGTAACTTTTGGTCCTAGAACGAACTTAGTTCCTAAAGAAAAATGATAGTGCTCGACGAGATCTACATTTCGGATGACACCTTTCAAACTTAAAACTGTAATAACTCTGAAACTATCGCTCCTGGAACATTAGTTACTAAAGAGAAATGATAGTGCTCATCAAGATCTACATTTCGGATGACAGCTGTCAATCTTAATACTGTGATAACTTTGAAGCGATCGCTCCTAGAACACTAGTTCCTGAAGAGAAATGATAGTGCTCGTCAAGATCTACATTTCGGATGACAGCTGTCAGATTTAAAACTGTAATAACTATAAAACTATTGGTCCTACAACACTAGTTCCTAAATAGAAATGATAGTGGTTGTCGAGATCAACATTCATTGATACAACAAACAATGACACACATTCATTCGGTTACGCCTTTTTCCCGTAGGGATAGGCAGATATCACATTGTTCCACTTGCTACGGTCCTGACAAATCTCTGTGGCTTCTTCATAGTTATATAGACTGTTAACTTCACTACCCATCGTCGCTTTCCATCAGGTGAGTTGAGGTCAAATGCAAACCTATTGATAATAAAAAAAAAGCTTCCTTCCTTGGCTTCCTCGTAGTCGGGTAAAAAGGAAAAGTTATCATAGTATTCGAGGAAGACCAATCGAGGTGGTTCAATTTCTTTACATAGTGGTGGTGGTGGGCGTACAGGTTTGGCACCATAGTAAAAAATTATAGAAACTGTATGCTGTATCTGAAAATCGCATAATATTTTTCGGGCCGGCACTGAAAATTTTTTAATCTACTTTCAGTGTTTTAATAAATGATATCCTTTTCGTACGTTTCTCTTGGTTGCATTTGAGTAGGCAGATTTAAAAAATCTCTATTTTCCTTTTACGCCTGGGTGTGAACACACAGTCGAGAAGACATATGGTCAATAATTATGCGAGTCATTTCAAATAACGCGCGTAAAAGCATCGAAAAGGCCTCGTGCAAGCGTTGCCTAACTTAAAATCCCTCGTGCGAACCTTGCCTAATTTGAAAAACCAGAATAACACCACCGTTTCTTTGGTTGTCACCGTGACGTGGCTCCGCGCGGCGCGCCGCGCAGTGCACTGCACCGCGCCAATGGAGTTCCGGCCTAGAAGGTGAAGCGAGGACTTGCCGACGACTGTGATTTTAGGGGCTAAAGCACTAAAAGCAGCAGAAATAGCGCCAGGCGTCGGACAAGACTCAGAGATAAACAGCTCACACTTTGAGAAATTCAGCTCCAGGCCTATGGCACTGAACTCTCGAATGAGGAGCTGCAGATCCCGTAGTACTGTGCTCGCTTCGCCTCCCAGAGTCCCATCGTCAAGATACCACACGTTAAATTTGAAATTTAATTTTTTTATAATGGGGTGGATTGCGAGACTAAAAATGGCCGGCCCGAGAGGGTTGCCTTGCTGGCAGCCGACCGCCGAGTGCAGGAGGTGGCCCTTGTGTAGAAGGTTGGTGGGCTCCTTGTAGCACCGCCACAAAAATTTATACGTGGCAGGCAGAATTTGATCCAACAAGGCGCCCCTATCTACCGAATTGAACGCGTTCTTAACATCTACCTTCAGCAGAACTTCCCCGCCCTCATTCTGAAGGAAAGTCCTAAGGGCATGAACGGAGGATTCGCAACCACCGTTCGTGCCAAAACCGAGCTGGAGGGGCTGAAAATATTCTTTAAGATTTGGGGCGGAGAATCTACAGCAAAGTTTTGCTGTCAGGCGCCGGTAGGTGGTGCCAACAGCAATGGGCCGAATGCCCCCATCCTTTTTATTTAAGGCAATTAGGATGGCACCATAAAGAGTTTCTATGACCGAACTAACGACTGAGCCTGACAGCATAAGATTTACGAGCCCCGTAATAGCATTTAATAGAATATCTCCTGCCTCACCAGCGCAGCTTAAGAGGTCCTTCAGGTGCTGCGGGGTCAGAGCATCTATGCCACCCGCCGAGCCGTTAGGGAATGAAAAAACGGCTTGACGGACAGCATCGGCAGAAACTTGTAGCGCAGGATCCGCAGCACTAGGGGCGTCTGGCAAGCGAAGGTCTGCCGAAGGTAAAGGGTGTTTAGAATGTAGGCCGGCCAACGTCTCTGGCGTGTCGGGAGCAAAAGTGTCGCTGGAAAAAAGAATCCTGGCAGCCCCTTTAATATCACCGTCGCTTATTTTATTTTCTACATATTGAGATATACTTGGATAATTAAAAAAGCGGTGATCATTGATGGTGATGAGGGAGGCAGGATTAAAACAATTATTTTTAAAGCTTCATGCATTTGCCTTTCTCTTTCCATTTATATATTTGTCTCGCTCATCACCCCCGCTAGGCGGTCCCCACCAGGCAGCCGCGACCGGGCTGAGGAGCCGTGGTCCGCGGTCGGCTTGCTTCATTGTGTCGAAATCACCAGGCAGAATTGAAATTGTAAGCTTCAAATAAGGTAAGTATTTAATATGTGTTTTATTTTCAGGTAAAACACCGTTATTAAATCCTTGACCGTTATTTGAAGCTTACTAGTTTGAGACGTGTTTGTTATCGCCTGGTGACGGGGACGCCAAGTTGAAGGTTTAGTAGGTGTACTGTAGGTATGTAAGTATAGAGGTACCTAGATTACGAATAGGTATGTAAAATGCTTTGGATTCCATAGGTAAGTAAATATAAGGTTATAAACTTTTTATGGAATCAATTATTAATAATACTTAACTTAAAAGGGTGATAAGCATCTAATTTTCAAGCAGGATCAGGCAAATAATTCAATGTTAGTTAGTTAATAATTCATAATGAAGTAAAACATTCAATGGTACATAAAAATAATTTGTTATTTACTTTTTAATTCCCTTATTTAACTGGACTAAACAAGCTCGTAACCTTATTTATATTGGCAGAAGTTTGTATTATCTCCCGTCGGTAGAAATAGGCAAAAGTATAACCCGATCTCCAGTTATCACGAGACAATATCTCGTCGACTGGCACATTATCCGACCAATTCTTCGAGGCAAATGCAGTTCGAAGGCTCCTAGGGGTAAACGAAATCCCTACTTCTGTTAGTAAGGTTTCCATCCACCCGGCTATTGCTGTGGGTGAAGCTCCTTTAGGGTGACCCCTGGTAGTTATAAAAAGACATGCAGATTTAGCGGTCCTGCGTCTGTCTGTTGCAAGGTTCACTAAGAGGTTTATCCAAAATACAGGGTCCAAATTTCTAATAACAGGATTTTAAAACAATTTCCAGCCTGACTGTTTGCAGTTAGCGTTGTTGGTTTTCGAACCAAATATTGGCCATAACATTACGCTGTTATCTTGAATGAGGTGATCTGAATCAACGGCCAATAGTGTTACAACTTGGACACGTCTGCCAGTGCATAAAAGTAATAATGTAGCCTTATGTCTAGAGACAGAGAATAGGCAGTTTTCATTAGGTGCTTTTTTGTTTAAGTATGTACACAGGATGTCAATGTCCCAAATTGGTTACTTCCGAAATAGGTTTCTTTAAGGCAATTGATTTCAATATGTGTTTGACGAGAGTGTGGGAACTCAAGGACTCCGTACTTTCTGCATTACATAAAGTAGCCACTACAGACTTATGCAAAAGTATTGTGTTATAAGACAATCCGTGATGAAGGTGTAAGTCATCGAAAAAAGAACTAGGATAGGGCCGGTTGAAATTAGCAAATCCACTGAAGATTTCATAGCCCAACTCAGCCATCTTTTCCATGATACGTGGTAAGTCTTGACCGTAGATGCACGCCAAGATGCCTGCAACAACTTTTTCTGATTTTCGCTTCATCCTGTCAAACTCCTTGACCACCCCCACATTTCCAGACCTCCAGAGTGAGCGGTGCCGGGACAGGTGATCGGCATGAACAGTGTATATTCCGGGTAGGAACCCCTATTTGATGCAAGTTCAGTAATTGAAATAGCCTGACAGTTATGTTCATTAAGGGTGGGGACTTTGTCCCGCATTCGTCGCGAATATATAAAATACGAAACTACCCTTCGCTTGTCGCATTGCACAAGCATTGTCGTCTGACTCAACATCGTATCGTAAGTTTCTAATACTTTCACTACCGTAAGCATCTTCTACATATTGCAATGCAATAGCTTTTCATGTTCCGTCCACAGTCTCGATAAGGGGACACTGACATTTGTGCCACCCAAGCCAAATCTGACGCGTGTGTCGTGAGAAGGTGCCTGGGTGGTGAATAATGGATAGTTGAGGATTGGTGGCAATTGTAAAGCCACCATAATAACTCGTCCTGACACTCCGACAAGAGGCTTTTCTTGCCGAAAGTTTTCGTCATGGAATTTTGTAATTGTAGGAGAACACGGAAACGCAATTTGCCTCTTGGGACGACAAAACTTGCAAGGATGAGCATGCCAATCCCACTCTATTTGTCTTTATCATTGTGGACACTTTGTTGGTGATGTTCCCAATTTTGTCTTTTGGTAGAGCTTTCTGATTTGTCCAAGGGTCCCGGCATATTCCTAAATATGCTAGACTTTTTTGTGGAATGACAATTGACTTGTCGTAATTTATTTGCCATCCTAGATATTGCAGTTGATGCAACTGTAACTAGACATGCTCTTGTAACGTCTGCTTGTCTTGGTGGACCAGGAAGTCGTCCAAGCATACAATTATTTGTAGGCCTTGATATCGCAGAACTCTCGTTATCCAATTGGTTATGGAAGCAAAAACTTTCGGAGCTGTGCAGAGGCCGAACGGGAGGCGTAGAAACCGGCGGTGAGTCGGGGCCACTGGTAAATGAAAATAGGCCTGAGACAGGTCAATCTTGCATAAGCAATTCCCTGGTTCAAGGAAACCCGGGATACTCGACATATTTATTAGTCTGAATGGCTCCGTGAGTACATAATCATACAACATTTTTAAATTGAAAATTGGGCGAACTGAACCCTCGCTTTTCGGCACCAGAAACATCGTTGAAATAAAACTTGGGGAGCGCTGAACTGCCTCCAATACTCCTTGATTTTTCAACTGAGTTACTACAATCGATATTGCTTGGGATTTTGCTGTACATTTGCAAGACATTCGGTGGTCCTATGTTTTTCCATTGCCTGTGGAATTGTTGCAAGCATACCGCCCTGAACGGTTCCCAGTCAATATTTTCGATTTTTTGCTGCTCGAGTTAGTCTCTGCGAGCGGCCCGGCCCGTTTTCTGCTGCCTTTGTTCTGGTAATGGGCATTGCTGGGACCTTGACGACTACCATGTTGGCGAAATTATCCCCTTGTGCTATGCGCCGTGCGACGATGAGCACTATGATTATGATTTATAAAACCCTGCGAGGGTTGGTTATATTTTTGTTGGTTGGCTGTAATTAGGATAATGCGCTGGAGCGCAGCATCCGTAGCTGGTACCCTGCTGCGAGGGTCCATCATCACTACTCGACCCCTGCGGGGGGTGACAACAACCCTGCGAGGGTAGATTATAATGGCTGTAATTAGGATAATGCGCTGGTGCGTAGCATCCATAGCTGGTACCCTGCGAGGGTCTATCATCACTAGTCGACCCCTGCGGGGGGTGACTTCCAGGCTTGACAGCTCTAGCTTGCGAAGCAAAACGGTGTTAGTGGACTTGACCACGAAAGCTTTTTAACTACTCCAGCTTTTTCAAGAACGTCAACAGTTCACTATTAAATAGGCATTGGTTAGATGGTGGCACCTTGCGAAGGGCCGACTTGATTGACTTGATTAAAGAGTCACGAGCATTGCTAATGATGCCATCGCGACGCATTTGTATCGTTTCCGCTCAGTGCCCACTAATGATGGCCCACGGGCCATGGCCTTTGTGCCTCCTACAAACACCGCTGTGGATGGAGTGTATCCCCCAGTGTCCGTGCGGTTCCCCTATTCAGTCAATGTGGCACATACTATCGGATTGCCCAAACACAAGTTACCCTGGCCCACCGGAGGACCTGATCACCCTTAGTGACGAAGCAATTAAATGGCTGACTTCGCTTGATTTAAATTTGTAGTTGAATGTGTTTCTCGTATATTGTATTTTTGCCATACGAATAAATAAATAAAATTGAAGTAATCAGAGGATACTTTTAGAGTATTCTCCTTTAGAAAATAACTCCATCATCTTTTCACGTAAACTGTCATTACCCAAGTTGTCACCTCTGCCAGAAGCTCTTACAAACAAAGACTGAAGAGCATCTCGTTGTTTCAGGACACAGAGAGTGTTTATAAAGATTCACAGCGAGGTGTTTATGAATAGCACATAGCGCTACGTCAGTTGACGTAATTCCTTATGCCCCCCCCCATTCATTAATTTTTGTATCGTTTGAAGGCAAATTTTATTACAAACTCCTTGACCATAAAGGAGAGTGTGAGTACAGAAGGGACTATCAAATAACAGTTTGTACAAGCCCGCCCGCGACATGATTACCTGGCGCACCTTGTGCTTCGGCCTAGCAGGAGGCCATGGGTGGTGGCGGGTCTTTCAGTGACCGACGGGTTCGGTAGTCCCACATTATTATCTGCTACTGAAATGATCCTGAATTCATCCTATTCTTTCATTGTTTGCTATTTTTATTGTAATAATGCTTTATTACCTCAATACACTGTTAAACTGTTAATTATCCCGAAAATACCTTCTGATGAATCTCTCCCCTGCTAGTCTGCCCTAATCTACGACATCAGAAGTGGGATAATGGATTCCAACGTCCCACAATATTCTAATGCAATGTCCTTTATTTTTCATGTTACATCGTAATCTTTTCGCACCGCCTGCACGAGGCTGTGTACACTGGATGCTCCTGACGACGCGAGTAGGCAAGTGCTTCCAGATGAAAGACTACGATGTCTGGCCCACAACAACTACCAGCTGCAATTTAGCATTTGGTAAGTCGTGACGAGTTTACTTGATTTAAGTAAGATTAGTACCGATTTACAATCATTCGGGTTTGGGGCCCCACCACCATCTCAGGGGCCCAAGCCAACCTCACCTGCACGTGGTCCCCCTACTGGCAGACGGACGAGGCTCTGGCGAATCGGCTTTTCCCTAACGGGTTGTGCGTGTCGGATGGGAGTCGACGCACGTAAAAAGCCAAAACCCCGCAAAAAAAATTATGGAGAGGTCAAAAAGGAAACCGGACACGGATATGGCGTCGCCGCAAAACGACGCGCAGGGGGATCGCCCTACTCCTGTGTCAAGTCGGTTAGGGCTACCGGGTCCAGGGCGCGCCCGGTTAAAGACGCTAGCCCACAGAAAGGTCCGCTTCGCGTCGTGGAACCTTGGCACGCTGACCGGACGGGCGCGTGAGCTGACCGATGTGCTCGCCAGGCGGAGGGTGGCAGTGGCGTTCGTGCAGGAGATTCGTTGGAGAGGCAACAGGTCCCGCAACATCGGGAACGGCTACAAGCTTATATACACGGGCTCTCCGAGTGGGGACAACGGCGTGGGGGTAGTGCTCTCTGAGGAGTTTCGGGACAGCGTCTTGGATGTGAAGCGTTGCGACCGCCTGATGGTTGTAGGAGTGCTTGTCGAAGGGGTCGTGACCAACTTGATAAGCGCCTACGCTCCACAGGTCGGTTGCGGCGATGCGGATAAGGCGCTGTTCTGGGAGCAAGTCGGGGAAGTGCTACGAAACATTCCGTTGTCACAGGGTATTGTTGTGGGTGGCGATCTGAACGGTCATGTGGGTGAGAAGTGTGAGGAGTTTGGCCGTGTACATGGCGGTTTTGGTTTTGGGAGCCGTAACGCTGAAGGGGAAGAAATTCTTCGGACGTGTGCGGCTGCCGATTTGGCCATTGTAAACACGTTTTTTCAAAAGAAATCCGAACATCTGATCACCTACAAGAGTGGGAGGAACGCCACCCAGATCGATTACTTTCTCACTCGGAGAGACAGAAATGGCAAAGTAGCCACCTGTAAAGCTATACCCGGAGAGAGTCTCACTGCCCAGCATCGGGTGCTTGTGATGGACCTGCGCGTTAAGCCTCGAGGCAAATACCGGGAGCAGTGCCGACGCCAAACCCGGTGGCGGCTGCTTGAAGGAACCAAGTCCTACGAGTTCGCCGCTGCTGTCAGCGACCTTAGTGTTGCGACAGACGGTGAATCCGTCCAACAACTCTGGGACAGAACTCAGGCAGCTATCGCACGGGCAGCGCGGACGGTGCTGGGTGTGTCTAGGGGTGGTCGCAGGCTTGACAAGGAGACCTGGTGGTGGAACGATACAGTCCAGAGGGAGACCAGGCTGAAGAAAGCCCTCTTTAAAAAGTGGCAAGCGTCCAGATCTCCTGAAGACCACGCTGCGTACAGGGATGCCAAACGTGCCAGCAAACGAGCTAGACGAGACCACTTACGTCCTTTATACGATAAGTTGGAATCGTCTGAGGGGCAGAAACTCATTTTCAAGTTGGCACGATCGAGGGTTAAAGCGGCACAGGACATTTCCACGTGCCGCTGTGCTAATGACCCTAGCGGTAACCTGTTATGCGATGACCGCGCGGTGAAGGAGAGATGGCGCTCGTACTTCCACGAGCTGCTCAACAAGCAGCACAAAGAGGTGCAGCCCCCGAACCTCCCTCGGAACCAAGGACTTGTGCCACCGATAACGCCTGAGGAAGTCGAGACGGCTCTTCGCCGCATGAAGAATCGGAAAGCTGTCGGGCCCGATGGAGTCCCTATCGAGGCGTGGAAATCGATGGGCTCTCGTGGTGTGAGCATCCTAACCGACCTTTATAACCGCATTCTCCGCACCGGGAAGATACCAGACCAATGGAGGCTAAGTATTATTACTCCAGTCTATAAGGGCAAGGGCTCGGTGCGGGAGTGCACCAACTACCGCGGTATAAAGGTGATGTCTCACACCATGAAGCTCTTCGAACGCATTGTGGACTCTCGGATCCGACGGGAGTGTACAATCTCGGAGTGTCAGTATGGGTTTCGGCCGAGTTGTGGGACCATGGGCCCCGTATTTGCCCTGAGAACTCTCATGGAGGGATATAGATCAAAGAACACACCCCTGCATTTCCTGTTTCTGGATATGCAGAAGGCCTTTGACTGTATCCCTCGGGAGATGATATGGTGGGCGTTGCGGTCCAAGTCGATACCTGAAGCCTATATTGACATTATCGAAACGATTCCGATTCTATAGTAAGGACTGTACACGTTGGTGACACCAAACCGTTCCCGATTACCGTTGGGGTACATCAGGGCTCTGTGCTCAGCCCACTTCTGTTCAACGTGATATTAGACGTATTGTCAGACAGCATCCGAGATTATCATGAGGTACCTCCATGGCTGCTCATGTATGCTGACGATATCGCGCTGACAGACTCTTACAAGGGGCGGCTAATCCAACGTGTAAAAAAGTGGAAGGAGGCACTTGAGAACGGCGGTCTGAAGATAAATGTGGCGAAGACAGAGTACATGGCCTGCAACAGTGCAGATCCCCTACCCGTGCGCATAGGCGATGAGGAAGTCAAGTGCATGGATCAGGTGAGATACTTGGGATCTGTGCTTAGCTCAACCGGGGACATCGATGGCGACGTCAAGGCCCGAATATCCGCTGCTTGGGCCAAATGGCGGGAGGTAACAGGTGTCATTTGTGACCCCAAAATGCCGATAAAGTTGAAGGGACAGGTCTATAAGACCATCGTTAGACCTGC
This sequence comes from Blastobasis adustella, assembly GCA_907269095.1. NCBI lineage: Eukaryota > Metazoa > Arthropoda > Insecta > Lepidoptera > Blastobasidae > Blastobasis > Blastobasis adustella. The sequence goes on from OU026114.1 coordinate 12,630,575, forward strand.
TCTTCTTTACGGTAGCGAGACTTGGCCCCTTTTAGAGCGACACAAGCAGGAGCTGCGTGTCACGGAAATGAAGATGCTGCGGTGGATGTGTGGAGTTTCACGGAAGGATCGGGTTCGAAACGCCCACATTCGGGGTAGCCTTGGCGTCCGTGACATCGCAGATAAGCTGCAAGAGTGCCGCCTTCGATGGTGTGGCCACGTCTTGCGCAGACCGGCAAGTTATGTGGGGAACAAGTGTCTGGCTATGCCGCCCCCGCCGGGCACGGGAAGGAGAGGCCGGCCCAAGAAGCGATGGCTTGACGTTGTCAAAATCGATATGCGTGCCAATAAGCTCACCACGAGAGATGCCGAAGACCGAGCGAGGTGGGCCAGGAATAGCAGGAAGGCGGACCCTGGGCCCTCACGTGCTGCGCGGGGACGAAGCCGGGACATGACGCCAGGATGATGATGATAAGTACCGATTTACAATCATTAGTTTCCGCGTAGAATGTATTATGAACAAAATTGAGAAAATCCTACTAAGTTTTTATGCACCAACTTACGGAGTTACTATTTAATTTTGTTTAACAATGAATTATTACTGTCCAGATAAATACGAACACAAAAATAAACTTGGAAAATTATTTGGTGAGCGAGGGTATGCTTCGATAATAATTTTAACGTTGACCGCCAAAATAAGATAATATGGAAAAGTTACCTTCAACATTGAAAAAAAAAGCCAGTTTGGTTAGTAACGTAAATTTCGTATCAAGTTATTTTATCGAGTAAGTGAATTGATTGACGGTAGATAATTTAAAATTGTTTTGAGTTACTTAGTTACCTCTGTGACATAGTTCAACCGAAAATTATTTGCATTCATGTTGATGTGACTTCTTTGACCTGGGTAAAGACTGTGTTAGACGGATCCAATCAACTAGGTAACTCTATACGTGACGACCATCAAGCAAGGTATCCTCTAAAGCAGGGATTCCCAAAGAGGTCGATATCGACCCCAATTGAAAGTTCATTTGCGTTTTGAAATTCGTTGGAGCTTGAACGATGATAACAAGGGATTATAAAGTTATTACATAGCTAAATTAAGGCAGTCCGCACATGACGCGACATGCATCCTGCATGTCGCGTGTGAGAAAAAAATAATATATTTAGTCTGCACACATCGCACGCTAACGACATCGTAACGACATGCAACTTGACACTGACATGACACTCACTGCATATGTGTCTCCTAGGGATGTTCCAGTTTTTGTTAAATTGAAGCTAAAAACTAGAAAGCTGTGACCCGGTATAAAAATGTAAGACACTCATCTATTAAATATTATGTAGTGTGAAATAAGGTACTTCTGATATGAAAATTGGTCCCGCATGCTTTTCAATTTTCATTAAGTAAACCTAAATGTATATGTAGAGGTACTATTGTATACCCGTGTCCCATAGGGGTAGGCAGAGACTATCGAGTGCCCAACCTACGATCCTAACACACCTCTTTTGCTTCTTCCACATTCATACATCTTTTCATGCATTTACGCCGGTTGAGGGTACTCCTGACCTGCCCTTATTGGAGCTGGTCATTTAGTTGATCAATATAATGTCCTTCTTAGGCGCTCTTTCGACCCTTCCATTCACATTCATACGATAGATACCATTTGTATGCTGTTTTTCTGCCATCCTCTCCACGTGTCAAAACCATCTCAGCATACCTCTTTCAATCCTAGTTATCACATCATCGAACTTACGAACTTTTATCACATTACTCCTCATTTTATCAATGATGATGACCCCACACATACTCCTTATATTATACATTAAATATATTGTAATTTTTTTTTACACTCCTTTAAACATGGAATCATGGACAGAATGGCACAGATCTATCATTACTCTTCAGGAACAAGAGTTCTGAGATCAATAGTTTTCAAGCTATTACACTTTTCACGTTGGACAGCTGTCATCCGAAATGTAGATCTCGATGATTACTATCATTTCCCTAGAGCAACTAGTGTTCTAGGACCTTTAGTTTCAGAGTTATAACTGTTTTAAGTTTGACAGCTGTCATCCGAAATGTAGATCTCGACGAGTACTACCGTTTCTCTTTAGAAATTAGTATTCTAGGACCACTAGTTTCCGAGTTACAACTATTTTAATTTTGACAGCTGTCATCCGAAATGTAGATCTCGACGAGTACTATCATTTCCTTTTAGCTAGTAGTCTTCTAGGACTAATAGTTTTCTAGTCATAACAGTTTGAAGCTAGCGGTACGCTCGATTAGAGTCGCTTTGGAGGATCTTCTAAAAATTGCTATTTTCTGAGTTCTCGGCTGATTTCTTTGATTTTAGTCTCAAACGATGGACCGCATTAGGCGCACAATACCATCAGCGCAAAACACCAACTCGGGATTTTATTGCGTATTGCGACTTTTTACAATTAATTACGTAAAATATGAAACACGCACATTGCAACAAATGCAAAACATCGACCCGGGACTTGTGAAATTTTCGCAATCAAAATGGCGGACAGTACAACAATAGGCCGACATTTCGTACCTTTTCTATCCTGGTTACAAGTTCGAACCCAGGTTCTTTCCTCGCGCTGGTGTGTGCCTATTCGTCAAATTATTACTCACCACACTAAGTGAATGGTGTTATAATATTTTGTAAGTGCTTCTGGTACACACAATGATAGTGGATAACTGTCATTGGCCTAGTGATAAAGATACCAACAAAAATGTTATAAGAGAGATTTAATTCTGAAAATCACAAGGCACTTTATATTTTCGCAAACTGACTTTCAGTTCCGAGATATTTAGGCTTAAACGAGGAAAATTAGAAATTTTCGCCCCAAATGACTGACGTAAGTTAGGTATCAAAATTATTAGTACTTAATGTTGGTGGAAGAACGCCGAGTGACTCTATTACCTGACACCTGGTTTGCTGGGCTTGGTTGAACGGTTCGTGAGATAATGATATGCCGAAAGTACATTAGATTTCAAAAATAGTCGTGACAGGGTACTGAGACACATTATTATTATTATATAAATTATTCCTTCAATAATGCATACATTTTTTTCTATATAAACTCAAATTTAGAGCCAAAACTGAAAGTTCGTCTCAACACTAGTTCATAATGTAGCATGACGGGGGGACTATTGTCTAACTCAGTTGCAAACTGAATTTGACATTAGATAATTCTACACTACGTCATCTACATTATTATCTACGGCCATAGCGTCTACAAAATTAGAGTAGTGTAAGATTTTTATATGACAAATTCATTTTTCCAGTGAGTTAGCCCATAGCCCCAGCAATGACGAATAAAACCAGAGGACAGGATAATTGGTTATGGTTCCTGTGGCGATGGTTGGCCATGAGCGTGCCGATTGACAGCCGTTTATCCATATTATTATTATATACTACCTGTTGCCCGCGACTACATCCGCGTGGGCCTCTGAACATAAACAAAATACCGATCCTTCAATGACAATTTAAAATGAACCTTACATCTCGGGTGGTCATCTTGACGATAATGTCTTGTGATAATATATAGTGGAGCGACTGTCATCTGACCGCGGTGACTCTGTTAACAGGGGAACCTGACCAGATTGGATTATGGGGCTTGAACGTGCGGATTTCATCACGATGTTTCCCTCACCGCAAGGACACTGGTCAGTTTTAAACTGATGTATATAACTTATCAAGAGCATTGGTACATAGCGGCACTGCTGTTCGAACCCTGTACCCCGGGGTACGTGTCTTACCCCTTACGTGTCTACCACCAACGCTCTCATCATTACACATCTCAGATACTGAATATAAATGTAAAGCAGGTGACTTTTTCTAAACATGTGTTCAACAAATGTCCAACCCTTGTTTAACTTTTTTGTGGTAAGACTGTATAAATGTTACCATCTCTGTCAAAAATACGTTGACCTCTCTAGCTATTAGATCATTCATGCGCCAATCAGTAGACCTCTAGAAAATACTATAAGTATAACGCGCCAGAGGTTTTTATTGCTGGTTTATTATTTCTCAAGCAAGTTTTGATTTGTTTTATAGCCTAAATATTGGCCGAGGATATACACTATTGCTATACAAAGTTTCGTTCAAACAGACACAGACAAACAAAAAATTTTAAAATTGTCGTAACGTGTTCAGGTGGTTGTTTTAAGTCGCTCTGGTAGGTTTTCTTTTGATTATCTCCAATGTACAGACTTTTTGTCTTTACGATTTTATTATATGTATAGATATTTTAGATTTATTTGGTAATTTTTTTGATTTGTAACACAGATGAAAATCGCAGGTAAAATCCACACCGTGAAAGCCGCCTTGGCGTACCTACTTAATTTGAATGAACCAGTGAGCACGTTGTATTCAGCCTCAGTACTTTATAGTTAAAAAAAATAGAGTATAGTAAGCCATTTTTCGATACACTTTAGCGTACTCGTACCTGTGACCGTTCATTGTGACGGGTACCTCTTAAAGTGCAAATAATATGGTGATAATTGGCCCCATATTGGCTAAGAAGACCGCCTGACCAATTTGGGTGACAAATAAAAAATAATAATTATAGTGGAACTTGTATAAAAAGTGTTTTAATTCTAACAAATAAATAAACATTTGTCTTAGCGCTGGAACACATTGAAGAGGTGCGCCGCGCGGCGCACTGCACAATGTGGCAAAACTTGTTACACGCCGAGCAGTTTGTATGCAAGTACATTGACAGGTGGCGAAATGCCCCACTGTGCAGCGCGCCGCGCGGCGCACTGCATGATGGGGCAAAACGCGCAATCCAAGCCCGAAATGTCAGTTTGTATGAATTTTGTCCACATTTTTTCAATTTGGCCCCATCGTGCAGTGTGCGGCGCGCTGTCAGCAGATGTCAACATGAGACGTCACACTTGACTGTTTCTTTTTACCAACAGTTCGAATCTCTCCTCCTTATGTGACTCAGTTTACACACATATATCTGTCTTCTTCTTTTAGTACAGATTCAACGCGTATGAATGAAATAGGAATTCGACCTTGTCAAAGAAATGTTGACCGCTCATGCGTAAGCCCCGCCCCTTTTTGTGATTCTGCAACATTATGGTAGTTGTTTCGCTTTCGTGATCCTTTCGTCATTTTGTTCTTAGTTCCTCCCGAATAATAAATACGGCATGTTTTGTTCTAGAACACAAGTTTCTAAAAAGATATGCTTTATATACATTTCGGATGGCAGCTGTCAAACTTAAGACTAATAACTCTGTAACTTTTGGTCCTAGAACGAACTTAGTTCCTAAAGAAAAATGATAGTGCTCGACGAGATCTACATTTCGGATGACACCTGTCAAACTTAAAACTGTAATAACTCTGAAACGATCGCTCCTGGAACATTAGTTACTAAAGAAAAATGATAGTGCTCACCAAGATCTACATTTCAGATGACAGCTGTCAATCTTAATACAGTGATAACTTTGAAGCGATCGCTCCTAGAACACTAGTTCATGAAGAGAAATGATAGTGCTCGTCAAGATCTACATTTCGGATGACAGCTGTCAAATTTATAAATTGTAGTAACTATAAAACTATTGGTCCTACAACACTAATTTCTAAATAGAAATGATAGTGGTTGTCGAGATCAACATTCATTGATACAACAAACAATGACACATATTCATTCGGTTACGCCTTTCTCCCGTAGGGATAGGCAGATACCACATTGTTCCACTTGCTACGGTCCTGACAAATCTCTGTGGCTTCTTCATACTTACATAGACTGTTAACTTCACTACCCATCGTCGCTTTCCATCAGGTGAGTTGAGGTCAAATGCAAACCAAAAAAAAAACTGCCTTCCTTGGCTTCCTCGTAGTCGGGTAAAAATGAAAAGTTATCATAGTATTCGAGGAAGACCAATCGAGGTGGTTCAATTTCTTTACATAGTGGTGGTGGTGGGCGTACAGGTTTGGCACCATAGTAAAAAATTATAGAAACTGTATGCTGTATCTGAAAATCGCATAATATTTTTCGGGCCGGCACTGAAAGTGTTTTAATCTACTTTCAGTGTTTTAATGAATGATATCCTTTTCGTACGTTTCTCTTGGTTGCATTTGAGTCGGCAGATTTAAAAAATCTCTATTTACTTTTTACGCCTGGGTGTGAACACACAGTCGAGAAGACATATGGTCAATAATTATGCGAGTCATTTCAAATAACGCGCGTAAAAGCATCGAAAAAGCTCACGTGCAAACGTTGCCTAACTTAAAATCCCTCGTCTAATTTGAAAAACCTTGCCTAATTTGAAAAACCAGAATAACACCACCGTTTCTTTGGTTGTCACCGTGACGTGGCACCGCGCGGCGCGCCGCGCAGTGCACTGCACCGCGCGGCGCGCCGCGCAGTGCACTGCACCGCGCCAATGGAGTTCCGGCCTTAGACTCACATATAATAAAAACCTCACATATAAACTTACCTCTTGTATTAACGTTGAAAACAGTTCTGGCACCGATTGTTAGCAAAGTGAGTCATAGCACTAAGTAGATAAACTGAACAAGTTGTTTCAAATCTATACGCACGACTAAACATCTCATAAATAACCCATAGTTTCGTTATAAATTTGCGACAAGCACTTGGACACGTTTTTGTGCTGCTGAGTGTAGGTATGTATAAAATAAGATAAACTATGATGCAATGGAATTTTATGTATAGTTCTTCTAGTTTGTGCACATCTGTTTCACGCATTATTTTACATTGTTCTCTCTCCTCTTAAAATGAGCCTTTTCTTTCCTCATTGTATCACAGGTACAAGGATCATTTGGCATTTGGATGAGGGCGTGAGTGTCAAACATCAACTCCAGCTGTCTGTCAAAAATGACGCTTTACAAGATGGCAGCGTTAATTCTGATTTCGGCCACGTGCCAAATAATCTTTGTAAACCATCACTTGACAGTGCCGCGTCGTGTTCGGAGTGAATGCGTGCTGCATGCGTCCTGCATGCATCCTGCATGTGTCCGCCGCGTCGCTGTCGCGTGTCTGTCGCGTGTCTGTCGCGTGGCTGTTGCGTGGCTGTCGCGTCATGTGCGGAGTGCCTAAGTGAAGTAAAGTGACTGAAAAAGTGGTAAACACAACATACGACATATTTTAAATAGGTACTAATAACTACAGAGTAAACGTAAATAGTGTAATGTAAGCTCTATAGCGACGACTAGCGGAAACTTATAGTACTAACCTTTCTCGATACATTATAGCTTAAACTATAGACATAATTGGACAATGGTTGACGAGCGTCCTATAATATATCTTTACTAATAGCGAAGTCGGGGAAACCCCACACAATTGGAGAGCAGCTTATCTTACCAGCCATTGCGGAGGTCCTTAACAATGTATTGCACAAACCCGCACATGATATTTTAAAGAGAATACCTTTGAGCAATAACACCGTTCAGAGACGCATAGACGAGATAGGACGCGATGTGGAAAACATTTTATGCAAGTTCTTACAGACCAACAGATTCTCTCTCCAGTTGGACGAGTCTACATTACCCGGCAATGAAGCTCTGTTGTTAGGATATGTTCGATTTATCAAAGATGAAAATATGTGCCAAGAACTGCTTTTTGCTACATATTTAGAGTCTGATACCAGAGGAGAATCGATTTTTCAGGCCGTGGAACATTTTTTACTGACAAAGCTATTCCATGGAAGAACATTGTTTCTGTTGCGACTGATGGTGCACCGTCTATGGTTGGTCGTTATCGTGGTTTTATAGCTCACTTAAAGCGACAACTGCCTGATGTACTGGATATTCACTGCGTGATTCACAGGCAGCATTTAGTAGCAAAAAAGCTGAGTCCTAGATTGCATAAGTCTTTACAATATGTAATAAATGCTATCAACAAGATTCGAAGCAATTCTTTGAACTCTCGGTTATTTGCTCAGCTATGTAAGGAAAGCGACGAAGTCTTTACTCGATTACATCTGCACACTGAAGTTCGCTGGCTATCAAGAGGCCCTTGCTTAGAAAGATTTGCAGCCATTTTTGAATCTGTGTTGGAGTTTTTACAAGAAAAAGATTCGAATTTGCAAGAAAATCTGAACAATTGTAAAACAGATATTTATTACTTGACTGATATCTTTGAATGTTCAACAAAGTTAATTTGCAACTGCAGGGTGACGATCTTAACTCGATTAAAACAAAATCAATAATATCGGCCTTCGTGGGTAAACTAAAAATTAATAAAAATTAATAAACTAAAAAAACTAAAAAATTTAGGCAGAAAAGAATATTCAGTTTCCGCATTTGTCAAAATTACCAAAAATGCTTCAAGATGATGACATTTTATTATATGTCACTCACTTGGACGCATTACACAAGGATTTTACGGAGAGGTTTGAGGATCTTTTAACCCATATGTCTCCGTAACTATTTATGTCATGAAAATTTCTGATTTTTACATATGTTACTGAAAATTGGCAAAAATAAAAGACGTAATTATTATTTTATTTTATTTTTTTGAAAAAGTGGTTAGTTTTTTTAAGTGGGTCTCTAACGACCCAATGGGATAATAGGTGCCCTAAATGTCGGAAATGAAACTGGTCGTCACCTTCAAAGAAACTTGTATTATAAGTTCAAAAATAAGTAAGTAAACAAAAATGTATGAATGGTACTGCTCGAAACACTTGTCGTGAAGATTTACTTCGCATTTTCTGCACGTTTTGTTCGTTTTATTCTTACAAACAGCACATCTAAGTCTCCTTTGCTTACATAGCAAAATATGATCGGCATTATGGGTTCGAACTGCCATGGGTATTGATCGCCTTCTTGTGGTTGATGGTCCAGAAGCAGCTCTAGGAGACCCGTACTTCTGGAGTAGGGATGTAGCTAAGGATCTGCGAAAATCCAATGTTGACAAGGGTGAACCCATTGATTTAGCTAAAAGAGTTGCGTTCTTGACTGCAACATCTAAAAGCCACAGTAATATAGGCGTGTACCACTTTTTGCCTCGCACACTTATACGATACACACCAACATTGGCGTCCAGGCGATCTACACCACCCATATAGCGGTTGTATTGAGCTATCATATTAGGCTGCGGTACAGTAACTCTTGATTTAGAGGCAGCCGAATAACGCGTTGCTGTTTTCAAAGGTTCTACGCCGTATTTGCTGGACATAACTGTAACGACACTATTATCGTGCCAGCGCACCGCTGCTATATTAGCTTTGTTTTCGAACTGGTAATCGTAGAAGCCTCTTTCCTTCCTTTTCATTTTCTTATCGTCCAGCAATGGACAAGTTTCAGTACGATTTGCACGAACCGTTCCCGTAATGCTTATATTTTTTTCTTGCAAAACAGTTAATAATCTGGGACTAGTAAAAAAATTATCGCAATAAATTGAGAATGGAGCTTTTGGATAAAAAATTTGCAATTTCTCAGCCATCTTGAGCACTACAGACTCACCTAGCCCAACATCTGTTTTTTCACATCGCCCTTGATATAACTCAGCATGCAAACAATATCCTAGTCTTAGAGCCGCTACCCAGCATTTATAGCCGAATCTTATTGGCTTCCCCTTGATGTGCTGTTTGCATCCATGTCTTCCGTTATAGGGGATCATTGACTCATCCACACTTACATGCTCGTCAATAGGGGCGTATCGCATAAACTTTTCATAGAGCTTGTCAAACAAAGGTCTTACCTTTCCCATTTTATCCTGGAGGTTCAAACATTCATTATCTACTGCATGAAAATATCGAAATATTTCGTCAAACCGATTTCGCCTCATAGCAGTAGAAACTATAGTATTATAGCAATCTTCGTTGCTTTCCCAGTACATCCGTTGTCTGGGTACAGTATTATAACCACTCAAGATCATGATGCCTAGAAATGTGTACATATCATCCAAAGAGAGAACAAAGTTCAGATTATTTTTTTGTACGGCATACAAATCCAAAAAATAGTTGGAAAAAATCTATTGATTCACTCTCAGGACCAAGTGCTAAAACTGCATGGGGCAAAGGCTGTTCCCAGGTTTGGCTTTTCGGTAACATAACCTTTCGTACCCATTCCCGAACTGGTTTCACGAGCTTTTTGGTTAATCTTGATTTTGTTGATCTACTAGGACCGGGCTCCACTAACTCGGTCTCAATTCCATCATCAACTTCAGGAGATTCACATCGATTTATGACCAGTTGTGCATTAGCCTGTAATTGCGCAGAGAAAGTCGGTTTACATCCGAACAATTTTCGTCTCCGGAGTCACCTTCGGATAGCTGACCATCCCCAGGAGGCTCCAAGTATACATCTACTTGGCCAACATGTTCATCTTCCACTAAGTGCTCTAAAACTTCTATAATTTCGAACGCACTCAAGCCACGCGTCGACCTGTAACAAAAATATAAAGGTCAGGGATTATCCCATTATCGTACGCGACCCAATCATTTTTGCGGTGATTTTATTTATGGATAAAAGCACATTTATACGTAACAAATATTACATTGACATACGTCAGTCATCCCATAAATATAAAACGATTTAAAATTTAGATGAACAAAACGGATAAAATAAATACTTACATTTTTCGTAACTCCGAACACAAAAATATTTACTAAACCGCGAACGAAAAAGTTAGAGGGCTGTAGAAATATGATTTGTCGTTAGAATCACTAAAAAACTGCTTATTCACACTTCCAAGTAACCAACCGACTGCACTCAGAATAAATTATCACAACACATAAAAATATAAAAATTTTCGAAGGTAGTAACTAAATTTGGGTCGTTAACTACCCCCTGGGATAATAAAGGTTAAATTTACAAATTCCTCAATGGATAATAAATCCATACAAAACCATAGCCATAGAAGAAGCCAATGTGATAATGCAAGAAGAGTTGATTACCATCAGCACAGACGAAGAGCTTAAGCAGAAGTTCAACCAAGGCTATCAGAAGTTCTGGTTTTAACGCAACATTGAAACACAGTATCCTACATTGTGGAACATTGCTGAAAAATACCTTATCGCTTTTCCATCATCATACCTAGTTGAAAAAAGCTTCAGTGTAACAAACATTTTGACGAAACAAAGAAACCGTTTGAAAATCAACGAACGTGGAGATTTAAGGCTGCCAATATTGAACCGGATGTAGCTAGATTGGTAGATAGTCACCAGGTTCATCCATCACACTGAATGTTTTATTTTCTCTTTGCGAATCAATACTTTTTTAAATATAATTTCCTACCTACTTAAGATTCTTTTAGTACTTAATTTGTAATAATCATTATTACAATTAAACATGATATTTACTGAATTGTATGTCTTTTTATTTTGTTAAATTTTGATAAGAAAATGAAGTCAACTTTACTCACTTAACCAAAGTTTTCCAATTGGTACCTTATTACCTAGGTATTTTGTATGAATAGGAAATTTATAATAGTCTGCTAACTTAAAGCATTGCTAATTCTCACTCTGTCTTCTTCTATTGACCTAAGTCAGAATGAAAAATATCATTCTGTAGCAGCTGTTTTAAGTTAGCGGACCATTATGAATAAGGGGGTTGATCTTAAAAGTAGGTAATTTGGCCATAGGGGTCTGAGGTAACAGTTCATTTTGGAAAAGGGGTCACTTGTCGAAAATAGTTTGGGGATCCCTGGTAGGCCAGGGATCCCCAAACTATTTTCGACAGTTGTTGAAGTCGAACATCCTGATTTATTTGGCTGACTTTGAGTGGCCCGGGAGTCGTGTGTGTGACTCGTTGGGCTGTGAGCCCCGAAAGTCTCGATGTTGTGGCTGTGGATGGGAGGTTAGATGTTGTGATTTTTTGGAAGGTGGGCAGGTCTAACAGATATAGCTGAAGCACTGTGTAATCAAGCTCTAGATCAAGATGAGCCAGTGTCGGCGGAAAGTAGCGATGATGATAGTGGTGGTGGCGTCGTGGTGTAGGGTCTTGCCCTGACTAATGATGGTGTCATTCGGTGTCTAATGTACTTACTGTTATTAGGACTCCTGTTCAAACAACTGTTCAGCACGTTGAAACTTTTATTTTAAATTTTTATACATATAATTGGTATATTCTTGGGTTTGGCCCTTCAGGCTCTGATTGCTCTTCATCCTTGCCTGGAAAATTAGTTAATACTGTAAATTCTGACTACGTTGTAACTACATTCTACAAATATTTTGATTCGAATCGAACTTCGATTAGAGTATTTTATTTTGGGGAAATGATCTCTCGTTTCCTAAATATCCAATTGGTAAAAGTAATTATGGTTTTTGGAAAAATACAAGGGTATTGGGGTGTGTGTCTGGATTCTTACTGCTGTAACTTCTTGTTTTCCTTTTGTTTAAAATCCAGGTGGACCCCTATGCCACGGGGGTAATTTTTTTATCACATTAGAGTGTTTAGTTCGTGGCAAATATTTGATTTTGTACATAAAATATCACATTTTCCAAATATAGGTTTTATTATTTATAAATGGAACCTTATTATAATATGTACAATAAAAAGAAAAATAAATTAACTAACTTAAAATATGTACAAAATTTTGGCCGTGTGGAAGCGTACCCAAGATGCTGGCAGCATTACCTCTCTGAATAGCAATGCTTATTCTTTGTGCGAAGTAACTGCCAGCTCTTCGGTCACCTGTGGTGTCGACCAATTTCTTTGCAATTTCTCTGTACAAAGCGAGCGCCCCGGGGCCCCACGGACCCAGGGTGTCGACACCAAATGCAACAAAATTGTATTGGGTGCCGATACCCCGGTATTTCACCATTTTTTGCCTATCGGCGGTCTCAGCCGCAGCAGCAACCTTTTTCGAAGTAAATGGAAGATGGGAGGGTGCCAGAGTGTCGACACACGTTGCATAAGGCCCGACCCATCTTCCAAGGGATGAGCGACATTCCGTCCGGTCTCTTGCCATCGTCACGTGCGATACCGTTCGGCTCTAGAATAGCCGGCACGTTGACGGTAGCGAGAGAGCGGCGCAAAATGTCGTTCAAGGCTGCATGGCGTGAAAAGCGGCCTGCGCTTTTTTGGCAGGATAGACCGTGGTGTCCCAGGTGGTCGACGTCCACTCCACACGGGCATTTATGTGAGGTGCAAACCTCAGCACCGAGGCGAAGAGCCACGGCCAAACGAAAAGTGGAGTTATCTAAAAAAGTGCCGGTATTGGCCGATGGGTAGGCCTGGAGCCACTGGCCAGACTCCCACCTGGACACAGTTTCTAACCTGGCGCGGGTAGAGTCGTTGGAGTTGCTAAATAGTGTTGAACGTATAAATTTTGATTGAATTTCATCCCAGCTCTTTTGACTGTTAGGGCATAATGGTAAATTTGGACTCGGGACAGCCGTAAGCCAAACGTTAGTAGCCTCGCCCAGACACGCCACCTCAAAGTTTGGGACGGAAGGATTTCGAATTTTTTCTATGAGGTTGGACGTGCTGTGGATTGAAGATAAAAAAGCTGGTAAAGATACGTTTGAAATTTTGCGGATACCCAGGCCCCCTAAACGGATAGGCAGAGAGGCTTGAGTCCAGGCCTGCTCGGAAAGGTTGACATTTAAAATAGATTCTAATTGACTTTTGACCAGATTGTCAATAGAATCAGTTAAATTTTTGAATTTCCAGAGAGGACGACGAGGTCGTCCGAAAATTAATATCGATTACTTCGTTAACTGGCTGGTTGACTATGAGTACTGGCATAGCCTCCTTCATATTACAAGCCATGCGCAGAAGTTTGACAACGTCGCATTTTTTAATTTTAGTGAATATGATAATGACTGTAAAACTAACATCGTGGTCGTCATCGTCTAATGTTATTAGTTATTTAAGTGATAAAGTATATTAATAAGTATAAACATTAGTTAAATAATATGAAATTGGATAGATTCCTGTACTATTTACCTATCTACCTACTTGCAAAATTATTATCCTAATATTATAAATGCGAAATATAAAGTGCGTTTGGTTTTGTACGTAATGGATGTTTGTTACTCTTTCACGCAAAAACTACTAAACGGATTTTAATGAAAATTGGCAGATGTATAGCATATAGCCCCGAATAACACATATGCTATAATTTATTCTGATATTTAATGTGATTCCCGCGGGAACGGGTCCGGAACGTTATGGCCGAATTTTATGCGGACGCAGTCGCGGCTAAAAGCTATTATGAAATATAATAATCTATGCCAGTCAAAATAGTGCCCAATTTATTAAATATTAGGTATAATACATTTTAAACAGTTTAACTTAAGTTCCTAAGTATATAAAAGCTAACTACTTACTTACCTATTCTACCTATCTACTTTTTCAACGTTTCCATCATCGTGGATAATCAAAGACCGTGGTTTAAAGTAGTTGTGATAACTTTTACAATGCGAAAATGTTTGCTGCACAGTAAAGATTCTTCGGTGGGACTCCAGCATGCTTGGGGAATAGCAGAAGTCTGTCTGTTTAATAGAATTACATCTTTTGGAAAGCAAAACTTCGGCACAGCTTCTTTCCCATTTTTAAGGTTTAATCATAATTTTACTTGCATTTTTTATATGCAACAACGCCTTGGCATCTGTTAGGGGTAAGATAACGATTATCAAATAGAATTTGATTTATGAAATAAGTAAAAAACAACAACAAAAATGGTCAAGGGTTGTTTTTTAAAAATCGTATTTATCAAATTTTAGCGCAATTATAAATATATTTACTTTTATTTACCTTCGTAGATGGTCCATATAAACGTGTTAATTTACAGTTTTATCAATATATTTTTAATTTATCATCATAAAATTCATAATTTTCCCGCACATTGACATTTAAACATTGAGTAAATCGATTCACAGCGACAGCATGGCTTGTAAGATGAAGGAGGCTATGGTACTGGCCATCAAGACTATATCTTCTTTTGTGCCAAATCGTTCTCGAACGTGTTTAAGAAAACACCCGAGCCTGCGATAGAGAGTGCAGCTTATGAGTGGGCAGAGTTCTCCCAGCCTTCGAACTAGAAGGTGGATCAGTATCATAGCTAGAAGAAGCTATCTTCAGAAACTAAACCAAATACAAGTGACCGGTCAAAGTATGCACGTGGCTGCATAACTCATTATCTTCGAAATTCTCTAACTAATCAGTCTGTCGAGTCAATCTGCTATCTGTACTTCTTCGGCCAGCAGTGAACTTAGTGATCCAACCTGGACATAGGTTGTGTGGAGTGGACTTTCGTAGGAACTTTCGTGTTTAACTTTTTAAATTCATTTTATAAATTCTTGTTGTTGTAGTTTGTAGTGTAACCTGATTATTTAATAAGTGAACCTGGCACTGTCCGTAGGACTGTGTTACGTTACAGTGGATAGCTTTATTAATTATTTTAAAATTGTTGAAACCGAGACCCCATGTTGCAGTTGGTATCCTATTTGGAGCGGGGAAGTTCCGCTTGGCTTTCTCACATTCCTGGATGGTGTGAACTGTGAAGTTGGAATTCTTTTCCAGCGGTGGGCCGGGGTCGGGTGCCGATTCCTTGCGTTTTGTCGTAGTCTGATTGAATTTTGTCCGCGGTGAGCTGCCTAATTAATATTTTGGTAATAGCTGGAAGGTTTTACGGGGGGCGGAATTTGGGAGGTTCCTGTCACCCCATTCGTGTATTAGCCAGTAGACTAGTAGAGTGACGCGGTAGTCGTAGAACTAACCGGCGTGCACAATGTTGGTGGAGGTACGTAAAGGCTACAAGCCGCTGGCCTGCCTCACACTATATGTGCGATGGTCCCCAGTGCCTGGTGTAGATTCGCAACGAGTGCTGTACCCGTAACTCAGTTGTTGATGTTTTGATGAGAACTGGATTGACAATAAGATTGTTTGTTTTGTGTAAATTGTCGTTTGTGTTTGGTGTCTGTCAACGTAGACATCAAAGCTTTCTACTGAAGTGTTACCTATGACTGTTGAAGGCAGAAAGAAGCTTTTTATTTTCAAATTGGGAAATAATGTCATTAAAGAGCGATACATTTTGACAAATGAAAGTAGGTAATATTTTGACTTTGATTACTAATGAGATCTGAAGCTAGTGTCGTAATGGGAAATGAATTTCCGCTTATCCACGGACCATGCCTTAGTGGTAAAACTCAGTTGCTCTTTTATGACGCTGCTTTAGATCCTGGCTAAATAGAAGTTGCAGCGCTGGGAACTTACATTGCGAACTACTGGCAGTATATTTGTTTTGGTAGTGAGTACGGCTCAATGGTGTGGAAAGTTTCCACATGATTTACGACTTTCCAGATACAAAAAATACCGAGACTAGTTGATTGTTTTGTCTAGGGTTCAAGAGTAGAGTGTAATTTCTTAAATTAAATGTGATTTCAATAAAAAGCCCCAGAGTTGGCTAATATGTAATCTCGGGGATTGGAAATCCTACCTAATGGATGATCATGGCGATGATCATCATGTTGATTACATATGACGACTGATGGATGGACAAAGTTGAAATTTTCATTGTAAATTCGGGTAGAGCAACAGGGATTGGGATTAATAAATAGATATCTATGTCATGTATATAGTTCATGGAGGTAGTGCTATTTGTTTAGGACATTAGGTAAACAACATTTATGCAAAATTCTAACCAAATGTAATGACACAATTATCGATCACATAATCAAATATTTATCCTATAAAAATGGGAATCAATATCCAATTATATAAATAAATAAAACTAATACAAAATATAAAGCAACAATAATACAATGCAAATTTGTACTTAACTCTGTGCCGGCTCTGGAGCAAAATTTCTATTTTAAATTCTATTCTCATTTCCAGTCTCTTAAACTTAATTATAGATAGCTTACATGTTAATTTAATATATTTTAACATTATTATAGATCTATTACATAATTAATTAAGGAAGTTTCTCATAAACAATACTTAATCTCATCAAAGAGTTACAATCATTCAGAAATCCAGACATTTCATTCTGAAGTTGGTAAAATATTTGTGAAAGTATTTTGAAATATTAATTAATTATTAATAATCACGATAGTTTTCAATATAAATGTAACTTTAAATAACATTTAAAATATACTAATATACCTTATATCTAACAAGCGCCTGGACCCCACGGCCCAAGGGTTTCTAAGCCAAACGGCGCCCAAAGTTTCTGTGACGATGGGGTAGACAGATATTTAGTCAAAATCTGACTTCTTGGCATATTTCGCGTCTGACGACTTCGTAATTTTTTTAAACTTGTCCTTATTATTTAATATTGACATTATAATAAAAGGGAAGGTGTCTAGTGAATCAAAGCCATGCCCTGATACCTACCACCGTCTTTTCGATCTCTCGATTCTACATACCGTGAATCGGCAGTACTTGCTTTTGCGAAAAGGAGGGTTATGATCTTGACCGGTATTAATGTTTATTTGTTGCCTCATAACTTCTAAACTAAGTAGGTACCTACCTACTTACTTATAGTTTGAAGCGTCTTCATTGTTCACAGGTTGGCCTATGTGACTTCATAAATTTAATATGATGCCCTCTAGAGGACATAGTTATGAAAAAAAAAAATGAAAAGGATAGATACATTAATATATTAAACAAGCAGCATATTCTTTATTTTCAGTAAAAATTCATATATTGCTGGTGCAGCAGGACAGAAGGGACTTGCATCTAATTATTATCTTGTTCTTCAAAATGTTTACAACGCTGCACTTCCAATTTGCAACCCAGACATAACCATGTCTGGTCTTTAGGAAACCTAGAAAAACAAATATTTATGTAAATAAACGTAAATACGCGATTAAACCGTTGTTTTATATAATGTCTGAACATTTAAAATGTCATCTAGGTACATTTTTGGTATGGAACCCTGAAACATATAAAATTGTAGACCGCTATTTACAAGAATTGAATAATAAAATACTATAAAATAAATACTAAGTCTGACCCTGTTAGCATCAAAATATTTTCGTACCTATTTAGACACCGAAATATTGCTCAATTTGCCAATAATTTTAAATCTATCTCTAATGGCATGTTGCTTTTAGATAAAGCATTTCAATTATTGCAAATTCACACTATTTCGATGCATATTTTTGCCACAATTTCTAAAATTTATTTCGGATCGCCGCGACCACGAATGTTTACTTACCATTGAAAGTATAATCCAGGTGTATTTCCATACTTTACGCTTTCACGTACCAGTGACTTGTTTATCACGATCTTTCGTTCCTTGATAATATTTCGTATAGCCCCGTCTTTTTCGTTTCATTATCTCTATTTCTCTCTTTCGTATGGAAGCCATCAACCATATCATGTACTAAAGCTACGTGTCGACTAGTCCACAAGTTGTAAGCGCCGCAAGCATCACATTTTGGGTTGCTTTGTATGAGTTTGTTTAGGAATGCGTCCACTATCCGCACTGACCGCACCGCACGGCCGACCCGCATTGTCAATCGTTAGGGAAACCGCATTAAATGAGGTGCGACAGGGATACCAGTAAGAAATGCGTTGCCTGCCTGAAATGGGATACCAAGTCCTAAAATATTTACCCATAAAGCTAAAAAATTGTAACTGCACTTCTGTACTTGAGCGTTCTATAAATTTGTAGGGGGGTTTGGCACAATCTCCACGCTTGGCACGGAAAACAAAAAACAGGAAACGCTGCTGCCCAATTTCTAAAACAAAAGAAAAGTCCTAAGCTGGCCTCTTAAGACATTAATCTCTTTCCTTGTACCCGTACAACGTCCGTGAACTTAATGTGTTAGACTCTATCTAAGAAGTTAAGCAACGTGAGAAATTATAAGATTGATCGAAATCAACAAGTAGGAACCTAAGCATAACAGATAAAATAATGAAGACCGTCTGTATACAACAAGAGAGCAGCTAAAAGAAGGACCTCTTCATTATTCAAAATCTGGTTGATTACTTGTTGATCTTAATCAATCTTATAATTTCCCAAGTCGCTTCACTTTTTAGACAGCGTCTAATACTATATTCTAATCTGCCTTAATATGTATATGAAAAATTAAATATACCTAAGCCACTAAATATACCCCTACCATTTGAACATTATCTAAAATATCTAATCCAACATACCCCTAAATTTGTGGAAGAAACCGCTAGGTTGAGAACCCTGAGGGCCGGCCCGTGACGTCACTCGGATTTGCCCAAAGGAATTACACTTAGAATTTGCCGCAAATATTGTAGTCTTTAAAGTCTACTCACAGCTGAAGTCACAATGTATATTTTGTTTCCATTTTTAATGGTGCGAATAACATGTCCGAAAGAGAAGGATATAAGTTGTTAAATAGCACAGACATAACAGACTAAACACAAATCACAAATATTCTCTGTTCGCTCGCTCTACAATGATTATGAATCTTGCTATCCCGTTTTTTTATCCATAGGAATAAGTACACGGAAAACGACGCGCGCAATGTTTTGAACGTTCGACATATTGCTCGAGGGCCTAACGACCTGACGTTTCTTTTGAATCATCGGTGTAAATTTTATAATTTCCTAATAAAATTTAAATCAAACCATTTAATAGACGGTGTAATTTAATGCACATTTATGAGAAAGCGCAAAGTATGGAAATACAAATGGATTATCTTTTCATCGGTAAGTAATTTCATTCGTGGTCGCGGCGATCGGGAATCAATTTTAGAAATTGTGATAAAAATAAGCATCGTAATAGTGTGACTTAGCAATAATTGAAATGCTTTACCTCAAAACAATATGCCATTAAAGATAGATTTAAAATTATTGCCAAATTGAGTAATATTTCGGTGTCTAAATAGGTACGAAAACATTTTGATGCTAACAGGGTCGGACTTAGCAGTTATTGTATAGAATTTTAATACTCAAATCTTATAAATAGCAGTCCACAATGTTGTATGTATTAGGGTTTCATACACAAAATATACCTAAATGACATTTTAAATGTTCAGACATTTTATGAAACAACGGATTAATTGCGTATTTACATTGATTTGTTTTCCTAGGTTTCCTAAAGACCAGACACTACAGAGAGAGAGAGAGACACTACACAGAGTAAACATTTTGAAGAACAAGATAATAATTAGATGCAAGTCCCTTCTGTCCTGGTGCACCATCATAATATGAATTTTTACTGAAAATAATGAATATGCTGCCTGTTTAATATATTAATGTACCTATCCTTTTCATGTTTTTTTTTTCATGACTATGTCCTCTAGAGGACATCATATTCAATTTATTGTGAAGTCAAATAGGCCTACCTGTGGAAAATGAAGACGCTTCTATCGATAAGTAAGTAGGTACCTACTTAGTTTAGAAGTTATGAGGCAACAAATAAACATTCACACTGGTCAAAATCATAACCCTCCTTTTTGCAAAAGCAAGCACTGCCGATTCACGGTATGTAGAATCGAGAGATCGAAAAGAAGGTGGTAGGTATCTGGGCGTGGGTATGATGCACTAGACACCTTACCTTTTATTATAATGACAATAGTAAATTATAAGGACAAGTTTATAAAAAATTACGTAGTCGTCTGAAGCTAAATACAAGTCAGATTTGTTTGTGTTCGTTACAAGTAGAAAGTCGTAGCAAAATATAACTTATCTGCAGATGGGCTGCCTTGTTCCGTCCCTGCATTTGCATTAGTGTGTGTGTATTATAGAGATGTGTGACATTTTGTCTCGTATTTAAACTCGAAATGTACTCTCTGCTTCTGTATATAATTTTTTTTCTCTATGTTAAAGACCCATTCAAGTCTACTGGTATTGTCCACTGTTGTTTTTTTTTGTTTGTGACTGAGAGTTCTAGTATAGTTGCTTCAAACCATAGAGAAAAAATTTACTATACAGAAGCAGAGAGTACATTT
The DNA here is from genome assembly GCA_907269095.1 of Blastobasis adustella. NCBI lineage: Eukaryota > Metazoa > Arthropoda > Insecta > Lepidoptera > Blastobasidae > Blastobasis > Blastobasis adustella. The sequence continues at coordinate 12,651,368 of OU026114.1, forward strand.
AGAGTTTAAATATGAGACAAAATGTCACACATCTCTAAAACACACACACTAATGCAAATGCAGGGACGGAACAAGGCAGCCCATCATGAGTTATATTTTGCTACGACTTTCTACTCGTAACCAACACAAACAAATCTGACTTGTTGTTCGCTCCAGATGACTATGCAACTATTTTTAGCTTGTCCTTATATATTTTAATATTGACATTATAATAAAAGGTAAGGTGTCTAGTGAATCAAAGCTATGGCCTGATACCTACCACCGTCTTTTCGATCTCTCGATCCTACATACCGTGAATCGGCAGTGCTTGCTTTAGCAAAAAGGAGGGTTATGATTTTGACAGGTATTAATGTTTATTTGTTGCCTCATAACTTCTAAACTAAGTAGGTACCTACCTACTTACTTATAGTTAAAAGCGTCTTCATTGTTCACAGGTTGGCCTATGTGACTTCACAAATTTAATATGATGCCCTCTAGAGGACATAGTCATGAAAAAAAAAAAAATAATGAAAAGGATAGATACATTAATATATTAAACAAGCAGCATATTCTTTATTTTCAGTAAAAATTCATATTATGCTGGTGCAGCAGGACAGAAGGGACTTGCATCTAATTATTATCTTGTTCTTCAAAATGTTTACAACGCAGCACTTCCAATTTGCAACCCAGACATAACCATGTCTGGTCTTTAGGAAACCTAGGAAAACAAATATTTATGTAAATAAACGTAAATACGCAATTAATCCGTTGTTTCATATAATGTCTGAACATTTAAAATGTCATCTAGGTACATTTTTGGCATGGAACCCTGATACATATAAAGTTGTGGACCGCTATTCACAAGATTTGAGTAATAAAATACTATACAATAAATACTAAGTCCGACCCTGTTAGCATCAAAATATTTTCGTACCTATTTAGACACCGAAATATTGCTCAATTTGCCAATAATTTTAAATCTATCTCTAATGGCATGTTGTTTTAAGGTAAAGCATTTCAATTAATGCAAATTCACACTATTTCGATGCATATTTTTGTCACAATTTCTAAAATTTATTTCGGATCGCCTCGACCACGAATGTTTACTTACCGGTGAAAGGATAATCCAGGTGTATTTCCATATTTTGCGCTTTCACATAAATGTGCACTAAATTACACACAAAATTACAATATTTTAAATGGTTTAATTTAAATTTTATTAGGAAATTATAAAATTTACACCGATGTTTCAAAAAAAACGTCAGGTCGATAGGCCCTCGAGCAATATGTCGAACGTTCAAAACATTGCGCACGTCATTTTCCGTGAACTTATTCCAAGGGATGAAAAAAACGGGATAGCAAGATTCATAATCATTGTAGAGCGAGCGAACAGGGAATATTTGTGATTTGTGTTTAGTCTGTTATGTCTGTGCTTCAAACCAAAGATTTAGGACCATAGAGCAATCGAAACTATAACGGTCTCATTGATTGTGTTGCCACATTGGATTATTTTTTCGAGATACTGAAGAAATTTGGAGATAGCGTGACAAAATTTTTTTAATGTGTTTTTACTTTGCATAAAAATAAATAATTACTGGTACATTTTTTAATGCTATTTTCATACAATAGATAATATGAAGGGTAATAATCATTTTGACGAAAAATAAATTGAGAACTGGTTGACATGGAACCATCCCTAATAATTGAGCAAATATTTGTTGCTTTTTGAACAGAGGATCTATGGAGTAGCTTCAATAATACTTTATTTGACGACCTATAAAGTGCTGGGTAGTGTAGAACCTTGACTTCTGAGATTGTTACATATTTATCTTTTGGTACTTGGATTGTCAAACACCAACTTCATCTGTTTATCAAAACTGACACTTTACAAGAAGGCGACGTTAGTTCTGATTTCGGCCACGTCCAAAACATTATTGAAGGGCTGTAATACATACATACAGCTGGCCTAAAATATGATGCTGCTTATGCTGCTCTATGCCCTCTCAGCGAAAATTCTGGACGCGCCTTCTTGGTTGATGACATCTCACTGGTGAGGGTAAACACGTGCAAGGAAGTGCTTGAAAACGGTGGTTTAAAACTGGACGTACCTATGTGGTACCCAACAGAGTACCTAGAGAGTACCTATATGGCAAGTTGCAGCGCGGATCTTGAAACAATCCGTATAGAAAACGTAGATGTCAATATAACAGATAAATTTGGCTGTTCGGCTTCGAAATTAGACTAAAGTGATTGATCTGATAGAACTAGAAAATGGCCGGGTCAGATAATTTTTGGCACAAATATACTACAAAAATATCTAAACAAGACGACTATGGAGTCGCCAATAATAAAAAGTTACTGAAATTAATTACTTATTAATAATATCTAGTAATTACCACTAAGAAATCGAGTAAAATCTAAATGATACAATATTCATCATCATTACCATCATCCAAGCGGTAAATCCCGGCTTCCGCCAGGAACCTCTATCCTACTTTTTCTCTCCTCCACTTTTCCCGATCTCCGGCATCCTCACGTCGTAAGCCTCGGTTGGCTCTCATGTCCGACTCAGTGATGTCAACCCATTCTTGTGTCTCCCGTGGGACCTCTTTCCTGATACAGGCAGGTTTAGTCACCTATATACCGGGAAAGAAAAAATCAACCACCATGCTAGAAAGCTTAACCTGAGAAAAAATAAAATAAACAGTACATCTAACATGTGCAAAATATGAAAGATGCTAATATTGTAATTGGATGTAAAATAAGTTTGTTTAACATAAGGAATCTAACAACAGTAAGTAAAGTAGTAAATTAGTGATAGACCCTACATTCGCCGGACTCATGCAGCACGTATCTGAGATAACTGACGACTGTTTTCGAGTTGACTGTTTTCAAGTTGGGTTCACACAAACACTTATGAGAGTCAACACAAAAAAAAGCTTTGCGTCACGGCATCGGTCCATTGCTGTTGTGGTCAGTCAGTGCAGTCAAAAAGCAAATGACGCGTATTTCTGATAGCCTAGTTGCCAGAGCTTTTTTGTTTCAGTAAGTTATTTTGAGATACGGAACCCTAAAAACTTCGTGACCTGATCTGACTGGCTGAGTCATAAATGCAACATTGAAATTAAATGGTGTGCAATGCGGACACACGAGTGGACCCGTTGAATGGCTATGTCTAACCTTTGTACCAGGTACGAGCTAAAGCGGGAGTCACCCGATTTCTCCCTCAATCTTCGCCCCAACTTGCTCACCATCGCCTTTGCCTCAGAACCCCAACTGCCCATGGTCTCCACAACGACGGATTGTGAATCCAGCGCCGTATATTTTTGGTGTTGTTTACGCGCAGCGTCATCGGCAGCAGCTGCTGGAGAGAGGACGGTATGACTCAGGTGATTCGGGGCAACAGTGCTGGCGCAAGAAGCGTGCCAGACGAGGCACTTACCTTTTTTCCATTGCCGCGAGCATGATGAACATCTTTGCCCCAGGTACTGTCAGAGGCGGGCTATTCATCGACTGATATTTGTACTATCTTCAGCGACTCCTTGTGGATCGTATGATATCTTTAAATCAAATGGTGCGAAATGCGGACACACGAGTGGACATACCTCCCTTACGGTATGGACTTTCCAACTAAACCGATTTTAATTAAAAAAAGCTATGATCCATCTCGATTAAACTGGATTTCCAATAAAAAAAAACGCAATGAAGTCAGTCTATCCGTGCGGGAGCTACGATGCCACGGACAGATATACGTTTACAAGTACACGTCAAATTTATAATACCCCTCTTCTTTCATCGGGGGTAAAAAAAGAAATTCTTTAGTTCGTCTCCATCGCTGTTTCCTAAGACTTAGAGTCTCCATGTGATATCTCATGGTCATCGTCGTTTAGACGTAAGACTTTCTCATATTGGCATGCCCCGTACTGATGTCCTAGGCAGGCCATTCACCGCCTGTCTACACCTACTGCTGTCCTGTGAGACGTTCATCAGTTCTCGAAGATCATGATCATCAGCTCCATCGGCAGCTGGTCCAGGTTTGGGGTAACCATAATGTCTTTGGTTGGTGGTCTCGGTCCAATCTTTTGGCACAGGTGCTGTTTAAATTGTCTTCGATCGATTGTCTCCAATTGGCAGATGTGCAGTTAATCTTGTATGGATCTTGGATCTTTAAAATCTTCTTGATGGCACAGGTGCAGTTGAGATTGCCTGTTCAAATTCTTTAGATAGCAAAAATGCAATTTATCTTATATGCGGCTATTGTGTGACGGGAATGCAGTAGTAGATTGAATTCTTCGTTCGAAATGGTCTTGCTGACACAAGTGCAGTTGAAATTTTGTCTTCGATTGTAATGGTATAAATGGTTCTATGAAGATATGATACCATACGCAAGGAACAGGGCAGAATGGCCGCTAGATCTTCGAGTATAATTGAAACGATGGCAGATTATCGACGACTAGATGGCGATTTCGGGCTCTATCGCAAATATCAACTTTTAAGTTATGGCTCGGACTTAAATAATGAACATAAATGCGGCACTTTACATGTACACTCTATATGGAATAAATGGCCGCCGACTGAAAAACTTCTTATTGGATTAAGTATTTTATTCCGTTAATGAATTTATTATTCATGTTGAGAACTAATTATTTTTAATGTCATTTTTATTCTGACTTGATATTTATATCAAATTATTACTTACTTGTTTGTCAAACTTTCAATTAAATTGACATTACTCATCATTACATTAAATTGAATTGACTTACCGAAAGTTAATATGTTTATGGAAATGTATTATTCACGGCGCTGTATGAAAAATCTTTTTGTGTAAACAGAGAAGCTTCTTAGCATCTGTATGACACATTTAGGTACATCTGTTGTGCAATATTCGATTGAATAGCTAAAGTGATGATAAGGTATGTGCAATGAGCGATGGAAGGTATTTGTTTTGTTTGTTGGTAATATTGTCAGTACATCTTGTGACAATTGACTGTTGTAAGTACCATTGTCACCTGCTAATTATGATTAGCTGTTGGTTTTGATGATGGGTTGATAAGTATGATGACATTACCATTACCATTTCATCATACCTTATATGACTTCACAATACCTTAAGTGGAAAAAAATAAAATAAAAGCATTTGATAAACTTAATAAGGCAGTGGAAAGGAATTATGGATGTATGGTATTGGTTTGGTTAGTTAAGTAGCTTAGATAAAGCGATGAGAGATTGGGGAATCTTTGGGTTAATAGAAATTAAACGAATGGATTGATCACCCACGAGTTGCAATGATGTCTGTTAAACAAAAATTCTAATCGGCTTGTGATTCATGAAAGGAAAGGAGATAGGCATATTTTACCATCAGAGTCATCGAAGGTACACAAGTATAAAGGTACGGTAAGGGAACAATCCTTATTTCGATCATGGGCGAAACGAGATTTCCCCGTGAGGATAGTTGGAGATGCTATTGTCTTAAAATATGTCCTTTACTTTAATACTTAGCAAAATGCTATATATAGATAGGTAGACCGGTTCTCTTTACGAATGAAGGCGCGCGATTTATGAGAGTGCACTTGAGTAATATAATAAAAAAAGTACCTTTATGTAAAGTATAAAAATGTATGAAATATAAATGGGTAGCGCCCATTAAATAATGTATCTTTTGTACCTTACCTAAGTATAAACAGTAATCGATATGCGATGACTTTGCATGTTAATGTTAATTAGTTCTTTGTTAATAAGAAAATATGAACGTAATTACAGTGAATTTGGGAAATGAACATGGAAGGCGAGCAAGACTATTTGTAAAAAGAATAGTCGTACTATGAGTAAACTAGGAAATACTATAAATATATTTAAAGTGACGGGTTTAAAGATAGTAAGAATTAAATATGGTAATTTAGGCGTGCGTGTGTTCTTCAATTCACTTAACTAAAAAACAATAACAAGTACTTAATAAAATTTTAAAAGAAGTATATTGTCAACTTAGCGAATTTGTTAGTATGTAATTAGGTACCTTAATATGTAATGATAAATTTAAGTACTATTATTGTTTTTATGATGTATTGCCGAGAGAACAAATATTATAAATTTCAAATTTAAATATTTATTCATGCGTAAATTTTTTTTATCAATTTAATAGAACCTATTGTACTGTCTAAATATATATATATTAATAAGTAATAGCTTTTTTCCCAATTACGGGGTGTGTGTGAGTGTGTGCACTCCCCTCTCCTCCTTTTTAGTATATATAAGGTGCAACCATAATGTAATATTAGTCAATATACATCTGAACGCAGTCAGTGTGCTTCATTCATTTTGCCACCCATTGCACTTGTCCTGGAGAAGAACTGACATAGTGGCGTTTTCGTACAAACACATCAGTGCTTCGATATATCGATAGTTAATTTGGCACGGCTGTAGAGACTGGAGCACCGCCCAAGTTTCGATCGAATCGAAGGCTTTCTCATAGTCCACAAACGTCAAGCATAATGGCCGGTTATACTCTTCGGTCTTCTGTATAACCTGCCGCAGCGTATGTATGTGGTCTATGGTACTAAAACCTTTTCGGAATCCGGCTTGTTCGGGAGGCTGGAAGTCATCAAACCTGCGTGCGAGATTCTTAATGACTCTCGAAAACAGCTTATACACATGGGTCAGCAGCCATATTGATCTAAAGTTCTTCAAGAGAGCCTTAGAAGCCACAGAAGCATAATGATATTGTCCTTTCTTGAAGAACAATATCACTATGCTTCTGTGCCATGCTTCCGGCATTTTTCCCTCGAGGATGACGGAATTGAACAACTTCTGAAGGGTCTTAAGCACACCAGCTTTCAGAAGCTTAGCCGTAATTTCATAATTACCCGGCGCCTTGTCGTTCTTAAGCTGTTTGAGTGCCATTCTAATCTCGTACTGGCTGATGTCCGGGATATCTTCAGTGTAGTGTCGGGTTAACTTGGCTCTGGGGTCTTTTACCATACTAGTAACAGGCGCCCGTGTTGTCTCGTATAACTGTCCATAGAATGTTATATACTTTATTGCACATGAAACAAGTTAAAACATATATTACAAGAGGTTGTTTACAAAGGTGGGCTTATCTTTGTAAGAGATCTCTTCCAGCCAACCCTATCGGGTGTGGAGAAAAGCAATAAACGGGGAAGCAGCAGAAAATGTGCACTACATTTCTAAATAAACTACGTTATATATGTACTTACCTATTATACAAAAATACCTTTAATAATACATAATATCTAAAGCTAATCTAGAGAAGATAAAAGATGCTCTTTTAGTCTTGACTTGAAAGTAGTTACTGTTTGACTGTCCCTAATATTAGCTGGCATATTGTTCCAGAGTCGCGCCGCTTCAACAGTAAACGACTTGAAAAAGAAGTTAGAGTTACAATGACGAACATCCAGTGGTTTGATGACGTTTTCACGCCTGGAGCGGGAAGGAGCAGGGAGGAGGCGGAAGCGGGAACAGATATATTCCGGAAAAGAGGGATTTCCTAAAGCCTTATAAAGGAATGTGAGGATGTGGAGGTTTCTACGTTGTCTAATTGGAAGTCACTTCAGTCGTGAGCGATATTCAGAAACATGATCATACTTTCGCAAGCCGAATACAAATCTGATAGCTAGATTCTGCAGACGTTCCAATTTATTGGTCAGTTCTTTAGTGGCGTCTAAGAAACATACGTCTGCATAGTCCAAAAGCGGCAGGAGAAGAGATTGAGCGAGCATAACCTTGGTCTTGAACGGGAGAAAATACTGAAGCCGCCGCAGAGAGTGGTAGGTAAAGTGCATACGTCTACTGATGTCATTGATGTGTGAAGACCAAGACAGATTGGAGTCCATAATGAGACCCAAGTTGCGAGTTTTATTTGTGTAGGGAATTACAATGCCGTCATAATAAATTGGAGGCATGCACTCCGCCGAACCACCCCTGAAACAACTGCTACCGACAATAATAGCCTGAGACTTTGACGGGTTGACCAATAGACCAAAGGACTCAGCCCACTTCCGCACCGCCGCCAAGTCGGCATTGATTTTGTCGATGGCATTCGAGACCTCAGAGAATTGAAAGCTCTCGGGATTTTGGATTTGGATGGAGGCCGGAGCGTGGACCTCATCAATCTCGATCTTTCTAGTGTGTGCCTCCCACCAAGCGGTGACCACTGCCAATTTTAACGCTGTTGATCACCGAGACATAATTGAATATATGCCGTTTCGTAGATAGGATGAAGATTGACTTCATTTTTTGTGACACCATCGGGACTAACCCACGTCCATCTGCGATGATCCGGGTTCCTGAAAATTGAGTTCATCATAAAGAGTCCCTCCTTTTCCATAAAGCCGGACAGCATCTGGCCACGGGCGTTCCGACTTGCAACTTTAAATTGCCCCACTCTCAACTCGTCTCCGCTTCGTTTGCCCAGTTTCGCGTTGAAATCCCCCATGACAACGGTGTAGTGTGTCTTCAGAATTAGCTACTATCTTGTTGTATACAGACGGTCTTCATTATTCAATCTGTTATGCTTAGGTAACTACTTGTTGATTTCGATCAATCTTATAATTTCTCAGGTTGCTTAACTTCTTAGATAGAGTCGTAACACATTAAGTTCACGGACGTTGTGCGGGTACAAGAAAGGAGATTAATGTCTTAGAGGCCAGCTCAGGACTTTTCTTTTGTTTAAGAAATAGGGCAGCAGCAGTTTTCTGTTTTTCATTGTGACAAACCCCTACTAGTTTGTAGAAGGCTCAAGTACAGAAGTGCAGTTACAATTGAAACCTTTCATTTTTTCTCAGCTTTATGGGTAAATATTTTAGGACTTGGCATCCCATTTCAGGGAAGCAACGCATTTCTTACTGGTAACCCTGTCCGCATCGAACCGCATTTAATGCTAGTATCCCTAACGATTGACAATGCGGGTCGGCTGTGCGGTGCGGCCAGTGCGGCCAGTGGACGCACTCCTATACAAACTCATACAAAGCTACCCAAAATGGGATGCGTGCGGCGCGTACGGCTTGTGCGGTGCGGACTAGTCGATGCGTAGCTTATTGCACTAGAGAGGTAGTAATTGAACTGAGAGAGGACCAGAGATTCCGTTAAAAGTAGGCGTACATCTTCATTTACATACAGCCTCATTTTATACAGCGTTTTTAGTGTTAAGAAAGCATTTCTTATTTTTGTGTTGAAACGATATACGTATTTTTGCTCTACATCAAATAATACACCTATGTTTCGTGCCGAGTTAACTTTTTGTAATATAGTATCACCCATTTTAATTTGGATTCAGAATTAGAGAATTTTTATCTGACCACGTCGGTATACTCTGTAGGTCATCGTTTACTTTTTTAATATCCTCTATTGTATCCCTGCCTTCAAAAGAATAGTATAGTTGCACGTCGTCAGCGTATAGATGGTATTTACATGATTTTATACATTGGGGAAGGTCTGCCGAAAATATTGAAAAGAGAAGAAGGCTGAATAGCGTGCTTTGAGGCACGCCTCTATCAATTGTCATTAAAGCTGAGTAAATATTCTCTCCTCTTTTGCTTATTATACCCATACTCTAATACTTTCTTAATTTTACGTGGCAAGGTAATCTTTTTGATGTTCTACCATATCATATTATATTCAATAAGACGTACACGAAACACAACTTATATTAGTTTAAAATTTGGTTGTCCGTCTACAAAAAAATGTGTCCCATTAATGCTCCAGTTACCAGGCGGAGTATCGTTTTGGTTACTTTTAAGAGCCTTTCAGACAGGGTAGGGTTTAATTTTTGATTGTTTGATTATTTATTTTTATGATACTAAGTGTTGTACAAACTGTGAAAGAGTGTAGTGGATAATAAACATTGGACTCTCCGTTTCAACGAAGCGCTATGATTTGCTGTAACTCACCGCCCCAACGATCACCTGCAGAAGAGGACCCAGCCCCTAGTGTGTCCATGGTGGAAGTCGTGTCGAACCCTGATATTCAGGTCTGGCTAACGACTATACAAAAATATCTCGATGACATTTGCGGCACCTTAAGTGATAGCAATATAAATACAGACCAAAAATTTTAAATAAACTTCACCAGCTCACAAAATATGGGAGGGATTTCTCAAATGTCAAAAATATTTAAAAGGGCATTAAATTCCCGCTAAACATACTTTCTAAACACCAATATGGTTTTCGCTCGGGTGTATCAAAAGAAGACGCAGAGGTACCTATTAAGTTCGGTGTGCCACAAGGCTCACGTCCAACACTATTTAACATACTCATAAACCACCTGTGTAACCTGTCTATTCCAAATTGTGATATTTTTACATACGCTGATGATACAGGTTTAATTATTTATAGGATAAACTGGTGTGACGATATCAATAATGCCGAGCATGCAGTGTGAGTAGTCGACAGTTGGTCAACAGGCAATCTTCTTATCCTGAATATCGAGAAATCCAAATATATTGATTTCTGCATCAGAGCAAATGACTAGTCTCCCATTACGAAAAATATTAAAGTGCACTTTTGCCCTTCCTCTTCTGCCGACTGTCGCTGCCTTACCTTAAATAATTAAATATTTAGGTGACCATCTTGATGCCCAAATGAACTGGAGTGATCAATATGGAGGCTCTATCATCTCGAGTCCATCGATTTATTTTTATATTTAAATCTCTTAGGAAGGCAGCTTACCTAGAAACGCTTTTATACTGCATTCCAGCCTGGGATGGATCCGCAAAGAATTACATATTACAAGTTTGAGAAGGCTCAAAGAGCGATCCTAAAAGTAATTTCTATCCTAAAAAAACCTTTTAGATTCCGACTGTATTCTCTTTCTCAAGTATAGACTGTAAGACAACTTTTTATCCTTCGCACTGTCCTTCGTCGACATGCACATAATCGCAACACAATAGATAACAGTAAGCGAAAAACCAGACATATCTGTTTAGTTGATTCGCATAAAACTACATTTGCTTCGCGTCGCTTTCTTATTAATTCGGTTCTCTATAATGAAATTGACAAAATCCTTAGTATACCTATATTCCCTAACCAACTATTAATACATAGAATGACACTTCACTCATACACGCAAAAGGGGCTTTACTTATAAGTTTTTTACCTTTACTTACCATTGAAATGTTTTGTTCTATAGCCAGTTCAATCTTATAAGTCACATTACTACCATATTTTAAATTTTGTTGACTTAACAATTACTGTTTAACAAATCCACATTTTTAGGATAGATGCCAATATACCTGTAGGCTCCTAGAGATATAGGGCTAGGATGCCCTATAGAATAAAATAAGTATATACATATTCATCATCGTCCTAGCGCTTATCCTGGCCTCTGCCAGGGTCCGATTTCTTACTCAATTTTCTCCACTTTGCCCGGTCTTCAGCATCCTCTCGTCGTAAGCCGTTGGCTCTCGCATTCGACTCAGCGATGTCAATCCATCGCTTCTTTGGTCGCCCATGGGGCCTCTGTCCTGATACCGGCAGATTCAGGCACCTATTTCCCACGTATCCTTGAGGCTTACGCAACACGTGACCAAATCCATCGCAGACGAGTCTCCTCGATCTCATCTTCGATATCCCTCACACCAAGGCTGCCACGGCTATACTCGTTACGTAGTCGATCGAGATGCATAACTCCGCACATCCACCGCAGCATTTTCATTTAATTGACGTGGAGTTCGCGAACGTGTTTCGTCAGCGCTGGCCATGTCTCGCAGCCATAGACCATTACCGGTCTAATTATACTCTTGTATATAAGCCTCTGAGCTTTACAGTGATCTTAGGGTCACAGGTGACTGCCGTGAGCTCCTGCCATTTGGCCCAAGCTGCAGAGATTCGGGTCTTGATCCGGGCCGATATCGCCGGACTCGTGCATTACGGATCCGAAGTATTTGGATTTATCTGTTCTATTGACAGCTTCGTTACCTACAGGGATGATTTCGGGATCTGCGATGCAGCTGGCCATATACTCCGTTTTGGCGACATTCAACTTCAAACCACCGTTTTCTAGCACATCCTTCCACGTGTTTACTCTGGTCTCAAGACCCTGCCTAAGCTTGCTCACCAGTACAATGTCGACAGCGTACAAGCCGTAAGCGTAAGCCAAGGATGCATGTCCTGAATTTCCGCTGAGAGGGCATCGTGCACAATGCAAAACAAGGTAGGGCTCAGCACCGAACCCTGGTGAACTCCTACAATAATCGGGAAGGGATTAGTATGACCTACGATGGTATTAACGACGGCTCCAGTATTGGCATACATACCCTGCATAATATTTATGTACGCTTCGGGCACAGTCTTTCTCCGAGCCCATCGGATTGTCTCCCGAGGGACTCTGTCGAAAGCCCTCTGCAGGTCGAGAAACGCGTAATGCAGAGGTTGATTCTTACTGCAGTGAGACTCCTAGAGGACTCTGCGGGCAAAGATTTGATCCATAGTGCTGCGGCCCGGCCTGAAGTCGTATTGGCATTCCGACAAAAACCATTCCTGGCGAAGTCTCTGGTCAATAATCCGTTCGAGTAGGTTAATTGTGTGGCTCATGAGTTTTATACCTCGATAGCTGCCGCACTCCTGCATACTGCCCTTTCCTTAATAGATTGGCGTAATAATTTTACGCGCCACGCGTCAGGTATCAGCCCCGTGGCTACGATCCTATTGAATAGTTAAGTGAGCAAGAGTACGCCTCGGGACCCCATTGTTTTCCAAATTTCTATGGGTATTCCGTCATGGCCAATAGCTTTCCCGGTCTTCATGTGGGCCAGAGACCTCTCCACCTCGTCAGGGGTAATCGGGCTTATCAAGCTAAGGTTTGCAGGAAGTTCAATCTTATAAGTCACATTACAACTATATTTTTAATTTTTGTTGACTTAACAATTACTGTTGTCTAAGGTTAGCTGGAAGAGATCCCGCTGTGGGATAAGTTCGCCTTTGCTTTGTAACTGTTTCCCGTTGAATTGTACTATGTTGTTGCAATAAAGAGTTTACATACATACATACATACTGTTTAACAAATCCATATTTTTAGGATAGATGCCAATATACCTGTAGGTCCCTAGAGATATAGGGCTAGGATGCCCTATAGAATAAAAGAAGTATATACATATTAAAATGTTTTATTTGTAACCTTTAGAATATAATTATAATATTACACGCGTAACTATAAATAAACTTAACCATTTTTTAACAAAAATAGAATCAAGATTTCACTTGCACAATCATAACAAATTAGAAGTAGAGAAACAACAACTTCTCCAATTCCAAAATATCTATTTTTAAGATGCACAATCGTAACAAAATGAATAAGTTGTGTACGTTGCGTTTTGTTTTTAGCAGCATAACGCAATCGTAATGATCTGTGGAATCATATATTGTCGGGACATTTCATTTATCTCCTTACTTTATTATTCATTTCATAAAAAAACATTCTTTTTCTGTATTTCTAGGAAGTACCCGAGTGCGTACTACCTGATTTTTTTGCTAATAGGATTGCCTCTCAGGAACTCCACTCGAATAAAGTGATAAACGATACTAGTATCGGCGGCATGTACGTACCTTTTTACGCCAAATTCATTTGTCCGAACATGCCACCGATTGGGAAACTACTGATCAAAAGACCCGGAGGCCTCACGTTCCTCATTATCGTGTGTCCTGTATTTATGACGTGATTTTGTAACAGTTCCTTCGTGAAAAGTCACAGTGATACTACCGTGACGCCAATTCAGCACATATCTCTCTAGCACATAATTCGAGTGAAATTCCTGAGAGAGACCTATTAGCAAAAAATTGGTTTGTACTCAGTCTTTTATTTTATAGTATAGCAGTTTTAGATGAAAATGTGGACACACTGGACAAAAGCACAAAGCTTTTTCCACGTGCTAGCGGTTCGCATTCAATGTTTGATAGAAACCTCTGCCATCATCTTGGATGGAAAGAGAGTATCACTATATTTGTGTCTCATCATCATCATCTTGGCTTTATGTCCCGATTGCGCCCCCGCGCGCACGAGGGCCCAGGGCCCAGAATTTTCACCCGAGCGAATTCAACTATCCAGCGGGATCCTGTTATTTTCCGGATCAAAAGTATTCCGTATGAGACACGGTATCTTTATTTGGTCCAATAATAGCGCACATACCTGTCAGTTAAAGAAAATTTCGGAGATTAGGTACCCCCAACGTGCCCAAAATATCGAAACTTACAAACTTTTCCTCTTTATAATCATTTCAGCTGTTGGCATGGCCATTCCCTGTCAAGGCAGGATCTGTCTTGATCTTTTTGTTTTGAGGCCATTCTGCCTTGCAAGGAATTTTTGCCCAAAATTTAATGTGGAGCAGATTATCTAGCTAATATTGTCGCGGCCTGAAGAACGTTCGCTCTCGACGTGAGTTATAAGTAGAGCGGGAAGCCAGAATGTTCTGGGACATACGGTCTATAGTTACTTTACACCGTCTGGAATATATCCGGACGTGTTACCGCGGCTATTCTCGATTCGTCGTTCCCGAAAAACGGTCGAACTCGATTACTAGAGCATTCCAGTATCGGGGCTGGGTATATAAACAGCAGCCGGCGTGGCGCGAGACAGTTCTGTTTTGACTACTGAGGAGTAAGTAACTTCGGAGCAAATGCCGAGCAATAACCTACGAGTATCTAGTAATAGTAGGAGAGTAATAGAGATAATTCGGTGATACCTACGGACTACGAGATACATGCGATTGTGGAAGATCAGCTTAACGTGGAATTAGTGGAAACCTTGAAAGAGAATAAATCTTCGGAACCTATCATCAGTGTTTCACTCCAAATAACGAACCCTAGCACGTAACAACTGAACGTGTCAGAAGTGAAATTTGGAGATGCCACTGACTTCCAGGGAAAAGAAAGATCTGGAGGAATATGTGAGGACGAGAAAGCTGCAGGGCCACGTGGCCCGCGTATTGGCAGCAGTTTCAGACTGTCGCTGTCGCAAATGGGTGGACTGAGGATCAGAGCCTGACGGCCCTTAGTGTCTCACTCAAGGTCTTGGCTCTATCGGTCTTGGAGACACTGAGCAGTTCTGGCTGCACATTTAACAACCTTATGGAGATGCTTGAATTACTTATGGGCCAATATGTTTTCCGAGCCCAGCTACGCGACCGTGTCCAGCGCTTAGGTGAAGGACAGCAGTAGTGAGCGCTTGATATAGGAAAACTGGTCCGGAAGGCGTATCGTGCTGAGGATTCGAGAATGGTGGTTTTAAATACCCGTTCTAGAGGAGATGTCATTCATAAGGTCATCGTGGCTGAAATTAAGGACGACTGCATCTTGGCTTCATGCAGGAACATAACTGCAAAATTGATGTAACTGATGGAGTTTTTCAGTGTGGTAGTGAGGAGATATTCACACTTGGAGAACCCACTGGGAAAGTGACGTGCCTGAATAAAATTATAGTGCTTGCACCAGCACAGGCTCAAGTGAAGGTGAAGCTGAGATCGGCTAGAAAGAACAAGACGAATGGATGATACGTATATATATAGATAGATGAGCGCTTGTGGAGGATACGCCGCACAGAACAACGACTCGAAACAAAAAGAGAGAGACTGCTATTACTGGGACGAACACCAAGAGTGGTTTTGCTATTACCGAAGTTATTGATGGATGCAAAGGAAACCTGAGCTATTTGCAGAGCATGATCGCCAAGATACTGCTGCTGCGCTTCGCGGATATCTTCTCTTTCCAAGATAGCAGTCTTGGAAGGACTTCGTTAGTTCAACACAGGATCGATAATGGAAGCCAAAGACCTATCCGTCAGCGTGGAAGGCACTGATCGCAAAAGAATAAAAAAATCCAGGATCTATTAGAAGACATGAGAAGATATAAGTTCATAGAACCGGGTGCAAGTCAGACAATGGTGTTCACCAATCGTCTTAGTCAAGAACAAAGATTTTTGCGTTTTTGCGTGCACTACCGACGACTAAATGAAATCAAAAAGAGGGACAGCTATCCATTGCCTCGTAACCAATGAAAACCCAAAGAAATGCCATCTATTCAGGAACAAAATCAGTTACCTCGATCATGAGATCACCTGAGAAGGTTTCCAAACAGACCCAGAGAAAGTTGAAGCAGTACAGTAGTGGCCTGCTTCCAAGGACAAAACGAAGTCACTACATCGTCTGACTGAAGACAAGCAACCATTCCGCTGGGCTGAGCTCTGTAAGGATTCCTTTCAAAGATTGAAGAAACGCCTTTGCGAAACTTCTATATTGGGATACCCTCAACCCAGCGGTCAGTTTATTGTTGACACAGATGCAAGCAACACTACGATCAGAGGAGTGTTGTCACAAAAACAGGGCGACGCGGAAGTCGTAATTGCTTACTTTAGTAAGTCGTTGTCGAGACCATAGAGAACCAGAAGAGAACTCTTGGCTGTGGTAAAGACACTTTGTATTAAAACTATATTATATTATTATATTATTGGGTCCAATGGGACAGCTTCATCCTGCAGAACGGAATACTTTACCGAAAATGGGAAAACCTAACGGCAGAGAGTACCACCTTCAGGTAGTTGTTCATCGAACCAAGGTGCAAGACTTTCTTCAGAAGATACATGATGGTGTATCAGGATGGAGAATCTTGGGGTAAAAAGAACACTGACCAAAGTACTAAAAAGGTTCTACTGGCTTCATAGTCGGGAAGACGTGCAGTATTGGTGTCGCAAGTGCACTACTTGCGTTGCTGTCAAAGGCCCACCAACCAGAAGTCGCGGAAATCTTCAACTCCACAACGTTGGTGCGCCCTGGGAACGTATTACAGTCGGAGTAAGAGATCAAGTATTTCATGGTGTCATGAACTACTTTACCAAGTGGCCTGAAGTGTTCGCCATACCTAACCAAAAAGCCGCAACAGTCGCTTCCAAGTTGGTTGAGGAAGTAATATGCCGATTTGGTATGGAAATCAATTCGGACCAGGCAGAAACTTCGAATCACAGATATTTCAGGAAGTCTGCAAAATCTTGGACAAGACAAGACAAGGACCACTCCATATCATCCCCAGTCTGACGGAATGGTGGAACGATTTAATCAGACCCTGGAAAGGCACACCGTGCAAGACTACGTCTCCAAATTATGAGGGAGCATGCGAGATGTATACACCTAGGTTTGGGAAGTGAAACATGAAGATCAGATCTGATAGAAAGGCGAATATGAGCGGCTTTATAGAAGGAACGCTAAAAAGGAAAATTTACAAAATACAGACATGATGGGATGGTCCATACAAAGTAGTTACTAGAATTAATTATGTGAAGTATCAGATACAACACCAGCCGAGAGGAGCGATGAAGCTTGCGCACATTCTAGTAGCGGGGCCGGGGTATATAAACACTTCAGGTTTGACTACCGGAGAAGTAACTTCGGAGCGAAAACCGAGATAACCTGCGAGTATCTGCGACATCCTACGGCTTCGGCGATACCTAGGGTTACGAGAGACCTGCGATTGTGGAAGATCAGCGTGACGTGGAATTAGTGGAAATCTTGGAAGAGCATAAAGCTTAGGAACCTATCATCAGTGTTTTACCCCAAATTCAGTACCTGCGTACAGAAATCCGTACTGCGCGTGGGTGAAAATCCTGGGAGACTGCTTGTCTTGAATTTCTATAACTGATATATTTATAAACTGTGCAGCTGTATTCCCTGACCCTATATAAGTATATTAGAGATGTGCCGACTAGTCGGGAAAGCCCACTATTCGGTCACATTGTCTAGTCGACATATCTGGACTAGTCAACAAAACAGCCGTCTAACCGGTTCTTTTCTTTACTTAAGTTTATGGGGTATATCAAAATCATATATATTTACATGTACTTCTTTCGCTATCAGTAAACTATCTTATCTATCTCACTCCCACTCGCATTTATTGAGGTTCTTTTGTACTCGACTAGTCGCTAGACAGTCAAAGTCATTGGCCCATCTCTACAATGTTTATTTAGACGCCAAGATTGTGATCCTAACTGATTTAGAAGTCGTATATTGATAAAATATTCATATTTCAAAATAGCCGATATAAAATCCAAGATGGCCGACGCAGGAGTTGGTTCCTATAAAACATTTAAAGCTAGGTACCTAACCAGTGCCTGGAAAAACGATGGCGCTTTTGTCCGATTTGTCCACAAAATTATCAAATTTGCCCTACTATTATATTTTCATGGCAATAATCATCTACAAAGTAGACACAAGAAACATATTACATAAAAGTACAGAGTAGTGGCTTTATGGTTGATTGGGCTATTTTATCGCTAATGCAGGCAATACGAGTACATTTGCCATAAGTTTACGGTATAATATCCGTTTTTACCATCGCTTGTGGTACTTTATATACTTTGCCAAAGATAGGTATGTCAAAAACACTGACGTACAGAAAGGGGTAAGGAAATAAATTCCCTACGGACATATTCTAGGCATAGATATATAGGCTAGGCATAGATATATAGAAGTCTTTGGGGCTAGGCGCCCCTTATTAATAGGGATAGATGCGTTTATTTTGTAATTTAACTAAATACAATAAAGAGACTAGTAACTTGTATTGAAATATAACGTGATTTACTTCTTGCAATGTTTTGCAACATAAACACTTCAAAAAACTTCCGTCAACTGCTTTACGCCTTGTATGGGTTTAAGGGTCTGGCACCTGCGCTTCTTCAGTTATATTTTTAATGAAAAAGATTTTTGGGATAGTTTTTGGAAGTTAAGGGTTTACAAAACGAGGCACCTATCCCACTGCGGCTTCTATCTTGGGTTTACCCTAGAATCCGAAAAGCAAATAAATTCGTAACAACACTAAAGCCGACAAGAACTGTTGTGAATATTCTTACTGACTGACTTGTGGTGCGTGACCGGCTACTGGTATCTTAGTGGTCTTCTAAATTCACTTACCTACATCGTTTTCAATATAATGTCAGTAACACATGTCACGGAAATAGGTAGGTCTAGGTACCCTACCTTTTTAATTATTATATATTAAGTATCATTTTTAGCCCACGCCTCTAATGTTGATACGAAATTTAAGTACTACATTAAAACATACTGTGTAGTTCAGATGGATTATAACAGAAACAAAGCCTCGCAGGGTTTCTTAAATGCAAGGCCACGCGACACGCAAAGTTTAAGCACGTTTACCCTAAAAGCTGCTGCAGAGACAAAGGCGTAAATACTATCTATTTGCACTTGACCACACAATGGCGCACTCAGTGGTAACCATGCCAGTCTGCCAGACTGTACAGACAATTAGACTTATTAATGTTTTAATTTCCGAAGCAGTAGATAATTTCGCCCTATTTTAAAATATTTTGCCTAATAAAAACAGGTTGTAAAGAAGATCATCAATAATATTTATGAAATTATCTTGGTGTTCATGTCACGGTTGTGCTCTTGCGCACGGTGTTCGCCTCCGGATTTGGCAGATCAGGTAATTACAGTCGAGTGAGTGCCATCTGAACTTCGTGACCGTTTTAACAGGGGAACATGACCAGTTTAGATCACGGTTGCCTCTCGCTTATGAGTCGGACGACTAATGGGTTGAAAAGAGTTTATCGGATGTGAACTGGATCATTTCTGATGGTATCTGGGCTTCTTTTAGTCCTTTCCTTACAGTAGCCATTCATGTCAGTCGGGGTCTTTCACGTCTCTTTAGCAGAAGGAACATAATATCCAAAAAGTTATGTGTCATGTCATGACGTGTTGTATCCCAATGTGTATATGTTATTTGAATATAAAATAAAATGGGTTTACAGTTTATTATTGAGTCTCGTCGTTAAAAATTATTGAGTCCCGTAGTTAAAAATTACTGAGCCGATATATGGTTTATTGATGTTCTTTCCAAGGCGAGACGGTAAACGGTACTTATGAAAGTTCCGGATTTCACTAAAAACCCAATTCACGTATTCATCGTCATCGTCGTATTAGCGCTTATCCTGGTCTCTGCCAGGATCCGCTTTCCTACTTAATCTTCTCCACTTCGCCCGGTTTTCGGCATCCTCACGTTGTAAACCGTTGGATCAAGCAACCGAGTATTCGATGTCAACCCATCGCTTCTGCGTTCTTCACGGGGCCCCTTTTCTGCTTACGGCAAATTCAGACACCTATGTCCCACGCGTCCACGTGACCAAACCAGCGGAGGCGAGCCTCCTCGTTCTTATTTGCGATATCACGCCAAGGCTGCCACGGATGTACTCGTTACGTATTCGGTCGAGTCGCGTAACTCCGCATATCCACCGCAGCATTTTAATTTCTTTGGCGTGGAGGTCGCGGATGTGTTTTATCAGAGCTGGCCATGTCTCGCAGCCATAGAGCATCACAGGTATAATTATACTCTTGACAGGGATTTTAGTGTCATAGATTCGGGACGTGACATCGGGGCCGATATAGCCGGACTCGTGCGTCACGGATCCGAGCTATTTAAATTTATCTGTTCTATTGACAGTTTTGTTTTCTATGCGTATGGTTTTGGGGTCCACGCTGCAGCTCGCCATATACTCAAACCACAGACTTTGATCTCAGAGCCCACCTGATCACTAAAAGAGCTTCATCCCGAAGTTATAGTTTATTTCTCGTATATGTCACAGCGTCAGCTTTTAGAGATTTTATCGCTTTTTATGAACATGATGAAGTAATTTAGCAATATAAGTGTATAAATATGACCTTTATGACATGGATTCCATAACTTAGTTACATACTAAAGTTATTTTAGTTTCTATTAAATAATACAAACTACGTACATATTATACGTAAAGTGTACGAGTATAATAGGCATAATATATTAATATAACTAGATTACACAGATCAATTCCGTTGAGCAATCTCTCATTCTGTTGTTTAAAAGAAGAAAACCACTCTTTGGTGTTAGTGTCGTTCCCTGTAGACTGTACTCGCGCCTGGGTAAATGTTTAGGAAAGCAGGCAAACTTCTACGGGTCGCGTTTAGTGACACTTTTAACGTGGTTATCGGGCATGTGGTTGACCACAGAAGTCCACCTTTGTATACGAGCTACGAACATTTCGGATTTCATAGCCATCAGTAATTTCCCTGGAATCCATATTCCAACCATTCCTAAAGTGTCGTTATGCTGAGATGAGAATCATAGGCAAACATAAATAAAAGTGTGACAAAATATATATGCTGAAAAATGTGAAATAGCACTTTTACATACATATCATTTTACGATATATGCTTACAATGTTCTCATGTTCTGCGTTGTGGTAAATATATGAAAACAAAGTATTTTGCGCGATTTGTCCCAAATGTTTATGCAGTTTTGGTTTCTATATTAATTTTGGTATCTTTATTATAGGCCCACGGCCGGCCTATGCCCAGCAGTGGGCGTCTTCTGGCTGATAAGATGATTAATGACAGAAAGCTTATTTTATAATTTGTAAACAAACGCGCAACACTTTAGTGGCGCCCACGCAGTCGTCGCATCGCGCCCGCCTAGTCACCGCACCATCGTCCGCGCCAGTATGGTAGATTGCGCGATTTACGCGCGATCCCTGTTCGTGCGCTACGCGGTGACTAGGTGGACACGACGTGTGCGATTAGTATAATTTTCTTGTCTAAATTAACTGATACAGTATCATGTAATGATTCAAATTATCTCATAAATTATGATGATGCTTTAGGACTTTGGGACATTGTAAAGATTTTCCTTTATTCCGTGGTCACTTTTTCACAAATACTGAATAACCGCCTCATATTTTAAATCTAATTGAGCGATGAGCTATTTGTTAATCATTACAATTACAGAACGGCCTTGGAACATAAATCCACTACAAGCTACTGACATTTTCGCATTGTTGCAAGAATTGTATTTTTCAATTTTAAGCAAGCGTAATATTTATATTGTAAGTATAATGCAGAAATCCTATTTGAAGATTATAGTAAAAATGTAGTTTAAACTACAAGAAGATAGGTAATATTATGGATAAGTTATGCATCTATCAAAAAATATAAGCTTTGACAAATCAAACAAGTTAGGTAAATGATTTTATAACTTTTCTGTCCGAAATAAAACTGGATTATTTCATTCTTTCTGGGGAGGTAGGCTTCCAGGCGCAGTTTCGTGAAAATGACTTCGCACCTGTAAAAATGAAAATTACTATTATCCTATTAATATAGGATATTCAGTTAATTCTAGTACTAATTGAGACATGTTCATGAAAGACAAACAATCACATGAAAAAGATGTCACATACATGACTGGTGGATTGAATTGAATATCCCTCCGGTTGCCATGGCAACTGAGTTTTGTAATAAGTTGCCAAAAAGGATAAAATAGTCTTGCTACACAATCGTACCTGTTTCACTACAAAAATAAACATCGTCTATGACTATTTTCTTGCCTGTAAGTGTGCCACCAAGTCCATCACGATATGCACGAGACTTGGATGTTCTGGAAGATCCTCCGGCATCGGTGGCGAAGCCCGCGTGAGATGTGTGCGCGCGCGGAAAGCCCGGTGCAATCTCAGTGTCACCTCGCAGAATATAAAGCGCAACAACAACAACCGCAAAAAGTCGTCACCCATAAATGCAATGTATGTAGGGTCTGAAATAAAATTAACCCAATAATTAATTTGCTCATTCTTTGGGGTTGTGAAACATTGTTTACCTATAAATAATATACATATATATTTACCAATACGACTTCTCGTTACGATTTGCGAAGCTTCAGCCATAAATGTATCCATGTAAACTTGAGCACGGTCCCAATGCACCAGCGATATTGTGTGAACGTCACAAATATGGCAGAAAGCCGTTAGAGGTGAGTGAAGAAATAGCGTAAATAGACTGCCATGTTGCTTGCGCTCTGTAGCAGAAAAAATACATTTTATAAAGCTTACGTTCAATATATGATATCTTCATATTATGTGTGCTTCACAACACTAGATCAAAAAGAGAACAATCCCCATTGTACAGCCGGTAGACGTACAGGCACCTAAAGTCCCTTTGTACAACAGGCTTGAAAGTATGAGATCGTCAACTGCTTGTACGGCGCACCGCTGTACGGAATCAAGAAGATTATTATGACTGCACTAGGACGATGATGATTAAAATACTTGCTCCAACTTAGAGCTTGGAGCCCCGAAGGACTATCTTATACAAGTCTGATTCGGCTTTCTTGCATACTGCGAATAATCGACACATCAGTTACGTACAGAAGACTATTAATCGTGGGGTACTCCAGTATTTATAGTTTCGGTGTTAGAGCAGCATCCAATCACAACCCAATTGCATAGTTCCTCCGCATTGAGGAGATCCTGATTCAGAACGCAGAAAGCGGACCCGGTCAAATACTTAGCCCTCTCTCTGCAATTTGTCTTCCAGGAAAGACCCGAACACCTTAGCACCTACAAATGTGGCCCACATCAATCACAGATCAAGCAACTACTGGTTCAAAGACGTGACATCGGTCCTATATTCAACTGCATGATCATCCAAGGTGAATACTTGGCAACACAACTAGGTAGGTACTATCCCATTTTACTGGCATGTGTATCTCGGGTTTTATTGTACATTATAGAACCATAGAGAAACAAAATACTTCGTACCAGAGGGCTTATGCCCATACTAAAGAGGTTGTCATCATAAACTGTAGCCCGCATTTGTACTATTAAATTGATGTTTAGTGAATTTGTTTTTATGTAGGTTTAATTATACTCAGACTAATAGATGCCACTGTTTTACGCACGAGAAAGTTTAAAAGTTCCTTGGCTCCATTCGTAATATTACTATACGCTTGCCATCCGTATCCATATATCGGTGGTCTATCTGACTCGCAAACGACAGGTAACGGGTTCGAATCTCACTGCGGTCATGTACCAAATAACTCATTTTTGAGTTATGTACATTACTTGATCACTAACCGATGCTCTTACGGTGAGGGAATACATCGTGATGAAACCTGCACATTCAGGCGACTGATTGTGGAACCATGATCCAACATGGTCAGGTTCCTATAGTAGCAGGGTCGCGGTGTTATTTCTTGATCTGCCAAATCCTGGATCATGGTTAAGACCCCGGGCTCTCGTGCGCTAGAGCACAACCGGGACATTAACGCCAATCATCATCATCATCATCATCATATCAGCCAGAAGACGCCCACTGCTGGGCATAGGCCTCCCCCAGAGATCTCCACAAAGGCCGGTCCTGTGATTTTCGCATCCAGCTGGTACCTGCGATCCTTACCAGGTCGTCAGTCCACCTTGTGGAAGGCCTACCCACGCTGCGTCTTCCGGCACGTGGTCGCCACTCGAGAACTTTACTGCCCCATCGGCCATCTGGTTCTTCGAGCTATGTGCCCTGCCCACTGCCACTTCAGTCTGGCAATCCTTAGAGCTATGTCGGTGACCTTGGTTCGCTTGCGGATCTCCTCATTTCTGATTCGATCGCGCAAAGAGACTCCGAGCATAGCTCTTTCCATTGCCCTTTGGGTAACAGTGAGCTTTCTTATAAGGCCCATAGTAAGCGACCACGTTTCAGTTCCGTAAGTCATCACTGGCAACACACATTGGTCAAAGACCTTCGTTTTGAGACACTGCGGTAATTAGGACGCAAAAATATATGGCGTAGCTTCCCGAATGCTGCCCAACCGAGTTGGATTCGTCGATTGACCTCTTTCTCGAAGTTGGACCTACCTAACTGAACTATTTGTCCTAGGTATGAATAGTCGTCAACAACTTCAAGTGGAATGCCTTCAACTGTCACTGGAGTAGTCACAACATGGACATTCGACATAATTTTCGTCTTGTCCATGTTCATTTTAAGACCTACTTGTTGAGAGGCACTACAGAGGTCATCGAGCATTTTGCCCAAGTCTTCCAGGGTTTCAGCCATGACTACGATATCGTCAGCAAATCTGAGGTGAGTAAGGTACTCGCCGTTAATATTGATGCCAAGTCCGCCCCAGTCCAGAAGCCTAAAGATATCCTCCAGTGCAGCGGTGAACAACTTCGGTGATATGACATCACCTTGTCTAACACCCCGCTGCAGCTGAATAGATTCTGTGGTCTTATCCTGGAGACGAACTGACATAGTGGCGTTTTCGTACAAACCCTTCAGTGCTTCGATATATCGATAGTCAATTTGGCACCGCTGTAGAGACTGGAGCACCGCCTAAGTTTCGATCGAATCGAAGGCTTTCTCATAGTCCACAAACGCCAAGCATAATGGCCGGTTGTACTCTTCGGTCTTCTGTATAATCTGTCGCAGCATATGTATGTGGTCTATGGTACTAATTCTTACATCTACATCTTTTCGGAATCCGGCTTGTTCGGGAGGCTGGAAGTCATCAAACCTGCGTGCGAGACGATTCGTAATGACTCTCGAAAACAGCTTATACACATGGGTCAGCAGCAATATTGGTCTGAAGTTCCTCAAGAGAGCCTTATCACCTTTCTTGAAGAACAATATCACCATACTTCTGTGCCATGTTTCCGGCGTTTTTCCCTTGAGGATGACGGAATTGAACAGCTTCTGAAGGGTCTTAAGCACAGGTTTACCACCAGCTTTTAGAAGCTCAGCCGTAATTCCATCATCACCTGGCGCCTTGTTGTTCTTGAGCTGTTTGAGAGCCATACTAATATCGTACAGGCTGATGTCCGGGATATCTTCGGTGTAGTGTCGGGTCAACTTGGCTCGTATTTTGCCATACTGGTAACAGGTGCCCGTGTTGTCGTGTCCATAGAACCTCTCGACTTCCCTCAAAACCTCGGACTTGGTCGAAACAACTCTGCCGTCATCCGTTTTCAGTCTCATCAACTGGCTCTGTCCAATCGACAGATCTCTCGCAAAGACTTTAGAGCCTTTATTCCGCTCGATCGCCGCCTCAATGTTGATAGTATTGAAGCGGCGTATGTCCCGAGTCAGAGACTTGGAGATCTGTCGATTAAGTCGCCTAAATTGAGAGACATCATCAGGAGATTGCAGAGTCATTACGCGTCTTTCTTCCATGAGTTTGAGGGTATTGTCAGAGATTTTGCTTATTCTTTTTGTACGGCAGGCTTTGTAAAACTTTGACCCAACCGTATAGACAGTTTCCACGAACCTGTTATTGTAGTCGTCCACGTCGACACATTCTCCTAGGCACTCGAATCGATTTTGTAATTCGAGTTGAAAGCTCTCGGGGTTTTGGATTTGGATGGGTACAGGCAGGGTCTTTAATTTTACCAATTATCGATTATGGTGACGTGTGTTGCTCCGACCTCAACCAGGATCAGCTGAACAAGTTGGATCGACTTCTAAACAACTGCATTCGCTTCATTTACGGCTTGCGTAAGTACGATCACGTATCAAGTTTTCGTGAGAAGCTCAGGTTGGCTGCCTATACGACATCGCCGCAACCAAAGAATACTTACCTCCCTTTTCTCTATACTCCACGATCCAGCCGTCCCTGAATATTCGAAATGCAAATTTAAATTTCTTTGTGACACCCACGACCGTAGCCTCCGTTCTTCAAACACTCTCTCCTTAAACCTTCCCCTTCACCGGACTGGATTTCTGTCAAATTCTTTCTCCTTAATCGGTGCTAGACTTTGGAATGATCTTCCTTTGGAGATCAAGCGTAGTCCCAGTAAATTTTCTTTCAAAAAAGCAGTTCATAATCATTTCCTTAAGTCTCTGTAACTCCTTATACTTATTTTCCTTAGTGTTTCTCGTTTTAAATGTTTGGGCAGTAGTGTTGTTGAGTGTGCCAGTTGCTTGTTATGCTTAGTTTCATGTTCTCTCTCTCTCTCTCTCTCTCTCTCTCCAGTTATATTATCTGTAAATCTCAGTCTGTGAATTTTAGTATTCTAATTTTAAATTATATTTTACGTTTAGTCTATTTTATGTTCTTTTCTCTTCCTTTTTGTTGCACCGCCTTGTAATTTTTGTTTATTGCTCTCTGGTTGACTGGTAGAAAAAGCTATGTAGCTTTAAGTCCGCCTTTGTACTGTTATGTGCATGAAGTTTTAAATAAATAAATACAGGCCGGAGCGTGGACCTCATCAATCTCGATCTTTCCAGCTGTGGATTAATATTCAATGTGCCTCTTACCAAGCGGTGATCACTGCCAATTTTTACGCTATTGATCACCGAAACATCATTGAATATATGCCGTTTCGTAGATAGGATGAAGTCGATCTCATTCTTTGTGACACCATCGGGACTAACCCACGTCCATCTGCGATGATCCGGCTTCCCGAAAAATGAGTTCATCATAAAGAGTCCCTCTTTCTCCAGAAAGCCGGCCAGCATCTGGCCACGGGCGTTCCGACTTCCAACTCCAAATTGCCCCACTCTCAACTCGTCTCCGCTTCGTTTGCCCAGTTCCGCGTTAAAATCCCCCATGACAACGGTGTAATGTGTCTGGAGGTATGTAAGGCTGTAGTTATATACATATACTCATACATAGCCTCCACTTCATCGTCGGAGTGAGTCGAAGTCGGTGCGTAGACCTGTATGACCTTCAACGAATACCGCTTGGTAATTCTGAGTATAAGGTACGCAACCCTAGACGACACACTCTCGATCTTGACGATGTTGTTCACAAGGGATTTGTGGACGAGAAACCCGACACCACCTAGGGACAGTTGGTCGCCCTCCCGGAAGTAAAGCAGATTTCCGGACTTCAGAGTTATCGAGTCCTCCCCCTTTCTTCGGACTTCAGATATCCCTATAATGTCCCAATGTAATCTGCTTACCACTCTTCCTCCAACTCCACGAGCTTTGTGTCGGTCCGCAGTCTCTGGACATTGTATGTTGCCAGATTAACGCCAAGATGATTATTATTATTTCTAGGTTGCAGGTTTCTAGTTGCTGTGGAAAAACGAACCGAACCAAATAGAACGCGGACGAAGTCGCGGGCCCAAGCTTGTATAATAAATCCGAAACTCTGTCAGTCTGTTACGTTTTCACGCCTAAACACATCTTTTGTTTTTGAAGTCGGTTAAAATTATTAAGTATTAGGGCCTATACAGACGTACGCGATTTACTTATTTTATTATTTGTAAACAATTGTGCAGGGTTCGCGTCGCTCCCGCACAATCGTCGCGACGCGTCCGCCTAGTCAACGCGTCATGGTCCGTCCGATTGTATTGTGCATGAAGCTTATATTAACTAATATGGTAGACTGCGCGATTTAGGCGCGATTCCTGTTCGGGCGCTACGCGGTGCCTAGGCGGGCGCTACGCGGTACCTAGGCGGACGCGATGCGTACGCGATTTGTATGCAGTGACCTGTTTCATATTCATATTGAAACTAGTCAACTCCCAAATTAGGTTTATGTTCCTGTTTACTGTATAAAATTCTTGTAAATAAATCAATAAAATTGAAGTCTACCTGATCGTATAAAATATTTAGAGATAGAGAAATAAAATTAAGTCGTATTAATCTTCGTCATGCCCGAATCGTAAAGAAGTTTGTGTTAGATACGTACGACATTTGATAATTTGCTATTTACCTAGTAAAACTATTAGAAATCGTAGGTATATGTAGATACTCGTACTTACCATGAAACGGTGTCGGTAATTCCATTGGGGACATCAAAATAACCATAGGCTGACCAAAGTGCCTTGGTATTTGTTGAAAAACGTAAGAATTATCCGAATCTATAATTATAAATAATGGACGCCTAGTATATGGATATAAATCTCCTGGATGTAAACATTGAAGTTCTTTAAGTTTGAACGCGGACGGTGCTGGTTTTTGCTCTTTAGTGCATTCTCGGTAAATGTCATTTTTAGATGTTGTAATAAGCCCGCCAACATCATATCCCACTGTAAAAAAATAGGTAGATAAGCATGGTTGATACTGAAAATGTAGGTATTACTTTTCATTTTGGTTGACAACAGGCACACTTACCATCTTCAGGGTGCTTGGAAGATTGAATGATTTGCCCATCAGCAGAAATGTACAGAAGTAATGCTCCATTGGGTGGCAAGTCATTGCATCCACTAGCCAGATACACTAGTACCTGGCTTGGAGAGGGTTTGAATAAAAGATATTTATGAGGATTATCACGACGAGGCCCATTTTCTAAAGTATATCCTAGAATAAAACAAAACATCTGTTTAGTGAATATTATTGTTGTTTATTAGTAATTTAAATTATTCTCAATTTTTTAAATTATACATTTTTGTAAAGCTTCACATATAATGGAAATATCATATATACACCTGCGCCGGCCATTAAGGACCTATGCAGTGACTGCTTAACCAGTGTGAAAGCACAATATCATAGTTTATGATGAACTTGGTTTTCTGTTAAAAAATAACTAAACTGCCATGCAACCAAATTATTGGAATGGATTTTTGTCTGTCTGTTCGCGAGAGAATATCACAAAGCAGTTAAATATTGTGGTTTAATTTTTAGGGTTTGACGCTGTTTACTTCCGTGGGCTTATACCCTAAAGACCCCAGTAGTGACCCACGGGTAATATTAAACAAATAGAAATCTCCCTTCAGGCAAAGACACGACAAGCGGATTAGGCCATGTTCCGGTGTGGTGTTTGGAGTAGCTATTTAGAAGGATGGGTCTGGGCAGTGGTGGCTTTTCGTGAGCTCGTTTTTGATGACTGCTCATTACTTCTGTACTGGATGACTGACGTCGAAGGGCAGCGACATATGAGGCACGATGCCGACGTTGGTCGTCCCTACGAAGTTGGGGGTTCAAGTAGTAGGTTAGCCACTTGTAAAATTATACTGCACCACCTCACGAAAAATAATTATCTACCTTGCTCGATCGCGACCTGATGAGGACCAGCTAGCCATTTTGAGGAGGATCTCTGCGGTCTCCGCGTCAGTCATCTTTTCGTGCGGCAGTAGTAAGCATGTTATCTAGTAGTCGAATAACCGCCTCTTACATACTATCACTCCGAAAAAATAAGAAAGGTACGAGACACAATATAGTTCTACAACGCAGTTGTTTTTCACTAAAAGCGAAGACATTGAGTAGAAGGAAATTCCTTCAAATTCGAAAAGGTTTGCGCAATTCAAGGACGCGTGCCTGTGCGAGCGCGATAAAATATATTTACGCGGGAGTAACAGAGACAGGTAGTAACAGGTCAATGTACGAATTTCTTTCTACTGAACGTCTAGACGTGGTACTTCCAGCTACCTAGGTTATTCTCTTGAGCACAGGTTCATTCTTCGCGCCGGAGTATGTGTATACGCTCGTGATGACATCTGTATCAGGCTTCTTATGTACCTTTAGAAGTCAAGTTTTTCAATAATATGACCTGGCGCTTCTACCGCTTCTACCGCTTCGACCTGGCACCACCTGGCACCTGGCTTCGCACCAGTGCCTTTGTAGCCGGCCTGTCGTGCAGCAGGAGTGCCGATCGCTTTCCTCAACACGCGGACCTTAATTACGCCATCCGCGGTTCCTTTTCCTCCGCTGGAGCAACCGCGGTGCTGGAACTGAATGGTTTAGCCCGCGACGATGGTAAAAAACCCGACAGAATGACACACACTGGGACACAAGCTGGGATGGTTCCTGTTCTGGGATGCTACGTGCATCGACATTCTCGCACCGTCTCACCTTCCAGTTACCACGTGTCAAGCTGATTTCCACAGGGGTCGGTTCTGTACGCCACACTCTTTTTGCTGCATATTAACGACCTGCTTGTATTCGATAATTTTTGGTATGCAGATGACAGGACAGTAACGGATAGATATCCTGTCAGATGCAGCAAGGACATGCAGTCTTGTCGAGAAGCCATGATTGGTAGTTTGAGCGAAGCGGTCTTCGATTGAGGAAATGCCAATGTGGTGCCGTTCACTGCCAAAACACAGGCGCATATTCCTAACTAAGCAACTGGTCGATATTACTAAGGACCAGCAGGCTGGCCTCTACTTTGAACAGCGAATTAGCCTCGACATCCAGCGGGGCAATGCGGCCAACCTTTTGGACACCTTTCCTAATATCATGGCCCTGGGCAAATTTTCTATCTGTACGTTTGGTGATTATTATTAGATTTATATAGTTATTTACTTAGTTGTCTTTTGTAAATTTATAATTTATATTATGTTAGGTTAGTATTCAAATTTAATATTGTTTTACACTTAAATAATTATATAAGAGCTTTACTTCAATTTGTAGTAAATTTCGCTTCATCGCGGTAGCACAACATCCAATATTCGCAAAACCATACATCCGCGCGCAAAAAGAATGAGGCGCATGGCTGCCTGTCTGGCGAATACAGGCAGACTCTCGACCGAATAAAGGGCACAGCTATTTAAAGCGTTCTCCGAGGCGCACACCGCGCCTCTCGCGACGAGTAACCACGAGTAATTTAAATACAAAATAACAAATCGATTACTACTTCTTGTTTTCTACGGCATAATTTTTGAAATGTTTAAGACCAAATTATTAAGACACTCTAACTTTAACATTATATACACGTTATTTATGATGGATGCGTTAATCGCTGCGGTTTCGCCAGCGAGCGGCGGCGGGGTGGCAGAATGGATAAAGTAGCGTTTAAATCCCCCATGACCACGTGCGCTCAAAACAACCTTGCCATTTAGAGTAGGAGCCTTCTTTTGATTGACTTTGAGAATGTCGCACGCGGATTGTATAGCAATAACAAAGCTATTATACCTAGAGTAATAATGAAATTCGCATTCGAAATCGCACAGCTTCATTTCAACATATTTACAGGAATTCGCTCAGAAAATAACGGAAAACAAATAGTAAATATTTGTACCTTTATTGGAGGGTGCACTTGGGGTTGTGATGTAACGCTGACGCGGTGAGTCATCATACACATGCTGAAGCTCTCCAGAAGGCTCCCTTTCGAGAGTCTGTAGCATTCGGAACATATCGATAGTTAATTCTGAAAACTTGACTTGCTGAGAACTGCTCCCTACTATGAGGACTTCTTGAAGCGACAAACTCATTTGTGAAGAACGTTCCACGGGAGGAGCTGTGATGGGGCTCAACCTTATAAAAAAATATTATTATTTTTTGTAGTTTAGTATACAAATCAAAATAGCATACTACATATAGGTAGTACTTATAATTTCACTTACCTATGAGATAGAATCACGACGTAGTTATCTGGATGTACAACCGATATTACAGGTTCTGCTTGAATAAATGCTTTCACTTCATCTACTACAACGGTCCATTCAATCTGGTCATCGGGGTCATAGGTATTGCCATATTCTATGATTTGTCTATCTAATTCCTTCGTCAGTTCTCTTACTAATTTAATTTTCTTTAATAACAAACAGACTACAATAAATCTAGCATAATACCGCAATTTCTTCACCATTAGTTCACATCTGTCTTCTTTTGATGCTTTCGTATAGTAGCACCTTCCGCGTATAGCATAATAAAATGAAAATGCTTCATTTAAATAAGCTGTCTCACTCGTTCGTAGACTGTAAAAATAATTATGATATGTATAAAGTTATCTAAATGCAGTTATTTTTACTTTTTAAGATTATTTCGATTCTTACTAGAAATGATAATATAACTGTCCAATTTTTGAAGCTATTTCTCCTATTTGCCAACGTTTCAAGCCATATTTACTGTCTAGTATAGCTCTATGTTGTTGTTGAAACTTCCACAGTTTAGTATAGACATCAAAAGTTCTACCGAAATATGAATGCCATTGTTTGTGTCCGTATTGGGGCAGCTCTCTGAAATAATTTTAAGTTAGAATTCTTATTATATTTATTCTCGTTGTGTGTAAATAAATATAGCGCCCATGTCATAAATCGGTAAATGTTTCTTACCTTAAGCCATTAAACAATTGCTTTGATTTTTCGAGTAGATGACAAAATTCGATTATTATTTTTCTTTCATGGTCTTCTAAAGAGTTCCGCTCCATTCTCCCCATTTGCTGATGATTAAAGATATTTTTTTCGTTTTGTTCACGGTTATGGCGATCAAATATAAAAGCCTGACGAGTAGTTGGGGAATCAAATAATTGACACGTAGTTTCATATGAAATATCGGATAAACTTATAAAAGCTTGTATAGCTGACACTTAATGTGCCTTAATTCGTTATAGATATGATTCAAGGCGTGTTGTATCTTCTCGCAATTCTTATAGGAAAGTTCCAGTATGTGAATCTAGTTCAGGTTTCCATCGTACAGATGACGCAATTTTCTGGTAACACTTGTTTCTTTTCAGTTGAACTTGACTTTTCAAACAACTCACAGCTTAAATCGTTTTCTTTGGTTTATTTGTCTTATCTGCACGTTTCAAGCTGATTTTAGTGAAAGTTTGTAATGATCTTTTGAAAGGTAATAATCTTTGTTGTGAGCTTCTGACTTAATGTATATATCACTTGTTTTATGAGCAGAAAATTCTGTACCAGTAGTGTAAACTTGTGAACGACGTAATTCTTGAATTTGACTTTTATACTTATCGTTCTTGTTTATCTGTTGTCTTTCATATGGTTCAGCTGGTTCAGTTATTGCTTTAGGTGTTTTGTTTGACTGTGTTAAGGGCTAGGGTTCTATTTGTATGTTAGATAGTATTTCTTTGTCAGTTGTTCTTAAACTTGTTTGTTATTGTATCTGGTATAGGTACAGCTCAGCGAAAATTTTGGCGGCTTGGAGATTCAGGAAGACTATTAATGTTACCGGAGTTTTTTCTTTGCACTGTAAAAAATGATAAAATGCTAGTATCAGGGATATTAATTTCCATCAGAACGTGTACAGATCAAGTAAGTCACTGAGAAAATAAATAAAATTCATTTAATATGCTTGGACAATTCACATAGCGCCATCTAGTCCCAAAGTAAGCGACGCTTGTGTTACGGGTGCCAGAAAACTGATAAACTACTTATTTATAGACACGTACAAACCGAAAATCAGCTATAATAGAAACGAACCAACACTGTGACCCTAACACGGACGAGTGAATAGACAAGTTTCGTATATGAGGGTCACTATAATTGAGGGTAGTTGTAAATAAAAAGAAAGTTTGCATACTTCATCGTGTGTCTTATTGCGAGGATCGCAAATATATACAGGATGACGTTAGCCTCTGGACCAATAATGAAATCCTTTTTAAGACTGCTATTAAGTAGCATCACAAAATAGGGTTTTCGGTAATTAGACAAAAAACCATAAAACAATTTTTTCTAACATATTTAATTGTAACTTAATCGGAAACAATGAGGAAGTTTCCTAATATCGGTATTGCCACATAGTGTTAAAATATAGATCAAAACTAACAAACCAGTGAAAAATATTTTGAAATCCGTCCATAAATGACTGAGTTATACATTATTTAAGTTAACATATTTTTTCGAAAAATTATTTCTGCCGCGATCTAGCTGTGACGTCACCAGGCCGTATCCCGCCCGCCACTGGCGCTATCCATACACTGGTATTCTTTGTGACTGTATCTTCGGAACTGTAGTAGCTAGACACTTGAACTATTCACAGAGTATGTGTTACTATGGCCGCTATAACAACAAATAATAATAATAAATCTAAAATAAAGGGGAGTCTCCATACCTAAAACGTGATTTAAAAGACGTTTTAATTTTTCTGTATGGCCTAGATGGTAAAATTTACAAGCATGACACTTTGGGAGAGCGGCATTGGTCTAGTGGCAGCATGCTTGCGAGACCGATAACCGAGGTTAAGCAATGCTCGCAATGTTCTGGAACAGGATGGGTGACCGTTTCGTAGTTTGAGGCTAGTCTAACTGGTACGAGCTCGCCACTGGTTAGGTGTGCCTCCTAATATCGTAGGCGAAGCGAGGTTGACCAGAGCTTCCGCTGGGGATCCTGAGACTAATTGAACTGTAAGACTCCGTGAGGTTATTTATTTATTTTAATTTTAAAACAAGCCGGAATTAACCTTATATCCTGGGAAATAAGGTCTATAGTTCCTTTACACACGACCGTCTGGAATATACCCGGATGTGTTGCCACTGCTATTCTCGATTAAATATAAACCGTGAGCGGCCACACAGAAAAGACGTAAGACGCAGATACATAGCAAGACGCGGCGCCCAATCAAGGCGCCCGTAACAGTCCACTGCAGGACTTAGGGCCTCTCCCACGAAAGGAGAGGTTATCGCCCTAATCTCCACGCTTGGCAGGCGGGTTGGAGATCGCAGTGTTTAAATATAACAATGGAAAATGCTGCTGCCCATTTTCCAGACTACGGAGACTTTTGATCCTTTGCCTCGAAAACATTAGTCCCCTTGTACGACACCCAAGAGTGTAAGGGGTTGGTGCTATTCTACTCTGCCGGACACCACACGGCCGTCTGCCGGAGACCACACGGCCCTGTTCGCTCACTCTACAATAATTATGAATCTTGCTATCCCGTTTTTTCATCCATTGGAATAAGTTCACGGAAAATGACGCGCGCAATGTTTTGAACGTCCGACTCGACATGTTGCTGAAGATCCTTAAGACCTGATGTTTCTTTTGAAACATCGGTGTAAATTTTTATAATTTAAGAAATTATTATAAATAAAATTTAAAACAAACCATTTAAAAGACGGTGTAATAATTTAGTGCACATTAATGTGAAAGCGCAAAGTATGGAAATACACCTGGATTACCTTTCACCGGTAAGTAAACATTCGTGGTCGCGGCGATCGGGAATCAATTTTAGAAATTGTGACAATAATATGCATCGTAATAGTGTGAATTTGCAATAATTTAAATGCTTTACCTTAAAAGAAAATGCTATTAGTGATAGATTTAAAATTATTGGCAAATTAAGCAATATTTCGGTGTCTTAATAGGTACAAAAATATTTCGATGCTAACAGGATCGGACTTAGTATTTATTGTATAGAAATTTAATACTCAAAGCTTGTAAATAGCGGTCCACAATTTTAAATGTATTAGGGTTTCATACCAAAAATATACCTAAATGACATTTTAAATGTTTACACATTTCATGAAACAACGGATTAATCGCGTATTTACGTTTATTTACATTTATTTGTTTTTCTAGGTTTTCTAAAGACCAGACATGGTGATGTCTGGGTTGCAAATTGGACGTGCTGCGTTGTAAACATTATGAAGAACAAAATCATAATTAGATGCAAGTCCCTTCTGTCCTGGTGCACTATCATTATATGAATTTTTACTTAAAATAAAGAATATGCTGCCTGTTTAATATATTAATGTCCCTATCCTTTTCATTATTATTCGTTTTTACATGACTATGTCCTCTAGAGGACATCATATTCAATTTATTGTGAAGTCACATAGGCCTACCTGTGGACAATGAAGACGCTTTAACGATAAGTAAGTAGGTACCTACTTAGTTAAGAAGTTATGAGGCAACAAATAAACATTCATACTGGTCAAAATCATAACCCTCCTTTTTGCAAAAGCAAGCACTGCCGATTCACGGTATGTAGGATCGAGAGATCGAAAAGATGGTGGTAGGTATCAGGACGTGGGTTTGATACACTAGACAGCTTACCTTTTAATAATGACAATATTAATATAAGGACAAGTTTAAAAACATGACGAAGTCGTCCGGAGCGAAATACGCCCACAAGTCAGATTTGTTTGTGTTCGTTACTAGTAGAAAGTCATAGCAAAATATAACTTATCTGCAGGTGGGCTGCCTTGTTCCGTCCCTGCATTTGCATTAGTGTGTGTATTATAGGAATGTGTGACATTTTGTCTCGTATTTCAACTCGGATTGTACTCTCTGCTTCTGTATATACAATTTTTTCTCTATAATTACAACATACTTTATCACAACACGAATGAATCTAGAATTATTTATACATTCATGACTTGACACATGAGAAGCGAGTAAAGTTATGTCCACTTCAAATTATTGTCAAATTACAATACAATTATTTTTATTTTATTTTATTTGTCACCTGGCGTGGAGTTTTAATGCAATTCAAAAGAGTTTGCAATGTTTCGGGTACTGCCTAGACCATGCAACTACATACAGTCTGCTCCTGAGCATACAAATTTAGCTCCTGCAAAATTTAAAATCGTTGATTTTTCGGTTAATACTGTAGATAATCAGTAGATTGTTATGATACTTTGCAATTTTGTTTAAAATACCCTACTCAACTAGTAGTATTCGGCTTTGTCCAGATCGTAAGGACAATATATATGTATACATATATATATTTTTAATCAATTGATAATAGTCGAATAATGCCCATACTGTTATCCGAAGAATTAAGTAATATGTAACTTGGAAGGAACCTTGAAGATTATAAATGGTAACAGTCACTTTGTATTCTAAAGCATCAGACCTTGACATAAAGTGCTTCGCCCTTTTTCCCTACTATGTATACGAATTTAGCTATCACTATAATATTATTAGAGTCATAACGAATTGTCCCGCGCGCAGACAGAAGACTTTCGATTCGATCGAGACCTAGACCGTAACATATGTACCTACCTATTACTTAATTTATTGGTTCATTGTGTAATTTATTTGGGCTATTGCTGCTGATTTTGATGCCGTTATTGTTTTAGTTTTTTGTCGATATTTAGTCGGAAATTCTTTAATAATTGTATGTATCGATTGTAATAATAGTTACAGTTGTTCTTTAGTATCCGCTACTGCTATGTCATCAGAAAATCTACTATCTAGAAGACATAGATAGCAGATCACACAAAAGCAGCAGAAGCCGAAGATTCCCCTGAGCGCGCTTCATACAAACGTAGTTTGATTATATTTTCAATATTACGCTATCAAAGACAATGAAATTTTGTAAACGTGTTCCAGAAACCAATGCTTATAGTTTGTCAGATTTTCGTTAAAATATATCGTTGTAAAGTCACACGGGATACATACAAATTGCAATGCATATTGAACAAACAGATGTAATCAAACTACGTCTGTATGGAGCGCGCTCTCGGAGGGCACTAGCCTTAAGTATTAAGTATTATACTTAACCTACCTACAAAGTAACACCACGACCCGTAACAGAAATTAAAATCATCTCTTGCGTGGCAGATCGGCATGTTAAACTGTCTACAAATTGAGAATTCAATCTTCTAATTTTCAAAGTCGCTTTAGACCCTAGAGATAAAATTTACTAACGTAATAGAGCAGCCATCACAAACATTAAGATTGTAGCGATGTTTTGCGACGAGTTTCGTTCGTTGATAATGCTTCGTATAGCCTTGTCTTTTTCGTTTAATTATCTCTATTTCTCTCTTTCGTATGGAAGCCATCAACAATACGGATAATTCGTCAAACTGACAAATCAATTGAAATCGATCACAATCATGATCCAAATGAAGTAGTAATACATCGAAATACTTGCCCTTGTTGTAAATATATCCTATTGCTAGAAGAGAGCAAGGTTAAATTCGAATATTAGGCGGTCGGGCTGCGGTTCAGACAAGTTTTCGGCGATGTACTTTCTACATAAAAAGGCGTCAAATAAGCCGTTGCTGTGAAGTGAGGTCTCCAGGATTGTCAGTTAGGTGTTCCGTTACTCAGTTCTCAAACTATTTTTCGCCTAAATAATAAAATGTTATGAAAGTATTATAACAGTTTGGAAAATTCCTAAATATTTGATTGTATATAAAACAATTTAAAAATTACACATATTTCCAAATTTCGCCAGAACGACGAATAAAGGGTACGATATTGTAAAACACTAGAGTGGTCTATGGAAATGTACGGTGATGCGGATCCACAGCCACGCGCGTGGATGGGTTTTCCGCAGCACCGTAGGGTGCTGCGTTCCAGTGTGCGGATCGTCTATTTGTACACTATAATTTGACGGTAAATTTTGTAACCTCAAATTAATGTAAACAATTCTACAAAACACATTAATTTTACACAAAGTCAAATGATTTCCAAAAGATCACATTATTTTCAAAATTGAGATACATTTTACTTATCGATAATTTTGCTATTAGGCCGAAAACATCTTCCAAATCGCACAGAAACTTATATGCTCTAAACTCGGCCATACATTCTTGAACAACTCTAAATATTACTTTTCTCATGCCGCTTTTATACGTTTTTGCATTCGTTATGAAAATAAATGTCCCACACACTAAATATCTAGAAATATATTCATTCATTCATTCATTCATTTTTTTATGAAATGGCAACGGGTCGTTCAACAGCTTGACAACCATTATTGCCAGTGTCAAAGTGCAAGGAAAACACACTGAAAAAGTTTGACCGGTTTAAGAGAAAAAAAAAAAAACACATTGCATTACCCATCTGTGGCATTGCCTGAAGCCAAGAAACATATATAATTTGGATAATATACAAAATATACTGCGGTGTAGAGACATCACAGGACATCACAAAACATAAATGTTAACATTTATGTTTTGCGACTTTATTAGAGTTTAATATTATAAGAACAAATATATTTACAGATTAATCGAATTACTGGAGCATTTGTATGAATAAGTAACGATTTAATATTAGTTGGCCTTGGTACATTAGAAGGAAGCAGGTCATAAAGGGAAACTGGTTGTAATGGGCAGTTGAAAAGGATGTGATCAGCGGTTCCAATATCCGTACCACAATCACAGACAGGGGAAGGACGAATGCGAAATTGATGCAGACGCACAGGGGAACACGTATGACCTAGTCGAAGTCTACAGACAACCGAAGTGGCCCTTTTATCAACCTTTTGGAAGTTAAAAAACCATGGTCTTGCTGGAATATCTGGTTGGATGTCGCCATAGTGCCTGCCCTTAAACTGCCTAGAACGCGTCCAATCTGTCAGCCAAGCAGAATTTAAATCCGTCTTAGCTGAAGAACAGAGGTCATGTGGGAATAAGTAGTAATGATCACGACAACCTAAATTAACCGCCTCTTTAGCAAAACGATCCACTGTCTCATTGCCCTGGATGCCACAATGACTTGGGATCCAGGCCAATGTCACGTCGAAACCAGCAGAGTAACAGTCGAATAGAGATTGTCTAATGTCCAAAACTATAGGAAAATTCCTGGAGCAAAACGGATTAGATGAAATTGATTGTAAACAGCTAAGAGAGTCAGAGAAGATAACAGAATTGGAAATTTTATGTGACGAAATGTACCTAATAGACTCCAATATGGCGACAGCCTCACCCGTAAAAACTGAAGCAAGAGGCGGGCACTTAAAATTTAAAAGAATCTGATATTTGGGGATCCAAACAGCAGCACCCACCTCCCCGTCGATATTCAGTTTGGAAGCATCAGTGAAAATATGAATAAGTTCCCTCCAATGGGAATTTACAATTTTTGAAAACAAGGCATTGGCTGCTGGATGATCCTTATCGATGCCAATATTCAGTAAAACTTGAGGTTCAAAAACTAGGGATTGAAAAGTGACTGAAAAAAGAGGGTGCAGAGATTTTTGGAAGCAAGGTTGCGGAAGGTCGGAAATTTTTTGAAAACTTTTTACTAGACAAGGAAAAACTTTGTAATACCAGTATCTATTACCTGGTATGATATTTATCAAGGCATGCAACTTAGGTAGGAGAGGATG
Organism: Blastobasis adustella; assembly: GCA_907269095.1. Lineage (NCBI taxonomy): Eukaryota > Metazoa > Arthropoda > Insecta > Lepidoptera > Blastobasidae > Blastobasis > Blastobasis adustella. Next base: position 12,691,764 of record OU026114.1, read on the forward strand.
AGAGGAGTTCTGGACAATTCTAAAAAGAAATCTGTCACTGAGGAACGAACGACGAAGGGATAAGGGTGGGTCTACAGCCTCGACTTGCAGGGCATTAGTTGGTGAAGATTTCATCGCACCTAAGATAATACGCAAACACTTGTACTGTACTTTGTCTAAGTTAGATAAAGCTACTTTACTGCAGGGCTCCAGTATAAACGATCCATAGTCAATCAGACTACGAATTATAGCATTATAAACCAGTTTTTGACAATAAGGATGGGCTCCCCACCAAACACCCGACAAACAACGCATAACGTTAACATTTTTTTCGCACTTTTGTATTATATAATTTAAATGCGGAAGACCGGTCATTTTACTGTCAAAAAATAAACCCAGAAATTTAACTTTATTAGAAACAGGAATAGACTCACCACAGTACATGATGTTAATATCGGGCATATTCCTTCTCCTAGTAAAAACGACGACACTACATTTGGCAACAGATAAAGAAAAACCATGCTCCGTTAGCCAAACTTCCAAATATGATAAAGCCCGGTTAAGCCTAAGGCATGCTTCCTCTATTGAGCTGCAACACACGTAAAGGGCTAGGTCATCAGCATACTGGAGCAAGTCGCAAAAAGAAACTACGACCTGCTCCAAATCATAAGTGTACAGGTTGAAAAGAAGCGGACTAAGGACAGAACCCTGCGGAAGGCCCTTCCATAAACGCCTTGTGGGAAACAGGCTGCCATTGGCACGTACTTGAATAGACCTGTCCATCAGAGCGTTGCAGATGAAATGAGTCAGCCTCTCAGGTATACCCAGCCTGAGCATTTTTTTCCGGAGTATAGGAAGCAAAACATTATCGTAAGCTGCGGATATATCCAGAAACACGCCCACAACAAATTCATTTCTAGAAAAAGCACGCCTTATGTCTGTAGATAAGATGGATAGACTATCCATACAACCCATTCCTCTACGGAATCCAAATTGAGTACGGGCCAATAAACCATTGGCCTCTACAAACCACTCTAGACGTTTTTTCAACATGTGTTCCATAACCTTGGCAGGAGTAGGTGATAGCGCAATAGGTCTCCAAGACGATGCGTCAGCTGCATTCTTACCCGGTTTCAATATGGGAATCACAAGTTGGTTTTTCCAGGATTGAGGAACACAACCCAGCTCAAAGAATTTGTTGGCAAGGGAAAGAAAGAGAAATTTTGTCGCTTGACCTGCATTTGACAAAAAGGAGTAAGGGATGCCATCCAAGCCAGGGGAAGAATTATTAAGATTTTGAAGAGAAATTGACAATTCAGCCAGAGAGAAGGGTTCATCAAATTGATGGGAAGAGGTGAAGTTAGGGTAAGAAATTGGTAGGCAATCACGATTGGGAACAGAAGGAGGGGCCAACTTATTCATGAAGTCATGAATCCAAATGGAGAAGTCATTCGAGCTCATACTATTTGACGCTAAGGAACAGCTAAAAGCACGGATAGATTTCCACAGCAACCACGAAGGGGAACGAGGAGCGAGATTCTCACAAAAACGGGTCCAAGCAGATCTTTTCTTCTTTTTAAAAAGACGCTTGGCTAACGCCGCAGTTCTCTTAAAGAGAAGAAAATTGACGATTGTCATCGATAGACAATACGACGCTTCCGCATCCTTTCGACGCTTATGCATCTCCGTACACTCCGCATCCCACCAAGGAGGAGATGATTTAGACCCGGGGGGTTTTTTCAAAGGGAAATTAACATCAGCAGCATGGGTCAAAGAATTAATTAAACTATCGTAACATGAAAACAGGTTATTATCGTTAACCGCAGGAATCCCCTGTACTTGTGAATCCGTATCTCTAGAAAACTTGCCACAATCTGCCTTCCCCAAACGATACTTGAGGAGAGGTGAAAACACCCTCTTAGGAGGGTTAAGGCGATCTGGTGCAGTTATCAAAATAGGCATATGATCGCTACCATGGGAATCCTTTAGAACCTTCCATGATAATAAAGACCGCAGATCAGGTGAGCATAAAGATAGGTCCAGTGCACTAGGATTTTGACCAGGATATGATCGGCGAGTTGGGGAGCCATCATTTAATAAGCAGATATTAAGCTGATCCATGTGATCTACAAGATCACATGCAAAAGCATCGTAATGGGAACCACCCCATAGTACATGGTGACAGTTGAAGTCACCCAGTAATAAAAATGATCCAGTTAATAACGAAAAGATTGGATTCAGATCTGATATTGAAATACGGTTTGGGTGAGGGATATAAGTTGAAACGATAGTTATACCAAGGACCTTGACAGCAACTGCGTTAATTTCAAAGGAAAGAGGAGGAAGAGATATGCGAGAATATAAAACAGAGGATTTAATTAAAATAGCGGCACCAGCATACCCATCCTGTCTATCGTCACGGAGACAGACATACCCAGGGATCCGAAACCGGTCACCGGGGACCAGCCATGTCTCAGAGACAGCAAAGACAAGAGGGCTATAGGTGTTAATTAATTGAAAAACTTCATGTTTCTTGGGAACCAAACTCTGAGCATTCCATTGTATGATCTGGAATTTTAATCAGTTTGAAAAGCAAATCGAGTTTGTGAGCAACGTTGGACGGTGGAGGAGAATCGTTAAATTTGCTAAAAAAATTTATAAGGAGGGAAAGGGTGAGGTCAATCAGGTGGACATCCTGAGGAGCTCTCAGGGCAGCACCATTCTGAGGGGGGGGAGGGTCTCTTTGAGAAATTAGGGCTTGATGGGCAGTTCTGTCAAAACCAGGAGAGAGGGGGGCATGGGGCCTTCTAGGAGAATAGATAGTTCGTCTAGTACTGACTGGGGATGCTAGAGATTGAGATTTTTGAGAATCCCTTGGTTGAGACAAGGGCTGTGAACGTGGAGACGGAGCAAATAGAGCTCGAGAGACATCAGCATACGATGGCTGATTGATAGTAGGGAACCGTTTGGCTGCTTCAGAATATGATATATTTTCTTGGGCCATCGTATACTTTGTCTTTTTGCCGAGTATGCTCGCGACACCTCTTCTCCGTGGCCAAATGTTTGCCAGTACATAGGATACAGGAAACTTCATCATCAGGGACCCTGCAGGAGTTCCCTAAATGAGCCTCACCGCATCGGAAACACCTTGGCCTGGAGCGGCACTTGTCCTGGGTGTGACCAAACCGACAACAGCTATTACACTGGATAGTGGGCAGCTCGTATGTGTTGACCTCAAGGACTGTATGACAGCAGTAAACCTTAGAGGGGAGGATTTGGCCTTCAAAGGTTAGCACGACAGTGCGCGTGGGAACCCACTCCACACCACTCTCTCTAAGGACCTTACGATTTAGTCGGCGAGCTTTAAGCACTATTCCACAACCTTCGGGAACTTCAATTTCACTAACAAATTCGGACATAGACCACTCAGTTGGGATGTCTCTGACAATCCCCATTCGAGTAATATTAAACGTTGGGATATTTGCAAGGAATTTATTATTAAGAAGAGCAGGTTCCCGAAGGAACCTGTTCGCGTAATTAGCCGATTTAAATTCCACAGAAACTCTGTTCCTCCCAACACTTTTTACGCCATGCTTGAGGATGCCTTCAACCTTTGCCCTCATGAGGGTCTGGCCAAATTGCATGGGATTCAGGGTAGTGCCAGCCCTAGGGTGGGACTCCTCCCTAAATACGTGAATAATGAACGGACCGGCATCTAAATCGGCGTACGTTTTAGGCAGCTCATATTTCGGATGCATATAGACCGACTGATTAGAATCAGCCGGACTATGAATTTTTTTAGGGGCGACACTTGGTTCACTAACGGCAGCTCTTTTCCTGCGCTGGGTCTCCAAAGAAACGGACGCAGGAATCTGAGATTCCTCCATCCGTTCCTCGGGCGCGAGCCCAGAAGGGGAATCAGGTGGATCAGGAGGGACCGACGACATAGTCGTCGGCCCAAAAGAGGGGTCGCGTACAGGTAAAAACCACTTTCTTAGCACACGGGGCAACACTATATACAAAAAAGGAATGCAACTCTTAAATCAAATGGAAAAACAACAAGAAAAAAATTATTTGAGGTCAAACCGCGTGTGTCACCCTAGGCACTCACTTGACAACCTAAATTATTATAATTAAAAGAATTGTATAATTTTTTTACGGACATTGTCAGTTTCTGCCTTTGGCCAAAGGCCATCTAGAAATATACACATAAAAAGTCAAACATAACAACAACAAAACAACGACAATGTCTAGATGACGTGTCTGCTGAAGTCAGTTAGACCACAGAAAGGTATACAATATTTGAGTTTGACAGTAATTTAGTGTGGCCAATTAAGCCGAGAGCAGTAGTTCCCAAAACTTTCTTTTCACGACTTTCTTGCCAAACTATACTATCATTTTTCTATAGAAACTAGTGTTCTAGGACCATTCGTTTCAGAGTTATTACAGTTTTGAGTTTGACAGCTGTCACCCAAAATGTAGACGTCGACTAGTACTATGATTTCTCTTAAGGGTCTAGTGTTCTAGAACCATTAGTTTCAGATTTGACAGCTGTCACCTGAAATGCAATTTTTTCTCTTCATATTTTGCACTTCAGTTCATACATTTTGCTAGGTGCATATGCATGCCGCCATATTGAAAATTGACTTTTCAAATAGGCGGAATGTTAATTCTTTTTTTCGCAACGTTTATGATATCTTCTTGATCCTTGTCGGTTTTTAGATATTAAAGCTTTGGTACATGAAACTTTTGGCTTTGGCTTTTATACATTACATTGAACAATCAGAAAACTTCCCTACAAAGCATTCGATATTTTGTACATTTCATTAGGGACAGCCCGTGAATTCAGCCAATACATGCCATCTCTTTGTATTCAGCAATAAATTCAGTACGTATTACAGTAAACCTACATGGCAATACTGACTACAGAGCACGCGTGTCATGTGTCAAAGAAAAAAAACGACAGATCCGCACGAACGCGCGTGGATGCGTTTTCAATGGTTTTCAGTGTGTTCGACTATGCGTGATTTCCATAGAAACCCATGACATCTTGTGGCCCTCACTCTATCTACTTTTCAGACAGAGTCTAACCGCAGAACATAGAGAAAAAATTTTATATACAGAGAATAATATATTTTATGTCTGTGCCGCAGAACCACTGTCGTCCACTGGTCGTGTTCTTCGTTTCACTTTTTTGAGTTTAAACTCCGTGCGTTTTTTGTAAAGAGGCGATTGGCACACTGCAGCGCAGTACCGTACGATGCTGCGGAAAACGCATCCACGTGCGTGGCTACGGATCCGTATCGCCGTACGTTTCCATAAACAATTCCAGGGCTGCATTGTCATAGACAACCCCAGTGTTACAAGATAGAGCGCTATTATTCTGGTGAAATTTGGAAATATATATAATTTGTATATATTATATATACAATCAAATATTTAGGAATTGTCTAAATCCATCCTTCATAAATTCATTTAATCATTCTGTTCCTCTGATAATTATATTAAGATGGCGAAAAATTATTTGAGAACTAACTGACGAATCACCTATCTGATATAAACCTCACTTCACAGCAGCGGCCTATTTGACGCCTTTTTAGGTACAGCACCATACACTTATCTAAGCCGCAGCCCGACCACCTAACTTATAACATTTTTAAGTTTGACACCTATCATCCAAAATGTAGATTTCGACGAGAACTATAATTTATCTTTAGGGACTAGTGTTCTAGGACCAATAGTTTCAGAGGTATTACTGTTTTGAGTTTGACAGCTGTTTTCCGAAATGTAGATTTCGACGAGTAGGTACTATCATTTTTTTCTTTAGGGTCTAGTGTTTTAGGACCAATCGTTTCAGAGTTTATTTATTTATTTATTTATTTAACAGTTTATTGTGCACAAAAATAAGTATACAATATTGTTATTACAGTTTTGAGTTTAACATGTCATTAAAAATGTAGATCACGACGAGTACTATAATTTCTCTTTAATAAGGCGCTAGTATCTTCTAAAATAGGCGTTTCCAATTGGCGGAATGTTAGTACCTTTTTACGTCACATTCATTATGAATTCATGATCCTTGTCGGTTTGTAGATTCCTAAGCTTTGCAGTGTACGGATCGCCTAAACTCCGCGAATGCATTTTTGTTTAATAAGAAAAAACAATCTATACAAACAATAGACAAACTTTTTACAATTAAAAATAAAGGTTCCTGTCATACTAAAGAGAAAAATAAATATACGGGAAAGCCCTTGTCACCCTGTCACTGTTCCTGTCACTGTCACCCTATCACATTATTTTTAATATTATTTAATATATTGATATAAAATAATGCTAAGACTATTCCCTTATCGCCAATTTGAAAAAATTATGCTTTATGCTACTCGGAGGTAAGTTTAATAGTAGTTGCTCAATATTTCAAAGGTATTCAAACCTCGGGCTTATGTACATGTTCTACAAACAGAATTTTGAATAATTTATAAGCCTTAATAAAATTTGAGTTCACATATGTCCCTGTCGGTTATAATTTCATTTGGTGGTGAACCAAGCATATTCACTACATGCAGTCCAGGGTATCTTAGTTATTATTATTACTACCTACAGACCTAACTCATCAGCAATTGTTTTTTATAAATAAGTACTTAGATAAAGTAAATATATGAGTACCTAAAGAATCCCTAAGACAAGGGTTGAACATTCTTAGGAGCAAATTGGCACCCCATGACATGACTATTTATACTTCGTAGGAAATAATATAATAACAAAAGTGAATTATAACCAGATTTTTATTACTTGACTACAGGGATTTTAGTGTAATAGGTACATACATTGTGTAGGTACATATTAAATGTAAATTATTATCATGGTCTTGATCATGGTCAAGGTCACGATTTTCTATTGTTGTTAATACCTTGTCGGTCAACCGATTAATGCAATACAATATCATACAATTTCTAGACTTACATACCATGCATACCCATTGTATTTAGGTACTACAACTTTCTCATAATAATTCATAAAAATAAGAATTTCTCATAAGAATTGTTCATTTCATGACGATTCCGTATGTTGTGTTTGTGCAGTAAACTGTATCTGGAAGTACTCTTAAAGGTGCGAGTTCGTGTCGGCGCGGAACGACTGGTTTCTATGTATTACTATGAGATGCCTTTCACAGCGCGCGAGTCCACGCGACACGTCAGCGTGCGACGTGTTTTTTGTTAATGAATATAAATGGCATAAGTTTATTCCTCCGATGCCGTCTGCTCGTATTTTTAAAATCAAGAATAGTGCAGCCTTCAGATTCAAATTTATTGAAAGCGGTTTCGTACCCGTTTGTGTTCTTTTGGCTATTTACTTCCCATATTATCTACGTACCTACTATCGCTGCGATAATAGTAGGGGAAGGTGGGGCAGAACCGGGACCCTAAGCTATTATTGTCTCTAGAATTGCTCCAGTTGGACACAATTCAATAAAAAATTACTTATGACTACATACACTTATACCCTAACGAAAACTTAATCAATTAATTTAACAAAAGCAACTGGATGTACAGAAATAATTATTTTTCGAAAAATGGCATTTACCCGGTTTTACCCCACTAGGTGGGGCATAACCGGGTATGCTGTTTGGTAATACTCGATCATGTCCCATTTCTATTATTATACCTACTATCATTTTAAAAAAGGAAGTTTATGACCATGGATTGATGAATGGATGGGAATTTGTTACTTTTGCTCTTTTTACTACTTCCCGCGGGACCACAGTGTAGGTAACCGAAATCTGCACGAATAAATTCTCGGAAAAAAGCAAGTTTTTTTATATACACAATTTTTCTTTATTAAATATAATATTGTCCACTGTCGGGCCAATAATGAGCATTCAATTTGCATTTAAAAACTGAAGAAATGTCATATGGCCCCAAAAGTGACATAATATCGATACCGACAATGATACCCGGTATTACCCCATTATTAGTACCCGGTTTTACCCCCAATGTACATATTTACACAAAATGAAATAAAAAGAAATTGATTTGATACATATCATAACTCCATTAAACTATTCTTTATGCTATGCTTAATCTTTGACATGCGCATCATTACAGATGTGTAAATGTAAAGTTAGTTTACTGTAGTCGAAATAAGACTGAAAATCGGTAACATTTCACGGATTTTCAATAAAAATCTCTGAGAGCAGTAAAATCGAAATTTCCGCCCAAAATCCCTGTTACAAACTGTCATGCAATCAGGTAACACGCAATTTACCATAAGATCGATAGATGCCAATAATAGTTTTCGAAATAATGAGGTACCCGGTTTGACCCGCGTACCCGGTTTTATACAACTTTCCCCTATAGATAGTAGAAATAGTTTAAAAGATGAATATTTTTACAGGCCTATTCTCAAGTATGCTACTTGGAAAACAAACCAGCCGGTAAGAACACTGGCGTGTACTCATTGCGATCTATGCTCGTGTCGAGGTGGGGGATCCGGAGGAAAACCCCAAATTACTTTTAAGCCTTACGTGGAACACACATATAAACCTTTTAAAGATCATGACTACAAAAACATGGCATTGAAAAGGCCCTTGTCCCCACATTTAGAAATTCAAGCTGCAACACTGCCTGCCATGACATCTATAGCCCAAAGGATTTTTGGTAAGACTAACATTATTTTATGATACCTACTTACATAACATCACGCCTTGTTCCCGTAGGGGTAGGCAGAGACGACTATGTTACACTAGCTATGGTACTGGCAAATCTCTCTCGCTTCTTCCCCATAAATTAACTTTTACATGCACGCTCGACGGTTTAGGGTTTTTAAATATCTTCGATTTCACCGTGATATTATACAAATACGTCTCAGTCTTCACATTCCGACTCGGTGACTGCCCACCTGATGAAAATCGATATCTACTACTACTATGATGCATTAGGTTCCCTGTCAGAAAAATGCAGAACCGCAGGTGCGTCGTCATCATAAAGTTTGTATAGATAGTTCAACTCAGTTGTGCGCGCGGCGCTATGTGTGCGTGCGCTTGTAAATATACAGCTTTCATTTATGTGTCAGTGACGCGGCAGTCGTCGTCCGAGCAAGACGTTTGCGAGCGACGAGCGAGACGAGCGAGACGACGGTTTACCCACACATAGGGCCGCGCGCACAACTGAGTTGAAATACCTGTACCTACCTATACCTAGCGGAATAGAGGAACAAACATGAGCTCTCAAATGAAACCCAAATTGTGAAACCAAAACTTATTCCCTGGGGTGTGAGGGTTTTGCCTTGGCTACGGCAGCTCGGTAGAGGTTCGGGCTGTGATATTTTTAAATAGTGAAAATGTAAAAACATTCGCAATCACTACATTTCCTCATTGATTTTTGTAAGTCACTTACCTACTTTTACTTTTTAGGTAGACAAATTGTCAAAAGATTCGAGTTAACTGCGCTCGTTTATTAATTGAGATATGCATAGTTTTATCACAAATGTGTAACTTCGATTAACTGAAAAGGTTTATTCCGCCACTATCTAAGCTATGAACAAGTGTAGCCCGGCCCGCCTTCACTCTATTTTTCCTCTATGTGGCCCTTGATGATGGGCTAATCGTATCTTTCACTAATGGATGTGAAACCCCTACTCTACCCGTACTCTACACCTATCATATATCTAGGTACTCTACACCTATCCTACCGATACCCAACCCCTACCTACCTCTTTTCTACATACTACCCTTATACTAACAATTACAAATCCAACAAAAAAGAATTAGTCAAATAGATGCGGCCGTTCAGAAGTTATGCTCGACCATACATTCGGTAAATTGATTTTTATTTATATAGATTGATCTGTGTTCCTTTTCTTCTTTCTTCAGGTGCGGTGCTTAGTGCGTACGCATTGTTGCTTACTGGAGCAACATTGTTTTGTCCTAACGGAGTGAAGACATACACAAATTTTATACAGGGACTAAATTTGTCTGACGTTACTGCTACTTTAGCAAAATTTGCATTGGGGTTTCCATTCGCTTATCATTATTTTATTGGGATACGTTTCTGTTTGTGGAATTTAGGGAAATTTATTAAAATTAAACATGTTTATACTACAGCGTATGTGGCGTTGATAGGATCAGTCGCTTTAGCTGTAGCTTTCGCATTTCTATAGCTTTCCTATTTAGGATAACTTTTTAGTGCAAATCTTTGTTAACTTTAGTGATTTTAAAATTAAACGAGATACAGAGTATTGTGCTTATTAAGTAGTTCCTTAAGAGTAGACCGTAGATATTTGACACAAATCCTCAATAACGTCAACCTGGTCAGTCCCATACAATTAAGATTCAGTACAGATTTGTCACTAACAGATGCCGCTATAACCCTTTCGACGCATAATGTCAAACACTAGAAATAAATAAACGACTTTTAGTGTTGTTTCACCAAAATGTTTTAGTTATTTGTTACATAATTTTAAGAATTACTTTAAAAGTTAAAGGTTAACATTTAAAATCTTTATTTCCACTAAAAATATAAATTGAGTACAGTTTTTCGGTAGGCTCTGCACTAATGTTATCTTGTGTCGCATAGGCCTAAGTACAAGAAACCAAGGTAAAAATAAGGTAAAGGTCCCCCCCCCCTTCCCACTGTCACATTTAGTCTTGCTTTATGCGCATTACAGGCCTAACCTGGACTTCGTAGAAAAACGTGCCAATGACATTGTACACTTTAAGGGAAAGTGCCTTATTATGCCAAGTGGATTAGGATGTTGATGACTTAAGAATAATTCTTATTATAATATCGATAATTTCGCTTATTATACATCTATATATACATCGAATGAAAATACCGACAGGGTGAACTCCCCTTTTTATTCGCTGCTGACAGAAAATGTAGGAGATTTAATAATTTTTTCTCGCTTTTTGTATGAAAAAACTGTCACAGGCCTCTCTATAGAATGTCAAATTTTTTTTGTACTGTGGTGTTTGTGATCCTAGCTATGGAGCCATCAGGACCAGTTAAATATACTACCGAATATATCTAACTAGGTGGGCCGCCGCGACGTCGTTAGCGTGTTGTCCGACCCTATAAACCATATACTTGAATCATTCTATCTAAACCGCCTTAAAATCTGTTGCTTAGTTTAAAAGATGTCAGCGTACATCCATTAATACATAAATACAGAGAGACAGACGGCGGGAAGCAACTTTGTTTTATACTATGTATACAGCATGTATCAGGATTTTAGGCATACCTATATTCGAATCACACACAGTTACCGATCGTATAATTCAAGTGAGCAAGAAAAATTCTTAATTAGTGATGTGACTTGACTAAGTGATGAACACTTAGTTAACTGAATCAATTTTTGTTATTACGTATTACGTACAACTTCAACTGACAACTTAGTTGCCATTAATTGGGGACTGATACGCTACCTAAATTTTTATGGTATTAATGGATAACTGTACCTACATACTTTAGCGTAATAAAGCCTAAATACTAATTCAGAATCACTTTTCTAACATTCTTAGTTCTGCGTGAAATTTGTTAAGTGATTATCCAGTGCAATGCAATACTTACGTGATATATTCTCTGAGATTTGCAAGGTTAGTGCAAGTTATCGTTTACATTTTAAATTGTATTTCGAAATACATTGGAATAAATTGTTAATCTTTATTTCTTAACTTTGTTGTCGAAGTAAACAAAGGACTGTCATAGTTTATACGTAAGACGGATTTACGCTATGAGTGGGATATATTATGACATTACGCACTGATTTACGAAAAAAAATTTAATGATTGTAACGCAAATCAACGTGATTTGCATTCCGATCTTTTTCGTCCGATCGTTCTTAGTTCCGTTACTAAAACCGTTTTTTTTTTTTTTTTTTTTTTCGAGCGTGGCGGACGGCCTGACAGTCCACCTGATGGAAAGGTCTTCCAGGACATCTGCAACCTAAGAGGAGCGGATGTGATGCCGGCCTTTGAGGTAGGTGTACCTCAGTGGTGGTTAAAATATATGCTCGTATGAACATTACTCGCTTTAATGTTAAGTTTGTTTATTGTTTCGAAATTGTTTAATTTCGCGCCAAATTATGAATAAATAATGAAACAAAAAAGAGTCCTCAAGAAAAGACTAATCTAATTGCTCTCGTTATTAAAATAGTCTGCAGTAACTTTGTGTGTTTTATTATAGTAGAGTTATTGAGTTAGACATACATTTTTCTTTATAGGAATATCTTGCTTGTGGGTTGTGTTGTGATCGCACAGTCTGCCTAAGTGGAGATTACGACAATAACTAACACTAATTTAATGGCGGTCCAAGTCTTGTAGTGGTCTCCTACGTTCTGTTATTTCATAGGCCGTCCAATAGGTACTTGCTGTTTTTAATTGTTGCACTGTCCAATTTAATTACAAAAATAATCTACTGTGAATGCTTAACACGATTTTAAAAAGCACTATAAGAAGTCATTTGTCACTTGCAAAACATAAAACACAGTTATGTTTCTATTGAAAATAAAGTAATTTTATTGTGACCACAGTTGTTTAAATAGTAATACTGCATTACTTTTTAGGTTACTTTTAAAGATAACCTCTTTTGCATTCAATTAAACATTCAGGAAAAGGAATTACGATACAAGTTAAAATAACATAAGGATTCACCGTGGTCGATGTTTACGACAAGTCTGTAAGAACTTCCGAATCTTAATTCCATCACTAGCCTTCAAATATTGATTTTGAAAGAGTTTAGAAGACAATTATTAGTAAATAAGCTACTCACCCAAAATCAGGTATTGGATTCCGAAATAGTCCTACTCCATGGGAATATATATTTTAACTGATATCACTGGTATAAGGCACTATCTTAGTTTAGTTTTACGCTCACAAATGAATATTGAGGACGGCAGAGGCGCGTGTTTCTTAAGCGCCGTATTGAGGTAGTGTGGTAAAAATGGCTTCCCTCACTGTTTTAAGCCGAAACATCGGCTCACGAGAAAGCTTGACATATACCTATATTTTTTCTAACGAGTATCTACAAATGTACAATATTTATAGCACTGTACTACCAAACTTTACTAGCAGAAAATAATGCTACTGCCCCGTGTTAAGTAAGATAAATACAAACGAATACATTAACTAAAATCGGAGCTGAAATCAGCACATTGAGCACATCCCTAGTATGCGTAACTACGAATACTGCATTGCGCATGCGTGTATTGTAGCGACCTCGCCCCTCTTGTTTGATCCCTCAATGAATGACGTCACACCCGTATAAGCAGGGTAAACCGCCCCTAGTATTGATAAGTTTTGGTTTATATCGCAATATGAATGTTTGTGTTGTAAAGTAACTCTCTAAATGACCGATGATTAATTAGATTACTTAGCTTTGAAATATACCTACATTTTATCACTTGCTTTGCTTTTGTACTATATGGCTCTTTGCGAATTTGTCCAAATTTATTTGGTAAATATATTATATTACTATTACTTGTCATTTAAATTTTTGTTATTCATCATCATATATTTTGTCGGGAGAGCAACCTTGTAACCTGTAATCTTTCCCTTACGTAATAAAGCGCATGGGGCCAATCTTTAGTATTCGAAACGAACCTAAAAAGTTAGAATTCCATTTCTTGATACCCAAGTGCTATTCATCATCACAGCCCATAACAGTCCACTGCAGGACTTGTGGTCTCTCCCTAGAAAGGGGAGGTTATTGCCGTAATCTTCAAGCTTAGCAGGAGGGTTGGAGATCACAGTGTTGTAAATATAAGAATGGAAATCGCTGCTACCCATTTTCCAGCCTACGGAGACTCTAGATCTTTTGCCTTGAAAACATTATTCGCCTTGTACGACACCCATGAATGTAAAAAGGGTTGGTGCTATTCTACTCTGCTAGACACCACACGGTACCACCACCACACCTAGGTATTATTGCAAATGCAGTATTTAGATGTAGATAATTAGGCACATATCTATCGGCCAAGTAGTAGACGCCTACTGCAGAACGCTGCGAACCCTCTGTTAAGTGGTAGACTCTGAGAGATAAGAGCCAGGAAATCTGGGTGTCAGCCGAAGGTGTCTATTGGAGCGCAAAGGGCGAAACCTCCTATGAGCTTTGGTGTCAGTACCAGAAATCTACTTCAAACTCGGAGGAACACAACTCGGCATATCAAAAGGTGGCCGAAGAATTGACAATGACACGGGATGGTGGAATAGGTAGGTGCAGGAAGCAGTAACAACGCGGACGGCCCAGCTGGCCCCGCTCTACGATGCGTTGGTTACTGTGGAGGGGCCCAAGCTCGTCTACAATCAGTAATACGATTTGCTTCTAGACTCATAACGGAAGCCATTTTTGACGTGAAACGACTTTTTAATCACAATGAATACCAAGTCAGAAAACTAGACCGTAACGAAAATGTCTATAACTGCAAAACGGTTAGTCTTAGATACATGAATTTAGTGTCATTGTTTAGTGTATAGAGTCAGCTCGCTGTTTTGACCTTGAATTTGCGCCAGGGGCTGGTGGTGCGGCGGGGGAGGGGCACTGCATCGAATGGACGAAGCGAATGTCAATTCAGTGTAACTCATGATTCACACGTGATAGGGCGGTGATTCTTACGTGTATTTATTGAGTTTGTATACAACAATATATCCATATAAAAATACGTGTATTATTATTGGAACAATATTTGTTGTAAATATAAGCAAAAGGTGTAAAAAAATATACGAATATTAAATATGTCGGCCTCAGTCATTAGCACCGTGCAAGAGTCAGCAAGAATTACATTCGTAAGCGTGTCAAAGCTGCCAAGGTACGCTAGTCCCGTACCACGCGAGCATAGACGTACACGTTAAAACTAAAGGCCGTTTCTTCCGACACAACCCCAACCGATGTTTTTCAAGTTTTTGGTCTAATAGTGGATGGATACTGCCCAATAGGTCTTTTTAAATTATTTTTTTCCAAAGACGGTGAACCATCCTCCTTTACACGCGCGTTTCGCGTTCACATTTGAATCTTTTTGCTTCCGACTTTTTAAATGTATGCTGCCTTCTTGACAGTGTTCCATTTGACAAGTTAATATATTTTCATTGATATGTCAATATTGATGAAGTGTTTGTGTACCTACAAGTTTTAATTGTTACAAATATCGAAAATGTTTAATCGCTCCATAATGCAAAAAATGCAATATGTAAGTACTGAATAGTTTTGTGTAGAGAAGGAAAGCTCATTAAAGCACTCGTTTTACCTTCTGTTATATCCACTTAGACCACGTTAAAATTACATATTACTTGTTTAAAGCGGATTCTATAGAATATTATACCTACAACTTTAGTATTTTTTCATTACATGTTATAGGCGGGTCGGACAGATATCTAATCGACTAAATATAAGTACAAATTTGAAATAGTAAATAATTGGAGATACAATATATGATCAGTACCATTCACAGCACCGTCTCAGATCAGGCTTAGTATTATATTTGAATGAATTTCCTAATACGAACTTAGAATATTTGGTTGGTTTTGTTTGGTTTTTTGGGGTGTGCACGGTGTGTCATTTTTATCTTACAGTTGACGAGAAATGCACACATCTCTTTTGAACTACCAAGTTCAGTGTGTGTGCACCGAACATGATCTGCTCGGCCAAAAGTAATTTGCAATAGCTTTAACAGTCAGTAGCATAACGCCAGCAATTTAGCGCTGCGTGTATCAGACCCCATATTTTATTTATCATTAGGTACTGACAAATACTCAGCAGTATGGTGGTCGTTAAGTGGTCACACGCTCATTTTATATAGTTTTCTACAAAAATTTCTCAGCTATAAATCATTCCACCCTCTATTTACTAAATCCCATTTTTATGACAAGGGCTTTCTTTTGTCTTCTTACACTCACCGGCACAATGACCAGTTTTCCTGTGGGTATAGTCTGTTGATTTCGAAAAGCATCAGTAGATGGCGCACCCACAATTTTGGTACTTCTTTTTTAAATCTGTATGATTGTGGCAGTGATGTCATGCAGCCAACTGATAGTAAAATTAAAAATAAAATTTATTGTTTTAGAGAAGATATGGTTGTCGACTGTTTCTTTAACTGTCTCAGAAATAAAGTGGCATTATAACATTACACATTTTATATTGTCTGATAAATGTGTCATTTGTGGATATGGTACGAGTACGTACGACGCAGTCATGTCTCAAAAACCATTTCCTAGGCATAGTGTACAATTTCTTCCAGCCCCATTACTTATTTAATCTGTCTGTTCAAGATCGCCAGTACTGCTATCGCTTTTTGGTTGTACGGAACCACCATACGAATGACTAGTTCCAACGTTTTCGGATTTCGTGAATACTTTTAAAGACTCTACTGGCTGTATGCTATTCAGATTATTTTTATTGAATTTCTATATATGCTCTACTTCTTTTTAATCGCTTCCATCCATGTAATCTTCATTTTCATGAAATAATTTAGCAAGAGTAAAAGTCTAATGAAACACTTAGTGCAGACGCTACTAAGAACGAATAGACTTCTAAGATGCTTTCCTCATCATCATCTTGGCATTAATACCCCAGTTGTGCCCTCACCGTAAGAGCATCGGTTAGTATTCAACACAGGAAGGCGTTTGGAGGCCTCATGTCTTGGGATCCGTCCTAACCTAGGGCCTGCCCGAGCACACATGCTACAGTACATAACTTAGAAAACAGTCATTGGTACATCGCCGGCGCGGGATTTGAACCCGGAACCTCTGGCTTACGAGTCGGGTACTGTAACCGCTCGGCCACCGACGCTCCACTTCTAAGATGCTTTACTAAGTGTAAATAATGATAAAGACCAACTAATCTTATAAAGTGCATTTGTAAAACCTTCATTTTGATAAATGTTTTATAAAGATTTTTTATATACGTCTACAAAAGTACTTAATTTTGAATGTTCGCTTAGCACGAAATGTCTTTTAACATGCCTTTGTAGGATAAACCTTCTTAGTCAGGAGAGATATAAATCTTTTTTAATGTCTTTATTCTTATAAAGGATAATTTATAAAGGAATTTTTCTAGTTGGGTCTGTATTTAATTAATTTCTTCAGTACGATAGTTTTTTTTCGGTAGAGTTTTTTATATGTGGTACAATTATGATCCGTTTTCCACACTAAAACAGCTACAATTAGAACAGCCTATTACAAAAAACAGTCCACGGAAAAAAGCTATGTGTTGAAGATTTTTCTTTAATGCTATCCTTAAAATCTATTGAGTATTTATGAAGTTAAAGACTACTTTTTGGCATGAAACCTTGTACAAAACACCACCACTTTCATACATTTTTTAAAACCTACTCCTACATTTGAAACATTTTGTTTTAGAAAAACCGGACCTAAAACGCTTTGACGTTGTAGATGCAGGCTCGATATCTGTCGATGAGGATTGCATCGATGCATCGTCACGCTCGTGACTTTCTGGTTTCCTGAATTTTTTATACCACTAAGGTGGCAAATCAGCCTGCCTTAGATAAAATGACTTTTTAAATAGCACCCTGATTTTGCGGGTTCCGTAGTAAAACCCTTTTAGTATCGCCATGTCCGTCCCGTCCGTCCGTTTGCCTTATCTAGACGAAAAAAAAACAGTTTATTAATGTTAGGTCAAGGTAGTTTAGGTCAGGATCCAGCGATTTTTGGATATGTTATACAGCTTTGCCGCGGGTTCAGCAATATCCATAAAACACTGTAATTTAGGTACAATGTTTTTTGGCTCACTGTCTAAACTAAAACGGTACGTCGTCAAGAAAAATGTTCTTCTACCGAATCAAAGGTTACAAAATGCTCTACAACTTTTGCCTTACACACGTTTCAAATTTCTAACCGTTTACGAGCAACACACTCTCGACTGTGGCGGTAGGTCAAACTTCCGTTACTTAGGGAATTACTGGCGCAATGCTGTCATGGTATTAGCGTAGATCTCTCGCGTTATCGAGGTCTTGTGTGGCATGAACTCCCAACAGTAAAAGCTCATATCGAGTTCATTAAAAACTTTTAATGATAATGTAAAGTTTTTACTTTAAAAGATTAAATTTTTAATATATTTTGTTTTATCTTATACGGCAGACCAACAGACAAGTAAATCACCTGATAAAAAGTAGTCACCGTTGCCTATAGACATCAGCATCACTAGGGGAGTGAGACTTATCTAGTAATAAAGGAGAAACTTCTCAAAAGACAATAAGGACCTTGTTAGTTTTGATATTCAGACCGATTTCATCACTTTAAAACATTTCATTATGGATTATTCTTTTGTGTAGTGTTAGTCAGAGTGTTAACAAACAGTTTTTGAGTTTATCCATCGCATTCATTTTTAAGACCAGACCAGATAAAATAAAAATAATCACTTTGGCGTTAATGTCCCGGGGCTATCGTGCACGGGACCCCGAGGTTTGCCTTGACCATGATCCAGAATTTAGCAGACCATCGTGATCCTGTTAACAGGGGAACCTGATCTAATTGGATCATGGTTACACAACAGTCGCCTGAATGTGCAAGTTTCATCACAATGTCTTCCCTCCCCGTAAGAGCATCGATTAGAGTTCGACTATTTGGAGACCTTCCTTTCTTTTAGATTCCTTTAGGGTCGGCACAGTATTTTTTCTATCTTCATTCATCCCTATCCGCTGTCATTTCCACGTTCACCTCTCGCTCACTGATATCCCTTAACACGCAATTGGTCTTCCCCTTCCTGTGTATTCGTATTCATCCATTCCTATTCAATACCCTTATGGTTACATGATTTTAATCTCTGCGTATAATTTGGCTAAACCATGACAAGCGGCCACTTTGAATCTTGTAACCACAATGTTGGGGGCACTTTCAAGCTTATTCTTATGCATTCGTTCCGTACCCTTGCCCTTTAAAAGTATTATTGGCTTCCTCTTTCCTCTCTAGCTCAGCTGCAAATGTTGAATTGCATTCACTCTCGACAAACCTGGTTGGGTTTTATCACCTGTAGCCACAGAGCATACTTCTTTCATTTCATCGCCTAAACCCACAGTTTGTTGTACATCAACTTTTGGCACGAGACTGTTGGTCTGGTTCCATTTCTCCCGACAAGGGTAGTAGAAATTCATTACTTAATTCTGCCAGAATTGGCGGTGGTGGAGTGGCATCTGGCTGCGCACCTATGTTCTCAAGGAGCATGTAGACGATCTGGGAAAATGTGTCTATTTAGGGAGCAAATTCCTGTTGCTTTATTTTTAAAATGTCGAACAGTTTGTTATAAATTAAATAAAAATTTATCATTTGAATTTCTGCTCAGCCAAGAATCGAACCCGGGATCTCTTGCGTGGCAAACCGGCATGGTAACCACTGAACCACTCAGGTCATTTATTAAAAGTGAAACATCACGCCGTGTTAGAGTGGCGAAAGCTCATGTATAAAAGAGACAAAGAAATTGCTCAGTCATGGGTCATATATTCGTTTTGCACTAGAAATTACATAAATTATGTTTAGTACGAAAAACGTAAAATATGAAAATTATCCAATAAGAAAATGGTCCGAAAAACGTCAAATAACAAAAATGAGTTGTACAAGTAAAGATTTTCGAAGGTCAGCATACTAGGCTGGTCCAAAAGTTTTTAGCCAGCGGTTTGTTATACACCCTATTGTTTTAATTTTTGTATTGTTTAAAGGCAAATTTTATAACAAACTCCTTGACCAAAAATCACTAGTGGGCAACTTTTAGTTATTTTTTTATCGATTACTAGCTGACCCGGCAGACTTCGTACTGTCTTAACGATAAATAAAAGACCTAAACTTTTGTATAAAATGATTTTAAAACAAACAAATCGAATCCGTATTTAATAAAAAAGCATTTTTTGAATAAAGCATGAAGTTTTATTATTATTATTTTCGACACATCATGTTGCTTACTTACAAAACAGAGTTTTCCTGAAATACTGGCTATTTATAAGGTTTAGTTTGATATTTACAGACACACACTGTTATGATACAGTCTGTTAATCAATTTAAAGCTTTCGCATGTTAGTTGTTAAGTGGAGTGTCTTTACGTACTGCCACAAATTCGATGATTTTAAGCATGCATTTAGTTCATCAGCAACAGTTGATCGGGGAATAACTGGAAGAGTCTGACAAAAATCACCTGACAACAGAATCATGACCCCACCAAAAATATTTTGGTTGTCACGAAGATCTTTCAACGTTCTGTCCAGTGCCTCCAGCGACCTCTTATGCGCCATTGTGCATTCATCCCAAACATTAAATTTGCATACCTGTAGGATCTTGGCCATTGCGCTATTTTTGGCGATGTTGCAAATTGGTGTTTCGGTGATTTGCATGTTTAATGGTAATTTCAAGGCAGAATGTGCAGTTCGCCCGCCTTCTAGAAGAATCGCAGCTATTCCAGATGAAGCCAATGCTAGAGCAACATCATTTCGCGATCTGATCCTCGCCAAAAGCAATGAAATTAAAAACGTTTTTCCGGTTCCTCCGGGAGCATCAAGGAAATAAATTCCACCAGATCCACTGTTCACAGCTTCTATCAAAGTGTTGTACGCAATTCTTTGTTGTTGATTTTATTGTGGAACATTTGTACGAACTGTTTCGGCCAATGCTTTAATGTCGTACTGTTGTTCTCTTTGCAACTCGTGGTTTAATGCATCGTGCATATGACGATTGGGTGCTGTCATTCCCAAACACGACAATACTTTATTTGCCATCAATAAACACATATCTTCTATCATGATCAATGTATCATTGTAAATTTCTTCAGTCATTTGTAGTGTAGGATTCAAAGTTTGACGGCGCACACGATGCAAAACATCCTCAGACATGTCATCTCTATACTTAACCCAAAAATCTTTTGGATTCGAACGGAAACATGTCGATATGATAATCGCAAACAATGTACGAATTTGATGCGGCGGCGATGAAGATATTACGGAATCCTTGAGCGTATCATCCCAGTGCGAATCGTTCTCAAGTAAATGTAATAGTTGACATGCCTCACGGTAAGTCGCACACAGCTGTCCATTAACTGTTCTCAGTTGTTTAAACGATGTCGGACCACGAACATTCACCAACAACAACCGCAAATAATAACATTCATCGTTATTTGGATGTACTGTGTAGATGCGACCCAGAGCGTCTGAAGCAAATACATTTGGATGTCCTTCAACTGGTGTTCCTTGTTTTCGACGCTGAAACGATTTCGATGATGCGTTCCATGTATAATAGCGTGGCATATCAGCATACAGCAAAGTGCGAGCAAAATCATCAGTTTGACAGACTGTGAAGAAACTTGTTAATGTTGTCAACGGTGGATGTGTCGCTCTGTCTGCCGCATTAGATTCATTAAGATAAACTCGTTGACCATTTTCTAAATGGACTGCCAAATGAACTACTGTAGGGTGTCTTTCATGTTACATAGCGACCCATCTGGTACTGTGATCTTTCATCATTTGCATTGGTTACACCGAAGACAGCCATATCACTACCTTTGTTAACATATTTACATATGTACTTTATCGACTTCACAGAGTTACAATATTCCACATTGATGTGAGTATGGCACAATCCAACGATTGTCTACATCAACATTTTGTCCTCTTACCTTCACAACTACCGATCGCCCATTGTCCGCAACTGATCGCCGACGATACAATGGGTATCCATCATTTCCCGTTATGGATTCATTTCACTTTTGTTGAGTTTCGGAACGCGACATTAGATCCTCCAACGCGCACGCGAATTTGAACTTTATGCAGCGGTAATAAATTACAAATTGACTCTCCATTTTATTTAGAAAACGTTTGTATGGGAAATAGAAAAGGGCTGTTTTGAAGGTTTTCCCGGCAATTATTCGAATTTTTCTCAACTTTTAAACCTTCATAGACCTCCACGAACATTTCAAAACCAAGATAAGATAAATCCGTTCAGCCGTTCTCGAGTTTTAGCGAGACTAACTCGTATATAGATTAGAAATAATTTGTCTGCTATATACCAACCCGTACGACGGAGGTGACCCGGGAAGCATTTTGTAGTAAGATGTATTATGATTATAAATATGGGTTTACGTTTATAGAATCACATGAAATTTTTATCAGCCCCTTGGATGAATTGTCTCTTGCCTATGCTATTTTCGTTTGTTGATTTTATGACTTTAAACGAGATCAGAGCCACCTGAAACATTAACCTAGACCAGGGCAGCCGCCAAGTCAATCACTCTAGAAAACGTCATCAGGGTATAGTCGCTGATAAAATAATGTCATAATATTACTAGCTATGAGATTCATTATGAAATATAAGGTCTGAGATCGAGATAAAGATAAATAATGTAAACAAATGGGCTGTCACTTAAAAAAAATAACCCAAATGGTAGATTATTTTATAAAAAATTATTACATTCAAAATGAAATAAAATCATTTAAATATTTTAAAATATTTTTCTGAATGAAATAAGGAATAATGAAAAGAAATGTAAGTGAGAATTTCTAAACATTTGGTTCGTTGTTACAGTACATTATTGCAAAGGCTAGGAAAGTAAGGGATTGACCGACGCCGAGACATATTTAATTAATTTCTCAAATAATAATATCTACTTAAAATAATATAAGATTCAAAATGGGGGACACTTCTTTCTAATATTGGAGTTTTCTAACTAGTGTTCTAAGACTAATAGTTTCAGAGTTACTTATTACGTTTTTAATTAATTGAAATCGATGTTTCGTTTTCGAAAAATTATCAGCCATTGTAAAGCACACTGTCAGTGTGCATGATGCATAACCATTTGGTTATGCAAACAAAAGGATTTTTACCCCTGGATAATCTCTTTGACACTTTGAATCAGTTGTATGTTTACATTTTTTATCTTTAATTTCATCTCCAACTTTAGTTTCAATCCCATGTAGTTTCTATCATTTTTTCGGACCATAGAAATTAGGTATCATGAATTAGCACAAGAAACTTTCTATTATTTTTTAAGAAAGTGGGCTATTATTCGAGAGACAACCTTCCTAACCTTAAGGAGTTGTACCTGGGATCTAATCCTCATTTCATTCTGAATCTCATGCTTGTTAATGTTGTGACATTTCTCTAATAACGACTTCACCATTATGACGTTTTCTGAAGTGACGGCAGTTGGCGGTTGCCTTAGTCAAGGGTCATATTTAAGGTCGCCCTGACCACGTTTAAACTAATAAAATCAATAAATGACAATAGCATGTGATAAGGGCAATTCACTAAATGCGCTGATTAAATTTCCAAGTGATATTTTATGCGTTAACCCAAATAATATTATCATATACATCTGCCACGAAATGCTTCCCATATTACCAGAATAGTATGGATTTGTATTAACTGACATGTTTTTTTAATATTCGATAAAAAAATAACTAATGGTCGCCGGCTATTGATTTTTGTCCAAGCAGCTTGTAATAAAATTTGCCTTTAAACGATACAAACATTAAAACAATAGGATGTATAACAAGCCGTTGGCTAAAAACTTTTGGACCAGCCAACGTATCTAGTGACCTTAAGGCTAAATAAAAGTAAGGTATAATAGGACCACGCTAAATCCGTATTGACTGACAGTAGTATAAATTATAAAATGTGGATATTGCAATAATCTGGGGATAATCTGTCCTTGTCGGTCTTCTTGTAAACATTCAGTTATTTGGCTTGAACTTGTACTTTTAGTTTAAATAGTTAAATACAACTATTCAAGATGATCGATTTTGTAGTTCAGAAGTTACGCCTCATTATTAGGCCCAAACTACTTGAAACTATATTAACTAACTATATTAATAGAAATAATTATCTTGGCGTTAATGATCCGGTTGTGCTATCGCGCCCAGGGTCCTTGGCTATGTTATATCCAGGATTTGGCTGATCAGATACTTACAGCAGAACGGCTTCCATCTTACCTCCTTTCTGTCGCAGTCGGCTGATTGCGGAGATTCGAAAACTCCAGCACAAACGCGCACCTAACTTCCTCAGCTACCCCCTCTAGGCCGGGCTTGAGAACTGAGCCCTTCTCCACACTGCTGTCCATCACTATTTCGGGATGTCCGAAACATTTTGTTAGGCCAGTAAGCTCAAGAGCTAAGTGGACACCAACGGAATCTGTAATCCTGCGAAGGGCTAGCTTTATAAGTAATGAGTCTGGAAATCGTTAAACTGTTTCTGATAAAGACTTGTAAAAATATGGTTCTTCCTCCATATCTTTCAAGATGGTAGCAATCACCAGAGGTTGCCAACACTTGAGAATGTCGTACGCTTCATCTTACAGCAAGAAAATTAGTATGGGTTATTACGTAAGCGAATTGATCCGATGGCCACACTACGTGGAGATTACCGTAGCACCTCCCTTTGCACCCAAAGAATCTATAGTCTGCTACATGTTGTTCGCTAAAAGTTATGTTGCCGGTTTTACGGGTCAAAGTGTCTTTCATGGAGTATGTTTGCCTCAGTAGTAGAGGGGGTTTAAGGAAGGCACCCGGTACAGATACCCTACAATAATCTTTACAGCCAAGGTTTGTGGCCTCGTTCGCTATCTTAATATGTTTGCTTAAATCTATCTAGTCGGATCAGTCCTTGAAGGTCTTCTACTGACATGGAGCAATGCCCAGTGTAAGTACTGGTCGGAGGGAAGAAAGTTCACACCCCGCGTGTCACTCTTCAAAAGAATGTGCCCTTTTTTCAGCGCAGCTGGGTTGTTCCAATTATTAAACATGTATTTCATCTCCCCATTATGGAGAGCGGATTGAAGGTGTCTGTCCCGTCTAAATATAGGCCTCCTCTTTGCCTCTCTGTATTGAGGGTTGGGGTCTTCTTCCTCCATGGTATATATTATCACGAGATACATAGCGCGAAAGAGAGCGATGTTGACATGTTTCTCAGCCGGGTACCCGGCTACCCCGCAGATTGGACCGCCGCGTACCCGGCAAACCCATTACCCGGTACATCTCTAGTTCATACTACGAGGAAGGACATAGTATACTTTTTTCCCGAAATTTATCTTAACACTGATTTACAGCGTATATCTACCTGGGCTAAATCGTTTGGTCTACTAATAAATCTTAAAAAGTCTCAGGCTCTGATCATCGGCAGCCCATATATGTGTAGGCGGCTTGGTAATGTCACTATTGTCCTACAAATATTATTTATTAATATAATATTATACGACAGTAATCCAATCTCACTGAGTAAATCAGCAAAGGCCTTGGGTTCTATTCTAATTTGTCCTGGGTATCTCACGTCAACTAAGTCAGAAAGAGGAGTCATTTCCCGATCCACTCACTTCCACCACCATCCACCATTCAAAACTGTAATCCCTCTAGTCCAATCTTTTCTTCTTCCTCTTCTCGACTACGCTGACTTCTGCTACTTGGCCACTGAGGAGATTTTGAATAAACTGGAGAACCTTCGAAACTTATGAATCCGGTTTATTTTTGTGTAGAATGTTATGCCTGTATTTGGTTAAAGTACCTATACACTGTGCAAGCCTTACCTGAGTATTCATATTGCACCTCTCTCTTTTGTAGGCCTGCTGGAAGAGATTTCTTTTTAGAGATTAGCAGTGCCTGCTGTGTTGTGACTATTTTGTACTTTCTCATAAAATTTCTTTTGTACAATAAATTGTAAAAAATAAAAATAAAATGAAATAATGTTGTAACTTCAATTTAATACTAGATTTTAGACTTGTTTGATTTATGGTCATCATCGAACAAACTATCACGCCTACGGACACACTTCTAGTCTCAAAATGAAGGTAAAGCTTGACCAGCAACAGAGGTGACCCGTCAATCGTGGCACTAGTTCTGCGTTTTATGTAGCAACACCGGAAGGATGTAGCATTCTGTGACAGAGTTCAAATGTCGCCAACAATGGAACATGGATAAGAAGGAACGTGACCGAAAAAGAAACTAACAAGTCCCAGTTGTGAAATTAGAATAATGACGTTTCGGAAAAAGACCTAGCGACCTCCTTCATGGTATCATAATACCAAGAATCATAACATTTGACGTAGTAGACGTTGACACCTAAGTCATACAGTATAAACCAACTAATTTTAAGTGGTGTCTAATAATGAAGGCGGCTCATTAAGGTTATAGAATACTCAATAGCGTCGAATTATATTTCCTCTATATAGTGTATTATTGCCAGTAAAATAAACTTAGTGTACTCGTTTTTCCGCAATGTGTCAAAGTAACCTGAAGTCGTGGTATCCCTATAATTAAATTTGCTATAAATTCATTTCCCATTCATTTCCCCGTAGATAATTCATTATACCTGATATTTCGGTCGAAAATTTGTCACTGCCATTTTTCAAGTTTTTGAAAAGAAGTAGTGAATATTGGGCATCCTGTATCCTCGGACCTACTAGACTTACAAAATTGGATTAGGGCTCAAACTGTCGGGAATTTTGTCTACTTTAAAAATTCTCGTCAGAGATGTCCATAGGGATGTCCATAGGCGGCGGTGATCACTTTCAATCAGGTGGCACGCTTGCCTGTTAGTCTGCCGTATAACATGAAAAAAATCGAAAATGCCAGTTTACCGCAATGACAGCGTTTTACCTACCAATAAAACGCTTATTAATTAACTTACCATATTCGAAGCCTAATAATATTGAGAGTGGCAGCACTGCTTTCCGCTGATTGGTCGATTTATATACCTGTCCCTGTCACACATCCTTCATCCCTTTCTCACCTCCTTCCACCATGGCGTGGCGCTCGCTCAGCGAGAGCCTTCGTATCATTGTGTCTCATTAATAAAATTTTGTATAATACAAGTAGAATTTAAGTCTACTTTGCACTAGGCAGTTTATAAAACTTAGGCTTCGAATATGGTAAGTTAATTAATAAGCGTTTTATTGGTAGGTAAAACGCTGTCATTAATAAACTGTACCGATATTCGAAGCCTAATAATATTGAGATCTGTCTGTTATCGCCTGGTGGATTGATGTCAATGTGATAATTGTGTTAACAAAAAGAAGTAACTATAAAGGAACATGTAATCAAACTAATATGAGAGGAAAAGGAAATTGCTAGTGAAAGAATGTGTGATTATAAGATGCCTGTTGATAGGAAATAGATGTAAATAAAAACGTCAAACATTAAATTTATGTATTTTAAATAACTTTAGACATAGCACTCTTTGAATGCACAAAACTAAATAATATGCAATATTACATAAACAATTTGGATTAGTAAACAAAATAAAAAGTTGAAGTCTACCTTCAAAACAAAGAAAAAGTGAGTTCTAAGAAAACCAAAATAAATCTTACATTTTGACATGATTAAATAGGATTAAACAGATTAGTGATCGTTGTACTGGGAGCATCAGAGTGAACTTCACGTCGATAGAACCTTGCAAATGTGTTTGGACATCTCCAATTTCCTCTCGCAAGTATCTCGTCGAGTGGGAAATTAAGGATCCAGTTCTTGGAAGCCACTGCTGGTCTGATGCTACCTGCCGAGGCTTGTATACCGGCGGCTTCTAGTATGGACTTAATCCAGTTAGCAATAACTGTCCGAGAAGCAGCTTTTGGCGGACCACAAACTGTAATAAAAAGGTTATTGAGTTTACAGATGCTTCGTCTGGGCTGTGACAATTCTATTAAAGATTTGATCCAAAATACAGGATTTAGTGCATCATTGTCAGTATTATTTAACAAACGCCACCCTGACTGTCTGTAATTAGAACTATCTGTTTTAGATCCGTACAACGGCCAAAAGACTATTTCATTATTGGAAATAGTACAGTGTTTATCTTCTATGGATAATAAAGTGAGGTCATGTACTCGACGCCCAGAACATAGTAATAAAATTAATGCAGTATGTCTTGAACATTCATGAAAACTTATGTTTGAATTAAAATTGTTAGCAAGAAATGAAGATACTTTATCTTTGTCCCAAATGGCTGGTTTAGGGTCCTTTGGCTACTGAATAGCTATTGCTTTTAAGATATGGGAAACCAAAGGGTGCGAGCCAAGATTATCCACTCTGTTTGGGTTACATAAATTTGAAACTACAGATTTATGAAATATTATAGTGTTATAGGCTAAACCATCCGTTTGAAACAGATCTGATAAAAAACGAGCTAAATCCGAACCTGATGGAGAGTGATGTGATACGTGGTTAGCAGCTGCCCAGTTGCAACAACGACGCCATGCTGCTGAGTAGGACTTTTTTGTAGAGGCTCTCCAACATGATTTGAGCAGGTCCAACTGTTGAGGTGTCCAATCTGTTAAGGCCGTGTCCCACCCCCACATTTCCATACTTCCAGTGTGAGATCTTGTGTCCTGGGCGGTGGTTGGCTCGTCACTGTATCTATCAGCACCTCTTTCAGGTTGCGAATGGTAAAAGGTGCTGCTACCGCCCGGCTTTTCAGGTCTGGTCTCCAAAAAGCTTTCTCCCACTTGGGTGCCACAATCAGAAAGAATCCTGTGGCGCTGTTCAGGTGAGCTAAGACTTTCGGCATTAGGAAGTGAGGTGGAAATATCCACTCCAGTCTGTAATTCCACGTCTGAGAAAACGCGTTTATGAACTTCGCTCGTTTGTCTCTAGCGTCGAGGCTCACGTAAGCTGGGACAACATGGGCTTGTCGGGATGCAAACAGGTCTATTTGGGGATGGCCCCATTTGGAAAAGACTATCGTCGTTATTTGCGGCAGTAGATGCCATTCGGGATGGTGAAAACCTCGAGATAAATGATCGGCTTCTATGTTGTACCTGCCTGGGGGAGGTGGAAGAGCGACAGCCGAATGTTGTGCTTTTGTAGGAGGTCGTAAATTTTGTAGGTGACAGTCATTAGAGTCTTGGACTTTGTACCCCCCTCGTTTCGGAGGTAAGAAAGAGTAGTTTTGTTGTCTGATTGTACTGACATCGACGAATTGGCTAGGGCAAGACCTTGACCTTTCAAAACCTTTAGAAGTGCTAACATTTCTTTGTGGTTTGAATGTAGGGTTATCTCTCCTGAGGTCCAGGTGCCCTTGAACTGTTTGTCGTCGACTTGGGCTCCCCATCCGATGCCAGATGCATCGGTCGAAATGAAGTGAGATACAGGGGGCGGATGCAGAACTGAGATTTTGTGATAGTTTTTCAGCCACCACGATAGGTTTGTTAATACATTCTTTGGAAGAGGGAATACTTGATGTGGGTCCTCGTAGAGCAGCAGGACATGAGAATGTTGAAGTAAGTTCCGAAAATTTAAACGTCCGTGCGGGACTACTAAGCTCGCAAAATTGAGACTGCCCACTAGGCTTTGGATTTCTTTTAGACTTGCCTTTTGTCGTCTCAACATTCGCTCTAATTTTAATCGTATGCCTTTGCACTTGTCGGGTGGCAGGGATAATCGGTTTTGGAACGGATTCCAAATGAGGCCTAGATACTGTAACGACATTTGAGGGGCGAGCATGGACTTTTTGTAATTTATCTGCCAGCCCAACGATTCTAAGAGGTCTACAGCTAGCAGAGCTTGAGCAGCCAGGACTGTCCTGTCTTGGTGGACCAAGAAGTAATCGTCTAGGTAGACCAAGGTTCGGATCCCTTTTTGTCTCAGCACTTGAGCCACCCAGTTTGTGAACGTTGCGAAAATCTTTGGCGCTGATGATAGGCCGAAAGGTAAACACGTCATTTGCAGGTACTCTTGGTCGAAGTACAGGCGTAGGAACCGTCGGTGGCTTGGTGCCATCGGTAGATGAAAATAGGCATTTGAGAGATCGATTTTTACGAGCCAATCGTTGGGCTGAATAAAGCTTTGAACCTTGTGCTGATTGACTAGTCTGAATTTGCCTGCATATACAAAATGATTGAGTCTTCGGAGGTTGAAAATCGGACGGCAAGTCCCGTCTTCTTTCGGAGTTAGAAATAGGCTTGACAGGAAGCCTGGGCTGGGCTGGATCTGTTCCAGGACACCCATCTTTTTCATTTTTATTATTTGGGACTTCATTTCCAAAGAAAAAGGGGTTTGAAGCAAAGGGACCAAGTTTGGTTTGAATAAAGGAGGTTTTGTTAAAAATGGGATTTGATATCCTCTCGATATTATTTTTAGAATAATCGGTGGGGCCCCTAAATTCTCCCAAGTCTGATAGAAATCTGTTAGCCGCCCGGCTTGAAAGTCCGAGTCAAAATTTACGTTTTAATTGACCCCTGCGGGCCGAGCCCTGTTTAGGTTGCCTTGAGCCTCGGGGACGAAATGTTTGGCCTTGCGCAGGCAATCTACTAGGACCTGGCATCATCGATTGATGATATTGGGGGTACACTCCTTGCGCAGGAGGATATTCCAAGGGATATAATACGGGCATGTCATCCATAGGCGGCGCCACCCTGCGAATACTCACTGGGTTAGCAAAATTTTGAATGCCTTGCGCAGGCATTTTATTGTTTTTTGAAACGTTAGCTAGCGCAGCCAACGTGTTTTTAGAGTTTACAGGTTGAGATTTAATAGGCCAGAATATTTTGCTCATACCTCCATTTTTCTCAATCGTTGACGAAAGTATGTCGGATTTAAATAAATTATCACACGTAGCTGGAATTTTCCTACTTTTTATAAATTTGTCCTTAACTGATCTAAGGATGGAATCTCTGCGCTGCTGTATTAAATCTGCACGATGACCACATGCCATTTGCAGTAGGTCATTAGAGATCTTTTGAAAATCACCAGAGAAAAGTTATTTAATTTTAGACTCGATAGTCTACTGAATCGGATGACTTAAGCCAACTTAAAACGACAACAGAATTGAAACCCTTCTCTACTGACTCGTGTTGTTTTATTAAACCTTGCGCAATAGCGGCAAAGCCCCTTTCAGTTAATGCTAGGTTTGAATATTTATCGTAGGGTTTTAGTTCCTCGTTACACTCGAGATCAGTAAAACCCGGCGTGGAACAGTATTTTTTCTGAACGTCAGAATATCGAACCTCAGACCAGTCGTCTGAATCGAGGTGTTGAATGGCTTTAAGTCTATCTAAATAAACAGGGTTAAATTTTGGAACAGCGGGTTCCTTCAGAACAGTATTTACAGTTAAACTAAATTCAGATGGAGGGTAGGCCTCGTTTTTTGTTAACTCGCCACTAACGTCTAAGGAAACATCACTATAATTTTCCTCATTGGGTTTTTGAGCAATATCCCTGGCACAGAACTTTAGGGTCAAAAATTGTTGAATTCCACTTACTTGAGCAGTCAAAGCATTTAGCACGCTTTCAGTATTCTCAAGACGACGCCGACGTTTGCAATCACGTAGATTTTTTGACTTGTGCTTACGCTTTCGAGACCGCGCTTTGCTAACCGGCGTGGAAGTTACCGGCGGCGGAGGCGCAGGCGTGTCAGATGGGAACTCAACTTGCGCTTCCACTACATTATCACTTTCACTACTAGAGCTCGAGGATGATGATGAACTAGAATTGCTCATTTTTATCGGAATTTCTAGAACTGGAACAAGTATATATTTAAATTTATAGTATATAACGAACGGAAAAAACCGTTTGAATATAAATGATTTGAGCAGTTACCCCAGTGGGTCTCACTCACCACGACCGTTCAGTGCGAAAATCAGGACGCCAATGATACGAAGGCTCTCGCTGAGCGAGCGTTACGCCATGGTCGAAGGAGGTGAGAAAGGGATGAAGGATGTGTGACAGGTATAGGTATATAAATCGACCAATCAGCGGAAAGCAGTGCTGCCACTCTCAATATTATTAGGCTTCGAATATCGGTACAGTTTATTAATTATTGCAACTTTAGCGGAGCGTCGGTAGCCGGGCGGTTGAGTATCCAACTCGCAAGCGAGAGGTACCGGGTTCGAATCCCTCTGCGGCCATGTACCAATGACTCTTTTCTGAGTTATGTACATTAGTTGAATACTAACCGATGCTCTTACGGTGAGGGAAAACATCGTGATGAAACCTGCAACCTGGTCAGGTTCCCCTGGTAGCAGAGTCACGGAGGTCAGATGGTAGTCGCTCCACTTTAATTACCTGATCGCCAAACCCTGGATCATGGTCAAGGCGGACCCCGGGCCCTCGTTCTCGAGAGCACAACCGGGATATTAACGCCAAGATGAGTATTGCAATTTCAGCAATTTTTGTGTAAGTTATGACTAGCCTATTTAATTGTGAAACAAATAAAAAAAAATTAACAATACAACATTATCAACAATGTACTATAAACTCTAATGCATGCAAAGAAAATAAAAGTTGATTAACAATGTAAATGAGGGTAGATGCACATTTACTCAATATGTGCAGTCAGCTATCGATCTCGGCCTTTCATTGACGTCCCAAATACCATAATCAGTAATAAAGATATTCAATAGAAACTACTTAACCAAAATAATTTTGGACTCCCGTCAAAGCTTCGCCGCGGAAGATTTTCCTAAAAGGACAAGGAAAAGGAAACTAAGGACAAAACGCGTGCGCCTACGCTGATGGATTACATGGCACTAAGGCCTTCGGGAGGGGCACTTTCAATTATGGTTAAGCGCTAACGCCACCAACATCCCTAACATAATGTATTCAAAACCGGGGCAGCTATCCCACTGGGGCAAGTATCCGAGTTTTACCCTATGGCAATAACCTCCCCTTTCGTGGGACTGTTATGGGTTGTAATGATGATGAAACATTTTATATACTATATTAACTTCTATACGCATTCTACAAGCGATAACCAGCGTCTTACAATATACTTACAAGGTGATGGTCTAAAGCATTTCACTATATCTATAATAAAATAACAAGAACCTTCAACACAAAATATTAAATAATTTTACCAATAAACTGAAACTGTTTACAAATGTGTCTTGACAATTAAATTGGTCGTCACCGTGACGTTTGGCACGCATTCTACCTAAAGGGGTCACTACTCAGCTCTGGAGGTAGCTAACTTTCCAATCTCTGTGGATTTCGTCATCATAAAATGTGGTTGTAGTGGCCGGTCGACCCGATAACGACTAGGATATAAACACCATATCCCACTTGTAACTCTGACCAATGGGATTTTCTAATACACATGTGGATGACGAGTTTGGTAGTGAGTTCCGATTGGTATTTCTTGAGACGGTTGTCATTAGCAACGTTGGGGCCCTTATTACAATTCCATTGTTATTCATTGATATTTTAGCTAATAAATATGAAATATTTCACGAGGACTTCTAAAACTCTACAAGTCATAGGATTTACTAATCTCGAGTAGAACTAACCAAGTATAACTAATGATTAAACGAACTTCCCTGTAGTACCTACGTGATATTCTATCATAGTATAACGAAGGCTTTGTCCGAAGAGATTAGAACTCGTAACCCGCTCTCCTATGGAACTTAGTTCCTCAGAATGCATCATGCATAGTTCACACAAGTACTTACATAGTGAAATCATAATATTTACTAGTATTTTCGGACGAAGCCTTAATGACCCTATCATTGCGTTTCTGATACAATACGTCGAAAGGTACCAGGCAGGAAGGTAATCAGGCACCATCGCCGCGCCATCCCGGTACTCGCCACGGTGGGAGGTATCCAGCTCCGACAGATACGTGCTTGAAAAATAACGATACCGCAAAAGCAATATGTAACATGAAACATAGTATAAAATAAAGCCGCTTTCCGCCGTCAGTCTCTATGTATCTAAATACGCATAGATCTTTTAAACTATGCAACGGGTTTGCAATGCTGTTTTCAGCGATAGATGGTGATTCAATGGGAAGGTTTATAAGCAAGAAGAAAAGAGTAGGTAGGGGTAAAGCAGGTGCACGCGACCGAAGTCGCGCCAAGTCCACTAGTTAGTTAATATATCAGATTGATGGGTTGTCTTTTAAAAGCAATTTTTCCCACAATTGAGAAATATGAAACAGGTGCAAACAGTCAGATCAATAGGTATCACACACATGAATTACTGCTCGAAGTAGGCTCCCGTTGGACTTGACCTCTTCTTGTTGAATCCATTGAGTCAAAATCACATAATATCTGATTGTGTGTCATCATAGTGTGTCAAAATATATTTAAGTAATTAAAATGAGCTTCGAATTTGCGATAACTACCTATAGTATGCTTTTTGTTTTAGTCGTACTATTGTTAAGCTATTATTTAAATTTTCAGGCAATTCAAAGGATCCCATTTATGAAACGGAAAGGTGTTTTAAAAGGTTAGTAACTGAGGAATATTCATGTTCAATTAATGCCTTTAAGATATCTGAGAAGACACACAAATAGGTATATAGAAGTTAAATTAAAATGAAACTAGATTTTGGTATTCAATTTCCTCCTGGAAAGCAGGATGTGTAATCCGTAATAATAGTTATCTAAGAAATTTACTTTCAATCTTTTTTCAAGTATACTTTTACTCAAATATTTGATAATATACATAACAGATCAAAATTAATACTTGGTTTCGAAAGTATAGAATTTTAAACCAAATCATGTTTAAATGCCGACAAGTCCTCCGATGAGCTATGGGACTTCGAAAGTGATTAGCAGACAAAGGCACTTGATCGCGATGAGTGGAAGAATCTGGGGGAGGCCTTTGCCCAGCAGTGGGATGATTCAGGCTAATATAAAAATAATAATAATAAGTCCTTAAAATGAAATAAAAAGTTCTATCTTTTTTATGGGTTTTGACATACCTACTTACCTCTTTTCATGATATCGTCAGTTTTGCCTAAGCAAAAGTAATTCATGAAGTAGTTATTACAATGAAATGATTGAATAATGCCTACAACGTTTCAATGTAGTTGGATGTGGATTTTGGCAAAATTTTGGCAAAAAAAAGACGTTATATTTAATGAAAATTTGCAGGAACAAAACGGTACGGATCGTACGTCGTTCAACATCATCAGTCAGACGTTGTGATAATAGGAGCAGGAGGCGCAGGACTACGTGCTGCCGTCGGTTTAGCTCAACAGGGTTTTACAGTAAATCTGGTTTCTAAACTTTTTCCAACGAGATCACATACAATTGCTGCCCAGGGAGGAATGAATGCATCCATCGGTAATAACTTAAATTAATACATTAATTTTTAATAAATTAATCAGGTAACTTAAATCTTGTTTTAGCCTTTTTTTAAGTGGTCCTCTATCATAAAACGTACGTTATCTTTTTTGTCACAAAAATATCTTTTTTGTCAATTTCAAATCAATTTCAATTCTTTTTATTTGTGGTACACAAGGTATGCAGTTGTTACAGTTTTATTAGATTGGTCCTCTGTGACCAGCCATCGGCATACAAATTTGGAGTGGTTAATAAAAAATTTGAATTTAAATAATTTCAAATACATTATACATTCAAGAATATAAAATTAGTCTTAAATAATCATTAATAAATTGCAAGACTACTTCAATAATAATAAAAATTTGAATGTCAATAAAAAATATAATGTCAAAGTAATTTAAAAATTTTATAAACCTTAAATTATTAACAATATTCACAATTACAAATGTCAAAATAATAAAAATTATTAATATTATAAAAATGTCTATATATGTATAAAACATATCTAAAATCACATTCTTACTTTCGTAGGTAGAGACACTGGGTCCGTGGGGACCGGGAGCCCATCGAATTTTTAAAGATGCCTCAGCACACCTCGTCGAGGCAAGTTGTGACCAAAATGCTGGTCTTTATTTAGCACAGCGTTTAAGCATTGCCATTCAACGTGGCAATGCCGCCAGCATTTTGAGCACCTTGCCTAATGGCAGCGGTTTATGAGATTAGTTTATTAATTATTGTTAGTATTATTATTATTTTTAGTTTTAGTTAAATTTAGTTTTAGATTAACCTAGTTTTAATTAGTTAAGTTTTGTTATATTTTCTTACTTTCTATTTGTATTCCTTGCACGCCAAAAGAAACTCGTCAATTGTGTAAAACACCCCTTCAACAAGAAAACTGTACAGTTGTTTCTTAAACTAATTGAAATGTTCTGCTTGGCGTATAGTTTTTGGGATAGCGTTGTACAATTTAGGGGCCATCGCTAAAACACTCTTATTTATTAAGCGGTTTTGCATGGATGAATATGGAGCTGGTATCGACGTAGTGCGCTTTCAACTTGCGGGATAAGATCCAGATTTGTTCGCACAAATAATTACAATTTCGTAGACATATCCTTACGTTTCAGGTTACAGATGGCTCTTAAGCATCTTTTTTGCGCCTTGAATACAGCTTCCTTCACTGTTGCGTTGCCCCAGAAAATAATCTGAAACTACAAGACCGTGATAGGCACAGTATTACGATTCACTACCTTATTTAGTTTGTAAATTGCGTATGACGATTGGTTTATCTTGTTACAAACATAATCGATGTGCGTATTCTAATTCATATTCCGATCCAAGTGTAGGCCTAAAAATTTTGTGACATTTGTGTTTTCGATTATTTGACCGTTATGAAAAATGTTTGTTTGTTGAATGTCCTTGTATCTTTGCTTAAAATTAATAATTTTAGTATTATTAAGATTTATTTGTAGGTTGTTATTTTCGAACCAGTCAATTATTTTAGTTTACAACGACCTTTGCTTTCTCCTGGACTATCGTGTGATTGTGAAGTGCCACCATGCCTGTGTACACCACTCAGGAATATGCCAACATGCACTTTATTTATGGCGAATGCAGAGGGAATGCTAGTGCTGCGGCTAGACTGTATCGCGAGAGGTACCCAAATGCTGATCGTTATCCAGATCACCGAGTTATTACAAATGTGCATCGTCTACTCTCCACAGAAGGCATACTTCCAAACCGACCACATGGTGAAGGAAGAAGTTCCTTGCCTTACGAGGACGTAGTACTTCAAGCAGTTGAAGAAGATCCAAGTATTTCGGTACGTGCAATCCAGCAAAGCACAGGAGTGCCCAAAACTATAGCTCACCGAATTTTACAAAAACATGAGCTCCACCTATACCATGTACAGCGAGTACAAACCCTGCATCCTCAGGATTATCAACTTCGGGTTGCGTTTTGTCAAACGATGCTACAAAGACACCGGGAAGATCCGCGATTCTTAGAGAAAATTTTGTGGTCGGATGAATCGACATTTAAAAAATACGGTTACATGATTTCAATGAAGCATTTCTCAATGAAGAATATCCGGGCAGATGGATAGGTCGGTCTGGTACGATCTCGTGTCCAGCCCGTTCACCGGACTTAAATCCATTAGATTTTTTTTACTGGGGGGCAGTGAAAGAGAAAGTTTATTTTAAGCCAATCGAAAATGTAGCTGAGCTTCGGCAAAGAATTACGGAAGCAGCTGAATTTGTCAACAACGGAAGATTTGCCCGTGTGATAATCCGATCTTTTTTAAGAAGATGTCGAGCTTGTATTGCAGTTGAAGGAAGGCAGTTTGAACATCTTTTGTAAATAATAAATCTTTATTTCTTTATTTATTTATTTAACTGTTTATTGTACACAATAATTATATACAGAGAAATATAACAGTATAGAAGACACAACAGGCGCTGCTTATTTCTAAAGAGAAATTTCTTCCAGCAGGCCTATAGAAGAGTGATGTTAGACTAAAGTAACGCAGATACGACGTGCACAAAAAATGAATATATAAATACATAAATATATTATATTATAATTTATAGGTATATAAAGCTAGACATATTATTAAAACAAGCTATCAAAAATACATACATAAATATATAAGTTATGGACTAGACAGGGAAAGATAATACTCCTTGACTCTCTTTTTAAATATAGACAGTGACTGGCTGTCACGCACATTATGTGGCAGAGAGTTCCATAGTCTCGCTGCATGGACAGTGAAGGAGTAAGAGAAGAAATCGGAATGATGGATAGGGATGGACAATAATGATTTTACATTTGACCGACAAGGCTTGTCTTGGGCCCGGGAGAAGTGGAAGGAGTTGCGGAGATATGAGGGAACAGAGGGATTATAGAGGATATTGTAAAGCATAGAAAGGACATGAGCGTTCCTGCGATAACGAATAGGGAGCCACTTGAGTTGCGATCGATAGAGAGAAATATGATCATACTTTCGTAGACCAAAAATAAACCTTATGCAGACATTCTGCAAACGCTCAAGTTTGTTTAGTAGTTCTTCTGTGGCATCCAAATAGCAAGAGTCAGCGTAATCTAGGATAGGGAGAAGGAGGGTTTGGACGAGGGAGATCTTTGCATCTAATTGGTGTTTAATTTTAAACTTAAGGAAAATTTGTCCTAAATTTAACAAAAAGTTAGCATCTCTGACTTGAAAGCATCACTACCTGTCTCACTCACATTTCATGAATGACTTTCCGTCTCACTCGGTCTTAGGCAACGCACTAGAATAATAAAACTAGAATAAATCCTTCAAGAAACCCAGTTTCGAAAAATTTCGAAACTGGGTTTCTTGAAGGATTTTTTTTTTCCCGTAATCAAAGAAATAATGTAGCAAGTATTATACCATTTTAGAAACCTTATTTAATGCGTCAATTTTTAGTGCTACTTGCCAACCTGGCGTAGTTCTTTTTTTTTCAGTAAGATTTGTAGCAACAGGAGTTAAAAAACCATCACAGTACATACAGTACACAGTATGTACATTTTCTCGATAAAAAAAGAAATGCCTATAATTTAAAAAATTCAAGACTTAGATTTAATTTTTTATTTTTCTAGTAACTATTATGATTTGGACTATCACCCGATTCCGGCTTGACGTCGACTTACGGGACACCCTGTATATCATAAAAGTTGTTGAAAGAATCAGTTTGGCATTATTGCTTGAATATGTTTCAGAAAAGGTTAATTGTCCGAGACATTCAGCAAACTTCTTTAAGTTTTCTTAAGAATAATCTCTTTTTTGTGTATACCAGCTGGTTATAGTGCAGTATTTTTTTTACAGGACAGCATACTAACTAGGCAGTATGGTCCGAAATATCGAATTCTAGCACCTTACCTTTGCTGCCTTTAATATTATGAATTATTATATTGTCTATACATATACCACTTTCCAATCTTGTTGTTGGCTCTCTAATTGCTAATTTTAGATGATAGGCCGAAATGACATGCGCAAATTCAGATGAACAATTAATTTTTTTTTTTAATATTTATATTAAAGTCACCACATAGAATAATTTTATTATTATAAGCATACTATGTCAAAATGTTTAGATTGGTCAAAATTCTTTGGTACTCTATACAGGCTGATTATTATTAAGTTATGAACAAGTCATTTGATTGCACAGCATTCAATCATGTTTGGTAAACTGTAATTGAAAATAATGTCAATAGTTTTATATTTATTTTAATTTCTGACTAGAATACAAGCTCCACCGCTTCTACTACCGCGTGAAAAGCAGTTCGCCATGACGAAGTCAGGCAATTTAACTACTCGTAGTTTGCAGTCGTCGTATAACATATTGTGCTCTGTTATACACATCACATCTACGTGTTTATCGTTAGCGCCTAGTTCGTATAAACTTTGAATAAGTAAATCTTGTTTGTTAAATAAACCGGTTACATTCTGATGTAATATGTTAAAGCTGTTGTGCACGAAAATAATTTTTTTCATTTGATATGTTTAATTCCGTGGTGGTGTGTATAGGTTTGCCAGGCGAAATATTTATGGATACCATTTTTTGGCTGGGGGCATTGACATTTATAATAGGTTAAGTGTCTGTTTGAGTGCTACAGTGTGCTACTGTTACGAATTCCTGCTGAAAGAGGTCTACAGTTGGTTTGGGTATTCTCATCCTTGGACGTTAAAGTTTCAAATGTTTCCTTCTTATGCAAATTCTGTACCTGCGAAGACATATACATCGTATCGGGTCTTATAGTCAATATGTAACATTTCTTTCAGTAAACATCTAGAAACAAAAGTTGAGTAAAATTTACATGCAGGCAATTTCCCATTAAAATTTAGATCCAGAAACAAACATTTAGAAAACTTACTACACAATAACTTAATTTCGTAATTTAGTTTGCTCTCTTTTAAATAGGAATTTCTAGGAACTTGACAGACAATAATTTTTGGTGTTTTAATAGCAGACAGCCATAAAAACAGACTCGATAAACATGCATATGGGTCACTATCATTCATGCCACTCATAATTATGACGTAGTCGTTTGCATTAAGCTGAAGAAGCTCGTTCGTACAGGAATTTAAAACATCTGCCATTTTAGCGCCAGATTTCCATATACAGGAAACCTGGAAGTTTTTATGTTTTTACCTTGTTGGTCAGCTAATATGTATATATTCTTCTTGCTTTTAGTATGCGTATTTTTAGGTATATTTATATAATTTTTTTCATTTATTTTACAAATTCGACTTGCAATGATCTTTTCAGTTTTGTGCTTATTTGATAATTCTTTATTTTCTTGTTCATTGTATGAGACTATTGTATCATTAGTTATGCACTGAGAACTATTATCTTCTTCAAATGTGGCTAAAGGGCTTACATTTTCTTCTGTCATTATACTTTTTAATTTTGTGACCCAAACTTTGACGTTTTTTAGCGACAAGTAGTGCTTGCCTACTTACTTACTTATCATGTTGTGGGGGTTATAGAACTATAAAGAAGGGGTGCCTCAAACCTCTTGGTAGTTTCGCTAGTCAGCCTCATTAAAATTACTTCAAGGCCTGGTTTCCAAAATTTGCAAAATTTATTGAATTTTATTCGATAAACAAAATCCAAAGCTATGCCTTTTTGTAATATTTTTTCAATATGATGACGTAAAGTACTTACTGACATTTTACATTTAATTTTTAAGTGCTGAACTAAAGACAATAAACATTTATAGTAAAAATCGCTGAATTTGACAGTTGTTTGGGGAAAGTATATGGAATAAAAAAACGGAAGCCATCCATTCAATATAAATTCTTTAGGACAAAGTGGTAAAACTGCACCGAGCCCCACAATTTTATATTCAAAGTCACAGTGTGTTAAGTTAATTTCTAATTCTGGTAATTGCGATTTCATTATTTGGAAAACTCATCATCATCATAACAGCCAGAAGACGCCCACTGATGGGCATAGGCCTCCCCCAGAGATGTCTACAAAGGCCGGTTCTGTGCCTTTCGCATTCAGCTGGCACCCGCGATCCTTACCAGGTCGTCGGTCCACCTTGTGGGAGGCCTACCCATGCTGCGTCTTCCGGCACGTGGTCGCTAGTTTGGAAAACAATATCTCAGGTAATCTGTTTTTTATTTGGCATCAGAGCATAAATTGATGACCTTGTGTTAACTAAAAATTCAATGCTGCCGAAATTGCCGTGGATGGTAAAAACTGATAAAATAGCTTAGGGGAACTGCGAAAAGCGGCATCCACAAAAAGCTCTTTTGTTTCGGCTATTAGTGTCCTCGACTCTTCAGAACAAAGCAAGAGAATATGTGTTTTCCCATCATTGTTGTCGCCTTATATTATTTATGTTATTAAAAATTTAAGGCGAAAAGTCCTCTTTAAAATTAGTGAGTGGCCGAAAGGTATTCGACTCGTAAGCGAGAGGTACCGGCTTTGAATTCTGAATTCTAACCCGGTACCTCTCGCTTGACTCTTTTCTGAGTTATGTACATTAGTTGAATACTAACCGATGCTCTTACGGTGAGGGAAAACATCGTGAGGAAATCTGTACATTCAGGCGACTGAATGTGTAATTATCTGGTCCCCCGGTCCCTCGTGCAATGAGAGTACAACCGGGATATAACGCCAAGATGATTATTTACAGTCCTGAGTTTATGTTGTGATATGACATCGGCTCAAACGTAATAAGTAACTCGGAAACTATTAGTTCTAGAACACTAGTTAGAAAACTATAATATTAGAAAGAAGTTGCCGCGATTTTGAATCTTGTATTATTTTATGTATTAATATTTGAGTAAAACAGTATATTCGAGTATGTCTTGGCGTCGGTCAATCCCTCACTTTTCGAGCCTTTGCAATAATGTACTGTAACAACGAACCAAATGTTTAGAATGTCACCCCATTACCAGTGGCATAAATTAAAACTACACATATTTTATTGAAACAGCACAAATACGTAACAAAAAAACATTGTTCCCTATTTAATTCAGTAAAATATATTGAAATATTCATATGAATTTTATTTCATTTTGAACGTAATAATTTTAATAAATATTTCAATGATTTTAAATAATCTACCATTTGGGTTATTTTTTTTGTAGTGGCAACCCATTTGTTTACATTTTTTATCTTTAATTCGGTCTCACACTTTAGTGTTCTATTATCATTATCATCATCGTCTTAGCGCTTATCCCGGCCTCTGCCAGGATCCGCTTTCCTACTCATTCTTCTCCACTTCGCCCGGTCTTCGGCATCCTCAAGCCCCCTGCGTCTTATCTGCGATACTGCCACGGATGTACTCCTTACGTATTCGATCGAGTCGCGTAACTCCGCACATCCACCAGAACATTTTCATTTCGTTGGCGTGGAGTTCGCGAACGTGTTTCACTTTAGTGTTCTATTATATCTAGGGCCAATGGTTTCAGAATGGTTTCAAGTTTTTACTGAATGTACAAATTCTGTTGTATCTCGGGAACCGACTCGGAAACAGTGATAGCACCCGAAGGGACTTTTAATCGGGGCACTTAACTCTATAACATATCAAAATGTTACCAAAATTAACTGAAACCACATTTTCCTGAGAACTTTTGCGGGGTCCTTTCTGTTACGTTTCCTTTATTCGTGTATAGTTATATGAGTGATTTGCTTACTTGATGGCGCTGTGTGAATTTGTCCAAGCGTATTTATTTATTTATAGCTTTGTTTTGTGTAAGTGTGTATTAAGAAAAGATAATTCTTTCAATGTATTAACTTAGAAAAAAAATCCTAATTAAAAAACATAAAATGATAGCAGTCTGTGCG
Source organism: Blastobasis adustella (assembly GCA_907269095.1). Lineage (NCBI taxonomy): Eukaryota > Metazoa > Arthropoda > Insecta > Lepidoptera > Blastobasidae > Blastobasis > Blastobasis adustella. Next base: position 12,734,529 of record OU026114.1, read on the forward strand.
CGGCCGCGTTTGGTCGAAAAGTATGCCTGAGGAAGGAATTGTGAACCAAACGTATTCTTGGCACTGAGTTTCGAATTCGATTCTGCGGTTTGAAGCTAAATGTGGCAAATACAGTGCAGATGAGGCCCTGAAAAGCGATTTCTGGCTGTTCGCTTAGGTGAAGAGGCGGTCAAGCAAACGCATCAGGTGAGATCCGGGGTCGGTACCTACTTAGAGCAACTGGTGACATCGACAGCAACGTCAAGCTACAAGAGTGCTGCCTTCGACGGTACGGTTACGCCTTGCCGGACCGGCAAATTACGTAATGTACAAATGACTGGCCATGCGACGCCATGCGACGGCCATGCGTATATAGGGTACGGAGTGATTTAACGTCTTGATATTTTTATTCTACTTCAGCCGTATTTATAGTGACAAGTTTCGTGAACTTCCATATTAGTATACTAGCTGTGCCCAGGACTTCGTTCGCATGGAGTACAGGATATTTGGCATGTCTAATATTGAGCAACACTGTGGTCTATTGAAGAACTCTTATAAAAAAGGTGCTTTTTACTTTGAATTTTAAATTTCCGCGGTTCGCACAATAAATGTTGAAGAAAAGTGGTTTGTGAGTAGTCTTTATAATTTCGTCTGTGAAACGATGTCATTTTGTCGAGGCTCTCTTCGTTTGGTGATGGAATGAAGATGGGGGTATTAGATTGGGCAGTTCCATTGTAGTCCCCGAAATGTACCTATCCGAAACAAAGAAATAGCATAACCCTCCTAAGACAAAGAAAGTCTGTTTGTAGAGATGTTCCAGGTTTGAATTGGTAAAGTTATAAAACCAAATACCAAATATCAATTAGGACAGGAATCAGTTAAATTCGAGAGCAAATGCATTCGCTTTTAATTTTATACAAAACAAAATATTATCGAATTTTTTTTTTACAACCAGCCAGTATATCTGGAACAAAAAAGGCTACATACCTATCTGCCCATGATAAGAAAAGTTAGAATATTGAATATATAATTTGTAGAATTTATATTTTAGTAATTCAGTAATTCAGTTTTATTGCATAATCATATATCATTGCATGTTGCTTAGACTTTAATGATATTGCATGTTGCTTAGACTTTAATGATGTGTGTATTACAGCAAACACTATGGCGGAAATAATAAAATTTAGTTTTTCCTCTAAACTACGACTATTTTAGTCTTGTCAATAAATAATTAAAATTTTCACAACATCCACGAATATCCAATCCAGCAAATCCGAAGAACAAACTTCTTTGAAATGAATACTTTAACAATGCAAATAGTTCTCAAAACTACAATCAATTATAGAATTAACATTTATTTATGAAAAATAATAACAAACAATACAATCTAACACTACAAATATATAACAATTCTAAATTCCATTCGGGAAAGTATAAACTCAAGTCCATAGTCCATAACTTGGATTGGACATTAGACTGCTAAAGTAAAAAACAATTCGTTCGGGAATCGAGCCAGTAAAAATGAAGTAGAAAGGTACCTAATAATGTTGGTTTCTACGGTTGGTTTGTGAGCGGTAGAGATTTCAAACAAATTTGCTAAATTGAGGTCTTTGGTTTTGTTTTAGGAAGTATGCACGAAGACAAATGGCAATGGCATTTTTATGACACTGTCAAAGGCTCTGACTGGTTAGGCGACCAGGTATGTCGCATTTTTAAATAATGAGCAATTCACATTCTATTTTATCTTATATCTTAAAGCGGAATACATTTTTATAAACACTCATAGCGTAGTGTTCCAATTACATATTCGAAAACAGTTGTCTCAGGACTCAGGACACACTTTTTTCAATCCAGTCAATAAAATTTTAAAATAATACTTTATCTACACTCATAGCGTAATGTTCCAAATACATATTCGAAAACAGTTGTTTAAGGATACACTTTTTTCACGCCAGTCTATAAAATTTTATAAAATTACTTTTCGATACAGCCTTTCCCATACTATTTTCATTACAGCTTTATCGTAAAATAACTTTTTAATCATTTTACAACACTTTTCTATTTTAAATTTTTGTCGGGCGCCGGAACACGGCTAAATGTAGGCTGAATACCTAAATGTCTTAAACAAATTCAAAATTCAAATTTTCCTGTTTATATTTGTGATCAGTTCATAGTCTGTGGTTGTCATTATCTACATTTGGAATTATTTTCCCGCTAAACAGAATATTTTTTCTAATTGTTGTAATTTGTGTTTGTGAATGTTTTTTCTTGTTTGAAGCAAATAAATAGATAAATGTGAAAGTAGAGAAGTAAATTTCCCGCCGCTTGATATCCTCGACGCGTAGATACAACAGAACTGATTCGCAGTTACTTCCAGCAAAGTTGGAAATATTATAGGTACGAAATTTTAACATGAAAATATGAGTGTAGATAAAGTAGTGTATGCAACTGCATATAATTAGGTATTATATGACAGTTGCATAAACTACTATTATGATACAGCATTTCCCATACTATATTCATTACAGCTGTAACATAAAATAACTTTTTAATCATTACGCAACACTTTAATTTTTTATATTTTTGTAGGGCGCCGGGACACGCCGTAATGTAGGCTGAATACCTAAACACGTTCAAATTTTCCTGTTTATACAAGGTGTCTCAAAAGAAAGTTTATATTTAGTGGATCGATTAAAAAAAAAGTAAGCCGTGTATCGAAAAAATGTTTATTGATTATTAAAATACACAATTTGGGAATTTATTTCTTAAAAATAATATCGTCCAAATGTAGACCCTCGCGTTCGCGGCAATCATTTAATCGAACAGTAAAATTACTTATGACGGCTCGGCAGGTGGACTCAGTGATGGCTGCCATTTCGTGACGGATATTTTCTTTCAAACGCGCCAGGGAAGTCGGTTTATTGGCGTAAACTTTAGATTTAAGATAACCCCATAGGAAAAAGTCCATAGGGGTTAAATCAGGACTGCGTGGAGGCCAATTTATGTCACCTCTCCTGGAGATCAATTTGCCCGAGAAAATTTCACGAACTCGTGGCAGAGATGTATTATACGTGTGTGACGTTGCTCCGTCCTGCTGGAACCATGTTCTTTGGTTATAGCCCGGAAAGTTTTGCAGTTAAGGCACCAAGAAGTTATCTAACATCTCCACATAACGCTCTGAATTCACTGTAATTGCACGCCCCATTTCGTCTTCAAAAAAGTGAGGGCCGATAATTCCTCGCGCCCACATCGCTACCCATACGGTCAAAATGAGCTTCATCCGAAAACAAAATGTTGGTTAACGTTGAAAAGCGCTCAATTGCCTGATTTACGAAGTCAAGCCTCTGACTGGCATCTTGGGGCTTTAATTCTTGCACCAATTGAATTTTGTAGGGGTGCAGCTTTAGATCTTTGTGCAAAATGCGGTGTAATGATGATCTATGCACATTTAAAGCACTTGCGCGCTTCCAAACTGAAAGGTTCGTGTCATTACGAACAGACTGATTAACACTCTCCACGTTTTCTACCGTTCTTGATGACCTTGATTTTGGTTTTTCAAGCGATGTACCGGTCTCTTCAAACTGTTTGACCCATTTTCGAATATGCTAGGCGCATCATTTCAGTGGCGAAAACCTCGAATACTGCAGAATCTCCTACGTGCTACATTCGCCGAATCACCGTTTTTGTAAAACTCTCGCACGCACAACGCACGGTCTGCTCCTAAAAAACGCTTCATAGCGACTGAATTCCCAAGAGCCAGACTACCGATTGACATAACCCTCGCGCCCCTCGGATTCGTTGCGTTCACGCAGTAAACTAAATAAATATAAACTTTCTTTTGAGACACCTTGTATTTGTGATTGTGTATGTTTGGAATTATTTTCCCGCTAAACACAATATTTTTTCTAAATGTTGTAATTTGTGTTTGTGAATGGTTTTTCTTTTTTGAAGCAAATAAATAGATAAATGTGAAAGTAGTGAAGTGTATTTCCCGCCGCTTGATATCCTCGACGCGTACAACAGAACCTTACTTCCAGCAAAGTTGAGAAAATTATAGGTTCGAAATTTTAACAAGACAATATGAGTATAGATAAAGTAGTGTATGCAACGGCATATAATTAGGTATTAAAATGCTCGTATCAAACTATTATCATACGAGGCGTAGCCTCAGACACTCATATTTTAATAACTCCTTTTATATGCCAGTTGCATAAACACCTATTTTCAACAAGGAAAAAAAAATTAGTTAGATTGGTCCAACTTTAAATTATATAGTAAAATGTTTAATCTTAAAAACTTTTATATGACCGATTTTATGAGCTGCACAGTAAGCTTATGCAGCCGGACCACAAATAATCTCCAATTTAAACTAAAAAAACCCAGTTTCACAATTTCGTAGTAGTATAGTACTGAAGGCAGCACATTCACCTTGAGTAGGCTGTAACAACCAGCGTAAAATGAGTTAACTTCTAAGTCCAAACAGGGTAGGTTGAGGTGCTGTCTTCTGTTCACAAAGAAGTATTATTTATTTATTTTAAAATCGTGCAGGTAGCATCGATGTACCTGCACGATTTTATAATGGGAACAAATAATTCTTATCTCAGATTGTGGTCCGGCTACACGCTTACCAAGGACACATTATTCTGTTGATATTTTACCAAGGCTCTGTTTGTGCTGTATGAAAATATTTTGTTGATGAAGGAATGTAGTTTATAATATTTTAGAAGCAAAACGACATTGTTAGGAAAAGAAAAGAAAATGTATTTAGTAGGAATAATTATGAATTTATGTATCACTTTCACAACAATTTTGACAGAGGCCTACGTCACTTTCTATATAGACAGCTTTACTCGTACATCCTGTACTCTCGACTTATGTCTTGAGATTGCGACTTTGGGAAAAAGTTTATTTATGGCTTTACGCCATCAAACCCCACATCGCTTAGCCCTGTTGTAACTCCAGACATTTGTGGAGTTTGATACCTCTGCATGTATTTCCCCACGAAAATCTAATTGTGTCATTTACCGTACATTTCGTATTATTATTATTTTGTTTATTTTCCAGTTTAATTAGTAATTACTAATGATCTATAATTTGTTGATGTCGCACTCATTATACAGGATTCAATTCAGTATCTAACCCAAAACGCACCAAACAGTGTGTTTGAACTAGAAAATATGGGGATGCCATTTTCAAGAACTAAAGAAGGAAAAATATACCAACGACCTTTCGGAGGCGGGTCCACACATGAAGGAACACAAGTTGCTAAGAGAACTTGTTGCGTAGCCGATCGGTAAGCAATTGAACTTGCAAAATACACATTAATACATAATACACTGTTACTTACTTGTCTGAAAAGTTTCTGGACATAAGCCCTCATCAAAAAAGGGTGGATCCCACTTTATTCACTGACGACAAATAATCGTTAAGTTACGGGTGTTTTTTTAGAGGTGGAAAACAGCTAGCAGCACTCTTTTCTGTGACAGCCGATTTGGCAGTTCTTAATTGTTTTGAGGTTACTTTAGTTTGCCAAGAAGTTTGGAAGAATTTCCTACAGTCCTCCTTGGGTGCCCTAGATGACGATGTAACTAAGATCGACCTATTTTTTTCAACAGATTATGAGAAAGAGATGATTTGTTTAGCCCAATTTTTAGTAAACAATGTACTTCTATCTATATTTTCACATACAATAACATAAAAGTCGCTGTATGGCAACTTACGAGTATGCCAAGTTTTTTAAACGTCATAGAACGTCATTCATAAAAGTCCAGGGGTAACCAAATGGTTATGCATCATGTACACTTCTCAGTGAGCTTTACAATGGCTGGTAAACTTTCGAAAACGAAACAAATCCATTTACCCTCATTTATTCAATTTATTAAAAAAAGTGGCCGCCATTTTGAATCTTATAATATTATATGTATTATTATTTGAGAAAAGCAGTAAATATGTCTTGGCGTCGGTCAATCCCTTACTTTACGAGTTCTTGCAATAACGTACTGTAGCAACAAACCAAATGTTGAGAATTTCTCACCATTACCAGTGGTATAAATGAAAACTACACTTATTTTATTGAAACAGCGCAAATGTGTAAATCTTGCCAAAATCCCCACGCTTGTCAGGCTACGCCATTTTCCAGACTACGGAGATTCTTGATCTTTTGCCTCGAAAACATTAGTCGCCTTGTACGACACCCATGAATGTAAGGAGTTGGTGCTATTCTATTCTCTCTTACACTACACGGCCAGTCAGATATGTTATACTGAGTTGCATTTTAGCTTTATTTTATTTTTGCAGTGTTCACAGATTTAATTTTTCTGTGAAGCTCTTCTGGGCATCCATTGACCGCAGTAGTGGCAATGCTGTCCCACTCAGTTTGTCTGTTTGATTTTTGGCATTTCGCCCACAACTCCAAAAATATTAGTACTTAGACAAATTACATTTAGTAAAAACGAAAAATCTTTATTTACATGGATATATATTTTTGGATGGTATAAGAACGCATAGAGGAAATCATACATTTTTATTGATTAAGATTTTAATTTTGCAGGACTGGACATTCCTTGCTTCATACCTTATACGGTTACTCAACAAAATATAGCGATATAGTAACAAAATTTTGTGAATATTTTGTTTTGGATATAATAATGGAAGGCGATGAGTGCGTTGGTGCAGTTGCTATGAATATGGAAGACAGCTCACTGCATAGGTTTGCAATTCTTTATTACTTATAAGGTTCGGCACGCACAGCACATAATTAAATCTTCCAATCATGCGTGGTAGTCTGTGTGTCTTCCGATTCCTAACCAGCAGCTGCAGCTGAGGCACTTTAATTTTAACCAAAAGTCAGTAGCAAGAAGCCTACTATTCTAGTAGCCGAATAAGAAAACCACACCACCAGGCACGAGCTCGACCGTGAATTGAATTTACTGACTCGCCGCGGATCGGACGCACCGTCACGGACGTGTCGGCGCTACCAACGATACTCTTCGTCCGTCCGCTATATCACGCACTGTGGAAAGCCGGCTTTAGAAGCAAATATTTGATTAAGATGGTACGTTTTTCATAAAAATTTGATGGAACCTTTTATGTACATTCTTTCAAGGGTTTGACGTTTTTACTGTACGTTGTGCAATTGGCCATTAGTAAATGTATCCAATTGAGCGTGACATGGATTTCTACATGTTAATAATATAAAACAAAGCAATGAAACAGAAAAATAATAAAATCACAAACGACGCCATCTAGCGGCGAATTGTTTTTTTTTTTTCGATTTTATATTAACACGTTGAATTTAACACGTTAAATAAAAGTATAAACCTCAATACAATTACTAAACACTCAAACGAATGAAAGAATGGTAAGAGAAATTTGGTATGGGTGAATGAATGAATTTTATGCATTTTCGAGACTAAACTCGCTAACTCAAGCTTTGGCTTCGGTTAGCGTAATCATCCTCATCATCGTCATCGTCTTGGCGTTATGTCCCTGTTGCGCTCCCGCGCGACACAAATGACCCGGGTCTGTCTCCGTCCTACTCCTTTTGGCCCATTTTGCTTGGTCTTCGGCATCCTTTGCGGTGAGCTTATTGGCACGCATATCATTCTTGACGAGCCTTCTTGGGCCGGCTTCACCTTCCCGTGCCTGGCCCGTCACGATCATACCACCGAGATTAGTTCCCTACGCAAATTTCCGGTCTGCGCAAGTGGCCATACCATCGAAGGCGGCACTCTTGCAAATATCACGGATTCCAAGGCTACGATAGCGTAATCATCGTTACATGGTAAAAGATAGAACTACTGAAAGTAGGCGAATTGAATTCAAACCTATGGTTTTGTAGGTCCCCAGGGATATCTTAAATATATAAGTACGACCTACAGATCGATAGCGACGTCAAAGCCCGAATATCCGTGGCTTGGCCCAAATGGCGGGAGCTGACAAGTGTCATTTGTGACCCCAAAATGCCGATAAAGTTGAAAGGATCAGTCTATAAATAAGGCCGGGTTTGGTTAAATATTTACTCCATTCAAAGCACTAGTAGGTAGCAGTTTAACTGATCGATTACCTAATAAGCTTAAATGTTTGTTATATTTTAGATTTCAGGCTAAAAACACTGTAATTGCTACTGGTGGATACCCAAGAATGTTCTTTTCTTGTACTGCCGCCCATACTTGTACTGGAGACGGATTAGCTATTGCACTTCGAGCTGGATTAAAGCTACAAGATTTGGAATTTATACAGTTTCATCCAACAGGTTTGTCATTGAAATCTCCGTGCGTAATAATATGTTGTGTATGTACGGCAATTGGATCAATTTGTAATTTTTTGTTGTTGTGTTAGGATGTTTTCTCGTTTTACTCACTATAGCTATGTTCGCATGAGAGCTTTTTCGACGCGCCAACGAGCGTTATTTTTAACATCTTGAATATACCATAATTATGAATTAGAATTTGAATAAATTTCACATATGGAGTATTATTCCCATCTTTGGGCCGGGGAAACCGCCGACCTGCTTAATCACTAGGATTCCATACAGAGGCGCGCCGTTCGAATTGTCGACGATACCATACTGACAGGCAAGTTAGAACCACTGGCTGATCGAAGGGACTTTGGCTCCTTGTGTGTGTTCTACCGGCTGTACAATGGGGAGTGTTCTGAGGAATTATTTGATCTGGTGCCCACAGCACAATTCCGCCATCGCACCACCCGCCGTGGGCTGGGTGCTCATCCCCATTACGTGGACATCTAGTGATGTCCACGCGAAGATTCGAAAGAACGTTTCTCGCTCGTACGATTCGGATGTGGAATGAGCTCCCAGCCACAGTGATTCCTTTGGACTATGACATGGGATCGTTCAAGAGGTATATTAGAAGTTTCCTTAGAGGCGGGCAACGCATTGGTTGCGTAGTACCCCTGGTGAAGCTGATGTCCATAGGCGGCGGTGACCACTTTTCATCAGGTGGACCGGATGCCTCTTTGTCAGCCGGATAAAAAAAAAAAAAAAAAAATTCTTTAAATGCGGTAGGGGTACATTAACAATGTAGGTGGTACAATTATCAGAGATGCAGTTCTCACATTCAGTCAGTTTAGGCACTGACATGCAAATATAAATACATAATAACCATTAATTACATTTTATCAATTAAAGAAATTTTAAATTTAAATTATAATTATGAGAATTCTTAAACATGTCAGTCAATATTTCAATAATTTCATACTATGTCAATTCAAAATGTCAAATGTGTATGTTAATTATTAGGCTCAACACAATATAAATCTCAAATAAGTTATAAATGTCAATTCACATTACCAATAAATAACTACAAATAAAAATAATCAGAAAATTATTAGATAAGTTCAGGGACTGACTTACATAATATTACGTGTCACATCATTTTATTACTACCTATGTTACTCTTCTAGAAGCAGGTATTGAATGATATAAACTCAGCTACAGAATAGAAACATTCCTTTAGAAGATTTTTTTTCAATTCGGTTATAAAAATATTAAAGGGCTGGTTTTTTATTTTGTCAGGAACTTTATTATAAATGTTTATACACATTGAGGATGCATTTTTTTGGAAACGTGTGTTTTTTGGTAAATGTTCCTCAACTAGCCTATTTGTGTTTCTTGTGCTCCTTGGAAACATTTCTTTAGCCGTCCTAAAGCTGTTAGGTTGATCCCGTACAAACTTGCATACCTCATTTATATGTTACCGGCCAAACCCGATTTTAGGACAAACTAGTTTTTACTAGGCCAAACCAGTTCATCCTATGTGCGATAGAATAAACCGGTACAGACTAGGCTAAACTGGTCCGTCCTATGGCCAATAGGAGAAACAAGTTTAACCTAGGCTGAACTAGTTGAGCCTAATATGATATGTACACTTCAGGATAAACTGGTCTGGCCTAGCCTATACAAAAAGGGAATAATAAAACACCAGAACTAATAAAATCATGATGCATTTATTTATTAAACAACAACAATTTCACTTATTCTTGCAGGGTGTACTCTGATGACATTTGGAATTGCAGAGCACCTTTTTTTTCTTGCAATTGCACCTGTTTGTTGAACAGTTCTTTACGCAGCTGCACCTTACGAAACCTTGCCCTGATCCAACCGAATGTTTAGTGGCTGCAGTCCTCAGAGATATTTCAATGTCTTGCTTAACATCGCCCACCTCCAAAAATTTCTGAATGCAAATGTCGAATTCAGTTCTGAAAAAAAAAAACAATCCACACTTACAAAAAAAAAAATTGAGTAAAAAATACTTCTAAAGTAGATACAGTTCGACAAAAAAGATAGTTTTAAAAATTAGCAAAACCTACTCTTTTTGTCGGACTGTACCGTACCTGCAATATAATTTTTGCAATACACCATGTTTGGTGCCAACTTTGTAAAGGCCCTCATCATTTCTCTGAAGAATAACTCCAATGATGTTTCTGAGTTCACCTCTGCCTTTGTCTACGTCCGGAACAGGTAAAGTAATATTGTCTCCAATATTGGCAGGTGGGTGGGATTTGTCCGAAGAAGCTTTCATTTTTTTAGCTTGCTTTTCAAGATTTTCTGCCGCCGCTTTTCTAGCTTCTTGAATATTCTGTGTGTCAATTTCCATAACGCAACCATCACCATCTTCACTCTGGTTACAATTCGAATCATTTTCGATAACTTTTCTAAGGTCTTCCTCATCCTGAATGTCATTTATTATTTCTTGCGGCAACGATGAAGTTGAAAGCCCTACTCTAGGCTCGATCCCAAATAAGGCCTTGTAAGGTGATTGTTTTATTCCTGAGTGAAAGGCGCGGTTTTTCATGAACTGGACATATCTTAAGCCCTCCGACCATTTCGTTGAATCGTTGTCCTTCAACCAAGAACTTATCATGTTCTCTATATCTTGATTAGCACGTTCAACGGAACCCTGACTTTGACTGTGCCTTGGTTTTCCATGCACAATTTTAAGTTCTGGCCAAAGAGAAGCGAGCTCACTAATCACATTATTAACAAATTCTCTACCATTGTCAGATTGGAGAATGCACGGCGCTCCTATAGTCAAAAATATATCATTCAGGTTGTAGGCCACTTCTGCTGCTCTCTTAGATGTTAACGCACGCAGTAAAACAAATTTTGTTAAATGGTCTTGGTAAACCATAATAAATTTAAATTGTTCATCTGGTTGTGTCTGGAAATCGATCAAATCCACTTGACATCTGCTATTCATTTCAGAGTGAAGAATAGGCTTTGAAACTAATCCTCTCTTCTTTTTTGTCTTCTTTTGTTGACACACATCACACATTGATAAATAGAGGCTTATCATTTCTTTTGTGATATTAGCATATTTTTTTGATGTCTCGGCTAACATTCTGTCTCGCCCGCCATGTCCAACCGCCACATGAGCTGCATCAATCACATCATAAAGCTCATCAGCCTGTAGATAGTATTTTATATTCCCTTCTCCCCGCGCTATAAGTTTTGTCACATCTCCAATTTTTAGCACACCAAACCGATTCAGTCGTCTTTGTTGCAATGGTGTCCTTTTTTCCGACTTTTCAGCGCATTCCACTTGTTCAACCAGCTCCGAATATTTATCTGATGGCAGCACATTATAATGAGAAGACTTTTTGATTTCACTTTCCAAAATTTCTGTTAAAAACTTTTCTCTCCACTGTTTTTGATCGGCTTGTCTACTAGATGTAGAAGGCTCATCCATGATAACACAAAACAAAACCGTATTATGTTATATTCCTCTACTAATATTTATAATAATAACACGTAACAACTAACACGTCATCAATTCAAAGCGGAATGAGCGTTTAAAATCCACGAGCAGGCGGGGTAAATGAGGACGCGGGGGGCGCGCAGAGCGTGAGAAATACGATCGGGGGATTTCCCGCCTGCACAGGTCTCGATACGTACTCGCTTAAACATTTTTGACTAGGCAAAACTAGTATAGGCTAGGCCAGACCAGTTTATCCTGAAGTGTACATATTCATATTAGGCTCAACTAGTTCAGCCTAGGTTAAACTAAGTTCTCCTATCGGCCATAGGACGGACCAGTTTAGCCTAGTCTGTACCGGTTTATCCTATCGCACATAGGATGAACCGGTTTGGCCTAGTAAAAACTAGTTTGTCCTAAAATCGGGTTTGGCCGGTAGCATATATAAATACAAGGCAGTGGCAGGATTCCTAATTCAGCAAACAAATGTTTACATGGATCTTTAGGACCCACACACCACATACTGCGCGTATGCATTTTTTTTGCGAGATAAATGCTTTGTTTATTTCAGTGCAATTACCCCACAACAACAGTCCATATCTGAGCACCGAATCGACATATGAGTAGTATGGACCATAGCAGGTTTTTTTATACTGTTTTGCGCAATTTGTATAACGTAAAAGAAAAACGCCTTAATTTATTGCATGTTTTATTTACATGCTCTTTTCAATCAATTTGTTTCTCTAACATTATACCTAGGAATAACATGTTATTATTAGACTTTACGACTAAGTGTACACACGCGGGCAAGCGTTTATCCATCACCGTCCATTTAAAATTCAGTGTAGAAAATGCCGACTCAAATGTAACAAAAGAAAACGTACGAAAATGTTCTCACGAAATGTTGACGAGTAGCGTTTTTAAACAGTTTATCTTTTTCCTAAGCGACCATTGACCCAAATTAATTTTACATATATCTTGGGATTTATAGGTAATTATGAATTATCGATGTGTAGCGACATCTATCGCTCTATCGCTCCAATAGGGAAGACTCAACGATACTCACATTACGAGTACACGAACATAAGGTTAGCAAGCATCCGCACATAGATGACGCTGACCCGTCCTACATCGCGCTAGCAAAATGTGCCAACTCCGCGGCATATACATATACAACTTCCGACGATTTAATGTCAAACCCTTCGTCCCCTGGTCACAACACCCGGCCAGGTGGGTAATTACCCTTTTCTACCTTCTCCATCTTCGCTTGCCAAAATTGGCGGCTACCTTATAACCTTCACCGTCAAAGCGGTGACCCCGACGTGATCCTTACGTCTTCTCTACCCGAACTACCTACCCTACCTTGACCATAGGCGGCACGGACGCGTGCTTCCTGTCACGACCCTCGACTGCACGGACGCGTGCTTGCTGATCGCTCATCTGCGGCCTCTCACTGTCCCCACCCAGTCTCGACTCACTGTAGACTTGGGAACACCATCGCTTCGGCACAGCTCACACTAGAGCTTCGCCACGACTCACCGCATCGCCAGACTGACTACGCTACTCTAGTCGTTTCAACGTTTCTCGCTTCGGTATCGACCTCCAGTCTCCGGGGGGAGTACTGTAGCGACATCTATCACTCTATCGCTCCAATAGGGAAGACTCAACGATACTCACATTACGAGTACACGAACACAAGGTTAGCAAGCATCCGCACATAGATGGCGCTGACCCGTCCTACATCGCGCTAGAGAAATGTGCCAACGCCGCGGCATATATACAACTTCCGACGATCCAAAGATCCCCTAGCCGGGTGTTGTGACCAGGGGACCAAGGGTCCGAGTCCCCTGGTCACAACACCCGGCTAGGGGATCTTCGCTTGTCAACATTGGCGGTTATCATTATCTTACCACCGCCCAAGATGTTTTGACAATATATATTAACAGAGCTTGTCTTATTATTTAAGTCAAGAAATTACTGGAACCTCGAGATATTTCATAAAGAAAGCTCATGAGACAAAAATCTTTAACACATATTCTTACACCTCTACCTTACCTTACCTCACCTTATTATTCCACGAGCGATAACCAGCTACTTAAAATATACTCAAAAAGTAGTGGTCTAATTAACTTCACAAATAAAATAACAAAACGTTCAACACAAAATATTAAATTATATAACCAATAAATAAACTGAATCGTTTACAAATTTGTGTTTGACAATCAAATTGCTTGTCAAGCTGACGTGTGGCACGCATTTTATCCGAGAGGGTCGCTCTACTTAACCATAAAGGTAGCTAACTTTCCAATCTTTCTGGTATGAAAGCTAGTAAGTACTACGGCATAGAGAAAATAATTTTATATACAAGAAACCCAGTTTCGAAAAAAATTTCATTACCTACTAAAAAATATTCTAGTGCGTTCAAAGCTTGCCTAAGACCGAGTGAGACGGAGAGTCATTCATGAAGTGTGAGTGAGACAGGTAGTGACGCTTTCGAGTCAAATATTCTAATGGGTGAGTGAGACAGATAGTGACGCTAATGAGTCAGATACAGAGAAAGTCATTTTATGAAGTGTGAGCGAGATAGATAGTGACGCCACTTTTTTAATATTGGCACACGCAATACAGATCAGTACGTTACGCTCCTTCGTTTACTACGCATCTTTCCGTATTCGATCGTGTTATTTCGTACTTTCGACTTTTTGCTTCGTTTATTGGACTTGTTTGTTTGCTTGTGATTTGGCCAGTTTCGATCTCTTTACAACGACCTTTGCTTTCTCCTGGACTATCGTGTGATTGTGTTGTGCCACCATGCCTGTGTACACCACTCAGGAATATGCCAACATGCACTTTATTTATGGCGAATGCAGAGGGAATGCTAGTGCTGTGGCTAGACTGTATCGCGAGAGGTACCCAAATGCTGATCGTTATCCAGATCACCGAGTTTTTACAAATGTGCACCGTCTACTCTCCACAGAAGGCATACTCCCAAACCGACCACATGGTGAAGGAAGAAGTTCCTTGCCTTACGAGGACGTAGTATTTCAAGCAGTTGAAGAAGATCCAAGTATTTCGGTACGTGCAATCCAGCAAAGCACAGTAGTGCCCAAAACTATAGCTCACCGAATTTTACAAAAACATGAGCTCCACCCATACCATGTACAGCGAGTACAAACCCTGCATCCTCAGGATTATCAACTTCGGGTTGCGTTTTGTCAAACGATGCTACAAAGACACCGGGAAGATCCGCGATTCTTAGAGAAAATTTTGTGGTCGGATGAATCGACATTTAAAAAAGACGGTTACATGAACCTACACAACTTACACGAGTGGCACGTAGAGAATCCGAATTTAATGAGACAAGATAGATCTCAGTATCGTTTTAAAATAAACATGTGGACCGGAATTTTAAATGGAAGAGTCATAGGACCTTTTGAGTTGCCAGAGATCTTGACTGCTGAAGTTTATTTAGATTTTTTACAAAACAGTTTACCTAGTTTACTGGAAGACGTGCCACTCAGTATTTACAGAGAGATGTGGTATCAACAAGATGGCTGCCCAGCGCACTATGCCCGCTCAGTTAGAGCATTTCTCAATGAAGAATATCCGGGCAGATGGATAGGTCGGTCTGGTACGATCTCGTGGCCAGCCCGTTCACCGGACTTAAATCCATTAGATTTTTTTTACTGGGGAGCAGTGAAAGAGAAAGTTTATTTTAAGCCAATCGAAAATGTAGCTGAGCTTCGGCAAAGAATTACGGAAGCAGCTGAATTTGTCAACAACGGAAGATTTGCCCGTGTGATAATCCGATATTTTTTAAGAAGATGTCGAGCTTGTATTGCAGTTGAAGGAAGGCAGTTTGAACATCTTTTGTAAATAATAAATCTTTGCATCTAATTGGTGTTTAATTTTAAACTTAAGGAAAATTTGTCCTAAATTTAACAAAAAGTTAGCATCTCTGACTTGAAAGCATCACTACCTGTCTCACTCACATTTCATGAATGACTCTCCGTCTCACTCGGTCTTAGGCAAGCTTTGAACGCACTAGAATAATTTTTAGTAGGTAAAGAAAAAATTTTCGAAACTGGGTTTCTTGAAGGAATTTTTTTTTCCCCGTAATCAAAGAAATAATTCCGGCTTGACGTCGACTTACGGGACACCCTGTATTTATAAATTATTAGTATATTGCTGACTGTGCGGTGTTTCCGGGTAGGAAATGGGCCCACTGAAAACCAGCGTTGTGGTTCGCGTCAAGCGGCCACAACATTATGCTGAGGGGGTCCAGTTGCACTGGAAGCCGCGACACGGAGATTAAACAATGCCACTGGGAATAGATACTCGTAAACTGTAGGTAGGTAGGTAGGTACAGTTATTATTGTTATTCCTTTATTGCTTTTTTTTTTTTTTTTTTTTTTTCTTATATTATTATTTGTATTTTATGTTGGTATGCTTTGTTCGTTGTTTTTATGTTGTTGTACCTAATTATCGTGTCGTGGTGTCTACTGCAATAAATGTCTTTTTTCTTTCTTTCTTTAAATATTGAGCAATCAGTACCAATATTGGGGTTTTTTTTTTGTCTTGTATGACAACTAAGAACCATCTAATGTTAAGTCTAGGTTCTGAAGAGATTTGAATGAATTACTAGGTGTGAAATTGGTTATTTTAACGTTATTTTAACAATATGAATAACGTTACTGAATTCAGATCAGGCACAAATCAAGTACAAATAGAAATGAATGCCGAAAAGTACTCTTTACAAAAAAAGATCTCCAGCTAGAAGACTTGCCATCAACGGAAGATGCGCTCCATAAACATATTTTCCGTCCAGTTTTACCTCTCAGACAGATTATGGCTCCTCAGCAACAGCTGCCAAGCTCTGTTGACTGGGGTTGGACATAACAAAATGGCTATTGGGTTACCATATAGACAAGCCTACCTTTGGCAGCTGCTGCTTGTTTAGAGATTATTCATGGCCGCTGCAAAACAAATGCACAGGGAGGTGCAGATGTATGAAAAGAGAATAAAAATGCACAGACGTATGTGCATATAGGGGCAATTGGGAACAAATAACATCTTATTTTACCTCCCATTTCCTATCCCATATTAACTAGATTAATTTTATCACATTTAAAATAACTTTACGGTCGAAAGTTTTCCCAACATATTTATTTTATTTATATTTAATAGGTTGGGGAGAAAGTTTCTTCGCATTCTATATGAAAATTCAAAACATATTTTAATTTAGTTTATTTACATTTAACTAAAGTATGTAGGTACCATTTTGTTCGATAACTATTTGCCATCTTATAGGTAGGGACATGATTCCACTGCTATAGAAATTTTGGGGCTTCTGATGAAAAAACTGCGTCAAGTAGTTTTGGCAGTCCTCTCGTGATGTTAACCTGACACTGCCTAAAGAATTCTGAAGAGACCTAAACAGGTGGGAATCTGAAGGTGCAAGGTCAGGACTATACGGCGGATGCATTAACACCTCCCAGCCAAACTCTCTTAATTTTTGCTAAGTGGTAAAGGTGTAAGATGTGTGAGGTCTAGCGTTATCATGATGAAAAACCACACCTCTTCTGTTGATTAGTTCCGGCCGCTTAATCTCAACTTCTTGCTTTATTCTTATCAGTTGTTCGCAGTAGAGTTCTGAATCGATGGTCCTGCCTGGTGGTATCAGCTCATAATGAATAATGTTCTTCCAATCCCACCATACACACAGCATCACCTTATTACGAGTTAACCCGGGTTTCGCCACAGTCTGTGAAGCCTGACCGGCCTTTGACCATGACCTTTTTCGCACGTTCTTGTCGTACGTGATCCACTTTTCATCACCAGTTACCAATTTCTCCAAAAATGATTCGGTTTCATTATGTCGTAATAAAGAATCACAAATGAGTACACGGTTCATTAGGTTTCTTTCAGAGAGTACCCAAATATCGAGCTTTTTTGTGTACCCATTTTTTTTCAAATGCGCCAAAACTGTTTTGTGGTCAATTCTAATTCAAGTGGTCAAGTCCAATTCAGTTTTTCAGCTATGTCGTAACTACTGATATGCCGATCTTGCTCCACTTTTTCAAAAATAGCATCCATTTTATCCGTAACAGGGCGACCAGAGCGACGTGCATCTTTGACATCAAAATTTCCGGATTGAAAACGCTTAAACCAAATTTGTGCTACTCTCACAGACACTGCATTAGGTACCTTTTTTGTAGTAAAATTTTAAAATGTATCTAATTTCTTCATTAGATTCACTCATCTTGACGGTAAGAAAAACAAATGAAAATCACGCATTTTCATAATTTGAATTTGAAATTATCTTCTTTAAAATTTAAACTTTTAAATTATACCAAAACCAGCCAGGTACAAATAGTATAGCCAAAGAGGTTTTATTACAAGTTCACACATACTATATGCGAAAAGACTTTTTCCCCAACCTAATATATATTTATCACTTCCAGAAATAATTTATTAATGTAATCTACAACCAGAAGATAACAACTTCTCTTATTATGCAGGTCCGCCACGCGTTACACAATGTTTTGTGTCGCGTTTTAAAAATACAGATATTAAACAAAAATGTTTGACTAGTTTATTATTCGGTATAGCAGGATAACTGGGCTGGGCTACTCACAAGTATGGCAATATTATTTATTATTATAATATAACACGCGCTTCCCTTTTTATACGCGATAGCAAAATTCATAATCATTGTAGAGTGAGCGGAATATTTGTGATTTGTGCCTTGTCTGTTATGTCTGTGTACTACGGAGAGGTGAAGCTGTATCTCTGTTTCTACCCCTTTATTCCTACCTGTTCTGTTGAGTAGTTCTGTCGGTAGAACTACTGGGATTTTTTTCACCATTAGTTCTGTGATTTATAAGATGCTTTACACCCTGCTTCAATCTCAAATATTCCCAACTGTTCTGTTACGTAGTTCGGTCGATGGATAAGACCAGTGAACGTAAACAATTTATTTTCACAAATATGTAACAATGCAGTTTCTCTTATAACAAAGATATCATAAAGGATTAAAAAAATATTAACGTAGTTTCTCTAAAAACAATGGTATCCCAATGTCACCGTTAAGTAATTGCATTTGGTACACTCTAATCATCGCGTCGTTTTCGACCTGCTGATTTGTCCTTCGTTTGGCTGTTTTCTTGAAATTTGCCATTTCGATGGCTTTAACTGAAAAAAACTATGCATCTTCTTCAATGTTTTTCAGGAACTTAAAAACAGTCGCTGGCCTGGTTTTGATGCCAGCCCTCAACAACATTAGTTGTGCGATGGCGCCGACCAAAGGCAGTCCATGACTTGATGCGCCTAGGTTTCATCCAGGAACTCATATATCTCATAAACTTATCTAAGACGCACCTGTCACTAAAATCCAGCACTTGGGATTTTATATATTCCCATCTTTCTATAACACGTTCTTCGGGCAATAGTGGAAGAACGCTGCACAAATTTGCAATTCTTCTCTTGCGTTTGTCTTTAATGCCCAATTGCTTTGATTTTCTCCACAGTTTATTTGAGAAATGATAGTAACATCCCTGATGATCGGCATTTGGGAAAACATCAGCAATGGCTCGAATGGCGGCTTGCTCGAAATCAGTAATGAAAGTGGAAGGTTTCCAATCTGGAATCTGTGTTTTTATTAGAATGAAAAGTGTGGTATAGGCTTTTTTGGTTTTGTGACTAAGAAGTGCATATATTAGAGGCATCACACTGATTTCGAGATTGCATGAATAGTGTAAATCTCTGTGAAAGGTACCGGTCAAATTTGAAAGTGCCGTCTGCAAAGAAATTTTTTTTTCGCGTAAGAGAGTCCTTGCTTCCTTAGTGCCAAAAATTATAATACGGACGCTCTCGCCCTCGTCATTGTAATCTGCCAACATAAATTTAGAAAACGGCATAGATATTTCTACTGCATTTACTGTGTCATTTAGGTAGCTCATTTTCTGAACTTTATTTAATTTATTTCTCCTTCTGTAAATCGACGACTTAATTTGGTTGAAGCTAGTTATTTCTTTAATGAGATCTATTCCTGTTTCTTTTAAAGTAGCCACTGTTTTCTTGTACACTGCCGGTACGGTTTCACTGCCTGTCATCATTTCATCAACACTTTTGTGGATTATAACGGACATGGCTTCTTTGTTTGTGTCAGGAATGCAGGTAGTGTCATGGTCGACATGTTTAACTATTTCCTTTTCATCCTAGAATACAAAATAAAAATACAGTAAATATAAAACAAAACCTTGTGTGTGAACTTAGGTCCATACCACAATTTATATAAAAAGTAATTACTTCGGAAGTGGTAACTGTGCCACTGCATTTTGTTTTCTTATAAGTACATGGCACATCTCCATAACGTTTGTAAATTTTGATATTTAGAGAGCCGGTAATATTCGAAACCATTTTCGAGCAACACGCGCCCGCGGCCGAGTCTTATTATGTTAAACTCCATTATTGAACAAACAACAACCCTTTGCAATATAAGATTCATATTATTGCCCTCTTGAAACCCTTAAAACATGAATTTCATGACGTTGTCATCAGGAAACAAATAAATAATAGATACTTACCTCAAGTGGCCAGCACTTGATAATTCATAGCAAACTGCATGGAGACGTGAACAGAACTACTGGGAATTCAATTCCCATTTGTTCTCTGAACAGAACTAATGTTAAAAAAAATCCTAGTAGTTCTGCCGACAGAACTACTCAAGAGAACTAGGGGGAATAAAGGTTTCTACCTAACCGAATTAGATGAAAATGGCCTAGATTTTAAGTTGGACCCCAAACTACCAAACTGTGAAAACCTCATCAAAATCCATTCGCCGCCATTTTCCAAATTTCTTGTTATTTAGCTTGTCTATTATGGTCTACATCGGTGTTCCAGTTTCCAAAATCAATTATACCCTATATGATGCCCAGGCTCAATAGCTACACAACAAAAAAGTTTCATACAAATCCGTCCAGTAGTTCCGGAGATTATCGTGTACAAACAGACAAACAGGCAGACAACAATTTTGAAAATTCTTATTCTATTACTGTTATTATTTCTTGCCGAAAATGTTTGAATGATGTTTAGGTGACAGACTTTTATTTTTAGGTTAAATAAATACAAGGCCTGTGTATTCAAGCCTAACAGGAATATTTAAATATAATTTATTTATTTATTTATTAAAACTTTTTGCACAAAAAGACAGTGGCGGACTTAAAGCTAAAATAGTTTTATCTACCTGTCAACCGGTATAATCTAAGCCTGATAAAGGTAGGCGGTGCAGGAAAAGAAAAAAAAACTATGCGATTTGACTCCGTTAGGGAGCCGTTAAGGACAAGTGTTACGCTAACCATCCAGAGACGATTGATGACTTGAAACATGAAATCGAAGTTGCCATTAACGAAATAGAGGCCCAAACAATCGAAAATGTACTGAAAACTTGGACTGATCGAATCAGGTATTGTAAGGCAAGCCGTGGCAGTCATTTGATTGATGTTGTCTTCCATTCCTAAATGGAAAGATTCAATCTCTCTAATAAACTCATAACTTTAAAAAAATATTCATTCGTTTTTTTTTTATAACCGATTCAAATTCCAAATCTGAAATGGCCCACCCTGTACTATTATGCAACATACTAAATATACATATATACATATAGTCCGGAAGCACATACTAAATACATAAAAAATAAAATTCCTTTCTATTAACCGTTCATTCATTCAATCATTATTTTTCTCCTTCTTACAAGGCAAATAGAGAATGATTATTAAAACGCTCGTTTGGTCGTCGAAACAATGCAATAAAAATACTCCGAACACCTCGTTCGTTTTATTAAACTCCTGTGTGAACGACCCCCAATAGTTGCTGTAAGAGGTTCGATTTTCGATATCGGTAATAAGTTTACGAATTAGTCCTTGAAAAAGAGGGATTACAAGTTAAAGTGAGTCACATGAGATTGGTTGGTTCTGGCCTGAAACTAGTGGAAATGGTTTCTTCTGCACACTACCGCCCTTAACCTGCGGATGTGGTACAAAAAGCGTTCGCCGAGGATGTGGAGGGTCATTAGACCCTGTATTTTAATTTATTTTTATAGGCTTGCTATTCATTATTAATAAATTGTTGCTTATGAAACATATCAGTAGGCTAAGATAATATTATGGATTTTTTTCACTTCTAGCAAAATGGCAGACAATTCACGTTATGACGGGACTTTTGCCCCAACCTGTATTTTTGAATTTCGGGATAGAATTAGAGCATCATCCTAAATGTAATATAGTTTGATTTTGCCTAATTTGTTTTAATTAAATAACACATAATTTTATTTCGTATTTGCAGGTATGTATGGGTCTGGATGTCTTATGACCGAAGGATGTCGCGGAGAAGGCGGTTTCATTGTAAATAGTGAAGGCCAACGTTTCATGGAGAAATACGCGCCTAAAGCAAAAGATCTCGCTAGCCGAGATGTTGTATCAAGATCTATGGCAACAGAGATTCGACAAGGTACTTCCTATATTTGTTAGTTGGATGTTTGTGCAATAAATCACTCAAAATGCGGATATTTACTACCTTAGCCTTAAGTTTAAAAAATCGTATTAATTATCCAAATAGTCTACTAGAGTTCGCGCATAATATAACTATGTGAATGATAAATTACGCGCAGATGATAATAGAACTTTCGCGAGACAGCCAACATAAGAACTTTCAACAAAACAATGACAGTGACGCCATACCTTGTGCTAGTCTACTATTGCTAAAATTCATATGCCTTAAGATCGTAAAATGTGCCGTTTATCCTATAGGATAGGTATTTGTTGCTTACAAAAAGCATCAATAGATGGCGCTCCCACAATTTTGGTACTTTTTTAAAATCTGAGTGATATCATGCAGATAACTAATAATAAGTCTTTACCTATGAAATTGCCGTTTTGTATGAAAAAAATTTAAACGAATTTTTTTCTTGTATTTTGTATTTGTATTAATCGAAGTAATCACCCATGCAGTCAATGCATCTTTGCCAACGCAGTGGCAGTTTATTGATGCCATTCTTAAAGAAATCAGCTGGACGGGAGGCAACAAATTCTTCAAAGGCATTTTGTACTGCCTCTCGGGTATTGAATTTTTTTCCCGCCAAGAAGTTATCCAAATTCTGGAAAAAGTAGTAGTCTGTAGGCGCAAGGTCTGGTGAGTAGGGCGGATGACGGAGAGCTTCCAACCCCAGTTCTTGCAACTTGGAGACCGTCTGCTGTGCAGTATGAGGTCGCGCGTTGTCGTGCAGGAGCAGCGGAGACAAGCGATTGACTAATGCTGTTTGGAGATGTGGCAGCTTCTGCATCATTGTGTTCAGTTCTTCACAGTACACATCTGCAGTAATGCTTACCCCGTTGGGTAAGAAGCTGTGATGAATCACACCGGCGCTAGACCACCAAACAGTAACCATCACTTTTCTAGGGGTAAGTTTTCGTTTAGGGCATTGTTTAGGTGCTGAACCAGGATCCAAGCAACTTGCTGAGCGCTTGCGGTTATCAAACAGAATCCATTTTTCATCGCAGGTAACAATGCGGTTCAAAATTCCTTCATTTGTGTGTCTGTTGAGCAGTGCAAGGCACGTCTCGACGCGTACTTCGCGCTGGCGCTCATTGAGTTCGTGAGGCACCCATTTGTCAAGCTTTTTTACCTTGCCAATTTGACGCAAATGGACCAATATTGTTTTGACGCTAACGTCGAAAGCTGCTGCTAATTCAGCCGTAGATTGTGTATCATCAGCTTCTACAATCGCCTTTAATTCGTCATTGTCGACCAAAGTCTTCGGACGACCGCGAGGTTCATTCTTTCAGAACGGAAGCGAGCAAACCAATAACAGGTGGTGCGTTGGTTTGTAGTGTTAGCTCCGTAAACGTCGTTGATGTTGCGTGCCGCTTGTGCCGCGTTGCTGCCACGACGGTACTCATATTCCATAATTACTCGAATTTTTAACGTATCCATGATGACGAAAAGATTGAAATGCGATGAAAATGTTACACTAATCAATAAACAAATGACTACT
This sequence comes from Blastobasis adustella, assembly GCA_907269095.1. NCBI lineage: Eukaryota > Metazoa > Arthropoda > Insecta > Lepidoptera > Blastobasidae > Blastobasis > Blastobasis adustella. Next base: position 12,758,274 of record OU026114.1, read on the forward strand.
TTTGTAAAAAGAATTCCATGTTTTTAAAATAAAATTAATTTGAAATTAGAATACTTAGCCAAACAAAAAATATTTTGATTTGAAATGGCCAGTATTGCAGAACGGCAATTTCATAGGTAAAGACCTAATATTAACTTGAAAATTAAAAGTTTATTAAAATAAACATAGCTTTTACAGGTTGAAAGAAATGAAGAAAAATATTTATATAAGTAGACACTATGTTCCATTTTAATACAAACCTTTTATATTAAATTACGTTCGTTCTTGATCCTAGCGTCATTTGAAACCAACTGACTTAGTCAATTTGATGTTTTTTTTTGTAATAATTTATAAAAACCTCTAAAATTGTTGAAATCTATTGATATATTCAATATGATCGAGTACAACGTACCCAGTGTTTATATCCTCTTTGCCTAAGTTTCAAGCGATCTTCAATTAGCGAAATTGTTGAGACGCGATCTAGCGAGTGATTAGGAATGCTTTAGATACCTATTGGAAAACTGCTCATTAAAAGAAATAGTATACTAAAGGAACTACATATATTTAGGTTTAGGTTAGGGGTTCCCACTTTCCGTATTTGGACCATCTCCTTTCACAATGTCATACACAGCATTTGAACGTCCGTGATTGTAATTCTACAATTTTTTTTACACTATTAAGCTTGAGTCCGTTTTTGTTCAGGGATAAGTTCATGAGGAATCCAGCAGCAATCGAGTTTTCTAACTTTTAAATGTTGGTGTAAATTTTTATGAATTTGGCTCATACCAATCCCCAAACGTCCTCGCATCTCCTCATAGCTGATACGCCGGTTTTCTTCAATTAGTTGCCTGACAGTAGCCACCTTTTTCTCAGTGATGGAGGGCCGACCTTCACGAATTTCATCATGGAGAGAAACACATCTATGATCAAATTCTGCCTTACGGTGCTCAAATGACTTGCTCCCTCCTTTTTAAAGACATTTTAAAGACGAGCAGTGCGGCATGAGAATCTTGCGGAGACAGTGAATGTTTAAAATAAAAAAAAATCAACGTCCTAAAATCTAATCGCGTTAATCCCATTTTTGCTACGGACGACAAACTAGTGATAAAAAACTGAAGACATGCGTATTGCCGCCAATTTTTAAAATCACTTATTAAGTTCCTTATGTTTAAAAAAATATAAAACAAACATTATTTTCGCTAGACGCATATTTACCATGATTTAGCATGAGTCCTAAACGAGCGCATGGTGCGATGGCGGAATTGTGCTGTGGGCACCAGATCAAATAGTTCCTAAGAGCATGCCCCACTGTACAGCCTCCAACATCTGGTCACCCTGACCCCCTAGGCCGTCACGGCTGAACACGCACATAACATTCGGACAAAACAGGGAATAAGCTGTGCGGTCGATGTCGGTATGAGGGTCGCTACCAACACAGATAAACTGTACCACCAGGGTTCGACGGTTCTGCGTTCAATTGCGCGCCACCGGGGGATCACGTGCAGTGCAGGATTCGGTTTAGGTTAATGGGCTCCTTTTTCCACACTTGAACTTATTAGTTAAGGCATGCTATATTAGCCAGTCTAGCACCCAGACGTTCGGATGTTCGCAGATCTCTAGGAGGGATCTCGTTCCTAATGCGACTTTTGCCCTGCGGTCCTTGAGTCCCTCACACTCCAGGACCATTAATTGTGTAAATGTACCAACTGTCCTGAATTTGGTAGGCCGTTTGAGATCTAGCAGTCTATTGGTTAGTCTTGGAAATCGTTCGGTCACCACCAACTTCGACTTTGCCAATGCTTGTTATGCTGGTCATTGCTGGTGTATTTACTCGCCCTTGAGCGCAGTGTGTCAAAGGAGAGGGGTAGGAAGGGAGCAGGCCCAGCAGCTTCCATTCCTGATCCCTTTCTTGCTAGCTCATCGGCGGCATCCGTCCCGGTCGAATTGCTGTAACCTTTGATCTATTGTATCGTGACCCTATTTGTCAGGGAGATTTCCTCCAGTAAGTACCTGGTGGCACTTGAGGATCAAGGCAGAGTTTATGCTGATCCAATGCCTTTAGTCCCGAAATGCCAAATGTGAACTGTTTTGCGACTCGGTCGCACTTGGCCTCATACATTGGGTTGCTTTGAACCATTGTTTCCCATATGGTTTGATGCCTCCCGACGCATAACGACATATACCTACGTATTACGACACATTTGTGTAAATAAAAAAATACATGAAATGGTTACTCACAAAACGACATAATCGTATAACGAGATCGACGACACATGTTAACAAAAAATACGCAATATATTATCAGAATACGAGCCTGACTACCTTGAATCTTGACCAAAGGCCCAGCGAAATGGTGACGGGGGACCGTTGGTGAGATACGTGGAAGGTGCCCGAACCAACGTCATAGAAAATCCTAGGCCATAAGGATAGTAAATACTTTTTCGGGGTTGAAATAACTACGTAAAATAAAGCAAGATATACAATCATATCATTTATAGTCCTCGCACACATCATTTTTTAACTGAGCATGCACTGCGAAAATTATATTACCTTTTGGATCAGCTAAGCACAAGTGATTAGACTGCCTTAAAATCTTTGATCTTAGATTATCTAGCGTGAATGTTGCACAGCAAATCTTTCGATTGACGCACCTCCATATTGTGTGTGGAACCACGTGGATGAAATAAAATTTGAAATCCTTTTTGATTTTCACAGAATTGCAATTGTAAACTCTCTTCCATCTATTCAATCACGCGGTAAGTGTCGTAATGCGTATATGTCGTTATGCGTCGGGAGGGACGCAACCGAGAATGTCGTGGACGTCAAAGAGAAAATTAACCCACAGTTAAATGAAGTGGACAGTACCTACTTTAGATAAAAAGGAAGTAAAACCTCTTCTAAAGATAACAGGGTCGGCAGGAATAAACGAATAAATATTGGTAATTTCACGTATAGAGTATGTCATTATGCGGATTGGTTAATTTGCGAATAAATATTGGTCATTTCACGTATTAGTCATTAGGTATGCGTATTGGGCAATACGATTTAATGAAAATGTAATGTCATGAATTACATGCTATTGTCATTTATTGATATTATAAGTTAAAACATGGTCAGGGCGACCTCAACCTACTAACACGACAAACCTAGACTAAGGCAACCGCCAACTGTAGTCAGTTCAGAAAACGTTATCACGGTAAAGTCGTTATTAGATAAATGTCACAACATTAACAAGCATGATATTCAAGAGGAAATGACGATTAGATCCCAGGTAGTTTCCACCACTTTACATGAACTTCTTAAGGTTAGGAAGGTTGTATCTCGAATAATAACCCACTTTCTCATGGAAGAGCAGAAAGTTATTGGTGCCAATTTCTGATACTTCTTTTCTATGGTCCGTAAACATGATGGAATCTACATGGGTTTGAAACTATATTTCATACTGAATCTCACAGCTAGTAATATTGTAACATTTTTATATCGGCGACTAAACCCTGATGACATTTTCTGGAGTGACTGGCTTTGGCGGCTGCCCTGGTCTAGGTTCATGTTTCAGGTCGCTCTGACCTCGTTTAAACTCCTAAAATCAACAAACGACAATAGCCTCACCTCGCCATAGGCGAATACGAATGGCTCCACCCCGGCTGTATACAGATACTTGGCAATCTTGGGGAAGATTTTCAATGTTTTCCAAAGAGTCTGCTGCACTGCCACAGCGAGATGCTGGCTTTGGCCAGTTTGTGTTCCAGAAGCTTGTTCCATAAGAGCTTGTTGTCGAAAATGACCCCAAGGTGCTTAACCTCGTCGGTTAAGGATCGTTTTTAATGCCGAATGGCTTGGGGATTCTGAGTCTCCCAGATTCCTCTTGTGTGCGGAACGGACCATCTCTGTCTTGGTAGGGTTGACCAGCTTTCGACTATTGCAGTGCAGGTGTTATCCCTCACACGTAGTAAATTTTGATTATTATGTAAGAACATTTAAATAGTCACTATAGTTAATTTCTTAGTTAACGGCGTCTGTCAGGTTGGGTCATAATGACCCGCCACATTTTTAAACGCGCGTATTTATTAAAGTAATAGTTTGAAGTGGCCGTGCTTTTCAGTAGCTGCAGTTAATACCCGTCCCCTTCCGGTTCTAGTATCAGCTCAGTCGGTGTGCCCCTGCACAGGGAGTTACAAGCGGTCGAAGGTTAAACGGGGTTAATATGACCCAACCATACATTCGATGTAACCTTTTTGTGCCAATACGTTTATGCATTTATTTGTTTGATGATTAGTTTACTAGTCACTAGCTAATGCTACACCTTCCCAAGGATCATAATTTGACAAGTGTGAGTACTGTTCGAAAAAATAAAAGGTAAAAAGACTGTATTTTTACTGGTTTACTCTTTTTACTGGTTTACTCGGCTTAGAAGAGAATTCTAAACGATCACTTGAACGCCTGCAAAGATGTGTTTCGTTTGCCTAGAGAGATGCGCAAGACAATAAGATAATTTACTGGAGAACCTTCAGAGGGGTCATCTACTGAAATTCACGGTGCCAAATATGTCCTGCCTGTCTAAATTGTAAGAAGATTGTCTGTCTAGACTACATAATTTCTTACTACGGTGGTATGGAAATATAGATGCTGACTGTAATAAGTTTCAAAATTTCCGTTGAAATTTAGCATAAAGTTTCTTAAAGACCTCATTCATTAAAGATTCATTAGGTATTGAAACAGTTAAAAAAATATTAAAAAGCTATAATTTTGTTTATTTGTTACATTACAAAAGTTAAATATTTTGTTATATATTTTATAGAGCTTTCGTAAATACATAACAAGTGCCTAATATTGTATGATTTTTTATTGTTTTTCATCAAACTAGGGTAATTTGAACTTCACTTAAACGATTTAATATATCATTAACAAAAATTAATCGAAATATTAAGAATTAAACTATTTTCAAAATCCTTGTGATTTTGACCCACCATAAACAGTCCTTGTACTGATATTTTACCATACAGTCGCCTGGTTAAATAATAACGCTGTAGACTTTGATTGATTATTTGGTACTATCAATAAATATATTTTAGTATTTACTTTAGTGATTCATTCAGCAGTTCTTTCTAAGTTTGTATCTTCAATCTTTCTAATTAATAAATTAGAAAGATTGCATTTTTGAATTCTAATTTATTATCACCATAATCATTATTTTTAGTAACATAGTAAAAATGGTAGTAAGAAGAAAAAGTACGTCAACAAAATTAAAATATTCTTACTAAATAATCAAAATAGTACTCGTCTGCAGGTTCTGCCCCCCGATACCCTGCACTGCACGTGATCCCCCGGTGACGCGCAATCGAACGTAGAACCGTCGTACGCCGGTGGTAAACTATACCTAGTTTATCCGTGTTGGTAACGACCATCGTTATACCGGAATCGACTGCATAGCTAATTCCCCCTTTTGTCCAAATGTTATGTTTGTGTTAACTCTACATGGTTGTTCAGGTGTGACTATTTGGCTAGGGGGTGTGTAAATGTGGTTACTTTCAGGTAAGATCCTAATTTAATTTACTTTTCTCTTCTTTATTAGGTAGAGGAGTAGGTCCCAAGAAAGACCATATGTATTTACAATTGCACCACTTGCCACCGGACCAAATAAAGACGAGGTTGCCAGGTGTTTCGGAATCGGCATACACATTCACCGGAGTTGACGTGTATACTGAGCCCGTACCCATTATACCCACAGTACATTATACCATGGGTGGTATCCCAATAAACTGGAAAGGAGAGGTATGAATGTGTACCACAATACTTACTAGTCTAGCGCTCAAGTCAGTAGGGTAGTACGGTTTCGTGGAGTAAGGGAAGGAAGCCATTTCCTTTTAGCAGTTTTTGCGAATTGATTTGTTATCGTATAGATAGCCATGGCAATTTTATACCCAGCCAACAGGAAAAATTTTCAGCAGTCATTGCTGAAAATTTTTCCTGTGTTCAAAAAGGCGCTCGTTGAGTCACAACCTAAAAATAGGCCACTTTCGTGGTACCCAAACCTTAGTTAAGCGTAATCAAATGTTTTGTCAGCTATCTAAGATGAAGGGGTGTGCAAATCTAATACGATGCCTAGTATCGTTTGAATAGCTAATTTAAAGACTATTTACTTTTGGCGACCAGACTAGAAGCTAGCTAGGCGCCTAGTGCTCTCCACTGTACGGCTATGAGACCACCTGGGTGAATCGTGGAAAGCGTTTCAACATTTTAACATTGGAAGGGTTTAATGTTTGATCTGTATGTATGTTTATTTGTTCTCTCGTAACTAGAGACGTGCAATCCATCCACCATATTACTCGAGTCCTCTACGTAACCCACCGCAACTGTGCTAGACTTCTAACCGTCGTTTTAACATAGTAATAATATCTGCTCTAGAGTCGGCCAAAAGTGTGGCCGAAGTTCTTCTTAGGCAATAGCCTGTATAAAGGTGATGAGGGTTTAGCAGCTTAAGAAAAGTAGCAAATTGACGTGGCATTTCCCCAATTTAGTTAATTGCCATGGCTGTATTTTACATTTACTATTAAGGTGTACTGTTTGCCGTGTGGTGTCCGGCAGAGTAGAATAGCACCAACCCCTTACATTCATGGGTGTCGTACAAGGCGACTAATGTTTTCGAGGCAAAAGATCAAGAGTCTCCGTAGTCTGGAAAATGGGCAGCAGCATTTTCCATTATTATATTTAAACACTGCGATCTCCAACACGCCTGCAAAGCGTGGAGATTATGGCAATAACCTCCCCTTTCGTGGGAGAGGCCCTAAGTCCTGCAGTGGACTGTTACGGGCTGAGATGAGATGATGATTAAGGTACTAGAAAAAATCTATTCATTTTCGTATGAGCCGGACGATATCTCTTTATAATATTTACGTATTTGTTAAAAAACATCTACCTACTCATTTATCTGCACGGACTACTAGTTGACTGCAAGATAAAGCCTCAATGGCTTTAAGTCCGCCAATTGTGTTGTTGTTTATAAATGAATATATAAACTACGAAAGAACAATTAATTTTCGTCTTTGTATTAGGCAACTTTACTAACATTAACTTGTCTGAATGCTTTTCAATGTAATTTTCTGTGAGATTCAGCAATTCTCTACATAGAGGAAATATTATTATATACAGGAGTAGAGAGTAGATACCGAGTTTCAATTCGGGACAAAATGGCACACATTTCTATAACACACACACTAATGCAAATGCAGGGACGAAACAAGGCAGGCCATCTGCAGATAAGTTATTTTTTACTACGAATTTCTACGTAACGAACACAAACAAATCTGACTTGTGGGCGTATTTATATTGTCGTTATAATAAAAGTGCAATAAAGGTGCCGACCTGATCGTTAACACCGTCATCGTCAGCCTATACTCGTCTAAACTACTGGGGTATAGATCTGCCCTCATTGAAAGAGAACGGGTAATAGTTTACCACTCAGGCTCAATGTAGATTGGCAAATTGACTTCACAATTCGAATTAATCTCTGACAAGTTCCTTCCCGATATTTTCCTTTACTGAAAATAAATGCGAAATAAATTCTTTGAATCCATATATGAATTAGGTATATTATTACAAACCATTTCCAAAGGTAAGGTGTCTGGGGATCAAACCCACGCTTTGATACCTACCACAGTCTTTTCGATCTCTCGATCCTACATACCGTGAATACCGTGCCCTCTAGAGGACATATTCATAAACAAAAAAATTAATGCAAAGGATAGGTACATAAATACTATATCTCACAGGCAGCATATTCTTTATTTTTAGAAAAAATCATATGATGATGGTAGGTACTCCACTACAGTTGTTTTGTAAAATATCTGAACTTTTAAAATGTCATTTGGATACATTTTTGGTACATTTTTGGCACATTTTTGGTACATACGGAACGCTAATATATATAAAATTGTGTACATCGCGGTAACGAATGTGCGGCAGGTATTGATGAAGTTGTTTGTGTTAAATTTTTTAATACACTTATTGATACCACCTAGAACCTGGTTTTATTTCTAGGAGTTTTTTACATGGTTTTATTTTTTAATTTTTAATTTAACACTTTTCCAAGATAAATCGAGATAAAGTATTAAGAAATAATATTTCAATGGGATTACATGCCCCTCAAGACTTTTATTATAAGTATATAAAGGAAATAATTTAGAAAATACATCCCCATTGGATTATCTACCACACATTCATTTATTTTATTAGCAAACCCTTTTGGGTTGTAGTTCAAAACAGGTGAATTTCTTTTCTCAGCCATCAATGATATGTAAAGCTTTGTCAGTAGTGCAATCAAACCCTCACCCTGCTGTTTCCTATCCAAGGCATCATCAGACTTTTCACTATTCTCATGTTAAGCCCATCCGCATTTTCATTCAGGAAGCGATATCACTTTCTCTTTTGAGGGCATTCACACTCAACACTTTGTTGAATATCATTTCTCCCATGGCATTGCTTGTCACAAAGAGAGGGCGTTTAACATTAAACATTAGGTATGAGCTGTCCACTTTATTGATGGTTGTTCTTCTTATTATAATTAGCCTTTTTCCCATTATCACCAGGGAATTGGTTAGATATTTCCAACATTCACTCTTAACACCTTCCTCAGACAATATTTCTATAATTAACAAATTTATTTTGTCTGTGGGAACCCTGGCGTGTTGAGGCCCTCTCAACGCTACCCATGATACTTTCCTCATTGTCTTAGACCCACCAACAGTTGCATAAATGGGCATCATGGCAATATGTTCGTGTGGTCTCTTTGTCTTTTCATTGTTTAAATATGACCTACCTAGGCGGGAATGCAAGTTTATTGTTTTGGATGTCATTATGGCGGCTTGGGTTCTTTGAAAGTTCCGGAACAGTTTTGTTACAACCTCTCCAGATATTCTGCTAATTGGATGCGAAGGTATAATCTCCTCAATATCAATTCCAAGGAAGGGCCTAAAATCGACGCATTCATTGTCCTCTATTAGGTCCATCATGACATCATCAAACCAGTTGTGATAAGATCTCCAAATTATTTTACTGATGTATTTCTGCTTCATGTTGGAGCTCACTCGAAATGTGTGTGTTTTCCCTTTTCTGTCAATTCCTAGTGCTTCTTTCGTTTCTTTTTCTTCTCCTTCCTCTCTGTCAAGAAACTTAAAGTTGCTTATTGGGTTTCCCGTTTCCATCTTATTTATACTTATTCGACTGATATCTGCAAATTTTTTTTTTTTAGTTTATCCTTAAGTTAGACGAGTCTGTATATTTTGTAAATAATCTAATGTATATGTTGATTTAGTTTAGTTTTATTAGTTAAGATTTGTTTTTCGGTATTGTATTGTTTTTAATATGAAATCAATATTAATGTATTAGTAAATAAAAACCAAAAAAAAAAATCGTTAAATAACAATAAAACATTGGTTTATGATTTGTTTTAACATATCAATTGTTGTTTCATCAGAATGACTATTGTTTATTTTTTCATATCCTTCTTTAGTGATCTCATAAAGGAATCTGCAAAATCTCTCTACCATCTTTTGATCTGTGACATCATCCCATGACATGCTGCTCACCCAATTTTAAGGGAGAATCTTTCCCTTCCATTGTATGAATTTCTCTCTGTTGTCTAAAGGGTCTACTAAATATTTTTTCAGCTTCACCATGCTAAATGGCTTCAAACTCTCTTCATGATTTTCTTAATTTCAAAGTTCGAAGTGGGTGGGAGTTAGGGGAATTCTTTCAGCCACTTTTCAAGACTCTAATTAAATAATTTTGTTCAAAAAATAGCTTCAATTAGGTTTTCCTCCTCATGTATAGTGTGGTCAGATATACCTAGCTCACGCATTACTTGAGCCCTTGCTAGGATGAAAGAAGTTACTTTATCTTCTCCTTGAGCTGGTAGGTACTGCATTAGGACAGAAGGACCTTGCATCTATTTATTATCTTGTTCTTCAAAATGTTTGCAACCCAGATATCGCCAAGAATGTCTTGTCTTAAGGAAACCTAGAAGAACAAAAAAGAATGAAAATAAACGTAAATTCGCGATTAAAAAATGTCTGAACATTTAAAATGTCATTTGGGTACATTTTTGGTACCTACGGAACGCTAATATATATAAAATTGTGAACCGCTATGTACAATATTTGTGTATTAAAAATCTATACAATAAATACTAAATCCGACCATCTTTACATCGAAATATTCCCATACCTATCTATTTAGACACCTAAATATGTATAACTCAATTTGCCAATAATGTTATATCTGTCTATAACGACATGTTCTTTAAAGGTAAAGATTTCAATTATTGCAAATTCACACTATTACGATGCATATTTTTGTCACAATTTCTAAAATTAATTCTTGATCGTCGCGACCACTAATGTATCCTTATCGGTAAAAGGATAATCCAGGTGTATTTCCATATGCGCTTTCACATAAATATACACTACATTACACCACCTATTAAAATGTTTGATTTAAATTTTATTAGGAAATTATAAAATTTAGGTACACCGATGTTTCAAAAGAAACGTCTGGTGTTCACGAGCCATAGCAACATGGTGAACGTTCAAAACATTGCGCGCTTTACTTTCTGACAGCTCGTTTCAACGGGTGAAAAACGGGATAGCAAGGTTCATAATCATTGTAGAGTGAGTGAACAGGGAATATTTGTGATTTTTGTCAAGAATGTGATGTCTGTGATGCTCCATTTATTCCAATAATGAGACCAACCTGTAACAAAGCAATAAGAATAAATTAGTTTTAAGTACATACGTTCTTAGCAACAATATTTAAGCCAATAGGTAAGGAAAGGTTAGGTAGTTCGGATTTCGATACTTTTATACCAAGACAAGACAATTGCAGACTTGTGTCCTTCCGATTTCCTTTTTAAAAATGCTGCCAGTTTGAAAATGCATCTATTTCACGTCATATTTTGTTTTAATAACTGCTTTTAACAATAATAAATACTCTATACGGTTACAACCGAGTACCTTGCGTACTCGGTTGCCTTGTGTTTGATAATTTCAGGAAATATGTCAACAGCACAGTTTCAGAATAAGTTTAAGCACCTTTTGAAATTCGCCAATTTATAAATTATTCGTAGGTACGCTAAGATATTTTTCACGTGACTTTCCTGGTAAAAAGCTATATTTAGCTTTAGAACTTGTTCTTTCAACTCTGTTCAAATTAGACAACTAACTTTATCGCTCGACACACATTAATTTGTCGTAATAAGTGCCCAAACCACAAGTAAAACCGAAAAAATTTAAATCTTTCCATTTTCTTAATTTTTAACTTTTTTTTTGTTGCATTTAATAGTATTTATTATAATTAACTATGACGTCTTTAAAAAGCCATAGTACAATTTTAAGACTATAAATAAGTAATATATAAAATGTTGTGTCTGATGATACAAGATTTAACTCGTAGTGTTATATGACTAGGCCAAATTGAGTTTCTGAACTCACCATCGCCTAGTTTATTTTTTTCAGCACCGAGTAATTCCAAAATGTGTGTGCAAACTTTATCTTTACTCATATTTTTATGTTAAAATATCGTACCTATAATTTTCTCAACTTTACTGGAAGTAAGCTGCGAGTCAGTTTTGTTGTATCTACGCGTCTAGAATATCTAGCGGCGGGAAATTCACTTTACTAAGTTCACACTTATCTATTTATTTGCTTCAAATAAGAAAAAACATTCACAAACACAAATTACAACAATTAGAAAAAATATTCTGTTTAGCGGGAAAATAATTACATAAATATAATCAGGAAAATTTAAATTTTGACTTTGTCAAAGTCATCTAGGTATTCAGCCTACATTTCGCCGTGTCCTGGCGCCAGACAAAAACTTAATATACATAAAATATAAAATAGGTACGAAATTTTTAACATGAAAATATGAGTGTGGATAAAGTAGTGTATGCAACTGCATATAATTAGGTATTAAAACATTCGTGTCAAACTATTATCATAATAAACAGACTCATGTTTTAATACCCCCTTTTATATGACAGTTGCATAAACTACTATTTCGAAACAGCTGTAATGAAAATAGTAAAGTAATTTAAAAAGTAATTTTTTAAAATTTTATTGACTGGCGTGAAAAAAGTGAACCGTTAAACGACTGTTTTCGAATATGTAATTAGATTCGCTATGAGTATAGATATTTAAAAGCGTTTTCGTGCTGTAGTGGTGAAAAGTAAATTATAACCAATTAAACAAATGATGAAGGGATGTTTTGTTAATTTGAAATAAGTACAAAGTTTTTATGTCAGGTACCAAAACAGGTGTGAATCAGTAAAAATTAAAACAATATAATGTAAATTAAAATTACATATACCATTACAAATAACTTGGGGTATCCTTAACTTGCAAAAAGTGTGACATATTTTACAGAGAAAGATGAAATCCAAGCTACAATCAATAGGTAACCGTGGCTTTACAATAGGGATGACGATGACTAGTCAAATCAATTCCTTTTATCTAAATGTCCAAAACAACAGAGTTAGATGGAACATGGCCTAGATTTTAAGTTGGACTTCAAACTACCGAACCGTGAAAACCCCATCAAAATCCGTCAGGCGTCATTCCATATTTCTTATAGTTTAGCTGGTCTATTATGGTTCACCAGGTGTTCCAGTTTCCAAAATCAATTATACCCTATATGTTGCTCAGGATTAATAGCTACTGAACAAAAAAGTTTGATTCAAATCCGTCCAGTAGTTCCGCAGATCATAGTGTACAAAAATTAAAAAAAATCTTATTGTACTATTACTATTTTCATCGTCGCCCTAAATTGTTTTTTTTTTGTAAATATATTAAATGTACAGACACCCTGTTTTTACTGTTTTCTTATATGTATAGATTAAATAGACTAAATAATTTATCGTAGGTATAGGTAACAGAAGTGCATTTTTTCTATCTATACTATATTTACAATAGCGATTTATCGTTAGCACAAACGAGGAGTGCCTCGGCGAAAGGACACTGTTTTAAAGTCGAAATTACAAAGATTACTCGCTCAAACCACTTTGCTTCAGCCGCGACGGAACTCTCTACCTGACTTCTGTCTTCTGATAAATACAGCCTGGCAGTTTTCAAATCCAAAATCAGAAGCTCCTTTTCGATAAGACTGCTTCACCGCAGACCAAAGCGTTGCTTAACATGAGACGTACCCAACTGCTAATAAATAATGTACCAAATTGTTCTTGTTGTACTAACTTGCTCTCAAATAGGTTAGTGTTCCCTAATTTATTATTTTATTCATTTATTCATTGATGTGTGTGATCAGGTAATTAAGTATATTGATGGAAGTGGAGACCAGCCAGTACCAGGATTACACTCTGCAGGCGAGGCGGTGAGTAACTGTCATGGCGCCAACCGGCTCGGTGCAAACTCCATTCTCGATCTGGCAGTGTTTGGAAAGGCCATTGCCATAAACATCGGAAAGATGAACAAACCTTGTGATAAACAGACCTGTTTGAAAGATGTAAGTATAAGCTAACCTCACAAAATAATAAGCTAACCCCTCTAACCAAAAAAACTCGTCCGTACATCTTGCAGGAGTCACATGTCATTATTACATTATGAATTTATACTGGTAAAGGATGTTAATTTTCTGTGCTGGCGCATGTTAGCGTGGAGGGTGGTGACGGTGACAAGCTGACCACCTGATATACCACCGTTTTTCGTTAAGCACCAGCCAAGGGTCACTTTTGGGGTGGTATAAATAAGGTCATGAAAGCAAACACTGCCAACTCCTTTTAATTTCATTTGACTTTCTTTTGGATATGCCATAATCACCGCGCTTGGCAGGCAGGTTGGAAATCAGTGTTAAAAAACAAAAGAAAATGCTCCTGCCCATTTTTCGGTGATCTGTAGACCTAGGTCATATATGCTGATCGATTAAAATATGTTTTTTTATGTTTTTATGCCTTTATCACAATAATCAAACAAAAACAGAATCCCTGCTACCCTATAGAGATGGGTTACAAGCAAGGTGTGACAAACTCCTTTGTTGTACATGACTTATACTCATCAGGTCTTACAACGCGCCGCCATTTCGTACCGATAACACGTCTTTTTCCTAGACGACAATCATTTATAAATGCCATCATGTGTGGTGAAATGTTGTAAAGATTACGTGAAAATATTTAAAAATTCATGACGGATTACCTACGACGCCTAAATAATGATGATTCGTGCTAATTTCCCAGAATTATGTTTTATTTATTTTAGTGTAAATTTCGAACAAAAATTACAACGATGTGGCTCGGTTTTTTCCGGGAAAATTCCCTAAAAGTGGAGAATTCTTTATTTGTTGCATTTGTGACTCAGTCAGACAGATCAAGTTACAAAGTTTGTTTTTGAGTTTCATGTCCCAAAAGAACTTACTGAAATAAAATAGTACTTTATAATATTGTCTATCTAGTCTACCTATGTACGTTACGTACTGCTATGTTGTCCGACTTCGAATCCGAACCCCAACCCACGGTCGGAATCGGAAATCTGAATCCGTAATAGGGAATCCAAATCCGAATCCAGAATTCGGTATCCGAAATCCAAATACAAAATATATTTTTTCTCTAAGTTTATGTGGCTGTCTAGTAGGGCAACACCACGATTTCGCTTAAAGAAGGTTGTCAAAATAATGACAAGCATTGTTTAGAATTTATTTTTATATGTACTGGACCAAATAAATTTTGAAAAACTATCAGGATTAGTACGTTTTTGCATTTATGCCAACCACTCACCTTCAAACAAAAAAATAACAAAGATAGGCTTGTCAAGCCAAATGACAGTGTGTGGGGAGAAATTTTGGATGGGCGTAATCAAATCTAAAATTGGCGGGTTCAAGCATATTGTCATGTCACTTATCAAGCGGCACGAAAATGAGTGGCAGACTTTACTTATATAGCCTTAACATATCATAACAATTACATAAGAATTTTAAAATAAAGAATTATCAGCCTTTTCCCGTACGGGTAGGCAGAGACCACATCGTTCCACTTGCTAATTAAAATAAAGAGAACTGAAAGTTTGAAATGAAGAATTTTTATGTATTTATTTATTTTGTGTAAGTAGCTTTTGCCCCCGACTTTATCCGCGTGGAAATAGTTTTATGGCAGTTTACAATGTTTCCATTGCCTATATTTTAAGTTGGACACAAACTACCAAACTGTAAAAAGCCCATCAAAATCCATTCGGCGCCATTTCCATATTTTTTATAGCTGGTCAATTATGGTTTTACAGCTTCTAAATCACGGTGCCCTATACATTGCCCAGGCTTAATAGCTACACAACAAAAAAAGAGTCATTCAAATCCGTCCAGTATTTCCAAAGATTACCATGTACAAACAGAGACAAAATAAAAACCTATTACTTACACTTTTTTATTATATGTGTAGATATATAGAAGTTGTTATGCTAACTTAATACATCAATTCGCAAATAGGGCAACATGGATTATGGCAACCCTAAAATCACGCATATAAAATGGCGGCCATTCAGGATTTAGGAGACAGGGATTCTGTTTTTATTTAATTT
Organism: Blastobasis adustella; assembly: GCA_907269095.1. Taxonomy (NCBI): domain Eukaryota; kingdom Metazoa; phylum Arthropoda; class Insecta; order Lepidoptera; family Blastobasidae; genus Blastobasis; species Blastobasis adustella. The sequence goes on from OU026114.1 coordinate 12,773,819, forward strand.
CTGTGGCCTTTATGTGATAACCTCTACATTTTCAGAACAACGCCTCGATCGAAGCGTCGATCGCCAATTTTGACAAAATACGCAGATCCAAAGGCAGCACTTGTCCCTACAAGATATTGTTTGATATGAGGACGACAATGCAAAATAAATGCGGAGTATTCAGAGATGAAACGTTACTTACAGAAGGTTATATCCACAAACTTTCTTTAATCATTCATTATATAGAGAAAAAAACGTTTTTACACTGGTAAGGAAAAATATCTAGTCACTTACATCATCATCATCATATTAGCGTTAAATACCGGTTGCGCTCACGTGCGGTACGCGATAGTCTGGAGTCCGCCTTCCTACTAGTCTTAGTCCACTTCGCTCGGTCTTCGACATCACTGATGGTGAGTCCGTTCTCACGCATATCGTTCTTAACCATAACCATCGCTTTTTAGGTCGGCCTCTCCTTGTGTCTAGCGAGGGCGGTATGGCCAGAAATTTGTTCCCTACGTAATTATCGGTTCGCACAAGACGTAGCCGTACCATCGAAAGTGGCACTATTATAGCCTTTGCAAAAAATTCCACACATCCACCGCAACATCTCCTTGTGCTGCTCTAATAGAGGCCAAGACTCACAACCGGAAAAGAGTACATACGGGTCTTACCAACCTGTCCCTACAGCATCATCAACATTTGGGTGTCACAACTGACACGTGTCCTCTCCTGCCAATTGACCCAAGCCGCGGATAACCGGGCTTGACGAACCGGCCCCAGGTATCTGACCTGATTCGTCCGATCCGATCCGAATCTGTACTGTTGCATGCTCGTTACACTTGGACTAGTCGCCCCTTTTAAGCGCGATATCGTCAGCTTACATGTGTAGCCACGGAGATACCTCATGATAGTCCCGAATGCTGTCTGACAGTACGTCTAATATCACGTTCAACAGAAGTGGGCTGAGCACAGAGCCCTGGTGTACCCCAACGTTAACATAGAACGGGTTGGTGTCACCAACAGCAGTCCTGACTGTGGAATCGGAATCGCGGTACATGGCTTGGAACATGTCTCAGGTACCGACTTGGACCGCAACACCCACCAAATCATCTCATTCGGTCCAAGCCCTACTGCATGTCCAGAACAAGAAATGCAGGGGCGTGTTCTTTGATCTATATTCCTCAATGAGAGTTCTCATGACAAATACAGTGTCCATAGTCGTACAACCCGGCCGAAACCCATATCGTCACTCCGAGGTTATACACTCCCGTCAGATCCGAGATTCCACAACGCGTTCAAAGAGTTACATGGAGTGAGACATCACCTTATACCGCGGTAGTTGATGCACTCCCGCACTGAGGCCTTACTTTCGCGGTAAGAAGGTTGCGATTATAAAAGTCGGTAATCTCACACCACTAGCGCCCATCGATTTCCACGCCTCAGGGACTCCATCGGTTCCGGCAGCTTTCCGGTTTTTCATGTGACGAAAAGCCGCTTCGCATTTCTCAGACGTTATCGGTAGCACGAGTCCTTGTTTTGGAGGGAGGTCCGGCTGCACCTCTTCTTTTGTACTTTTTTTTTGTAATTTAAGGGCGAACTCCTTTTTTAATATATTTTTTTTATCGTCGGAAAACTTGAGGAGACCTGATGATGGCAGGCCAAGATGTAGGACATTCAGAGAAGATCGACTAATGTTTTATTGCTAAGAAACTCATTTCTGACGGGTGTAGCAATCCAACAGGATCTTTTGTTCACCCGAACAGAACCTTTCAGTGGGTGGACAGCCATAACATGTCTTGCAGAAGCAAACCTAAGGCCTCACAGGCCAGGCACGCCAACGATATAAAAATATGCGGAGTTACGCAACTCGACCAAGTACTTAAGAGGAGTACATCCGTTGCAGTCTTGGCGTGAGGAATATCGCGGACAAGTTCGAGAAGGCTAGCCTGCGCTGGTTTGGCTCCTCCAAGATACCCAACCGAAGGTAACCCTCCGAACACATTGTGGACTCTCGAATCCGACGGGAGTTACATCATACACAGGAGGACATTAAAACCATTTAACATAATGTTATCGTCAATTTAATATCGTCGTTACCAAAAAATTGCGTTCTCATCACTTGGAATATGTTGGATTTTTTTTATTTACATTGTTGGTAGTGCCTAGTTAATGAGACTAAATTTTATTAAAAAATGCATTTTATTCAAGTTCGTGATTTAGGTACTGTGTACATATAGAGCCGTAAGTGTGGGGAAAATACTGAGAACCTACACCTCCTTGATTGATCTACCAATCTCAACATCGGTCAGTACTTCGAATTCAAAGAAATGACTGCGGTTAACGCAGTTGCTTCAGTTATATCAAGCAATAGTCCGATCCAGCATGAAATACTGCTGCCACCTGTGGAATGGATCACATACCTACTGACATTCGGTGGAAAAACGTCCAAAGTGGATAATTTATGGCCTGCAATGGATTAATGCTAAGCTGCAGAGCCTCAAGCAACAGCGTAGGATTGCGCATGTATCTGTCAGTCTTCTGCAGATTACATTTCGGAAAGTGTGCGAAGCAGTTGCACTACCTCATTTAGCCGGCCCCTTTCTGCCATCGGGAAACGCGATCCTGGCCAATGTTTCATCAATGTGTCGTAGATCTTACAGCTATCCGTTCGATTTGTTTTAGTTCAACCTTTATAATGCGTATGGCAAAAGATTAATACTGAAATACAATCATTTATAGGCAACAACAATATAATTTATTTATAGGCAAAGTATCATCACATTACTTTTAATAATTCTCATTTTTTTTATACACAAAACATTTATCTACAATTAGTACCTTGATCTCTCATTTCTTTTAAAATTCAATCACATCCAAAGTCATAATCTCATTCATTTATTAAGTAACTACTCGTGTACTCATATAACTTTTTCTTACAAGTAAAGGTACACAACACACATTTTATTTTAATGGACGCGTCCGATTTTATTTCATATTTATTCACTTTATACCTATAAAGGTACTTTTGTACTTATCACTTATGAGTGCATTCTTAGAACTTACCAGATCTTTCAATGCTGCGTACTCGCGCGCCTTCATTGATAAAGATTACTGGTCTACATAAACAAAGCATTTGGCTATTCACATATTAAGGTAAAGGACATACCTAACTTTAAAGACAAACGTCTCCAACGATTCTCACGGGGAAAGCTCGTTTCTTTAATGACTTTAATGACTAGGACGAAACAGTGTACCAATCATTTTATCCTCACATTAATACACAAACAAGATTGAAAATTAATCTAAAGAAATTTTGGTAACTCTTGGGTGATCAATCCAATAGTTAATTTCTGTGGACCAAAATATTTACAATACTATAATTCGCTAGATTTAGCTACTTTTCAAACATTCGTTTGCCTATATAACCATAATATCCTTTGCCTTTCCTTACCACATTTATATTTAATATCTCATTTCTTTACACAATATTCCTATCTTACCATACAAACGTCACTAAGCCATAAGTTACAACATAGTTATTAACAATACTAATAATCAAATTACTAATAATACATCAGTATATCTAATCTAAATCTAAATCTAATAAGTATAGCTAATCATGTAGGTAGGTAGCAAGTGTAGTCTGAGTACAACACTAGATCTCCATATAGGCTCAATCACTATGAATTCATTCATAACAATATCAACATGTTAACCAGGCAAGGTAACATGGTTCATTTGTATTTCGGTGCTAAATTAAGTACAAAATGAAAGTAATAAAATTAACGAAAGATGTGCGCACTGCGCTCGCTCAGCGATGTCAGCATCTTGGTAGTAGCTACTTCAAGGAATGCAAACAATATGATACTTTGTTGTCTTTCGCAATATGATATTGTTTTTTACAAACGAAGTTACATGTATTATTGAATCATGTTGTTAAGTATGATTGATAAAATATATTTTGTAGTTACTTAGATACAGAATGAAAATAATGTTTGTAACGGGATATTTAAAAAAAAGCATTATTTTATGTTTATTAAACTAATTAGAAAAATTACGTCATCATATTAAAGATAATGCGTATTTAGATTTACTTCTCGTAAGGGGTGAAACACAATTTTAAAATGGGAATTAATATTTAGTGTCATTTAGTTTACTCTAAAGCTGCAATACAGTAGAGCTGTATTAGATAAACACTTTAATGTATTAAAATTCTGTATACACAATAGACTACGGTAGCGATATCGCAGGCGGGAAGCTAGTTAAATATAATAACAACTTAAAAGTAAAATGCTTTAATTTAGGAATTTATTAAAAATTGGGGACAACTTTTTAAGAGTTTATGAATTTAACTTGCATTGTTTTGCAATCGCAGTGAGGTGATGATGATGAGTTGTTTGTGTTACTTGTTAAGCAACTAATGTTGCTTCAAAGGAGTAACAAAAAGCATAACATAACCTACAGTTATCAATTAATAATATTTTACAGTAGACAGAGAAAACGTCTACTTACTTACTTTATTTATTTATTTTCTCAATTGTTGCTTCAGCGCTGTATGTATTTAGAAAAGCGTCTACCTTTGCTATGCTTGCGCTATTAATTCATACTTTATGATAGACAAATATACTTTTTACGTAATACAAAGCAATTAAAATTATTATTGGAATTTTCTTGGAATATAAAAATTTATTAAAAAAATGTAGATGTCTTCCATGTTTTTAAATTTTCTAAATTAAAAATGTTATGTCGATAATGTAGCGCGGCGCGGACCGCTGCGCAGCGCTGGCGCGACGCAGCTCTGCCAGGATCGCCACACGATGTGTGGCGAAAAGATACGCAACGGATGGGATTAAGTTGTATAATGTCTCTTATTACCTAATGACTTATCCTATACATAACCTAAGGCGGGGTGAGGGGTGTACACACACTACATTAGGGCTAATGAATGAATCAATGACAAAATATGCTCAATCAATTTCAGCCAACGCTGAAATACAGAAATGGTATCAAACTTTCAACGATGTTAAACTAGTCGATAAAAGAACAAATTGGAACAGTAACCTTGTGGAAGCCTTAGAGATACAGAACATGTTGCAATGTGCGGTGCAAGTGGTAGCCTGTGCAAAAAATCGCAAAGAAAGTCGAGGCGCTCATTTCCGCGATGACTTTCCTAAAAGAGAAGATGAAATGGATTACAGTAAATCAACTGAAGGACAGGTTTGTGCATGAGTCATCTATAGCAGCTTCGACAATTGATGTTATGGTGCAACAGATTCTGTTACTTGCTAGAGGCTAGTTTTGGACGAATTTTAGTTTATTAGGTATTGTCGCACCCGAAGGGTAAAAAACTGGCCATGACCACCACGTGTCGTACCACGTGCTATGTAGGCTTCCGTTGCCTGTTATAACATGCGTGCAAGAGAGGGCTTTCTGAAAATATATACACATTACAAAGTTTCAAATGTAGGTGGCAAATTTGTTTTTTCATACAAGTTTTAAGTGGGTTAACTTGAATAGACGACTAGGTTGTGATAATTTTCCTTTTAACTTCATTATTTAAACTATTATGTTGAATACTTTCCACGTATTCAAACGTTATGGTTTCGCCGTTAACCCTCTACCGCATGGGAAACATACATGGTTTCCCAATTTTAAAGTCACTTTTGTTACATAATTTGAAATTATTTATGGGTAAAAACTATTTTCATGTGTTTGATCGAGGAATAACGAAATGTTTTTTTTTGTAAATTGTATATTTACTTTAGAAATTACCCTTGGTTTTTTGCGTATGGTTTTAGCAAATTTAGCGACGTACGCTAAATAATGATGTTTTCCCTCACCGTAAGGGAATCAGTTAGAATTCAACTTATGTACATAACTCAGAAACGAGTCAATGGTACATGGTCATGGCCACAGCGGGATTCGAACCCGGTACCTCTCGCTTAGTCGGATACTCAACCACCCGGCCACCGACGCTCCAAAGGTTTTTAATAGATACAATCAACTAAAAGACATACTTTTCTACTTTATCTCATTTTAAAAGGATGGCCCAAATACCGATAGATATATATATATACATACACATATGTATATTTTAAGTTTTCCCAATTTTTATAACCTGCCGCTATCTTTGCAGCTTAGTGTATTTACTTTCTTAGCCTGCTAAACTTTTTAAATAATAATAACAAGTTTTAGCAAATAGCCCTTTAACATAAAATTAATTTTGGTTGCAGAAAAAAAAACCAATTACGGAACATTGGAGAAAACATTCTCTAAGCTCAATTAATATGGAAACTGGTGAAGTAACGATTAGTTACCGTCCAGTCATCGACAAGACTCTTACCGATGAATGCAAAACGATCCCACCTGTTCCAAGAGTATACTAATTACAATGAAGCGTTATTTTGTATGTAACTTCTATTTTTAGACATTATAGTAATATTAAAAATATATCTTAAATGGAGTTTCAAAAATATATGTCTTATTATTAAATAAATAAATAATGTGCAATCTGTCTATTTGTTAATGGAATTCAAGTTTATGTTAGGGTCAGGAGTAAGCTCCTGTCGTAAACATAAGAGGCATAGCTATGCCCCATTCAAAGAACGAAGGTGATAATCTAAGCCCCTTGAGATCGGCTATCAATATAATTATTTCAATTCTACGCTCCTAAAACAGAAAGATTTCTATTTTTCTTCTAAAAGTACATGTACTTTGTTGTACAATACATACTAATAAATAAGTAGGTCCTGTCATACAAAAACAATTAGAAATACTTTCCATGTAGTTCCAGTAAGAATTTTATGGATAAGCCAGTTCACTTTGTGACCACAAAGGAAAATACAAAAATATTAATAATAGCATTTATTTGACATAATTACATCCATATCAACTAAAAAAATAACAACAAAAATACAAAATTACATTAATACTTAACATTAAACAATGTTGTGTACTGAAGTAGACCTGTAAGGATGTACGAATCTGTAGTAGGTACATATTCGTACATACTTACAAGTCATATAACTATTTAAACCATGTTACGGTTCTCGCACCAGTGTAGATCAAGCCAATGGCTGACACTAGGGTTACTCATGTCCTCATAGACCCGCGCCAGTATACTATTTTTCGCATTCTTCATCCTTTCCCAACAAGAATTCTGTCTCATAATAGCAAAAAAATCGGAAACGCCAGCATCGGCAAACATGGCTTTTGCACTACAGAAACGAGGAAGTTTCATTAAAATCCGAAAGGCGTTATATTGTACACGAAGCACGTTAATAGACCTTTTTGTGTACTTTGTCCACATACTACTACTGTAAAAGCATTGACTGAATGCCTTGAACAAAGTAACTTTTACGTCTTCGGTGCATCGCGCAAATCTACGTGAAAAGATGTTTCATCGGATTGCTAGTGCCCTACGCTCGCGTTCAATGTCAATATCATCGGACAGCGCGTCTGTGAGAACATACCTAAGGTACCTAAAATTATCGTCCACCCGCACCATGGACCCATTTAAGTACACAGATGGCACCCTCTCCAGACCTCTTCCAGCTCTGAAAACTAAAAGTTCGGTTTTTAACGGATTGTATTTCAAACCGACATATTCCAAGACTCACTAGAGATCGCATCACCCCATCTCACGCAATTAGCTTGGTTTCCATACCAGTACATAAACAAACCTACAATTTCAGTCTTGGTGTCAGAATGCGATAACGAAAAAAAAAACAGGCATAATCTGATGTGTTTCTATTAACATAATAGTTCACCGCATATTTTACAATAATAATTGCAAATTCTGTCGAGGGACCGGCACGGAATCCAAGTTGCGCATCATCAATTCGAATGCTTTTCAAGAGGTGGGGTTGCAGAAGCCTTTCAAGCACTTTGCCAACAACGGTACACAATGATATAGGTCTATTGTTGTCGAGACTAGATAAATCCCCCGTTTTGTTCTTCACTATCGGAACTACTACTGTACGCATCAAGTCGAGTGGCAGGTAACTATAGTCTAAACATAACTTAAATAGTATCGACAGGACACGATAAAGTTCATCACCGGTGTACAGTAGGCGCTCGACGCTGTGTCCATCATGGCCGGGCGACTTCCCGCGCTGCATCCGGCGCACCGCCTCGGTCACTTTGGCCGGGCTAAAGCGCAACGGCTCCTCCCCGCGCCCACTGCTGGACTCAGCGTCGCTCACACGCTCCACGCTCAGCGGCTTCACCTGAAAGTGCTCAGCGAACATATTCACTATTGCAGCTGGGGACTCGAGCTCATTTACTGAATTAGGAAGAAGCGATTTGTACTCCAACGATTTCGAGGCCTTCCAGAACTTGTCTTCCAGTTTTTGCATTGATGACTAGTAGCGAGAATGTTCATTTTAACAGTCTTCATTGTTTTGGCACCATTTCAATTTGTTTTGATTGCCTTTCTTGTTCTACACATATTATCGTATATGTTGCTGGTTTTCCATAGTGTGCCCACAACCTAAAACATTCACGCGCTTTCTCATGGAGCTGGCGAACATAGTAGTTCCATCACCCTGCCACTACTGCCACACGCTACCTAAACAAGGTGCGTACAAATGCACTCCGCAGTGTTACGATTATTGTATGATATAATTTTTCCACTATCTGTTTATAATTACATAACATGGTATACACTGAACGGGTCCATATACATGGACCCGTTCATTGTACAAAGGCAATGAGACCACTTCATTGGAGCTAAAACTGCAATGGAGCTCCAAAGTCGTCTCAGTGACGTTTCGTCCATGTATACGAATGGTCGTTACTTTACAATCTAATAATGCCGAGTTGCTAAAGAAACGCCTGCACTAATTCCGATAAACAGCAGGTAACCAAAAACAAGGATGGAGTATCTTTTTTCCGTAAAGTATAACAAACATCATGTATTACTTGTAAAACTTGTGTTTTTTGCATTTCCAATAAATATTTCAGTGTTTATTGTTACATTATGAACCGGCCATGATTAGTTGGTATGTTTAATCAAATTCAATGCACTCCATCTGCTTGTTTTTGATTTGGCCGTCTTACACATATGCGCACGATGTGACTTTGCACCGGCGGCATAATGCCGTTGATTTTGTTTTCGCGGAACTGATATATTTATAAATAAAAATAAATAACAGATGAGTATACATATTAATCAATAACAATAATATCGTTATGTAATGTAGCTTCAAAGCAGTCAACATATCAATAAAAACTTGTTGTAAATGTGTTTAATCGTTAAAGAATTCTACAATAACAAAATTGGCTTAATTTTAAAGGAGATACAATGATAAAGCTTAAAGGTTGGAATTAAATTGTTTAGAAAATTATATTTTAGGTATTACGTTACAACAATTTTGTACGCTTTTACAATCTGACGCCTAGGATCAAGGATAAACATGGATGCCGGGCTAAAATAGCAACACAATGCATATCTTTATCTCAATTATTCTTACGGTATTAATAGTGCGCAAGAAAGAGACATATAATAATGTCACGTTCAAAATAATGCAGGTTGTCACAAGTTCAGATTTTGCTAGTGATTTTCTTATGATCGATAATTCGTTATTCTAGTTATCGATAATTATCATGAAGATCGATATTAATTATCACAGATTAGCAATATATGCTAAATGTAATCAAATAAAACCTTATGTTTCAACCTGCTAACGGATGAAACTACGTCATGGTTTAGTTAATATCTACCATCAACCAATATGCGTCATCATCATCATCATTTCAGTCGAAAGACACCCAATGTTAGGCTTAAGCCTCCCCCCAGATATTTCCATATCGACCTGTCCTGTGCCTTCCGCATCCAGCTAGTACCTGCGATCTTTACCGGGTCGTCGGTCCACCTTGTGGGAGGCCTACCCACGCTGCGTCTTCTGAAAGACGCAATTCTTCAAGTCTGCGATTTTATGAAAAGAATACATTTTATTGCTGATAATGTCTTTACAAATAAAAATATAAGTGAACAAAATAGTTTCTTCTACATATTTCACTTCACCATAGAAATCAGGGTTGGAGATCATCATCATCATCACAGCCCATAACAGTCCACTGCAGGACTTAGAGCTTCTCCCACACAAGGGTACGTTATTGTTATAATCTCCACGCGTAAGGATCGCAGTTTAAATATGGAAAAAGCTGCTACCTATTTTCCAGCCTACGGAGACTCTTGATCTTGTTGAAAACATTTTCGCCTTGTACGACACCCACAAGTGTATGGAGTTGGTGCTATTCTACTCTGCCGGACACCACACGGCTAATGTTTTCATTCATCATCATCATCATCATCTTAGCGCTTATCCCGACTTCTGCCAGGGTCTGCTTTCCTACTCATTCTTCTCCACCTCGCGTCGTAAGCCGTTGGCTCTCAAGCATTCGACTCGGCGATGTCAATCCATCGCTTCTTGGGTCGCTGGTTGAAATGTTTTTTTTTGTAAATTGTATATTTACTTTAGAAATTACCCTCGTTTTTGTGCGTATGGTTTTAGCAAATTTAACGACGTACGCTAAATAATGATGTTTTCCCTCACCGTAAGGGAATCAGTTAGAATTCAACTTATGTACATAACACAGAAAAGAACCATTGGTACATGACTGCAGTAAGATTCGAACCCGGTACCTCTCGCTTACGAGTTGGATACTCAACCGCCAGGCTAACGACGCTCCAAAAACTATTAAAATCAGTATCTACGCTTTTTCATTTACGACGGTCAGTATGGGGAGTTTGGATGTGATGAAATCTTAAATGGGCGGGGTCAAGCATAGGTATTATTGTCACAGGTATCACAGGTGAGTAACAGGCATTACATAGGTTTGCTGGTAGAAAACTCAATTAATGAGTTAAGCTCGCCTTTGTACATCTCTATTACTGTACTGTATAATTAGGTCATATTTGTGTACAATAAAGAATAATGGACACATATCGCACCGCATTCCAAAAAGCGTGATACAAACCTTTATTCCTACCTGTTCTGTTGAGTAATTCTGTCGGCAGAACTACTGGGATTTTTTTTACCATTAGTTCTGTGATTTTTAAGACTATGCTTTACACCCTGCTTTAATCTCAAATATTCCCAACTGTTATGTTACGTAGTTCGGTCGATGGATAAGACCAGTGAACGTAAACAATTTACTTTAACAAATATGTAACAATGCAGTATCTCTTATAACAAAGATATCATAAGGGATTAAAAACATATTAACGTAGTTTCTCTAAAAACAAAGGTATCCCAATGTCACCGTTAAGTAATTGCATTTGGTACACTCTGATCATCGCGTCGTTTTCGACCTGCTGATTTGTCCTTCGTTTGGCTGTTTTCTTGAAATTTGCTATTGGATGGCTTTAACAGAAAAAAAACTATGCATCTTCTTCAATGTTTTTCAGGAACGTAAAAACAGTCGCTGGCCTGGTTTTGAACGAGCCGTTAATGGCACGTGTGTATCCCACTATTTCCATGGAAATACAAAATAGAAATAGTGGGACAAGCTTAGAGAAAAAAAATTATATACAGAAGCAGAGAGTACAATCCGAGTTGAAATACGAGACAAAATGTCACACATCTCTTGGGACGAGTGTTTTTCTAATGTACTGACTGACTGCTGGACTTCTTGGGGCAGGGAGCTGGGTTGCTCTGGAGCTTTGCTGGGCTTAACGACGTACTAACGACCAAGATAGAGTTCAAGTGCGGAAAAAGAAGGCCATTAACCTAAACCTAAACATGCTTGTGCTGGCTGTGCTTGGCTCATATTTTGTATTTATAGCGCAGCTCATATTTTGTGATATTTGTAATGTACGTTGGCTGGTCCAAAAGTTTTTAGCTAACGGCTTGTCATACACCCTATTGTTTTAATTTTTGTATCGTTTAAATGCAAATTTTATCACAAACTCCTTGGCCAAAAATCACTAGCCGGAGACATTGTTATTTTTTTTCGATTATGAATTGTCTGTTACGTACAAATAATTTAAAACAATAAAATCATATGTTAACCCCATAGAGAAAATAAATTATATACAGAAGCAGAGAGTACAATCCGAGTTGAAATACGAGACAAAATGTCACACATCTCTATAACACACACACTAATGCAAATGCAGGGACGGAACAAGGCAGCCCATTTGCAGATGTTATATTTACCTGAGTGGTTCAGTGGTCAACATGCCGGTCTGCCACGCATAAGGTCCCGGGTTCGATTCCCGGCCGGGCAGAAATTGAAATAATTAATTTTAATTTCTGTTACGGGTCTGGGTGTTCTATGTATAATAAGTATGTATTTAAAAGTATATAAGTAGTACCTCAGTTACCTAGCACCCATAGTACAAGCTTTGCTTAGTTTGGGGCTAGATGGCGCTGTGTGAATTTGTCCACGATTATTATTATTATTATTTGTTTATTTTATTTTATCTCAGTCACATAGTGTGACCGGTAATATAAGTAAAGTACACGGGATTACTCCAAGTGTGCTTCACTTTCAATTTGGTTGCGGGTCGTATCTTCTTGAAGAAACTTGCGCACAAGACGACAAGTATTTAAGATAGTGGCTTTCTGCATGTTGATATAGGTATTTTCCGGCAGATCTATTAACCTTAAGTAGTGTTTTACATGTTTTGGTATGATTCCTGTACTAGAGAGCACAAGAGGCACAATATCCACTTTTTCCAGATTCCAAATTCTCAATATCTCTTCTTTTAGTTCAGTGTATTTATTAATTTTATCGGCGGTAGTTTTTTGTAAATTATGTGTATTCGGTACAGCAATATCTATGATAAATGCATGTTTTTCCAGCTTGTCTATCAATGTTATGTCAGGTCTGTTAAAATGGATAGTCTTGTCAGTCAGTATAGCTCTATCAAAGTACATCCTGTGTCTTGCGCTCTCAAGTACAGGTTTTGGAACATATTGGTAGTATGGTAGGGATTTTGGAGGTATCAGTTTGTGTTTTATCGCGAGTTTCTGGTGAATGATGTTTGCTATCTGGTTATGACGATGAATGTAATCTGTTTGTGCGAGGTGACAGCATGCGCTGGTTATATGCTGTATAGTTTCTGGTTGTCTATTGCACTTTCTACATTTATCGTTTTGCATGTTAGGGTCTTTTAAAATATGTTTCCTGTAATTCTTTGTGTTTATTACCTGGTCTTGAATAGCGATCATAAAACCTTCAGTTTCAGGGAAGAGGTACCCCAACTTCAGCCATTTGTTAGAGGCTTTATGGTCAACATGCGTCTGTTCCAGGTCATGTAGATGTCTGCCGTGGAGTTCTTTCCTACGCCAGTTATCTATTTTTTCTTTTTCAGTGAATTCGGTTGAGGTGGTAGTAAGACCTTTATTTATTAAGTTAAGTGGGGTGTAATTGGCATCTGATTCTATTACAGCTAAATGAATTTTACTTGTTTTTGCTTTGTCATAGAAGAAATGTCTCATGCTATTTATCTGTTTTTGCCATAGTATTTTTATATCAATTAGGCCCCTGCCGCCACTATCACGTTTAATGGAACTCCTTTCGATTGCAGACTTTGGATGAAGATTGTTGTGTTTGGTTAATGTGGTTCTGGTTTTTATTTGAAGTTTGTTAATGTCAGTTTTTGACCATTTTATAATGCCAAAGGAGTATGTTAATACAGGAATGGCATAAGTGTTTATTGCTTTAAACATAGTTTTGGAAACGAGATGCTTTCTGCATATAAGGTTTAGGCGTCGAATATATTCCGTTGTTAAGTCTTTTTTTATTAAATTGTGGTTGATGGACTTTGCCTGTTTAATTCCTAAATATTTATATGTTTCATTTCCTTCCATCTCTGCAATATCTATTTCTTCTCTAAAACTATCAACTCCTGTTATTTTGCCTCTATATAAGTGAAGTACTCTGCATTTGTCCAAACCAAAAGTCATGTTTATATCTGAACTGAACTGCGCTGTTTTATCTACTAATGATTTTATTTGTTTAGATGAACTGGCAAATAATTTAATATCATCCATGTACATAAGATGAGTTATACATGAATCCTTAGTTAGTTTGTACCCACATTTTGTTGAATTTAAGAGTCTACTTAAAGGATTAAGTGCAAGACAAAACCACAATGGACTAAGTGAGTCTCCCTGGAAAATGCCATTTTCAATTTTGATTACTCCTGTACTTACATTGGACTCTTTTGAGGTGACCGTCAGAGATGTACTCCAATTTTCCATGACATTTTCCAGAAAGGTGATTATAGTTGGGTTAATTTTGTATATCTGCAGCACACGAATTAACCAAGAATGAGGTACACTGTCAAAGGCTTTTTTATAATCGATGTAAGCCAAATGCAGACTTCTATTGCCCGAGTTTGCGTGTTTTAATATTGTAGCATCTATAGTAAGCTGTTCCTTGCATCCCTGGTGATTCTGTTTACACCCTTTTTGTTCTTCTGCCAAAATATTGTATTTGTCCAGATGTCTGTTGATTTTATTTGTAATGCAAGAGGTTATCATTTTATATAAGGTTGGTAAACATGTAATCGGTCTATATTGTGAAGGATCATCAGTATTTTTACTTTTTGGGAGCATGTATGTGATTCCTCTTGTTAAGAACACTGGCGGTTCCTCAATTCCGGTGATAAGATTCGTGATATTTTTTCTTAATGCACTATGTACAGCATGCAGATTTTTATACCAGAAATTGTGTATACCGTCAACACCTGCTGCTTTCCAGTTTTTCATTTTTTTTGTTACTATTTTAATATCTTCTTCAGTTATGTCAGTAAATTCCATTTCATCTATTGCTTTCCAGTTATTTTCTTCGTCTTTAATCCAGTAAGCTTGCTCATTATGTTCCTTTTGTTTTTTCCACAATTTAGCCCAATATTCTGTGAGTTCCTCTTTTGTTGGTATGTTTTGAACACTATTGCCAATTCTGTTATTTAAAGCTCTATAAAAGGATTTTTCGTTAATTGTAAATAGTTTATTATCTAGCTTCCTGTCTAACGCTTTTTTGTATCTTGCCAATCTGTGTGACTTTGCTGCTAATTTTTGCTTTAGTGTGTCGAGATGCTCTTCCGGTCTGATATTATTTTTCTCATGAGATGAATGTACTTTAGTTTTCTTAAATATTGTCTCAACCTTCGAAATTACCTTTTTAGATCTATTGTTGTTTATGTATTGCGTTAATCTTCCGATGTCTGCCCTTAAATTTGCAATGTCTTTCTCTAATCTTAATTGCCAAGGCGGCTTTATATGAGTTTTCTTTCTGCGTTCGTAATTATTTGTATTGTTTTGGATTTTGAATCCTAACTGCCTACAAATTACCAACGCACTACAATATACAATAGTATGAGTATGACTTATATCAGTATCATCTGACAAGAATTGTTTTAAAATTTTGGTGTTGAAAATATGGATCAACTCATGAAGTTTTCTTATTATTATTATTATTAATGTTTTTTTAGGTTGATACCTCTCAGTACATGGTACTGGTTAACTAATACCATCCACGGGCCAAAGCCAAGTGGATGGCATGGTATAACATAGTAATGTTAAGGAATGCCAGTAGGCACTTGGGTGTGGGTTACTCGTATTTTGTAAGAACATCCTTACTATCCTACAGGTGTTTAAGATAGCAGCTTTCTGGAGCAAGGAATACGTAAAATTGGGTAAGGCTAAAGTCTCTAATGACTGATGCAGCTGCTTGGGAATTACACCGGTGGTAGAGACCACTACAGGTACTATAGTTGCCCTTTGAAGTTTCCAGAGACGGACAATTTCGTCGCTCAGGACTATGTACTTAGTCATCTTTTCTGCTATTGTGTTTTGGAGATTGTGCGAATTCGGAATAGCTATATCTATCAGTTTTGCTGTTTTGTTTAATTTATCAATAAGTGTGATATCCGGTCTGTTATAGTGAACAGTTCTGTCAGTAAGGATGGCCCTGTCAAAATAAAGTTTGTGAGTTGAATTTTCCAGTACGGTATCGGGACTATATTTGTAGTATGGTGTGAGCGGCTGTGTAATTAATTGGTATTTTATTGCAAGTTGTTGATGGATAATTTTAGCTACCTGATCATGTCTATGTTTGTAATCGGTTTGAACAATTGCTTTACAGCCACCGGTTATATGCTGTATTGTTTCAGGAGAGCTATTGCATCTTCTGCACGTATCTGTCGGTATGCTTTTTATTATATGTTTTTGGTAGTTGCGTGTCTCGATGACTTGGTCTTGGATAGCCAACATGAAGCCCTCAGTCTCAGGGAAGAGCTCCCCACGTCTGAGCCACTCGTTCGACGCTAGTTTGTCGACGTTTGGTTGGTTCAGCTCGTGAAGATGCCTTCCATGCAGAGACTTTTGGGCCCAGTCGGATATTTTGGTTTGTGCGTTGATTTGGAGTTCATTTTTCTGAGTACTAGTATCTGATAGATTTAGGGGTGTGAGTTTTCGGTCTTTTTTAACTATTGCTTTGTGTACGGTAGAAGTGTTTGCCTTATCATAAAAATAGTCTCTCAATGTGGTTATCTGTTTATTATGAAGGTTTTTGATGTCAATCAAGCCCCGCCCTCCGTCTGTTCGTGGTAATGTAAGTCTCTGTACACACGATCGAGGGTGGTGTTTGCGTTGTTTTGTCATACTCGTATTTATTATGCGTTGGAGATTTTTGAGTTCTGATATTGTCCAATTGATAATACCAAAAGAGTAGGTTAGGATTTTTATAGCAAAAGTATTTATTATTATTATTATTATTATTATTTAGCTACGACTTTCTACTAGTAACGTACACACAAAATCGGGCTTGTTGGCGTATTTCGCTCCTGACGACTTCGTCATTTTTTTAAACTTGTCCTTATAATTTAACATTGCATTATAATAAAAGGTAAGGTGTCTTGTGAATCAAACCCACGCCCTGATACCTCCCACCGTCTTTCCGATCTCTCGATTCTACAAACCGTGAATCGGCAATGCTTGCTTTTACAAAAAGGAGGGTTATGATTTTGACCAGTATGAATGTTTATTTGTTGCCTCATAACTTCTAAACTAAGAAGGTACCTACTTTCTTATCGTTAAAAGCGTCTTCATTGTACACAGGTGGCCTACCTGACTATGTGACTTCACAATAAATTGAATATGATTTCCTCTAGAGGACATAGTCATGAAAAGAAGAATATTAATAAAAAGAATAGGTACATTAATATATTAAACAGGCAGCATATTCTTTATTTTCAGTAAAAATTCATATAATGATGGTGCACCAGGACAGAAGGGACTTGCATCTAATTATCATCTTGTTCTTCAAAATGTTTACAACGCAGCACTTACAATTTGCAACCCAGACATCACCATATCTTTAGGAAATCTAGAAAAACAAATAAATATAAATAAACGTAAATACGCGATTAATCCGTTGTTTCATAAAATGTCTGAACATTTAAAATGCCATTTAGGTATATTTTGTGTATTGAAATTGTGGACCGCTATTTACAAGATTTGAGTATAAAAATTCTATACAATAAATACTAAGTCCCCTGTTAGCATCAAAATATTTTCGTACCTATTTAGACACCGAAATATTGCTCAATTTGGCAATAATTTATTGCAATTTCACACTATTACGATGCTTATTTTTATCACAATTTCTAAAATTGATTCCCGATCGCCGCGACTACGAATAAAATTACTTACCGATGAAAAGATAATCCATTTGTATTTCCATACTTAGCGCTTTCTCATAAATGTGCACTAAATTACACCGTCTTTTAAATGGTTTGATTTAAATTTTATTAGGAAATTATAAAATTTACACCGATGTTTCAAAAGAAACGTCAGGTCGTTAGGTCCTCGAGCAATATGTCGAACGTTCAAAACATTACGCGCGTCATTTTCCGTGAACTTATTCCAATGGATGAAAAAACGGGTTAGCAAGATTCATAATAATTGTAGAGCGAGCGAACAGGGAATATTTGTAATTTGTGTTTAGTCTGTTATGTCTGTGGGGACAAGCGATATTTTGTATTTTTATCCTATTATTTGCTACTGCTATACGACTACTATTCGAATGCTCGGTTTTGCTCTTCATTGGTTTTGGACCAGCGTTTTTTACAGATTATATCCCATTATTTCTATTGCTACAAAAAAACGCAGTTATGTTAGGTATTTGAAAAGTTTACCACTTTTAATGAATAGATTAAAATTAAAACACGACTTCTCGGTATTAAAAAAAAAAAAAATACTCGTTTGAACGAAATTAAATGTCCCCAAATAACAAAAAAACATACTTATTTCATCACTCATTATTCATTATACAAATAATTTTACGACCAAGTCATGGTAGTGACAATATAAGTCGCTTAAACTTGTATAGGTATACAAATGTGTATAGTAATTGCTGAGCCTGCCGCACTTCATACAATTTCTTAAAATACGAATACTCTCTGCACTTGGCTCGCATACTAAATCCGGAAGCGAGTTTAAAAATAATTCTGTTTCTAGTTTACTGGGTAAATTGAAACCATTAATGATGTCATTAAACAGACATTGTTACATTGCAAACTAGGTAATTCGTAAATATGGCATACGGAGCGATAACGTACTTGTTCCAACATTGAAAGTCTTGCGTCTTGTTCCATGAATGTTGTAAATTCATTGCCATATAATTCATTGTAATATTATTTATATAATATTAACTTTTCTTCGCGGATACATATTTATGTACATTTGATTACAGAATTTCATCTAATATTTGACAACGAAGAAGAAGCGTTCTTTTTTTGTTTTCCACCAAGCAGTAACAAAATTTCAGCACGAAGATTTTATTTAAAACTAGATGACCCGTCGACCTTCGAACTTCGAACGCTTAACTTAAATATAAGAGCCATATTTAATAAGAATTGTCCAGGGGTTTCATCGCCTTGGAGTAGTTTCATTTGTTTATCAAAGATCATCTTATCCTTTTGTACTTGGGCTATTAATCGTTTTCGGGAATTATTTGTTATTGAGTATTCGTTTAATTTATCACCGTCTTTTATTATGTGCAAAAATTAAACAATGTTTACATTTTTCGGCACCAGTCTATTTAATTTTCTATTCCAAGATTCCACCGCATTATTTGTGCGGTGACGTTCTCCAAACACACACCACACCCTTGAAAAAATATTTTTCATCCAGTAGTTCTCTATGTAATTCTTAAATTTATTTTCGGGTTCACTGTCACCCATCTCTGCTATAATGTAATTCCAACCATCTTGTATTTTATTTATGGGCAAAAGCGGCAGTCTGCAGGTAAGTTGTATTATCAATTTCATGCGGATGGATTTATTAATGCCAAGAGCTTTCTTAGTCAATGATTTCACAAAATGAAAATAGCAGCCGTTTATTTTAGCTGCAAGAAATCTTGCTGTTAATGCAGAAATCAAAGCCCTTTCAAAATCAACTGTGAATTTAGTAGAGCTCCATTCAGGTATTTTTTTTTAATAAGATCTAATAAAATGCAATACGCTTTCCGTGATTTACTCGATAAAAGCGCATAAATCACTGGCACCACTTTGCTATGATTCCAGTCACTTATAAATCAGCGTGGATTGACAATAATTGTGAAAATGGCGCTGGCCACGCAAAGAATGTCCCGTCAATGAAATAAATGTCGCTTTTCTAATTTGCTTCTGGTTTCTTCACGACAAAATATTATAATTCTTAAATCGGAGTCAATATAATCAGCAAGCACAAAGTCTTCAAATGGTACTGGAATTTGTAATTCTTGAACGGTCTTGTAACACACCTTTTTAACATTAAGAGCTTTGTTACGACGTCTGTACATGGAAGACTTTTTGGAGGTGTATTGTGGCAATGGTTTACCAACTAATGGAATTCCTTGGTCAATTAAAGAATTTATTCCGTTATTGAAAGCTTTGGGTATTGTTATTTTGCCCATTTCAGCTTGATCGAAACTACGACTCATTGCAACTTCTATTGCGGATTGGTTACTGTCGGAAATAAATTGAGTGGAGTGTTCAATTGTTCTCGCTATGGTGTTATCCTAAGAAGAAATTTTAAATAAGTATCAAACATACAGTAGATACAATAAATGTACTTACGCCAACTACCGACCTAAAGCCTCTGGTAAAATGATGGAAACTTACCGGGGATACCGTTATCGACCCTTTGCATTTTGTTTTGTGGTGCTTGTTGCATTTCCACAACGTATTATTATTCTTGTAAACTATCTGCCTAGTGTATTCATAACCCTCGTACAATAGTATAACACCCTTTCCCCTTTTTATAAACTCCATTATTAACAATATATTTAATTCAGAACCAACACCTATCTCGTAAAGCAATAATAGAATTCCAATTGTAATGGCAGCTGTCAATCAAGAACAGTAATTACAACTATGATCAAGAGGTTTTATCTAAAGAGGAAATAAATAAATAGTTTCTGTATGCACGCCGTCATAAGAGGTGATAATGCAGCGTTTGTTTTGACGCAGCCGACAGCAATAGAAATAGTGAGACAATTAGTCTGAATCAGGTCCAGTATTTCTATCAATAGAAATACCTAATAGAAATAGTGGGATACACCGAATGGCACGATACCAGCCCTCAACAACATTAGTTGTGCGATGGCGCCGACCAAAGGCAGTCCATGACTTGATGCGCCTAGATTTCATCCAGAAACTCATATATTTCATAAACTTATCTAAGACGCACCTGTCACTAAAATCCAGCACTTTGGATTTTACATATTCCCATCCTTCAATAACACGATCTTCGGGCAATAGTGGAAGAACGCTGCACAAACTTACAATTCTTCTCTTGCGTTTGTCTTTAATGCCCAATTGCTTTGATTTTCTCCACAGTTTATTTGAGAAATGATAATAACTTCCCTGATGACCGGCATTTGGGAAAACATCAGCAATGGCTCGAATGGCGGCTTCCTCGAAATCAGTAATGAAAGTGGAAGGTTTCCAATCTGGAATTTGTGTTTTTATTAGACTGAAAAGTGTGGTATAGGCTTTTTTGGTTTTGTGACTAAGAAGTGCATATATTAGAGGCATCACACTGATAGTATCTTCAGATCTTTCGAGATCTGCATGAATAGTGTAAACCTCTGTGAAAGGTACCGGGCAAATCTTGAAAGTGCCGTCTGCAAAGAAATTTTTTTTTTTCGCGTAAGAGAGTCCTTGCTTCCTTAGTGCCAAAAATTATAATACGGACGCCCTCGCCCTCGTCATTGTAATCTGCCAACATAAATTTAGAAAACGGCATAGATATTTCTACTGCATTTACTGTGTCATTTAGGTAGCTCATTTTCTGAACTTTATTTAATTTATTTCTCCTTCTGTAAATAGACGACTTAATTTAGTTGAAGCTGGGTATTTCTTTAATGAGATCTATTCCCGTGTCTTTTAAAGCAGCCACTGTTTTCTTGTACACCGCCGGTACGGTTTCACTGCCTGTCATCATTTCGTCAACACTTTTGTGGATTATAACGGACATGGCTTCTTTGTTTGTGTCAGGAATGCAGGTAGTGTCATGGTCGACATGTTTAACTATTTCCTTTTCATCCTAGAATACAAAATAAAAATACAGTAAAAATAAAACAAAACCTTGTGTGTGACCTTAGGTCTATACCACAATTTATTTAAAAAGTAATTTCGGAAGTGGTAGCTGTGCCACTGCATTTGGTTTTCTTATAAGTACATGGCACATCTCCATAACGTTTGTAAATTTTGATATTTAGAGAGCCGGTAATATTCGAAACCATTTTCGAGCAACACGCGCCCGCGGCCGCGTCTTATTATGTTTAACTCCATTATTGAACAAACAACAACCCTTTGCAATATAAGATTAATATTATTGCCCTCTTGAAATCTTTGAAACATGAATTTCATGACGTTGTCATCAAGAAACAAATAAATAATAGATACTTACCTCAAGTGGCCAGCACTTGATAATTCATAGCAAACTGCATGGAGACGTGAAAAGAACTACTGGGAATTCAATTTCCATTTGTTTTCTGAACAGAACAAATGGTAAAAAAATCCCAGTAGTTCTGCCGACAGAACTACTTAACAGAACTAGTGGGAATAAAGAGATACAAAAATGGCCCTTATTCTTTGAGAAACATATTCCACTTTGATTTATCGGTGCAAAACGGATTTTGATTCTCGGGCCTCCACGCCTTTTATTAAATTTGTCTATACTCATAGCTTAATGTTCCAATTACATACTCGAAAACAGTCGTCTAAGGATGAACTTTTTTCACGCCAGTCTATAAAATTTTTAAAAGGTATTTTGGGAATGGTTTTTAATCATTATGCATAGAGAAAAAATTTTCTATACAGAAGCAGAGAGTACATTTAGAATTTAAATATGAGACAAAATGTCACACATCTCTATAACACACACACTAATGCAAATGCAGGGACGGAACAAGGCAGCCCATCATGAGTTATATTTTGCTACGACTTTCTACTCGTAACGAACACAAACAAATCTGACTTGTTGTTTGCTCCAGATGACTATGCAATTTTTTTAAGCTTGTCCTTATATATTTTAATATTGACATTATAATAAAAGGTAAGGTGTCTAGTGAATCAAAGCCATGCCCTGATACCTACCACCGTCTTTTCGATCTCTCGATCCTACATACCGTGAATCGGCAGTGCTTGCTTTAGCAAAAAGGAGGGTTATGATTTTGACCGGTATTAATGTTTATTTGTTGCCTCATAACTTCTAAACTAATTAGGTACCTACCTACTTACTTATAGTTAAAAGCGTCTTCATTGTTCACAGGTTGGCCTATGTGACTTCACAAATTTAATATGATGCCCTCTAGAGGACATAGTCATGAAAAAAATAATAATAATGAAAAGGATAGGTAGATACATTAATATATTAAACAAGCAGCATATTTTTTATTTTCAGTAAAAATTCATATTATGCTGGTGCTGGTTATTATCTTGTTCTTCAAAATGTTTACAACGCAGCACTTCCAATTTGCAACCCAGACATAACCATGTCTGGTCTTTAGGAAACCTAGAAAAACAAATATTTATGTAAATAAACGTAAATACGCGATTAATCCGTTGTTTCATATAATGTCTGAACATTTAAAATGTCATCTATGTACAT
This sequence comes from Blastobasis adustella, assembly GCA_907269095.1. NCBI lineage: Eukaryota > Metazoa > Arthropoda > Insecta > Lepidoptera > Blastobasidae > Blastobasis > Blastobasis adustella. The sequence continues at coordinate 12,796,921 of OU026114.1, forward strand.
TTTTGGTATGGAACCCTGATACATATAACGTTGTGGACCGCTATTCACAAGATTTGAGTAATAAAATACTATACAATAAATACTAAGTCCGACCCTGTCAGCATCAAAATATTTTCGTACATATTTAGACACCGAAATATTGCTCAATTTGCCAATAATTTTAAATCTATCTCTAATGGCATGTTGTTTTAAGGTAAAGCATTTCAATTAATGCAAATTCACACTATTTCGATGCATATTTTTGTCACAATTTCTAAAATTTATTTGGGATCGCCTCGACCACGAATGTTTACTTACCGGTGAAAGGATAATCCAGGTGTATTTCCATACTTTGCGCTTTCACATAAATGTGCACTAAATTACACACAAAATTACAATCTTTTAAATGGTTTAATTTAAATTTTATTAGGAAATTATAAAATTTACACCGATGTTTCAAAAAAAACGTCAGGTCGATAGGCCCTCGAGCAATATGTCGAACGTTCAAAACATTGCGCACGTCATTTTCCGTGAACTTATTCCAAGGGATGAAAAAACGGGATAGCAAGATTCATAATCATTGTAGAGCGAGCGAACAGGGAATATTTGTGATTTGTGTTTAGTCTGTTATGTCTGTGTCATTATGCAACACTTTTATTTTTTAATTTCTGGTCGGGCACCTTTAGTTGGCTTAATACCGAACTATGCCATTATCTATGGATGGAGGGTCAGTGAACTGCGCTGTCTAGAATTATTTTCCCGCTAAACAAAATATAATTTCTAATTTTTGTAGTTTATGTTTGTGAATGTTTTTTCTTGTTTGAAGCAAATTACTAGATAAATGTGAAAGTAGTGATGTGAGTTTTACACCGCTTGATGTGCTAGACGCGGCAACAGAAATGACTTGCAGCTTACTTCCAACAAAGTTAAAAATTGTAGGTACGAAATTTTATAATGAAAATAGTATAGTAAAGGTGTACGCAACTGCATATAATTAGGTATTACAACACTCGTGTCAAACTTTTTTCAAGCAAGTTGCATAAGCTACTATGAAGTCGTCAGGAGCGAAATGCGCCAACAAGTCAGATTTTGTGTGTACGTTACTAGTAGAAAGTCGTAGCAAAATATAACATCGCAGATGGGCTGCCTTGTTCCGTCCCTGCATTTGCATTAGTATGTGTGTTATAGAGATGTGTGACATTGTGTCTCGTATTTCAACTCGGTTTGTAGAGTACAAGCCGAGTTGCTTCTGTATATAAAATTTTTTCTCTATTAGAAAAACAAATGTAAATAAACGCAAATACGCGATTAATCCGTTATTTCATAAAATGTCTGAACATTTAAAATGTCATCTAGGTAAATTTTTCGTATGAAACCCTGTTACCGATTTGAGTATTAAAATTATATACAATAAATACTAAGTCCGACCCTGTTAGCATTATAATATTTTCGTACCTATTTAGACACCGAAATATTGCTCAATTTGGAAATAGTTTTAAATCTATTTTAAATGGCATATTGTTTTAAGGTAAAGCATTTCAATTATTGCAAATTCACACTATTACGATGCTTATTTTTATCACAATTTCTAAAATTGATTCCCGATCGCCGCGACCACGAATGAAATCACTTACCGATGAAAAGATAATAAATAATGTTCACTAAATTACACCGTCTTTTAATTGGTTTGATTTAAATTTGATTAGGTTATAAAATTTAGACCGATGTTTCAAATGAAACGTCAGGTCGTTAGGCCCTCGAGCATTATGTCGAACGTTCAAAACATTGCGCACGTCATTTTCCGTGAACTTATTCCAATGGATGAAAAGACGGGTTAAGTCTTCCAGGGTTTCAGCCATGACTACGATATCGTCAGCAAATCTGAGGTGAGTGAGGTACTCGCCGTTAATATTGATGCCAAGTCCGTCCCAGTCCAGAAGCCTAAAGATATCCTCCAGTGCAGCGGTGAACAACTTCGGTGATATGACATCACCTTGTCTAACACCCCGCTGCAGCTGAATAGGTTCTGTGGTCTTATCCTGGAGACGAACTGACATAGTGGCCTTTTCGTATAAACCCTTCAGTGCTTCGATATATCAATTTGGCACCGCTGTAGAGACTGGAGCACCGCCCAAGTTTCGATCGAATCGAAGGCTTTCTCATAGTCTACAAACGCCAAGCATAATGGCCGGTTATACTCTTCGGTCTTCTGTATAACCTGCCGCAGCGTATGTATGTGGTCTATGGTACTAAAACCTTTTCGGAATCTGGCTTGTTCGGGAGGCTGGAATTCATCAAACCTGCGTGCGAGACGATTCGTAATGACTCTCGAAAACAGCTTGTACACATGGGTCAGCAGCGATATTGGTCTGAAGTTCTTCAAGAGAGCCTTATCACCTTTCTTGAAGAACAATATCACTATACTTCTGTGCCATGTTTCCGGCGTTTTTCCCTCGAGGATGACGGAATTGAACAGCTTCTGAAGGGTCTTAAGCACAGGTTTGCCACCAGCTTTCAGAAGCTCAGCCATAATCCCATCATCACCCGGCGCCTTGTTGTTCTTGAGCTGTTTGAGAGCCATACTAATCTCGTACAGGCTGATGTCCGGGATATCTTCGGTGTAGTGTCGGGTCAACTTGGCTCTGGGGTCTTTTGCCAAACTGGGAACAGGTGCCCGTGTTGTCGTGTATAACTGTCAATAGAACCTCTCGACTTCCCTCAAAACCTCGGACTTGGTCGAAACAACTCTGCCGTCATCCGTTTTCAGTTTCGTCAACTGGCTCTGTCCAATCGACAGATCTCTCGCAAAGACTTTAGAGCCTTTATTCCGCTCGATCGCCGCCTCAATATTGATAGTATTGAAGCGGCGTATATCGCGATTCAGAGACTTGGAGATCTGTCGATTAAGTCGCCTAAATTGAGAGACATCATCAGGGGATTGCAGAGTCATTGCGCGTCTTTCTTCTATGAGTTTGAGGGTATCGTCAGAGATTTTGCTTGTTCTTTTCGTACGGCAGGCTTTGTAAAACTTTGACCCAACCGTATAGACAGTTTCCACGAACCTGTTATTGTAGTCGTCCACGTCGACGCAGTCTCCTAGGCACTCGAAGCGATTTTGTAATTCGAGTTGAAAGCTCTCGGGGTTTTGGATTTGGATGGGTACAGGCCGGAGCTTTGACCTCATCAATCTCGATCTTTCCAGCTGTGGATTAATATTCAATGTGCCTCTTACCAATCGGTGATCACTGCCAATTTTTACGCTATTGATCACCGAGACATCATTGAATATATGCCGTTTCGTAGATAGGATGAAGTCAATCTCATTTTTGTGACACCATCGGGACTAACCCACGTCCATCTGCGATGATCCGGCTTCCCGAAAAATGAGTTCATCATAAAGAGTCCCTCTTTCTCCAGAAAGCCGGCCAGCATCTGGCCACGGGCGTTCTGACTTCCAACTCCAAATTGCCCCACTCTCATGACAACGGTGTAATGTGTCTTGGAAGTATGTATGGCTGTAGTTATGTCCTCATACATAGCCTCCACTTCATCGTCGGAGTGAGTCGAAGTCGGTGCGTAGACCTGTATGACCTTCAACGAATACCGCTTGGTAATTCTGAGTATAAGGTACGCAACCCTAGACGACACACTCTCGATCTTGACGATGTTGTTCACAAGGGATTTGTGGACGAGGAACCCGACACCACCTAGGGACAGTTGGTCGCCCTCCTGGAAGTAAAGCAGATTTCCGGACTTCAGAGTTATCGAGTCCTCCCCCTTTCTTCGGACTTCAGATATCCCTATAATGTCCCCAATGTAATCTGCTTACCACTTCCTCCAGCTCCACGAGCTTTTCGTCGGTCCGCAGTGTCTGGACATTGTATGTTGCCAGGGCCAGTGGTCGTGCTTTGTGGTAGCCTAGTCGCGTCCGGTGATTTTCGCACCCCGTGCCCCGCCGTTGAAAGCCAGAAAGATGCTGCTGCCCATCTTTCGGGTTTGTCCCTTAGTCGCCTCTTACGACACCCACGGGAAGAGATGGGGTGGTGCTATTCTTTGAGGTGGCGGCACCACACACCACGATATAATATACCTACTTAAGTTTTAAAAAGTACTAGTAAATAAAGCAGCTTTGTAAAGAAAAATTTCAGTGGTAATTTCACCACAAATCAACTCCAATTGAGTGTTTCTAATAAAATCGTCGTTTTCGATATCTCTCTTCCTCCTTTTCGGTAATATTTTGTTTCCAAACCTTTTATTCTGATCAACTTTTAAATTTGCAAGAGTATCATCGTCTTTAATAACATGAAGATTTTGCATCATAGTCGGTTTTTTTTATTAGCTCATTTATTTTGAAGTTCCAACCTTCGACAATGTTCGTAGTCCGATGACGATGAGAAAAGACTGACCACATGGGAATAAAAGCTGGCCTTATCTATAAGTTTTCAAAATATTTAACAAATTTATATAAATTTTCATCGTCATTGTTTATTTCTTTGGATTTGACGTATTGCCAGCCTTCGTCTACTGTATCCACTGGCAACAAAGGTAGTACAGAACATAAATTTATTATATATTTGTGTTGTCTCGATTTAAGATTATACGTCGCTGCTTTACGTTTTAAACAATTCCTATAGTGGAAATAGCATCCACTCAAAGTGGCATTTTTAAATTTGGATTTCAACGCGCTTATTGTAGCTTTCTCATAATCAATGTGCACTATAGTTGGTTCCCACTCAGGAATTCTGGACTTTATCAATTCAAAAACTATTTTATAAGCTTTTACATTTTTGCGAGACATGAAAACATATACCAAAGGTATTACGTACATCTTTTTAATTGTGCTACCCAAGTCGTCATGTATCGTGAATAGTTACGAAAATGATTGAGGACTGGCCTTAAAGGTACCGTCCATGAAGTACTCTTTGACAGTTTTTATGTGTGTTTGGGCATCGGTGCTACAAAAAATTACTATTTTATTGTCACCATCAAAATAATCAGCTAGTAAGATATCAAAAAACAGTGATGGTACTTCGATTTCGGAAAGGGAATTTGGACGAATTGTCTCCACCTGGGCATTTTTGTGGATCTTGCGGTTTATACAAAATTTTGTTTGGACAAATGTTGGGACTGGCTTATTGATTCCTAGATGTAGTCCTTTATTTTTTATTTTCACCAAACATTTCCTGTAGACTTTGGGAGCAGGTTCCCTACCCTCTGCAGCTTCCGTTATGCAGTCATTAATTAAAATATCTATGTCATTTTGCACATGTTTAGGACTACAAGAATGATCCTCTTGTTTGATGATTTTATCCTCTTCCTAAAACAATAATAATATAGTGTTAACAAATTGTTCACTTAGGAAAAAAATGTGGAAAAGGGGTAAAAATTAATAATTAGGTACTCACCGCTGATAAAGTAACATATCCCTTACAATGTATATTTTTATTCTTGTACTGTTTACACCGCCAGTAACTAAGTTTTGTCGTTTAGACCGAGTTTTTATAATATTGATGTCCATGAAATAATAACACTCTACCGCGTCCTCGCTGTAGTATTTTAAAGTCAACATTCATTTTCATAAAATATGTACCGAAAAAGCCTCAGGAAAATATTTTAAAGAATAATGCGTGTCATTATGTCAAAAACTTATAAATTGCATTTCCTTAATAGATATTAAATGGCTAGTTAGGTACTTCAAAGGAGATAACATATGTATTTAGACCTAGTCCAGACAGGGCGACTAGGTCTTACCTATGTAAATATCGATTCTAGACTGTGCACCCAATTTAACTGGATTATACTTTAATTTTAATTAAATTAACTTTAATTTCAGTTAAATTAACTTTTGTTTTAATTTAATTAACTTTTGTTTTAATTAAAATAACTTTAACTTCAATGCGAACTACTGCAACTTTAGAGTATCAAAAGTTCGTTGATTTTTATCAGCCGAACTTTTGCTACCTAAAAGTTGCCCTAGTTCGGTCAACCGGACTAACAACCGGACTGTTGCTACTACAGGAGAAAGTCGTTGCAAAATATAACTTATCAGCAGATGGGCTGCCTTGTTCCGTCCCTGCATTTGCATTAGTGTGTGTGTTATAGAGATGTGTGACATTTTGTCTCGTATTTCAACTCGGATTGTACTCTCTGCTTCTGTATATAATTTTTTTCTCTATGGGGTTAACATATGATTTTATTGTTTTAAATTATTTGTACGTAACAGACAATTCATAATCGAAAAAAATAACAATGTCTTCGGCTAGTGATTTTTGGCCAAGGAGTTTGTGATAAAATTTGCATTTAGACGATACAAAATTTAAAACAATAGGGTGTATGACAAGCCGTTAGCTAAAAACTTTTGGACCAGCCAACGTACATTACAAATATCACAAAATATGAGCTGCGCTATAAATACAAAATATGAGCCAAGCACAGCCAGCACAAGCATGTTTAGGTTTAGGTTAATGGACTTCTTTTTCCGCACTTGAACTCTATCTTGGTCGTTAGTACGTCGTTAAGCCCAGCAAAGCTCCAGAGCAACCCAGCTCCCTGCCCCAAGAAGTCCAGCAGTCAGTCAGTACATTAGAAAAACACTCGTCCCAATACTTTTCATCTGTAGTACTGGTATGGTTTGTTTCGTCTATCCACCCTAAAACAGGCACCCTAAGGTGGATACTCGGAAACGCGTGTCCATCTATCCACCCTGAATGGGGTGGATAACCGAAATTCACATCTGATTGTTCTTCCGACTTTTTACCCCAAGTACAGATTAAATAAAATTATATATTAAATAAAAACTTGCATCCTGTATTTCTAAATATATATTTTTCACTAATCTAAAATAATTATTACTTCTCTACTAACTAAAAATAAATAAAAAAGAGTACACTCATGCGAAGCCGAGGCGGGGCTGGTAGTATGTTATAAATTTTGCAACATGTCCAGAAAATGACCAACACTTATTTCATTATTGAGTAGACGTAGTTGTGTATCCTGGATAAATTCGTTCCTTTTAATGTATATTTGCAATCGTTTACTAAATTTTTGTACGGCAGTAGACGTATTAGCGAAGAAATGTGCGTTATTTTGCACGCATTCTAAAAACTTAACTAAATGTGGATGTTTGTCTTTAATTTCATGTGATATTGTTTTATGCAAGGATTCAAACGAATTTGTAGTCCTATGACACACCTCGAATGAATTCCAAACAGCCACAAAGTTTTCGTCCCTGAGTCATTTCTTTCAAAGTATTTCACAAATGCCGTCATATTATTTTCATCGTCCTTTATAAATGATTTCACAAACAACCAGCCTTCATTACTCAAGTTTGAAGGTAATAGTGGCAACCTTGCCGTAAATAGCACTAATCTTTTTGTATTCGGGTATTTATTGATACCTAGCTTATCTGCTCGTTTTTTAATAGACTTCACATAATAAAAGTAGCACCCATGAAGCAATATATTTGGAAATAAACTTTTTTAATGGTCCCATTGTAGCTTTTTCGTAGTCGAGCGGGATTATTGCGGGATTCCATGCAGGAATTTGTGATTTTATTAAATTAAATAACGTTAAATAAATGCTTTTCTTACTGTCATTCATAATTACAAATACCAAAGGTATAATATTTGTTGAAGTCATGGTACTGTTCACAGAGCAAAAAAATGAGGGCTGTGCCAACTTTTTCATACAAAATATGCGTGCCAGGTCAGAGATAAAAAATAATGAAATCTTCATTTTCTCTCAGCAATAAATAAAAAGGGCTGTCCACTCTATCAATAATTTTTTTCGATGTACTGTAATAAGCGATATTATCGATATTGATGTAATAAGAATTATTCTTAAGTCATCACATCCTTGTGGTCAATCCAGGCTTAAGTAGGTACTTTCCCTTCAAGTGTACATTACTTCCTAGCACTTTTTGCCTTGTTCCTTCATATATTTTGTTTGTACACATAGCCATAAATATATTCAAGCATAATGGCCATTCGTTATCTTTCCAACAGAGCTAGTTTCACTGATAGATAATAAATATAAAATCTTTAAAAAAAATGACAGATACGTGGGACGGTAGGGAAACAGAACACTTGTTAAATTTAACAATAAGATCTAATAAAAGAGAAACCAACTCGTCAATGGACGAGTCGTTATCGACGGAAGCACCACAAGAGCACATGCCACAAGGACTTTTGAACTGACTGCTAAATGCAGAAACATTGGGTATCGCAGATACGGGCTTGGAATCGATAGAACTATGTGCAGCTCTATCGAACCCCGGAGACAATGTCGGACGGGGAGACCGAGTAACCCACACGATCTTACGATAAGAATGTTATGGCGGTGACGCCGTAGAAGCAGAAACGGATTGAGAACTAGGGCGAGAGTTTTGAAGTTGAGAATGTGCAGTCATAGTAGCATACGATTTTTTAACCCTCGACGAGGGGCATCTCCCAGCAGCTTCAACACAAGAGACGCACTCCTGTGACATGACTATTTGTATAGCCTTCTGTCTTTGGAACTCCGGACAGGCCTTATCCGTAGCAAGGTGATTGCCGGAACACCAAAGACAGACGGCTGACGTAGCTGGGCAATTATCCCTGCTGTGCCTCTTCCCTCCACACCGGATACAACAAGAATCAAAACGACACTGGGCTTTTATATGACCAAAACGAGCACAATTTAAACACTGAATAATGGGAAAATCATACTTATCTACTGGGAAATATGTATAGTAGAAATACACATTAGGGGGCAACACTTGGCCAGCAAAAGTCAGCATCACCTTCTCGGTCGGAACCCACTGGGTTCGCGCCATTCATGAGAACTTTGCGGTTCAGCCTACGGCCCTTAAGAACTGTGCCAAAACCCTGAGGGTAGTCCAACGCACCGACCAACTCCTCCATACTGACATCTAATGGGATCCTTTGTATTATACCCAAGCGCGAATTAAATGATGGAATTATAGCCGCTAATTTTTTTTGTTCAAGAAAGCAAAGTTTCACGAAATGGTTAGCCAATTCGGCTGACGGAAACTTTATTAAACATTTATGCCGACCTTCATTCCGCAGACTGCCCCTGACAATGACCGCGACTTTTCTTTCGTAGAATAATTTACCCAACTTTACCGCGTTCAAAGTAGCGCCCTGGCCAGGACTGCTCTCCTTCCTGCAAATACGAACTAGAAAGGGACCCTAGTCCGAGCTCGAGTAAATACGTTCATCCTCGAATTTAGGAATGCAATAAACGTTCTGAATCACAGCGCTTACTAAATTAATATATGCAACTTTTTTTTTTTCCTCAGCGCTATCCTTATTGTTGCGACGTTGAATTCGCCAGGTTAAACCTATGGCGGGACATGAGTGAGGACTATCTCACCTATGTCCAACTCAGACATGTTGGCTACATTTTGAATAACACAGGACTAAAAGATTAAAATAAGCTGAATCGTTATACATATTTGTGTTTGACAATCAAATTGCTTGTCAAACTGACATTTACACGCTTTATATCCAAAAGACTCTACTTAACCATGAAGGTAGCCAACTTCCCAATCTCTTTGGTACTGTTCACAGAGGAGTAGAATAAGACCACGCTAAGTACGAATCGCTTATTTAAAAAAATAAGCATATCTGTATGGCAACTTATGACAAGTTTTTTAAAAGTAGCAGAACGTCATTCATAAAAGTCAAAACAAACAATTTGATTTATGTAGGATTGTTTATTTTCGTGAGTTATGAAAAATATTATTAATTTTTTTAACAACGCAATTAAAAAGGAAGTGAAAGAGAGATGATTTTCAGTATGATTAATAATTTAGTCAAACTAAAAGTACATATTCAAGCCAAATAACTTATTGTTTACAAGAAGGACTGACAAGAACAGATTATCCCCAGATTATTGCCATATCCACATTTAATAATTTTTACTACTGTCAGTCAATACCATAGAGAAATAATTTACTAACGTAATAGAGGAGACGCCGCAAGTATTTTATTTGCTCCATGATTTGCGGTCCGTGGACCGCAGGACCGCAGTTGCAGCAGTCTGCTCTTAGACATTGCGCGACGCGGACCAATCTGACTTTAGCTTGGATATCCAAAAGAATGCCCTGTTGCTTATTAAAAATTTTTACGAATTATTCGTGGGCCCATAAGAAAGAAAATAGCGTAACATATCATCGCTCAGTATAAAAATCTATTACTAAAATTGGCTGAAACCCTTTTTAATAAGTAAATTTTTTACTGGATTGGTTTAAACCGCCATTTTTATGCAGCTCATAGATTAAGAAAAATAATCCTACAGAAGGGGCACGCTTTGGATTTACCTACTGGAATTAAACATTTGTTTAAGTTACTGAAGACCAGCTACTCTACTGGTTCGACACCTACACTATCATAATGTATTATTGTAATAAGTTTACGATGTCAATTTTATGATGAAAATAGTTTACCTATGAAACTTAACATATTGTTTTAGATTTATTTGTTCATCACACAAAAAAGCTTGTCATATTTGTCTAAAAAAATCGCCCAAAGAGGCGCGCAGTTCGTTTCTCTGTAAACAATCAACTTTTCCGCGTCAACCTATAATTTTCCCAGCATATTACGCCTATGTTTAAGCCTATGTTACTCGGTGATAATGTAGCATTCTATTAGTGAAAGAATTTTTTAAATTGGTCCAGTAATTTTTGAGTTTATTCTCAATTTATGGATTGAGTAGGTAGAATAAAATTATATGGTCGCATCTGTAATGTCGCATTCTAAATTAGCAGCCTCCCCCCGCACCTCCCGCACGTGAGAGGTTGGTACAATCTTTTTGTTTGTGATGGCTGCTCTATTACGTTATTTTATTTATTTATTTTATACGTACGTTATACGCATAGAGAAAAAATTTTCTATACAGAAGCAGAGAGTACATTTAGAGTTTAAATATGAGACAAAATGTCACACATCTCTATAACACACACACTAATGCAAATGCAGGGACGGAACAAGGCAGCCCATCATGAGTTATATTTTGCTACGACTTTCTACTCGTAACGAACACAAACAAATCTGACTTGTTGTTCGCTCCAGATGACTATGCAATATTTTTAAGCTTGTCCTTATATATTTTAATATTGACATTATAATAAAAGGAAGGTGTCTAGTGAATCAAAGCCATGCCCTGATACCTACCACCGTCTTTTTGATCTCTCGATCCTACATACCGTGAATCGGCAGTGCTTGCTTTAGCAAAAAGGAGGGTTATGATTTTGACCGGTATTAATGTTTATTTGTTGCCTCATAACTTCTAAACTAAGTAGGTACCTACCTACTTACTTATAGTTAAAAGCGTCTTCATTGTTCACAGGTTGGCCAATGTGACTTCACAAATTTAATATGATGCCCTCTAGAGGACATAGTCATGAAAAAAATAATAATAATGAAAAGGATAGATACATTAATATATTAAACAAGCAGCATATTCTTTATTTTCAGTAAAAATTCATATTATGCTGGTGCAGCAGGACAGAAGGGACTTGCATCTAATTATTATCTTGTTCTTCAAAATGTTTACAACGCAGCACTTCCAATTTGCAACCCAGACATAACCGTGTCTGGTCTTTAGGAAACCTAGAAAAACAAATATTTATGTAAATAAACGTAAATACGCGATTAATCCGTTGTTTCATATAATGTCTGAACATTTAAAATGTCATCTAGGTACATTTTTGGTATGGAACCCTGATACATATAAAGTTGTGGACCGCTATTCACAAGATTTGAGTAATAAAATACTATACAATAAATACTAAGTCCGACCCTGTTAGCATCAAAATATTTTCGTACCTATTTAGACACCGAAATATTGCTCAATTTGCCAATAATTTTAAATCTATCTCTAATGGCATGTTGTTTTAAGGTAAAGCATTTCAATTATTGCAAATTCACACTATTTCGATGCATATTTTTGTCACAATTTCTAAAATTTATTTCGTATCGCCTCGACCACGAATGTTTACTTACCGGTGAAAGGATAATCCAGGTGTATTTCCATACTTTGCGCTTTCACATAAATGTGCACTAAATTACACACAAAATTACAATCTTTTAAATGGTTTAATTTAAATTTTATTAGGAAATTATAAAATTTACACCGATGTTTCAAAAAAAACGTCAGGTCGATAGGCCCTCGAGCAATATGTCGAACGTTCAAAACATTGCGCACGTCATTTTCCGTGAACTTATTCCAAGGGATGAATAAACGGGATAGCAAGATTCATAATCATTGTAGAGCGAGCGAACAGGGAATATTTGTGATTTGTGTTTAGTCTGGTATGTCTGTGGTTATACGTTAGTAAATTATTTCTCTATGGTCAATACGGACTTGTCGTGGTCCTATTATAAACAAAACTATTTTCAGCTTTGACTATTCAATCAAGAAGGTAGGTATGTATATCTAAAGTATTTTAATGTTCACGAAGTTTCTTGGACCGTGTTTGTGTATGTTTCTGTAAATGACTGTACATAGGCAGGGGAGAAAATCTAAAGAAAAACATTATATGAATTACGAATATCCACCCCGTATAGGGTGGTAACCGACTGGTATTAATAATCAGCGTTAATGCCCCGGTTCCGGAGGGCCCGGGGTCCGCCTTGACCATGATCCAGGATTTGGCGATCAGGTAATTACAGTGAAGCGTCTACCATCTGACCTCCGTGCCTTCTACTAAGAGAACCTGATCAGATTGGATCATGGTTACGAATTCAGTTGCCTGTTTTTGCAGGTTTCATCACAATATTTTTCCTCATCGTAAGAGCATCGGTTAGAATTTAGTTAATGTACATAATTCAAAAAAGGGTCAATGGTACATGGCCGCAGCGGGATTTGAAACCGGTACCTCTCGCTTACGAGTCGGATACTTAACCGCCCAGCCGACGCCGCTCTGACCGACTGGTATTAATAGCTTCTAAAAGTGTTCTATTATACTTCTCCACTTGTCCGTTTGATTGGGGAGATGATATTGCATTAACCACGTCATGTTTAATGTGGTTGCTCTGACAATTTTGTTTGAAAGACTTACTGGTGAATCGCGTGCTACTACCAGAAATAATCGCTTTGGATATCCGAACATGCTACAAATTTCTTTTAAAACTGTTATTGCCTGCGCTGAATTTGTGGTCTTTGTAGGTTTGGGCCAAATATATTTTGTTTACGAATCAACTATTACAAGAATGTAAGAATATCCCTTGTTACTTTTGCAAAATGGACCAAGATGATCTATGTAAATGATATCTAGAGGCTCATTGCTTTGTGGATAGGATGTAGTTCCCCTTTATGTTTTCCATATTGTCCCTTCTTATATAGGCAGTCTACACAGGAGTTGATATATTTCCTAATAAATCTACTCATTGATGGGAACCAGAATTTAGCCTTTATCACTCTTAATTTCTCGTCACGTTTCTGTAGGCACACAATCCAATCCAGGAATTTAATAACAATGTTAGCCGTTTCTGTACCGTCTGAACAGCGACTTAGTGCATCGACATGTCGATGGTGTGTTCTGGGACGATGAATAATATTCATGCTGTATTTCTGAATGTACAACCACTGGTTACACACAGCACCAAAAAGGACTGACCAATCTGTCGATATTATCTTTCGATATATAAGCGATATTATCGATATCGATTTAATAATAATTTTTCTTTCATCATTCTGGTGGTCAATTCCGGCTTAAGTAGGTACTTTCCCTAAAGCTGTACAATATTTCCTTGCACATTTTGCCTTATTCTTTTTTGTATTTTGTTTGTAAATTAGCCATTTGGCGGCCACATAGCCATAAATATGTTCAAACTGAATGGCCATACATTATCTTTCCAACAAAGCTAGTTTCACTGATAATAAATATAAAATCGTTAAAAAAATATCCTTTCTTAGGTAAAGCATGTATGGTAATGTCAGTACCTACTTCAGTAGACCTTCTGACTTATTTATTACCGCTCTACATACAAGCGCTAGGTAATCGGTAGATACTAATATTGTAAAGAGAAAAAATTTGTATTTTTGTTTGTTTGAACGCATTACTATCACACGCCCGACTCAAATTATTTTTACAAATATATTGGGATTAAATAAGTAATTATGATTTATCGATGTTTTCACACGATAGTCGCAAATCGATGTTGTCGCAAATTTTGTAATATATTACAACTACAAGTGAGTATACTTTCGCGCCATAAATTCTCAGCATATCACGATCATGGCGCTCTAAAAATACTAATTATGTTCAAGAAGAAATACATTTTATAGAACAATACGATCTTCCTGCGCGTCATAATGGGGGATGCCCTAGTGGTGTCGGGTTTTGTTTTAGAACTGACCTGTCGTATTTTATACGGTTTTTTGGCTTTTACGTACAACGACTACCACTGGACCCAAACAATCCGATAGGAAAACGCTAATACGCTAAAGCCTCGCTCGTCCGTCTGTGGGTAACACGGGGGGAACACGAGCACGGGGGGCACCTGAGATGGTGGTGGGCCTCATAACCCCCATAATTCCAACCTCATCAATATGACACAAAGTAACCCAATCGAGAAAAAGTATTAGTGACCCTACTGAAAATTAGAGAGATATTTTGTGATATGAGATAGGACTCCGTGGCATATGTTGCTAAGGGTGAGCCTAAACAAATATTGCAGGGGAAAATCAACAATATTCTTGTTTTTGGACGTAAGTACAACAGAACTTCAACTTAGCGTGATAGACTATATTTTTCACTACACTGTCGAATGGATATGGGTGCGATTGGGTTGAAACTTATTTGCTATGTTAGGTTAGCATATTTCATTAATTCACTTGAGCAACCTACTATAGAAAAAGGTTGCGAATACAGACACTGTTCATTACCTAAATGATAGTTTATTGAACTAAGCATTTTATTTTAATTATTTTAATACACTTATTATTTTCGAGTAGTTGGCGAAGATGACTTACTGAATTTGAATTTTTTTTCTCAAGATGTCCTACCATTCCTAACCTAATAAGAAATATAATAATGTTTTGTTATTACTCTATTAAGAGGAAGACACATTGATCTTGTGTCCTTTGCAGTAAGCTCTCACCGCATTACTTATCACTAATATTTACTACTCTAACTCAAAAGGTTTTGTCCTTTTTAGTCTTCGCACTATGTTCGTGTTGTTAAGGAGCTGTATAGCCTCGAGATTCACATGATGAAGCCCTTTTTCATGTGCTTCAGCGTATTTTTATATTATAGTTGCAATAAGATCTACATTGAGGTCTAGGTGAAGATCATCATTTCCGATGTACCAGGGCACATTTACAATGTCCCTCAGTACTTACTATGCATCTGGTGTCGAGAATTGTTTTCCAGCTCACTTGTTACTTTGTTGCCAGCCGACAGATCCTGTTTCAAAACAAAAGTACGTTTTGAAGGCGTCCGTTATTTCTGTGGCTTTGTAATTTGAATTTTCATAAAAACTACTTAAATCTTGCAATCCATTTATTTCATGTACACATTTGTCAAGGAACATTTACATTCATTCATTCAAAAAGTCGGAATTTACGAGCTAGTATACAAAACGTGTTTACCACGGTGTTCCTGGCACGACTTAAACGATAGTTAAAAAACTTTTTATTTTCATTTTGCCATACGTCATCTCGAGAATAAGGTTTCATCAAATTTGCACACTAAGTTGCTTTCCGGTAGAGGTATTGCAGGCGGTATTCCGAAATGTCCATCCTGCACTCTTTTCCCCATGTTAGAGTTACGAAATATAGCTGCATCCGACTTTTTACCATATTCACCAATATCGACAGACAATTTTTTTTTAGAATCTACTTATGCTAATAATACCAGACTGAAGTGCTTTTTGTAGCAAAAATAATTTGAAACACTATGAGGTGGTGATTCAATAAGTACATGTTTGCCATCAAGAGCTGCTATTGCATTCGGAAAGTACCGTCACAAAACCTTTTTCGGATCGTATCCACAATTCCTCATAAGGTTTCGGCATTATAATTGATTGGAGAACATTAGAAATTACGTTACTTGTTGAGTGCACTATTTCTCTAACGGTACGCTCACCCATGCGATAATTATCATCCAAGGATCGAAAAGAGTTTTCCGTAGCAAAGTATCTGAAATAAAAAAGAAAATTTAAAGTCGTTTTATGTGTGGTGGTGTAGTGATGATGGTTTATTTGATCAAATTCTTATAATATCTCTTTGAACAGATACTGCTTGTAGAGATCGTTGGGCTAGACTTAGAGACAATATCGAAACCATTGTCATAGACCGCGGCTATCTGAATGACGCTTTAAATCTAAGGAAAGCAAAAAGATAGAGGGACCTGTATCCTTTTAAGCATAATCAGATTGCACCCAGTAAGTTCTCAGAACGAAATCCAAAGATTCCATATTTTTTTTATTCATACTATAGGCCGCCTAAGGAATTAGCAACACCAAGAGTATCTCCAATGCGTTGCCCACCTCTATAACACGTTGCTCTGGCAGCAAAAAGGCAAATGCCCTCCACTACCAAAGCCACGGTTACTTACCTTACTTACCGGCAAAAACACAATACTATTTATTTCTTTGCCTATAGTTTACGATTGCTTATATATACACTTAAAACTAATTAGATATGGTACACAAATTAAAAAAAAAAAAACAATTTAATAAAAAACAGTCTCTAAATCGCTGCCTTGCGGAAGTGTCCCCATAAGGCTGGCAGCGTTACCTCTCTGAATTGTCAGACTTATACGCTGACCGAGGTAAGCGCCAGCGCCAGTGGGTCTCCGGTAGATTCAATTAGCCGGGTAGATATCTCATGGAACATCTTTTTGGCGCTAGGGCCCCAAGTTCCCACCCCAAACGGCGCAAATAAATAACCCTGACCTAGGGATCTATATTTGCGCCGCTTGAAGTCCTCCGCTGAAGAAGCAGCCGCGCCAGCGTTGGCCGAGGTAGCACAGGTCGCATCCCACACCAGAGGCCGGCCTTGTGACCAAGCAACGAGCGTCATGCCGTCGGGCCTCTTGCCATCATCCCTCTTGAAGCCAATATCCCGCCTCCCTCTCCGAAACGGCGAGAAGACGAGCTCGATCTGCAGTATTGGCCGAGGTTTCTAAGAGTGTGGAGAAGGCCAATCTGCAGAGTGGCTCGTCCCAAAGCCTTTGGGAGTTTGGGTTGGCGGGAATATCGGCGTTGGGGCAGATTATAGACCATGCATTCCTGGCTTCCGACAGGCACGACACCTCGACGCCGCACAGAGACGAAGAGACAATTTTCGTTGCCAAGGTGTGCGTGCTATGTATGGAAGACAGGAAAGCTGGTAGCGATAAATCAGAAATTTTGCGGATACCCAGACCTCCAAACCGGATAGGCAGGGAAGCCTGGGTCCAGGAACGAGCATCAAAATGACAGTTGAGGATGGATGATAGGGCGGTTCGTATGGAGGCGTCAAGGGAAGAAAGAAGATGGGGGTATTTCCACATGGGACTACAGCAGAGTATGAACATGGCGTTTGGAGCGAATAAACAAAAGCGGATTATGGTGATGGCGATATGCGGATGGATTTTTAAAAGCCGGTCATGTAAGCTGTTGAACTTATAAGTTAGGGAATCAATAAGGGGTGAAATCGATTCAGGAAGTATTGGGGCACCTAAAAGGGAAAGAGAATTCTTGTTTTCAATTTTAATGTTTGGTGCCAATGAGTTAAACTGCGCGATTATATCATTTCTTTCATCTTCCGATTTGAAGTCTGAGATATACAGCTCACATTTACTAAAATTTAGTTCTAAACCGATGGTACTGAACTCCGCAATAAGGGAACGGAGATCGTTAAAGACTGTATTTACATCCCCTCCGAGAGTGCCGTCGTCCAGATACCAAAGGTTTAGTTTTGAAGTTAGTGCTGAAATTGAAGGATGGATAGCGAGACTGAAAATGGCGGGCCCAAGAGGATCGCCTTGCTGACAACCTACTGCAGAATTTATCGCAAAAGTTTTGAATAATAATTTGGAAGGAGTGCTGTAGCATTGCCAAAGATAATTATAAATAAAAGGGGTTACTTTTTTCACTTCCGTCAGCAAGGCGCCCCTGTCCACAGAGTTAAAAGCGTTTTTAACGTCTACCTTTAGTAACACTTCGCCTCCACTGTGTTCCAGGAATGTGCGGGTTCCGTAGACAGCAGCTTCGCAGCCGCCTCTGCTGCCGAAACCCAATTGCACTGGACTGAAATAGTCCGTAAGTTTAGGAAGTACACCCCACGGTGATAGGTCTTATGCCGCCGTCCTTTTTCTTGAGTGCGCAAAGGTTGGCGCCGTACAGGACATCCAGTACACTTGAACATACAGAACCTGCCAGCATCATATTGACCAACTTAGTCATGTCCTCCAGGAGTGATCTGCCAGCGTCATTGATTGTACCGCTAATTAGGTATTTTAAGTGTTGCGGGGTAAGGCCCACCCGCCGAACCACTCCTGAAGGACATCACAGCAGCAGAAACCGCATCGTTGCTGGTCACTACATGCTGGTCCGATACTTCTGGCGCGTCAGGGAGGCGAAGTGTTGGTGAAGGGGCAGGGTGTTTGTCCTCCAGGGCCAGACTGGTCTCTGGGCAGTCAGGAGCAATGACATCATTTGAAAAGAGGAGTTGGGCAGCCCCTCTCAAATCACCATAGGCAGCCTTCTCTTCTACCTTCTGAAAAATATGATTAGCATTAGGCTGCCTTCTATTGATTATAACAGTTAAAGGGGGCTGCGACTGTAAATTAAAGTTTGTGCAATTTGTTTTTATTTTACTTGTAAGTGAAGAGCGTTTGAAATCTTTTTTACGCTGAGGATCCTGTGGGCAAATGTCAATAAATGTTCCCATTCCGGTAGGGTATTCTCCGATACGACCTTGTGGATTACTTGGGAGAGGCTAGACGCTACCGAAGTGTGAGCACCGCGTGGTATCCTCTTAATTAGAGTGTTGGAACTTTTTAGGACGCCTAGCCTCTCCCAAATCGCGCAGCCGTCCGGAGGGGTGTTAGAAGATGTTGAAGTGGAAGGTTGTGGTACTTGTTGGGGGCCCTGCGAACCGGTTTTATGTGCTCTTCCATCGTGTATACGGAGCCCCCGCTCACCCTTAAAGTACCGGGAACACTTATTGCTATGCACAGAATCCACAGAGGCACCTGTATTGCTCAACTGGCTGCAGAGAATGGGAGCTACACTTGTAGATGGTCCGGCTTGCGACATGCATTTAGGTGAAAATTTTAATATTTAAGAAAATCTATAAATAAATATACCTAAGTTAATAACTATTTAAAAGAGTATTGATTAGCTGCGGTATTCTGTAAAGTGGAGGTACATCCCCAGTCGGGCGGCTCCAATTCGAACGGGATACCCAGGGCATAGCAATGCCCTACCTCTCAAAATTGTCTCATTTGAATGAAAATTTATAAATATGCCCGTTTTTTTGCAAAGGAGTGTAAGTAATAAATAGAGTAAGGTAGGAAATATTTAAATACGTACCAATAATAAATGCTTACCTTAAGCAAACTACCAGTCTTTCTTCTGGCCCTACAGCCCTTCTAAACTTTGTATGTTGTTTTGTCAAATAGGGTTTGAGAATATCTAATAGATCCATGAAACTAGGTTATGACATACTTAAATAAAAAATATTTTTCATCATGTAGTAAATGTTAAACAAGTAATGAATTATATTCTCCAAATATTGGTCTCTTCAAATTTATTTCATGAACCCATGTTTGACGTTTTCTAGCTTTACGCTTATTTACATCTGCCAGCAAACAACCGATCATAATAATAGAAAAAGACCACGATAAGTCCGCATCGCTTATTAAAAAAAATAAAAACAATAGCTCTGTATGGTCACTAATGCCAAGTTTTTTAAACGTCATAGAACGTCATTCATAAAAGTCATAACAAACTATTTTATTTCTGTAGGATTGTTTATTTTCGTGACTTATGAAAAATATTATTAAATAATGGACAAAACAATTAAAAAGGAAGTGCAGGAGATAATTTTCAGCATGATTAATAATTTAAACAATGTTAAAGTACAAGTTCAAGCTAAGAGTGACCAAATAACTGAATTAAATAAAATCCACACTTTTTAATCTGTCAGGCAGTACGGACTTATCGTGGTCTTGTTCTATCTTCATCAATATCCATTGTAAGAAAATAAATGGTACTTTAATGAACTGATTATATTGGTGATGAAATGTAGAGGGATAACCCGTATATTTATTTTTCTCTTTGCGGGAGAATAATTTCCTTTAACCGGGCCGACAATCAGTAAAGACTTATTTCTTATTAGTACCAAACCGTGATACACAGTTGACAAAGCTGTCAGCAATGCTGATGCGTGGAGTGCGTGCTGTAACGATCACTATGTACCATGAGCTCGTCACCGTACTATTTATTTGTATATCGTATGTTTATAGTTAATATATTTAGAAATGAATACGTATATCATACACAGAGCAGAGTGTGGTTAAAATATAGTTTGCTTATCATGATTTCTTTTAACAAATGCTCTCAAAATACTTAACCAAAACTTGGTTCTGTAATAAACTTAAACAATTTATTTGACGTTAAGCGTAATCTTTTATTTTAAAAGCACGTAATTAATTTACGCTATTGATTAGTTTGAACCACAGGCAAAATATCGAGAATATTTTAAATGTTTGGCGTTAAGTAATGGGACCCATGAAAAAAACCCCTAAGTGATAGTGATGTGAATATACAAATACGTTTTAACGAAATATGAATTAATAAAACGTCGTATGGAATACATCCCTAGCTGTGGTAACATTTAACTATTTTCGGTTTATCATGTGCGAACGTTATAAGAGCAGTCGCTTAGAGCTCATAAAATTAGAAATATTTCATTTTTTGTTTGTTTAAAATATTGGACTGTGGGAATTTTGAAGATAAGGAATCCAAGCAAAGTGGCCGGGGTGGTAGAAACGTGACAGTCAGCCCCTGGGGCGCGTCGCGTGAACATCATTGTATTAATTTCCGTAACTAAGAAACCCCAGGTTTTGCAAATGTCCACGGGAAAATTCATTACAACTCGCGTGTGATTTGTTAAATTAATTTGTGCTTTATTACTTTGTGTTATTTTCTGCTTGTGACGTTTATTTCGTCTATGACTTTATCTCCGTAGTGTCAGTGATTTGGTTTGTTTTGGTTTTATCTTTGTTTCTAAGTTTCGAAACCGTAAGTTACATTCTCATTACTCTTGTGGTAGTTAAAGTATTTATTAGGGCTCTTAGAGATTTCAATGTTAGTGTGAAAGGTGATTAAAACACAAATTTAAAAGAAAAATATCATAAATATTCACCCTCACTGAATAAAAAACTATAGAAACTAACCTGGGACACAGGTTCGGATGTGACATCGAATACACTCAAGAGAATGAGTTGGCGCACGAACCCGACTTTGTCTTCGATGGCCTAGGCGCTCTAACTAAGTCTACGTCTAGGTTTGCCGCCGATTTCTGGTACGATTTAGACTCATGTTCCGTTTAAGAACCTTGGTGCTTTTAAAGCTTTAATGACATTTTCCTACGGACATTAATCTCGAGTTAGGATCGAAACCTGGTCCGAGTCGTTAGCGTCCCGCACACTAGGTACACAACTTACACGCGCGAATTAAATAAAATATAAATAATAGTCTCTCCATGACTTGTGAGTTGATAAGTAGGAGCAAATTTGGATTGACGAGACGATCGGTATAGCTGTGATGGTTTGAAAGGATTAAAGATAGATTATTAGGCCGATCGATGTCAAAGCTTTTGCTGGAACGGCACGTAGCCGTAGGCTGGAAATGTAGTCCAGCCACGATGCTGTAGGCCTGAGATGTTAGGTTGAATGGGAGTCTCAGTATATTCCATCGATTAGGTAGGTTTCCGAGACCTAAAGGTCCTAATTCCATATTATTTAAGAAATTTTAGGGTTTCGCAAACATAAGGTTAGGGTGGCCACAGAAGAAAGAAGAATCCGTTTGCCGTTTCGAGAGCTGTCAAAGCTAAGTCGCATGTTTACTTTATACCTTGTGTGATTTCTTGTGCGGAATTTATAAATTGTATGACTATTTCGATTTGCGTGAATTACATTTTAATCAACTTATGTACGCGGATTTATGTTTTATTTGTACGGATTTTGATATTTGATTTTACTTTTATTTATGTGAACTAAATGTTATTCATTTGTGATTATTTTCCAAATATGAATGCGGTTGATTTACAGAGTTTTGCTATAAACTTACATATTCCTTGTGACGTTTAAAAAATGTATACACAACGTAATGGGTCCGAAAATTTAAATCGATAACTAGACGTGTAACGTAACACTGTCCTACGGACAGTGCCAGGCTCAGTTAATAAGAAAAACATCGAATATCAGGGTAATGGGTATATATTTGCAATCAGTCCAGAACTATAATCTACAGAAACAAGAAATTTATAAAATGAATTTAAAAGGTTAAAAGCTCAAAAGTTTTTACGAAAGTCCACTCCACACAACCTATGTCCAGGCTGGATCACTGGGTTCACTGTTGGCCGAAAAGTACAGGTTGCAGATTAACCCGACAGACTATTTAATTAGAGAATTTCGAAGATAAAGATTTATGCAGCCACGTGCGCACTTTGACCGGTCACTTGTATTTCATTTTGGTTTCTGAAGATAGCTTCTTCTACCTATGATACTGATCCACCTTCTAATTCGAAGGCTGGGAGAACTCTGCCCACTCATCAGCTGCACTCTCTTACGAAGGCTCGGTCTTTTCTTAAACACGTTCGAGAACGCATTTGGCACAAAAGAAGATCTAGTATTGATGGCCAGTACTCATAGTCGACCAGCCAGTTTCCGAAGTGGTCGATAATTATTTTCGGACGACCTCGTGTTTAGCAGCCAAGGATATAATCCATGAAGACATGATGAAGAATTGGATCCAGCAATTATCTAGAATAAGGGGAGCACAAAAAAGATTAAAATCTCCGCCGACTATGAACTGTGTCCGCATGACAACATATGACGTATAAAGAATAAAATAATAAAAGATTAACGTTAATTTGGAAAATGTGATATTTCGTGTACAAAATATAATATTTGCCACGAAAGAAACCTTCTAATGTGATGGAAAAATGACCCCCGTGGCATGGGGGCCTACTTGGATTCATAACCAAAGGAAAACAAAAAGATACAACGGTAATAATCCAGACACACACCCCAATACCCTTGTATTTGTCCAAAAACCCTCATTACTTTTACCAATTGGATATTTAGGAAACAAGAGATCATTTCCCTAAAAGAAAATACTCTAATCGAAGTTCGATTCGATTCAAAATATTTGTAGAACTTAATTACAACGTAGTTATTAACTAATTTTCCAGGCAAAGATGATGAGCAATCAGAGCCTGAAGGGCCAAACCCAAGAATATACCAATTATATGTATAAAATTGTCAATAAAAGTGTCAACGTGCTGAACAGTTGTTTGAACAGGAGTCCTAATAATAGTAAGTACAGCTTCAGGGCAAGACCCTACAGACGATCACTCGCTTACGGCCAAATCACAATATGTGAAATGTTGTTTGTTATGTCTACTATTTATAGGTAGATACTCGTAGGTATGTGTGTATTTATACAGATAAATACATATTAGGGTGACTGAGAAGTTACAGTGCGTTGCGACCGGTGTGGTCATGCCATCAGCAATATCAGCAATTTCGTTGAACGCGATGCGTGCGGCGCTTGCGGCTCGTGCGGTGCGGAGTAGTGGACGCGTACCTTAACCCAATAAGCCTGAAACAATTTTTTTCCTAAAAAGTTGTGATGTTTTCGTATAAATGATTTAATATAGACCCAGTATCTCAGGAAATATAAAAAATAATTATCACCTCTGAAAACGCTGAAAAATGAGGTATATGGGTCGGTCGGCATAACATAGTTACTTCAATGCTTTCAACAATATATGGGATTATAAATACAACTTTTTATTGCAAAAATTTATTAATTTAACTTTGTTATAGTAATGTTATTAGTGTGTTAATGTTATGAAAATTTATGCATATGGTTATCAAAAAATATTTTTTTGGGATGTAAATATAAGTTACACTTCACGTAAATATCTAGTTCTTTTTACATATTTTGCAATAAAAATCTTACGAACATAGTTTATTAGATGATCCAATTTATCGTATCTTGAATCTACAAGGTGACTTTTTGGTGTAGGACAAGTCCCGCATTTTTCACACCGTCTATGAGTTTCTTATGAAGCTATTGTAACAGACCTACGAAACCCGAGGTGATCAGATCTCCACCATCAAGACTACTATATACAATATAAGAAGAATACTATGACAAAATAAAATAAAGCACAATTTTTTACCTCTGATGCAGGTTCGGTACAAGCCTTTATTCTGATCAGAAAGATCAACGCCGCCCATATTTTCATTTATACTTTGACAATACACAGTTAGTCAATATTTATATTTTTTTAGTAGTTGGGAGAAACGCCTCGTTACTTGTAATGGTTTAATGGACTCCGCATTAGAGGCAACAGTAACAACACATTTATCATTCCACTTGCAAACAAATATCTGTTCCTCCAAACTCACTTTGAAAGCAAAGCTACCAGTTAGTTTTCTTATACTCTATTGGATGGCAATGGACACTTTGATACACGATTTTCACGAACTGTGCAAGTTGCCTTCTAGGTCCTGTTTTTCAGTTCGTGTAGAAGAGGGATAGATGTGAAATAATTATCAAAAAAAAAATGAAAAACATTGTTGGGGTAACTACAGCGTTTAAAGAATATTTGCATACTATAATATGACACTACCACCTAGCTAAGGTTCAAATCAAACTACCTAGCCTAGACGAGTAGTCTTGACCCAATATTTATATTCCCATCAGAGCGGTTTACTCCTGATGAACTGCTTACAACTGTGACCGCCGTAATAAGGAATCATAGCCTCGTCGACACTATGCATATCTTCAACAGGTGCATTTTCTTGAAAAATAGTATTCAGTAAAGAAAATAAAGGCCTCATTGTAGCGAACTTATCACTTTGGGTCTGAATCAAAGAGTTGTCACATCAATGCAAATGGTTCATGATACATGAAACTCTGTTACGGGATAGAGATCTATTGACAAAAGAAAATTCACAATCAGACGAGTTTTCCCAACTCTGTTACGGGATAGAGATCCATTGACAAGAGAAAATTCACAATCAGACGAGTTTTCCCAATACATACGATGTCTTGGTAAGGATATATACCCACTATAAAGTAGTATTTCAATGAGGCATTTCGTTTCACTCGTGAGTTACATTGCCTGGTTTATTTTTCTGTTAAGCGTACAGATTCGTATATTCCACGAGCAGGTTTATAACAGTGTCGTTGAATAATTGCTCAAAATAGTTTACCGAAACCTTCTAAAGGTTGAAAACTAGTAAACTCATTTGATCTGTGTCGATTCGTCCATTCATAGTTATTATTTTGTACAGATGTAGGGCGAATAATAGTATCTTCCAGACCGGTAGATGTAGATTGCCTTGGTTGTTCAATGCGTGGTCTCTTTTCTATTCTGGAATATCATCTTCACTCTCCGACTCAGAACTAATCAAATTGCCATAATTAGCATATCTGCATGTGCACGTTACAAAGAACCTGGTAAGTTGTGTATGGTGATATTATCCTCCCGTCCAGAATCCTCATCATACTGTTACAGCATCAATCGCGTTATCTGGTGGTTAGAAGGTGATCTATTCTGGGACCGAATCATTACTATTTTCTAACGCTTTCAAAATTTCGTGCAACGAGTTATCGTTAGGTTTTCATCTGAAATAATAAAACCAAGTTTATTTACTCAAAAGTACCGAAGTACGATGGTTGTGCCGACGGACCCATGTATGCGAACATGAAAGTTACGGCTAAAAAAAATAAAAAATTAAAGTGTTTATAATTTTGTTTGCAATAAACATGATAAAATGTTCCGTATTTTTATTGTTATTTCTGTATTTTTAGCGTAATAACGATAACGTGTTATAAACTTACCTTTTTGAGGACAAGTTTCATAATTTTCAAATAACACTTTTTCGTTTTTAAAAATCATCTAGAATTAATCAATTGACTACGTAGTCAGTTGTAGGTATAACCTGTTAATTGTAGTCACAAGTAACGTTACTTGTCACTACAATTAACAGGTTATCGACTAAAGTTTCTAAAAAGATGTGTAACTTGATAAAATAAATCAAATAATGAGGGTAGAATTTTTTTTTTTTTTTTTTTTGGAACCCATCACCTAACTTATAGCAAAGTACTCTAATTCAAATTACTGTAGGATATTAATGTAGCAAACTGTAATTATTGTAGCATCTTTGTCTTTACGAATTTGCTTTCTCATGTCATGAATTTGCTGTCAGTCAAGTTGTACCTATCTGTCATGCGATTTTTCAATACCTCACACACACATTTTAGTATCTTCTAAAACAAATAAAGGACCCTAGCGCCGCCGACCTTGAATGTAACATTAATAAAATATTGAGTTGTGTGTATTTTTGATACTGTCATCTAAAAACAGCTTATCAGTAGGTAATGGAAATTAAGACAGAACCCTCTACTGATGTTGGGAAGGCTTGAATATGCTTTGCTATGTTTGCTAAAACAATTAATTGACAAGCAGAAGGGCTCCTAAAGTGAACACCGCAGCGCCGTGGAGAGGAAGGAGGGTCGCCGTGATGCGCTCCCATCTTCTCGTCGCCATACTAACTTTAGACGTTCATTTGGACAAAATGAACATGAAGTTAAAAAAATTGCTAAATACAAGATAAGAGATGCTCAAGCATACCATTACATCGCAATTGGGCTATCTGCCCACCGGATAGGTGTAGGTATCCTAAAGGCTTCTATGGGCATGCCTCTCTCTAGCAAGATGGACCGACGACCTGCTCGCCGGTACCTGGACGAAAGGTTGTGGTACCAGCTAGATGCGGACGGCACGGGATCGGCCTTTGTCTGAGGGAGGCCTATGTCATGCAGTGATATAATAAAGATCAGATTTCATAGTTGTTCGTTTTGTGTATGTTTGGACAATATTTCGTCTAAGCAGGGCGCCACGACTAACTACCATACTATTGTGTAATGTCAAACTTAAAGAAGAAGATATTTTTTATTGAAATCAAGAATATTTGCGAAATTTATTCCACAAACTTCCCTTTAAATTAAAAAATGTCAATCTATGAGAAAGCTGCTCACTGAGCAACCTAACATTGTTTCTTGGCGATGGAAATATCTACATTCAATAAAAACACACAGAAATATAACACAACAGGTAACTGCCTATTTCTGGAAAGAAATCTTTACTTTATTGCACTGAATTAAAAATCTAAGTTTAGTTTTCACAATTTGCCATTAGCAAGCATTAGGTTTCTCGTTTCATATCTTGGAACGAGTTCGGGCATAAACTCGTGTGCATTATTTTTTCGAGGAACGTCATCAAGTGACGTTTCGCGTTTCACCCTCCCACCTACCACACCTACCGCAGGCGATACACCAGTTAAGTTGTCGACCTATAGCACAATTTTTACTGCAGAATAAAAACAAAGAAGATAATCTAAATTACCTCTAATGGTTGAATAACATAAACTATAACTTATACTAACTTAAACTTTCTAAAGTATCTGAACACCTTAACATTTGGTCAACATGACATTTCCATTTTAGTCCGTCAAAATCTACTACATAGCTCACACCTGGTATTGATTCCTCAATAACCAATCCCTGTACCCATGGACTGCTATCCTTCCTGTAATCTCTCACCATTACTTTCTGTCCAATTGTGAACGTTAAAACTCTTTTCCCTGGTCCCTTTTCTCTACTTTCTCCTGCATCACTTCCACTAGTGGGGGTGGGCGGAGGAAGCTAAATATATTTCTAATTTCTCTGCCTAACATAAGTCGAGCCGGTGATATGCCCGTAGTGCGTTGTTCAGTACTTCTATAGTCCGATAATAACAAATTGATTGCTGCAGTCATACTAAATCCACTTTCTCTAATTTTAGTTATTTCAGATTTAAAAGTTTCAACAAATCTTTCCGCCGCACCGTTGCATCTAGATGATGCAAGAGATGCGACCTATACCATTGTAATGTAGATGTAATCTAATTTCATTATAGTTCGCCGTATCATATTTTATCAATTATTTTATTCATTTAAAGTAACATCATTTATTTTTCGGCGAAGTTCCCAGAGGCGATTAATAAGATCACGCCGCGTGGCAATACCAATCTGCAGATCTCTGTTCTGTCGTACTGCTGGATCTACATAGGGCATCTCAAAATGCTGCATAAATGCGGCTTTCTGTCGGACCTGTTCTTCAGAAAGCTCCGGCACTGGTATATTGCCTGCATTTCAAATATTTCGCCGGCTATTTGCGGTTGATTGTAGAGTACTCTTAGACTAATAGGCACCGAAAACGGGCTTTTAGCATACCTAGGTCCTCTTAACTATATTTCTTGCTTTAACATGCCTTGGTTTAACATGCATCTCAGTATAGTAGGCTTCCGGAGAATCGGGCTCTGCGTGTAATGTAGGTGTCATCATTAATTTTCTTAAGGGATATCCGGAGTCACCTGTAATCAAAAAGTAATAATTTATACTTTCTGGACTGATGTTGGCATGTAATTTAAAAAGTAAAGTTATGTTTATCTATCA
Organism: Blastobasis adustella; assembly: GCA_907269095.1. Classification (NCBI taxonomy): domain Eukaryota; kingdom Metazoa; phylum Arthropoda; class Insecta; order Lepidoptera; family Blastobasidae; genus Blastobasis; species Blastobasis adustella. The sequence continues at coordinate 12,825,641 of OU026114.1, forward strand.
TTGGCGTTAATGTCCCGATTGTGCTCTCGTGCACGAGGGCCCGGGGTACGCCTTGACCATGATCCAGGATTAGGCAGATCAAGTAATTACAGTGGAACGACTGCCATCTGATCTTCATGACCCTGCTACCAGGGGAACCTGACCAGTTTTGATCATGGTTACACATCCAGTCGCCTGAAAATGTGCAGGTTTCATCACGATGTTTTCCCTCACCGTAAGACCATCGGTTAGTATTCAACTAATGTACATAACTCAGGAAACAGTCATTGGTACATGGCCGTAGCGGGATTCCAGCCCAGGACCTCTGGCTTACGAGTCGGTTACTGTAACCACTCGGCCACCGACGCTTTCAATTTTTTTTTTTTTTTTTTTTTTTCTTCTAAAGTGGCAAACATCTTTACGGCCTGCCTGATGGTAAGCAGTCACCGCAGCCTATGGACGTTTGCAATACCAGGGGCAACACTCACGCGTTGCCGACCCTGTAAAAACCTTTTTACCCCTTTCTAGAAGAACTCCATGTTGTACTCTCCAGGAAAAACCTATCCAGATTCATTAAATAACCTTAGTGTGCGTGGGAAAATTTTCGCGACCATTTGGCTCCAAGTTGTGAGGATGAACTCCCTGTCGGTGGCGAGCGGTGCGATGATAGAATGTAGCTGTAGGCATCATGTCGAACAGTTATGTTTATCTACAGGGTTTCCTTACGCTCTGGACAAAGCCGAATACTAGTAGTAGATTGGGGTATTTAAAACGAAACTGCAAAGTATCATAACAATATTTTAACATAACAGTATTTACGGAAAAATCAATGATTTTAAATTTTTTACTCAGGAACACCTGTATGTAGTTGCATGGTCTAGGAATTGCATTAGAACTCAACGCCAGATGACACCCATATCAAATAAAAAAAATTGTATTGTAATTTGACAATAATTTGAAGTGTGACATAACGTCATTTGATTTTCATATGTCATATGATGAATGTCAATAATTTATTTATTCGTGTTGCTGTGATACAGTATGTTGTAATTGTTGCCGATTAAGTTACAATTTAATTTGTTGCAAAAAATAGTTTTGTTTTTTTGTCTAATTAAAGAAAGACCTATTTTATGATGCTACTGAATAGCAGTCTTAAACAGGGTTTCATTATTTGTCCAGAGGCTAAGGTCACCCTATATCACAGACATAACAGACTAAACACAAATCACAAATATTCCCTGTTCGCACGCTCTACAATGATTATAAATCTTGCTATCCCGTTTTTTCATCCATTGGAATAAGTTCACGGAAAATGACGTGCGCAATATTTTGAACGTTCGACATATTGCTCGAGGGCCTAACGACCTGACGTTTCTTTTGAAACATCGGTGTAAATTGTATAATTTCCTAATTGTAATTTTGTGTGTAATTTAGTGAACATTTATATTAACGCGCAAAGTATGGAAATACACCTGGATTAACCTTGCACCGGTAAGTAAACATTCGTGGACGCGGCGATCGGGAATCAATTATACAAATTGTGACAAAAATATGCATCGTAATAGTGTGAATTTGCAATAATTGAAATGCTTTACCTTGAAACAACATGCCATTAGAGATAAATTTAAGATTATTGGCAAATTGAGCAATATTTCGGTGTCTAAATATGTACGAAAATATTTTGATGCTAGCAGGGTCGGACTTAGTATTTTTTGTATAGAATTTTAATACTCAAATATTGTAAATAGCGGTCCACAATTTTATATGTATTAGGGTTTCATACCAAAAATATACCTAGATGACATTTTAAATGTTCAGGCTTTTTGAGACAGTTTTATGAAACAACGGATTTATCGCGTATCCACGTTTATTTACATAAATATTTGTTTTTCTAGGTTTCCTTAAGACCATACATGGTCTCTTCTGGGTGATGGTTGCAAATTGTGTGCTGCGTTGTAAACATTTTGAAGAACAAGATAATAATTAGATGCAAGTCCCTTCTGTCCTGGTGCACCAGCATTATATGAATTTTTACTGAAAACAAAGACTGTGCTGCCTGTTTAATATATTAATGTACTTATCCTTTTCATTTCGGGCCTCACACGGTCGTGTAGAGACATTGCGATAATACCTACGTACCTACATTTTTTTATATTTCGCTCCGCAGAGGTTACAGGAAATTTTACGTATTTATCTCATATTTGTATGTAATTAATCGCGGCAGTAACTTCTGCCAATGCTGCCGACACTCTGCTGAGCAAGGCTCTGCGCTCCAGTGGGTTTTTGGTAAGACCCCATGTGCATAAAGATAAATTGCTGTTAAAACCTTCAAAAATATTGCCGTACTATATAACAGCAGTGAAATAATAAATAAAAATATACAATATTGTAGGTATCATTGCCATGGAAGGTCCATGGAAACATTGTAGTCTTGCAATGCCATAATCATTCATGGACATGGAAACTTATTGTTATGAAACCTTTGTCTCTATGTTTAAATCACTTGATTTCCGCGGATTTGTTATCATTGGGAGCTCCAGCTCTTCGCATAAATCAATCATAGAGTCCTTTGACAACCTGTTTTAAATAGTTAATCTGATGTTGGCCGTCTAGTCTAACCAGTCGGTCCAGACTTTCCTCTCCGGGGGTTAGCACAACACTAAATCTTGGGCGGATTGAAACAACTGTCAGAGAATACGAAAGCCGGCAATGTCTTTTTCCTCATTGGCAACCAAAACAAGTGTTAAATGTTTTTACTTTTGACTTAAGTTTCATACACTTGTTTTATGGTATCAACTTACTTATATTGTTTTATAAATTCCTGCTCACCTACTTTGAAAGGGTTGTTGTTATCCCTGGTTTGGCGACGTTTATTTTTTGTCTCCGCACGAAACTCGCCCTCCAAATATTCGAAAATCTCGGCACTTATAATATCCATTTTACATTTCTAAGGGCAAGTGGATATTAAGTACCTACGTCGAGAGGCGTAATTGTCGAATTGTCAAAATTCCAACTGCGATAAGTAAATTGACAAAATTGTTCTTCTTCTTCTAAAGTAGCAATAGATCTCTCGATCTACGAAATGTATATCTCGACGAGTACTATAATTTCTCTTTAGAAACTAGTGCTCTAGGACCAAAGGTTTCAGAGTTATTAAAGTTTTATCTTTGACAGTTGTCACACGAAATGGTAGGTTAATAATTCTGTCGACTCGATGTTTGATTATTCGATTGAATTAAAATGTTGCGTCTAAGTCAGATGACCAATATTATGATGTCAATGAGCTGATCCGATGATGGAGACGGAAGATGACACAATATTATTGTGAGGAGGAAGATACGGATTAGTGGTAAAAAGAAATATCGACATCAATTATCGAATGATGTCGCATAACTAGAAAATTGCTATGTCAATCTGTCGCGGACAGTATTTACGTCATCATTGACAGTTAAAGACACAAGGATATTTTAGCACGTGTCCGAAATCAGAACTAACGCTACCATTTTGTAAACAATCACTTTTGACAGACAGCTGGAGTTGATATTTGACAACCACGCCTCATCCTTGTAGGTCTGTAGAAGGCCAGAGACAATAACCGTTAACCGAGGCGTTCTAACCGTACAGTAGCAGTTTACCGAAAAGCACTCATGGTACGATTCTAAACAATTCTGTTTAAGGCTTGCCTGTAAACTGCACGGACATTAGATAGTTTTAAAAAAGTTCATGGTAAGCCTCCAGTGACCCGTTCTGTAGTTTCTATAATAAGATCAGTTAGCAATTTTCCGATGAATTCACAAACTTACACCCAAATAGTATTTTAGCGGAACTTTTACCGGTGTTTTGTTTACAACTGTGTTAATACCTAATTAAACTTCACCTAAATATTCATCCCATAAATTAGCATAGCATATAAATTATCTTTATCATAAGATTTAGTACTAAGTTAATCGCAGATGGTACGGTTGAATCTTTCAACCTGACCAACTGCTCTTGGAGTTGCCACTGCATTTAAAATATGATTAATTTCTAATGTTACAGTCAACTCAGTAAATTTTACGCTAGTAAAACAGGAGTTATTAGTCTTGAGAGGACCCCCAAATAACTAAAATACTCCTTGAATACTCTGATAGTTCTCATCGTCTTTGTGTCTCTTACTGCCCGAATATTCTCGAATTTGGTAAACGGGTCTATTATAACTAAAATATACATGTTACTTCTTCGTGTCTGCACACATGGTTCTAAATGATCGGCATGTAATGTATGGAATGACTGTTCAATTTTCAGTATAGGATGAAACGCTCCATCCTGGGCCCACCTGGTGCCTTATAATGAGCACTTTCCAAGCAAACTAGTACATACTTCTAAGTGATTTTTCTAATTTTGTAAACCAAAATGCACTCTTGACACGTTTTATGCTTTTGGCTGCCCTAAGCCAAATTCAAGTATCTCATTTATTGCAAATTTTACAGGAGAGCGTAAAAACGTTATTCAGTGTTCTTGTTGATAAATTGGGTAATTGTAAATACAAAAATGTTAGAATATTTTAGGAAATAAAGTTTATGATATGTGTATGTAAAAAAATATAACTTTTTTTATCTGTTTACATTTTGACTTATAAAAATAGTGTTCTTCGTAGAAATATAGATTGATTTACTAATGATATTTAACGCTAAAGACAAGTAACTTGAGATACTCGATTATACCTTAGTAAACAAGATTGTATTAAAGGTTTATTTAAAACATAAAACAAGTAATTATGGTTTTAGATAAATAAAAAATTAAGTAGTAGGCACAGACATAACAGACTAAACACAAATCACAAATATTCCCTGTTCGCTCGCTCTACAATGATTATGAATCTTGCTATCCCGTTTTTTCATCCATTGGAATAAGTTCCCGGAAAATGACGCGCGCAATGTTTTGAACGTTCGACATATTGCTCGAGGGCCTAACGACCTGACGTTTTTTTTGAAACATCGGTGTAAATTTTATAATTTCCTAATAAAATTTAAATTAAACCATTTAAAAGATTGTAGTTTTGTGTGTAATTTAGTGCACATTTATGTGAAAGCGCAAAGTATGAAAATACACCTGGATTATCCTTTCACCGGTAAGTAAACATTCGTGGTCGCGGCGATCCGAAATAAATTTTAGAAATTGTGACAAAAATATGCATCGAAATAGTGTGAACTTGCAATAATTGAAATGCTTTACCTTAAAACAACATGCCATTAGAGATAGATTTAAAATTATTGGCAAATTGAGCAATATTTCGGTGTCTAAATAGGTACGAAAATATTTTGATGCTAACAGGGTCGGACTTAGTATTTATTGTATAGTATTTTATTACTCAAATCTTGTGAATAGCGGTCCACAATTTTATATGTATCAGGGTTCCATACCAAAAATGTATCTAGATGATGTTTTAAATGTTCAGACATTATATGAAACAACGGATTAATCGCGTATTTACGTTTATTTACATAAATATTTGTTTTTCTAGGTTTCCTAAAGAATTTTTACTGAAAATAAAGAATATGCTGCTTGTTTAATATATTAATGTATCTATCTTTTTCATTTTTTTTTTTTTCATGACTATGTCCTCTAGAGGGCATCATATTAAATTTGTGAAGTCACATAGGCCAACCTGTGATCAATGAAGACGCTTCTAACTATAAGTAAGTAGGTAGGTACCTACTTAGTTTAGAAGTTATGAGGCAACAAATAAACATTAATACCGGTCAAAATCATAACCCTTCTTTTTGCAAAAGCAAGCACTGCCGATTCACGTTATGTAAGATCGAGAGATCGAAAAGACGGTGGTAGGTATCAGGGCATGGCTTTGATTCACTAGACACCGTCAATATTAAAATATATAAGGATAAGCTTAAAAAAATTGCATAGTCATCTGGAGCGAGCAACAAGTCAGATTTGTTTGTGTTCGTTACGAGTAGAAAGTCGTAGCAAAATATAACTCATGATGAGTTATATTATATATGGGCTGCCTTGTTCCGTCCCTGCATTTGCATTAGTGTGTGTGTTATAGAGATGTGTGACATTTTGTCTCGTATTTAAACTCTAAATGTACTCTCTGCTTCTGTATAGAAAATTTTTTCTCTATGGTAGTAGGTTTATTTTGAAAAAAAAAAAATTACTTATACAAAACAATTTACCGAAAAATTACTTTTTCTTGTAAATTAAAATGAAACCTCCGAAGTCACGATTCAAATAATACATTGTCAACGAGTATTGTAGAAAGTAAACTAAATTGTTTTATTAATATCTTTAGAACTCTCGGGTTTTCTTTTTGCTTAACGTTTTACAATCCTTCACAACGGTTTTATCTGAATCGCTATGGTTTCGATGATTCATTGGATATAAATAAATTAAGCGCAACGGCATTATATTGAATCAATTCATACACATCGTTATGATCAATTGAATCATGTGAATTTACATTGTCACTTAATATGTGTGTCTATTTCTGGAACTAATATTACTTAAGGCATTAGTGGAACTAATTTATCGTCACACCTCTTACAATTCTGTTTTTAGGCTAATCCTGCACTAAATAAATATAAAAAATCTAGACTTTTGTATTCGTCTTCGAATTCCTTCTCTTTGTTCTATCTACCTTTAAGATCTTTACTTCTACTAAATCTTTCAATGTGACTCCCTATAAATTATTTTTGGCGTTTCTTGTAAATCAGTTTTTGACGTTTCTCCTATTATTTCTTTTCTTTCTAGTCCAGTAACGTATATCTTTTTTGGTTATTTTAATAGCATCTATATTTTTTCGGCATGAATTAAAACATTTTTTAAAGTTTTCAATGTCCTCGATATGTTTCATCTTGCTAATATTTAATTCGATATTCTTTCAAGTCGCGTAACTCCGCATTTCCACCGCAGCATTTTCATTTCATTGGCGTGGAGTTTGCTGACGTGTTTCGTCAGCGCTGGCCATGTCTCGCAGCCATAGGGCATCTCACAGCCATTTTAGTTTAACAGGGATTTTAGGGTCACAGATTACTGTCGTGAGTTCTCGCCATTTGGCCCAAGCTCTAGAGATTCGTGACTTAACACCTGGCTGATATCGCCGGACTCATGCATCGTAGATCCAAAGTATTTGGATTTATCTGTTCTATTGACAGTTTCGTTACCTATACGGATGATTTCGAGATCCGCACTGCAGCAGCCATATATTCTATTTTGGCGACATTCAGCTTCAAACCAACGTTTTCTAGCACATCCTTCCACATGTTTACCCTTGTCTCAAGATCCTGCCTAAGCTGGCTCACCAGTTCAATGTCGTCAGCGTACTTCATAAGCCAAGGAGGTATGTCCTGAATTTTCGCTGAGAGGGCATCGAGCACAATGCAAAACAAGTAAGGGTTCAGCACTGAACCCTGGTGAATACTAATGTACGCTTCGAGCACGGCCTTTGATCTCAGAGTCAGATCACCAGATTATCTCTCGAAGGACACTACCGAAAGCCCTCTGCAGGTCGAGAGATGCGTAATGCAAAGGTTGATTCCTACTGCAGTGAGACTTCTGGTGGACTCTCAGGGCAAATATTGATCCATGGTGCTGCAAGCTGGCCTGAAGGCGTATTAGCATTCCGACAAGGAGCATTCCTGGCGAAGTCTCTGATCTATTATAAGTTCATTGTGTGGCGCATAAGTTTGATACCTCTATAGCTGCCGTACACTCTGGTACACTGTCCTTTCCTTTATAGATTGGCGTAATAATATTTAACGCGCACTGCGTCAAATCAGCCATGCCCCATAGCTTCGATCCTGTTAAATAGTTGGGCACTTCAACAGTGGTTTTCAACTATCCCACTTCTGAGATAAGGGATCTAAATCTTTATCTCAGTAGAAGTAGATTTTAATAATCGAATTGGGTCCAAACACCATTTAAACTCAACTGATCGTTCACAAACTGTTTATTAGCATTAAAAATCTCTATACAATCACTTTTGTGAAAATACTTGCGTTCTGGTCCACTAGTTAAAGTCAAATGATTAAATTCCGGGGTTCAAATTCTTTTTTTTATTGTTTTTCTTTTTTATTGTTCGTTTTGTTTGTCATTAAGGTATCTGCAATCTGCAAAGCTACATATTAAAATTAAAAAAATTCAGTTTTGTCATTGGCATTTCAACAATTATGTACTTATATTTTAAGTGTATTGACATATTCGATTCCCATTAGTTTGGATTTAAATACGCGCCAATATAAGCTAGCAGCGTGCACAGATTAGTTTACAACGGTAAATGGCGCAAAAGCGCATCATACTTAAAACTACGATAATTACAATGAAGTCTTTGATTGGATATACTTAGTATAATAATAGGTATAGGTAGTTTAAGAGTACATCGAATTATTCTAACATTGAAATTAATTCAGTCTAGAACAATAATTGAAATTAGTGTATCTAACAAAATTTAGGTAACAAAAATCTATGGTTGGTAATACCAATCAAATACAATTAGGATTCATGTACACTTGAGATGAGCTAAATTTAGAACAATAAAAATAAAAGAAATAAACTTTACACTAAACAAGTCTAAGTAATTTAACTAAACAAATCAATTAATTACCTATCTGACACTACAACATAAATCAATGGTGGCGCTAGTTCTGCGTTTTATGTAGCAACACCGGAAGGATGTAGTATTCTGTGACAGAATTCGAATATCGCCAACAATGCGACATGGATAAGAAGGAACGTGACGGAAAAATATAATGCCTGTAATATTTCCTCTATATAGTTTATTATTGCCAGTAAAATAAATTTACTATACACATTTTTCCGCAATGTGTCAAAGTAACCTGAAGTCTTGGTACCCCTATAACTAAATCAATAACAATATCAAATATTATGAAATACAATTATGATTAATTTACACTTAAAATAAACTCTATCTAGAATAATAAAAAGAAATAAAATAAACTTTTGAAGGAAATCTAATCAAACAAAACAATTGAATTACTAGTCTATCTGACACTACGACATGGCCAGAGTGCCAAAGTACTTCTCCTCGTGTCTACCTGCAACAAAAAGAATGGTAGGTCTGTACTTGTACAATAAAGGCAGGCTCGGCCTACTTGACAGTCAAATTTTTTTTTAAGAATTTTGTTGCCTTGTTTCCATAGCTCTATTGAAAGAACCACAATTACTAAATAAAGTCATGAGTAAAGACTCATGGGAGAGTCTACACAATGTAGTACGGAGATGTTAACACTGGGACCACACTAAATCATTAGTCGCACATCGTGCCCTGAACCATAATGGTATTCATATACTTCATATTCATATTTCTTTATTAGTATTGTTCATACATTGTCCCAAATTCAGTATCTAGGTATACATTATGTCCTAACTAACAACGCATATATATTGAGTATTTCCATCAATAATTAAATAGTATATACAGAACATATAGAAATGAAATTGTCACCTTTAGATATTAATTGAGTATCAATAGTTATATTAACATGTCACATTATAAAATTAATAAAATGTCAAATTAAAAATTATATTATTTATTAAAATTAGAATAAATCTATATTTTTTAGTTCACTCGTCAAGGAACTCACTTACAGAATAATATGCTTTTTGAATAACCATAGCTTTTAATTGTTTAATATAAAACAGTACTCCGTCTTTGCTAGGTGTATATCCTTAGGCAATTTATTGTAAATTCTCGGAGCCATCACGCGCAGAGATTGGCTAGTTTTTTGTAGCTGATGCACTGGCAACGGGAGGTCAAGACTTCTCCTCGCCGAATATCTTATCACTCGCGCATTATCCACCGAGAATTCAGATAGATGCCTCCTCGCATATTTCGCCACTTCCAGGATGTAAAGTGACGGCAGTGTCAGGATCTTAAGATTCACAAAAAGCTGTTTTGCCGGCGTATCTGGTGGGACGCAGGACAGAGCACGCACAACCTTTTTCTGAATTATAAATGGCCGATTTCTGTCAGCAGCCAACCCCCAGAGATCGATGCCATAAGTAAGGTTCGAATTAAAATACCCATAGTACGCTGTCAGAAGGTTTTTTTCTGAAAGTGTTTTTGATAGCCTGATAATGGCATAAAAAGCATAGTTTAATTTAGCACAGACTCTGTCGGTATTCCTATCAACAAAAAAAACAACTCATCATCAGCCGCGCATCGCGGACTGTACCCTTTTAGAGCAGCCACGACTACGACAAGATAAATGTGATGCTAGGCGTTCTTTTTTTTTTTTTTTTTCAAATATCCACTATAACATGTCGGTATCAAAAACCTTCGGATTACAACATAACCAGCTGCGCATCGCACACTGTACCCCGAAAGGCAGCCACGACTACGCCGAGGTAAAATGTATGCATCCAAAAGTCATAAATTGCCCAAGTTAATGATCAATTTTTTTTTTTTAAACTTTCTCTGTTACAAAGAAACAGTTTTGCATTTGTTATTGTCTATTTTAAAGCTGTCGTTAAATTCTATGGAAACCTGACATTCTGGCTTTTAACGAAGACGATCATGAGCATTCTTATACCTTCGCTTATTTGATAATGATTTCAGAAGATAGCGGCCACCCTCAAGAAGTTCCATCATTTTAAATTGACCTATATATTTCGCATCCAATTTAGTTTGTCCAAGTCATTTTGAATCAGTACATAGTTTCCCTCTTAAAACATTTTTTTTTTTAATCGTATGTGGCATTTTTTTTCGTGTTCTGTATCGCCAGCTCTCTCACCTAGTTTATATCGACGTCTACTTCAGTATTATTTTAGGTCAGAGTTAGTAAATGTTTAGGTCTCGCAACACGACCTATTAAAAGCTCTAACGGAAGCTTTAGTAACGCGATGAATAGTACAGTTAAGTGCTAACTGAATGTTACTTAAGACATCCTGCCACAAATGTTCACTGGACTTGACAGAGGTAAGCATGCCCTAAAATGTACAGATTACCCTTTCCACCTGTCTGTTGGCACGACTAGAGCCTGTAGATATTAAATGCAAGTGAATGTAATGTGGCCGTGTCGTGTCCGGCAGAGTAGAATAGCACAAACCCCTTATAATCGTAGGTGACGCACAAGGCGACTAATGTTTTTGAGGCAAAAGTAGGCTGGAAAATGGGCGGCAGCGTTTTCCATTCCATTCCATTTACAACACTGCGATTCCCAACCCGCCTTACAAGCGTGGAGATTATGGCAATAACCTCCCCGTTCGTGGGAGAGGCCCTTAGTCCCACAGTGGACTATTACGGTCTATGATGATGAATGTTATGGCTGTTACAAAAATCCCTAAATTCTGTACCTGCAAAACAGAAACCTTGGTCCGCTCTGACTAGCATTGGAGCTCCGAAGAGATGTGCACTGAATCGGAGACTTTTTTTTGGCACTTTTACTATCGTTACGGAGAGTGATGATGTGAGTTCAGCGTGATATTTGACGTATTGTCAGACAGTATCCTAGATTATCATGAGGTACCTCCATGGCTGCTCATGTATGCTGACGATATCGCGCTGATAGACTCTGACAAGGGGCGACTAATCCAACGTGTTGGAATGTGGAATGTGGCACTTGAGAACGGCGGTCTGAAGATAAATGTGGCGAAGACAGAGAACATGGCCTGCAACAGCCCAGATCCCCTACCCGTGCGCATTGGCGATGAGGAAGTCAAGTGCACGGATCAGGTGAGATACTTGGGATATGTGCTTAGCTCAACCAGGGACATCGATGGCGACGTCAAGGCCCGAATATCCGTTGCTTGGGCCAAATGGCGGGAGGTAACAGGTATCACCTGTGACCCCAAAATGCCGATTAAGTTGAAGGGACAGGTCTATAAGACCATCATTAGACCTGCTCTCCTATATGGTAACGAGACTTGGCCCCTTTTAGAGCGAAGCAGGAGCTGCGCGTCACAGAAATAAAGATGCTGCGGTGGATGTGTGGAGTTTCACGGAAGGATTGGGTTCGAAACGCCCGCATTCGGGGTTCGAAACGCCCACATTCGGGGTAGCCTTGGCGTACGTGACATCGCAGATAAGCTGCAAGAGTGCCGCCTTCGATGGTATGGCCACGTCTTGTGCAGACCGGCAAGTTACGTGGGGAGAAGGTGTCGGGCCATGCCGCTCCTGCCGGGCACGGGAAGAAGAGGCCAGCCCAAGAAGCTATGGCTTGACGATATGCGTGTCAAAAGGCTCACCACTAGGAATTTCGAAGACCGAGCGAGGTGGGCCAAGAATAGCAGAAAGGCAGACCCTAGGCCCTCGCGTGCTGCGCGGTGGTGCAACCGGGACATAACGCCAAGATGATAATGATGAATTTGTTTGAATACTAAAATTTTCTAATACACTCACCGACACAAAAGTTATCTAAGTAACTTTTTGTCGCAGTGAGTGTGTTAGGACTTTTAGTTTTCAAACAATCGTAAAACTTCACATTGTAGGGTATTTACTGAAACAGGTGATGTTTGAGCTTCTGTTGCTAATGCTGGGCTATTTCAATAATGCCATCAAATTCTGGTAGCTTTAAGCTGGATGAAGGCTCACGGACGATACGAGACGTGGATGGTTGTTGGGGTAAAATAAAGTACGTATGATCTGCGCTTTGTATTTCTTGGACATCGTTTCCTTGGTCTTGGGCTTCCACAATACGTTTTAAAATATTTATTTTCACCCTTGACTTCAATTTTAGACGCCCTAATTTCAATTCGCTTACCTAAGATAACATGAATTGTCGGTTAGGATCTCCTTGATTCTTTTTGCTGGATAGCTTTAAGCTGGATGAAGGCTCACGGACGATACAACACGTGGATGGTTGTTGGGGTAAAATAAAGTACGTATGATCTGCGCTTTGTATTTCTTGGACATCGTTTCCTTGGTCTTAGACTTCCACAATACATTTTAAAATATTTATTTTCACCTTTGACTTCAATTTTAGACGCACAATTTTCAATTCGCTCACCTAAGATAACATGAATTGTCGATAGGATCTTCTTGATTCTTTTGTTTGCAATGTTGATCTAAAAGATTAATGTTAACTTTGTCTGATGGATTATTTTTAAAATCTCTTTTTAGATTTTAAACAATGGTAAAAGTTCGGCTGCACAAAATAAGGTATGAAATAGGTGATGTTTGAGCTTCTGTTGCTAATACTGGGCTATTTCAATAAGCTCATCAAATTCTGGTATCGTTATGCTGGGTGAAGGCAGACTGACGATACGAGACGTGGATAGTAGTTGGGGTAAAATAAAGAACGTATGATCTGCGCTTTGTATTTCTTGGACATCGTTTCCTTGGTCTTGGGCTTCCACAATACATTTTAAAATATTTATTTTCACCCTTGACTTCAATTTTAGACGCACAATTTTCAATTCGCTCACCTAAGATAACATGAATTGTCGGTTAGGATCTTCTTGATTCTTTTGTTTGCAATGTTGATCTAAAAGATTAATGTTAACTTTGTCTGATGGATTATTTTTAAAATCTCTTTTTGGATTTTAAACAATGGTTAAAGTTTGGCTGCACAAAATAAGGTATGAAATAGTTGATGTTGAGCTTCTGTTGCTAATACTGGGCTATTTCAATAAGCTCATCAAATTCTGGTATCGTTATGCTGGGTGAAGGCAGACTGACGATACGAGACGTGGATAGTAGTTGGGGTAAAATAGAGAACGTATGATCTGCGCTTTGTATTTATTGGACATCGTTTCCTTGGTCTTGGGCTTCCACAATACATTTTAAAATATTTATTTTCACCCTTGACTTCAATTTTAGACGCACAATTTTCTGTTTTCTCAGGATTCGGTTAGGATCTTCTTGATTCTTTTGTTTGCAATGTTGATCTAAAAGATCACTGCTAAATTTGTCTGACGGATAATTTTTTTTAATCTTTTTTTGCTCAGACGGGCTTACGTTGCTGGAATTGAGTCGTTTTCTTCAATTGCTATACTATTATTAGTTTCATTAATTACGACCACGAATAATAGAAACAAGCGTTCTTCATAGTACTTGTACTTATTTTTATTAGTCGCAGCTGATCCGCTCCTGGTAGTTGCTAGTTCCCTTCTATGTTTGACAAAACCGTCACGAAGTTATGTCTTTTTTTTGTATTTATTTTATTTATTATTTATTTAACAGTTTATTGTATACAAGATAACAAATACAGAAAGTACAGATTAGTTACGACACAACAGGCACTACTTATCTCTAAAAGAAATCTCTTCCAGTAGGCCTACAATTAAACGTTAAATTAAACGCAGATAAGACGTGCACAATGACTATAACTATACTATAACTAAATACATACATAAAATTCTATACAACTAATACACATCATCACAGCCCTCAACAGTCCACTGCAGGACTTAGGGCCTCTCCCACGAAAGGGGAGGTTATTGCCATAATCTCCACGCTTGGCAGGCGGGTTGGACAACTAATACAATATAACATAAAGGCATTGAGAATACTGAATTACATCTAGGCACACTGGGAAATATAGTATTCTTTCACAAGTTTTTTAAAAATATGAATTGACTGACTATTGTTTCTGTAAAACCTTTTTAAAATAATTAACCTTAATTCAGATACCTGGCAAGTGTTTTACTTTCAATTAAATCATATTCATTCATGGTGCATATAGAAAATGTAGTGATAGAACAGTTTTTCAGAATTCGTTATTTTATAAAAAGCAAATGGAATGCATTACTAAAAGTGTTAAACCTTCACGGTTTTCTAGAAGAATTGAACATCCTGGTGTTATGTAAATAACTAGATTTAAATATCTATCTGTTTGTCTGTCTATGTGTCTATCACCTATCACAAAAAATATAACACCATTAAATACTAGTGGTTAGAGTCCCAACCACCATCACGTGGACCCAAGCCAACCTCACCTACCCGTGGTCCCCCTGCTGACAGATAGACGAGGCTCTGGCGAACCGGCTTTCCCCTGACGGGTTGTGCGGGACGGATGGTAGATACCGCACGTAAAAAGCTAAAACAAAAGAGTTAGGGCGTCGCCGTTTATCGACGCCCTAACTCGTACCCTAAACCTACAGAAATGGGCGAGGTCTACCCTGCCACTAGCGGGCAGGTCTAAAAACGTTAGTGCATACCTGAAAGCTTTGCTTTGCCCTTGAATGTTGGCTGGCGCCGCGTTCAGGTGGCATTCCTGCAAGAAATCAGGTGGCGGATTTCTAAGTCCCGAGATATTTAGCAGGAGTATAAGCTTGTGTACACCGGATCGGCAGAAGGAAGGAATAGGGTCGCTATTGTGGTGTGCGAAAAATCCGGAACGGCATCTTGGAGGTGAACAGGATGAGATTTAGGCGCTGATATAAGAATCAACGTATAACCTCGTCAGCGCTTATGCTCCTCAGTCCGGTTGCGTCGACACCGAAAATCTGGAATAGCTTCGAGAACACCCATTTTACACTCTCAGCCCCGGAAAGCTCAGGACGCCGGTCGCTACGCTTATCGCCAGACGGTCGATTAGTCTTGCCTACCGCTGCCCTCCATCAGGATCCAGGTACTACGCCCCTGTGGATCGCCTCCTCCGCTGGTTTGACCATACCGACAACTGTCGTCTCCACCCTTCCCCACCCGTCCGTCTTCATCCGTAACCCTGGGCACGAGCTCCGCGCTATACCCCGCAGAACTGGGTCGCTGCTGAACTTCGCCATCTACACACTCCAGCCTACTGAAGTGTAAGATGCCCACCCCAGCGACGAGGACGCGCCATACAGGAATCGCCTAAGTGAAGAGTAGATAAGGTGACTCTACTCTCCCAGGGGCAGGGTTAATGAACGTGTGTCAAACCACCCCATTTATATGCAGTGGCATACACTATTCTATCCACACTTTAATTCTCATGTTCCAGGTTCCAGGTTACCACTGTCCATACAAATTATTGTACGCGTTAACAATGTTATATCTGGCGGCTTGACAAGATTGTTGATAAACCTTATCGACCCGGTGGCCAAAACCGTAACTAAGTGTTGCCGTTTTAAAATATAATGTCAATGCCAAGTGCCAACAACAGCGACGCTGTCACCCGGTCAGACATGTTTGTAACACTGTAGACAACGCTGTTTTATTTACTACGGTAACCGTTAGAGTTATTTGTTCGTTCAACCGCATCTAGATGTATATATCTATGGGTAAGGTACTATTTACATGTCAAGCGTTTATTGCGGGAAGATCCCCCTGCAGCTGATTGAGGTATGTGAGCAACCCAATTATTCCGGCCAGTTAGCTGAGACGAGCTAAAGACGTTTGACGGTCTTATAACGATATTCCGGTTTGAAGCAGGGACTAAGACTAGATGCTTTTCCAGAATTTGCTAAACAAGTTTGAGGTAAAATAGTACGTGGTCCATCTGTCGGTCATCAGGGTAGTCAAGCCGCCGCCCCGAAGTATCATGCACTATTCGTGCATTTAGGATAGAAGCGTTCAAGAGACGCTTGAACAACTTCATATACCATTTAGCACAGCGCTTCCTCTCCAGTTCATTGGGTTCGAGAATTTGGTGCTTTCGGTCTACCCAAGGACAAGTTTAGGCTTCTATACAGACAGACGGCTTACGAGGTTTCGTCACAGTCTGCCTGAGTTCAGAGCCATGGCATGTTGATACCCAACTATTTTCTTTTTGTCCTGAAATGCCAACACAGTAACATCCCCGAATTACGAGCCAAATATTCCTTCCCGCAATTTAGCCAAAAAACTAATGCTGGCAACGTTCGTCGCGATGAGGTCAGCGACCCCACGCAAACCGTTTTATTAGCTTTTATATATCGCGCGAGTGCAGGGCAATTAGCCTTTATTTAGAAGCGGTGATATCAATCTAAAGGCTGTTTGGGAACTTATAGGGACATTGGAGTCACCTTCACTACAGAATCCCTTTCAATAAGGTCAGAGATTCGTCGATGCTAATGTTTTGCTGTGGTACGTAGTTTTCCTTAAATTTTGCGTTTTGATTGATAAGTATGGGGTCAAAACAAATTAGTCTATCAGATTGCGGAATGCGTGTGGTGTTGTCTACGAAGTCAAGCGCTCTGTGCAAATACCAGAAACGCTTTTGTTTGAACATCGTCCGGAATATCTGTTTTAAGAAGAGGATTGAGCGCGAAACAAGAGTTGATGCTAGGCATTTTAACGATACCTAACATAAAATTATAGGTACGAATTTTAACATGAAAATATGAGTGTAGATAAAGTAGTGTATGAAACTGCATATTATTAGGTATTAAAACGCTCGTGTCAAACTATTATCATACTCATGTTTTAATGCCCCCTTTTAAATGACAGTTGCATAAACTACAATTATTTTATCGATTATATTATCGACATGTGTTACATGAAATTCGCCTATGCTGGCATACGTTCTTGCCACAGATAAATGAAAATTCCGCGGTCTCTGTAATGCCGGTTGAATACGGATCGCCTTGGTTACGTTACTATGAGATAAATGAGCAAATATTACATTATTTCATACAAAACCAATTTAATTATTAAACTAAAATATACACACGATGTTACTTTATAATCATGCAGCATGTTTAGAGCGTAAATATTTCCGAAATCTGAATTGAAATGAGACCCAATAGTACTGGAAAATACGTTAGCTACTTCGAACGGTCCAAAACGAGTTTTTACCTTACAATTTTCAAATGTAGTTGTTGTTATGTGTGAACTACCACTTTTTCAAAATTTATTTATAATTTAATAAATTCTCACTTTAACCATTTTTTTGTTCAAAAATCACTAGCGCGAATCAGATTTAAGCGGCAGTGAAGGATGTTTCAAAAAATACAACTAGATTATAAACTAAGAATTAATTAATTAAAATATTACAACTACGAGTGTCCGACCCGTTCGATTTATGAGTGAGGAAGGCGCCCCGCAAGGGCTTGTATTACTTTTTATGAATCGATACATTTAGGATTGCACAACACTGCTAACACTGCACTCGGTCTTGACCGCAAATAAACCCGGCGTAGCTTCAACATGACACCTCCCCCCTAAGAATAGCAACTATTTGAAAAAGTCTATTGAAAATGTTGCGTCCTGTTTGTTGTTAGGGGGTAATGACATCTCTATGTTTTATTTAACGATTATCTCTGGCTTGCGGCGGTAGCGAAAGTAAAATAATATGATAAATACTCCGATGGTAATTAAAACTACGATATTCATAGGTATGGTTGTGTGGTAAAAGCTAGTTGATTGCATTTTAGCAATTTTGATAGGATTTTCCACAGTAATCTGTCTTTCAATAGAGCTTAAATCATCTAAGTTTATTGAGCTCATCTTCAGTGTGGGTCCTTTTATTTAATTAGTTTGTTGACGTAGTGGAACTGAAGTTATTTTCAGAGGCTGTCCTCGCAGCTTATTGTTGGTGTTAACAAGGGTGAACTCCGTGCTCTTCGGAATCAAGAACGACATGCTGATCCTGTTGACATTTGAGATGTACCTTGGTGGGCTTAGGAAACGTCAAGGGAAACCTTGTAAAGGGAAATAGGTGTGAGTTTGCATCTTGAATCTATTTCCTGGTGGTAGATAAGCTTCTGTATGCAATCTTAATCGCTTCGTGTCTGCAGACTGAGTTTCTCTTCACAGACATACCATTTTCCAGATTTGGGGCATTCTGCCTCGTCATACACATAATCATCTTGGCGTTAATGTCCCGGTTGTGCTCTCGAGAACGAGGGCCCGGGGTCCGCCTTGACCATGATCCAGGATTTGTCAGGTAATTACAGTGGAGCGACTGCCATCTGACCTCCATGACCCTGCTACTAGGGTAACCTGACCAGATTGGATCATGGTTACACATCCAGTCGCCTGAATGTGCAAGTTTCATCACGATGTTTTCCCTCACCGTAAGAGCATCGGTTAGTATTCAACTAATGTACATACTCAGAAAACAGTCATTGGTACATGGCCGGAGCGGGATTCGAACCCGGGACCTCTGGCTTACGAGTCGAATACTGTAACCGCTCGGCCACCGACGCTCTTGCTTCGTCATACACATATTCGTACGTATTGGTAGCCGTGTAAGGATATGGAGGGATAAGGATTTCCTTCTGTTTATTATGAAGGGGACAGAGTCTATATAAATCATGGGAATACTTGAAAACAATCGGCACTCTCAAAACTACAATAATAAAGTACACTAAATAAAGTACAAATAAATAAAGTACACCATTCGATTTTAAATATGCACCTCTTAAAGGATATTGTATCTAGTTAAGTAAATTGTATAACCCTGGTCAGAGTTTAACCCTAGACGTAAGAGATTATTATCATCATCACAGCCCGTAACAGTCCTCTGCGGCGATATTAGTCTTAAGACTATTTTGGTCTTTACAGGCACAGTTGAGTCGCCTTCACTGTTATCCCCGTATAAACAAAAAACTACCGTTGCCGATTCGCAGAGTTCAAATGTTTTAATACGCGTATTGTGTGAACGACAGAATCCCTTTCAATAAGGTCAGAGATTCGTCGGTGCTAATGTTTTGCTGTGGTACGTAGTTTTCCTTAAGTTTTCCTTAAAAGTTTGAGGCGAAATAGTACGTGGTCCATCTGTCGGTCATCAGGGTACATACTCAAGCCGACGCCGCGAAGCATCATGCCCATACGTGCATTTAGGATTGAAGTGTTCAAGAGACGCTTGAACAACTTCATATTCTACCGATATTATAATGAAGGGCCAGTTGAGGCTTCCATACAGACGGCTTGCGAGTTTCGCCACAGTCTGCCCGAGTTTAGAGCCATGATATGTTTATATGCCAACTATTACTTTTTGTCCTGAAATGCCAACACAGTTACATCCTCTAAATTACGAGCCAAATATTCACCTTCCCGCAATTTAGCCAAAGAAACTAATGCTGGCACCCCTCGTCGCGATGGTCTCAGCGACCCTACGAAATCCGTTCTGTTAGTTTTTAAATATCGCGCGAGTACAGGACAATTGGCCTTTATTTAGAAGCGGCGATATCAATCTTAAGACTGTTTGGGTACTTATAAGGACAGTGGAGTCACCTTCACTGTTTTCCCCGTTTTTATGTATTGTTTGAACGACAGAATCCCTTTCAATAAGGTCAGAGATTCCTCGATGCTAATGTTTTGCTGTGGTACGTAGTTCTCCTTAAATTTTGCGTTTAGGTGGTCAAGTATGGGACCAAAACAAAATAGTCTATCGGATTGCGGAATGCATGTGGTGTTGTCTACGAAGTCAAGCGCTCTGTGCAAATACCAGAAACGCTTTTGTTTGAACATCGTCCGGAATATCTGTTTTAAGAAGAGGAATGAGCGTGAAGCAAGAGTTGATGCTAGACATCTCAACGATACCTAACATCATATATAAGGAGAACAGGATTAGGATTTCTGAGACGTTGGTATCATACCATTGCTGAAGGAAACTAGCCGACCTCTCACCGATTTGGTGGGCATATCGATTCGTTTCCCCCACCACATGAGACAGGATACTATCGTCCCAGAAGGAACGAAAGCATCGTACGGATTGGTTAAATTGAGGAGAGGACCTGTTTAGTCTGGCACAAAAACCTCCCTTTGTCTTTCGAAGGACTCCATGGGGCGAACTCCCCTGCAAACTCGTCCTCGCCTTCAACGGCATCTAGGAAATCTGCATCATTTTTATCCTCTTCCATAGCGACCCGTCTTCCAGTGGCATTCCTTTCCCTAGCACGCCTTCCATCCATGACAATCATTGCCAATCGGCTCAATTCCTCTGGCACGTCATCATCAGATAGGCATACTTGACGCAATCGGTCACGTCGTTGCCATCGGGTGGCGTCTGCACCAGCTATTCCAGCATGCGCACCTCTTCCACCCCTCCTACTCACTACTCCTACTCCTACTCTTAATAAATGCCAAATCTTGTAAGAAAGTACTAGCTTCTCCTTCTAGGGTCCCATCGTCAATGTACCAAACATTAAATTTTGACTTCAGTTCGGATTCGGCAGGCCCTAGTGGATCGCCTTGCTGGCAACCGAATGAGGAAGAAATTTTGTAGTTAAGAAAATGTAAGTCGAATGGTGAACTGTAGCATTGCCAGATGTATGAGTAAATGTTTGGGACTACTGTTTTAATTTCGGTTAACATAGCAAAACGGCAAACAGAGTTAAATGCATTATTTACGTCCAATTTAAACAAAATTTTATTTTTTGAATTATGAAGGTAGGTACGGCAGGACAGTTGCTTCACAACCTCTTTGCTGCCGAAACCAAGTTGAATGTGTTGAAATCTGATTCCAAAATTAGAACTAGTAAATAAAAGTCCTTATAAAACTTATAACAATTACAAAAAAAACATATTTCTTATTCTTCTTTATTGTTCATATTATGACAGACACAAAAACAACTCCATAATATTTTTACAATTTTGCATTTGACATGTTGTCATGACTTCATTGACTTCTTGACATTTGCGCGCGCAGGTTTGTACTGGTTTGCCTTTGTCTTAGGTTGCGCGTGCAGTGGCGTAACGGAGTTCCTTAGCAAGCCAGTGGCGTCCTGTCAACTACCTTTTTCAAAATCAATGTTAGATAACAGTTACTGCGCTTTTGCCTCAAACGCGTACGCCCAGTGAGACCCACAGACACACCGACGTACTAGCACATGGGACGACAGGGGCGAAACTCAAAGGAGCTAAGGAGCGTCTATCTACCTCCATATATATATATGACGGATCCGGTCAATAGCATAGAATCATGTGGTTATTGACCACATGACTCTATGGACGGACGGACGTACGGACTCATGACGCAGAAAACGGAAGTGGGAATACGCCGCCTGGTGGGGCGTGCTGACAGAGTCTCGACGGCACGACTCGGGCGGAGTGGCGGGCATTCTTGGCCCGACCGCCGAGGAGTGAACACGTCTTGAAACTGTCTCCACATTTCGTTTATAGAAAGTGTTGTTTACGTTTGAAAATAAATAAATTTTAAAATCACCTTTGAAATAATAATGTAAATTACCTCAACTGCAATATTGTAACACTGCTCTGATTTCAAGTATAATTATAAGTGATGTGCAAAAATGAAGTGAAATAAATACAGTGGAGTAAATGTGAACCCTTCCTTTAATTTATCTGTACGAATACGATCTAATACTGATATCACCGCCCTGATGACAATGATCCTGATACACCACTTTCCTTGACGCAACGACATATAATTACTTAACAACAGTTCAGGCACTACCAAACCTGCACTGGCAAAAGGATACGAAATCCCACCATTGCCTACACTGCGTCATCTTACTGGTACAACAACAGAACTCGAAATAGTTACTTTGTATCGGTAATCAAGGAAATTTCAGTACTCGAAGCCAAAGTCAACATTATGTAACCGACCATTGAGCAATCACCAAAATATCTGGACTTTCTCATCATCATTATCGTTCAACATTAACTCACAAAGCTTGAAACAACTACCATCCGTTAGCCACGCTCCCATAGCCTCCATCAGGCCGGTAAGCAACCATGAAACTCTCCCATAGGCTCCATCAGCCCACCATCACCGACGAAACACAATCACCTCCATCCGGTGACGCAACAAACTTTGAGATAACAAAACTATCACAAAAATCTCATAAAAACCCTTGCTCGACACTCGCCACGCATTGAGCCAGCTTCCCAGACAGATCCGTCCAAGTCACACCAACGTACAAATGGTTCTCGATCGAACCAAGTCACAGGTTTATCTTTAGTTAAAACATATTTTGAATCTATCCACCGTCAATTAGTTCACTTACACGTATTAACCTTTTTTTTTTTACTTCTACGCTATTTAGTCAAACAGCCGCAGCGGCAATTTGTTCGCAGTGATATTAACAACTTGGAGAGACTAATTGTAACCGGTATCGTGGAAGGCAGAAGAACAAGAGACCGAAACCCCAGCGATAGCTCAACCAAGTGTCGGAATGTCTGGAAATGCCTGTGAGCGTGGCTTGCAGGAGGAGGCTAACTTGACCGCAGCTCATGGAGAACGAGAACGTCCTTGCTACGTCGACAGAGTCACGATCCTCAGCATTGAGGGACCGATTGAGGAGGGGGAGTCAATCAGCAGCAGCACCACCTATGCTTACGTACTCAATTTATAAAAATAATAGGACTATGCTTTCAAGTATAACTGACGTGACGTTGGTAATACGTAAAATCGTAGCATGTTCCAAGCTTTTAAAATAATCTTCGAGTAAATGTCACTTTTTACTTTAAACACATAACATATTGTAACATTGAAAGGGATTTAACATAATTCGTACTATTGGTGTGAGGTGATTTTTTATCTCAACAACAAAAGCAAATATTTATTAAACTTGGCGGTCGTTTTTGACATATATACCAATAAATTGTATCACTGACGGTAACTGACGTTGTTTATGTTTTGTTTACATTCTTTCTATATATAGTATCGCTAAAGACTCAAATAAACCTGTCGTTCTCTCTACTAAGGGTATCAATAGTGTTTCTATCAGAATATTTTTCTGAATAATCAAAGTAAATAACTCCTAAAATCCGCATGGAGAGCTTCTAATCCCTCAGGTTTTTACCAAATAATAATTATGTATAGGACCAGATAGAGACGAACTGTTAATATCACATAATTTCTCAGTCATGTAAGCAACACTCGCAGATGGTCTACCATCGTCCTACGTTGAAACAATCACGTTGAGGCTACCAGTCCAGTGTTGCATTGCAATGTTGTTCTCGTAGGTAAAGCGAACTGTTGTACACCATTGTTACGCAATATAAGAAAATAATTGTATTAGTAAAACAAAAATTAAAAATAATACATACTGTTTTTAATTGTTTGATTTAGTTTTACCTGCAGAAATCTAAGCAATTAATTTAATTGTGGTGTCAAACCACACTGCTAAATGAATCTAAATCTAAACATTTCCTTCAAAGGAGCTGAATATATATTTTTTTTAATTTGATATACCATCGATAGTAACAATACAATAAAAATAATAGTAGTACATGTTTTAGACAGCGCGAACTATCTTTACAGGTATACACAGCATTTACGACATGCACGCTACTTATCGATACCTAAACTACTTAACATATCACATCATGGAAGCACAACACCCATGCTATACAACAAAAACCACTAACAACTACCATATTTTCTATAAATTATTCTCCGATAGACACTATACTTACAGTGAAAGATGTCAATGTCATCAACAATAATATTGTTCGAATTCACAAGACGGTTCATGGGTGCGGAAATATTTGTTCTCATCAATGACTTTTCGAAAATTTTCAATCGTCGTTGTGGAAGGGATTTTAATTTTGTATTAATAAATTATAAATTAAAAAAAAAAGAAACTTATGTTTTGCATAATACATACGACATAACCATGCAACTATCGATTCTAAGTTCTATGAGAATGAAAATCGATAATTTAATATATTCATTAACGATTTTACGCTACTCCATCCCTACTATGAACTGTCAAAACTATCACCTATATTTTACAAAGTATAGTACTGGAAAATACGTTAGCTACTTCGAACGGTCCAAAACGAGTTTTTGCATTACAATTTTCAAATGTAGTTGTTGTTATGTGTGAACAGTATAATAAATAACAGAAATAACTTACCTTTTCACTTTAATTATTTATTTTGTCGAAATCTCACTAGCGCTGTGACGTTCGTCTTTGGCGTACAACGGGCATATTTTAATGGATTTGAAACTGTACAAACTCAATCACCACACATTTAACACAGAGCATCATATGTCAAAACGTTCAGAAAATATCGTAGATTGATCATTTATGTTCGGATACAGGCTTATATCCAAGATAAATTCGTTTTTACCGATTTATTATCGAGGGGTAAATTTCTCAACCGCGCACGTCGCGCTTAACGGCATTACCTTTTCACTTAGCTCTAACTTTCATCTGTACGCTGATGGTCTCCAATTATTTAGTTACTCTGTTTGCAAGCATCTCAGATGCTGTAGTCTGTGTGAAACATTTCTGACTGGGCTAGAGCATTTTTGACGGACTTTTACTCAATGCCGCAAAGTCTCAAGCCATTATTATTGGTAGCTCTCACTTTATCTCCAGGGTGCGAGACTCGATTTAGCCTAACATTATTCTTAATGACGTAATTATACCCTATATTTCCACAGTAATGAATTTGGGCGCATTGTAGATCAGCACCTATCCTGGACAGCTCATGCGGATAATATCAGCAAGAAACTTTTGTCCTCTCTTCAGTTCTTAAGGCGCTTAAAGGTCCTTTAATTTAGTTTAATTTAATTTAATTATCAACATGCTGACGTGGATTTTATGGATGCTTTTGTGGAACTGGTGAACAGATTGGATCGATTGCAAAATGTATGTATTCGCCTCATCTTTGGCCTGGAAATTTGACCACTTGTCAGAGTTCTGCAAGCGTTCCGCAATTCTGTCGTGTGCAGTCTGTACTTCAAACCACATGGTTTTTGTCATGCAAATTCTCGTAAATTATGAAAATTCAATTCAGGTCCATCGATTTGCCCAGCAGTGAGTATATTTATTTTTATGAAACAAATTATTGTACACAAGATACAGAAAATATAAACGATAGAAGTAAAGAAGACAAGGTCTATTTATTTCTATGAAGAAATTTATTATTTTACTAGCTGACTCGGCGTGACTTCGTTCGCTTAGTACCCTACCCTATCCTACTTCTACCTTACCCTAGCCCTTTCCTACAAATCTTGTCCTGATATAATTTCACACTCATAAAAAAAAAATCCAATAGGTGCAGCCGTTAAGTTATGCGCGAACAAACATTCAGCAAATTGGTTTTGATTACAGACTTGACTACTTGATTTGATACAGAGATTGACTTCTATATACTAATCAATGAGAAAATTATTTGAGGGTTCCTTACCCCAGGGGTGAAAGAGGAACCCTATCTGTCTGTGAGCTAATACTGGAGAATGACGAAAACATAATACAAACCGGCCAAGCGTGAGTGACACTTGCGAATTAATAATTTGGAAATTAATGGAATTTTACAAATTACCTATTTCTTGCTTGGACATCAAAATCTTGTAGCTATCCTAAGTACGTAATCTATCGAATGCGAGTTAGACTCGCATGTGACCGTGTTTTTTTGTTTATTTTAATCTATGTTATGTTTTTATCAACTTGAAAATATAAAAGTAGAACTACTTATTACATCTTGATAAAGCTGTCACAATCAGCCAAACCTTGTGGAGAAATCATGCGTCTTGCCATTACTTCTTTGGAAATACCTATCACTGCTGGGAGAAGTTCAAGCATCATGCAATCTCCAAGAAAGCTCTGTTTAAGCGTAAAGGAGGTAGGTGTTCAGACATAAACTTATAATGCGGTATGCATTATAAGTTCCGATTACATATTAAAAAGCAAGATAATTGTTTTGAACCAGAAACTTCTCCAGTATAGGCCTGAGCCAATTGACTAGGGGCCCAGCGACCCATTTATAGTGCACATGAAAACGCCCCACTATCGCTGTGAGCAAACCGAGTAGGTCTCAATCTCTGATAGTCTTCCCAGTCGGGAATATTATCGTTTGGAGCTATTACTTTAAATGTTTAATGTTACAAATGTTGTCAGGTACGACGGAAAACGCTACAATTTTCAGCACGAACCCATTATCGTGGACAGTTTGCAGGTTTAAATACTTTTAAGTTAACCCAAACTTTCCCTTGTCTCTCAGCACGGGCATAGTTACCTGCTCTCCGG
The DNA here is from genome assembly GCA_907269095.1 of Blastobasis adustella. Classification (NCBI taxonomy): domain Eukaryota; kingdom Metazoa; phylum Arthropoda; class Insecta; order Lepidoptera; family Blastobasidae; genus Blastobasis; species Blastobasis adustella. The sequence goes on from OU026114.1 coordinate 12,852,368, forward strand.
GCGAAACTCCGGGAGATTACGACTCCCCTTGTTAGCTGTTTTTATTTTTGCATACTTATTTTTCTATTATTTCCGGATTTGTATTCCGGATTCGGACTCCGGATTAGGATTCCGGATTCGGATTTCGGATTCGTTTACCGATTTCGGATTCCGGATTCGGATTAGGACATCACAGAAGTACGTAAGGTACATAGCGACTTGCCTGAAGAATAAAGTTCGATATGATTACAGGATTAAAACAAGATTTATAGTTTATACAAACCGATATCTCTTATGTTAAATATTTTTAAATATCTTATTTAGTTTCGAACATATAGAATTGAATATAGTCCGATGAAGGTTGCTCGAACTCACGTCGAAGGCACATCGGACTCCTTAAGAGGGGTCGGCGCGCGCGCGCTGCAGGCCACGGCGTCCGTTTGTCAGTTCGGACTTTGTTATCTGAAAGTGGGTGTGTAGCTTATGTGTATGCGCTTCCGCCTCACTCCGTGTGTTTTCAGCGTTTGTTTTTAAATATTGCTAACTCATATTGCTTACCTAATTACTAACAATGTCAAGTACACGCAGAATACCGAATATAGTTAAAGAAGACGAGAATTATGTCAAAATTCCAAATGACATTTCATCTGTTTCAATCAATGAACCCGAGCACTTATCAAGTGTTTCTTTTTATTAATGATCATTATCATCATCATCTTGGCGTTAAATCCCGGTTGCACTCCCACGCTACACGCGGGAGCCCGGGGTCCACCTTCCTGCTTTTTCTAGTCCACTTTGCTCGGTCTTCGGCATTCTTATTGGTGAGTCCGTTAGCACGCATCTCACTCTTAACGACGTCCAGCCATCGCTTCTTGGGCCGGCCTCTCCTTCGCGTGCCTGGCGGGGGCAGCATGGCCAGACATCTGTTCTTCACATAGTTTGCCAGTTTGCGCAAGACGTGACCGTACCATCGAAAGCGACACTCTTGTAGCTTATCTGCGATGCCACGAACTTGAAGACCACGGATGTAGGCGTTCCGTACGCGATCTTTGCGGGAAACCCCACACATCTAAGGCAGCATCTTCATTTCCGTGACTCGCAACTCCTGCTTGTGTTGCTCTAGTAGAGGCCAAGTCTCGCTGCCGTATACGAGAACAGGTCTAATAATGGTCTTGTAGACCTGTCCTTTCAGCTTCATCGGCATCTTGGGGTCACAAATGACAGCCGTCGCCTCCGGGCATTTGGCCCAAGCCGCGGATATTCGGGCTTTAACGTCGTTGTCGATGTCACCAGTTGCGCTTAGTACCGACCCCAGGTATCTGGCCTGATTTGTTCGTTTGACCTCCTCTTCACCTATGCAGACAGGTAGAGGGTCTGTCTTCGCCACATTTATTTTCAGACCGACGTTCTCAAGCGACTCCTTACACTTTTCCACCCGTTGGACAAGTCACCCCTTGGCAGAGTCTGTCAACGCGATATCTTCAGTATACATGAGTAGCCACGGAGGTACCTCATGATAGTCTAGGATGCTGTCTGACAGTATGTCTAATATCACGTTGAACAGAAGTGGGCTGAGCATGGAGCACTGGTGTACCCCAACGGTAATCGGGAACGGGTTGGTGTCGCCAACAGCAGTCGTAACTATGGAATCGGAATCGCGGTACTTGTCTCGGATAATGTCAATGTAGACCTCAGGTACTGACTTGGACCGCAACGCCGACAAGAGGGACACGGTCAAAAGCCTTCTGCATGTCCAGAAACAGGAAATACAAAGGCGTGTTCTTTGATCTGTATCCCTCCATGAGAGTTCTTAGGGCAAATACGGGGTCCATGGTCCCACGACAAGGCCGAAACCCATACTGACACTCCGAGATTGTACACTCCCGTCGAATACGAGAGTCCACAATGTGTTCAAAGAGTTTCATGGTGTGAGACATCACCTTTATACCGCGGTAGTTAGTGCACTCCCGCACTAAGCCCTTACCTTTAAAGACAGTATCTTCTCGGTGAGAAGGATACGATTATAAAGGTCGGTAAGGCTACATCGGATCCGACGCTTTCCGATTCTCCACGCGGCGAAGAGCAAATACAAATACAAATACTTTATTGGTAACAGTGTTACAAGTCAATTGATAATGAATTCTATAAGTATTACACTTTCATAATATTTTCAAAATGTCACGAAATTATATTATCTATTACATAAAACAGTCGTTACTTATTACAATAATAACAAGAAACAAAAATAGACCGGTTTTACGGCAACAAAAATAAATTAAACTACACATTTTGGTGTGTACATTTTAAATTAACAAATTCATCAAAGTCGTAAAAGCATTGATCCAGTAACCACTTCTTTAGTTTAAATTTAAAACTATTGATGGTAGTTGCATTCTTAACGTGTTCCGGGAGTTTATTGAAGACAGTAATATAATAACAGCGAAATAACATGATCGCAGCACACCGCGCTCAGCGGTGCCTGCGAGGCGACGCAACGCGAAAGAGGCACGGCCAAGCTTCCCACATACCTCGTCAATATGAGACTCCCAAGTCAGGGCATTGTCTACGTGAAAACCCAACAGTTTAGTGTTTTTCACTTGTTGTAGCGGTGCTCCGCCAATATTCACTTGCAATGGACGTGCAAGTGAATATTGGCAGAGGCCATTTAGTGAAAACCTCATAAAGCAAGTCTTGTCTTTGTTCAGTGCTAACCCATTTGCACTGAACCATCCATCGAGTTGCCGAATTACGTCGTTCAGGCTCTCTTCAAGTTGCGCCTCCGTCGGCGCGGTGACCACCACCACGACGTCATCCGCGTACACACATATGTCTACGCTTCCTATCGACCCCGGTAGGTCATTCAATAGAAGGCTGAACAACGAATTAGAGAGGCACGAACCTTGAGGAACCCCCATCACGTTGCTCATCTCTGCCGAATCCACTCCGCCCCCCGTGCTGACTAGGACCTGTGACCTGCTGCTCATGAAGGACAGTAGCAGTGACAATGTTGGCCCACGAATCCCGTAGTGCTGCAATTTGTTTGCTATCAGTCCGTGGTCTGCGGTGTCGAAGGCGCGCGAGAGATCGCAACACACGACTGCGACCTGACGGCCCTCCTCGCGGGCACTCAGCACCTTCCAAAGTACCTCACGCACTAGGTCTGTCGTCGCGCGGCCGGGCCTGTACGCGTATTGCCGGTCGGACAACACTCGGCTACTCGATAGACAGGACAATAATCTCTCATTTATCCCTACCTCAAAGACTTTGCTGATCACGGGTACTAGAGATATAGGGCGGTATGACTTTAAGGCCGACTTTTTCCCTTTCCCTTTATAGATTGGGGATATTTTTATTTTTTTTAACGCTGTAGGGTATATCCCCTTTCGGCTACATTCGTTAAATAGATAGCTCACGACATGACCTATTGATGACATAATATTCGAAAGCAGGCTAGACGGCAGGCCGTATTAGTCGGTCGCCTCTTTTTGGGCGTGATGTTAGTTCGTACTAGACGCTGCAGTTCTTCAGACGTGAAGGGTCGCAGTCGCATCGAGACGTCGGCCGACGGCGCTCCCGCGCCGAGCAGGCTGGCCGCCGCGGGCGCATCGGCAGCCGGCGCCCCGCAGCGCTCCGCCGCCGTCACAAATTCTAAGTTGAGCGCGTCCACCAGCGCTCGCTTAGAAGGGAAAGGTGACCCGTCTTCCTGACGTAATAGGACTGTGAAGTCGGTTCGTTCCCGGGTTTGCCACATACATTTAGATTTGTTGGGGGCTTCATTAATTAACTTATTATAAAAGTGTGTGCGTTTTCTTTTTAATATTACGTCATATTTGGTGCTCAGGCTACTTACTATTTCAGTTAAAATATCATTATTAGGGAATTCATTGGATATGCATTCATAATTTAAACATGTCAAATATTAAAAATTTTAAGTTAATTACTTCGTCGTCAATCCACGCTTTCCGGTTCTGAAAAGTGGGACGCGTTTTGTATGGGAAACATATGCCAAACTTATTCAATAAAATATTTATAATTGCGTCACAGAGAGAGCCGCAGAGAGAGCCGCCTCGACTTCCTCAGGCGCTATGGGTGGCACGAGTCCTTGATTCGGAGGGAGGTTCAGCGGATGCACCTCTTTATGCTGCTTATTCAGTAGCTCGTGTAAATAGGAGCGCCATCTCTCCTTTACCGCGCGGTCGTCGCATAACAAGTTACCTTAAGGATCATTTACACAGCGACAAATAGGAATATCCTGTGCCGCTTTGACCCTCGATCGTGCCAACTTGTAGATGAGTTTCTGCCCCTCAAACGGTTCCAACTTTTCGTACAGAGGATGTCAGTGGTCTTGTCTGGCTCTGGCTACCGCTCGTTTGCTGGCACGTTTGGCATCCCTGTATGCAGCGTGGTCTTCAGGCGATCTGGACACTTGCCACTTTTTAAAGAGGGCTTTCTTCACCCTAATTTCCCTCTGGACTGTGTCGTTCCACCACCAGGTCTCCTTGTCAAGTCTGTGTCCGCCCCTTGACACCCCCAGCACCGTCCTTGCCGCCCGTATGATGGTTGCCTGAGTTCTGTCCCAGAGTTGTTAAATGGATTCACCGTCTGTCACAACACTAAGGTCGTATACAGCAGCGGCGAATTCATGGGACTTGGTTCCTTCAAGCAGCCACCACCGGGTTTGGCGTCGGCACTGCTCTCGGTATTTGCCACGGGGCTTCACGCGCAGGTCCATCATAAGGACCCGGTGTTGGGCAGTGAGACTCTCTCCGGGTATGGCTTTACAGGTGGCCACTATGCCAATATTGTCTCTCCGAGTGAGAAAGTAATCGATCTGGGTGGCGCTCCTCCCTCTTTTGTACGAGTAGGTGATCAGATGCTCGGATTTCTTTTGGAAAAAGGTGTTCACAACGGCCAGATCGGCAGCCATACACGTCCGGAGAATTTCTTCCCCTTCAGCGTTACGGCTTCCAAAATCAAAACCGCCATGAACACGGCCAAACTCTTCACACTTCTCACCCACATGACCGTTCAGATCGCCACCCACAACAATTCCCTGTGACAACGGAACGTTACGTAGTACTTCCCCGATTTGCATCCAAAACAACGCCTTGTCCGCGTCACTGCAACCGACCTGTGGAGCGTAAGCACTTACCAAATTGGTCACGACCCCTTCGATAAGCACTCACACAACCATTATACAGTCGCTTACACGCTTCACGTCCAAGACGCAGTCCCGAAACTCCTCAAAGAGCACTACCTCCACCCCGTTATCCCCACTCGGAGAGCCAGGGTATATTAGCTTATAGCCGTTCCTGATGTTACGGGACCTGTTGCCTTTCCACCCGGTCTCCTGCAGAAACTCCACTGCAACCTTACGCCTGGCGAGTACATTGGCCAGCTCACGAGCACGCCCGGTCAGCGTGCCAAGATTCCAGCTAGCAAAGCGGACTTTTCTTTGGGCTAGCTTCTTTAACTGGGTCCGCCCTTGGCCCGGTAGCCCTAACCCATTTAACACAGAGGTAGAGCGATCCTTCTGCGCGACGTTTCGCGGCGACACCCTAGCTATGTCGGGTTTCTTTGTTTGACCTTCCATTTTGTTTTCGGTGTTTTGGCTTTTATGTGCGGCGACTACCATCCGACCCGCACAACTCGTTAGGGAGAAGCCGTTTCGCCAGAGCCTCGTCTGTCTATCAGCAGGGGGACCGCGGGCAGGTGAAGTTGGCTTGGGCCCATGAGATGGTCATTGGGCCCCATACCCCCATATATATTTATTAATGATATATTATACTTTCAGCCAGCAAACCAGCGAGATCCGTCCAGGTCAAACATCACCGAGAAAGTGAAACCGCTGCTAAGGAACACTCTGCTTATATAACATTTAAAAATAAAAAATTTAATCTCCTAATACGGCCTATCCTGATCTTGCGACGTCCCGGCGCAACGATCGCTCAGCTTTCAGCTTCTGTTTCTATGATCGGCAGCGGGGCTGACGAAGGCCCCGCCACAGCGTCATCATTTGGTTGTGGTATCGGAGACGCATTCTCTCCGCTTCCTTCATTAGGCTCAATGGGGAGCTGTTCTGAATTGTAATTATCTGTAACAGATAAATGATTATGGCACACCACTCCATACATCTGTCTATCAGGCCCCGTACAACCATCACAAAGCAAACTCACACACTCCACATTCACATAACCTCCTAACGAGTCGTCTCACATTATTTATTTATTTATTCAATGAAATTTACATTTAACAGATACCACTTCACACTCTTAAACCAGGAGGTTTTTCTGACTGTTGCACATTCCTCAGAAAAAAAAAAAACAATAACTTATAACCACTTATCTACAATATTACGTAAATCACAATAAAACATACATATAAACACATTTTGATTACAATTTGGTTACAAAATGCCGACTCAAAAAGTCTACCATGCCATGTAGGCAGCAATCACTGCAAATAAATTGACGTGCCCGAACGGTCGAGCCATAGACTTGTACCTACTCACTACTATTACCTAACCAATAATAGCAATAAAAACATCTCCACACTAACGAACAAATACATTCCAACAAACCATAAGGAACTTTCCGTTCCGGCCCTCCAAACCACCCGCATTTGTCAAACCTTGCGCGACGAGTGCAGATACGGGATGTAATATTTTTATTACCGTACATTAGTACAAATTATAAGTCGACTATTGCCTATAGAATACTCTGCCAACAACCGACCTTACGTTTTCATTTGTTATAGTGTTCCGGATATCCAAGGGTAAGTATTTGTTTATTAATCTAGGCAAAATGTACTCCGTTGTTCTTTTGCCGTAGAAATTTTTGGCACCGATTATTCGCATATTTTGGAGGGTCACTTGTCTGGTGAGTTTGTCGTGATTAATAGCATTCCCCTTGAAATCGAAATAATTTTGACACAATAGTATCTTATTAATTTTATCATGAATTGGCAATACGTTGCAATATTAAATATGAGATGCTGTTCGTGACAATATTGTTGTTTTATTATAATAGGAATTATAGTTTTTAGCAATCTAACCTGTAAATTATAAATTTTATCTATATATGTTTTAAAAGTACGTCCATAACAGCTAAGACTGTAATCAATAATGCTCTCAGCGAGGGATTTATAAAGCCTTAAGCGGATATCGTAAGGAATTTTGTTCCTTATTATATGAAATTTAGCTAACAAAGCGCGCAAATTGTTTTCGACCGTTTCGATATGTGGGCCCCAATTAAAGCGCTCATCGATGACAATGCCTAGATATTTTTGCTGCTTTACTACATCTATGGGCCTACAATAACATGGCTCACGTCCCGAATGAAGGCACTCGTGGTCATGGGCGATTATGTTGACTGGGCCAGTTATTTTGGTATGGCAAGAACGTATATGTAGGAGTTTCGTTTTATCAGAGTTTAATACTAATCCTACGTCATGTGACCACATACATAACAGGTCAAAATCGTATTGCAGCTTTTTTACCGCTTCTTGTAAACAATCGTCTTCTGATATCAGACATGTATCGTCAGCATATTGATAGACGGTGCATCTTTTTATGATATTATTGAATTCATTCACATACGCCAGATAGTGCAGAGGTCCCATTACTGAGCCCTGTGCGGTTCCTTGTGTGACTTCGATTTTGCCGCTGAGAGAGTCGCACACCTTAACGCGATAATTCCTGTCTTTTAAATAATCTTCACACCAATTTAGCAATTGACCACGTGTACCCGTCTGCTCTAGCTTCTCGATCAAGATATCATGACGTAAGGTGTCAAACGCCTTGCTGTAGTCAATAAACACTACTAAAACATGCTTTTTCTCATTAAGACATTTATTGATGTGATCGGCAAATTTAGAAAGGAGCATAGTTGTACTTTTCTTAGACTGAAATCCAAACTGCTTATCAGACAAAATGTCATTAGCGCTGTAGTAATTGTGAATTTGTTTACAAATATATTTTTCTATAATTTTATCAATTGCAGGCAAATTAGTGATTGGTCGATAGTCATCATAATTTTGTTTACTGCCTTTCTTAAAAATAGGCCTAACTATACCCTCCTTTAAATCTTTTGGAAATTTATGACTACTAACACTAACATTAATTAAATGTGCGATGACTTTCGCAATCTTATCCGCAATACATTTTATGTCAATGGGTTGATTACCATCTGCACCTGCCGCTTTGTTAGTGCTAGTACTTTGTATTATTTTGTAAATATCCTTACTCCGTGCTTTCTTAAAAAGCATACTCTTATCGCAATAAAATTCATAGTCAGATTTCTTTAATATGGGTTTGTTACAGTTAGGGATAATTTCCTTCACATTTCTATCGAAGTTATAGGCAAATTTGTTAGCAATCCCTATCGTTTACTGTATTACTGGATAGAGCTTTAGTAATGACTTGGTCTATTTGTAGTGTTATTTTACCGGTAATTTGATTGAGCAATTGCCACAGTTTCTTGGGATTATTTTTGTTAGTCTGTATTTGATTTCTATAATAATTATTTCTAGTATTAGTAATTAATTTGTTAGTTTTATTTCGTAATCGATTGTATCCTAATTTCAATATCTTATTAGTTGGGTAATTTTTTAGCTCTAAAAATAATTGGTCCCGTCTTTAACACTGGCCGATAACCTTGCTATTTACCCACGCAGACCCGCTTCGATCTTGTTTAATATAATTTCTAGATATATATCTGGCTTTTTTTTAACAATCCTGTATATAACTTTTAATTTTGTTATAAATTTATCTAGGGCAATCCAATAGTTGTACATTATTCCATTCCAGTTTAGAAAGCTCTTGCTGTACAATGTTCGTGTAACATATTTATAATCATCCCGTACCCGCACATCGCGGCCGCTGGCGCATGTGACCGCCGTGAGGCGATGGTCCGCTAGTACGGTACCGAGCGCTCCACAGTAAACATCTTGCATACGGGATCTAACAAATATATGATCAATGCATTTTTGTTACAGAGTCTAATCTTTTTTCTACTCTTGTATAAACAGTGATCCCGCATGCAAGACCACACTCGTGCAATGTGTTCAAATACAAGTCGCGTATGAAATTCTTACATTTTAGGTCAATGTTCATATCACCAAGCAGGATCAAATTGCCCGAGTCATAACAATCTAGAACACTGCGTAGATCATGTATAAAATAAATTTTACTCAAACCTGGTGGTCTATAGATTGCACATACATTTACGGAAAAGCCAAAATGAGTTATTATTTCAGTGAATGTGCATTCAAAGTGCTTCTTAGTGATATTTTTACATTTATACTTGTGCTTATTTAGTACGTAGATTATAATACCACCCCCTTCTCTGCTCTTCCGCAAATCCAGGTGCATGCCATAACCGGATATATTAAATAGAGTAGAAAGAGAATCACCAATGCCCACCTCTGTTAATACTATAATATCAATTAGCTTTTTGGAAGAATTAATAATTAGTTCGATTTTACTGAAGTTTTTGATTAAAGATCTTATATTTACTTGGATAATTGTTAAGTTATTCCCATCTGGAATATATATTTAAAATAACTATTTAGTTCAACACAATCAAACAGTTCCGTAATATTGTCCGTTGTGTACGCCATTATGTTGTAAAATTTATTCAAGTACCGACAGTTTAAACGTTTTTAGTTTTTCAATATCCTCAGGTGTTCGTAAGGCGACAATTTTTGCATTTTCTTGATTCCTGATTAAGATTTTTCCGTTCTGGAACCAAACAAATTTATAACTAGGTTTTTAGATCTTCCTTAGCTTGCCACAGTAACTTCTTTTGCTGTTCAGTCATAGCCTCTCTCACGTAAACCTTGTTTTCGCCATATGTATCCTCGAAACTACCGCTCTTCACTACGTCCTTGAGATGAAAGGTCTTCTTTCTCGTGGCCGACAGACACTGCAACTTCGTTAGTAGATCTTTAGTTTCCCATAAGATCAAGCCAGGTTTCTCGGGATGTAAATGGACACGAACAGGTGATACGATTTTATCATATTCAATGCCGAGAGCAGTAGTCACCGATTCTGTGATTTCGCTTAAATTCTCGTTTTCTTTCTGCGGTATACAAACAACTTCCACATACTTTTCTAAACTTTGTTGCTCCATTTCGTTTACTCTTTGCTCTAAGGCTAAAATACGGTTCTTCATCAATTTATTGTTATTTGAAAGCTGTAAATGTTTATTTTCTAAATCTTTCACTGTTATTTTTATAGATTTCATATCCGACAAGCATTCTTCGACTTTTTCGCTTAAAAATTGCATAGAGTTATTGATGTCTGCGAGTTCTCTTTTGAGTATGCGGTTTATTTCTTTACTTATATCTGCCATGAACTTTTGTGTATCCACAGTAACCACTTGCTTAGCCAAAGATCCCGGAGCAACAGCAGCAGCAGAGGCGTCCTCTTCATCGACATCGTCTTCGTGTACCATGAAAGAACCCTTACGAGTACTAGTCTCCTTGCACTCATTACAGGTCCACTCCAGGTTATCGACGGCTCTTAGAGCGCTTAATTACTTAGAAGTAAGCCCAGAGCATTCAGTTTTAGCATGCACCAATGACTCACATACGTTACATCTAAGTACATGAGCTCTTTTAGTTACACTTTTTTCACACACAGCACAGTTCACCATTGCGAGTATTTTATTTGGGTTCGACTGATACAATGAGACTTGCAACACGTGCGCACGCGACGCTGTCTGCTCCACATACAAAAGCTGTGTCCGCAGAAATCACAGCAGGTTTCCGCAGAAACCAAAGCAAGTTTCCGCAGAAACTGTACCTACTGATATCGCAGCACCAGTAGGTCTCATACCAATACCGCAGCATCAGTACCAATGGTGCTTTTGATCCACACATGAATCCACACGAGTCAAAGACCCGAAAGCAACCACAAAAAGCCTCAGGCTCACCATGTGCATACTCACCATCAAAGAAAGCTGCACATGTCTCGGGGCACCACTCCCCTTTCCATGGGACCATGTATTGGGCCGCAGCCTGTGTCGTCTTCCCATAGGAACCGCTCAGCAGCATCAACTCGTACCGGCCAATGGCAAGCACTTTCAGAACCTTATACTGCCCTCTCATGCCAGGATCGAGTTTTCCTGTAGCCTGCGAAAACTTGATTACAAAAACAAAATCGTTCACATTGATGCGGCGAGGAGCATGTCGGTCCTTGTTGACATTACTGTCCTGTTGTTGTTGGTTCTTACGCGATTGTTCGATCGCCCGACCACGACAAATATCGCGCCAAGCATCCCGGTTGGGACGACAGCCATCAACTGCCAAATCTCGTATCAACGAGCGTATAACGGGTGTTGTACTGTCTGTGCCAATTAACAAGTTGAGCGAGGAGTGTTGTGTTGTCTTGTGTTTTGTCATTGAGCATTCCTATAATTCGTCTCTATGCGGATCATGTTTAAGACGGTGCGAACATATCGTTCCACTTGCCCATTCGCGTGGTGCATTTACGGCGTGATATAGTATATGTCCCACCCCATGTTGCTGATCCACTTGGTAAAAATTGCAGATTCGAACATACGTCTGCGATCGGTCACAAGTAATTTCGGTACACCAAATAATGCAACTGCATTTGTCATTACCCGTTGGAGTTCAGTGACATCCTGCCTACATATCGGGTACAATAGCGAATATTTCGTAAAGGCGTCTACAATTATCAAAACGAACTTGTATCCATTGGACTCTGCCAGCGGTCCCAATGCGTCGACATGCAGCGTGTCGAACGGCAGTACTGGTTTAGCCCAAGATGTTATAGGTTGGCGTGGCGCCCTAGGTACACGTTTCTTTGAAATACAGATTAAACAATGCGCAATATGTTTTTTAACAAAAGAACGCAGACCAGGGAACCAAAAATGCTATAAAATTAAATCTAAAGTCTTCTCGGTAGAGACATGTTCATGTTCATCATGAAATTTTCGTAACAAAGACAATCGATGTCCACGCGGTATATAGCACAAAATTCTGCTTTCTTCCCCAATGGGGTTGTACCTATAGTACAGAACGCCATTTCGCTCAACGTAACGGCGATCTAAATTAAATTTACGGAGTTTCTCCAACAACTCACTCGTTTCGGAATCAGCAGACTGTGCTATCTCATTCGCCGTGTGGTGTCCGGCAGAGTAGAATAGCACCAACCCTTTACACTCATGGGTGTCGTACAAGGCGACTAATGTTTTCGAGGCCAAAAATCAAGAGTCTCTGTAGTCTGGAAATTGGGCAGCAGCATTTTCCATTGTTATATTTAAACACTGCGATCTCCAACCCGCCTGCCAAGCGTGGAGATTATGGCAATAACCTCCCCTTTCGTGGGAAAGGCCCAAAGTCCTGCAGTGGACTGTTACGGGCTGTGATGATGATGATGATGATGTGCTATCTCAGCCTAATTACGTGGACGCGAAATCGGATTTACCTGATTAACGGGATTTCTACTAAGGTAGTCGGCATGGGACATCATCATCCCTTTACGATATCTGATCGTAAACGTAAAATCTTGAAGATAAACCCACCACCGAGCCACGCGTGGAAGCAGATCCTTCTTACGCTCTGTCGACTTAAGCGCATTGCAGTCGGGGACTAATTTAAACTGAATACCGATTAAATATTACCTAAAATGTTGCAACGCCTTCACGATTGCTAGGGTCTCCAGTTCGTAAGAATGGTATCTGCTCCCCGCACCTTGTGTGGACTTACTGAAATACGCGGCTAGACGTTTTTTGACGCGACTAGACTAGGCCTTTACTGATGACTCTTCCTAAATATTCGATTTCTTTTGACAGAAAAGAGCACTTTTTAAGATTATGGAAAAGCCAGCTTCGGTTAAGGTTTGCAAAACTTCGCGCAGTAAGCGAATTCCCTCCTCAACGGTCGAGCTCATAATCAGGACGTCATCGATGTACACTAACACCTTGCCGGAGTCGAAGTCGGAAATGAATCGTCTTAGGCTGGTTTTACAGTGACGCGTACCGTCCGCGCGGATGGTCCGCGCGGCTCACAAGCACGCGGATGACCCGCTCGAAACTATAAAACGAGTTCAGTGTCACGCGGTTTGCCACCTCGTACAGTCGCGATGAGACTTCTCCCATTTGTTATATTATATTATTTGTGGAAAAAAAAGCAACTACGACGACGATTACAAGTACATCCTTACAATGCCACTAGGTTTCTGAGAGGCGCGTTCTCTACATCGTTCTCGGATTTAAGAGAACATGGTGACAAATTCTTCAAACATTTCTGAATTGCTCTGCAAGATAGAACATAATTTAAAACGATCAAGTCTACGTCGGGTCCCTATAGAACCAGTTGAAAAGTTGGCGATTACCTTAAGGTAAGTTGCATAAAAATACTTTTTATTATTTAGTAACTATTTTATTAATTAAATTGTGTTTACAAATCAAGAACATTCAAACAATAAAAAAGTAGTCGTTTTGTAACTCTCTTTGAAATGAAATTTAGTAGAAATTGTAATAAACTAAACTTGTAATCAAATAAACTAATTAGTAATTATCGTTTTCTGATGCAATATTTGGAAAGTGGTTTATTTCTTCACAGCTTTGCTGAACAGGATTGATGACTGTAGAATGAGACTCATATTGATTTGCAAATTGATAGTCTTGGTCCGTGGTCTCACTAGGTATAGATCCGTTATCTGGTAACGTTAAGTTTGAAAAATATAATGATTCATAGCTTCGCGGTATTGAGACGGTTGCAGACATTACATTAGATGAATTAGAATCATTTTCTGGTGACATGATATTGGAATATTGATTTGCTGTTTGATAACCTCGTTGCGTAGTCGTATCATTAGAATTAGAGGTTAGTGATATAATAGTGGAATTTGAGATATTTTCTGGCGACAGCATGTTGGAATACTCGTTAGCTGTCGTTCATTAGCTGGCCTTAAAAATAGAAAGATCCATAGCAATTTGCAAAACTTTCGAACGAAATATAAGTTTTTCATAACTATTAAACGACTTTAGTATTGAACCAAGAGAATTAAAAAATGCTAAGTCATCAGAGCTTATGTCTGGCATATTTTTGTCCAATAATTCTACTAACTGTTTCTCAAACGTGGAGTTCTCTGGTGGCCGTGTATTTTTTCTCTTCCGAGCCCATGTCGGTTTATCTTGGTCAGCCACCGTAGTAGAACTGTTTTGAGAAGAGCAAGAAGTATCTGCGTTCATTCTTACTTGAGCTTGAGTTTCTAATGCACTTGAGTCATCAATGTTTTCCAAGGATTCTGAAACTACGTTTTGAGTGGTACGATCAAGGAACTTCAATTCTTCGAAATAAATATATATTTTTTTAACTGTTTTCGCACCGCTACCGGATGGTGTATTTTTCTTATTCAATTTGGTTTTAAAATATCCGTCTCTTGCAGACTTCCATCGTAGACGTAACAGCTTATCTGAAATAAAAAAAATAAAAAGTTCTATTAATGATTGCTCTCTGACCAATAGATAGCTTAATTTTTAAATGAACATACAGTCAACAGCATCGTTTTGCGCAATAGGTCACATTTAGCAAAATAGGTCCAATAGTGATACCGTAATTGAGCTGCAAATAAACGTAAATATTTATATAACAAGTTAACTTAATAATCTTTTATCAAATATTATTTGTAGTTTGTCAATTTATATTAGAGGCAACGGATTAATAAACTATATTTTTTTTTCAGATTTTTGGCAACTGGCAACACGTACTCCGATCTACACGTAACATACAGAATGGGAGTTACTACTATAAGCATTATCGTCAAGGAAGTTTGCACTGAGATATGGGAGAAACTACGGGAAGAATGCATTCCTCAACCAACAACACAAATGTGGCAACGTATTAGTGCAGAGTTCGAGATAAATGCAAACTTTCCTAACTGTTGTGGGGCAATAGACGGTAAACACGTACGAATAATTAATCCTGCAGGTGGAGGCTCAATGTTTTACAATTACAAACATTTCTATTCTATTGTCCTTCTGGCAATGTGTGATGCCAACTATTGCTTTACATATGTCAACATAGGTTCTTGCGGTAAAAACTCTGATTCCACTATATTCCGAAACAGTGAACTATTTAAACAGTTGGAAAGAAATAATTTAGGATTACCGGCTCCAAAGTACTTGCGAGGGTCTAATATAGGAGCACCTCATGTGATAGTTGGTGATGGTGCATTTGGCATATCAAACTATGTGATGAAACCTTATCTTCGAAACGATATGACCTACAAACAAAAGATATTCAACTACCGTCTAAATCGTGCCAGGAGGTACATAGAATGTACATTTGGGATATTATCAAACAAATTTAGAGTGTTTCACACACCAATGAATGCTATCTTCTCCAACGCAAAAACTATAGTTCAAGCTTGTTGTGTATTGCACAATTTTATCAGAGTGCGAGACGGCTACAATGGAAATGACACACTACACATTACTGGTTTAATTGATATAGATAGTCAGCCAGTTTCCAGAACAGGAAACACACTACGCGAGGTATTTGCTGATTACTTTATATCCTCCGCTGGTAGCGTGTCGTGGCAAGACAGACATATATTCTATTAGGTACCTATTGAATTGATTTGAATCTACATATATGTTAAGTACCTAACGACCTTTATATGAATATAAAAATGATTAATAAAAATAATATATACACACCTATGTCTTCCTTTATATAATGTTCTCCAAAGAGTGCTTCCCCAACTTCTTCCCAAGCTTTATTTTTTGCATCTTTGTTTTTATAAAATTCATCCGATGAATCCCATAGCAATGGTCGACAGCGAACATCCTCTATCAACCGTCCCGTATCGATGATAATATTCTGATTGGCGGATTTGGCGGCGATCATCTTGGCGGCGACAGTACGCGTGCGCGCGTCCGATCCGCGTGACTGTGTAACGCGTACTGGCAAACAGTGGCTCCTCGCCGGCGCGCGATCGGCTGCGCGCGGCCGGAACATCGTACGCGTGGCACATCCGCGCGGTTCATTTTACTATGCAACGATCCCCTGACACTCATAGCTCGTGGCCCGCGACGCGTACCAACCGCGCTGGCAAACGCGTCACTATAAAACCACTCTTAGCGTATTGTTTATTATTCGTTGGTATACGATGGGCGAATTAGAAAGTCCAAAAGGCATCTTTAGGTACTCAAAATGCCTCAGGCGTGACAAAACCGGTTTTTGGGATTGACTCCCGGTCAAGACATGTAAAGAACTCAAAGCTGCCTAATCTGTCAATATGATCCTCTATCAAGAGTAGTGGATACCTATCCATGACGGTTACGCGATTAAGTGCGCGGAAATCCACACACATGCGGTCTTCCGTCTTTTTTCTTCACTAGAAGAATTGGGCTGGAAAACGCAGACTCAGACTCTCGGATTATACCTACCCTTTTGCATTAGGCCATCAATAATCTCCCGAACTTTTAATTTTTCATGGTGGGCTAATTTATAAGGACGATAAGTGACAGGGGTATCGTCGGTTAACTTAATATGCATCTCTACCGTTTTGACGGTAGTTGTGGCGGTGCCAGATATAAAGTAATCAGAGAACTCATTGATGACCTCTTGCAAAACGTCGCGATCACGTCCTGGCTCTAAGGGCGTATTCAATGGCAAATCGTCAACCGCACTACGGCCAGTAACGCAAGCATTAACATTAACTTTCGAGTGAGTGAGTCGATCTTTTGTTCGCACGTATGTAATACCGTCGCGATTAAGAATATCTGTTCCCACGATGATCGGGGTGCTCATGCAGCTAGCGGGTACGACTACGATTTCGGCCTCGATGGAAATTTCATCAAACGCCAAGACTAATGTGAGGAATGAAGTAACATCAATTTTGTCGTTACTTATACCTGGTATTGTGCAAGTGTAGGGTTTCACATTACATGAAAAATATTTTAAGGCATCGGAGGATATTAAGGCACTCCGCACATGACGCGACATGCATCCTACACGTCGGATGCATGTCGCGTGTGAGAAAAAAATTATATATTTAGTCTGCGCACATCGCACGCTAACGACTCGTAACGACATGCAACTTGACACTAACATGACACTCACTGCATACGTGTCTCCTAGGGATGTTCCAGTTTTTGTTTAATTGAAGCTTAAAACTAGAAAGCTGTGACCCGGTATACAAATGTAAGACCCTCATCGATTAAATATTATGTAGTGTGATATAAGGTACTTCTGATATGAAAATTGGTCCCGCATGCTTTTCAATTTTCATTAAGTAAACCTAAATATATATGTATAGGTACTATTATTACATTCATACAACACTCACGCCCGTGTCCCATAGGGGTAGACAGAGACTATCGAATGCCCAAGCTACGATCCTAACACACCACTTTTGCTTCTACTACATTCATACATCTTTTCATGCATTTACGCCGGTTGAGGGTAACCTGCCCTTATTCGAGCTGGTCATTTAGTTGATCAATATAATGTCCTTATTGGGCGCTCTTTCGACCCTTCCATTCACATTCATACGATAGATACCATTTGTATGCTGTTTTTCTGCTATCCTCGCCACAAGCATACCTCTTTCAATCCTAGTCATCACATCATTCTAACAAACTTTTATCACATTACTCTTCATTTTATCAATGATGATGACCCCACACGTACTCCTTATATTATACATTAAATATATTGTTACTTTTTATTACACTCCTTTAGACATGGAATTATGGACAGAATGGCACAGATCTATCATTACTCTTCAGGAACAAGAGTTTTGAGATCAATAGTTCCCAAGTTATTACACTTTTCACGTTAGACAGCTGTCATCCGAAGTGTAGATCTCAACGAGTACTATCATTTTCCTAGAGCAACTAGTGTTCTAGGACCTTTAGTTTCCGAGTTATAACTGTTTTAAGTCTGACAGCTGTCATCCGAAATGTAGATCTCGACGATTACTATCATTTCTCTTTAGAAACTAGTATTCTAGAACCTTCAGTTGCCGAGCTAGAACTGTTTTAAGTTTGACAGCTGTCATCCGAAATGTATACCTCGACGAATACTACTATTTCTCTTTAGAAACTAGTATTCTTAGACCACTAGTTTCCGAGTTACAACTATTTTAATTTTGATAGCTGTCATCCGAAAAGTAGATCACGACGAGTACTATCATTTCCCTATAGCAAGTAGTGTTCTAGGGCCACTAGTTTCCGAGTTATAACTAGTTTAAGTTTGACAGCTGTCATCCGAAATGTAGATCTCAGGGTGTGCTATAATTTCTCTTTAGCAACTAGTGTTCTAGGGCCACTAGTTTCCGAGTTATAACTATTTTAAGTTTGACAGCTGTCATGCGAAATGTAGATCTCGGGGTGTGCTATCATTTCCCTTTAGCAACTAGTGTTCTAGGACCTTTAGTTTCCGAGTTACAACTATTTTAAGTTTGACAGCTGTCATCCGAAATGTAAATCTCGACGATTACTATCATTTCTCTTTAGAAACTAGTCTTCTAGGACTAACAGTTTTCTAGTCATAACAGTTTAAAGCTAGCAGTACGCTCGATTAGAGTCGCTTTGGGGGGTTAGGGGAACTTCTAATCATTGCTATTTTCTGAGTTCTCGGCCGATTTCTTTGATTTTAGTCTCAAACGATGGACCGTATTAGGCACACAATACCACCAGCGCAAAACACCAACTCGGGATTTTATTGCGTGTTGCGACTTTTTACAATTAATTACGTAAAATATGAAACACGCACATTGCCACAAATGCAAAACACAAACCCGGCTTGTGAAATTTTTGCAATCAAAATAGCGGACAGTACAACAACAGGCCGACATTTCGTACTTTCACTATCCTGGGTACAAGTTCGAACCCAGGTTCTTTCTGCGCGCTGGTGTGTGCCTATTTGTCAAATTATTACTAACCACACTAAGTGAATGGTGTTATAATATTTTGTAAGTGTTTCTGGTACACACAATATAAGAGAGATTTAATTCTGAAAATCACAAGGCATTTTATATTTTCGCAAACTGACTTTCAGTTTTCTGGCCCAAATGACTGACATAAGTTAGGTATCAAAATTATTAGTACTTACTGTTGGTGGAAGGGCGCCGAGTGACTCTATTACCTGACTCTTGGTTTGCTGGGCTTGGTTGAGCGGTTGGTGAGATAATGGTATGTCGAAAGTACATTAGATTTCAAAAATAGTCGTGACAGGGTACTGAGACACATTATTATTAGTATATAAATTATTCCTTCAATAATGCATACATTTTCTATATAAACTCCAATTTAGAGCCAAAACTGAAAGTTCTTCTCAACACTAGTTCATAATGTAGCATGACCGGGGGAACAATTGTCTAACTCAGTTGCAAACTGAATTTGATATTAGATAATTCTACACTACGTCATCTACATTATTATCTACGGCCATAGCGTCTACAAAATTAGAGTAGTGTAAGATTTTTATATGTCAAATTCATTTTTCCAGTGAGTTAGCCCATACCCCCCAGCAATGACGAATAAAACCAGAGGACAGGATAATTGGTTATGGTTTCCGTGGCGATGGCGTGGCCATGAGCGTGCCGATTGACAGCCGTTTATCCATATTATTATTATATACTACCTGTTGCCCGCGACTACATCCGCGTGGGCCTCTGAACATAAACAAAATACCGATCCTTCAATGACAATTTAAATGAACCATACATCTTGGATGGTCATCTTGACGATAATGTCCCGGTTGTGGTCTCTCGCGCAAGGGCCCGGGGTCCGTCTCGATCCATGATTTGGCAAATCAGGCGATTGTAGTGGAGCGACTGCCATCTGACGGACATCTGTTAACAGGGGAACCTGACCAGATTGGATTATGGGGCTTGAACGTGCGGATTTCTTCACAATGTTTCCTTCACCGCAAGGACACTGGTCAGTGTTCAACTGATGTATATAACTATAAAGAGAGATTAACTGTTCGAACCCGGTACCTCGAGGTACGTGTCTTACCCCTTAATCATTAGGCCACAAACGCTCTCATCATTATACATCTCAGATACTGAATATAAATGTAAAGCAGGTGAACTGATAATAGAGTGTGCTGTGAGCCCGGACACACTTAAAGATTTTAGTTATGGTACCAACCTCGATTTACGGTGTCTATTATTAATAGATGTACAGGTAGGTTTTTTATTCACCATGCATCATACGGACACTACTGACCGATTTTGATAACTTTTTGCATAATGATAGATTATATCCCGGGGCAGCATTTAGGCTGAAAACATCAAAAAAATTGTCAAAGAAATTATAAACCAGCAACAAAAATCTTTGGTGCGGTACAAAGATCTAATAAAGCCAGTGTTTCCAGCAAACCAAGGTTGATCGAACTCCCAGTACATTTACAATAGCTAAAGAGCTCAGCGTATATTTCATAGTAGTATATTTTATAGTAAGTACACCTAAAACATTATGGGAGGTTATTGGGCCTCACCACCATCTACCCTCAGGGGCCCAAGCTACCTTCACCAGCAAGTGGTCTTCCTGCTGGCAGACGGAAGAGGCTCTGGCGAATCGGCTTTTCCGACTAATGGGGTCGCCGCACGTAAAAAGCACAAACCCCGCAAACATTATGGCAGGTCTAGTAAAAAAATTGAAAGGCGTCTGCTTAGAATGGATTTTTGCAAATTACTGTGGGTACTGGGTAAGTAGCTACCTCTTGGTGAAAAGAACGGGACAACGTAAAAAGTGCTCGGTCCAAAGTATAATTATAAAATCTCGTTTTGACCCTCTCCCGCCCCCCTCTGATGGGGGGTTGAGCGTGCCTAACGGGCATTTTGGGATCAGTTTGGTCCATATAACGTCCATACCAAGTAGTATTGCTCAACGCAAAATTGTAGCTGTCTCCGTACATCGATGCTCAATAGGACCCCAGCTATGCGAAAAAGCATAAAAATGTCGAAAGCGGTATACTCTCTGAAATCATCATCATAATTTTGGTGTCAGTCCCGTTGTGCTTTCTGATGGCCCCGGGTCAGCTTTCCTATTTCTCTTTGTCCACTTCGCTGCATCTTCGGCATCCTTACTGGTGAATTTATTAGCACACTTAACGACAACGTCCTTAAGACGTCTAGCCATAGTTTCTTAGGCCGTTCTCTTCTCCCCGTGCCTGGCAAGGGTGGCATGGTCTGACATTGGCGTAAGTTATATGAATGACCACAAAAAGCTGATAACTATGGGTAAATGTTTTATCTGTATATAATACTTTTATAATCTTCCCTCCGTATAATCTGTTTCAACATTTAGTTCCTATGAAGAGTGGCGCAGTTGTCTCTGTTGTTGTTTCTAGACTAGCTATATGCTTAGCTAATGTTTTGTAGTTCCGCTTAAAACCACGGGACTTTAAAGATGAAACACTATCTACTCTTGGCCCTAGGGTGAGAACATAAAATTATTATATTCTATCTATCGGAATAGGGGAATAGACACAAGCTGTTAAATGAAACCAAAATTTAAGTGCTTATGGCTTATGTGTACATAACAGAGATGTAGCTTGACACTGTCGATATCGATACTTGTAAGTAATGAACAGCTCAGAACACATTGGAATGGTAGCCTTGCTCGCTTCTGAAAAGATCATAAAATGTTTGGATAAACTATTTATTTAAATATAATAAATAATATTGTTCTCTCAATATTTTTTATCACTACATATCATAACAGTCCCATGCTTCGTCGGTCTGTCTGTTTGCGATAAACTCAAATACTACTGAACGGATTTTCAAGCGGTGTGAAGCTGGTGCGGGTTGCTAGTTTACAATATACATAGCCTAGAGGCCTGGACCCTGAGATTGAGACATATCATTTGCAATAAATACATTACTACTTGAAAGAACCAAAAATCCTTACTACTTACTTACCTAAAGATAAAAAAGTGGTCATAGTTCCCTGGAACTTGGATAGCTGCCAAGAACGCTCGCCGTGTTACGAGGCTTATCCGCTGAGGCGCTGACTAAATTAAAAACCAGCCTTGTAATCATTAGCTATATCGACGTTATCAGCTGTAGCGGCACGAGTCCCAGTTGGACACGTTGCAACTAGAAAATGGGACGGCGCAAGGGTGTTGATACACGTTGCATTGTAGATGTTATGAGTGTTATTTGGTCGGTCCTCTAACCATCGTCGCGGGTTAGCATCGCGGGAGGTAAACGCCCGGCGGAAGACATCATTGAGGTTCGCTGGCCGAGGAATGCGTCGGGCCATTTTGCTGCACGATAGACCATTGTGCTGGTCGACTGGACAACCAGTAATCGCGGTGAGGAGGTGCTCCAAAACGCAAGGCCACGGCGATCACGTTCAGCCGACTTGGTAGTTGTGCTGAAAAGGCTATGTCGTGCCAACTTGCAGAGCGGCGCTTGACAAACTTCTTTGAGCAATATTGAGCTTTTTGCGCTAGCAGCTTTGCTCTGAAAATCTGTTATTAGCTAGTTTAGCGGCGCGCAATTTACTTTGAAAGCCAAAAATGGCTTTCAGTTTAGTGTTAGTGCGTTTTCTTCTTCCTTCTATTCTTGTAGCGAGGGAGACCCCGAGCTGTGGTGGCAGTTGTGATGGGGGCGAGGGCAAACAGTAGCTGCGATTTTGATGTGAAATTTTAATTTAAAATTTAGAATATCTAATTTGGAATTTGGAATACGATTATTAAAATATACATAACATTTACTCAAAGTTGATTGTAATTTGGTCATTATCTTGGCAATCTTCTTTGAGCAAAGTCGAGTTCTCTTCTCTCCGTACTGTATCTAGCGGATATATTGAATGCTAATTAAAGTACATCATGTACATGTAAATCATGTTGTCGTAGCGAACTACGGTAGAATCAGCAGCACCATAATATTTGTATTTGTATTTGAGTAACAAACTTCCATTCATTCATATCCGGTGATCACAGACTTTCTTTTGTATAATAACAATAATAGGTAGGATAATAAAAATGGGACACAATCGGGTATTACCAAAAAGCATACCTGGTTATGCTCCACCTAGTGGGACAAAACCGGGCAAATGGTAATTTTTGAAAAATCATTACTTCTGTACAACCTTATCTCACTTATCTGTATAATTAAATTAATTGGTTATGTTTTCGATAGGGTATACTTATACTTATACTTACACTTGTATGTAGTCATAAATAATTTCTTATTGAATTGTGTCCAACTGGAGTAATTCTAGAGACAATAACTTAGGGATATTAGAGAGAATAGCTTAGGATCCCGGTTCTGGCCCACCTTCCCCTACTGTCGTGTTGTTATAGAATTTTGAATTTTATATAATACTTAAAAATGCTTGTAATTTTGTCATTATTTCGACAAACTTTTTTGAGCAATTTAGAAGGAATAAATTTTTTTTTTCTTTTGGCGATAGGCCTCTAATAATCATACTACTAGTGGTCTGTATTTGGCTTCTAAATATTATTAACTTTGTACTTATTTGTGTACAATTTCATTTATTAAGCTCAGTGAGTGCTAAATTACACACTATATTGTTTGCAACTACTTATATGTGGTATTAACAAAGTGATTTGCTGTCCTGCCGGTGACATAACCTCACTACCTGTTTCATCACTACTCTTTGGCTGTACACTGCACATTATCTTCAAGTTTTGGCTTCATGGCGACTGTACAACGGAACGGAGAACGGAACGTAGCGTCCTAAAGTAAACAAACCGCTGTTCGAAAATCTAGTAAAATTATTAAAAATTTAGAAGTATTACTTACGAATTTAGTGTTAAAGAGTGCAGTGATATCAGGTGCAAACATCCATTATTTGGGTTTACGAGGAATCGTCGATTTACTCCACAATTTTCGACAGGTATTCCACAAAATATACGTTAAATAACAATATTTAAACCGTGGGAAAATCTTTAACAGCAAATCACACCCCATTTTTGAATTTAAACCAGCTGATTGGAGGTTAGAACAACACATCAGACGTGCGCTTTGACAGAAGTCACTACCTGTCAAACTGACAATAGGCTTACGGCAGCGTTCACAATTAAAATTGCGTTTTATTACATAAAACAACAGTTGTGATTTCGTTTTACGCACGTCATTTATTTATTTGGTTTAAAGTATTAATTCAGCGACCAAAATGACACCAAAAGTAAATAAATGCTCCAAATGTTCAAAAGTAATACCAAGGCAAGAATTCTTGACATGTAGCAGCTGCAATTTAATTTACGATACAGAATGTGCGAATTTAACTTTAAAAAAATTATATATCTTGTCTCGGACACAAAAATTGAAATGGGAATGTAAGGTCTGTACAACATTACATGAAAACGCACAAACAAATATTGCTGAAAAGGAAATGCAGGAAAAAACTGAAACTATCCAAACACCCATTAAAGTCATTTCAATGCGCTCACAGTCACAAAATGATTCAGAAGATGATCCAAATAATGTATCTGTCAATACGCTCGATGAGGATATCACTTCTCGAAGTTTTGACCTATCAACTTACAACAGTCTGAACAATACTAATTATGAATTAAAAGACGAAATTAGTAAACTCAAGGAACAACTTTATAGCACCCAAAATGAACTCGAGAATAAAATATTAGAGAGCGAAGCTCTTAAAAAACAATTAAAAAATCTCGACACCCAAATCAAATCATTAAAAGCTATATGTATGTCACCAATACCGGCAGATACTATCAATCGCACCCCAATAATAAAAAAGAAAATAAATAAAAGAAGAAATTCATTAGCAGACTACAAAGTAATAGAAAGTTGTGCGAAAGCACATGCAAAAGAAATTGAACGTAATTTTAAGCAGACTGAATTAAGAACACATGACATAAAAAACAATTAACAAATGACGAACACAAACATGGCAAATACGAAAGACATAAAAAAACAGAATAAACGGACTGAAAAAAAAAAATATGTAGCTGAAAAACAAAAGATATGCATAGTTTCAAACAGTAAAAGATTTAATATATTGAGAAATTTAAAAAAAAACATTTTCTACAATGATTTTGAAACATTTCACTACATTATTCCAAACGTGGGAGTAGACATTTTGACTAATAATTTGGAGAATAAAGTTAGAGGTTTAACAAAGAAAGATTATTTTGTTGTGATGATTGGTGAAGAGGATTTTAAAAAATCTCGGGACTACAAAGCATTAGTGGATTCAATAAAAAATAATTTGATATATATGGCCAATGAAACGAATGTTATAATAGTTTCTCCAAATTATGTATGTGGCACACATTTGTTTAATTGGAGAGTAGAAGTTTTCAACAACTTGCTTGCACAAAGTACGTCAAAACATGCTTATGCTGTGTTCCTTGATGCAAATAAGGATCTACAGCTGGACATGTTTTCTACAACTACTGGAAAAATTAAAAATACAGGAATCCAAACAATTATTCAAAACATAGCCGAATTTATAAGCCTGCTTAATTTTGAAGAAGATAAAGATATCCTTAACGACGAGAAACAGCATAACAAAAATTATCAAATTTTTTTTCTATTATCATAACATCCGAATTCTTCACCAAAATATATCTGGACTTATAACGAAAAGTGATGACCTTATAGTCAATATAAGTCAGATAGCAGGTCATAGTCAAGGTATAGACGTTCTGTGCATCACAGAGCACAATATGATCCCGGACAATGAAGCTTTTTTGACAATACCGAACTTCACACTAGCAACCAGTTACTCAAGAGAGAAAAAAAGGGGAGGATCGTGCATTATAGTGAAAAATGGACTGAAATTCAAAATTTTAGAAGATATAAGAAAGTTGTCTGTGCAATGTATCACGGAAATTTGTGCAATTGAGCTTTGTGACCATAATTTTATAATAATATGTATGTATAGAGTACCTAATACTAGTCTAAATATTTTCCATGATATTCTAGGACGGAGTTTAAATGAGGTCAACTGCAGATCAAATAAAAAAATTGTGCTCTGCGGAGATTTTAATATAGACACGCTAAAAGACACTCCAAAAAGTCAGGACTTTATTAATCACTTGTTGAGTCATAACCTGCATCTTGAAATTAAAGAACCAACAAGAATTAATAGCGGAACATGTATAGATAACTTTGCTCATAATATAAAATTATCAAAAGCAGAAGTGATCGATATGGCCCTATCCGATCACGCTGCACAAATCTGAACATGTCCAACAAAAAAAAACGTGTGCTTTAAAATCATGGCGAATAAAACGACGTGATTATAATAAAGAAAATTTTATATTATTCCGAAACTATATCGAAAGCTTATCATTTGCTGACGTATTTAAAAGTACAGATGTTAATGAGGGATATGATAATTTTATAGATATTTTTAAATGTCTGCATGACTTATGTTTTCCCTACAAAACAATAAAAAAAACGATAATGACAAAACAAAAGTGGCTTACAAAAGGAATAAAATCATGTTGTAGGAAAAAAAGGGAAACCTTATGGCACTATCGGCTAAATAAAAATGACAAAACTAAAGTAGCTCTAAAATCGTATACACGCAGACTAAGGAAGATAATAAAATTAACACAAAGATCACAAAACGCTCATTATGTAAATACTTCACAAAATAAATCAAAAGCTACATGGAAAATAATTAATAGTACAAAAAATAACTATCCAAAAGAGCCAATTACTCACATAGTAGTAAATGACAAACATATTACTTCGCCATCACAAGTTGTCAATTTATTCAATGATTTCTTCATAAACCAAAGTAATGATGACAATAAAAACAAAGAAAATAAAAAGTACGCCATTAAATTAGAAAACAATATGCATTCAATATTTATGGCTCCAACTACACCCACCGCTGTATATAAAACTATAATGGCACTAAAAAATACAAATAGTGTAGGCTACGACGAAATAAATACAAAGGTAATTAAGTATGTGGCTGACCTAATTGCCAATCCTCTAAGTCATTTAATTAACTTATGTTTAGCCACAGGTACTTATCCGCAAAAACTAAAAACGGCTATTGTAGTACCGCTTTATAAAAAAGGGGATAAACATAATATGTCAAATTATCGCCCAGTGGCTCTTTTGCCAATCACATCCAAAATATTTGAAAAGGTAATCCACGACATTTTTTACAACTTCATAGAGAAACACAAAATATTAATCACAGAACAAAAGGGCTTTAGGAAAGACAAAACGACAAACATGGCAATATATGAGCTAGTAAAACATGCTGTCACAAACATGGATAAAAGGAGTCCATCGTGTGCCATATTCATGGACATGTCTAAAGCGTTTGATCGAGTTGATCATAAGTTGCTACTGTGGAAATTGGAATGTTGTGGATTCCGCAGTAACGCTTTAAACTTAGTGGCATCTTATCTCGAAGACAGAAAACAATACACTAAAATGACACAAATATCCATGGAGTCAAAAGAGGAGGAAACATACATATCTGATTGCCAGACTATTAAGTGTGGAGTACCTCAAGGTAGTGTTCTTGGACCTTTGCTATTTTTAATATACATAAATGACATTATAAAATCTAGTAAATATCAAATGACACTTTTTGCCGATGACAGTACTGTAATTTTTGATGACAATAATGATAATGATAATGATTATGAAATTGAAATAAATAATACATTAAATAATATAATTAATTGGCTTGACATTAATTATCTTAAAATTAATATTGACAAAACAAATTTAATGCAATTCACACAAAGGAAAAGGAGAGATTCACTAAAAGTTAAGTATAAAAATCAAGCAATAACAGAAACACAAAGTACTAAGTTTTTAGGAGTTCACGTAGACTACAACATGACTTGGATAACACACTCACAGGAAATATGTAAAAAATTATCTAAGTTCTCCTTTGCCTGGTACAAGTTGGCTAAAGTAGCAGACCGACAAACAGTCTTAACGGCATACCATGGTTTTGTGGTTTCAAGTTTACGCTATGGTGTGATTTTTTGGGGCAACTCTTCGGAAAGAGAAACGGTATTTAGGGCGCAAAAAAGGTGCATTAGGTCAATATGTGGCATTAAACCAATAGAGTCCTGTCAGCCACATTTCAAGTCCATGAAACTTCTAACTTTTCCGTGTCTGTACATTTTGGAGTGTTGCATATTTGTACATTGCAACCCCAATTTATTTTAAAAAAAGCCTGCTGTTGACTTTATTAACCTTAGGCCTAGAAATACTACAATTGAAACACATTGTTGCAAAACCGCAATGATGTGTAAAAATGCTACAGAAATGGGTCCTAAATTATATAATAAACTGCCAGAACTAGTAAAAAACATGGACGTTAGGAATTTCAAATTACATTTAAATAAATTATTAATTGAAAAATGTTATTATGACATTAAGGATTATTTAAATGACATTTTATGAAGTTCTTGACTTCATATTATTTTTGACTCAATTATTTCATGTTTCTTTAATGACATTGAGTATGGCAAATAATTCAAATTGACATCACAAATTTTAATTTCTTTAATTTATTTTTTTATTATTAAAGACATCGTTTTAAATATATCATATTTTAATGACATTTTATTTTGATTGACTAATTTGAGTTATTATTATTATATTTTTTTTACCAATGGACATTAGATTATTTAAATTTGTAATTATCTTTCAGGACCTTGTCTACCTACCGCTATTATTTATTTATATTTTTTGAAACATTGAAATTTTAATTTTGTATTTTCTGACATTTAATTAAGTATTTTAAGTTTGTATTTTCTGATATTTTAATATTTTAATTTTTATTGACATCGATGTATTGAATTTTTTTTATAATTTTTTTATTTTTTTTATTTTCATATTGTCTGACGTTTAATTGTTTTAATTTTAAATGACAATAATTTATTGAATTTTTAATTAGTTTAATGAAATATAACTAATATTTAGTATGCCAAGAGGCACATCATGGAGCCGCTATTATATAAGACCACCTTTATTCACCTATGATGACTAAATAAATGATTTGAATTTGAATACAAGAAGTAGCAGATACCCAAAAGGCTCTCACAGCTTTGTTTTCACTGAAGATGAGCGAATTCCAGGCTCAGCTCAATGCTGCCTCCTCGCCGCCTAGTGACAAGGTAACAGGAAGTTTTCGGGCCTTCATGGATCTTGTTATGCAAGTACTATCTACCCTTCAAAGTCAGGTTGATGTGTTGAGTGGAACTGTAGACGAAATCGAGTCTAGACATAGAAGAAAGTACCTCCTCTTCAGCGTTATCCAAGAAAAAGAGGACGGGGACCTTGTCACCACTGTGGTCAGTGTATTGCAGCACCAATTACAATTATGCAATGTATCTCCACAGTCTATTCGCTCCTGCCATCGGTTGGGTCGTCACTCAGAGGATAAAACTGGCCCCCGTCCGATATTGGTTCGCTTTGCGGATTTAACTGTTCGTTCGGCTGCGTGGTCTAATAAAACCAAACTCAAAGGCACTGGTTAAGTTCTGCATGAATTTTTAACGAAGACTCGTCAGACAATCTTCTTAACGGCCCGACGTCACTTCAATATGAGCCATGTCTGGACCTCAGGGGGTAATGTTATTGTGAAGCTTCCTTCGGGCGGCATCAGACGGGTGTTCACTGTGGCGGAGTTGGACGCTCTCATAGCGGAACATCCCAATGAATACACCAACCCTGCACGAGACATTGCGAGTCCCCGGCTGGCTAACATTAGCACTTCTCCAACAGCAGCTCAACCTCAAGCATGTCCACCGAAAAAGTCTTCCGATGCGCCTATGAAGAAAAGTCAGCGTGATAGAAAAAAGGTTATTCGCTAAGCTATTATTTTCATTTCAACTTGAATTTTATTTTCCTTTAGTTAATTTTTTCCCTTCTCTTATTGCTTTACCTACCTTGTAGTATAGACAACTATAGGCTTACATCTTCATGTACAATACAGTATGTACTCATGTTCTCGCACTAATTTTTTAAATTCACGTTTTGTGAATGTGAATTAGATTTACCCGTTCTTTTTGATAAATAATGCTAATTGTAAACATAAACAAACTCTGTGTCTTCGAATGACAGGCCGGGTTTGACATTGGCATAACATCGTCATTGTCAGTGTCCACGTGACATTCTTTTTTTTTTCTTTCTTTTTACTGGCTTGGATGCTTGATCTTGTCGGGCTTGCCTGGCTTCGTTTGACATTTTACGGGGTTTGTTTTGTGCCACTTTTCGAGTGCATTTTACTTTGTTATTATCTTAATATTAGTTTGTTCTTGTGGCTGATGCTCTATAGTGCATATTTGTATTATCACTTAATAACGTTAAAGTCTGTAAGTTGTACTATTTGGTCTGTTAGTGTTTATGAACTATCTATTGAAGGGTGTGATTGTATATTGTCACCAAGCTTGTCGACCGGCAGGTCACGTTAATACTGATTCTATTGATTTGGTAATTTTGCGTAATTACGTATATTTATATTTATATATACTTATATAGATACTTATTTATATTTATTTATAGTCAGCATTGTATGTCGGATTCTGAGGGCTCCTTTTATTCAGCTTGTTCTTCTCCCAACTCATCTTTCCAGTCTACTAACAATAATTTGTCCGTGTCTCTGAGACATTTTTAGTAACGGTAACTCATTGAACATCTGTCACTTGAACGCGCAAAGCATACCGCAACATTACTCTGAGCTACTGGATGCTTTTTCCTCAAGTCCCGTTCAAGCAATACTTATTTCAGAGACTTGGTTCAAGCCCTCACTTCCCTCCACCTCGTACAGCCTTCCTGGGTACGTCTTGGTACGCAATGATCGCATTGGGAAACGCGGAGGTGGAGTTGCGATTTACCTCCGGGCGGATATCCCATACAAGGTTATTGCGTCTTCATGCCCAACTTACTCGTCTTCTCCGGAGTACCTGATATTGGAAGCTAGTTTCAGAGGTGTCAGAGTCATCCTAGGTGTAATTTACTGCCCCCCTAATATTGACTATTTCTCTCAGCTAGACGCTCTTTTACTTTCCATTTCTTCGGAGTATAATCACATGATAATCATGGGAGACTTTAACACGGACCTCTTGAAAAGTAACACAAGCAGTCGTAAATTGTTGTCCATTGTCGAATCTGCTAATCTTCACTTGCTTCCGCTTAATCCGACTCATACTAACATTGAGACTCCCGATACCTGGCTTGACCTTATTTTGTCATAATCGATTGATTTATCTATTAATCACGGTCAATTGTCTGCACCGGGCTTCTCTAGACACGATTTAATTTATTTGACGTACAACATCAAACCGCCAAAGGTCAAGCCGGTGTCTATTGTTTTGCGTAGTTTTGGGAAGATGAACACGAGCGCACTTGAGGCTGATGCAGGTAGATTGGACTGGAGCGGGTGTTATGCGGTGCCTACAATTGACGAAAAGATTGCAATTTTCTATGATAACATCATCACTCTGTTCGATGCCCATGCACCCGAACGTCCTGTGAAGATTAAGCGGCCGCCTAGTCCGTGGATCACTGCAGGTGTTCGTATGGCTGTGGCCAGGCGAGATAGAGCTTTTCGCAAGTTTAAGAGAGTTCGCACGGAGGGTAACTGGGAATTCTATAAGTCAGCACGTAATACCTGCAACAAGTTGGTCAGGAATTCCAAGCGACGATTCTTCCACGAAACTCTTTCTAATTCCTCTGCGGCCAATATGTGGAAGTTTCTTAGGTCAGTGGGGGTAGGTAAACCTCAAACCCCTCAGCAGAAGCTGCCGTTTAGCCCCGACACGTTCAATCAGCATTTTTCCGACACCATTCAACTATATACTGCTACTAAGTCGGATACCATCAGATTCATTGATGCGCTGCCTTCGCCCCAATTTCAGAATTTTTACTTTTGTCCTGTCACTGAGGATGAAGTTCAGAAAACATTGGCATCCATTGATTCTAAGTCTGTGGGTTATGATGATGTGAGCAGAAACATGATCTTTTATATTTTGAGTTCCGTTCTTTCTGTTTTGACCCATATTATCAAGTTTTCCTTGTCATCTGGTTCCTTTCCCAATTTATGGCGTAAAGCGTTGGTCATTCCTCTCCCCAAAATTTCATCTCCTTCTTCATTGAATCATTTTAGACCGATCTCTATTCTTCCCTACCTATCCAAAATCCTTGAGGCTATTGTTCACAAGCAGCTATCGTCGTTTGTTTTCTCTAATGCACTCTTAAGTCCATTTCAGTCAGGATTTCGTCCTGGACATAGTACAGCCACAGCTCTTCTCAAGGTTACTGAAGACGTTAGGGATTGCATGGAGAAGACCAGACTGGCGTTGCTTGTGTTAATAGACTTCTCCAATGCTTTCAATAATGTCGATCATGATATTCTGCTCGCTGTTTTGTCTCATCTTGGTGCGACATCCTCAGTGACGGAATGGTTTGCATCCTATCTCCGCGGTCGCCAGCAGGCGGTCCGGGCTGATGGGTCAACTTCGGGCTGGTGTAGCCTCGAGACCGGCGTTCCACAGGGTGGGATCCTGTCCCCTCTCCTCTTTGCTATTTTTATTAATCAGCTGACCCTCAATTTAAAGTGCTCTTACCACCTCTATGCCGACGATCTGCAAATATATGCGAATGCTGATCCTGCTAATCTGTCGGAAGCTGTAGATGCTCTTGTTAGCGATCTCCAAACCATCCAGGAATGGTCATCTAGGTTTGGGATACACGTTAATCCTTCTAAATGCCAGGCCATCATTCTGGGTAGTCAACATTTAGTTAAACGCCTTGACCTGTCCCTGTTACCACCTATACATTTTAATGGATCAATTATTACATACTCTCCTCAGGTAAAGGATTTGGGGCTCCATGTAGACAGCACTCTCAGTTGGGCGGCTCATGTGACTGAAATTAGCAGGAAGGTTACCTCGACTCTCTGTGCCCTTTACAGATTTAAGTTTTTCCTCCCTGCTGCTACCAAAATGTTACTTGTGCAGTCCCTGATTTTGCCTATCATAGATTATGCAGATGTGTGCTGCTCCGATATGAATCAGGACCTAATCAAAAGGCTGGATCGCCTAATAATTAACTGCATACGGTTCATTTTCGGCTTACGTAAATACGACCACATTTCGGACTTTCGCGCCAGATTGAAGTGGCTCCCTATCCGACGACGTCGACATTTGAGGATCCTTACCCTCCTTCATTCGATCCTGCATGACCCGGCTATCCCTAACTATTTAAAATCCAAGTTCCAGTTTCTATCTGAAACCCATGATCGCAATCTCCGATCCACACATAACCGGTTGTTACATTTTCCGCTTCACCGCACTGGTTTTATATCCAACTCTTTCGCGATAGTGGCCATGCGACTCTGGAATGGTCTCCCCTCTGAAATTAGACTTTTAACTAGCAAATTCTCTTTCAAAAAGGCTGTACACAAGCATTATCTGCATTCCCCATAATTAAATTATTCCCCCTATTATTTACTCCTATGTACCTATCTTTAGTAAGTATTTCTTGTTTAACTATTTCTTGTATCTTTGTAAAATTGTATAAATTTAGCATTTATTGATGTAAAGTATCCCTTCCTTCACCTTTTCTTATTGTTTCTCCCGCACCGCCTACCGTTTTCGATCTTTTTTTTTTCACGGTTGACTGGTAGATAAGGCTACTTTAGCTTTAAGTCCGCCAATATACCTTTAGTGCATAAAGTTTTAATAAATAAATAAAATAAATAAATGTTACACTTATAAAAATCTCTTTGGGAGGGAATGTTTTTCTCCCAGTACTTAGAATTTTTTTGTTTTCTCCATAGTGAAACGTTCTATGCCTTTTCATTTCACAAAATTGTTTTCTTTTTGCATATAATGGCGTCCGAACAACGGATAAATATAAATTTTGTAGCTGAAGTTGAGAAATATCCTTTTTTGTACAACTACGTGCTACCGGAATACGTAAGGAAAGATGTTGTGGAGAGGGCGTGGCACAAAATAGGAAATAAATTCAATTTAACTGGTTAGTAACATTCACTTGGTAAGTAACTATTGAAACTAAGTATCATATACAATTATTGTATTACCAGGGAAGCGAACTGTGTGGAGTAATAAAATAATTTGCAAGATAGTTTGTTTTATTCTATGGTGATGAATTTGGGGTAACTTGAAGATGCTCAGGAGTTAAATTCATGTGACCCTCCGATTGAGCACTAACATTTTGGGCTCTGTAGGGTAAACCTTCCCTTTTTCGGACGTAATTGTGCAAAACACAGACAGTCTTGACAATATTAGCTGCTTTTTGCACAGATTTACATCGTATTGCACTGCTTAGAACAAGAAACTTTTTTTACATTATCCCAAACGCGCATTCCACGGATTTTCTGGCTCTACTAAGACGATAGTTAAAAACTCTTCTAACGTTCGTTAATGTTTTTTGTGGGTATGGCCGCATTATATAATGCATTAACGGAAATGCCTCATCACCTACGAAAAAGTATGGGAAAAGGTTTCCAGATTCATCACTTGGTAATACACGAGGTGCTGTTATATTGAGACAATTTTGGTCTATAAAGTATTTCATGGCAGATGCTTGAAAAATTCCTCCACCACTGTTTCTTCCTGCATAACCTGTCTCAATGAATGTATATAAACCGTCTGCATCACTGCAAGCCATCAGAACGATGGAGTTATATGCTTTATAATTAAAGTTGCTTGATCCGGTACTAGGAAATTTTTCCACGGGAATATGTTTGCCATCAATTGACCCCAAACAATTCGGTAAATTCCAAAGTTGACAAAACCGATCTGAAATTTTTTGCCAATCGGTCGTGTTTGGGATTCATTTATTGACAATTAAAAAATATTATATCAATGATATAAATAACTACAGACTACTAATAACAAATTTACTACTAACTTAATAAACTAAGAAATACAAACTTACAGATAAAAAATTTGTCCCAGGTCCACGGTATTAGGAATGCTGCCTAGAAGGCTAGCCGCATTGCCCCGCTGAATGGCGAGGCTAATTCGCTGTCTGAAGTAGAGGCCAGCCTTCTGGTCTTTAGTAACATCGACCAGGCGCTTAGCTAGCTCCCGAAACAGACAGTGTGCGCATGGTCCCCACGGCCCAAGGGTTTCCACGCCAAATGGCGCAAATATTTGGTCCTCACCAAGACTCGCGTATTTGCGCCGCTTGGCGTTTTCAGCTGACACGCGGTTACTGGAAGATGGGACTGCGCGAGGGTATCGACACACGTGGCGTCCCAGACCAAAGGTCGTCCCAGTTTCCAAGGCGTGAGTGTCATCCCGTCGGGCCTTCTACCGTCATTACGAGCTAGACCGCTTGGCTCCAGTACCGCGGGAGCTCCAGCGGAGGTAAGGGCCCGGCGGATGATGTCATTTAGGTCCGCGTGCCGAGGAAAGCGCCCAGCACTCCTGCTGCACGACAGGCCATGGTGGCCAAGATAATCAACAAGGTGACCACAATGGCACTGCAGGGCGCGCCAAGGCGCAGGCCCGTGGCAATCCTAAACGTAGTGCGGTCGAGAAGTGTGCCAATATTTTTGGAGGGCATTGCCTGAAGCCAAAGCCCCGATTCCCACTCACCAGCAGCCAACAGACGAGCACGCTCTGCAGAGTTGGTCGATGCGCTTAAAAGGTTGTTTCGCACCAACCTGCAGAGAGGCTCGTCCCATAGCCGCTGGGAACAGGAATTTGTCGGGAGCTCGGCCTCTGGACAAGCCACCCGCCAAGCGTTTTTGGCCTCGGTAGAATACGCCGCAGTAAAATTCCCTAGTTTAGATAATAATTTCTGCACTAGGGACTGCGAACTATGCACCGAGGACAGAAAAGCTGGCAGGGACACACCTGAAACTTTCCTAACTCCTAGACCTCCATACCGGATAGGCAACGATGCCTGATTCCAAGATGAATTGTCGAGATTTATGTTAAGAATTGAAATAAGGGTATGTTTCACGGCATTGTCAAGGTCTTCTAGAAGGGCAGGATGTTTCCAAAGCTGACAACAACGCAAAACATACGTGAATTTTAGTACAAAAAGGCAAAACCGAATTATGGCATGGGCCATGTGGCTATTTATTTGGAGGAGGCGTTCCGAAACCGAATTGAAATTTTGAATTATTTCTTTAACGAAGTCCGAGAGGGACTCATCAAAAATAGGTGACGATGATGACCTAGAAGATGAAGCGACGTCTTGTCGACGACAGAGATGTTTGGTGCAATGGCGTCAAAAGCTGCGGAAACGGCACCAGCCGTCGGACAAGACTCCGAGATATACAGCTCACATTTCGAAAGATTCAGATCCAAACCAATGGCCTTGAACTCTCGCATGAGGAGCTGTAGATCTTGTAAAACCGTGTTCGCATCCCCTCCTAGGGTCCCGTCGTCTAAATACCACACGTTAAATTTTGAATTTAGCTTCTCGAGTATGGGGTGGATCGCGAGGCTAAAAATGGCCGGCCCCAGAGGATCGCCTTGCTGGCAGCCAACCGCTGATTGTAAAAGGTGGCCCTTGTAGATAAGATTGCTAGATTCTTTGTAGCATTGCCACAGAAACTTATAGGCGGCCGGCAGCTTGGACCGAATTTGAGCCAGCAAAGCGCCTCTATCGACGGAGTTGAATGCATTTTTTACGTCAACCTTCAGTAGGACTTCACCACTATTACTTTCTAGGAAAGTTCTCAGTGCATGCACAGCGGCTTCGCAGCCACCTTTAGACCCAAAGCCGAGCTGGATAGGCTGGAAGTACTCGGCTAGACTGGGGGCGGAGAACCTGCAACACAACTTAGCCGTCAGGCGACGGTAGGTAGTCCCAACCGCAATGGGACGAATGCCACCGTCCTTTTTTTTTAATGCAATTAAGTTGGCCCCATAAAGGGTACTCACAATGGACTGCTCTACCGAGCCTGACAACATTAAGTTCACCAGCCCCGTAATTGCAACTAGAAGATTATTTCCAGCCTCTCCACCACAGCATCGGGTGCGCCAGGTAAAAGTAGGCCTACCGAAGGTTGAGGATGCTTGCTACGGAGGC
The DNA here is from genome assembly GCA_907269095.1 of Blastobasis adustella. Lineage (NCBI taxonomy): Eukaryota > Metazoa > Arthropoda > Insecta > Lepidoptera > Blastobasidae > Blastobasis > Blastobasis adustella. The sequence goes on from OU026114.1 coordinate 12,889,353, forward strand.
CGACCAAAGTCTCGGGTGTGTCGGGGGCGAAAGAGTCGTTAGAAAATAGGATTCGGGCTGCCCCTTTGATATCACAGTCATTAATTTTGTTTTCTACATGTTGATAAATAGAATTACGGCGGAAATGATGTGGACGGCTGAAAAAATTGGCTGAATCAAAGGAGGGGGTTTGCACAGTTGTCTTTATACATGTAGTGAGTGATTTTTTGCAACTTGTATTGTTGGAATCTACAACATGTAGAATTCTGAAGCCGAAAGTAAGTAGATGCTCCCAGCTCTGCTGATCATTTTTGGATGTAACTCTTATAATGTCCTGTGCGAGGGTTTGGGCAACGGAAACTCTCGCACCACGGGGAATTCTTTTAACAATTGGAACCGAAAGTTTGAGGTTCGACACCCGCTCCCAGAAAGGTTTTGTGGAAGGTCCATCGAGAATTAAGGGGACGGGTGTCGAAGAAGGGACAGAGGAGGTAGTAACTGCGCCACGCACTTTATGTGACTTACCCAAATGAATACTAAGACCCCTCTGCCCCTTACAGAGATGGGGCTGGGGGCATCTGGGGCACCGAATCCAATCGACCGGTGGAGGCGCACTACTCGACCCATCGGAAACCGGTGTGTCCTGGGACATACGAGTAAGCTTATGGTATATGGTAAAAACAAAATTAATTCCAAACTAACGATAAAACTGCTATAAAAACACAAACACTATATAACACAACACCATTGTTCAAGCTCATAAAAATTAAACTAACGTCTTGACTGATAGCTGCCATACTTTGTGCAGTTTTACCTGGTATATGCTGCGCGCGCAATGACGCAGCGCGGTTCCCCAGCAACCCTGTGGCGTTGCTTGGGCGTTGCTACGTCAAACACTTTGATGTTTTGTAAATATGCTTCGCCAGAAAATATTTTTTCGCTCTTGTCTTACAACGCGCACGCCCAGTGACGCCCACACATACACCGGCGCACTACCACATAGAAAGACCGGGGGCGAAGCCCAAAGGTGGCTTGGCGAAACGCAACCATTTAAAAAAAATTAAATTAGCCAGGGACGTCTGTCACTGTCCGCTCACAAAATCACAATTCACTCAGAACATTCCAAATTACTACTACAGTTTCAGCAATAATTTGTGATATTGTATTATCACCCCTCGCGAAATAATTTGCCAAACTTGTAAACGTTGATCCCTCGGCTAAGTATCTGAAACATGTGTATAATGCATTACTAACATGAACATTTATAATTTCAGTAGCCGAGTGCAAAGACAAATGGCGGAGTTTAAGATCCGGATTTGTTCGGAGTCTAAAACCTGGAAAAAGTGGAGCTGGAGCGACGAAAAGACCCTATTATTTATCAGACGTGACGCAGTTCACAATACCATTAATAAAATTTTCAAATGCCTACGTTTTTGGTAATCTGACATTGCCTTTAATCAAAAAGAGCAGCACAGACCTGAAAATAACAGAAACAGACTAGAGAATAACAGAGACAGTTCATACATGTGAACGCCATCTCCATCTCCATCGACATCGCGACAGTCACACCAATTACGAACGCCATCTCCACCGCTTATACCATCGCCAGCGAGACAGTCGCATCCTTTAAGAACGCCATCTCCACCACTCATACCATCGCCATCACCAGCTCCGCCACCTAGACCACCTCTACAATTGTCGGCGCCAACCTCAAAAAAACGCAAAGGTACAGAAGCCTCCGCAGATGATGAAATCCTGCAATATTTAAAACAAAAACAAGCAAGAAAGGAGGCTACAACAACCCTAGAACGAAATCCAAATAAAATGTTTTCTTAGTTTATTACTTTTTTTTTTGAAAATTTATAAAAAAATTACTGACAGACAGACGAGGACTTTTAAAAGACGTACAATAGAATTGTTGGACGAAATTTTCTTCTGATGGTAAGTGATCATGGGTCAAAGCAACACCAGGGGCTTCGCAAATGCGTTGTCGGCCTATGAAAAAACTGAAAATTCGAATCTTCGATGCTCCAATGTCGTAACGGCTCACGAACACCGTTGCAGGAAGTTCATTCCATAGAATGGTAGTGCTCGGCAGGAAGTTTCTAGAAAAGCGCACAGTAATTGACTGGAAGTCATCCAGATAGTACAGATGGAACTTTTATTTATTTCGGGAAGTACGGTGTTGAAACCCCAGAGCACTCCTCAGAGCATTGAAATTGTTTGCAATACATTATCTATGTTTGCCGACGACCGGGCGAAGAGGCCGATTGAGAAGATGATTAGGAAAGCGGACCCTGGCAGAGGCCGAGATAAACGCTAGGACGATGATGATGACATTATCTATGTTTCAATAAATATTTGATTAATTTACCTAATTGTTATTAAAATCCTTTCTTCGAGGCTGACGCATTCTCTTATAGTTGTCTTTTTTCGTAATACTTGGTGCTACCAAATGTATAAAATGTTTATATGTTTCTATTAACATTTTGTAAAAACTTTGAAATTTATTATCATCATTGTCGTGTAATTCTTTGGCAGCGACAAATGCTCTTCGTTTATTTTGTTTTATTCTATTCCTGTAATGCAAGTAAAGAAGGATATTAATTTCATCATTCGAATCACTTGACATTCTGTCGACACCAATTTCCACGTGCGTGTGCGGGAACCGTGTTCCGTCAATTCGATTTTCCATACCAGCTTCAGACATTATGCCTTTAGTAGGCGTGTTACGAGATCATGCTGTAGATGCATAGTGCTGACTAGACCAGGCCACCCGAATTGCACATTGGCCCCAAGCAACAGCTGAGATGGCATCCGAGGCACGCGGCGTTGTCCTAAATCTTATCCGCAACCAAGTAAAGCGCTGACGCTGTGCCTCATGCGCCTCGCGACCTAGAAAGCAGCGGCTCTACGCGACGGCACCATCGCGTCACTTCTGATCTCACCTCGATCCGAGTCGTAGGCTTAATTAGTTTAATTATTAATTTAAATAATCTGATGTTCTAATATCGAACTCAATTTAAATTATCATTAGTATTAATCTTTGGTTTTCCTTCAAATCAAATGTCCTTACCCGAATTGTAAAGTTATGTGATCAGTTAGTAGGAACTTATGACGGCGGAGAGGACTTATTAAGCAACCTATGTTTAGTGAATGGGATTTTAAATAAAACATCTGGCCCGTCAGCTAGAACTATTAATTCAATTGGAATTCCAGACAGTTGGATTGGTATTAAAACTACTTTAATTAACAATTTCACAGACCAAAGGGACGAGACAACCCTTTACAATGATCTTGCTATTCAAAGTCAAGGGAATAGTACTCCCCAGGAATTTTACGATAAATGTCAGTCGCTGTTTGCTACCATAATGACGTATGTCACCTTACACGAGAGCATAGATACTACCATCGAAGCCAAACGTACACTCTATAAAAAATTAACTATGCAGTCCTTTATACGCGGTCTCAAGGAACCGCTCGGATCTCGTATAAGGTGTATGCGCCCGGATACCATTGAAAAGGCTTTGGAATATGTACAGGAGGAATTGAATACCATGTACCTACAAAATCGCAATGAAGGTTTGCCAAGACAAGTACAAAACGCGTCGAATTACAGACCACCGGTATATACGCCAATGCCCTATAATTATTCTGTGCCCAAACCATTTACTTTCTCCCCGAATATGCACAATCCCTCGCACCCACCACGCTTTAATGATAATACCATGCAAAAACCTCATTTTCCTGCCTCTAGCCAGATGCGCATGCCTACGCGCACGCAGCAAATGTTCGGCGCACGGCCTCCTAACTACAACCCACAAAGCAATGTATTCAGACTTCCACCTAAACCCGCTTTCAATCATCACGCACCGAGACCCATGAGTGGCGTTAGTCATTTTGCGCCCCGAGTTTTGCCTCCGACTACACACGATTGGTCGAAACAAGGGAATCCACCCCCTTCGAACTATTTCAAAACTCGCGACGTAAATGTTAACGAATGTATGCCATATGACGATTACATAACTTATTACTGCTCCGACGACAATTACGGCACTGACTCATATTACATAGACTATGACCCGAGCGGTGATTATGATTACGATAGCTTAGTTCACTATCAATACGATTCCACAACGCAGGAATCGCCCGAACTATATTATAAGCGACACGAGAGCCAGGAGGTGGCCGCTCAACCCTCTTGCTCCTCTAATAATAATCATCAGGATTTTCAGAAGACCAATACTTCAAAAACTTCAAGATAGAGGTTAACTTACAAACTCAGAGACAACTTCCGTACATTCAAACTTCAAATCCCTCCTTAAAATTGCTAATAGACACGGGTGCTAACCAATCCTTCTTGAGCCCCGACGCAGTACAAAGATATTATTCGCATTTATCATTAAATTACGACCCGTTTGAAGTAACTAATATACACGGTACAAGTAGATGTAACTATTCAATAACCTTGCCTTGTTTTAGCGATTTCAGAGACGAAAAGGAAATAAAATTATTCGTGTATAAGTTTCATGACTTTTTTGACGGACTTATCGGACTGGATTTGTTGAGCCAATGGAAAGCGAAAATCGACCTAAAGGTTAATGAACTTGTTACCCGGACTTCAACAAACTCAATAAAAATGTATAACTCCAGAAATGTTTATTACTACGAAGACGTGATTCCCGCGAAGTGTTCGGCCCGGATTATAACAAGCGTCGCCGACGCGAGGAGCGTCAATAACGCAAGTAGCGTCGCCGACGCTGGTTGCGTTATGCTGTCAACACAAAATTGTATGTATTTTAATCCGTGCGCCGGAGCAGGTAGCGTTATTGACGCAACCTGCGTTATCGACGCTACCTGCGTCGCCGACGCGTATTGCTGTCAGGTGTCACTCAAAATTGTATGAATTTCAAATGCGCGCGCCGACACGGGTCGCGTCGATAACGCAGGTCGCGTCGGCGCGCGCCTGATGCGCGTTCATACAATTTTAAGTTGACAAGATGCGTCAAGAATTCTAAGGTTGGGCACAGACCTACCGGTCAGGGCCAGGCTGGGCGGCCCGGGTTCAAACTGAAGGTCATATTATTTTTATAGAAAATCACCCGGTTAAAACATTCAAACCGGTCAGAAAGAGGTGAGGCTTGCATATAATCTCCTTATAATCGGCATATACAACCCGTTAGCATTTCGAGCCAGGCCGATCGGGGCGGATCTGTTATCATCAAAGAGATTGGTATACCTGGGAAAGGTATATAACTCTTTGGTTGACCCTTAGTCCACTCGTTCCTAAAGAGATATGATAGCACTCGTTGACAGTTGTCAACCTTAAAGGGGTTATATGTCTGATTCTATTGGTTTTAGAAAAGTTCCTATATAGACATGATAGTACTGTAACACTCGGGATCGTGGGGGCGTTTAAATAAATACTCGTAGCTCGAGATAGAAGATATTATAGTTATAATCAAGAAAGTCAACTCAAGAATCAACAATAAAGAATAATGAATGATACAAAAATACATAAGACATCTTACGTCTAATTCAAATATAACCTATTTGAATTCCTGCCTAGCCAGTGCGATGTGTGCTCATAGAGACAGGCCAAAGACCCAAGTTCTGCTTGCTCCGAACCGTCCAAGCTGACCGACCTCCTTCCTACCTGTTCGAACCTAACCTAACCTACTTAACTAATTAAAGCCCCGGCTGCCCTATGGGAGCAGCAATCTTACCCGGAAGCCTACCTAACCTAAAGCCCCTCCAGGCCTGAAGCCTCCGAACGCCTTCCTGCCTTACCCTATGGGAGCAGCAACCGCACCTGAAAGCCTACCTAACCTAAAGCCCCTCCAGACATGAGGCCTCCAACCGCCTTCCTGTCTTGGGATCCGTCCTAACCTAGGGCCTGCCCGAGCACACACGCTACATCTACCCACGCCCCAAATAAAGAAATTACCTAGTAATTTCTTAAAAGAACCTCTATCTATATTCCTAATCCCCTTGAATACAATGATTAAATCCTAACCTTGGATTAATAACTACATACTAGTCTTAAATTATTCTACCTAAACGGGGAAATATAAACGCCGGCATTGTGCAGAAGAACCCTGCTACGGATTTTGTTTTTGGGAGCCAGCTCCCAAAAACAAGGCTGGGCAAAACCCCGTAAAAAACCATGCCAATCTGCACAAGGCCTACAGAACCCTATTGCAAAGCTTGACTTGACATATTTACTTCTTCAAAGTAAAATTGAAATAATTCTTTAACATTATAAAGTCTTAACCTTATACACGTACAAAGAAAAATGTTCTCCACCGCAGAATTGCCATATTTTCAAAAAAAAATACTTTAACATTAATCAAATATTGTCACAATAACCATAGTCTATCTTCATACTACGGTTGACTTGTCCATTACCAATTAAACAAACAATATGGCATTCCTTCGATCCTTAATGATAACTTATCTGTACCTACCTTAATACTAAATCTATGAAAAGAAATAATACAACAATATGTATGAGCCATGCAAACATAACGAAAATCAGCAAGTTATAGTCAGAGCAAAAAAAACTTGATTGCTGCAAAACTATATGTTACGACTTCCTACAATTTGCAAAACAAAACACATTCCCATATCAAACCATTCAATTCTTACCATACAATAACATATTATATCAATGTCAGGTTAAAACACGAAACCCATGCTAATTTAATATTAGACATCCATTTCAGAAACTGGTTGGTTCACGACCGTGTCTGTGAACCGACCTGTCATATAGATAAGCCAAAAGATTAATTGGACTGCGGTTGAACCAGACATTGACAACCTCCCTAAATTATTTATTGATCCCTGACGGGATCTGTGATCCCATGATCAACAAAGAGATATTGTGACCCTATGGTCAACCCAAAAATAGTGTACCACCAAGATGCCTCTTTAGTTCATATGCCAACTCTATGCTTCGATTCAACCCTTATTTCTGGTCTCGCTGCCAATATAGCAGCTGTGACACAACAAATGTCACGCCATATCCACTATGGGAAAAATGGCTGCTGCCTTGAAGGCCACCATCGACCATCAATACTCCCTCATTTCATCTACCTAAATAATCGAACGCCCCAAAGTCGGCATATTCAGAGTGCAAATTATTGCGTACAAGCGCTCGTGAACAGGTGAACCGGTTGGATCACCCCTCCACTTGATCAGGTATGGACCACGAGTTTATTCCTTCAAATGACATCCAAAGCTATCGTCCATGTACTGAAAAAGCGATTGCACCCAAATAGATGAATACAAAATATCCCCTTTCTTCCTAACATGAAGAAACAATTCGACAAATCTTAAGAACTTCCCCTATTATTCATAAAGATTATAAAATCTTTCATTTTGAACCTTAAATATTTATAAATCATTCTCTTACATAAGTGATATGGCTTGCAGTAAACTTGCTGATTTTCTTTCAGCCGAATTACAATACAGCTGGTGCAGCACCAGCGAAGAGATGTCCTATTCGGAACACCTCGCAAGTGGCTCTCATGTACGATCGGTGTAGCGCACCACTCAACACAGAAGTGGCCCGCACACCAACTCGGACATTGTGAAGTAATCGCCACATAGAAAACACAAGACATATGATATTAAAACTTATTAAATAAAAGGTAGGGAAAGAAACATGCACCATATTCAATTAAATATCATTGAGACCAATTCAAATAAATCTTTTCATTATAACATATGGACCATCTATAATTCATCCATAACAGGGATATCTCTACAGGCTAATCCTTTTCATAAGTGAAATATCATCCAGACCACCAAAGTGGATCCCGCACTGAGGACCATAGGAAATCCTTACCAGAAATTATAACATCTGGCTCCAATCTGATGATGACCAAAATCTAACTAAAAAATATCCGCTTATAATAACGTCTAACCATTCCAACCAATCTACTCTACCTCAAACAATGAACTTTTGAAGTGCTTGACCAAAAGTGATGAAATTCATCGCAAAAGATAGGCACAAAAATATCTGATTATGTATAGACTTTGAAAATCAAATTCTTAGACCATCAGTATTCAGCGTTATTCCAATTCGTGTTCACCTGCTGTCCAGAAGCATTACGTATTAACCTACTACGAAAATCGGGAGTGTTATGAAATTTTTCCCTACGAAAAATCCGAAAATTCAAACCGAAAATTCTCATATACGGGGAAACCTTCACACTACTATTGTGGGCGAAAACTATCAAAGGGAATACAGTGCACCCATCAGGTGACCTGACCCTATTACGCGCCCGTTTATACCAGAGATTATCTCGTATGAAATAACCTTTATCTATGTTATTCGAGTTTTTGTGAGCCGTGCCTGCACGCTTAGCAGAAACTTTATCTGCACGTCTAGTACGAACTTTACCTGTACGCCTAGCACAAACCTTATTATGAGATTGATTTTCACCCCACTTCGATACGATGGACAATTCATAGCCGTCCGGAGGTACAGAATCTATCACCGGAACCGGATTGCCTTCCGCTAAATAATTTCTACTAAGACAATCAGCGACGACATTACCATCACCTGTACTATGAATCAAACTAAAATCCCGCTCTATATTAGACGAACTAACTACGTCTAACTCAAATGTCTCCACCGTCTGGGTGTCCAGTCTCTCGCTCTGTACCTGCGAAATACGATGCGGATAACTACGAATAGGGACATCATCACCCGTTTTCTCGTCCGTAGTCACAATGCTCGACCGACTACTATCAAACGCTAATATATCTACAAGTTGATTTGACGCGATTACTGACTCCTCTCGTTCCTGACAAGGCAAATTATCGCTCGACCAGGACAACTGCTTGTCCTCTGGAAATTGTGGAGAAATAACGGTATTTATTAACGTTGGAGATACGTTCCTTTCGTTTAAGGACGCACAATAAATGTAATCAAATTGCTCCTGGTGCCCTAACGAATCTAGAGAACCCTGATATAAATTCCCATTGTCATTACATAAATTTCTACTCAATACAAAGTTTACGTGATGGTTCTTTCCCAACGTCACGCACTTTTGAGAAAAATCTATACTTGCCATATGGCGATATAAAAAATCTTGGCCGATGATGACCTCACACCCTAGGTGTTCTACTACCACCAGAGGTAATACATACTCCCTATTATCTATCTCAACTATTTCGCTACATCTGCCCAAAATGTTAATTTTTGCTCCGTTTACGGCTTTGACATAGATGACATTACAATTCATCATATTTAAACCGATTCTATCAACAACACTTTTTGATACACAAGAAATAGATGCTCCTGTATCGACTAACGCAGTAATATCCTGGCTACTTCCAAATCTACACAAAATATATGGTCTGACCGTATTAAAATCATTCGAAAATGACTGCGACATCATGGGTGCGTTCTCCTCGGCGAATGCACTTCTCACATGATGTTGTGCCAAGTATTCTTGCTGCTCCTGTCGCTGCTGGGGTTGCTCTTGCTGACGGCTATACGGCTGTTGCCGCGCAAAATATCCCTGCTGTTGTGGCTGCTGCTGAGGCAGCTGCTGTTGGCGCGTATAAGGTCTTAGTGGGTATCTTGGTACCCTCGGCCTTTGAGGTGTGCCGCTAAACACATTCGGTGGGGTTTGGAAGACTGGTGACCCCTGAACTGGACCGGGGGAATGGACCGGTACACTGTGATGGGCATCCATGGTAGAGGGAAGGCTTGAAAATCTTACAGTAGGATTCTGTTCTGTTGGTTTGTCATATACCATAATCAATTGCCGTATTAATGCCTTTAATTGTTCCTTGGATGTGATCAAGGAACAATTAATTTTGTGGGCGAAGGGACCGCGGATTTTCTTTAAAAAATTATTGACGAATATTTTATCATCATCAATTTTCGCTTTCGCGGCTATTTCGGAGAGATTGTAAAAAAAAGACATGATATCCTCGCCCGGTAGATGCTGGCGAGAGTAAAATTGTTCCACATAATTTGTGGTGGGCGAGAACTCGTTTTCAAGAGCAACGACGAGGTCTTCAAATGTGAATATCTCATTTCTTTCTTCGTATTCATTCATGAACGCCGCCGCCGGACCACCGAGGTATGCCGGCAGCGTAGCGATCTTCTCATTTTCATCTAGGCGTTTGATGATAAAGTATCGCTTGATTCGCGATAAAAATGCATGAACATTTCCGTTCATTCCATTGAAAATTTCCTCATTCATCATCAAATATACTAAAGTAATCAAAATAACGATACGCAATCCGACAGTCTTGGTGCGTGTCCGCTTGTGTCCACTTCGGTTTTTATCCTTTTCTTTCTCTCAAGCCACTTCTCCTTAGGTCCTTTAAATCGTTTTTGGGCTTCTCCGTTTTCCTTTATTGCTCTGTTGTTGTGTCTAGAATTTTTCCTGTCCTCGGAAAAAAATGACTCGATATGACACGGTTGTCATTCACTTCTTCTTTGTTTTTCTGAAAATATATTTATTAGCGATTGTGGATACCCGGCGCCTCCACCAAAATGTAACACTCGGGATCGTGGGGGCGTTTAAATAAATACTCGTAGCTCGAGATAGAAGATATTATAGTTATAATCAAGAAAGTCAACTCAAGAATCAACAATAAAGAATAATGAATGATACAAAAATACATAAGACATCTTACGTCTAATTCAAATATAATCTATTTGAATTCCTGCCTAGCCAGTGCGATGTGTGCTCATAGAGACAGGCCAAAGACCCAAGTTCTGCTTGCTCCGAACCGTCCAAGCTGACCGACCTCCTTCCTACCTGTTCGAACCTAACCTAACCTACTTAACTAATTAAAGCCCCGGCTGCCCTATGGGAGCAGCAATCTTACCCGGAAGCCTACCTAACCTAAAGCCCCTCCAGGCCTGAAGCCTCCGAACGCCTTCCTGCCTTACCCTATGGGAGCAGCAACCGCACCTGAAAGCCTACCTAACCTAAAGCCCCTCCAGACATGAGGCCTCCAACCGCCTTCCTGTCTTGGGATCCGTCCTAACCTAGGGCCTGCCCGAGCACACACGCTACAGTACTCGTCAAGATCTACATTTCGGATGACAGTTTTAAGTTTGACGGCTTTCTTACGAAATGTAGATTTCGACGAGTATCTACTATCATTTCTCTTTAGAAACTAGTCTTCTAGGACCTATGGTTCTCGAGTTATAACAGTTTTCAATTTGATAATTGTCACTTGAAATGTATATCTCGACGAGTGATATAATTTTCCTTTAGAAACTAGTGTTCTAGGACCAATAGAATCAGAGTTATAACGGCTTTAAATTTAACAGCTGTTATTCGAAATGTAGATCTCGACGAGTTCTGTCATGTCTATATAGGAACTAGTGTTCTAGAACCAATATAATCAGAGTTATAACCCCTTTAAGTTTGACAGCTGTTATCCGAAATGTAAATCTCGACGACTGCTATCATATCTTTTTAGAAACTAGTGTTCTCGGACCAATAGTTTCCGAGTAGAAGGATAGTAATCTTGGGCTGGACCCTGGTCAAGCCCCAGGCTAAACATAGCCAATTCTTGACCCGAGTCAAATTCATGTATTCACGAAGACTAATGGCAGTAGACTGATATTGGCCACCCGCATTAATTTTCTCCTCCTCATCCAATCTACCTTCTTTTTATTAGTTTTTCGCGTAATCAGTAAGGCGATGCACATTAATTCGTCGTCGTCCATTTCTACCCGTTAACCATTCCCGGCAAGCGCTTGATAACGTTTGAATGAACCTTTTATGAATGTGTACCGGTAGGGCCCGGCCCTGACCGGCCCTGACCTTTTCTGTAGGTATGTGCCCGCACAAAAGCAGGGCTTTTACATCAACAGGGCAAGGAGTTTAAATACTGAAAAATGAGTTTTACTAGAGACTGGGAGACTGGATATCACAAAGAGTTATATTCATAGAGTTATATACCTCGTATAGTAACTCTATGGGCTATCCATAATAGACCCTTACCCCACACAGGCGTGGGCGATCCGGTCGCGTACTATTGGACTGAATGCGCCCGCGGACAGACCATCATTATTTCAGCCAAAAGACACCCAATGTTTAGAATATGCCTCTCTCCGAGATCTCCAGAAAATCCTGTCCTGTCCTTCCCCATCCGGCTGGCAGCTATCGCCCGCAGATTTAACGCTAGCAGTCGCCTCTAGATATTTTGTTATTACAAAATATACAAAATACCCTTTCCCTTCCGCAAATGGCATTATTCAATGTACCCTTTTTCTTCTTTATCTGTATTTTCATTTCAAACTTAATTTCCAAGCCAATCCAAGGTCTACCATCTTGGCGGACGTGTGGTAGAGCATTATATAGAAGTCTTTGGATGAGAGGCATTTTTAATGGGCACCAATAAAATTCATCATCATCATCATCATATCAGCCAGAAGACGCCCACTGCTGGGCATAGGCCTCCCCCAGAGATCTCCACAAAGGCCGGTCCTGTGCTTTTCGCATCCAGCTGGTACCTGCGATCCTTACCAGGTCGTCAGTCCACCTTGTGGAAGGCCTACCCACGCTGCGTCTTCCGGCACGTGGTCGCCACTCGAGAACTTTACTGCCCCATCGGCCATCTGTTCTTCGAGCTATGTGCCCTGCCCACTGCCACTTTAGTCTGGCAATCCTTAGAGCTATGTCGGTGACCTTGGTTCGCTTGCGGATCTCCTCATTTCTGATTCGATCGCGCAAAGAGACTCCGAGCTCTACTAGCTCTTTCCATTGCCCTTTGGGTAACAGTGAGCTTTCTTATAAGGCCCACAGTGAGCAGCCACGTTTCAGTTCCGTAAGTCATCACTGGCAGCACACATTGGTCAAAGACCTTCGTTTTGAGACACTGCGGTAATTGGGACGAAAATATATGGCGTAGCTTCCCCAATGCTGCCCAACCGAGTTGGATTCGTCGATTGACCTCTTTCTCGAAGTTGGACCTACCTAACTGAACTATTTGTCCTAGGTATGAATAGTCGTCAACAACTTGAAGTGGAATGCCTCCAACTGTCACTGAAGTAGGCACAACATGGACATTCGACATAATTTTCGTCTTGGCCATGTTCATTTTAAGACCTACTTGTTGAGAGGCACTACAGAGGTCATCGAGCATTTTGCCCAAGTCTTCCAGGGTTTCAGCCATGACTACGATATCGTCAGCTAATCTGAGGTGAGTAAGGTACTCGCCGTTAATATTGATGCCAAGTCCGTCCCAGTCCAGAAGCCTAAAGATATCCTCCAGTGCAGCGGTGAACAACTTCGGTGATATGACATCACCTTGTCTAACACCCCGCTGCAGCTGAATAGGTTTTGTGGTCTTATCCTGGAGACGAACTGACATAGTGGCGTTTTCGTACAAACCCTTCAGTGCTTCGATATATCGATAGTCAATTTGGCACCCCTGTAGAGACTGGAGCACCGCCCAAGTTTCGATCGAATCGAAGGCTTTCTCATAGTCCACAAACGCCAAGCATAATGGCCGGTTATACTTTTCGGTCTTCTGTATAACCTGCCGCAGCGTATGAATGTGGTCTATGGTACTAAAACCTTTTCGGAATCCGGCTTGTTCGGGAGGGTGGAAGTCATCAAACCTGCGTGCGAGACGATTCGTAATGACTCTCGAAAACAGTTTATACACATGGGTCAGCAGTGATATTGGTCTGAAGTTCTTCAAGAGAGCCTTATCACCTTTCTTGAAGAACAATATCACTATACTTCTGTGCCATGTTTCCGGCGTTTTTCCCTTGAGGATGACGGAATTGAACAGCTTCTGAAGGGTTTTAAGCACAGGTTTGCCACCAGCTTTCAGAAGCTCAGCCGTAATTCCATCATCACCCGGCGCCTTGTTGTTCTTGAGCTGTTTGAGTCTTTTGCCATACTGGTAACAGGTGCCCATGTTGTCGTGTATAACTGTCCATAGAACCCCTCGACTTCCCTCAAAACCTCGGACTTGGTCGAAACAACTCTGCCGTCATCCGTTTTCAGTCTCGTCAACTGGCTCTGTCCAATCGACAGATCTCTTGCAAAGACTTTAGAGCCTTTATTCCGCTCGATCGCCGCCTCAATGTTGATAGTATTGAAGCGGCGTATATCGCGAGTCAGAGACTTGGAGATCTGTCGATTAAGTCGCCTAGATTGAGAGACATCATCAGGGGATTGCAGAGTCATTGCGCGTCTTTCTTCCATGAGTTTGAGAGTTTTGTCAGAGATTTTGTTTGTTCTTTTTGTACGGCAGGCTTTGTAAAACTTTGACCCAACCGTATAGACAGTTTCCACGAACCTGTTATTTTAGTCGTCCACGTCGACGCATTCTCCTAGGCACTCGAAGCGATTTTGTAATTCGAGTTGAAAGCTCTCGGGGTTTTGAATTTGGATGGGTACAGGCCGGAGCGTGGACCTCATCAATCTCGATCTTTCCAGCTGTGGATTAATATTCAATGTGCCTCTTACCAAGCGGTGATCACTGCCAATTTTTACGCTATTGATCACCGAGACATCATTGAATATATGCCGTTTCGTAGATAGGATGAAGTCGATCTCATTTTTTGTGACACCATCGGGACTAACCCACGTCCATCTGCGATGATCCGGCTTCCCGAAAAATGAGTTAATCATAAAGAGTCCCTCTTTCTCCAGAAAGCCGGCCAGCATCCGGCCACGGGCGTTCCGACTTCCAACTCCAAATTGCCCCACTCTCAACTCGTCTTCGCTTCGTTTGCCCAGTTTTGCGTTAAAATCCCCCATGACAACGGTGTAATGTGTCTTGGAGGTATGTATGGCTGTAGTTATATCCTCATACATAGCCTTGACTTCATCGTCGGAGTGAGTCGAAGTCGGTGCGTAGACCTGTATGACCTTCAACGAATACCGCTTGGTAATTCTGAGTATAAGGTACGCAACCCTAGACGACACACTCTCGATCTTGACGATGTCGTTCACAAGGGATTTGTGGACGAGAAACCCGACACCACCTAGGGACAGTTGGTCGCCCTCCCGGAAGTAAAGCAGATTTCCACAAAGGCTTCAGAGTTATCGAGTCCTCCCCCTTTCTTCGGACTTCAGATATCCCTATAATGAGCCAATGTAATCTGCTTACCACTTCCTCCAGCCCCACGAGCTTTTCGTCGGTCCGCAGTGTCTGGACGTTGTATGTTGCCAGGGCCAGTGGTCGTGCTTTGTGGTAGCCTGATCGCGTCCGGTGATTCTTCGCACCCTCTGCCCCGCCGTTACCGTGACCGCTACCATGGTCCGGAATAGCAGGGCCGCCGGGTACTGGGGGCCGTGGCTTGTGTGTGCTTGTCATCAGGGGGGGGAATTGCCATAATCGCCACGCTTGGCAGGCGGGTTGGCGATCGCAGTGCAGTATATGTTAATGTACCCAGAAAGATGCTGCTGCCCATCTTTCGGGTTTGTCCCTTAGTCGCCTCTTACGACACCTACGGGAAGAGATGGAGTGGTGCTATTCTTTAAGGTGGCGGCACACACCACAACCATTAAAATTACTTTCCTTTATTACAACTCCTGTGTAGCCAGGATCTACCGCTGAGACTATACAAAGGTCCTGAGCTTTAAATACTCAGGCGCGCCCATAGAATGCGCCCGAGCACAAGCTAGTCCCAGTACTGTCTTGAAATTTTATTACGAAGTATCGGATAGGATTAGTAAGTATAGTGTTCCGCCTTCCCTCTCAAAAAGCGGAGACAGCGCAATACAAAACAGGCATAAGTCAATGCTGAAAATCAGGGGAAATGCACACATATACACAAGGTAATTGAATTATGTCGAACATTATGTTGCCAATTATATTCTATTTTCGTCACATGGTCCGAATACATGCTATATCTTCGACCTCATCGTCACTTTCCATCAGGTGAGTTGAGGTCAAATGCAAGCCTATTGTCAATAAAATAACAAAATAATAATAAACTACACCCGAGTTACACCGGTCAGAGGCATTCCTAACCTCCGAAAGATAGCCAATGCGCGTGCATTGGCTATCTTTGGGCGGGTGCTCATCATCATAATAATCACATGCATGACCTGCGGAGCGGCGAAGGGGGATATCACAACCACCCGCTTGCAGATCGCGTCGTGGGTTCTTTGTTGTAATCCCTTTAAGAACTACAGATCGCCCCTGTTTGGGGGATGCTTTTAGTGACAAATAATTGTCACTAAAATTTCGCCACAAACTTATCTGGCCCGGTGGCCAACAGCTGAACTAAGTGTCACCATTTAAAAATGACATTTTGTTTGTCAACGACAGCGACGCCGTCACCGTGTCGTGTAAGTTTGTGGCACCTACCATTGAGTATTGCAATGTAAAAAGTTTGACAAAAATATCCAACTTATTAATAATAAGCTGTTGCCCGCGACTTTGTTCGGAAAGCTCATCTTCAACCCATTCTATCAAACCCCTATGAAAATAATCACACATAAATCTGTGATAATCTTAAAAGGATATCTGGTGAACTGGTTCGGCACTGAGCATAAGTAATGACTTTCAAGGTTATCTTTTACATAGTTTCGGTTTGGTCAAATTCAGCTAAAGCATAACAGGAACTCAGAGTCACAGATTATGAGACTGCGCTAGTAGGCCAGGTTCACGAAAGAGTTTAGATCTAAGAAGAGTATAAGGTTGCGCTTTCCTATAGTAGTATTCTACACAACCTCGTCTCCCTTGATCTGACTGAGAATGTGAATTTAAATTAATCGCCAACTTATTTGTTTAAAGAGAGGTTTTTAGTTATAATAGGACCACGATAAGTCCGAATTGACTGACTGTAGTAAAAATTATAAAATGTGGATATGGCAATTATCTGGGGAACATCTGTCTTTGTCCGTCCTTGTCAGTCCTTCTTGTAAACATTCAGATATTTGGCTTGAACTTGTACTTTTAGTTTGCTAAATTATTAATCATGCTGAAAATTATCACTCTCACTTCCTTTTTAATTGTTTTGCACATTATTTAATAATATTTTTCATAACTCACGAAAATAAACAATCCTACAGAAATCAAATTGTTTGTTATGACTTTTATGAATGAGGTTCTATTACTTTTAAAAAACATGTCATAAGTTGCCATACTGGGCTTTTTTTTTGAATAAGTGATTCGGACTTAGCGTGGTTTTATTATATTTGACAGCTATAAAAAAAGGTCAAGCGTTATCTCCTTGTGAATAGATGGCGCTGTATTGAACTATTATGTCACGTTTATCCTTAGAGCCAGACAGGAGGTACTAAGGTATCAATACTTCTCCCACATCATCATCTTCATCATCATCTTGGTGTTATGTCCCGGTTGCACCCCCGCGCGGAACGCGAGGGCCCAGGGTTCGCCTCCCTGCTACTCTTGGCCCACCTCGCACGGTCTTCGGCATCCCTAGTGGTGAGTTTATTGGCACGCATATCAGTCTTGACTACGTCAAGCCATCGCTTCTTGGGCCGGCCTCTCTTTCCCGTGCCCGGCGGGGGCGGCATGGCCAGACACTTGTTCCCCATATAACTTGCTGGTCTGCGCTAGACGTGGCCATACCATCCAAGGCGGCACGGCACTCCTGCAACTTTTCTACGATGTCACGGACGCCAAGACTACCTCAAATGATGATTGTTTGTTTGCTTAAAGCGTAAACATAAAAACAACTTGATTTACTTGCAATTGCAATAATATACTCCACGTATCAGAATGTCCCATGTTCGCGCATAATTTCAAAACGACTGCAGCTATTTAAGTAATTCTTTCTTGTTGGGTGTAGGGTAAGCGGTGGTTACCTTCTGTGAGCTGGTAATGTCACAGAAGGAGGCGGCTGAGAGGGAGAGAGAGGACGACGCACTAGCTCCTCCAATCCGTTGCCGGAGAGTCGGTCGCAGGAGGCTCTAAGCGAGGTCCGCTGGCGGAGCCATCAGGGTATGCGTAGATCTCCTCCGCGCAAATACCGTGGCTTCGCCGATATGCGGTGAGAAGGGCACCGTCAAGTTTTAGTGAGTAGGAACCTTTGGTGAGGTCCCACATAACCATCTGCTTCCCTGGCGGGTGGTATCTGTAAACATTTCCTGAAGAAAAAAAAAAAAAGGGTAGGGTAGGTGTAGTGTAGGTTAGGGGTAGAGTAGGTTAGGGTAGGCGGGACGCCACGCGAATAAAGGCCCACTAGTATGTTATTAAACAAAGTCCCAAAGTTCGTGATATACTAAAAAACGATTGAACGGATTTCCATGCGATTTTCACCAATAGACAGAGTGATTAATGTTCATATGGAAGGTTTAGGTGTATAATTTGTTAAATTCTGAAATTCCTCATGAAGTCTATTGCTGAAAATCGTATGAAAATTCGTACAGTAGTTTTTGAATGTATAGCGAACAGATAGACAGACCGACAGACAGACACAGCGTGGGACTTTGTTTTATAATATGTAGTGAGTAGGGAATGCAAAACTGGGATACCGGGAACCCGCATACATTTTGCGGGATTAATCTCGGTCGAAAATATTGCGGGATCCCGCTGGACTGGCGGGATTACAGAGAAGCATGGTTTATACGTGATACTGTGCGCGGGGCGGCTTGTGGGCCGTGGTGTGGTTAGCTGGGCACTGGCTAAACGATGCGATGAACACTAAGCGATGAGATGCTACACTTGCGAGCTTAACTATCAAACCACCCCATATTATTCCCTACAAGTTCATACATTTCTGTCATTACAAATCAGTTTTCAGTTTTCGCGGTTTGATAGCCAATAAGACAATGATTACCTCTGTATTTAATTAATATACAGGGTGTTTCATAATATATGTACAAAGACGTGAACTGGATGGAGTGCCAAACGTATTAAAACGATAGGTACAATTTTTTTGTGTGGGTGGAATAGTTAGCGAGAAAATGACTATCGAACTTTTTCTTTTTCAATGTCAATAAGCCCGCCAGTCCAGCGGGATCCCGCAATATTTTCGACCGAGAATAATCTCGCAAAATGTATGCGGGTTCCCGGTATCCCAGTATTGCATTCCCTACTCACTACATATTATAAAACAAAGCCCCACGCTGTGTCTGTCTGTCGGTCTGTCTATCTGTTCGCTATACATTCAAAAACTACAGTACGAATTTTCATACGATTTTCAGCAATAGACTTCATGAGGAATTTCAGAATTTAACAAATTATACACCTACACCTTCCACATGAACATTAATCACTCTGTCTATTGGTGAAAATCGCATGGAAATCCGTTCAATTGTTTTTTAGTATATCGCGAACTTTGGGACTTTGTTTAATAACATACTAGTGGGCCTTTATTCGCGTGGCGTCCCGCCTACCCTAACCTACTCTACCCCTAACCTACACTACACCTACCCGACCCTTTTTTTTTTCTTCAGGAAATCCTTACAGATACCACCCGCCAGGGAAGCAGATGGTTATGTGGGACCTCACCAAAGGTTCCTACTCACTAAAACTTGACGGTGCCCTTCTCACCGCATATCGGCGAAGCCACGATATTTGCGCGGAGGAGATCTATACATACCCTGATGGCTCCGCCAGCGGACCTCGCTTAGAGCGAGTCGTTGCACGCCTCCTGCGACCGACTCTCCGGCAACGGATTGGGGGAGCTAGTGCGTCGTCCTCTCTCTCCCTCTCAGCCGCCTCCTTCTGTGACATTACCAGCTCACAGAAGGTAACCACCGCTTACCAACTTCAAAAATTTAAATTTAAGGTTTTTGTGCGCAGGCCACGCGTGTTTTGATGAGAACAAGCATGTCGATTACATTCACTGATAATTAAATGACTCTTTGAATATATTAAGGACCCTAATTTGAGACGCGAATAATTACAGACTTTGCAACATATGTTATAAATTAACTTAGCGGCAACAGAGCATAAAAATAGGTGTCGTAAATATAAGATTGTTGAAGGAGATACGACATAGCAACGTATGATGTACGGTACGAAAGCAAGTAAGCGGGCGAGCGAGTTCAATAGGGAAATACAGAACAGTGAACAAAAAAGCAAGCAAAAGCGCTGCATCAGCAAACGTGGCAAACTGAATTCTAAATACAGTAAAATAGTAGGAGGCGAAACGAATAAATAAATTATGTATAAAAGCTTATGATAAAGGGCATGCATACAAATCACGGCAACGGTAATCAATTTATAACAGACTAGACTATTTTGTTTAAATCGCTCTATTTGGTGATGACAATAACATGATATTCATTGTTTTTTCGAACGTAAATCTTCCCATATCTCACCCAAGTGTAATTATAGCCACTGACTTTTGTTATAGCCTTCGCCTTTGTTAAGAGCTTCTTGTAGTAAGGGGTTAAATGGTCATTGACAAATATCTTCTGCTTATTATCCGTAAATCCGATGTCCTCTGCAGAAAGGGATTTCTGCTCACGTGCAGCGGTCACAAATTCATCCTTTATGTAACGGTTTATAAAGCTTATAATTACCGATTTCACCTTTGAATTAAAAACTGGGACTCTGGCGATATAATTAACTTGCGTTTTAGGAAAAGTGTAGCCCACAGCCTTGCAGATGTTTTCCGTAATAGCAAATAGATTTTCGTCTTTTTTAATCGGTATTCCCTTAATCTCGACATTATTTAGTCTGGCCTACTGGTCCTTAACTATCAGCTCACCACGCAGTGCCAGTATCTCATTTTCAGCAGCGATAGTACTTGTACGAAGAGTTGAAACTTCCCGTACCTCGCGCTTGATGCTATCTACTTTGACCTTAAATTCATCCAGTGACTCGCCTCGAGTAAACCTGCATGTTTCTTTCAAATCCACCAAATCCGTCTTAATATTCTTTATTTCAGTGACAAGCGAGGGCAAACTAGAAAGTTGAATCTTTAGTTCCCGTATTTCCGCCAAGATAGTATCGAGTCCATACTGCTAGGGGCCACAGGCGCGTCAGGTTCATCAGGCGTGCCCACTGACGTTGCCGGTGAGCTAAGCTTGCATTGCCAACACTTCCATGCAGCCCTACGATCAGCCCCCAACTTGCGGTACCCAGCTTCAGATATACCAGCACATCGATAGTCTAGGTATTTCTTACATGCCGCACATTGCACGCCATCATTGAACTCCGCGTCACACATTGCGCATTTCATGATAATTAATAAAATAATAACTTTTGTCTCTCAGAGAAATATGCTGTACACTCGAAAAACGTGACCGGTCTGCGCAAGCTAATCGGTCGTGTACGACCGTGACGCGACACAATTATGAAGCGCAAAGCAACTTTAACGGCTCGGTAGCTCGCGGATGGGTCAAAATCCCGCGCGTCGGTCGGTCGGGCGGCCGGTCACCTGTTTCTATTGTGACTTGTTGACGATATGTCGGCACGAACACAATAAACTTTTCGATGCACTTTTACGCTAATAAATGCAGATTATAGCACAAACACTTACGTACAGTGATAGACAAGTCGCTTATACTGAACTATTTCCACTTTACTAAATTAAACAACGAGAAATAGCAAGATAGTTAGAATTAAATGCTCAGAGCAAGTACTACACTATATTTATCAATTTGTTGGTCGTCAAAGACTGAATGGTGAGTACTGGCTCGTTGGTCAACAGTCTGATGAGATCCTGTCGAACTGCTTCACGTTCCAGGGTCCACTGAAACGTAGCATATTTTCTGGCGAGGTGTGCAATGGGCGCCGTATTTAGCGCGTAACCTGGTATGTATCGCCTAAAGTACCCAGCGAGACCAAGGAATTGGCGAACTTGCTTAACGTTCTCTGGTTCTGAGGTTATAACTAACGCTTCAACCTTTCGAGGGCTCGGCCGTACTTCAGGTTGATGGAGAATCCAGCTTATGTGAGTGCCGAAAGAACCTTGCATAGTAATGTAATGCCTTCACTCACCGTATTAATTAGGATGAGCACGTCATCGACGTACAACAGCGTATTACTATCGTCGATGAACTCGCGCAAAGTATCAGTTATAATGCGCTGGTAGACGATCGGAGAGTTGGCTAATCCAAAAGGCATTTTATTATACTCGAAATGATCCTCCGGAGTCTAGGACCCCTTTAGACGAATACATTCCTCCTTAATGGGTATTTGATGAAAGCCGGTGGCCATATCCAGACTTGTGAAATATTTGAAACCACCTAATCTGTCTATTTGGTCGTCGATTAGGGGGTGTGGATAGCGATCCTTAACTGTAACCCGGTTGAGAGCTCTAAAATCTACGCAGAGCCTGTCGGAACCGTCGCGTTTTTTGACGGGGGTATGATTGGGCTCACGTACTCTAGAGTTAGATCTCCTAATTATCCTCTTCTCGAGTAAATCTTTTCGTTATGTCTCTTACCTCAAGTTTCTCCTGGTGAGAGAGCTTGTATGGTCGATAGACTACTGGCGTGGAACTAGTCGGTTTGATCTCCATTTCACCTGTCTTCACGATAGTCGCAGCGGTTTCCGAAACGAGGAATTCGGAGAACTCTTCGATAACTGACATAAGGTTCCCGCGTTCTGCTCCTTGAAGGGGTGTGTTCACCTCCAAGTATTCTTTCGTCGTAATCGAGTTAACGGTAAGCGGTAGTGCTGTACTAGACGACCGCGTTAGGTATTGACGTTCATGTAAACGGATGGAACTACGACTAGATCCGTTTCAATCGTTATGTTACCGAATTCTATTGGGACCGTGATGAAAGAAGTCGCTACTATCTCCTTGTCGCTTATACCTTTAAGCGTGCAAAGTCGAGGCTATGTTTGACGTGGCAAATATTTGAGAACGTCAGACGAAATAAGTGATACGTTAAGCGCACCACTATCTATAAGCACGTCTACTGGTACACCACCGATTACGGCGGTGGTTATGTCGTTACTCTGGGAAGGATGTTACGAACGATCTGAACAAAAGTTGACGCTTTTTTAACCTCGCATTTCCGAACATGACTTCGCAAAACATGAATATTCGTTGTGCCCTCTTTTCTTGCAAAAAGTGCATGTACCGACGCTGATCTGGAAATTCGGGTCTGATGTCGGAGTTACGTTCGTACTTGATTTGGGTTTGAAGCAATTTCGGGTCATGTGACCTCTTTGACCACAATTAAAACATTTTATGGTATTATTGTGTTGAGGCTTATTGTTGAAATTACGTTTCTTATGGACCGTACTATTAGTTCGCGTATCTACCTTACCGCAAGTCGGTTTGGTATAAATTGAGTGGAAAGATACCAAGCTATCAAGTGACAAATCAGCATTAGCGCTGCTGCGCGACTTTGAGTGTTCTTAGATCATCGCTTAAGACCTGGACAAATCGTAGGCGCAGTAACGTATGACGTTCATACTCCGCATACGTGGGGTATCTATCGGACGTTATTCATGCAGTCAAATAAGATATTTACGTAATCTAATTTCGTAGGACAAAGGGACTTAAACTCACGCTTAAAGTTAGACCACGTTCTGTCGTTTGTGACCCACACCTTTGCGTCGCCTTTGAAGCACACCGCCACGCGAGACAGGCATTCATGGTTCGACCATCCATTTGCGTCTCGAGCGCGATCCACCTCCTCGCACCACACTTCTATATTATTAATTGTCGGGTCAAAGTGTGACACGAAGTAATGTTGCAACCTAACAGGCTGCGCACTTTTTATTGCTTGAAGTAAAGCACAAGCCACTCTGGTTGAATTCACGAATACGTTCCGACACATGAGGAGTATCACGATCGACCTGGATGAAGGCGTCCGAACGCGGAGCCGTGATCAAACCCGCATCACAAACAGGATGGTTCACTTGCGGTGACGAATTAGGCGTTCTTGTCGATGCCTACGGTTACTGCGACGGCGGCGGCTCGTGCGGCGGCGGGACGATCGACCATGGGAGCGACGGTTTTGGGCCGACTCATCGTGAGGCTCGACCTCTGAACTATCGCTTCGAACGCAACGGTGACGGTGGTCAGTTCTACAGCGGGACCGGGAGCGAGAAATATCACTGTGACCGACACGGCGAGAACGCGTATGAGATCGCAATCTAAGTCGAGAATGGCTCCGTTCGCCTATTATAGTTGACGCTAGTGAAACACTACGCTAGCAACAACGGCGTCGCGAACGACGGACACGTAAGCCACTGAGATCGCGATCTGCTGCGAACCATGTTTCTTTACAACACTTAACAACTTATTTTTCACCTACAATCAAAATAAGATGAAAAACAAATATAGCAGGTAGAACAATATGAACAGTTGTTGCTTTGTTTTTTAGTGATAGTGGGCTTTTGAGATCTATCCCACTTCTGATATAAGATTCAGAAGTGGAAACGATTAAAAAAAATAAGATGTACAGCTTAACAACCGTCTTTATTTAAATTTATTACAATTTTGAATGCTATACCGAAAATAAATCACACGAAACAAAGCAGCAATTACTTACAACACAAATAGGCACAAAATCAGAAAATAAGCGAAAACCAAGTGGCTCACGTGACCGGAACAAAATTATGGAGCAGCAAAACCGATGCGTAGCCAACGAGCGTCAGGAAGCAAGAGGCTGGCATACGCTACTGCTGCCGCCTTTTATAGCAATAAGTGGGAGGGGTGCGAAGATAGAGGGGGTTCCTCTTATAATATAATAAAGTCACTTGCCTACCCCTAACGGACACGGGCGTACTGTGTATGTACTTATGTAAATTTTTCCATGATAAATACAGTTACTGTGTACTTACTCCCTCATAACAGCTTCTCTTTCATTAATCGATGAAGGGACATTTATGTATTTTAAAAGGATTTCCTTGGAATTGAATGCATCGGTAACCTCATGTACACATTTGCTAAATGTGGGTTGGGACATGCTTGTAAGAGAGGACGCGCCCACAATCCTCTGGTACGATCCTCTGGCATAAAAGCTTAAAACTGCAAAAAATTATGAGAAAACTATACTCAGTAGGTACTTACTTAAAACTGCTTAGGCAGGTAATTTGGAAAGAAAATATTTACTTTAGGTTAATTGCCAACACCAGTTCTTCGGCGAGTGACTGGTAAGTGGGAGCGGAGCTCCTCAAAGAGCAGTTGAAAACCAGCCTTCGTCAACCGATAGTTGGCAATGAACTTTTGTTCAGGCACTTGCAGTGGATCGCTCGCGTCGCGCAAGTGGTGTCTTTTCAGCCGAAGAAGCCGCCTCCTCTTCTCTTCTTCAGCATGCCCGAACAACATAGCACGCGCCATAAAAAATAATAGTAGTAGCTATCATTTTAGTCTGCTTGTCAAGCACAAATGATTAGAAAGTTTTATCACAGATTAACTATTTCAATTTACACAAAGACGCGATAAAATATATTACCCATCTCTTTAACAATATAAACATAATAAGTAGAGCCCATGCCGTCTCTATTTTCTATCGACTTTAGGTTTACGGTGATACGTCACTAACATGTTGATTGTTTACATAGAATCGCACATCTATAGTTTTAGGTAAATATTATTAGAAATAAATACCAATAATAGAGTTTTGAGAAACCAAAACTTCATAATTATGTAAGTATTCAATATTTCTTAAGAGAAAATGTATGGTAACTTTATTACTTATCACAATATGTATATCCATTAATTGTGAAAAGTAATAGTTTGTAAATCTAGAAGAAATTTTCATTAATAGTAAAAGATATGCGTTATTAACTGATATTGCAATATGAATTGTTTTAACAAGTTTCAGAATGCCGGCTGCCGGGCCGTAAATATGTATAGAAGGATTAAAATGAAAATAAAAACCTAATTGGGTGTATTAAATTTAATTAAAGTTCGAAACGGATCGTCAAGGCGAACGCCTTCAACGATTACCACTGAAAAGCAGCATCTCAACCATCAGCATTCCAAACAAAAATAAGTCTCTTTCCATTTCATTGTACCCTCCATGTCAATACAAGAGTATAAGTGCATGACCACCTTAAGAATCATACTCCTTTGCACTACTGTGCAGTTGTTAAACGGTTTTTATAGCATTCATGAAATATTTTTTTATTTATTACTAGCTTTTGCCCGCTAGTTTGTCAGCGTGGAAATTGATTTAGGGCAGTTTATCTAGTACCCAAGCGATAATTTTTTTTAATGGCCTCTCTATTTTGTGAAAGGTAGCTTGACCTCTCCGTAGTAGTAGTACAACGCAGAGGTCAAGCTGTACCTCTTGTACTTTCCAACAGAATAGGATGAAACATGGCGTAGATTAAAAGTTGGGCCCCAAACTACCAACCTGTGAAATCCTCATCAAAATCCATTCGGCGCCATTTCCATATTTCTTATAGTTAAGCTGTTGTATAGCTAGGTGTACTACATCCATCAGGTGTTCCAGTTTCCAAAATCAATTATGCCCTATATGTTGCCTTAATAGCTACATAACAACAAAGTTTCATTCAAATCTGTCAGTTCCGGAGATTAGCGTATACAAACAGACAAACATACAGATAAACATTTTGAAAATTCTTATTCTATTACTATTTCTTCATCGCCCTAATTTGTAAATATATTCAATGTACAGACACTTTTTTTATTATTTTAATATAGGTATATAATAGAAATAAAAAAAATACCCTGGGGGTAAAAAATGAGTCTTTTAGACACAGAGGACAGCTAATTCTCCCTTCTTTTAGTAAACTGATTTTGGCTAAAGATGCACCAAATGCCGTGAATTTTACTGTAGCGGCAAAAGAAAATTTTCTTGAAAAGGCAGTGCACTTATGCTTTAGTAGTAGACGCTAGTAGGTGGGCACTTAATGTGATAACCACCTTTAGCATCAACATATAACTAATATTAAAATTTTAAATGGTATAAATCATTTAAATACTATATTAAATATATTTTCTGTTATAAAAATTCTCCTCGTCATCTTTTGGCCGAATTGCGGCTATATAAGCGCCATCGATGCACCCGATTACACCAGAAATGTCAATAATTCTCTCAATAATAATGTGCCGGGAATTGTGTGCAAAGTAGACATTCGCCGTACCTATAGTATTATTGGTAACACGTGCCGGAAGACGCAGCGTGGGTAGGCCTCCCACAAGGTGGACCGACGACCTGGTAAGGATCGCAGGTACCAGCTGGATGCGGAAAGCACAGGACCGGCCTTTGTGGAGATTTCTGGGGGAGGCCTATGCCCAGCAGTAGGCGTCTTATGATGTGATGATGATGATGATAGTATTATTATCACCGGCAAGTAAGCATGCGCACGATTTAATTTAGGCCCCACACGGTCCGTATGACCAAGAGTTTAGAAGGTTAAGGCGTGAAAATATAGTTATTTGCATTTCTTGTGTTCTACACCAACTTAACCTTTACAAAAAAAGTTACATTTTCTATTAGATAATTTATTTGTTTGGTTAAGTAGAATGCGCGAAAGACAAGTCTTTTCTTAGGTATGGCGTCCCTGTCACTATTTTTGTTGGTCAATGTTCTGTCAAATTTAGTTCCATTTTCAGCAGCACGCAAAGCTAAATAGCGTTTCATCGTTAAAGTCCCGTAATGAGCAGCGGAACTATAATAGTAGTTTATGCAGCTGTCATATTGTGCGAATCTGAAGCAACGTAACCTCCCGGGAGCGGGTCCTCAAACTTCTAAGGAAATAAATTAGTGAATCCACTTAAAAGCCGGTTTCTTCCCGGTCGTTTATTAAGACATTTAAAATATATTACAATGCGCTTCCTCTTGTCAATGAATTATTTGACAACTCAAAGATAAAATATTAAAAGAATAAGGAGTTCCAACATCCTCCCAATCCCCGAGAAGGCGTACAAACATTCCAACAAAAAACTATAAGTAAATAAATATACTTTTAAAAAAAAACATGCTGTATAAACCTATCTGTAAGAGTCCTCCCAACCCCCGAGAAGACGATCGTTAACTAAGATACAATTATGTCATATAAGTTAAATTTTATAATGTAATACAATTTATATATACTGAAACAAACACGCCGCATAACAAGTAAAATGCTGTGCTGCAAAGTTTTACTAGAAAAACAGTCCACAAAGAAAACATTTTCCGTTACAGATAAAGCAAGAAAAATTAGAACGCTACCTTACCTAAAGCGCTCAGGTGCCCTTACCCTCCGCCCTGACCGTGTCATACTCATATATTATTAGGGTCGGTGCACCTCTAGTGGATACAACTGCTGAATCGGTCTCTTGAACAACCCGTTATTCACCTTTACAACCGCCGCCCTAGAGACATCAGCTGCACCAACTATAAATTCATGTACAACGCCTATAGGCCATAAATGGCGTTTAGCATCTGTTTCCATAAGTACGACATCTCCAACTTTAATACCACTATTTTTTTAATTTCGGTTGACCAATGGTCCCAAATATTCCTTCCTAAAACGATGCCTCAAATTCATCCCTAACTTTTGCAAATAATAATAAGTGCAAGTTTAAAGCATTCGCGTCGATCTCATCAAGGTCATTTACCTGACAAGAAGTCCTGTAGAAAATGTTTAGGAGATAACGGCGTCAACACGTCCTTCAAACACTTTATGAGGCGCTCCAAAAATCCACCCCACCACGGGGCGCTAGGCACAATAAACCTCCATTCGATACACTCCAAATGTGTCTGACTCTGCAAAAAATCCCAATCTATATTTTTAAATAAATTGTTTGTTCCAACAAAATTAGTTCCGTTGTCAGAATATATAACTCGTACTCTACCCCACCTGGCTATGAATCGCCTCAACACCATCAGAAAACACTCGCTAGACAATCTCATTGTCAGTTCGAGATGAACAGCACGTTATACCGCACAAGAGAATAAGACAATCCAAAATTTTTTACCTGTTTTTAAAAACATGGGCCCTGCTAAATCGACGCCCGTTACCTCAAACACCTTGCCGAGCTTGGTTCTATTTTCTGGCAAAGGCGCGGTAGGAGCCTGAGCTGCTTTGCACGTCATTCTCCTGCACCTCAAACAAGATGATTTCACCGCCTGAACATTACGACGTGCACTCGTAAACCAGTAAGTTTCCCTCAGATTGCCGATAACTATAGAAGCACCAGCGTGTTGAAGTTTGCAATGCTCTTGGTAAATCAGCCGATGAGTAATCTCGCACTTGCCCGGAATCAAAATGGGATGTTTAAAATTTTCAGGCTCATCACCTAAAAGCAACCTTGATTTGACTCGGATCAGTCCGTCATCAAATCGAACCGTCTGCAAGTCTTTCACTGCATACGGTGACATCACATCATAATGTTTTGATTGCAACAATTTCATTAGTGATCTCTCTGCGCTCACATATTCATCAAACGACAAATTTCCTTGTCGCCTGTTGTCCGTATTTTTGCAATTATGTACAAATCTGATAATCCAGCCCATGCATCTCACCATTTTACTGAATTTACTAAAGTAGAGGAAATTTTTACTGAATCGCTCTTTATCAGTACTAACGACAACAGTCCTAACTTCTAGAATCGACTCATCATCTACAATAACCGCTGACGCAGGCCACTCATCTACACTGTCGGACAACCACCTAGGCCCAGTCCACCACAGCGATGACACCAGTTTTCCTGGCGAACAACCCCGCGACGGTAAATCAGCTGGGTTGTTAGCGCCAGTTACGTGACGCCACTGATTCCTTTGGGTGAAGCTATGAATTTCCTTCACTCGACTATTTACAAATACTGTCCAATTACTCTCACCCTTAATCCAAGTGAGAGCCACTGACGAATTAGTCCAAAAATAGGATTCCACATTATTTAATGCCAAGGCATTAACACACTGCTGGTATAGCCCTACGCCCATCACTGCTGCTACCAGCTTCAATCTAGGGATCGTAATCGCTTTTATAGATTTGGCTACCACTAAACGCACCTGGACATTGCCCTGGCATTCCGTCCGAATGAATACACACGCAGCGTATGCCATTTACAGGCATCGCTGAAAGTATGAAGTGATACATTAACCTCATCTGACAGAGCATAATCGGACAAACGATTTTTATATCACATATTGCACTCAGTTCACGCACCCAAGACATAAACTCATTCACAATATCTCTAGGTAGTGTTTCGTCCCAGTTTTTCCTCAGTGACCAACATTTCTATAATAGTATTTTTGGAACGATGCTTGTTGGACAAGTGAATCCAATCGGGTCGAAAATTCTTTGGGCAAACGATAACAAAACCCGTTTCGTTACAACATCGCTCAAAGCGCGGTACTCGGGTTCAATGCGGAGCACATCCTCCTTCTTGTTCCACCGCAATCCCAGCACAGACTGACTATTTTCCACTTCGCATGGCCCGTAGACCCATCCCCGCAAATCAAACTGAGCCTCGCTCATCACACTTTTCGACACTTCTACAAAACTTTCACGCTTACTGTCAGTATTTACACTATGTACACAATTATCGACATACAGCGACGCCTTTAACTGCTGGGCAATCATCGTCCTGTCGTCATGTCTAAATGGTGATTAATTGCTGCTGCCAACAAGAAAGGACTACTAGTCACTCCGAAAACAACTCTTTTATGACGGTAAATCATAAGCGTCTTTAACTCTTCAAGATCGGACCACCACAAAAACCTTAAATAATCTCTGTCCTTCTCTACCACTGAAATTTGTAGGAAAGCCTTACGAACGTCGGCATTTATACCTATGGTATTTTTTCGGAAACTCATCAACAATTTTGGTAGGAGTTCCAGCAGATTGGTACCCTTCTCTAAACTCGAGTTTAAAGAATGACCTCGAAGCTTAGCCAAAGCGTCGAATACTGGTCTTTCAGGAGTCGTAGCGCTGGACTTTATGATTACCGCGTGATGATACAAGTACAACCCACGACTGTTACCATCGTGACCCTTTCTATGATGCCCTCCTTAAACCAGTCCTTGAAAACTTTGTCATATCTATCTAGGTTACCTGTCTGTTTGAGCTTCTTAGTGGTAGACACAAGCCGCTTATAAACCAGGTTCCTATTATCGACTGGAAGATTCTCTGGAAACCCCTCCTTCCATGGTAGATGTACCTGATAGCGACCGTCGGGATCTCGCGCCAATGTTTCGCTGAAAAATTTTAGAGTGTCAAATTCACACATCTCTTTAGACTTTACCTCAGATGGCTCTTTAATACCCATCACTTCTAAGTCCCACAAATCAGAGACTGAGAAGCCTACAAAGCAAGCCACCTCAGTCAAGCTATATGTGCAGTTTACATTTTCAGCCTGCCCTTGTAGGGTCCATCCGAGTTTTGTATCAATAGCTATCAGACTGCCATCTATGTGCACAATATGCCCATTCAAAATTAAACCCGAAATGTCTGCTCCTATTAGCAGCCCAATGTCGGTTACTGTGTCGTCACTATCGTTGATGTATATATTCAAGTCACGTATTCTTGCTTGCAATGACCTATCCATCAGCCGTGGTAGCGAGCCACAAATTTTCTCCTGTCCTAAAGCCTTCATATTTACTTGGTACTGCCCGTCCACACTACCTAAGCTAAACTCATACACGTTACGTGCGTCGGCCTTTGTTTCTAGACCCCAAATAAACTGTGCGACATGAGTTCGTGTACAAGTCATCACCTTGACTTCATCAGCTCTAGACTTGGTGCAGCTATCTCCATCCTTCTTGATTTCATTAATTTGCGGACACATCACGACCAGTAGGCTAATTACGTAACTCTGTTGCTAACAATGATATGTTTTCAGTTATTGAAATTGTTACTTCTGCGATTCCGTATCATCGATTTCACGGGTTCAGTTGCTAACAAAGTACTATTGCAATAAACGAAAACTATTAAATCGATCATACGTAATCCCAAAAGTAACAATTTCAATAATTGAAATCAGATAATTGTTGCCAAAGAGTTACGTAATTAGCCTACTAGTCGCGATGTGTCCGTGTCCGTGTCTACTGCATATAAGGCATTTTGTAAAGCTTCTGCAAGACTTAGCTCCGTGGCCCACTCGCAAACATATGAAACAAGCCTTGTGCTTTCTTAGAAGGTCTCTTTTTTCTTCGAGTGTCAACTTAACCAACTTAGGACACTCTATTGAATGATGTGAAGCCTTTTCACAAAATAAGCACTTTACTTCGGGTTTCTTTTCCACCGCTGCTGTCAGACAGGATGCTGTTGGCTGCTTTTCATGCGTTGCATTAAAGCCTCGCCTTGCTATGTTTATGCACTCTTCACTCTCTACCTCTGCCTAGAGGTATTCCATCAAACCAGTGAGCTGTGGTCGGGATCCTTTGTCACGACTCCGTTCCCAAGCCTTAAGTACATTAAAGGGGATTGTTGTCACAACCATGGGTAACAACATAGCAGCGTACTTATCTGATGTAACTCCAAGTGATTCAAGCGCGTGGAGGTGTGAAGTAAGCTTGTAGTACAGCTCCG
Organism: Blastobasis adustella; assembly: GCA_907269095.1. Taxonomy (NCBI): domain Eukaryota; kingdom Metazoa; phylum Arthropoda; class Insecta; order Lepidoptera; family Blastobasidae; genus Blastobasis; species Blastobasis adustella. The sequence continues at coordinate 12,921,666 of OU026114.1, forward strand.
ACAGAATCACATCTTCTTTCCTCTGAGTCACTCATTGTAGCAGACCTCTTATATATGTCTCTATTAGAATATCGTCACGAGCAAATCGTTCTTTCAGCTCAGAAAACACACGAGCATAGATGTCGCCGCTTGGTGAAAGCTCTCTACAAAGTCCCTTGCTTTAGAAAATGGCTCAGTAGAATTGAATTAAATACCTGAACATATCAAAGTCATCGATAGTGAGGTCTTCATGAATACGTTTTCACGTTCCAATTACACATTCGAAAATAGTTGTTTAAGGATACATTTTTTTCACGCCAGACTATAAAATTTTAAAAAATTGCTTTTTGATACAGTATTTCCCATACTATTTTGCTGTAACGTAAAAAAACGTTTTAATCATTATGCGAAAACGGCTAGAACTATTTGAATAATTCTTTTTGTGTTTTGTTCACTACAATATAGGGGTCGTTTAAACTTAAAGAAAAAAAAGGGGAAGTAGGGGCAAAGTAGTACGCTACTTTACCCCTATCTTTCATAATGATAATAATAACAATAAAATTATTATTCAAATCGGTGAAGCCGTTTTCGAGTTATAGCGAGAATAACGAAGAGCAATGGATTTTAATGTTTGGAGATTGTTTCATTTAATAAAAAATATCTAGTATACACTCGCCATCGTATCCGAACTTAAGTCAAAATTTAATGTTTGGTACATTGACGATGGGACCCTAAAATGAGAAGCTAGTACTATCTTACTTGGCTTTTATTAAGACCAAATTTAATGAAATTATTCTCCACCTAAATTTTAATAAGTACTAGCTTTATCTAGTCGACGGATTCCAAAATAAGAACAGTTTAATTAAGGAATTTGAAACCTTGTGTCCCGGAATGAAAATTATCACCAAAGACTCGCTTTTTCTCCCAGACGCTTCAATGTTCAGCGATTCAATCCCTGGCTTTAGTCAACTAAATATCGCTCCCGTAGATAAAAACTATCACATCACACAAAATATGTTTTTTCAGAAATTGCATTTGAAGTTTTTTAATAAATGAAAATCGTTATTTAAAATTATTCAAGTGAGCTATTAAAATTCTGATGACATATTCAATTAAACTATTCATTGCCCTACAATATAAAAAAAAAATTTGTATATACTGGTTCTTTTATTAAAATGTATTTTTTGAAAATGATCCCATATTGTGTCATTGTTTTAGATTAGGGTGGAGTTTGTTGCATGAAATAAAGCACTTTTTACCTAATAATTAGTTTTTTTTCTGCGGGTAGGCGTCGGCGCCAATAAACGTGCTTTGATTTCGGTACTATATTTATTGAATTAAAAATATTTATAATCAGTTTATTTATATATATTTATGTTGTAGACAATTAACATAGGTCCGCACTTGCCTGTAAATAATAGTTTCCACATCTAGTGTACTTCTTGGAGTCTTGCACTACACTCAATAAAACACACAATGGATGTTTCTGGAAAACTGTCCGTGAACAGAGAGGACATGACAAAACTGTTCGAGCAAATGGGCAACTTTGAGGAAAGATTCAATAAGGCAACCTCTGCACCGGCACATAAGAGCTACGATCTTCCAACCCTGGTATGTGACTTCATACACCTTAAAACTCTTGTTTGGCAGACTCTGTCCAAAGTCATGAGCCAAACCGAGCTGCTTGCGCTTGGTCTCGACCGACAGGAGACATTTCTTCGGCAAAAGGTGCTGTTGATGCATGACATTGCTGAAAAACAAGATGAGAGTATTAACCAACCAAATGCAAATGTCTTAGACTTGGGAAAAGCACCTCGACGAAGAAACCCCGTCCAGTCTATCCCCGTCAAATCTAGAGATGAGGTATTTGTAGCTGCGCGGCAGCATTTCGGGGTGCGTAATTGCTGGTCCACTGATGGCAGAATATATATATTGCTGCCTGATAAGACGCGGAGAAGAATTCAAGCGCAGAGTGAACTACCGGCTTATCAAATTGTTCCCGGAGCCTGTCACCAAGGATCCGGTAATCTCGCCACAGGCACAGTCTTTGCCTCAAAAGCACTCGCCACAGCCTCAAGCTACTTCGATGTAATCTGCACCACTACCATCACCTGTTTAAACAGGGGCAGGATCGACCGCGGCCCCCACTCGCGTCCGTAGTACAAGGGCTAAGTAGGTAACCTTCTAAATTTGGTCCGGTTATAGTTTGTTTCTCTTTTTTCCAAGTTTTGTTCAAGTTTTGTTCAGTCAATTTATTTGCTACCCTTCAACAGTGTTTGTTAAATTCGTTTTTACTTTAAAATAATTTGATGCAATTTGGAGGTAACTGTTTATATTTAGACTGTCAACAGACAAATCAAAACATTGTTATGTCAAATATCGAATTGTCAATCATCACCTTGTCAGTTGCCAATGTAAATTTCTTTTTTTTTTCTTCTTAGTTCAGGCTAAGGTTTGACTACTATACAGCCTGGTCTTCATTGACGTTTTTTTGTTTTAATTGCCTTTTTCTTTTTTCTCTTCAACATCAAATCCGTCAGTTGTTGGCCATGACTTTATTACATAGTAAATTGATTGTATGTGGAAAATTACCACGGCAAGTGTCGATTTGGATTGTTTTTAAGAATAAGCTACAATTTTGGTTGTAATAAGTTAGTTTTTTATTTATTTTTATTATTAAGACTTTTTTTTACATATACTTTATTTATTTATAGTATTTATATATATGGATTCTTTACATTGGTACGATACTTTTCTCGTGCTCTTCCTCTAGAGAAACCTATTTGAGTGCTGATAGTGACAATGATTCCACTTTCGTATCCGTACATGATCAACTAAAATTAGTCTTATCTAAATGTCCTAAAAATTTTAATGTTGTACACATCAACGCACAGAGTATTCCTGCACATTACTCTGATCTTCTGGCGTCGTTTAGCAGCTCTCCTGTTGATGCAATTTTAATTTCTGAATCTTTTTTAAAGTCTTCTCTTTCTACCTATCTCTATTCTCTTCCGGGTTATAAACTGATCCGTAACGACCGTACGGGCAAGGGAGGCGGTGGTGTGGCAATATACCTTCGTGCGGATATTGTCTACAATGTAGTCAGTGTATCACCTAGTCAGTACACACAATCAGCGGAACATCTTTTTATTGAAGTCACATTGCATCATAAGAAAATTTTATTGGGAGAATTTTATAGTCCCAATCTACACGTCGATTATTTTGGCCAGCTTGATGATTCTTTATCTACTCTTCGCCCAAATTATGAACACATTGTTTTACTTGGTGACTTCAATACATGCCTCCTTAAAAACAACTCCCGTGCCCAGAAACTGCGAAATCTCTTGTCCTCGGTCGACCTTTATATCCTTCCCCTTTCTGCTACACATCATTCACCAAACTGTACACCTTCACTATTAGACCTAATGATCGGTTCTTCTCTTGATCACATACCATCACACGGTCAATTTCCAGCAAATTCTTCTTATCACGACCTTATCTATCTCTCCTACCAAATTCGTCCTTCCAGACAAAAATCGAAATTCCTTCTATTGCGTAGCTTCAAGAACGTAAATTTGAAGGCGTTGAGTAGGGCTGCTTCTGCAATTGACTGGGCCCCTATTACCGGCACTGATCTCATTGATGAGAAGGTGAACATTTTTAATGAGAAGATTATTAATCTGTATGATGCTCATGCTCCTTTAAAAAAGGTAAAAATGAGACATACACCTGCACCGTGGTTAACCCCAGATATTAAACAAATGATGGGCAGGCGTGATTGCGCAAAGAATCGTTTCCGTAGTTGTCCCACAGATATTAACTTAGCGCGCTACAAATATCTTCGAAACAGTTGTAGTCGTTTGTGTAGGGATGCTATTAGTAGTTCTGACTCGACACAGGCCTGGAGATTTTTAAGATCACTTGGCATTGTTAAATCACCTGACTCTTTCGAGGGGTCAGTAGATTTAAACTCCCTTAATGACCACTTCTCTGTCCCACCTATTGTAGCCGATAGCGTTCGGAAGGCCAAAACCATACCTAATATCCCAGCCCAACCTTTGCCAGTTAGTTGGTTGGCAGTACCTATATGTACAAGCAATTAAGTATATCAGCATTGCCCTCGGTTATATATGATGGCTCAATTATCCCAACAATATACAATGTTATACAACAACTGCCAAAAATCTGGGGGTAGTTCTGGATATCTCGACGCCACGGAAGAATTATGGAATAAGCTTGAGCGGCTCCAAAATCTTGGTATCCGGTTTATATTTGGCTTACGCAAGTATGACCACATCTCCCAATTTCAGGCCCAACTCAAGTGGCTTCCAATCCGCCTTCGCAGGAATATTCATATACTTTGTGTCCTTTATAATGTCCTCTATAATCCTCGAGCTCCTTCCTACCTTCGTGATCGTTTTTATTTTTTCCCGTTCCCAAGACATGCCCTGTCGCTCTAGCGTCAAGGCACAGCTCTCTATTCCTCCTCATCACTCCGAACGTTATTCCAACTCCTTTTCTGTTCATGCGGCTAGATAGTGGAATTCGCTGCCACATACTGTACGTACCAGTCCTTCACCTGATACGTTTAAAAAACGTGTAAAAGAGCACTATCTTCATCTTTCCATTTGTTATCCATGATATATATATGTCGTTGCGTCAAGGAAAGTGGTGTATCAGGCTCATTGTCATCAGGGTGGTGATATCAGCATTAGATCATACTCGTACAGATAAATTAAAGAAAGGGTTCACATTTACTCCACTGTATTTATTCCACTTCATTTTTGCACATCACTTATAATTTTGCTTGAAATCAGAGAGGTATTACAAGTAGGCAGTTGAGGTAATTTACATTATTATTTGAAAGGTTATTTTAAAATCACTTTATTTTCAAACGTAAACAACACTTTCTATTAACGAAATGTGGAGACAGTTTCAAGACGTGTTCACTCCTCGGCGGTTGGGCCAAGACTGCCCGCCACTCCACCCGAGTCGTGCCGTCGAGACTCTGTCAGCACGCCCCACCAGGTGGCGCACTCCCACTTCCGTTTTCTGCGTCATGAGTCCGTACTATTGACCACATGATTCCATGCTATTGACCGAATCCGTCACGGCCGTCCTGCTATACACACGTCCTCGTGTGTTATCTCAAACATGAAAACCATAGCACAGTACCATATTCGCTCGGTCAATTCTGACCATCACCAAAGTAAGTGTGATTAGATTTATCACGACTGCATTAACTCACCAATACTTAAGTAACTGCTATTTGTGTACACGTAAAATAAACGTATGTTATCATTTATCATACTAAACTTGTGTAGATTGAGAGAGACTTGAGAGAACAACATCATCTCGTACACAAATTATTCTTTATAAGTTGCCGACATAAATTCAGCTACGGCTTCAATTTATTAGAGAGGCGTGACAATATATAACACCAGACTATGAACCGTATCACAATTACCACCAACGAAGAAGTTTTAATCATCGCCACCAGTGTTTTCCCCTCGATGCTCTTGTCCCCAATCATAATGCTCGCGTATTGTCCCCGACCTCCATTACTGTAGGTACTTAGTTTCACTACAAATATGTGACATTCCTACATAAAATTTTCAGTATTTATCAAAAGACCCAATGTTACTTCGAGTGGGATTCGAAACACTCCTTTTTCATTTAATGCCATATGATTTTTGGTCATCCGTCAGCGCCATCCTAATTTAAAAAATAAGAGTAATGTATACAGGCGAACCACCACACTGACGAACGCTACACAGGCGGACCGCCACGCAACCGGGCCGCCACGCAACAGCACGCACACAGGCCGGGTGTCACTCTGATCAGTGCCACTCTAATCGTCAAGCTATGAGTCTATTCATTCTATATCCTGTATCACGTCTGCCATACCACGATATAGGTAAGATGTCACACAAGGGTAAATGGCACAGAGGCGAAATGCCACACAGGCGAAACGACACACAGGAAAATGCCTCACAGGCTAAACGTCACACAGACTTTACGCCACACGAAGGCGGGATGCCACCCAGGCGAGATGCCACACAGGCGGGATGCCACCCAGGCGAGATGCCACACAGGCGGGATGCCACCCAGGCGAGATGCCACACAGGCGGGATGCCACACAGGCGGGATGCCACACAGGCGGGATGCCACACAGGCGGGATGCCACCCAGGCGGGATGCCACCCAGGCGAGATGCCACCCAGGCGAGATGCCACCTAGGCGAGATGCCACCCAGGCGAGATGCCACACAGGTGTAATGCCACACAGGCGGGTGCCACACAGGCGATAAACTGCCTGACCTGACAAATAAATTGAAGTTAATAAACATTGCTAACATATCAGCTCAGTGATATTCATTCGTCACATTTTTGATACCGGTAGGTACTTATAGACTCTAGTAGTACCTCTATCTATAATATAGACTGTACTAGCTGTATAACAGTTAGGCAGTGTAGGCACTACCTGTTACACTATACAGTATTATTTTCAATATGAAACTGCCAAAATCACAAAGTAGTAACTTTAACACGCTTTACATCACTAATAGCTGTCTATAACCTCTCAACTCGTGGTCAATCCTTTGACAAAATCTGAACTAAGTCAATCATAGGTAATACAGTCTATCTGCCATCATAACACGTAATAACAGTCCACGAGCCACACAACAAGTATTCGTCATAGACCTGAACAACCGTTCACGGCGTCATCCCCACAAAATCAACACTATCTCCACTGCCCAACATCAAAACCAAATCAGGACCTTAATAATGAAAAGCTCTAACGTCCATCTGATACGCCAGTCATAGGTAACAACAGTCCATCTGTTACCACACCAAAACTAAACAAGTAGTCATCATCGTCATCGATTTTAACTGTTCGATCGAGTATACTCCATCTAGACTTTACATTACGTTTAAGCTTCCATTTTAAAACGATTTAACAATCCAGCCGCCTTCCAAAAAATCACAAAATCAAACCTGCTATCCACAGTCACAACATCGAGACCTTTGGGGCTCCCAGCCCAACGAGCCACACACACGACTCACGGGCTACTCCAAGTCAGCCAAATAAATCAGGATGTTTGACCTTAACAACAATTCAGGCACTACCAAACCTGCACTGGCAGAAGGATATGAAATCCCACCATTGCCTACACTGCCTCATCTTACTGGTACAACAACAGGACTCGAAATAGTTGCTTGGTATCGGTAATCAAGGAAATTTTAGTACTCGAAGACAAAGTCAACATTATGTAACCGACCATTGAGCAATCAAGAAAATATCTGGACTTTCTCATCATCATTATCGTTCAACATTTTCTCACAAAGCTTAAAACAACTACCATCCGTTAGCCACGGTCCCATAGCCTCCATTAGGCCGGTAAGCAACCATAAAACTCTCCCATAGGCTCCATCAGCCCACCATCACCGACAGAACACAATCACCTCCATCCGGTGATGCAACAAATTTTGAGAAAACAAAACTATCACACAAATCTCATAAAAACCCTTGCTCGACAGTCGCCACGCATTGAGCCAGCTTCCCAGACAGATCCGTCCAACAAAGTCCCCATCCAGGCCAAACCAAGACTCACCAACATAGTACAAATGGTTCTCGGTCAAACCAAGTCACAGGTTTATCTTTAGTCACACAAAACATAATTTGAAACTATCCACCGTCAATCAGTTCACTTAGCGCATCAACCAACTCTGCAGAGCGTGCTCGTCTGTTGGCTGCTGGTGAGTGGGAATCGGGGCTTTGGCTTCAGGCAATGCCCTCCAAAAATATTGGCACACTTCTCGACCGCACTACGTTTAGGATTGCCACGGCCCTGCGCCTTGGCGCGCCCTGCAGTGCTCCGCACCAGTGCCATTGTGGTCACCTTGTTGATCATCTTGGCCACCATGGCCTGTCGTGCAGCAGGAGTGCTGGGCGCTTTCCTCGGCACGCGGACCTAAATGACATCATCCGCCAGGCCTTTACCTCCGCTGGAGCTCCCGCGGTACTGGAGCCAAGCGGTCTAGCTCGTAATGACGGTAGAAGGCCCGACGGGATGACACTCACGCCCTGGAAACTGCGACGACCTTTGGTTTGGGACGCTACGTGTGTCGATACCCTCGCGCAGTCCCATCTTCCAGTAATCGCGTGTCATGCTGGGGCCGGTGCCGCCGCAGCTGAAAACGCCAAGCGGCGCAAATACGCGAGTCTTGGTGAGGACCACATATTTGCGCCATTTGGCGTGGAAACCCTTGGGCCGTGGGGACCAGGCGCACACTCTCTGTTTCGGGAGCTAGCTAAGCGCCTGGTCGATGTTACTAAAGACCAGAAGGCTGGCCTCTACTTCGGACAGCGAATTAGCCTCGCCATTCAGCGGGGCAATGCGGCCAACCTTCTAGGCAGCATTCCTAATACCGTGGACCTGGGACAAATTTTTTATCTGTAAGTTTGTATTTCTTAGTTTATTAAGTTAGTTGTAAATTTGTTATTAGTAGTCTGTAGTTATTTATATCATTGTTATAATCTTTTTTAATTGTCATCAGTTCACTTACTCGTATTTACTTTTTTTTTTTTATATAACTTGGTACCAACATAAAATTACGTTACTAACCAAACTATGTCTTTGTATTAAAAGCGACGTATATCGGTAATGCGCTGCGGGCGGCACCATCCCCGACCATCACATATTATTAGAGGTCCGTGGATCAAACCCATCGATGCGTGAGTGTAATTCGTCTCTGGTCATGCCCCACATCACCATGATAGACCGACAAAAAGAAAAAAAAGTTGTTTATTAGAGGTGTTAATGATGCCGCCCACGAAAACATTAGGTACATACAAATTTTTACAGTATAATTGTATCACAATCAAAGTTGTAGAAATACTGTGGGCAAATTAAATAAATAGATAAACATTACACAATGTAGTAATTAGTGTTCACTCTACTAGTGTTTACATTGGAAAAACAACAATAGCATCTTCTATCTATGCAGTTACTTGATTTAGGATGTGACCTAACACTAAACTAAACATGTCACATACGACCGAGATTCATAGAGACCCCGATTTATTGACCGATGTATACAAATTATGAGTAAGTACCCAATTTACCATTAGAACATATTATAAAATAGTTTATACTTAAGTCTAGTAATATAATTTCATTAATCTATGTCATGTTTCTTTGTTTACATTTCAATTATATTAATTAAATTGAAAATATTACTTATATTGAATCAAATTATGTTAGGAATATAAATATAGAATATTGTAAGAATGTCAGTAATTAAGATTAAGGTTAATGAGAATGAAAAATTTATTGCCACAATATAAATACCTATTCATTTCAGGTTACACATGATAATCCTGCAAATTGCATTCGGAAGGAATAATAATACTCAAATTAAGAATTGCTTTGCTGAGTTGGGAGCATCTTAATATCAGACCAAGCTGCTTCATCCGACAGATAATCACTTGTTTTGTAATAAGCCTTACTACACAAGACTTTTTTAATTACTGTTTTAAATTTATGTATCGGTAAGTTAGTTACTTCGTTGGGCATTGGCGATATCATCTTTACAACTTACTGCCTTAGTTGCATGGCTTTCCGGCAATTCTCCACAATGCCCTGGCAAAATTAAATAAACAACCTTGCGTTGTTGCTGACGGAAAACTTTTGCATTTGCCTGCACCATACAAGTCAAAATCCGTCGCAAGAGTATCTGGATCAAACTCTGGTATTTTGTATTTTGGTATTTTTTGACAATTTCTGGTCTTGCGTCACTCAACTGTTCCAATGTAGTATTTATAATTATGTTCATTTGATTTTCATGCACATCGAGGTAACATTTGTAAGGTAGTTCCTTAATAATTAATTACTGTATCAGCAGTTAGTAGAACAGCATTACATACTTTTCTTTTCACACACCTCCAAACGATGTGTCCATTTGAGCTAGAGAGCTTTATGATGTACCTGTATACATTGCCAAGCAATACCTAAGTCACTTCCTCTTTGTGAATTTATAATTTCGAATAGTTTATTGGTAAGTATATGCTTCTTCTTCATCCGCCATAGTAGACACACAGAGATAATAATAGTTTAGTATCGACTTTATTTTATTTCATTGTTTAATACTACTTACCTTTTACTTAGGGAACAATATCAGTATTAAATATTAAAGAATATTAACTTTCTAGGGAATTATTATTGCCAGATACCACAAGAAAACTAACTGTTATTAAGATATAAGCTCTCATCAATTTTGTGCAGCTGAGATTTGTGTGTGCATCAGGATCAAAGAATATTACTCACCCGTTGGAAGACTGAATTCATTACATTAACTACATAGGTATTCGTAAAATTAAAAAATGGACAGATGCCACGAATTAGATCCCACGAACAGCACAATACTCACAATTGGGGTGCAAAGTAAATAATGTACTCCTTTCTATTCATTAGACTAAGTATATTACGCGGTAGGACAAACGACCTAATAATACACAGCACACTCGCTAGATGGCGTTACTAGTATTAAATGAAACGTTGAGAAGATATTAATTCCTTTATAATGAAAAATATAGTTTTGGAGACGTTTTTATTTGTTTAAGCTTTATTAAAGAAAAATATTTGTTATTGTCTCTTTGGTACAAGGTGGTTATTGTCTCATTGATGGCAGTTAATAAAAAATACGTCGATACCTTAAACTGGAATTTTATTGACGGCTTAAAAGGAAAAAAGAAGGAAGTTGTATGACAAAGTATTATCGGCCACAAGAGGTTTATCATTTTAAATTAATGCTCATAATTTAACGAAATAACGCGAGAACAAGTGATATGCATGTGCGATCAATAATCAAATATAGGTTTTTTTGAGTTATCACAGTTTTGGTGACTAAATAGGCATATTTTCGAATAGATATTTAGAGTTGTTACGGTACAAGTGAACATAATTGTAATAGTTTGCAGTGACATTTTGAAATGTCCCACTTTCGAAATCAACGGTAACCAATTATTTTACGTTTATTTCGATGTCTTTTTTTAGATCCGACAATATATTCATTTCTAGTTAACTGTCTTTTGATGGTAGTAATATTATAAGAATAATTGAGTCACTTGCAATTATATTTTGAATATAGTAGTATCATATTTAGCTTATAAATTGCCAGAGACTAAAAAATAATACATTTGTTAGATTTCATCCATTACGACATTAGACTTATGATAACGTTTTTGAGTTATCCCACTTTTGATGATCAATTAATAATATAGAATAATGTTATCTTTTTTAGATTAAAATGTTTACCCGTGGAAGTTTCCTGGTTAATATTAAACAAGAAAGGGACTCCCATTCTATTGTTGACAATAATACACCAATGACATCCGATAAATCGCTATTACGGAACACCTTCCATCGATGAACATAGATGACACCATTGATATTCCGAAACCAGGTTCTTCAGGTACACAATGAGTAGCGCAAGATGAAGACAATTGTTATATTCTTCCAAGCGATGAAAGTTTAATTGATGACTGTGATGCTGACTCTAGCTTTATTGTTATGAAACAACGAAAAAATAATCTTTCTCCTAGAGTAATAAGTTCTTCTTCAAGTTCCAGCGATACCTCTACTTCTACGGCCGATTCTACTAGCTCTAGCAGTGGTTCTGATAATGATGACGAAGTCAGGTTTTCTGATGTAGAAAATGCTATAGCTGGATCCGATGAACAAAATACTGACCATAATACTGCTGAGGAAAAATGGGGTTTAAAAATTTACTAAAAAAAGAACAAACATGGAAAAGTAGTGTAACAAAAATTCTAAGAAATTCAGGGAAATCCTATCAATCAACCTCCAAAACTAAAAAGCAGGTTTCCGAAAGGAAAATTCAAAAATAGATTAATTTCGTTCAAATTCAATTTAAGGTTAACTCAAAATTTCTGAATAAAACTATGACAATCATAAATAATGTAATTTTTTCGTTTATTTTATCCACCTATAATGTGTCAAGTAAAAAATTTAATTTGTATTTTTATATAAACGTTGAAGTTAGGGTCCAAATCAGAATCTAGGTATTAAAAAGTTGTCTTCCTAGTCTGAATATATATATCAATAGCTAATTATCTTTTCTAAGAAAAACAATGAGTACAACGTCTTTGCCTGTTATTAAAAAAAATAAGCATTTTGTGTTGTCCTAGTTTAGATTTAGGTGTGCGATATAATAATTCAAAGTTTTAATGAAAAAAAAAAATTCGTACATACTGCCGCCATCTTTAATTCTAAGCTTCCTGTCCCAAATCGGTAGTGCCAACATCGAAATTCGGGTGCAGTAGGTCCAAATTACACATTTGGCCAAATGTTACCCAAAACGCCGCTAGAATTATTAAAATAGCAATTATAGAGAAATAAAATACATATTTAATACGTAGATGAATCCTACCTCTGTGTTTTTTTTATAATTGTACATGCTTTAAACAAATTAAATGTATATACAACGTCGTCGAAGTAACCAAAAAAATCATCAAGATTCTGATGTCAAAACCCAAAATTGTACCTACAATATTAGTGGAAATAGAAAATCTGATGAAAAATTACTTTAATTAGTTACGACCAAACTCAAGTTTTAAGTTTTAACTTAAAAGAGAAAATGATGTTATCGATTGTAATTCAAAATGTTTATAATAAATAGAAAGTAATGTATACAAAAATGTCTAAGTTCTAACCATGGTTCAAAATAAGCAGCATTAATTATTTAATTTAAAATGTTAATACATAATAAAATCTATTCACTTTGGTAATTAATATTAGTACAGTCAGGTTCTCATTCAGATTCTTATAATTCTATTGCCATTTGTCTAATTAATTCAACCTCTGATTCAACTATTGTTAGGGTTGGTGATAATAGTGGTAATATATCGCAGCCATTTTCATATTTAACACTCTAGTAAATGATTTAACTTCCGATAATTTCGAAACGGATGAAATGTAGCTGTTTATTTAGTCAACCCTTCATTCCTTCCCAAAGTACAAGTCTGCTATGATGACTAGACTATGATTCCATGTCCCACAACTAACAGGAAAACTCATAGCTGAAGTAACCTTTTGAAAAACATGAGAGCTTTACGCCTCTCTATAGAAAAGTACGCATCTGAAAATCTTTTTTTAACAAAATTTAATGTGTTAGTTAGTATGTGACAGGGATGCTTTATGGTGCACTTCCAGAGTGGTGGAGAATTAGCGTGTTAAAAAACTACGGATTTGAATACTTTACCCTTTTAAAGATGTTAAGTTCATAAGGTACGTAGAATTACCCTATTAGTCCATTAAACATGGGAGGCTAAAAAGGATCACACGCAAAGACTATTATACTTATATATATATATATATATCAATGTACCTACGTCAAATTTGTAAAATGTAAGCTAACGGCAACACTGGATTTACAGTCACGACTACGATTTCTTTTATACAAATATTACTAAGTATCGCCGAATATATTTTAAAATATAGGGGATAGTTCTTAAAAACAAGCTAAAATCTATCAAAATTGCTCTTTTTCGCACTTAGGCATCGGTCCGCGTTCCAAAATACGTGCTACAACCATGATCCTTATTCGGTGAGCAACGCGTACAAGGTACTACGCGTTGATAAGTCGATGTAAAACAAATAAAAATTATGAACGGTCCTCACCTTAATGAGCAGACGCAATACGTAGAAGAATACGCCACTAACTCTTTCATATCTACCCATGGATTTATTATTTGTAAATCAGTCTCGCTTGACCCTCACCTATTCGTCAAAATCACCTAGCTTTTAGTTACTCTCCTTGCATTTTCTTAGTTTCTCTCATACTTATTTTATGACGTAAATGTCTTAACATTTACGTCATATTATAAGTATGAGAGAATATTCCATCAATGGATAAACTTAGAAAAAAAGTTGTACAAAAATAACCTTAACTGCTAGGTATTAAAAAATTGAAAAGTTGTCAGCTTGTTAAGTTGTTTTTAACAAGATCGATCCGTACTGAACGACTCCGGTAACATCGGCTGTCAAGTCTCGTATCTATGGCGGAAACTCCTGTTACCCTAAAATCTCGCTCAAGTTCAATATTCACAGCGAGTAGGTACCTCACTCACCGTAGATTTGCTGACGATATCGTAGTCACGGCTGAAACATCTGTAGTGCCTCTCAACAAGTAGGTTAGCAATCCAAGACTGCTACAATGCTTCAGTGCAATGTTTGCGGCTGCTGGAATGAATTCTGCACCTTCATTTTATACGGAAAAACCAAACGACCCAATAGCCAAACGGAAATTGACAGAATTTGCGGTGTGAAATAGTGAAGCCGCTTAGAAAGGATTATTACAAATTCCCGTGGGAACTAGGTGAATAGTCATTGTACAGGTAATAAACGGGAAAATGTAAAAAGTGATTCAAATCTAGTCAATTATATAAAAACTGAATGAATGGTGGTCTGCCCGCGGGTACGTTTGGTCCAAATGTATAGCGCGCCCCACCGCGCCTGTGTGAAAGTACCGTGAACGAAACGTATGATCCAGAAAATACTCAAAATGAATAAAATTATTTAAAGTGAAGTGCACAAGATACTGTTTTACATGATTTCGAAATTATGTCAAAAACTACGGGGAAAAGATTCCGAATGGAACGAAAAACCAGATTGTTTATAAGTTATGTTAGATATTATAGTTACTATAACGCCATAGTTTTAATACTTGTACCCGGTACTTGTTTATATCAGCTAGTGCTAAACTAATGTACCTACCTACATAACTCAGAAACGCGTCATTTCTTTCTTTGTTTTAGGTTGTGGCTTCCGCTATGTAGCGATTTTGAAAAATACTAATGAACTGACATCAACACGTCATAAGAAATATAGCCAGTAAAAAAATTAATAAAAAGAGGTGTCTATTCAGTTCCCATAAATGACATAATAAAAATAAATGGATGAAAAATATAAACAACACAACAGGCACTACTGTAGTGCTTCACGATAAAACAAGCTTACTACTAGCTTTAAATTACAGTCTAATTTTGTTTAATTTAATAAAAGCAGACAATTTACCAATGAAAGGGGTGCGTACCAAAGACAACAAATACTTTAGATCGCAAGGACGAGGAATATCAACAGGTAAGATATCATAAAGCGAGCACTGAAGGTTAGAACAGCTAAAAAATATATGCTCCATAGAGCCTTCGTCCAAACCACACTCGCAAAGCGAGTTGTCCCGAATGCGAAGTTTGTATAGAAAGACAGGAAAGCAGGCACGGCCAAGACGCATACGGCAGATGACAGAAGTAATAGCCTCGGAGGCCCCACGAAAGTGAAAAAAAAAAGGTTTATCAGGGACGCGTCATTGGTACATGGCGGCACTGGGGTTCGAACTCGGTACCTCTCGCAGTCGGACTCCCCAGAATTCTAACTTAGCCAATTATGTTAAATACAAATAACTTAAGAAATCATTACCTAATATAAAACAAAGTCCCACGCCGCGTCTGTCTGTATACTATAATTCTGATAAACTATAATTTATTTTTTTGCGGTTTTCTTTAATAGACATAGTTTACAGACATAGACAAAGTTATTTTTATATATTAAACTAGCCTGGTGGTAAATGACGATGCGGCCGAAGATGGAGCATGCCTGTCTAGGAACAGCCTAATCACTCTAGCCTTGAAGGCGTCCTGATTATAATGATCAGGGAATTCCTTAGCCGTACGCATTATAAAGGCTGGAAGATTCACGACGATCACAAACAAACACGCCGTTGCGTTGTACGTCACCAGATTGACTTCGCCCAAATCAAAGACGGCCTTGAGTGCTTCGTCCAAACAACCAACCACGGCCTCTTGACAAGACTGAATATCGTCCATTTTGTCTCTAACAGATATATATCCGTTACTGGCTTCGCTTGGCATTGCTGTTATACCATCAGATCCACTAGCCTTGTACACGTCCAGATTCCGCAGGATTTAAAAAATATATATCTGATGTATTCGCACCTCTGCCATAGCAAAGTAGGATGGGGTTTTTCCTGCGGTATTCAAACGCGAATTCCTTTCGAAAAGAGAACCAAGCAAAGGATCATGGGCGTTTTGGGCTCCGACCTCTTAAGTTACTATGACGCCTCACTCCAATCATCTGTACTTTAAGAGATAGGTGTACTTGTTTGTCATTCCGAAGGGACCCGAGATTTCGGGACTCAATAGCTATAAGTGATATATTGTTAGTATAGTATTTTTGTGTATTATTATTTGTTAAAGTTCCTACCCCTACGAAGCTGGGGCGGGTTGCTAGTATTATACGAGTATATAAGTATGTAGTATTTTACCTAATTATTTTCTTTGACATAAAATCTGGAGAATGTAGCAGGGGTAGACCATATAGTAAGAACTATAGAAAAACTCAGTAATTTAGAACAAAAGATAGGCTTAAATCCCAGGAACAGTATTTGAAACAATTAGCTACAGTTACTGAAATATGTGTTGCGACATTAAAAAGGGTAAAAAAGGAAGGAGCTTTAAATGAAGGGTTTTGGGATACTCCAGGGGAAAAACAGCTTCACAAACCCACAGTGTTTAACCTAGATAACCTAGGTTTCAGCATGAATGCTATTCGCAACAAAATTAATGAATTTTACATTATGAGGAAACAAGTTCCTACTTTAAGAACCTGTTAGTTGAATTAAAAGAAATGATTGCTCGATGACCTCTGTAGTCAACAAGTAGGTTTTAAAATGAAAATAGACAAGACGAATTTTATGTTGAATGTCCATGTTGTGCCTACTCCAGTGACAGTTGGAGGCATTCCACTTGAACTTGTTGACGACTATACATACCTAGGACAAATAGTCCAGTTAGGTAGGTCCAATTTCGAGAAAGAGATCAATCGACGAATCCAACTCGGTTGGTTAGGAAGACGCTACGCCATATATTTTCGTCCTAATTACTGCAATGTCTCAAGACGAAGGTCTTTGACCAATGTGTGCTGCCAGTGATGACTTACGGAACTGAAACGTGGCCGCTCACTGTGGGCCTTATAAGAAAGCTCACTATTACCCAAAGGACAATGGAAAGAGCTATGCTCGGAGTCTCGTTGCGCGATCGAATCAGAAATGAGGAGATCCGCAAGCGAACCAAGGTCACCGACATAGCTCTAAGGATTGCCAGACTGAAGTGGCAGTGGGCAGGGCACATAGCTCGAAGAACAGATGGCCGATGGGGCAGTAAAGTTTTAGAGTGGCGACCACGTGTCGGAAGACGTAGTGTGGGTAGGCCATCCAAAAGGTGGACTGACGACCTGGTAAGGATCGCAGGTACCAGCTGTATGCGGAAAGCACAGGACCGGCCTTTGTGGAGATCTCTGGGTGAGGCCTATGCCTAGCAGTGGGCGTCTTCTGGCTGATATGATGATGATGATTGAGTTTAGTGGATGCCGGGAACTCTTCTTCGCATATTATTGGACATTGCTATGTATTTGAAGTGAATAAGAGTGAGCGTTCATTATTTTATTTTAGTCGTATGGCAAAAATACAATATACGAGAAACACATTCAACTACAAATTTAAATCAAGCGAAGTCAGGCATTTAACTGCTTTGTCACTAACGTTGATCATGACATATCTGCCTGGAGACAACGTTTTTTAACAACTATCGCTGCAAACAAAAGTGGTAACAAAAGTCAATAATTTATTTAGATGAGACACACGTCCCAAGAAGTCTTGGCACGGTCCGTCTGCAAGTGTGCATGCTTAATCAGAGAAAGGCCCTGTGACAAACTCATTGTTAGTGTTTAGCACTAAATCGAGAATGGCTTACTATCACCACGACATTAATGCAGTAAACTTTAATAAGTGTCTGCAAGAAAAGCTAATACCCAATTTGAACAAAGCGAGTGTAATTATTATGGATGACGCGAGATACCATTCAGTTATATTAAATAAATCTCCTATATCAAAAAATCGCAAAAATGAGATAAAAGATGACGAGTATATCGAGTATTTCGTTTAGTATTCGAAGTAAGCCACTTCGAATACTAAACGAAATACAAGTGACCGGTCAAAGTATGCATGTGGCTGCATAAATCGTTATCTTCGAAATTCTCTAATCAGTCTTTCGGGTCAATCTGCAATCTGTACTTTTTCGGCCAGCAGTGAACTCAGTGATCCAGCCTGGACATAGGTTGTGTGGAGTTGACTTTCGTAGGAACTTTCGTGCTTAACCTTTTAAATTCTTTTTATAAATTTCTTGTTGATGTAGTTTGTAGTTTCTGGACTGATCGTATATAAACCCATTACCCTGAATTATTTGTGTTTCCTTATTAACTGAACCAGGCACTCTCCGTAGGATAGTGTTACGTTACAAGGTATATACAGTTTAACAAAAATATAAAGTTGCCAATATGGTTAAGACGAACCCCGGGCACGTGGGCAAGAGCACAAACGGGACATTAACGCCAAGATGACAAAACTACCAATATAAAGTTAAGAGACTTTCAAATTACGTGTCCGCCAACCCCGAATTACGAAACCTTTGCACTGACTTCTTGCTCACGCCGCGCCCTAACTGGAACACACGTTGTCAATTTGTCAAAAACAAAATTTATAATTCAAATATCAAAACTCAAAAATCGAAAATTAAATCTCGATACTCAAAACTCAACATTTAAATTCGGTTATATGAGTTGCTGCTATTATTGAACTAAGAAGAATGACATATAGAATCAACGAGCTTAACTCATAAGAGTCTTCATCATCTAACTGATCTATCAAAGGAATTAGCCGGTGGCTATCAGAGTAGCGCGGAGAGCTATACATTGCTCAAAGATGGTTGTCAATATTGCGACATTTACAAATTTAAGCATTTTAGGATGTAGTACCCAATACTATAATGGGTTGGGAATCAGATGGTGCTATTAGTACCGCCGTAGCGAACAAACGTTACGAAAACACGACAGAGCTTTAGTACCTAATACATTCGCAAGATATAGTAGGTACTGAGTCCATGTCGAAACTGCTGCTTTTGACAAAAGTGCAAAGCTGCCAATATAAAGATATAAGAATATAAAATTACGTCTTTATCATCTATGAACGACGAAACCATTTTTGGCTCGTACAGCAGATATTTGCTGATACCGTGCCCTAATTTGGACACTGTTTCAACAAGCATTCAAAGTGCCGGCAGTTTAGAAATCTATGCTCAGTCTCTACTTGCATTAGCAAGAGTGTAGTAGGTATTATTAAATTTTAAGACGTCTCAGTCGCTACCATCGTCAGTTGTGATACTACCTACCGTGTCCCATCAGTCGTCCAGTTGCTCACAGGATAGCTATTTTCTATGCCCATATTGCACCTAACCCCACTATTTCATCACCAAAAGAGGATTGAACATTCACATAAAAACGATAATGTTCCTAAGTCATCAAGTCAACCACCTGTCGATGCAGTTGGAAGAGACTTCTCTTCCGATTCCCGCCTTCTTTGGCAAGTTCTCGGTAAATTGTGGGTGGCAGAGTTTTGTTATCTAAAAAAAAAAACAAATAAATACAGAAGGAAGCAATGAAAATTATTTTGATATAATATAGATAAGACGGGACCTACAATTTCGGGATAGCTTTACTATCTCATAATAAACGGTTACGAAGAGTTTAAGCGTGCTAAAATAATCATCATCGTAGAGATCAGACCCGGCTTATGCCAGGGTCCCCTAAAATATGGTTTTTGAATAATATTATTCACAAACGCAGTGTGGTAAAAAGAGTGGTTTCCTACGATAAACCAAAAAAATTGGTAGTTGTGACATACAAAAATGGCTGATTTCGGTGTCATGCTCCTCCGTCGGACCACTACATTATACCCAGCCACATTTAACGCGAGCACACAGTACCCTAAGTTTGTATTATATACATTAAATAAATAGTACCTCAATACGTTGCCAGTTTTTTAATAGATAAATGGATTCGGCTCCAGAGCTCTGCTACACAACCGGACCAGTGCTAATCATAGAAGTTATAATGCATAACTGATAAGTAGACCTGCGTAATAACTGTGTTGAAAGTGTCCCTTAATTGTTGTTTTATTTATTGATGCAGACAGTACATGTACTGTATCATTGTCCACGATGCATAATTTTAGAATGCTATACAGATACTTTGCGTTGTCGTTACCAACAAACCTAAAAAAAGACTGATTTTATTTAAAACTGACAATAAAAAACTAAGCGCCCGGCAAAATTGTAATAGCAAAATTAAAGACAGTAAAGTAGGTACCTAGTTGTTCATCAGGCGCTCACAACAAAAAATTTTACTAATAACAATTAATTGCATGTGCCAGTTTGCTACTAAGTCAGTACTTATCGCTATGTGTTTAAGTAGGTGCCGCACGAAATTCTGGAAATGTACGTCTTTTTAAAGCACTAGAACTTCAAACTCGTTCAAAAACAACTCAGCCGGCGGCCTCAACAGACTTTCACTACAGCATATGAAAGATTTGCTGTGTAAGTCTTGCTTGGATGGCTGGTGCGGTAAAGTCCTCATGTCCATAACTCCTATCTTACATATGGCAATGTTACATACTCAATAATTTACAAATCTAACGTTTTGAACTCTGCAGTAGGGTTTTAACAGGCGTACTCACTCGGACCTGCAATATTTAGTTTGGCAATACATAAAACAAAATTTCAGTCTATCTGAAATGTCTGGTATCTAAATGACGGGACACTCGAAGGTTGAGCAGCTTCGGTTTTAAATGATTTAAGAAGTTTAAGTGCAGAATTTAATAAAACTGGTTAACTTTTAATTTCTCCAAATGCGTAGTATTATACCTGGATCCAAATCAGACAGACAAAGAAAAATTACATAATATTTTAAATGAACGTGGAAAACCACTTCTAATGATTTCTTTAAAATTTGTGTCTTGTTGCAGCAATATCATTTTTTTTCCATTAATAGGACCCTTTCTTCTACTTACATTTTTATAAATGTGATCCTACCCACGCCATTTAAATTTATTTTGATTGAAATTACATTTACTTTAACAATAACGTGTATAATAGATGTATCGGTATAATTCCACCATTGACCGTCTTTATCTTATAAACCGTGTATAAAACCCGGCACGCGCGACACAACATACCTATCTTCCATCAGCATTGCTTCCCTAATGCGCTGGATGAATGTGCAATCCAAATTTTCATTTTTGTAATCACAACCAGCTTCGTAGCGACGCAAACAGTGTCTTTTTAAATTCAATAAAACAGTTTTATTAAATTCTGCACTTAAACTTCTTAAATCATTTAAAACCGAAGCTGCTCAACCTTCGAATGTCCCGTCATTTAGATACCAGACATTTAAGATAGACTGAAATTTTGTTTTATGTATTGCCAAACTAAAAATTGCAGGTCCGAGTGAGTACGCCTGTTAAAACCCTACTGCAGAGTTCAAAACGTTAGATTTGTAAATTATTGAGTATGTAACATTGCCATATGTAAGATACGAGTTATGGGCATGAGGACTTTACCGCACCAGCCATCCAAGCAAGACTTGCACAGCAAATCTTTCATATGCTGTAGTGAAAGTCTGTCGAGGCCGCCGGCTGAGTTGTTTTTGAACGAGTTTGAAGTTCTAGTGCTTTAAAAATACGTACATTTCCAGAATTTCGTGCGGCACCTACTTAAACACATAGCGATAAGTACTGACTTAGTAGCAAACTGGCACATGCAATTAATTGTTATTAGTAAAATTTTTTGTTGTGTGCGCCTGATGAACAACTAGGTACCTACTTTACTGTCTTTA
Organism: Blastobasis adustella; assembly: GCA_907269095.1. NCBI lineage: Eukaryota > Metazoa > Arthropoda > Insecta > Lepidoptera > Blastobasidae > Blastobasis > Blastobasis adustella. The sequence continues at coordinate 12,943,470 of OU026114.1, forward strand.
ATTTTGCTATTACAATTTTGCCAGGCGCTTAGTTTTTTATTGTCAGTTTTAAATAAAATCAGTCTTTTTTTAGGTTTGTTGGTAACGACAACGCAAAGTATCTGTATAGCATTCTAAAATTATGCATCGTGGACAATGATACAGTACATGTACTGTCTGCATCAATAAATAAAACAACAATTAAGGGACACTTTCAACACAGTTATTACGCAGGTCTACTTATCAGTTATGCATTATAACTTCTATGATTAGCACTGGTCCGGTTGTGTAGCAGAGCTCTGGAGCCGAATCCATTTATCTATTAAAAAACTGGCAACGTATTGAGGTACTATTTATTTAATGTATATAATACAAACTTAGGGTACTGTGTGCTCGCGTTAAATGTGGCTGGGTATAATGTAGTGGTCCGACGGAGGAGCATGACACCGAAATCAGCCATTTTTGTATGTCACAACTACCAATTTTTTTGGTTTATCGTAGGAAACCACTCTTTTTACCACACTGCGTTTGTGAATAATATTATTCAAAAACCATATTTTAGGGGACCCTGGCATAAGCCGGGTCTGATCTCTACGATGATGATTATTTTAGCACGCTTAAACTCTTCGTAACCGTTTATTATGAGATAGTAAAGCTATCCCGAAATTGTAGGTCCCGTCTTATCTATATTATATCAAAATAATTTTCATTGCTTCCTTCTGTATTTATTCGTTTTTTTTTTTAGATAACAAAACTCTGCCACCCACAATTTACCGAGAACTTGCCAAAGAAGGCGGGAATCGGAAGAGAAGTCTCTTCCAACTGCATCGACAGGTGGTTGACTTGATGACTTAGGAACATTATCGTTTTTATGTGAATGTTCAATCCTCTTTTGGTGATGAAATAGTGGGGTTAGGTGCAATATGGGCATAGAAAATAGCTATCCTGTGAGCAACTGGACGACTGATGGGACACGGTAGGTAGTATCACAACTGACGATGGTAGCGACTGAGACGTCTTAAAATTTAATAATACCTACTATACTCTTGCTAATGCAAGTAGAGACTGAGCATAGATTTCTAAACTGCCGGCACTTTGAATGCTTGTTGAAACAGTGTCCCAATTAGGGCACGGTATCAGCAAATATCTGCTGTACGAGCCAAAAATGGTTTCGTCGTTCATAGATGATAAAGACGTAATTTTATATTCTCATATCTTTATATTGGCAGCTTTGCACTTTTATCAAAAGCAGCAATTTCGACGTGGACTCAGTACCTACTGAGTCCACGTCGAAATTGCTGCTTTTGATAAAACTACTATATCTTGCGAATGTATTAGGTACTAAAGCCCTGTCGTGTTTTCGTAACGTTTGTTCGCTACGGCGGTACTAATAGCACCATCTGATTCCCAACCCATTATAGTATTGGGTACTACATCCTAAAATGCTGAAATTTGTAAATGTCGCAATATTGACAACAATCTTTGAGCAATGTATAGCTCTCCGCGCTACTCTGATAGCCACCGGCTAATTCCTTTGATAGATCAGTTAGATGATGAAGACTCTTATGAGTTAAGCTCGTTGATCCTATATGTCATTCTTCTTAGTTCTATAATAGCAGCAACTCATATAACCGAATTTTAAATGTTGAGTTTTGAGTATCGAGATTTGATTTTCGATTTTTGAGTTTCGATATTTGAATTATAAATATTGTTTTTGACAAATTGACAACGTGTGTTCCAGATAGGGCGCGGCGTAGCCAAGAAGTCAGGGCAAAGGTTTCGTAATTCGGGGTTGGCGGACACGTAATTTGAAAGTCTCTTAACTTTATATTGGCAGTTTTGTCATCTTGGCGTTAATGTCCCGTTTGTGCTCTGGCCCACGTGCCCGGGGTTCGTCTTAACCATATTGGCAACTTTATATTTTTGTTAAACTGTATGTACCTTGTAACGTAACACTATCCTACGGACAGTGCCTGGTTCAGTTAATAAGGAAACACAAATAATTCAGGGTAATGGGTTTATATACGATCAGTCCAGAAACTACAAACTACATCAACAAGAAATTTATAAAAATAATTTAAAAGGTTAAGCACGAAAGTTCCTACGAAAGTCCACTCCACACAACCTATGTCCAGGCTGGATCACTGAGTTCACTGCTGGCCGAAAAAGTACAGATTGCAGATTGACCCGACAGACTGATTAGTTAGAGAATTTCGAAGATAACGATTTATGCAGCCACATGCATACTTTGACCGGTCACTTGTATTTCCTTTAGTTTTTGAAGATTGCTTATTATAGCTATGATACTGATCCACCTTCTACTTCGAAGGCTGGGAGAACTCTGCCCACTCATCAGCTGCACTCTCTATCGCAGGCTCGGGTCTTTACTTAAACACGTTCGAGAACGATTTGGCACAAAAGAAGATATAGTCTTGATGGCCAGTACTCATAGTCACCAGCCAGTTCCCGAAGTGGTCGATATTAATTTTCGGACGACCTCGTGCTTGGCAGCCAAGGATATAATCCATGAAGACATGATGAAGAATTGGATCCAGCATATATCTAGAATAAGGGGAGCACAAAAAGGATTAAAATCTCCGCCGACTGTGAACTGTGTCCGCATGACAACATATGACGTACAAAGAATAAAATAATAAAAGGTTAACATTAATTTAGAAAATGTGATATTTTATGTACAAAATCAAATATTTTCCGCGAAATAAACACTCTTATGTGATGGAAAAATTACCCCCGTGGCTTTGGGGTCCACCTGGATTTCAAACAAAAGGAAAACAAGAAGTTTCAGCGGTAAGAATCCAGACACACACCCCAATACCCTTGTATTTGTCCAAAAACCATAATTACTTTTACCAATTGGATATTTAGGAAACGAGAGATCATTTCCCCAAAAGAAAATACTCTAATCGAAGTTCGATTCGAATCAAAATATTTGTAGAACGTAGTTACAACGTAGTCAGAATTTACAGTATTAACCCATTTTCCAGGCAAGGATGATGAGCAATCACAACCTGAAGGGCCAAACCCAAGAATATATCAATTATATGTATAAAAATTTAAAATAAAAGTGTCAACGTGCTGAACAGTTGTTTGAACAGGAGTCCTAATAACAGTAAGTACATTCGACACCGAATGCCACCACCATTAGTAGACCCTACAACCTACTTTAAAAAATACTTTTACAAATTGATGAATGAATTAATGAAAAATTCTTTATTGCATAGACATTACATGAAACAAAACAGAGGAAAAAAAGGAAAGCAACCGGCGGCTTTATCGCTTAAAGCGATTTTTTCCAGGCAACCTTAGATAACTAGAAACAGAATATACTAAAGGACAGGTGGTAAGTCTGTTCTACGGAACATTACTGTGGCATATTTCATTAATACTAATAAACCTATATCACTAAAATATAATACTATCAATACATAATACCTACTTATTAAACATCATAAAACAATACAGGCTGTCCCGTAAGTCGACGTCAAGCAGGAATCGGGTGATAGTCCAAATCATAATAGTTACTAGAAAAATAAAAAATAGAATCTGTCTTGAATTTTTAAAATTATAGGCTTTTCTTTTTTTTTCGAGAAAATGTACACCCTGTGATGGTTTTTTAACTCCTGTTGCTACAAATCTTAACTTTTTTTCAATTTTATTTTTCTTATGTAATCCCGAATAGTGCTAATCTAACCTATTACTTAGAATTCTAAGTCAACTGCTCCAGCTTGGAAGAAAGTGTCACATTATGCCGTACAATGAATAGACAATTAATATTTCGTCCAACTTTAACAGACCGTACTGAAAAAAAAAAAAAAAGAACTACGCCAGGTTGGCAAGTAGCACTAAAAGTTGACGCATTTAATAAGGATTCTAAAATGGTATAATACTTGCTACATTATTTCTTTGATTACGGGGAAAAAAAAATCCTTCAAGAAACCCAGTTTCGAAAATTTTTTCTTTACCTACTAAAAATTATTCTAGTGCGTTCAAAGCTTGCCTAAGACCGAGTGAGACGGAGAGTCATTCATGAAATGTGAGTGAGACAGGTAGTGATGCTTTCAAGTCAGAGATGCTAACTATTTGTTAAATTTAGGACAAATTTTCCTTAAGTTTAAAATTAAACACCAAATAGATGCAAAGATTTATTATTTACAAAAGATGTTCAAACTGCCTTCCTTCAACTGCAATACAAGCTCGACATCTTCTTAAAAAAGATCGGATTATCACACGGGCAAATCTTCCGTTGTTGACAAATTCAGCTGCTTCCGTAATTCTTTGCCGAAGCTCAGCTACATTTTCGATTGGCTTAAAATAAACTTTCTCTTTCACTGCTCCCCAGTAAAAAAAATCTAATGGATTTATTTTGCCCATCTGCCCGGATATTCTTCATTGAGAAATGCTCTAACTGAGCGGGCATAGTGCGCTGGGCAGCCATCTTGTTGATACCACATCTCTCTGTAAATACTGAGTGGCACGTCTTCCAGTAAACTAGGTAAACTGTTTTGTAAAAAATCTAAATAAACTTCAGCAGTCAAGAACTCAAAAGGTCCTATGACTCTTCCATTTAAAATTCCGGTCCACTTGTTTATTTTAAAACGATACTGAGATCTATCTTGTCTCATAAAATTCGGATTCTCTACGTGCCACTCGTGTAAGTTGTGTAGGTTCATGTAACCGTCTTTTTTAAATGTCGATTCATCCGACCACAAAATTTTCTCTAAGAATCGCGGATCTTCCCGGTGTCTTTGTAGCATCGTTTGACAAAACGCAACCCGAAGTTGATAATCCTGAGGATGCAGGGTTTGCACTCGCTGTACATGGTATAGGTGGAGCTCATGTTTTTGTAAAATTCGGTGAGCTATAGTTTTGGGCACTCCTGTGCTTTGCTGGATTGCACGTACCGAAATACTTGGATCTTCTTCAACTGCTTGAAGTACTACGTCCTCCTTCACCATGTGGTCGGTTTGGAAGTATGCCTTCTGTGGAGAGTAGACGGTGCACATTTGTAAAAACTCGGTGATCTGGATAACGATCAGCATTTGGGTACCTCTCGCGATACAGTCTAGCCGCAGCACTAGCATTCCCTCTGCATTCGCCATAAATAAAGTGCATGTTGGCATATTCCTGAGTGGTGTACACAGGCATGGTGGCACTACACAATCACACGATAGTCCAGGAGAAAGCAAAGGTCGTTGTAAAGAGATCGAAACTGTCCAAATCACAAGCAAACAAACAAGTCCAATAAACGAAGCGAAACGTCAAAAGTACGAAATAACACGAACGAATACGGAAAGATGCGTAGTAAACGAAGGAGCGTAACGTACTGATCTGTATTGCGTGTGCCAATATTAAAAAAGTGGCGTCACTATCTATCTCGCTCACACTTCATAAAATGACTTTCTCTGTATCTGACTCATTAGCGTCACTATCTGTCTCACTGACCCATTAGAATACTTGACTCGAAAGCGTCACTACCTGTCTCACTCACACTTCATGAATGACTCTCCGTCTCACTCGGTCTTACGCAAGCTTTGAACGCACTAGAATAATTTTTAGTAGGTAATGAAAAAATTTTCGAAACTGGGTTTCTTGAAGGAATTTTTTTCCCCCGTAATCAAAGAAATAATGTAGCAAGTATTATACCATTTTAGAATCCTTATTAAATGCGTCAACTTTTCGTGCTACTTGCCAACCTGGCGTAGTACTTTTTTTTTTCAGTACAGTCCGTTAAAGTTGGACGAAATATTAATTGTCTATTCATTGTACGGCATAATGTGACACTTTCTTCCAAGCTGGAGCAGTTGACTTAGAATTCTAAGTAATAAGTTAAATTAGCACTATTCGGGATTACATAAGAAAAATAAAATTGAATAAAAGTTAAGATTTGTAGCAACAGGAGCTAAAAAACCATCACAGGGTGTACATTTTCTCGAAAAAAAAAGAAATGCCTATAATTTAAAAAATTCAAGACTTAGATTTTATTTTTTATTTTTCTAGTAACTATTATGATTTGGACTATCACCCGATTCCGGCTTGACGTCGACTTACGGGACACCCTGTATAAAGATGATAATAAAAATTAAAAATACAAATTTTGATGTTTATCATGTATCCGCCTATGAGTAAGGTGAGACGATGATGATGATGGATCCCTATGTGACAGTTTTGAGAAAGTGCGCTTTAACCAGCTTTTTAAAGGTTGGTAAGGTTTTTGCTAGACGATTTCAAAAAGCAATGAGTTCCAGAGTCGAATCGACTGGACAGTAAATGACTTAGAGTAGAAGTTAGAGCGGAGTAGAGGGATTAAATATTACTGCATATAGGAGTGACAGCATATGGAGATCCCTACGTAAACGAACCGGGAGCCAATTTAGTTGTTTTCGGAACTCCGACACGTGGTCAAATTTCCGCAGTCCGAAAATAAATCTAATGCACATGTTCTGGAGTCGCTCTGCTTTATAGAACTGCTAAGCCGTAAGATCTGGATAGCAGCAATTTGCATAGTCCAGGATTGGATGCAGGAGGCCCTGAGCAAGTGTAATCTTAGTAGAAGTTGGCAGAAAGTTGCGGAGGCGCATCAACGATTTTGAAGCAGCAAATATCTTCCTGCTTACCACATTTAGCTGGTTCCTCCATGACAGAGTGCTGTCAAAATAAATCCCTAAGATTTTTACTTGTTTACGTAAGGGTATATGCACATTATCAAAGCGAATTGGTATGAGACTATTTAAATCTAGTTTAGCAATGGAGGTAGGACTACCGATAATAATCGTCTATGTTTTTGTGGGGTTTACTTTTTGGCCATATATACTGCTCCAGTCCAAAATAGAATTCAGATCGACATTTATACGCATAATTGCTTCGGATAGTTCATCAAATCGAGCATGCGTTTATTTTTGAAGATCGTCTGCATACAGGTGGTAAAAATAAGCGATCTTATGCTTGATGGAGTTTATAAAAATCGAGAAGAGAAGAGGAGACAGCACTCCTCCCTGTGGTACTCAGGACTCAGGTCCAGTCCAGCCCGACCATTGGTCATCGACACCAACACGCTGCCGACGTCCGTAAAGGTAACTACGAAACCAGTCGATTGTAGAATTAAGTGAGGCTAGAAACGCGAGCATGATGTCAAAATCCACTGTTTTGAACGTGAGAACCGTCTGCCTGCGATTTTCCATACCGTGACGAATGTCATCGGAGATTTTCGTCAATGCTGAAACCGTGCTATGTCCCGTCCGGAAGCCAGACTGGAAAGGATTTAGAATGTGTAGAGAGAAAGGAGACAAGTTGTAAGCCTTTTGATACATTAGTGACGATTTTGGAAGTAGGTGGTCCTTGCCAACTTTTTTGGGTTTGTAGTTTACGTGAATGCTTCTTCTGCTTCTTTCGTCTTGATACATAGACACACACGTCAAACTTATTACACCCCTCTTTTTTCGTTGAAGGTTAAAAAGGAGACATTCGTGATTGACTCACACAATTGAATATTTTATGGGAAGAAACTTTAACCAAGGCTGAAATGCTGTTGCTTTAAAATATATCTTATTGATGAGGTTTTCAAGGCAAATATACACGAAGTGCTGCCTCCATACCACCACTTAAACGCAATAGAGTGGATGTGGCCATACCAAGCGAAAAAAAACAAAATATAGGCACAATTCAAGATAGTCCAAAAATTATACGAACATTCGTATCATACTTAGGTTACGTATAAATGTTTTTAAAATACCCATTCAACGACACCCAATACACAACAATGGACACGCGAAAAAAAATTTCACCTCCGCTTTGCTTGTAGGGGAGACGATACCCTTGCAAAAGTACCAATTTAAGCTGTGGTGTTAGTTCCGATTTTGTCTACTGAACGGAGAAGTTGGCGGCACTTACAGTCGGCTCATGTAAATATTGTGGATGCTTAGAAAGATGTCATTGTAAAATTGATATTCTTGATACAAGTGGATGAACTTGTGTTACTATTTAGTATGGGAAATGCCGAATCGAAAAGTAATTTTTTTTTAATTTTATAGCCTGGCGTGAAAAAAGTGTATCCTTAAACTGTTTTCGAAGATGTAAATGGAACATTACGCTATGAGTAAAGATAAAATTTATTTATGGTACAACATTTTCCATACTATTTTCATTACAGCTGTAACATAAAATAACTTTTTAATAATTATGCCACACTTTTATTTTTAAATTTTTGTCGGGCGCCGGGACAGGGCGCAAGGCGTTTTGATGGATGAAGAGAGTCAATTTATATACAACAAGCACAGACATAACAGACTAAACACAAATCACAAATATTCTCTGTTCGCTCGCTCTACAATGATTATGAATCTTGCTATCCCGTTTTTTCATCCATAGGAGTAAGTACACGGAAAACGACGCGCGCAATGTTTTGAACGTTCGACATATTGCTCGAGGGCCTAACGACCTGACGTTTCTTTTGAATCATCGGTGTAAATCTTATAATTTCCTAATAAAATTTAAATCAAACCATTTAATAGACGGTGTAATTTAGTGCACATTTATGAGAAAGCGCAAAGTATGGAAATACACCTGGATTATCTTTTCATCGGTAAGTAATTTCATTCGTGGTCGCGGCGATCGGGAATCAATTTTAGAAATTGTGATAAAAATAAGCATCGTAATAGTGTGAATTTGCAATAATTGAAATGCTTTACCTTAAAACAATATTCCATTAAAGATAGATTTAAAATTATTGCCAAATTGAACAATATTCCGGTGTCTAAATAGGTACGAAAATATTTTGATGCTAACAGGGTCGGACTTAGCATTTATTGTATAGAATTTTAATACTCAAATCTTGTAAATAGCGGTCCACAATTTTGTATGTATTAGGGTTTCATACACAAAATATACCTAAATGACATTTTAAATGTTCAGACATTTTATAAAACAACGGATTAATTGCGTATTTACATTTATTTGTTTTTCTAGGTTTCCTAAAGACCAGACATGGTGATGTCTGGGTTGCAAATTGGAAGTGCTGCGTTGTAAACATTTTGAAGAACAAGATAATAATTAGATGCAAGTCCCTTCTGTCCTGGTGCACCATCATAATATGAATTTTTACTGAAAATAATGTATATGCTGCCTGTTTAATATATTAATGTACCTATCCTTTTCATTTTTTTTTTTTCATGACTATGTCCTCTAGAAGACATCATATTCAATTTATTGTGAAGTCACATAGGCCTACCTGTGGACAATGAAGACGCTTCTAACGATAAGTAAGTAGGTACCTTCTTAGTTTAGAAGTTATGAAGCAACAAATAAACATTAATAGTGGTCAAAATCATAACCCTCCTTTTTGCAAAAGCAAGCACTGCCGATTCACGGTATGTAGAATCGAGAGATCGAAAAGACGGTGGTAGGTATCAGGGCGTGGGTATGATGCACTAGACACCTTACCTTTTATTATAATGACAATAGTAAATTATAAGGACAAGTTTAAAAAAAATTACGTAGTCGTCTGAAGCTAAATACAAGTCAGATTTGTTTGTGTTCGTTACGAGTAGAAAGTCGTAGCAAAATATAACTTATCTGCAGATGGGCTGCCTTGTTCCGTCCCTGCATTTGCATTAGTGTGTGTGTTATAGAGATGTGTGACATTTTGTCTCGTATTTAAACTCGAAATGTACTCTCTGCTTCTGTATATAAAATTTTTTCTCTATGACAACAAGTGACCAAGATTTGACAACTCTGTATTTATGACAAGCCTTTTAAATGTATGAAACAGACAGAAGCTAACGTAAACATTGAAATGGCTGCGTTTGAAGAAGAGATTGCATAAGTAAATCCAACTAATGTCGGAGATGCTAAAGTAATTACACATAACCTGCGTCTAACGATAATTGACGGAGAACTGCATTCATTACTTAACACAGGACTTTGGCGATTCCTAAGTTTTGTGAAAACGGCCATTACTCTTAAAGTAACGGGGATATAAAAAAGGGTATAATCACAACATTACCCTTTAATAGAGGAATGCGGTGGTGTACTCAAAATTTTCAAATATAAACTTTTAATGCACCTACTTTACTGGAAGCCTACGTTCAGCAGTGAACGGATGGCAATAGACTGATCAATCGAAAGGTACTTATTTTTTTTATGTAAAACTAATTTTTGTCCGCGATCTCGTCCGGGTTGGCTACTTTTTATGCTTTCTCGTTCATTTCTTATGCACTATCAAGCCGTGCTCGCCATAAGGGACGCCTTTAAAAAAATTGTAACCTATATCAACACAAGAATAGTAGGGGGTGGACTCAGAGGGCCTATGTCCAAAAATGAATTCTTAATGCTACATTGAAGTCATTTAAGAAACCCCAATGCAATATTTTAAGCTCTTATATCTAACGGTTTCAGTTCTGCGTTGTTAGCAGCCAGTTAATATTTAAAAAATCCATGCCTTGTTACACCCCCAAAGGGATACATTTATATTAAAAATATTCAATTACGTTTTTTATTTTTTTGGTTTTGTATAATATTAGTACGATATGTCAAGTAAAGCAGATGAAGGAGTAGAAAGTTTCATACAAAGTCTGTTACTTACATACATATTGCGAGTTAGGTAGGCGTTTAGTTAGTTTTGTGGGAGATACTATAATAAGCTTTTTTATTCTTCCATTTATTGTAAGCGATATTCTTTACTACATATTATTTAGAGATTGACAAAGTAAAATTTTAAAGTTTTGAAAATTATGGAGCTACAAATTATAGTTGTGTTATCAGTTGTGTATGTAAAGCTGTAGGGAGAATCTAGGTAATAGTCAGTGATCAATTGTATTAACATTGAAAACTAGCTTTTATTTATATACATCGAGAACCCAGCAGCGGCGTTTTACTAGCTATTTTAGTGAATTGTACCCGTCTCCGGCCTCTACGCTTCTGTTAGGTGGCCGGAGACTAGGCCTACAGAGGCCAATCATTGGAAAACGCACTTTTCTGAAAACACATACATACATACATAAAGCTCACGCCTGTGTCCCACAGGTGGGGTAGGCAGAGACTATGGACTGCCACTTTGCTCTGTCCTGACACAACTCCCTAGCCTCGCATATATCCACAACTCTTTTCATACATCTCCTTTTATTTTTACCACTTCGGCCCCCAGCTTTTTTGAGAACATTACTGATCTGATCAGTGAATGTGTTCCTGGGTCGTCCTCTTAAGGGCTGGTTTTCCAGATTCGCGCTATATACCTCTTTCGTCAATCGTCTACCATCCATCCATCCATCTGAAAACCTATTGTTTATATCAAAAACTAAATATTCTTGGAAAGTCATGGCAACAGTCCTGACGGACTCACGTTGATTCCTTGGCAGAGAGGTAAATGTTTGTTATGGGATGCAACGTGCGTCAGCACTTTCGCGATAGCTCATCTCTGATGCACCACTCGATCAGCTGGAGCTGCGGCTGCAGCAGTGAGGAAGTGGGAGAAATCCTCAGGTAGGTTCGTTCTGCTGCAGAAGTTATTGTCTCCATTCTACGCGGCAACGCGGCGAGTGTGATGGGTACCTTTGCGCCGGTGACGACTAGAGGTGGATTCTTCGAATAGTTAGTTTTATTTTATTTTATTTTATTACTTATTGTTTAGGAATGTAATTGTGACATATATTGTTTATAATGTATTTTTGATTATATTTGGGACTCAATAATAAAATACCTATAGAGAGAATCCTCTGGAGAGTTTAGTTTGTAGCGTAGTTTGTAGCGCAGAGCCCTAGGGCACCATTCGTAAAGCTCTTACGAATTACTTGGTTGAAATATGAAATGTGAGTGAGTCAAATAAAATAAAATCGAGCCAAATTATTGATATTCGCATTAAGCAGCGCTATGACAGGCATGAGCCCTCACAGCATTATGCTGAGACTGGTCCATTTCGGTTTCCGTTACATCACTGGCTGGTCTTATAATTTACTGTACTCACTGTACTTACAACAACCTTAGTATGATTGTCTTTTTTTGTTTAGATTTTTGTTAATTTTGGCGTGACCTATGGCCTCTCCCACGAAAGAGGAGGCTATTGCCATAATCTAAGATTGGAGGCCGCAGTGTTATAAATATAACAATGGAAAAAGCTGCTGCCATTTTCCACCCTACGGAGACTCTTGATATTTTGTCTTGAAAATAATAATCGCTTTTTTACGACACCCACGAATTCAAGGGGTTGGTATTATTCTACTCTGCCGGACACCACAGCCACCACGGCATTATGTAAAAAAGTTCCCATTCGTAGCCATGGAGCCTTTGGTGTGACGGGGGCCCGAAAGGTCCCATTTTTGGTATTTCGTAAATATCTCGAAAAGAGTGCAACCTTCGGGAATATAATTTATAGTCCATTACTAAATTAAAACCTATAAAATTCTCTACAAATTTTGTCTATGCACTTTTTCAATTTAGTTTACACTCTCGTTTGTAGCGGTAGGTCAAACACCTTTTTCTTAGGGAATTGTATGAAAAATATAGTATAAAATATACACGTATTTTTGTGTGACATACCTATGTGAAAATTATCAGTTTTGGTTTGGACCTACAATCATGAACAGCTTATTAGGAATTTGTTCTAGCATAATCACAGACGTGGGCGTTATTTACCCACAATTATTTCCGCCCGTATCACACACCACACAATTCAGAAAGGTACCTACCGAATTTCAGGAGGCCGATCTTATTTTATTTAGACCTATTAAAAATATAACTGACTGTTACTCTAAGGTACCGACACTCTACTTGAATGTAATCTACTCTCGCACCTACCTACGCAACGCATCCAGAGCCTTGGAAATATTTGTGTTAAATAGATAGGTAGATCTACCACCCAACCTAAAAATTGTTATTTCAAATAAGCTAAACTTTTCAAAAACATTTACAATACAACACAGTTATATCACTATAGTAAATACAAAAAAAAATAGGTACAATACTTATAACACGAACATTTTAGTAACAATAATTACGGCAATCATATAAATAACGTTCATACGAAAGCGAGAAATACTTGTTTATATCTAAATGAGAGCCTTGCCCCAAAAGGCACTGCGTCTCGCCCAGCTCGGAACTACCCCTCTGCTCCTGTGAGCGATAATCCTGCGCAGGCGGGCACAGACCCCGCCCAGAGGCGTGGTTAACACCTTCCGACCCACCCCCGCACCCCTGTCTTCTCCGACGACCGGACGAGGCGCCTTTCTATTATCCCTGCTTCCTGTCCGCGAGCACTCGCCTGCTCCACCGATATATCGATTTGTTTATTTTTTTCCGCGCAAACAAGTCAAATAGTGGGGTCGCGGTAGTGTCACCTTCCGAGTGTCGTGTCGCGTGACGGAGACGCGTCCGGTACGGCCCGGGCCGAGACAGCGGCGGCCCGCCGTCGGCGACATGTCACCTGCTCTCCTAACACACTCCCATGCAACGCCGACTGAAGGTGAGTAGGTACACACCGTTCGAGTTATGGGTTATAGCCTTCTAAGTACCACTTTGCTGATGTTTCAATAATGGAAAACCTAACGGAAGACTAACAAGAACCAAATCCAATTGATTATCAACAAAACATCAAGAGAAGACGAACGGGAAGCCAGTGCGATTGTCGTTTACTGTTCTATTTTGAGACACATAGATCAGACCATGTATTTAATCCGACATCTCCAACTATGGCAGGCTGTTTGTTGTTTAAATCTTAATATCTTTGCGCTCACTTCATTATTTACTATTTACCTAACTAGGCACGACAGCTTAAATGAAGAAGCTTTGCAGACACACAGGAAATAGTAACAAGACAACAAAAATGTACCGTCATTATAAGCTTAACGTTATTTCACTTTTTACTATCAGGTAGACACATTGTATGCAAATACTCGTGCATATTACGTACTTACATATTGGTGTTAAGTACAGGTGCTTAAAGACAGGTGATTTTGATTAAGATTCAAAGCATAAGTTTATGTAAGTGAATTACATAAGTACAGGCGTATTTAGGAGGTACATTAAGGTAAGTGAACTATCAGCTGCAGGAGTTCGCTGTTTTAGAGATACCAATCCCAGAAAGTCTCAGGTTCACTGTTTAATTTAATCTAATCTTTTATACATTATGTCGCGAATACCTTAAAGTACAAGCTACTATACCTGTATGTGCGCACGCCAGGTTAAGTCAGAGTTGATTTATGTAAATATTATTCAAGTACCTGCACATATACACAGCGCGCTGACTTCAAGTACATCGCTTTAGATTTATGCGTCTATGTTAATACGTGTTGATGATACTTGGAATACATTTGCATTAGTAGCACGACCATTATAAAATTTGCGAAAATTCGCTCTTAAAAAACAACAACAGTTTCTAAGTAACAAAAGTATATTGGCACAAAGCATACCTATCGTTGATGTAATAAGTACATATTACTCAAAATATGAAAATATCAAAAAAGGAAATTGAAAGAAGGTTTCGCACTTCAATCGAAGAATTGCAAAAAAAGTTTGCCCAGTACCTATGAGTGTTTGGATCCGTTGCAGATGACTGTACTTGCGGTTATCCCTGCGTTATATCAAAACGCCGCAAATGCGAATGGGACTGAAACAATTAAAAAACAAGCAGAATATCTCATGGCTTCAAAAAAACTTATTTGTATTGAAAATCCTTAATTTGTATCTACATAATCGTGAATAATGATATATCTTACTGAACTTTTGGTGTTGGAAAGAATTAAGATATCGAAACTTACTACAATATATTTAAGTATTCGAGTATTATATGTTAACTTTAGACTTTACTGCGGTTTATACCTTATATTATAATGGTTATAATTGGTCCTATTTACTCACTAAATTAAAACAAACAATGAATAAATAAAATAAATAAACATGCTTGAATATAAAGAACTAGTGCACCCGGCGCGACATCGTTCGCGTACACCTACTTAACCCCTACCTACACTTTTTTCTTGCTATTAAACCTTTCTCTTGAATGGTTCTATCTATTGTTGAAAACCGCATTAAAATCCGTTGCGTAATATAAAAGATATAAGCGTACATAGATACATACATAAATACGGACGGCGGCGGCGGGAAGCGACTTTGTTTTACACTAGGTAGGTAGCCAATCGAGACAGAACGTAACTGTTTCCCACTTGCTGAGAATTATTCTTTTAAATACTAGGTTATTAAAAAATAAACAGAGGACGTGTCACAGACAACATATCTGCATTAATTGGTAGCTTTAACAGATTTCAAGTTCAAGAGAAATACCTATTTTTAATTGACTGAATAAATTTTTGCGAAGAAAAATATACAACTGCACTATTAACTAAAGAACACTTCTAGAAATTGATATAAGAGCGAAATAATATCGGGTTTTCCTTGAAAGAATCAGACATTAAAACAAAAATACGTATTATAAGGATACTCAAAAGCAGTTGTTGTAAGTAGGTAGGTACTTACCTACCAACCTTACTTCCTCGATTATTGACATGACTGGGTCTCACGTTTTTTTGGTGAAGCATCGGCGCTTCACCAAAAAAAGAGAAAAAGCAGAGAAAAGCGGACCATAGTTAGAAACCGGAATTTACCACTTAGAAGAAGAAATAAGGAGTATTAACGAGAGTTAACGTACTAACGTATTCATACGAATGACGAAGTGTAGTACAAGTGTATAGTAGTAGTAGTGTGTGTGTATACAAATAACGTTCACTCGCCCTCAGTTGTCTGTTTTCACTTTAATACAAAATTAGTATTCATCCGTCCTGTATTTTATTATTTAAGTAGGCATCCTGTAGAGTGTCGGTAGCCGGGCGGTTGAGTATCCAACTCGTAAGCGAGAGCTACCGGGTTCGAATCCCGCTGCGGTTCTGAGGTATGTACATTTGTTGAATTCTAGCCGAATGCTCTTACGGTGAGGGAAAACATCGTGATGAAACCTGCAAATTTAGGCAACTGAATTTGTAACCATGATCCAATCTGGTCAGGTTCCCCTGATAGAAGGGTCACGGAGGTCAGATGGTAGTCGCTTCACTGTACTTACTTGATCGCCAAATCCTGGATCATGGTCAAGGCGGACCTCGGGCCCTCGTTCTCGAGTGCACAACCAGAACATTAGCGCCAAGATGACTATTTTATTTATTTAAGTCGGCATCCTATTGGTATCTGTTGAGCTGAATTTATTTTCAATAGGGTATTATAATTAATATTTAATCCCAATTTTTGCTGAATGATTGACCTGGTTAGGTTTTGGAATAAATTAGAGGAACCTATGATAGATCCTATGAAATCTATGAAAAAAATTTATGGATTACACATAAATAGAAGAGAATGAAATACAATCCAAACAGTACGAAGGAACTGCCCACCTTATAAACCAAGGTATAATCAAAGGTCAAGATCTCACCAAGTCACTTTTACTCACAACATCGATATATATCTAATAAATAAGATAGAAAACATTTGACTTTACATAAAAATACGTATGCACTTATTTAAAAGTTGAATTTAAACAAAAAATTATTAACTTTATTATATATTACAAATCACTATTTATTGAATTTGGTATCTAGCAAAGAGAAAAATAAATATTTCTATCTAGCCAAGCGTCACATCAAACAGCGTCAGACAACCATAGCAACTTCCAAAGAGATAGTATAATAAAAAGCAAATAATAAACAATCTAGTTCGAACCATAAACTTACAAGTATACCAAACTCTTTGGTTTGAACAACTTAGGAACCACTGACCTCTTTTTTTCTACTCTTTCCTTACTATGAAGGTTCTCCTCAAAGAGTTGTTAATTTTTAAAAACTTGTGTGGTGCTTCCACACTGGTGTGGTTACACGAATACAGAGCAAAAAAATCTTTTTTATCACCATCATCCATGAGAAATGCTGTTAAAGTCGGTTTGGATATCTGGATCTATATCTACGGTGCTCTACTATTTACTATTAAAATCGAGGCAAAACATAGTAAAATGATATTAAACATACTTGTTGAATGAAATATAGTTTGTGAAAGCAAAAGAATGCCAGTTGGGTTGGGTATGTTAACAGCAAGTGTCGGTTATGGATGCATGCCATGGCGCCCAGTCATTCAGCCTGTTTTCATGGAGAGTGCCAACTAAATTACAGCTAAAAATGCCTTAAATGGTGTAAAAGTAGTTCCAGTATTTTAAATAATATGATTTATATTACCCGTGTTTGTTTTTTCATAACTATATCAACAATACTTACAGTAACGTTGTTTTGTGTGAATTTAAATTGTTTCTGTGCATATTAGCGGGTGGTTAAATTATTTTAATTCATAAGTTCAATAGATTTTTATGTTGCACGATAAAGTAACACCTTATCGAATATGTTATTCTAAAAAGGCTTGGGCTATCTTCCTTATAGAGGTACGGAAGTCAACAAAGAAATGATATGTTTTTGGAAATATATGTGGGCAAAGATGCGAGGCTAGAACAGTTTAAGTCCGATTTTGCGGTCAATTTCCTCCGTGATAAGTGACTATCTAACTTACGCATGACTACTTTCCTTTCCTAGCACATTTTGTCTTTAGTGGAGTGTGAAGATATAGGTATAAATACAACTTTTCCTTACGTTTTCTAACGTTGGACTGTGATTGAAACTTTTGAGATGGAAATGTTATTTCTCTATGTGACATGATCAGAAATAAAGTTATTAAAAGGAGAAACATCCATCGTTTTAGAATCATAAACTGAACTGATGTACTATGAAGGTTTAACTATGTAGGCAGCAGTGGTCGTCCTTTGGCTGATATGATCATGATGATTATGTACGGCTCTGAAGCTATTTTATATTTGAACATCTCGTTCCTCATATGGGATCCACTATTGTACCGGAGGTTCCTCCATAGAGCCAGAGGAGGCAAATAAAAAAAAATCAATGCCTGCAACTTTGGTTCGGTCGAACAATATCATTAGCTCAGAATCACTAGTTTTTACCAGTAGATATGTACAGTTCTTAAAATGAAATTAATACTTTCAAATATGAAGAGGATACCCGCGTTACCCTGCTGACTAGCGAGGCTAATCCTCTGGTCCATGTAGTAGTCAGTCAGTATTAAAAAAGAAAAGTATTTATGTAGTATATCAGTTGTCTAGCACCCATAGTACAAGCTTTGCTTAGTTTGGGGCTAGATGGCGCTGTGTAAATTTGTCCACGAATATTTATTTATTTATTTAATTATTTGTTAGAAATATCGATCAGGCGCTTGGCTATCTCCCGATATAAGGAACGATTACAATATTGGGTCGTTAATTGACCCGAATTCTAGGAAATATGGAATATAAGCGTAGTGCTCGCACCAAACCTATGCTTTTTAATTAATTTTGTCACGAATTTACCTGAATTCCGCGAAGTCGTGCCTGAATTTAATTATTATCCGTACCAACTCTTTGTATACGGCAAATATGTCTGGATCCAAGACGATAAAGAGATATAAGACGCTAGTAAGGTTGTACTCTATAACTTTTGGGAGAAAAGTTGTGGCTAAATAAAATAAAACTTCTGTGCCAAGGTATAAGTGAGGTAGGCGCTTCTGCAACAGGACATACAATGTTGACTGATCAGCGCTCAGCTATCTGGCAGCGACAAAGGCAATCGTGTGGAGCAATTCAGGGCGTAAAAATCTATCATCATTATCATCATATCAGCCAGAAGACGCCCACTGGCCTCCCCCAGAGATCTCCACAAAGACCGGTCCTGTGCTTTCCGCATTCAGGTGGTACCTGCGATGCTTACCAGGTCGTCGGTCCACCTTGAGGGAGGCCTACCCACGCTGCGTCTTCTGGTACGTGGTCGCCACTCGAGAACTTTACTGCCCCATCAGCCTTCTGGTCTTCGAGTTATGTGCCCGGCCCATTGCCACTTCAGTCTGGCAATCCTTAGAGCTATGTCGGTGACCTTGGTTCGCTTGCGGCTCTCCTCATTTCTGA
Source organism: Blastobasis adustella (assembly GCA_907269095.1). Lineage (NCBI taxonomy): Eukaryota > Metazoa > Arthropoda > Insecta > Lepidoptera > Blastobasidae > Blastobasis > Blastobasis adustella. Next base: position 12,962,425 of record OU026114.1, read on the forward strand.
TTCCCCGAGCATAGCCCTTTCCATTGTCCTTTGGGTAACAGTGAGCTTTCTTATAAGGCCCACAGTGAGCGGCTGGCGGCCACGTTTCAGTTCCGTAAGTCATCACAAGTAACATACATTGGTCAAAGACCTTCGTCTTGAGACACTGCGGTAATTGGGACGAAAATATATGGCGTAGCTTCCCGATCGCTGCCCAACCGAGTTGGATTCGTCGAAATTGGACCTACCTAGCTGGACTATTTGTCCTAGGTATGTATAGTCGTCAATAACTGAACTAGTCACCGTTAATAATTATGCCAAGTCCGTCCCAGTCCAGAAGCCTAAAGATATCCTCCAGTGCAGCGGTGAACAACTTCGGTGATATGACATCACCTTGTCCAACACCTCGCTGCAGCTGAATAGGCTCTGTGGTATTATCCTGGAGACGAAAAAAAAAAAACTATACATAGTCTAAAACAAAGTTGCTTCCCGCCGTCTGTCCCTCTGTATGTATGTACGCTTAGACCTTTTAAACTACGCAACGGATTTGTAATGCGGTGTAATGCGGTCTTTAACAATAGAGTGAGAGATTCAAGCAAGAGGGAGAAGGACGAAGTTGCGGCTGGCCAGGTAAAACCCCCGCTCGTTACAATCGACTTAAAACTATATACCTTCTCAAATCCCAATGGTCGGTGTAGCACAGAAACAGTCAGCAGCTATTATAATGTTCTCCTGGGATAATAACAATGCCGTTGTTTTAGAACATTCGCCTTGTATAATAATCTAGAGTGAGACGAAGGCCGACTAACCACCTGTCAAGACGGGTCCTGCGACTCCGATTGTCCGACGGATGACACTTTTTGCCGCATATAATAAGGTAATGCCCGTGCTTCCTGTGGCAAAGTGCGGTGCGCCGGCACAAGTGCGCCCACATATGTACACACTTTGCTATTCGCATAAAAATTCGGTATTCTACTACTTATTTATGTATCGATTATTCTCTATAAACTTTTTGATGAGAGTAAATAGATAAGATTGTTAATACATAACAATAGTTAAAAATTATAATGATTATTACGACATTGTGTTTGTAGTCACTTGGCTATTGTAGTAGCAACGTTAACAAATGACATAATTATTAAATTATCTCCGTTAAATGTAAATATGCCTGGCTTAACAACGAAAGGCTTGTCATATTTTGTTATTATTCCATAATACTTAGTTTTGGAACAATAATATGAAATTCAGCGCAACATAAGAGACTCAATTCCTGCCTGTGGTCAAATCGAGCCGTATATAAATTGGTTATACGACACATTTCCCTTACGCCGGATGCAATCAATTTGAACGTTGTGGCGCACGGCGCAGCCGCGTCGCCTACAGTCGTCGAATATCCACCGTCAAAGAATCATCACAAATATCGTTTTTGTCTATTATTTATTATATTTTCTTCTCCACCAATAATAATATGTTATAATAAACTCATTAAAATTAACTGTAACTATGTTTCAAACCGGTTATTCAAAATTACGTGATAATGTTGTGCTTTCGATAGGTCATATGTTGTGCTATTTATAATTTTAAATTAAGTTAAAGTAAACTATTGGGGCTGTGGTATCACTGGATGTGATACCACACCTTGCCGGCGCCACGGAAAATAACAAGAGAGATATAAAGCGACCTAAACGCAAAAGAATTTCCGACATGAGGTGAGCTTACGTCAATGAAAACAAGCTTTACTTGAATTATTAGCATCCAAAGTAGATTATAAGTGGTTTATGTTTTTCTCTACCCGTGAATTATTCAAACAGCAAAATTAGTTACAGATTCACTGGTCACGAAGGATCTGATAAAAATATACGACCAAAGGACTTAACTGTAAAAAGATGGAACCACTTGTAGTAAGACTGTCAACTGTATTTTAAAGCAATATTAAAATTCTGATAATTTTTATTACAGGGTTGATCTTCGAGGACTGAAGCGTATGAGAAGTCTACGCGCTGGTTTCAAGTCTGCAATGTACGAAAGCAGTTGCTCCTACGCAGGGGCCTTGGAACTGAAGCGAAGCGCATTAAAAGAAGAGCCATGGCCTACGTCGGAATGGCCTCCGTATCGACTACATCAGTCGACCTTCGAACAGTTAAAACAGAGTGTAGAAAAAGCGAAAGCAGCGCTGCAGGACAGATCAGGACTACTGGGCACTGCGACAGCGTTCGGAGACTTCTACGGTGGCCAATTGGGACAAGATACAACCAGTACAATAGGTTTCGGAAGAAGTGTCAGAACAGATGAAACCATGTTAAATTCAATAGACAAGAGCAAATCTCTGGGTAAGTAAAATAACCACTTATTCTTATACACTCTTTATTAATGGAAAGCGCGATTATCGGTATCGACAATATTGCTAGCTTCTTTACGTGAACTACTACTAGCTTCAATACCTTCAATGTGTTTAGACATGTTTTTATAAGTAGGTACTTGTAGATTGATAGCACGATAGGTTCTCGTAACGGGACTGTCCCCGGGGTGGGCACAGACAATGTACGCATATATCTGAAATAATATCTTGTTGGTGCCTAAGTGTAAAATTGTCTCAGTATGATTGGAAAATCGGTATTTGTCGTAGCAGGATATCTTAATTTTCTCAAGAGGCTATACAAATAGCATTGGCAGTTAGTAAGTATATAAAGCATTTTTTGAGCTTGAGAAATAGGTACTGCCAGGCCTTAGTTAATAATAATTGCCGATGTGAGTATACTCGCATTTTAAAGACAAAGCGTAGAGAAATCGAAGCGAGGCCCGAGGCTTCGTTACTGTGTGGTAAGAAATCAAGGCGGTTGACAAAAAACAGTGCAATTCTAATTACATATTATTTTTTATATTTTAGATTATTTTTAGATTATACCACGACACATACAGAGCGAGCAATCTAAATGGGTCGTCATCTGAGCGGTCAATCCCGGCTTCTCCCATTTCGTAATTTCATTTTGTAATTCGAGTTGAAACTCTCGGGGTTTTGGATTTGGATGGGTATAGGCCGGAGCGTGGACCTCATCAATCTCGATATTTATTCAATGTGCCTCTTGCCAAGCGGTGATCACTGCCAATTTTTACGTTGTTTATCACCGAGACATCATTGAATACCTATATGCCGTTTCGTAGATAGGATGAAGTCAATCTCATTTTTTGTAACACCATCGGAACTAACCCACGTCCATTTGCGATGATCCGGCTTCCTGAAAAATGAGTTCATCGTAAAGAGTCCCTCCTTCTCCATAAAGCCGGCCAGCATCTGGCCACGGGCGTTCCGACTTCCACCTCCAAATTGCCCCACTCTCAACTCGTCTCCGCTTTGTTTTCCCAGTTTCGCGTTGAAATCCCCCATGACAACGGTGTAATGTGTCGTGGAGGTATGTATCGCTGTAGAAATATCTAGACCTGCATGACCTTCAACGAATACCGCTTGGTAATTCTGAGTATAAGGTACGGTACCCAAGACGACACACTCTATATCTTGACGATGTTGTTCACGAGGGATTTGTGGACGAGGAACCCGACATCACCTATGGACAGTTGGTCCCCCTCCCGGAAGTAAAGCAGATTTCCGGACTTCAGGATTATCGAGTCCTCCCCCTTTCTTCGGACTTCAGATAACCCTATAATCTCCCAATGTAATCTGCTTACCACTCCCTCCAGTTTCTCGGGCTTTTCGTCGGTCCGCAGTGTTTGGACATTGTATGTGGCCAGGGCCAGGCGTCGTGCTTTGTGGTAGCCTGGTCGCTTCCGGAGATTCTTCGCATCCCATGCCCCGCCGTTACCGTGACCGCTACCCTAGGAATAGCGGGGCCGCCGGGTATGGCCTGTGTGTGCTTTGCTATAATCGCCACGCTTTTCAGGCAGGTTGGCGATCGCAGTTCAGTAGATGTAAATCTACCCAGAAAGATGCTGCTGCCCATCTTTCGGATTTATCCCTTAGTTACCTCTTACGACACCCACGGGAAGAGATGGGGTGGTGCTATATCTAATGATTTATTATTTCATCATCATCAACACCATCATCACAGCCTATATTATTCATAGCGGGACTTAGAGCCTCCCCCGCGAAACGCTTGGCAGGCGGGTTGGAGATAGCAGTGTTATAAATATAATAAAGGAAAACGCTGCTGCCCCTTTTCCAGCCTATGGAACGGACTCTAGATATTTTGCTTCGAAAACTCTTGTACAACACTCACGAGTGTAAAGGGTTGGTGCTATTCTACCAATTTATTATTAGCATTTGCTCGTAAAAGCTTTAATTAGTTTTAACAATTTTATATAACTAATTGAAGCCTTGAATTATATAATGCTTATGACATAGGCTTCTTAAAGACTTGATCACCTACTTTTAACATCACTAAATTTATCAGTCACGACATTATGCCCTTATGAACTGGAACTTTTAACTTTTCTATAAAGACGTGTCTAATTTATTAGGAGCAAAGTGCCAGTTTTAATGAGCAATATATGGAAAAGTAATAAACTGTTATAAATCGTTTTGGCACTGTGCCCCTGTGGCAGCCATAGTCATTTACGTGTAGGTAGGTAAGTAACAAATCTTGCTTGCCTATTTTGACCCACTTTCCGGAGTTCTATTGATCTGTAATTTGGTACACCTATGTAACTTTGATGACAATGTATTATTATGGTACCATGGAGCTGGTCTGATGGTGGTCATAGGAACTAATTAACCCAATAAGATAACGCCATCTGGTTTAGTGTGTTTGGAATGGTATTGATGAGTAGGTACTATACTCGTAGGTGATGTTGAAGGTCTAATGATGATGGAATGGAAATGGAATCTAAGTTGCATGATTTTGCAAAAATCTAAGTTGCATGAATTTTCTATTTTGAATTTTTGTCTGAGATAAGTCCTATTTTTATGCAAGCTTAAGCAGGTGGTTCAAAATTTTGATTACATTTTAGAGAAGCATTATTCAGGGTTACACAGCAAAAAAAAATGGGAAAAAGTAAAGATTTGTGGCAACAGGACTGAAAAGTCTGTCGCAGGGTGTGCAATATTGCGTTTTTTTTAAATGCCTATAATTTTGAAATCATGAAACTTAGATTTTTTTATATTTTTCTGCCAACCAACATGACTTGCCTTTTCACCCAATTCCGGGTTGACGTCGAATTTTGGGTCTGTATATCCTTAGGTCATATTCATGGTCTGATGATGATGAAGGAAGTGTCTTACGAACTAATAATGGCAGCAAGAAAAAAAATATTATTCACCACAACCAAGACGGCGGGCAGTGAGGTTCGGAGAATATTTCTCTCTCTGGTTTGGCTGGCCTTCACTCATCTGGTCCACGTGGCCGTTGAGCGTCCGCATCAACTACGATCTGTTCGGAGCATACATCGTAGGGTATCTTCGAAGCTATTCCAAAAGACAGTTTCTGCAATTTAGGCACAGCCGGACTGATGAGCATAGGCGCTGATAAGGTCCAATGTTGCTCCTTCTATTATATAGCGTCCACATCAGCTTAAGCCGATCGCTCACTCTCCTCCAATATACCGTTAGGGAATTCGTCGCACACCACCATGCCGACACCATTCCTACGCCGATCCTGTGTATATCAGCGTGTATTCCTGTCCTATGTCGCTCGATTTCGAGGATAAACGCCACCTCTATACGTCACCTGTTTCAAATCGGCCAATAGATTGGCGAGCAGATTAGCCAGCTCTTTGATTGACCCCATGAGAGAGCCAACATTGTATGTTGTACGAAGTGAAGCTGTCTGATGGGCGCTCGCGTCTTTAATGCTGCCCGCGCGAGGCAAGGAAACACTCGTGAACTTATGGAGGTTTAGGGTGATGTTCTTACGCGTCGTTTTCGGCGACGCCCTCTCTCTGTGTAATTTCCCCATCACATATTTTCATTCAAAAGAAAATATTTTGTCTTTTTACGTGCGGCAGCTACCATCATTTAACCACCACAAACAATTGAATTGAGGGAAAAGCCGATTCGCTAGAGCCTCGTCCGTCTTTCAGCAGGGGAGCACGAGCAAGTGGGATCGGCTTCGGCCCTTATTATGCGGTAGAGCCCCATACCCTCTATATAGTGTAATTTGTTCCTTCACAAAACCGATTTACGAAAAAATAATAACTGCATTTTAACCAAGAATCGAACCCGGCTCAAGTTTATAAAAACTCAGCAGTTGTTTTGTTACAGTATTGTAGATCATTAGGAGCGGCGGCAGCCGAGCGGTTGAGTAAGCAAGAGGTACTGGGTTCGAATCCCGCTGCGGCCCTGTACCAATGTTATGTACATTAGTTGAATTGTAACCGATGCTCTTACGGTTAGGGAAAACATTGTGATGAAACCTGCAAATTCAGCTAACTGAATTTGTAACCATGATCCAATCTGGTCAGATTCCCCTGGTATCAGAGTCTCGGAGGTCAGATGGTAGTCGCTCCACTGTAATTACCTGATCGCCAAATCCAGGATCATGGGCAATGCGGACCCCGAGCCCTCGGGGGAGCGAGAACACAATAATTAGCGCCAACATGATTATTAGTGTACATTTTTTTGAGAAAACAAACATAATTTTGCTGAGAAAAATGTTTCAAGTACCCGAAATTAACCTATCACGAAGCAGCGAAAAAAAGCTAGCAGGAGCAACAATATTGTAATGCATATTACTATGATTGTGATATAAAATACCTACTTTACAGAGTTGTACTCGAAGTATTGAGGGGCACCAGAACTGAAGGGGGTCAGGATAGGTTTGAAGGGAAAGTAACTTCACTCAAACCCACCCTTTTAAAATGTAGAAGTAAGGAGCGATATGAATAATTTTGTACAAGCTCCTTAAAAATCATCAATGGAAGAGGTTGATGGAAGAGGTTGATGGTGGAAGAGATGAAAGTTTAATTTCGTCAATATGATCATCTAGACTAGAACAGTGTTCGTTCAGGTTTCTACTCACCGACACCGAATAAGTAAATAAATATAATATTGGGTCCTTGGAATTGGAACCTAAGGAATTATCAATTTTTTTTTCCGAATTACACATTTGCTCAAATATTTTTAATTGTACATAACCCGTCTAACTAATAAAAAGGTACTGATAAACACGCGCTCAATGCCTGTTTAGTTAACGGCGTCGCTGTTATTGAATTTATTATCGCTGAAAAATTAACTTTCAATTGGCGACACTTAGTTCCAGTTTTGGTCACCTGGTCAAATACTTGAGTTAGTGGTGACTTCACAGAAGCCCCGTGTAACTTGACACAAGCCCTATTTAACTCCACAAACTATCTGACCCGGTGGCCAAAGCTGAAACTAAGTGTCGCCATTTTGAAATGTCATGCCAATTTCAACAACACTGACGTAGCCACCAAATCAGGAAAATTGGTTGCAAATGACAAGAAAGTCTTGTATATTCGTTAAACGAGCTTTCACCGCTTGATCAACATATGAACAATTTTTATTAGTTAGGCGGAATATTAAAAGAAAATACTTTCGAAAATAGAGTATGTTTAGATGCCTAAAATTTAATAATAAATATAATTTCACGTTTTTATAAGGGGTTTAAAATACCCCTTTTCATTACAAGATGTAATTGTAGGAAAGGGTAGCTAATAAATAAAATTATTTTCACCAGTTAGCTTGGTGCTGTCTGATTATATCTACAAAGTTTCGGATTGACTATTTCCAAGAAATTGAAAAATTTGCTTGTTTGTAAATTCTAGATTTCGTCATTTCGCCTCTCAAAACGCCAATTTTATAGGTAAGGAAATTGGCTTATAGGTACATATTTCTGAAATATAAACATTATCTCGTGACGTGAGCCGTACACAGATTTGCACGATAGTTGTATCAAGTTCACAATTTTAGTTTCGTTTGGTGCAGTTACGGCATTGTGTTGAACCCTTTTAGATTAGGCTTTAGTGCCTGTAGGTATAAAGAGACGGAAGAGAAGGTGGGGAGCGAGCATCTTCCACACAGATAGATTGCAATCTCGGCCAAGGGAGCGCGGTGGGGGCGTGCGGGAATTTACCCCATGGTTGCTATGACAACGCGCCCGCCCACACCCCGCCCTCGAGATCATCGCATCCACACAGCCTTGATAAATACCAGTCGCAAAAATAAAATTTTATTATCTCTGTGGAGTTCATTATTTCGAAACTTAGCCGGGGGTGAGCAGAGTTTCCCGGCCTTAACGAGCAACTTGATTGTGAAGGATTTTTTTGCAGTTTTAATTCTCAATGCATTGTAATCGTAACCCCACCTTTTCTAAAAATAAGACGACTTTAATCTATAACTGTTGTTGCAACAAATATCATATTGTTCTTTATATACGCAATAAAGAGTTTACATACATACATACACACATATTCGCGAATATAATAATAATAGAGCACGTCATTTATGTATTGAACAGTGTGAATTTGGGTGTGATTCCAATACTAAGTAAATCTGTTTAGTGTGTGATCTAATAGGTATTATAAATGCGACAGTAAATCATTAAACGCTAATTATCCGCTAAATTTTATCCCCAATGAAATCATAAGATGAAGTCGCAGGAAAAAGCTAGTTTTCATAAGTATGTAGTTATTGGTTAGTTGACCTCAGCCTCACAGCATGCTTAGCCAAGAGGCAAACGCTACGTAGCGTACGCTAAAGCTTAAACAAACAGAGGCGATATACGGTTGCGGTCGCGGTGTACAAGAGTTGGTTGACACTGGCGCGAGCAGCGATCTGACAAACATCAATGTAAGAGTTGGTCTGTCGCACCGCCTACGCTATTTTACTCATATGACAACGGTCAGTTGTAAGCACCACAGACTTATACTACTGAGACCTGGCCGATCTGTCGTATAGGCGCATGGAGGTGGCGTTCATCTAAGAACTAAGGTGGCGGGGCTCGAAATCGAGGGACATAGAACAGGGATACAAGCTGATGTACACGGGTTCGGCATAACGGAGAAATGGGGTCAGCATAGTGATTTGCGACGAATTCCGAAACGGTATATTGAAGGAGAGTGAGCGGTCGATTGTGCTAATCAAGGCGTTGACAGAAGGATCAATATTTAACCACTTGACGTAATTCATCATCATCGTCCTAGCGCTTATTCCGGCCTCTACCAGGGTCCTACCCATTCTTCTCCACTTCGCCCGGTCTTCGGCATCCTCGCGTCGTAAGCCGTTGGCTCTCGCATCCGACTCAGCGATGTCAATCCATCACTTCTTGGGTCGCCCACGGGGCCTCTTTCCTAATACCAGCTGGTTCAGGCACCTATTTCCCACGTATCCCTGAGGCTTACGCAACACGTGACCAAACCAGCGCAGGCGAGCCTCCTCGATCTCGTCTGCGATATCCCTTACGCCAAGACTGCCACGGATCTATTCATTGCGTACTCGATCGAGCCGTGTAACTCCGTACAGCCAGCGCAGCGTTTTCATTTCGTTGGCGTGGAGTTCGCGAACGTGTTTCGTCAGCGCTGGCCATGTCTCGCAGCCATAGAGCATCACAGGTCTAATTATACTCTTGCATAACAGCCCTTTGAGCTTTACAGGGATTTTAGATATAAGACCACGTGACGTAATTATCGTTGGCTAAATCACATACCTATCTGCAAAGTTATTTCGCTTTTTCGATTCTATTTTACTAGCGTTTAGTTTACAATAGAAAGCTACTTGGGTAGAGGAGCAGAATAAAAAGACTTGTGCCGTTCAAGCGACTGCGATACCTAAGACTTTAGTTAATTACATATAGTATTTTTTTTAAATTACTGAATAGAAAGTTAAATAGTCCTCGCTATCCAGCGGGGCAAAGCGGCCAGCCTTCGGAGCATCTTTCCAAATTTGGGGGACTTGTGTAATTTTTTTTTATTGAGTTTAGTTATAATAAGGGTATTTTTTGTATAGTACAACATTACAGTTGACAATAATATTATAATTATATAAAACAGACAAAACAAAGCTAAACTACCTAGCTTAAAATATACTAAACGATAGGTAGATAAAGAATAAAGCTGCCGAAGAAAGGAGTGTCCGCCTTGTCCTTAAAGACCGAGAGCTTCCACGTTTTCGCCATTCAAAGTTTTCAGCTAAGGCTGTACCGGTCCCAGCTAGACACACGATGACTGGAAGATGAGACGATACGAAGGTGAACGATGGCCGTCCCAGCTATGACGTGATTGTCATTCCGTCAGATTTTTACCATCATCACTGAACTGAGCTGAACCGTTCGATTCGCGGTGCGCCAGTAAAAGTAAAAGCACGGTGGGTGCATTAAAGACTTTTATATAATTTAATGTTAATAAAATCGGGGACAATAGTCACAATTTAAATGTCGAATCTACAGTAATCACAATGGTGTAAAACAAAACTGAACATGCCTAAATTTACATAATATTCAAATGGTATGCAAAAATCCACACTGGACTCCGGTCGTAGCGGGCCCTAATCTTAGAGTCATTAAGAGCAACGTATTAAAATTTATAAGCTAAGGGGCTAAGCTAAAGAGTTGTTAACATGAAAATGATTGTGGCCCGCCCCGGCGTAACAGCGTATTCCGGGCTATCGCCATGTCGCATCTACACTGTACGCCGCGGTGCAATTGTCATCAATTATGATGCCATACTTTAGATGGTATCGCGATAAAATATATATCAATAAATCATTGTACAACTGGCCTGATACGCGTGTTATTGATTTTTTAAGCGTTTATTGCATAAGCGAAAGGGCTGGGGCACGGTTTGTTGTTTCACAATCTATATTCATTAGACGCGACGGCGAGGGCTCGGCGCGACTTGCAAGGCCCTCCGCGCGGGGAACGCCGTCGCCCAGGTGCGGCCGAGGCTTTCCAAATTATTTATTTAAATATTAGATATTCACTTTGTAATACAAGCTTTTTGCTAGATACGCGGAGGTGAACATGCGACTGATACTAATACATTGAAACCTTACTAGATCTTAATAATTTACCTGATGAAAGACCTATAGAGCGTGGATGTTTTAGTAGCATGGATAATTTAAGAATTTCATTTAACGAATGAACTTAAGAATTTTGTTCTGAAAGTGTCTTAGCTCAATAGCACCGACGTAATCTTCTTTATGTCAGCAGTTATTGCTTAAATATCCCGCGTTTGATTCCAGACCCGGTAGAAAGTGAAGTGGTAAATTTTAATTTATATTCCTGGTCAGGGAATTTCTGTTTGTTTCATATTATTATTGTCCAAGCTTATCCATGTAGGTACGTCATTTATTTGATAAAAACACAAATTTTGAAAACTGCTAGCAGAAACTAAATATAAAATAAAAGCTCTAAAAACACTAAAACACTTTAAAAAATTGTTCGCATACACGGATCACCAGGTCCCCAGACAGCGGATAGGTGCCCAGGAGGCCGGCTGTGTTGCCCCTCTGAATGGCGAAAATCATCAACAGGCTGGGAAATGGGCTGTAGCGTTTTGTTGTTGTATGTTTTAACATGAGAGGGTTGACGTCAAGTCAGGTTGAACATAGCTCAACTCGATAAAAGAAAAACAAAAAAAAAACTACTTAAAACAATCCATTGATGTGTTTGAGCCTCCTCCACATCGGTGGAGGATTATGCCATAATTTCCACGCATGGCAAGCGAAAGAAGCTAGAGAGATTTGTCAGGACCGTAGGAAGTAGAATGACATGGTCTCTACCTACCCCTCTTAGGTACGGGAAAAAGGCGTGGCGTTATGTATGTATGGCAGGCCGGTTAGAGCTCGTAGTGTGTTGCTATAGATACACTACCCGACTCCACAAGGCCTAATAATAATAAATGCTCTATTATCGCTTACACAAATTATGTTACTCGATATGTTAAGCTAAGTATGAGCCTACCTAGCAGTGCCACAATCTCTCAAACTGAAACTGATTCAACCATGCTTTGTCATGCTTAGACGGCTCAGACGTAAAGGCTGGTACGGTATAGGAAGTCGGCATTAAGGGCCGCCGCTGACTAGTGCCAGTGACTCATCAGGCGCCCCGGGGCTGCATTATTATATCGAAACCCTTCGCGCAATCGGTGTAAAGTAGATGACGTTCATTACATTATTTAATATAGTGCGATAAAATCTCGTGCTGTGTTGGATCGTAGCTTGTGGCACTTGACTATACCTATTTGGTAGGTAGCCGTGAATGTGTACCTAAACCGAATAAGCAAATTCTTATATTTCGAGGTCTACCTTCTTTTTAAATTGTTAGATTTACCCAAACTACTTGAAATATAATGTAGTAGGTGGGTTAATTAATTATAGGTACATTCTGCATGTCGATTAATTATTTAAATACACTTTTCTCAAATCTGTATTAAAATTTAAGGAATGTTCTTGGTAGCCCCCCCCCCATAGGTACAACCCCTGTGATGAATAATTAAAAGGCATAGTCGATTGAAACATTACTAAGCCAATAAGCTTACCCGCACTCACCCCGCACTTCAAGTTCTCACAGTGTCATCCCCATGATCCCAATGCAAACAAACAATTATTGCACAATCAATAGCCACTCGCGCACGCCGTATAAATCAGAGGCGATAATGGCGCGCGCGACGCTCACTGACGTCATTTTTATCCGCCGTGCGCGTACAATGAGCGACGCGCGGCAGCGATGCGCGCGCGCACGCTTGTTATGGTGCCATTTCATGGGAACCGTGCCGCGTACAATATAAAGTTAATTGTGCGATAGAAGCATCAGTAATGATACGACCCTCCCCTCGCGTTAAATTTATGGCTCAACTATGACCACCCAAAGTGTACCGATTTATTTATTTGTTCGTAGACAAATAAAACTACAAACATATGCTTGTGCTCTTGCAAAGTATAATGAAGTAGAGAACAACTAGTTGGACCGATTACGCTTATTACCTACTTATATTAAATGTTCTGAGTATGTAGGCCGAATAAGGTTTATATGGATCGAAAAATATTATCGGAAAAGTTTCCTGGAAAATTGCAATAGGCCCGTCTATACGTCGCCGGTTACTAATCGCGTACGCGTCGTGTCCGCCTAGTCACCGCGTAGCGCCCGAACAGGAATCGCGCCTAAATTTCGCAGCCTATCATATTGGCGCGAAAAGTCATTAGTATAGAAACCAAATTGCATCAACAGTTGAGACAAATCGCTCAGAAACCGCGTGCGTCTGTCTTGTCTGTAAAAAGTGAACAACCTTTTTTATAGGAACCATTCAGTAAAATCAAGGACGAAAGACACTCCTAAATAAACTTTCTTTTGTCATTGCGCAAAAATTCATTATGTTTATAGAGATATTCTTATCTTACAAAATTCGGGGCAGGGTAGTGCAGTCTAGCACTGTAAGAGAATTTCAGCTCAGCTGTCATTAATTCCATGTAGCGTAAAAAGTGGACAGAAAATCATAGAGAACAATTTTTAAGAAATTAAAATTGTGCGTTAAGAAGTAAGCTTAATAACTTAGGGGTTTTTTTATTACTGCACATCCTAACTTTGTGACTGTTAGAAAAAAAAATTAATTATGAGTATTCATTTTATTATCTATCTTAGTCAGGGGTGCAATTATCGAAGGAACATCCTTGATAGAAGGATGATAACAATATTTAAACTGAAATTTACACGTTGCATGGCAACCTGAGGCTTGAGTGTAAGTTTTGTCCCGATTTTACTTTACTATTGCGTTTGCGTTTACGTGGAAATTAGTATGAACAAAAAACTTCATTTACGTACCACTAGATGGCGCTATACATTTTTTCATACTGATTTTCACGTAAACGCAAACGCGATAGTAAAGTAAAATCGAATCAAAAATTACACTCGGCCCGAGGGCCACGTTCTATCACATTTCATCGTTGCGCTCACGGATTATGTCTTAGAGAATAACATAGCTGGGTGAAGTTCTTAATTATCTATTTGTCATTACCAGGAACGGAGAAGTTGGCCGGAAGTCTCGGCAAAGGCTACAGCACTCCGACGCTTTCTGATACCCTGCGAGCCTCAAAATGTACAGGTGAGTCAAATTACAAGTTAACCCCGACATTTAAAATTATTTATTCTTTACCAGTGTTTTATAAATCAACAAGTAATAATAAAAAAAACTGTGAATGAGGTAATAACAATTTATGCGCATTACTTTTATGTTGCATTCTATGCTCCTTGTTTCTCTCTATTCCAAAATTATGTGGGGGTCGGTACAACACTAATCCTACCACACCTTTTACACAGGCCATCTAACTTTTGTTTGGTTGGCCTCGTCTTTCATCCATTGCTTTATTGTCCAACATCCATGTATTACGACAGGTCAAACAACCCGTAGATTATTTAATTTTCAGAGGCATAAGTTTATAACAATGACCTTACTGAGATCTGACGCCATTTAATCCAATACAACATATATCAAGTGTCTATTTTATTGTTGCTATGCCTATTAGGCATAGGGTCTATGTAATAGATTAAGGTTTAAAAAAAATTCGATCGTAACAGTCTCTGACTAAAGAAAATTTTAAAACATAAGTAAGAATTTTACACACTGCAATAATGGAGATCGCGCGGATACGGTGGTTTTTAACATGATTCTGCCGAATAATACATAATTAAATAGGTTGTAAGCAAAGAGTCATAGTAGGTAGTGATAACATTTCAACTTTTAGTACTTATCTAATTGAATAGAAATGGCGGAGATAACGAATTAAATAAAGGCCAAATCTATTCAAAACACATACCTGCTTGCAAAACTGCTTACTTTACTACGCTCTATTAATAGAGGAAACACACGTCAGCCAGGCCTGTGTACTTTACGATCTCTATGTTAGACAATATCAGTTACTGTGTAAAAAGTACGTTAAACACGTAAGGAAACGGTGTTCCTTTCCTTACATTTTTATACGTTTGCATAAGTGAGTAGCTCATGACAGTGAATACTGTGTTTACATTGTTTGTGATATATAATCACATTGGTCACTAGGGATAAATATCCCTGTTGTACAGTATTTGGCATATCCGGAAATTACACTACAGAGGCTCCCGTCTGACCTGTGTCAGTGTATAAAATAGACCTAATTATTTTTGTTCGTCAGTGTATGTACATACCTTAACATTACCAAAAAGTCTAAAGAAATGCTAAATTATCATCTATGCTCTGTATAGGCACGCTTATCTGACCAGGGGCTCTATTTTTGAAACCGCTCGCAACAGGTGTCTTAAACTAGAACTAGTCTCACCAATTGAAATATCATTTGGCGGCAATACTAAATTCAACAACAGCACCCCGTCATTGGGTCGAATAAGTTTGTACACACGCCGTGTTACTAACGACTGTGTAACTATACAGGCGTTCAACGCTTGTTGATCAGTACTTGCAACTTTCATTCGGTGAAGCGAGCTCTCGGTGAACCAACCTATCGATTTAAGAGTTTTGGTTGGCGAACAGTGATTTCATGTACGATAATATCGGCCAAGGGTTATTCTGGCATGCACTCTGGACGTAGTTTTGTCCCTGTAGGGGCCTGCCTGAATAAAAGTGAATATTTTTAAAATTCTTTTATAATTTTAACTCACCCACAAATTTTAATACAAATAAAAACAACAGCGCTTCTATTGTTATAAATTTCTAAGCGCTCAACCGATTTATCGATTTATTATAGTATTTTATAGAATTTAAGACAATTCTTAATATTATTTCGTTTCAACTGTTGATATCGCTTCTCTGACTCACTATAGAAATGACGTTACTATCCACAACTATTATTTAACCGCGCCACCAAGCGCGATGAGCATCTCTTTGATGCAACAAAAGGTAACTTTTAATTGCCCGATTCCGACTGTGTGGCACTTGTTCCGCAGAAAGCCTTTGAGTTTACGCTTGGACTGTCCCACTTGAGTTTTTAAGGACCCAACATAACATTCGATGGATATTATTAGTACCTATTATTAAGTTTTTATCGTAATCATTTCTTTTTGAAAATTATCCTTTGGGCGAGGCTGGCTATTACCTATTGCATTACGACTGTTATCTTTATTGAAAAACGTTATAAATGAAATAAGAGCTCTTTGCCTACCCCTACAGGAAAAAAGCGTGACGTTATGTATGATTTACCTATCTAATAGCTAGAAAATAATTCTGTCTGTGGTAGGTACGTCTACGTTTGCAAGGATAGGGTTCAAATTCGGCTACTAATAGCCCGATTCATAAAGGCCAGAGCTAATCGAATCCTTCCGAAACTCAGTCAAGATGCTCAGTGAATAAAACAAGCTCAAGTCATGTACATAAGAAAAAAATCATAGAATCATAAGGAGGTAGCAAACTTTACAATCTATATACATACATACATACATAAAGCTCACGCCTGTGTCCCATAGGTAGGGGTAGGCAGAGACTATGGACCGCCACTTTGTTCTGTCCTAATACAACTCCCTAGCCTCGCATATATCCACAGCTCCTTTCATACATCTCCTTTTAATTTTACCACTTCGTACCCCAGCTTATTTGAGAACATTACTGATCAGTGAATGTTTTTCTGGGTCGTCCTCTTAAGGGCCGGTTTTTCAGATTCGCGCTATTTACCTCTTTCGTCGATTTTCTTTCTTCCACATTTTAATCTCCATGTGTTTAAATTGTAATTGACAGTTTTTCCCTACGACTTACATATACCGATTTAGAAATAAGCGAAAGCTCCAACAATGGGACCTTTTTGTAGCTCTCCTCTCTCCCACACCCCGCTAAACGCCAAGACTTTCAGAATATTTATTCCCTAGTACCTGAACTTAGTTCTTGCCCACGTACTCTGCAAGCGCTTCGGTGACCGCAATAAAGACGGCTGTATAACACATCGTACTATACTGTACCTAAATAATTATTTTGTCAACGTAGTAGTAATTACAGAAACCGATTCCAAATCATGGCACGTGTCAGTACATGTTATAGAATAATTAAGAGATCTCTCAGCCGTAGGGAATGCGTTCGCCCAATTTGATTCGATTCGGTCTCGAGTACCATTCTAATGGAGCTTCGCCGCGGGTTGAAACTGCATTGAATAGAAAACATGTACGTATGCATATTATATAGGTACTAAACTAGTTTGAGGGCAAATGTTGAACTTTTTTCTCGGAATCTTTTTACTAACGATTAATTTGTAAATTATTACGAGCGTTATTATAACACATATTGTGCTCAATGATTTTTAATAACAAGCGGTAAATGCTTATTTTTATAAAATAATTATAACGTTAATAAAATAAATATCAGTGTTCTTTATATATCTGGGGGTATAGTGTAGGTATGTGGATTAGTTAGAACAATAGACACTTTATGCCAGATTTATTTGCGGATAGTAACATTGGGAAGCGCGAGGGCGGTTGGGGTTGCAAGCAGTCACCCCTACCACGCGTATCGAATGGCTGCGCGTGCGACCCACTCCGGCTCACAATTTGCGGTGACAACCGTGTGGGCCTCTCAGATTTTTTCTCATATAATAGAATGATAAAGCCGGCCGATAATGATGGGGTACAGAGATACACGCAAATATTTTAGGGTTGAACTAACATGGTAATTGTTACGCTCGCTTCCGTATTGTAATGATGAGATTTTTTTGTGCGTCGTAGATGAAAGAAGTGTAATGTTTATTTATTTCTAGGCATAGAGTTGATTTGATAGGCACACACCTTATCCATGAATTATCGCTGATAATCACGATTATAATATTCCAAATCATTTAGCTTAAGTTAAAAACTAATGATTTTCAACACACACGTTAAACATTAATAGGGCCTGACATTTTTTGAAAATAAACTAAATTCTTCTAGGTAATTAGTGTCTTTAATAAGACCTTCTTGAAAATAAAATATCAAAATTTCAGGCAGTTCAGGATAAGTACTTTTACCTGAAATTATGGTGGTAAATATATGACCATTGTCCTACTCTCTACGCAACTATACGACTATATAATTGACAAAATATATGAAAATAACCCAATAGTACTTACACAAAAATCAAGAAAATTTTCGAAAACTGTTTATTTTTTAATCGATGACAGATCGAAGTATAGCCGGTATGAGAAAAGTAAAAGTATTAATGTGTCAAGTCATTTCACTACATTTTAGAGCAAACAAATGAATGGTGGTTAAAGCATAGGAATCTACAGATTCCAGGATTTCCGAGTAGGCACTGGTACCTACATCACTGCTACATACCTAAATACGGAGCAATTGTTACATTTTATTATCAAAGCCGTATCGAATGGCGATCCCTCGTGAGTAGTCCATTAGGCAGTCAATCATTCTGTCGTTGGGTTCCGGCGCGTCCCGCTAACCGGCCGGGCGTTGCGCCTGCGCTGCTAATTTGTCACGGACTCGGATCCAACTTGAGTATCTAATGACTACCCGTGAGAAGTATTTGACCCCTCAATTTTTGCTGATAGGTGAGGTAACATATTATCCAGTTGCGCAGTGACTACTACGGTACCTAATAAATAACTTAGTCCTTATTAACTTTTTAAGGTGATCCGTGTAAAACATAACTAATCACTGTTGAATCATCAATTAAGACAAATACGATTGTTTTAGTACAATTAATGTCGTATTTACTATTAATTTAGGCGGTCATAAACTTTGAAAAGGACCACTTTCTTTTAATATTTACTATCCTATAAAATGGAGGGTCTAAAACATAGAATGTATTAAATGTAAAATGTGTCAAAGACGTAAAATGTATTTAAAACATTTTAAGTTAAGTTAACCCTTCTCTAGCCATTTTATTGAACTACAAGTAATATGCTAATGGGTCAGACGGAGTCAATATCAATACAAACATTAAGATTACAAAACTATTCGTGCCTCGTGATCCCTCTAATCCGACCCCTAGCGAACTTTATCGCCCGAAACAGAGTTAACATAATAAATGGCTTAAATTTCTACACCCGTAATGAATACAGAGGGATACTGGATAAATCACAGTTGTGTCTCGTTTCGGACGGAGCTATTTACAAAAAGGTACAATTTATAAGCGACAAAAATTTGCGATAAAATGTTATCTGTAGCTGAATGCTGCAAACAAAAATATCAACGAGTATGAATATTATGAATGTAATTAAACGAGCTAGGTACATAAGTAAGTAGATCAAACTTTTTTTTCATTAAAGTGACTCAAGGGGTAACAAATATAGATAGAAGGCCATTTCAAAGAGCATATGAAAGAGTTATTCTTATTCTTTCATACTTTGAATTGAAATGAAGCAGTTTTGTGAATATAACAGAAGTTATCGTCTATTGACTATGATCTTTATTAATTATTAAATATTTATAAATAGGTTTACATTATATATTTTAGTTGTTATAGTATATGTATATGGTACATAGTATTCAATTGTAGTTAACTTAAAAGTTGCACAATACTAGATATTGATACCACCGCTCGTTAAATAGCTCATTTCGGACTATCCAAGGTAAGGTTAGCTGGAAGAAACCCATTGTGGGATAAGCCCGCCTTTGCAATGTATATTTATTTTCTTTTGTTATTGTTCTTTATGTAGTTATACGCAATAAACAGTTTACATACACACATACATATATGCATACATACATACATATTTATTCCCCCTTACCTACTATTCATAATTTTTATTAAATATGGTATACCTAAATCACGGATATTGATAGCGATGTAGGATGTAATATACCTGCCTGCCGTTTAGATATAGGTAAGTGGTATTCACCTACTTTATTATATTAATAAACATTTTCGGTTCAAGTCTCGACGTCTTTTATCACCTGAAACGTGGCCAAAGTCGCGAGTTCGAACTTGTAATTATTTCAATGTACTCGTGGGTATATACGTAACTTATAGACAGTCTCCAGCGTCAATAGAGACCTCTGGTAAGCTGAAAATTTGTACATCAATAATAACCTTCGTAGCTGGTGAGTAGCGTTTAAGCGATACCTACCCCGTGACACGCCGGCGCGCTTCGCTCGGGCCGCGCGCGGCACGCGTGCCCGCCGGATATGGTGCCTAGAGCGTGCGCCGGCGACTGCTTTCTGTTCAATGGAACGTACGGAGGCGCACTTAAAGTTTTTATAATCAACGAAACAAGGGGATTTCCATATATTGGGCAATAAGGCTCCAGAGATTACTTGAAATCAGGTTTGGTCGCTTTAAGTTGAACTTTTAACCATTTCTTTACCTATAGGGTTCTTACCCTTAATAAATTCATTTACCTACCCTAAATCTTTTAAGCCAAACTAA
Organism: Blastobasis adustella; assembly: GCA_907269095.1. Taxonomy (NCBI): domain Eukaryota; kingdom Metazoa; phylum Arthropoda; class Insecta; order Lepidoptera; family Blastobasidae; genus Blastobasis; species Blastobasis adustella. The sequence goes on from OU026114.1 coordinate 12,982,633, forward strand.
TTTCTCCTAAATCAATATAATTAACCATAACGTTTTTAGAAATTTCGGTCTCAAATCTAATTTATGCTACCGTTCTTAGAATATAGGTTTTAAAACTTTCGTGGTTATTCACAATATATTTATATCGCACATATTATCGGATTTATTACCACGGTTAGTATTTTTTTTTCATATTTAGATTTATCGGTAACATTATATACGTACCTAATGGAGAGATAGAGTAGATTGGCCTTTCCATTCTCGTCCTTCCTCGCGCCTCTTCGCCCGGACGCCTCGGGTGAGCAAAGCACGTTTTTTATACTGAGCCCGTGTGGAATGAGTATACCATAGATATTACCATACCTCCTTCATCTTATTACAGATTATTTCCTCCTTGTTATAGTGACAAATCCCCATAGACATAACAGACTAGACACAAATCACAAACATTCCCTGTTCGCTCACTCTACAATGATTATAAATCTGGCTATCCCGTTTTTTCATCTATTGGAATACGTTGACGGAAAATGACGCGCGCAAAGTTTTGAACGTTCGACATAGGTTCGACATGTAGCGGCCGCTTCTAACGACGTTTCTTTTGAAACATCGGTGTAAATTTTATAATTTCATAATAAAATTTAAATCAAACCATTTATAAGATTGTACTTTTTTGTGTAAGTTAGTGCACATTTATGTGAAAGCGCAAAGTATGGAAATACACATAGATTATCCTTTTATCGGTAAGTAAACATTTGTGGTCGCGGCGATCGGAAATCAATTTTAGAAATTGTGACAAAAATATGCATCGTAATAGTGTGAATTTGCAATAATTGAAATGCTTTACCTTATAACAACATGCCATTAGAGATAGATTTAAAATTATTGGCAAATTGAGCAATATTTCGGTGTCTAAATAAGTACGAAAATATTTTGATGCTAATAGGGTCGGACTTAGTATTTATTGTATAGAATTTTAATACTCAAATCTTGTAAATAGCGGTCCACAATTTTATATGACTTTTATATTTTAAATGTTTAGACATTTTATGAAACAACGGATTAATCGCGTATTTACGTTTATTTATATAAATATTTGATTTTCTAGGTTTCCTAAAGACCAGACATGGTGATGTCTGGGTTGCAAATTGGAAGTGTTGCGTTGTAAACATTTTGAAGAACAAGATAATAATTAGATGCAAGTCCCTTCTGTCCTGGTGCACCACCGTTATATGATTTTTTACTGAAAATAAAGAATATGCTGCCTGTTTAATATATTAATGCACCTATCCTTTTCATTATTATTATTTTATAATGACTATACCCTCTATCATCATATTCAATTTGTGAAGTCACATAGGCCAACCTGTGAACAATGAAGACGCTTCTAACGATAAGTAAGTAGGTACCTACTTAGTTTAGAAGTTTTGAGGCAACAAATAAACATGAATACCGGTCAAAATCATAATCCTTTTTGCAAAAGCAAGCACTGCCGATTCACGGTATGTAGGATCAAGAGATCGAAAAGACGGTGGTAGGTATCAGGGCGTGGGTTTGATTCACTAGACACCTTACCTTTTATTATAATGACAGTATTAAATTATAAGGACAAGTTTAAAAAAATTGCATAGCTGTCTGGAGCGAAATACAAGTCAGATTTGTTTGTGTTCGTTACGAGTAGGAAGTCGTAGCAAAATATAACTTATCTGCAAATGGGCTGCCTTGTTCCGTCCCTGCATTTGCATTAGTGTGTGTGTTATAGAGATGTGTGATATTTTGTCTCGTATTTAAACTCGAAATGTACTCTATGCTCATAGAGAAAAAATTTTATATACAGAAGCAGAGAGTACAATCCTAGTTGAAATATGAGACAAAATGTCACACATCTCTATAACACACACACTAATGCAAACGCAGGGACGGTACAAGGCAGCCCATCTGCAGATGTTATATTTTGCTACGACTTTCTACTAGTAACACACAAAATAACGCGTATTTCGCTCCTGACGACTTCGTAATTTTTTTAAACTTGTACTAATAATTTAATTTTGTCATTATAATAAAAGGTAAGGTGTCTAGTGAATCAAACCCACGCCCTGATACCTACCACCGTCTTTTCGATCTCTCGATTCTACATACCGTGAATCGGCAGTGCTTGCTTGCTTTTGCAAAAAAGAGGGTTATGATTTTGACTAGTATGAATGTTTATTTGTTGCCTCATAACTTCTAAACCAAGTAGGTACCTACTTACTTATCGTTAGAAGCGTCTTCATTGTTCACAGGTAGGCCTATGTGACTTCATAATAAATTGAATATGATGTCCTCTAGAGGACATAGTCATGAAAAAAAGAATAATAATGAAAAGGATAGGTACATTAATATATTAAACAGGCAGCATATTCTTTATTTTTAGTAAATATTCATAGAATGATGGTACACCAGGACAGAAGGGACTTGCATCTAATTATTATCTTGTTCTTTAAAATGTTTACAACGCAGCACTTCCAATTTGCAACCCAGACATCACCATGTCTGGTCTTTAGGAAACCTAGAAAAACAAATAAATGTAAATAAACGTAAATACGCGATTAATTCGTTGTTTCATAATTATTGTCCAGATATTACATTTAAAATGTCATTTAGGTATATTTTGTTTATGAAACCCTAATACATATAAAATTGTGGGCCGCTATTTACAAGATTTGAGTATTAAAATTCTATACAATAAATACTTAGTCCGACCCTGTTAGCATCAAAATATTTTCGTACCTATTTAGACACCGAAATATTGCTTAATTTGGCAATAATTTTAAATCTATCTTTAATGGCATATTGTTTTAAGGTAAAGCATTTCAATTATTGCAAATTCACACTATTACGATGCTTATTTTTATCACAATTTCTAAAATTGATTCCCGATCGCCGCGACCACGAATGAAATTACTTACCGATGAAAAGATAATCCATTTGTATGTCCATACTTTGCGCTTTCTCATAAATGTGCACTAAATTACACCGTCTTTTAAATGGTTTGATTTAAATTTTATTAGGAAATTATAAAATTTACACCGATGTTTCAAAAGAAACGTCAGGTCGTTAGGCCCTCGAGCAATATGTCGAACGTTCAAAACATTGCGCGCGTCATTGTCCGTGAACTTATTCCAATGTATGAAAAAACGGGATAGCAAGATTCATAATCATTGTAGAGCGAGCGACCAGGGAATATTTGTGATTTGTGTTTAGTCTGTTATGTCTGTGTCTCTGCTTCTGTATGTAAATTTTTTTTCTCTATGCAAATCCCAAGAAAGTTAAAAGCAAAGAAATTAAGGTTTGATCAAACCAACGCGTTCAGCTTTCCGAACGCGGTCGGGGCCGCGTTGGCGATTAGTTGTCTTCGCTTGTATTAGAGGCTATAAACCTCCACACACGAAGACAAGAACTCTAATTTTTGGGTACTAATATCTCTCTATTCTGTGTAATAAAATATCTTTGTACTAAGTAATAAAGCTCTTTCTCAGATCTTACTTCGACTGACCCGCTAACGGTGTCGCTCTTGTTGACAAAAAATTTACATTTGTAAAATTGACACACTTAATTCCAGTTTTGACCAACGGGTCAGATAAGTTTATAGCACTGTATAAACTTATTTTCGGAAGGTGAACGTAGACTGGACCACAGAGTTTCTATACTATGGCAAACTATAGTATTATAAGTATGGACTGGACTAAACACGCAGATCGCATGTCGCGTTGGTGTGGCTTTCGTTGCCGTTGGTTTCGGAACCGTTGTTGCCGCGACCGCGGACGCAGAGTGAACGCATTGATTTGACCGAGGCTTTATATAGAAAAAATACTTGTGAAAATCTTCTTTTTTATTAAAAAGAAAAGTATTTGTAATATCTTGTCATTGTCAGTGCCTTTTGAGATTTTTCTTATTTACACATTTTATAGTGAAACATACATTTTAAATGGAGTAGAGCGAATAGCTTCTGTTTAGATTTGTTTATAATGTGATTGTTTTTCATTCAATAACATTTAATTTTCATAATATTTAGTTCAATGAAATAATCAGTCTTGAGAACAAACTTTCATAAATTTTCGTATAATGGCAAATCAAGATTATTATTATGAGTGGCTCGCATTTAAAAGTAAAATTAAAGTAGCGCTAGAAGATGATAAGGTAATTCAACATTACGCTAAAAAGTTCATCTGTATATCCCCACAAGGAAAATGCGTTGAAACAGTCGCTCGGGTTTATTGCAAATATTGTGAGATATTTAACAAAATGTGCCTTATACATGATCAAACTGCTCAACCGCAGCGGCAAGCTGCTATTAAAAAAGTGATTGATGCGTTAACTTGTCGCCTATATGAAATAAAGGAAGCTTTAGAAGAAGTTGAAGTGTTTCAATATACTTACCCAGAAAATGCTTTACAACAGATGTTTATGATACCACAAGATATAGAAGTTATGTGTCCATTTTTTTACCCATTTGAAATGCGTGAAAAAGAATTACAATATATAGTGGATGAAATACTTTCTGGAAATCGTTTGGGAGACCCTCCGCCAACTGCGTCAGAGATAGCACTCCAAGAAGAGGAGCGTTTAGAAGCAGAACGTATTAAACAAGAAGAAATAGAAGCTGAAACTCGCAAAAGACTAGCATTGGGTGAGGAGCTCTCGGTTTCAGAAGCTGAAGTACAGTTGTCCCCTGAAGAAGCAGAAAGATTGAGATTGCAAGCAGAGCATGATAATCACGTATTGCAAATACAAAGAATGGAAAGAATGCGTACAGTCATTAGAGAAAAGACCAGAAAACATAACAAAGATGTTGCTATATATTTGGATCTTGCTGGTCTTAAAAAACCTCAAGCTAGAGAAACCATAAGGTTAAAAGCGGCACAGTATATATGTACAATGTACAGGCGTTTCATTGAAATTAAAAGAGAACATATTCGCGATCTGAGACTAAAAGAAAAGTTGGGAATGGTAATTCCTTCCTACGCACCTCCTTCTGCGAAAATAGAATTAGAAAAAGTACGGAAACTCCGCAGGCAGTATCGACATAATTATGTACAGAAATGGTTAGAAGCTCATATAAAAGAGAAGACTAAAGTCTTCAGGTTAAGAAAAGATCAAATAATGGAAGATATATCTGACGAGATCAGAGATTGGTTTCGTGAATGGTATAAAGTATGTAAAGTTTTTGATGAGTTTCCGTACCCGGGCGAAGGTGGTTCTATTTTAATAGTACAGGGTCAAACATTATCTACAGCAGAATTTCTGGTATGGCGAGAAGCAGAAATAAAAAGACTTAAAAAAGACGCGGCGAATCCAAAAACTAAAGAAGATATAAAAGCAGAAAAAATGGCAGCCAGGGAAGAGCAAAAACGAAGAGAGTTTATGATAAGACAGGCACATCTGAAATTTATGGTAGACTACAGAAAACAGAGACTGAATCCAGAGGATGATCCGGGTCCATATATTACGGAAGGTACAGAACTTAACGCAGTACTAGAGGCATGGGAAGCCTATGAAAATGTGTGGCGCGATATTGATAGAGCCGATGCTGCTATAGAAGCTGTTAAAGGACATATAATGGATATTGTGACTGAAGACACATACAGAGATGTACATTTGGAGCTGCGTCCTATCGTTGATGAAATGATGAGACTTGAATTAGCATCGCTGAAAGCTGCATTGAAAGCTGAATGTGAACGATGCGGTGTAGAGATTTCGATAACTCAAAAAAGGCGCAAGCCAAGGAAACCGCGACATCCCAAGCCAGAAAAAATTCCACCAGAGCAATTGTTTCAGGTATTGGTAGATAATGGTATTGTAAGAAAGTATCCTCGTGTGACATTGGATGATTACTGGGGTGAAAAAAACTACGGCGCTGCAGACGGGAGGGCTATTCTTTGGACACCAAAATTTCCTCCAGCATGTATTGGCGATGTAGTAGAACAAGTAAGGCTTCGGTGTTTATTGCCTATTTGTAGTTCATGTCCTAATGTGGAAAAAACTCAACTTCTTGTAGGCCCGAAGTGTAGCGGAAAAAAGACTTTAGCGTACGCTGTAGCCACCGAAACAAATTCAATTTTAATAGATCTTTCGCCGATGAACGTTTATGATAAATTTCCTGGGAAAGAGTTAAAAACTATGTACATGCTTGTCCAGAAAATAGCTAGAATAATGCAGCCGACTGTAATACTTGTCGAAAATGCCGATAAATTATATTATAAGAAGGTTCCAAAGGAGGACATTGATTTTGACCCAAAACGCATTGCAAATGATTTCGTTAAAGAAATCTTAAAACCGTTAAAAAAGGAGAAGATCTTAGTAATAGGAACTGCAGCGCAACCCTGGCTGGCTCATCCAGGTCAGATGAAAAAAGCATTTCCTTCAGTTATACTTATACCGCAAACTGATTACGCAAGCATTTCCTTCATACTAACTAAAATGTTAATGACTTATCATGGAATCAATCGTGAATTTGATGTACACAGCGCAGCACAGGTTTTAAGGGGATATGATATAGAATCCATCAAGCGAGCTGTTAGGAATGTATTGCACGGCGGTCGACTCGCTCAACTGTCATTCAATCCCTTAAAGCCAATAGAACTAGTAAATGCTGTTTTTAAAGATAACGAGGCTGTATGTACTGACAGGCAGGACAGTGATATGTTTTGGCAGTGGTACTTATCTTACACACACTGGGGACAGAAACTAGCCGTCTTGATGAATATGATAGATGTACAATTAGAATTTAAAGCCAAACTTGACAAAAAGAAAAAAGGGAAGAAAAAATGAAAGTTCCTAGTCTGAATTTGAAATCGTAACTGATGCAGGTTGCTGATATAAACTCATACAGTAATTGTTATTTGTTAATCACGTAGATTTAAATTACTTGGTTAATTATTGATTTCGGGTTATATAAATGTATGTCGAAATAAGAGAACGTTTTCAAAGTGCAATACTTTTTCTTTGGTCCTTCATTCATTGGTTCAGCTCACTTTAATGGGACGGACACGTGATTGAGCTTTATATATCCCTTTACCCCGTCTGGTGGACTCTCTGTTCGTTTGTCACTGCGTAGCATAAAAAGAATCAATCGTGAACCCAAGAGTGATGCTTGTGAAACAAGCTGATTAGGCTGTCCGTTTATGGATTCCCTGATTAGGTATTCAGATCTTATATTCCATACGAGGAAAATTCCTAACGCTCTTTGCAGATTTCACGGCGTGCGTTCCGGCTTGTTTTTCAGAATTATTATCTGTTTTACAACAATATTACGTCCATAGTTTTACTAGTAAAATGGATGCCTGAAATAAATCAGTCTTCGACAGCACAGTAAAAAACATCCTATTTATCGTTTAGCGATTAGAGATGGTTTTTATACTAAAATTATACCAATATTGTTCTAATGTTCTAATAGGAGCGTCGGTGGCCGAGCGGTTACAGTATCCGACTCGTAAGCCAGAGGTCCCGGGTTCGAATCCCGCTCCGGCCATGTACCAATGACTGTTTTCTGAGTTATGTACATTAGTTTAATACTAACCGATGCTCTTACGGTGAGGGAAAACATCGTGATGAAACCTGCACATTCAGGCGACTGTATGTGTAACCATGATCCAATCTGGTCAGGTTCCCCTGGTAACAGGGTCATGGAGGTCAGATGGCAGTCGCTCCACTGTAATTACTTGACCTGCCAAATCCTGGATCATGGTCAAAGGCGGACCCCGGGCTCTCGTTCTCGAGAGCACAACCGGGACATTAACGCCAAGATGATGATGTTCTAATCGCTATACTCGATCCGTAAGATTTTTATTTCAGGTGCAGCGGTATGACGCCTTCTGTGAAGCCACCCCCTGGGCACTGGGCACTGGGCGTGCAAGTGGGCGGTGGTAACCGGGCTTAATCTGCCTCAGGTCCACCCAGAGAACATTTGTTCCAAACATGCTTTGGTCTCCGTCCGCACAGTTGAGCTATTTTTTGGGGCAAGAGGCCATGGTTGCTTGTTTGAATTAAGGTAATTACCAAAACTCAGGCGTATTTGTTTTCCGACAAATGGAGTCTATTCCATCTAATTAAGACTTTCCGGAATGTACCAGTAAAATGACAACCTACCAATGTCAACTTATATAATACTATATCAAACCCAAGTCCGATCCTGCATGATGGAGTACTGCTACTACCTCTGAGATGGATTGACCAAATTTGGATTCGGTGGAAAATGTGCAAAGAGGATTATCTGTCACCCACAATTCATTGACTATGAGCCTCGAGCGAGCATCGGCGTAGGGTTTCGCGTCTGTTTGTCTTCTAGAGTTGCACGATTTCATTCCATCGGTCCCGTTCCGTCATCGGGAAGCGTGATCCGGGTGGACGTTTCATCCTGACCTATGTGGTGGATCTTCCAGCTATCCGCACAAACCGCTTTGGTTCGACTTTTATAATGCGTAGGGAGGAACCCATGAATTAAGTCTGCTGCCCCAATAGAACAATAGAAATATACATGTTCCTTGCGAGTGGACACCTTTAATGCTAGATTAGGCTGTTCTTAGGCATGCTCCATTTTCGGTCTCATCGTCACTTACCAGATGAGATGGCGGCCAAATGCCTGGCTTTCTTTTACTAGTAGGTATTATAAATGCACCACAGTTGAAAAAATGTAATTGTTCAGGAGACATGATTTAGTGAAATTGTGAAATGGGACATATTACCTGCGAGTATGTTCCCTGATCATTATAATTTTTAAGACTAGAGTGATTAGCTGTTCCTAAAGAGGCATGCTCCATCTTCGGCCGCATTGTCACTTACCACCTGGTGTGATAACGGACAACTGCCTGGCTAGTTGAAATAAGAAATGAATTAATATTAGTAGTAGACATTGGTAATAGCACGATAGAATTGACTTTGCTGTGGCGTAATAACTGCGATATTCCTTGACAGATGATCAGACAGCTCACCTGATGGTAAGCGGTAACTATCATCCATAACATTTATAATACATGAATTTAACTTGCAGGCAACAAAAATACAGAACCTTAGATGCATTGTTACTTTGAGGACTAAGATACCTGTAATTGCGCTGGCTACCTTATATTTCAAATCAGTACACAACAATGCAAGTATTGTTGCTTGGCGGCAGAAATAGATAAGACGGTGATACTCCTCAGGCTTGACAGAGTCCTACCACCTGAAATGGTGAGAGGAACTATTGTTTGGTTCACATGATTTTCTCGTGCTCTTTTCTACTTTTCTAGTCTTCAAATGTTGATTGCATTTGCATGGCATAATGATAGTTTTGGTGTTACAGCATTGAGTGTATACATTTTATTCCAAAAGAAAGCCGCAATTAGGTACCATTGAAATTAATTTTTTTCTAGATTAGACTATGTCCTTGAAGTAAACTACATGATGGGTGGTCACAGACTGATTTATTATCAAATTAATTCTACCTATTCTACACCTTACCTAATGCGCTGATTACATTTGACTAAATTTAGTCAAATGTAATCAGCGCATAAGCATAATTGAAATAGGAAGCGGTCTGCCCGTATGTCAGAAGCCTTCCCCGTATTTTTATTTTTTTCTTTGTAGTAGCCCGCCGGGCGTCGTCGTTGTCGGACCTGTTGTGTGGTTTGTACCGAATTCCACAAAATGAAGATTAGGATGTAGGACAATTTCATAATTGATTTTGTTTTTGAAATACTCAAATTTACCTGTTGTTTATATTCTCGAGGGAAAACCATTTGAAATCCAGTCCACGGCGAGAATCGTCTTCAATTGAGTCCCTCCCATGCTTAAAAAGACAAAGCCATTTATAAATTATGGTTTAACCAGGAGCATGATGATGATGATGGCCTGGTAGATTTCGGCTACGGCGACTGCATCCGTTGTTATTGTCGTTAGTGTGCTCGCAAGTGGGTTACGTAGCCAATCCTTTTGATACATTTTCTTGCACATTGCGGGCATGTGAGCACACCGTTCTCATAGTTATAATTGATCATTGCCTGTGGTCGGGCATTCAATTCGTCACTTTTATCGAAGCCAGTACACCGTTGAGCTACGAAGTCATGGAATTTGGATGTAACCAACCCTGGTTACATCCAAATCCTGGAGGACCCCCTCCACTCCGGTATTTTGGAAGCTTGGTCCTCACACCGAGTGGGATCTATGGCGCACTTCTTCATATGGCGCTACAGCTAACATTTCTGGAACAATTGTTTGAGGTGTTTTTCTTTATTTAGACACTTTGTGACGGCGAGATTTAAAATGTTCTCCATAGTGGATGATTTCTTCCCGATTGACTTGTTTGCTCGTTGATAACTCAAAGGTTAATGAGCCGATTAAGCTGGAATTTGGTATATATTAGGTTAGGTAGTCACTCAATTAGTGATTACCTGGAAGAGCAACCACACCCCCGCCAGCCCATGCATTCAACTTTTTGACCGCCCAATAAACTATATTACTGCATTATTATGTTACTTAAAACAAAAGAGTGAAAAAATTAAATGTAAAAGATTCAGTGGAAGTGATAGTGAGTAAAATGAAGTTTATAAACAGATTGGCCGTCCATAGTCTCTGCCTACGCCACCTGTGGGACAAAGCCGTGAGTTTATATATGTGTATGTATTTGCCTTTTTTTCCATATTAAAAGATGTGTATTTTGCGATTACTTTGTAACTTTTCTCGTTATCGCCATCTCGCTGTATTCTCGTAACCAGATCTGCCAAATCCTGAATCACGGTCAGCTTGCATCCCGGGACCTCGAGGGCGAGAGCACAATGGGGATATTGACGCCAAGTACATTGTTGTATTATCTTTTATTAATGCTCCTTACATACGTACGTGGGCTAAACGGCGAGAAGTGACGGTTGTCATTGGGTGTGAAAATACTTATATGTTTTCAGGATTGCTTTGTGGTGTCCGGCAGATTAGAATTCCACCTTACCCTACCCTGACCTTAATTAACTATCATATTTAACAGCTAGGGCCTTTAGCTATTCTCAAGGTATCTATTGGCTTTGTTAGGCAGTTCTATCGATTACTTATTACCTAGTAACGCGCTGTGAGAATTGTCGACGATACCATGCTCACTATATACCTATTAAAATTTATTATTTGACTATTGAGCCGCTAAGAGAAGAGGAATCGCAGGGAGTTCATCCTCACACCTCGAAACCAAATTTGTGGTGAACCGTGCTGTTCCAATGGAACTTTCTCCCACGCAAACTAAGTTTGTGAAATGACTAGCTCCCTGGAGAGATTTTTTCTGGAGAATACAACACGGAGTTCTTCAAGAAATGGGTTAAAAGGTTTTTACAGGGTCGGCACAACGTGGGTGATATATATCACTGGTATTGCAAAACTACGGTATTTGCTCACCATCTAAGCCCGCAAGCTTGTTTGTAGTGATATAAAAAAATTACTTGGTATTTAAAATAATAATATACTTAAATAAAAGCTTGATTATGCTTGTATAATAAAAACACCGTAATGACCGCAAGATAGACTACAATAGGACAGTGGCGCCGCCCTAAAACTGTGGCTATTTCTGTGTTCGCCTCTATTACGGGTACGCTAATCTTGATGTATTGTAGTGTGACTGCACGGTGACAGATGGCGTTCTTTGACTACAGCTGCAAAAAAACTACGTTGATTCTCTAGTTGCTGTATAGATGGCACCACTAAGTTTAGATAAGGCTTGAGGAATATATCGTTCCATAATTTGAAATAATAATATTTTTGTAATTTGAAACATACAAACTTTTAATTTAAACATCTTGTCGACGCACCTACATTTCTGCATTTATTATACGTGATACCGCGGCTTGAAGGTTTGCCGAGTAATATTGAGAACTGCATCACCGTTCATTATGCGGTATACATTTTTAATCTCAATTTTTCAATGATTTATTGTGTAACATAATAACATGGTTATTTATATTCTGCTCTAGTTGCTCTACCACCGAGAGGCGCTAAGGCGCAGATACGTAGTTAAGTTCTTCTATATTTTCATTTAAGATTAATACCAATTTGCAATTATAAGGTGCATTCGGAAACACTAGGGAACTAGGTACACAATTCGTCCGTCACCACTGCGGGGCGGGCAATAACATGAATTAGCCAAACACTAGATGGGGGTCGTGTCGATAGATTCCGTGTTAGTTATCGACTTAACTTGTACTTAGGTACATATAATGAGTTTAATGAGTCGATTTAGAACTATTATTTAGATAGTACCTATCTATAATTGGAGACTTGAAAACTTAGTAATTCCATTGGTATTTATTTAGAAGCTCCTGATTTAGCTATCCAACGTTTAAATAATATTTAAGCTTTTGACTTTTACCCCCTTCTCTATATGCCAGACTCAATAACAGGCAACAGCCTAGTATGAGTCTCCTCCACATTAGTGCAGGGTATTGCCATTATCTCTATGATTGGCTGGAGGGATGGAGTACGCAATGTTGAAAATAGTCAACAGTTAACTCAACATAGATAGATGGTCAGCCTCTATGACATTACTCAACTATAGCAACACCCGTCAGTGGATGGGCTTGGTGCTATTATATTAGAGCTAGTTTTTTCGTCACTGACTCGCCGAGCAATCTAAAGGTGCCAGTGAAGAGAAATCTGAAACGAAATAGGCGATTTCTATTATAGAATAGTAAATAATAACTGCATTTCATTTTTTTTATAACTATCTTACCCAACCGGGATTCGAACCCGGAACCCGGATATGTAGTCATTTCTGTCCAATATTTAAATAAGTTTTCTTAGCTAAACATGTGACTTCTTCTTGGCGTATCAGTGACAAACAATTACTTAACTAATACTTATAATGTAGTCGACCATAATCCATAGATTAACATGATCCTAAAGATTTACTAACAAAACAATTTTAAATTTAGACCGGGTTCGATTCCCGGTTGTATAATAGTGTTATAACAGTATTCAATTCAATTCATTTATTTGATAAACATAAATTGACACGTCAAATGTTATTAAATTCTTAAGTAGTCATTATTCTTAAAATAATGTTACAACAGAAAAAAAAATCACAATCTTAATGTCATAAGATCAGTACACCGAATAACGTATTTTGTCCAAGGGAGTTAATAAAGTTAGTATATTGTGATACAAGTGTGTGGTCATTATAATCGAGGCGGTAAATGCACACGCGTTTTATATATATAGAGGAAAAAATATACCCATATTGTTATAATTACTAACAAAGCGAAAACATAACAAAATATGTTTACGAAAATGACGCGCAGTTTTCTATTTATTCGCGCGAAGGTTCCAAGGGCGCAAAAAAAAAAATCAACGTACCAGCCATTATTAAATATTTAATAAACCGAATGTTTTCGTATTTTCTATATATAATAGGACCACGATAAGTCCGTATTGACTGACTGTAGCAAAAATTATAAAGTGTGTATATGGCAATAATATAGGGATAATCTGTCCTTATCAGATCTTGTCAGTCCTTCTTGTAAACATTTAGTTATTTGGTCACTATTAGCTTGCACTTGTACTTTTAGTTTGTCTAAAATATTAATCATACTCCCGCACTTCCTTTTTAATTATTTTGCCCATTATTTAATAATATTTTTCATAACTCATTAAAATAAACAATCTCACAGAAATCTAATTGTTTGTTATGACTTATATGAATGACGTTCTATGACGTTTAAAAACTTGCCATACAGAGATTTTTATTTTATTTATAAATAAGCGATTCGGAGTTAGCGTGGTCTTATTATAACTTATTCAGAATTATAAATAATTTGATAACATAAACATTCAGTTTATCTATCATAATTATGGAACTATAATTGATGTATTCATGAAAGTCTGTAGGTACTACTATTTTTAACTCTTTATTAATAAAACTCTAGTTAATCCTAAAATAAACTGTATAGATTTATGAGTGTTACCCGATTACATTTTAAATGCTTGGTGTACATACAGTAAGATACAAACTTTACTTATATGGACGCATAAATGCGAAATAGTAAAGTAAAAAGCACGCGTACGTAATATCTTGAATAATGTGCTTAAAAGTGATACAATAACATCCAAGTTACGAGTAAGTGGGGTGTAAAAATATTTAACGCATTTATTATTCATTCTAAAGTCGGCCTCGTGTTTCCTAACAACAAATTACGCTATCTCTCTAGTCCGGATTTCTCCTCACTGACCCATTTAGATTTCCCAGTCAACAGTAACAGTAACATGATGCTCTATGAGCTAGAAAAGCTTCGGTCGATCAGGAGCGGGACAAAAGCTGACAAGAGCAGCGTATCAGCCGTGGAGTAAGGAGAATGGAGCACCAACCCTCGCACCACATGCAGGTGGCAGTTAGCTAACCCTACATAGCTAGCAAAATGATCTCCACTTAAATACTTTCAACGTAGCTACTGGAACGGTACCCGCATCATACTTTGTAAAGACCGATGGCATGTCTGTTTACAGTTATTTTACTGGTACAAGCTAAACGTTTGCAATATTTTGCAATTTGCTACTTTAAGGTACAGATTCCTGAAAATCCTAAAATACATTTTTTAACACACTAGCGATCCGCCCCGGCATCACACGGGTGTAACATGGAAAAAAAAACATGTGAAAAATTTAATGTAAGGTTTTTCCGTTTCGTGCTTTAGGAGGAGTTAGCGGATATACAGATAGATAGACGCGGACTTTATTTTCTTCTATATATGGAGTCTTGCCGGGTTATTTATAAAAATGAGCACTTTAACCTTGGTAGGTTAATCATGTACTAATCTGCATGCGGATAAGTTATAAATTGATAACTTATTCCCTACGCGAAATTGCAGGTCTGAAATTTTTATTTTCCTAATTTTAATGATTTATCGATATGCTGCAGCACAGCGAGGCGTCTCTAATCACCGAAAGTGGGTCGTAGATAGGTGCTTACTGAACAATGGTCGGGTGTCGACTGAACCCACTACCGCTGGCTTCACCTCTCCGGACGCCGCTGTCTCCGCTCCCCGCCGCCATTTCCGGCGGGGGGCCGCGGGCGCGGGCCGGGGCGCTTCCGCCGACTGCCGACGCCGCAACTACAATGGACCCTTTATATCTTCCTACCGCTAATCTAGTAGCTGATAATATGATTAGTTGGCGCCTCGCCGCTTGGTACATACAAATGATTTTAGATTCTGTTCATGCATTCCTTAATCACCAGTGATATTTTTTGTCATTCAAACAAAAGCTTATGTGTAACGATTGATGAAATTATCGCGGTCTAAAGTTTTATTAAACGGTACTAGGTACGCTAAGAGTTTCATTTATTTTAAGTATTAAAAGCCCTTTGAGTTTTGTAACCGTCAGGTTAGCACGGTAGAATGTTCTACGGCGTAGCACCGCGCGTAGCATAGGTGTAGGTGAACAAACAGAAAGCTACACAGGGGGTAAAACCAAAAAAATGCGTTTTGTTCTGTTCAGCGCCTGTGTAGTATTTTATTTGTTTGACTGTGTCTACACAAAAAAAATGATTTGAGAAGGGATGTACGCTGTTATCTACATCTCGAAATAACAAGCCAGCATACGCCTACACGCACGCTACGGGTTTTGGGATAGAATTTCAGATAGCTAACATCAGCATGGTGTCAATAAATAATGTTTTATAAGTATGCATAGATTTGGCAGCACTTTCCCTTCTATCACTATAGCATCTTCTTAGTTTTCCATTATAAAATGTGTCAGGAAGGCTGCCATCATAGAGTAGGGTAATACTAGGAGTAGAAATTGCTACTATTGCATAATGTGTAACAACATTTATTATTTACGGGTAATTAATTGGGATAACAAGTTGTCAATAAAAAGAAACAAAGAGTTATTACCTCTACCAAATGCTACGACACGATAAATATTGAACTTTGAATACAGCACTGTTACAGGCAGAGTTTGCGGTGGCATCGTAATTCATGTTTTGGAGGTGTGCTTTAGAAGCAAAGCCCCGAGTTAAAGTAATGGTGGCAAGGCACAAGGGCGCGAGTAGCTCAGTTGGCTCCGCTCTACGACGCGCTAGCTGCCGCTTATCTACAAACTGCTAAAGTCCTGGAAAACAATGAGAACCCGTATTCGTGTTCACTGATCTATCCAACAGGATCGTAGCCACGGGGATTATACCAAACTGATTAGTGGTCGGGCTACGATAAAAAAATCGCAGATCGATGTACAAAATAGCCATTAGCAGTACACGGGTACTTCATTAAAACAATCATTTAAAGCGGTAGTTCTTAAAAATAGTCCCATGGGGGAGCAGTGATGACGTCATAAATTTTTGTATAAGATTTGAATTTTTTTTTAGAAACGTGTTTGATTTTAAATGAATTGAAGGAAATAGGAGAATCGGAATAGGAAGCGTTTGAGCATAAATCTAACATAGATAACCGTATCATAAAATACAATAATACTGCAGTACGATAAGTTAAAAAAAATCTGAGAAAATTGTTATTATTTTTTAAATCGCCTTTCTAACGTTAGATATGAGTATATTAAGAGACATTAGGCGTACATTTGGTGACAAATTTACTAAGCCGTCTCCTACCTGGAGGAGCCCAAACTTGGTATGTATTGAACATATTTCTTGGTTTTTAGAAAACATGTGGCCCAGCTGTGACGGTTTATTATATTTTTAAAACCGACTCATGAAGCCCTTTCATTTGATACCAAAAACGATAAATTACCTAAAAAAAAATTTTCAAATTCCTTACAAGAAGTTGATGGCGTCATTACTGCTGAATATTTTTAGGAACTACCGCTCAAAATGATTGTTTTAACCTAAAGTACCCGTGTACCAAACGGCTACCCTGTACATCGATTTGCGGTTCATCAATATTTGCATTGTACACCATCCACTAGATGCGTGGCGCGTAAACTTACACTTATCTTCGAACGTATCATAGACCAAAACTCCGCCAGAATGCTCCATGTATATGCTACAGGCCGGGCTACAGCACCATGGACCCAATCATTGTCCTGAGAAATATTCACGACGGCTTTGCAGTAGAAATCAACCTCATCATCATCAGCCTATACTAATCCACTGCTGGACATAGGCCTCCCCCAATGAGCGCCAGTGCACCCTGTCCTCAGCTTGTCGCATCCAGCATCCACCCGTATCCCATACTACGCTTGCCGACTCGCGGCTCCACTCAATAACCGTTTACCCCATCGGTGGTCAGTTCGTCGGCACTTCCCATTACCACTTCAGCCTACTGCCAATCAACCTCGCCATTTTGCATTTCCTGGGGCCTTTGACAATGTTCCTCGTGAGGTAATCTGATGGGCGCTAAGGTTGAAATCTGTGCCCGAGGCGTACGCCATCGCTGAGGCCGTTGTCAAAATCATCGTAAGCCATACTAATCCCTTCTCGAGTACCGTTGGTATTTATAGGAGCCACGGTGAACACGTAGAAGGAAATGCTAGAAAACGGGGGTTTAAATGAGGCTCTCCTACGCTCGCGCTGGTTTGGTTACGTGCTGCGAGCCTGCTCTGCATGGCGAAATAGGTATAGGTACATATTGACCTATGTATCTATAAATTCAAATTTTAAATGTTAATTGAAAACTAAATTATTTATCTGTGAGATAATTTTAAAGCTACCTAACTTTTAAGCTTTTTACACTGAGATATCATTATGGAGATGTTTCACTGCCGCCGCTGGATATCTGGCAATCGTATATTTGTAACATAAACCACTTTATAACCTAATTTAATACAAAAACGATTGGGTCCGCGAAGTCATCATTAAAGAGGAAAGTTTAATACAAAATTAATTCTAATACTATTTCAGGACAATGACTCCCGTATTTAGTGATTAATGAAAATTAATTGAGTAAATTTATGTTACTTTTATTATTATGAGCCACAATGGCAACAATTTTGAGACTTGTCAATTTTCAAGTTGTCAACCCCAGCTGTAAATTAAAAACGAATATGCTAAAGATAACAGTGATTTCATGACTAAAACAGTAAAATTTTAACATAATCATTACAAATGTACTTATATAATTATGACACTGTTTCTTTTGAATAATAAAATTGCACGTATTTTTTTACATCCTACCTTTCAATGTGAGGTCAAACAATGCATTTAATAAGATTTTAATAATGTATTAAGCAAAATGTGGTCCATGGCAAGTCAAAAATTTAATTAAATGGTTCCTCATCGCTAAAAGGCCAAGAACCACTGCTTTAGAGTAAAAAATAACCGCACAAAATACTACGTACAACCTATATAAAAGGTAGGGATAACAGGAAGTCGAAAGAGAATTTCAAATGAAACATATAATCTGCCGTCAATAATCATGTTTCAATATTCTGGGAGGAAAAGTTGTCTGCGAAGCAAGGTTCTGTAGGTGGAATTTGTCGCGCAATACGCGTAGTTATCGAATCATATTGATGGTTCCGACTAATTCGAAGCTCGCAAACCGCCCCCCGCGCCGCCTCCTCCCGCCCCTCGACTCTAAGCTCATTTCCTGTGCACCGCCTGGTTGTATTAATTTTAAATTAAGTGTGGATAAAGCCAGCGCGGCAGCGGCGTCCCGCTGTTGCCGGTCGAGACGTGGGTATTATGTAAATGTAAACATTGCCATACATAGGTTAGGAGTTATAGTAGCCGCAGCTGTATGAATGGTCAATCATCTGTAATTTATCTGTTACCAATATATAATTTATATCTAAATGTGTATGTTCCCGTTTTTATGCCATGACTCGCTCACCAGCGGAGCAACGCAACCTGCCTCCTGCTCCAGGGCTTGGCCTTTTTTATCTTTAGGTTAGTTCTTTATTGTACACAGTTAGTTAGTTTAGGGTTTTGTTTTATTTTTATGTTTGACATAGGTATTTTGAGGTTAATTATACAAAATACCGTTTAATTCGCTCATTTGAGTCCTCACACCTTGGAACCAAATTGGTCGCAAACTGTGCGGTTCCAAAGCAAATTTATTCCACGCATACTAAGGTTGTGAAATGAGCTCTCTGGATAGGTTTCCCCTGGAGAGTACAACATGGAATTCTTCACGAAAGCGGTAAAAAGGTTTTTACGGGGTCGGTAGAACGTGAGTGATACCCCTGGTATTGCAAACGTCCAAAGGGTGCGGTAACTCCTTACCATCAGGCAGGCCGTAAACTGCCACCTTAATGGTAAAAAGAAACTTTGTTTCTAGAGTTATAGGTACCAACTTCAACCGGAACTGACGCCTAGATGGTGATGATGGTTCCACGAAGATGAATGAACCTTTATCTTACGTACGTTATGTATGACTAAAAACAACCAACAACAAAATTACGTAGGTAACCGAAAGCCGTTTAGCGCGTATCCTGTACTGGTACTAGTACTGAAATCAAAATAAAATTCCGTCGGTTCACTATTATGAAGGGAAGTGAATAAGAAGAAAATTGAGAAAGGTTTTAATCCAGTTCCACCGTACAGCGGCGGCGGCAACGCGCGGGGCGGCAACGCGCGCCGGAAGCGCACGGAGCGGCAGCGTCGCCCCCGCATCGATCACGGCGAGGCGGACTCGCACACCGCCAAATTGCCCCTATCTACGCCCCACTCACACGCCGGCGTAGTTTCTTAACGCCTCCTCGTGTCAGAGGTTACACTCATCAAATTCGCCCGCCGCATCTACCTGCCCTGCCTGAGTCTAATATTTTTACGTCGCCTCCCGCCAGGAGCCGGTGCCATTGAATGTTTTGGAGTTCCAAGTGAAGCCATGTGGTTCTGTACTTAAATGTAGAATGTGGTGTATATATAGGTAGGTATACCTACCGATAGATATAACGTCACACCTATTTCCCTTAGAGGTAAGGAAAGAGACCACGTTGCCTCATTTGCTACGGTCCTGAAAAATATTTAGTCTAATCGCTTATTACGTGCGCTTTTTGTTTAGGTACGTTGCCGCACTCGTGTTGGCTAGAGCGGACGCTCCCTAGAGGCTAGAGGCCAACCTTCTGACTGTGTCGATTTAAGTTAGTCGTGGCTTGTAGCTATCCATCAATGAAATAATTTAATTTTCACTTTCACATTAGAAATATACGTACTGTACTGGTTGATTAGAAATTGCAAAAAAAAACTACCCACATCTAACCTTAAAACTACCCTACATCCCAAAACCAAAAGAATTTATTTTTATTTCATTCCTAAAAAACATCATGTTTGTTGATGAATTTATGATGCTAATGATCACGGCGAGACATGTGAAATTGTAAGTGGTAAGTGGTGATCGGGTGGGTAATCCCATTTCGGAGAATTGGCAGTAATCCCATCGCGAATAAACAACCTATCCCAATTCTAGACAGTAGCGTTTCCTAAAATAGCTATATTACATTATCAGACTTCTACATAAACTGCCATAACTTTTTTGTATCTGTAGATTATTTTCTGCTCTTTTTAAAACACGATCAACACCATTCGTTATCAACCCATATTAAATTTTGTCTGAAAGGAAAATCGAATGCTGTCTGTAAAGGGGAAGCAATTTCATTTTTATTAAAATCGTGGCTCTTTGAACACTATTAGAACGAAGCGATTTTCTTTTGTCTATCGACTAACTTTGAATTCGTACTTTGAAGATAAAATTGAGTTGATACTATAATATGATAATTAACATAATTAACATATAGGTACCTCATTCTCTTGAAGTTGTATTCAAATTCGTTAATTAACTTTTAATCGAGAAAAGGGCCTATTTCTCTGCCTACGACACCTTTTTCCAACAAAGAAGTGGAAATAATATTTCACAAACAGCATCCTGGGATTCAATGGACAATATGCCTAAATTCAACCAATTATATGGACAATTATCGAGATAGAAAAGGCCGAACGGCTCGCCGTGCCGCTGCAATTCATCAAAAATAAATAAAAGTGAGGACAATAGAACTGGCCCAGCGCGCGCTTTGTTACACCAACCGAAATACGGAGGTGAATTTAAAATAAAAACAGTATGGCGATGATGACAAACGATTGCCCGAACTCTGGCCACCAGCCCATTTTTCCACGGCGCTATCTGAATGCCACTGAAAATAACAGTTCAAGTTCTTATTATGCCATCATTTTGAAAGGTTTATTTTCACTTCGTTTCGCCGTTCCTTGTGTTTTATTCTGAATTGTTAATGTTCGGTGGTGATTATTGTCGGGAGTAGGCACTTCACATAACTAGGCATAATACACTAACCTGGATACTCCTTACCCAATTGCTAATAGCCTTTACGTCATTTACTATGAACACGTTCACATCCCAATACCAATAGGTCCAATGTAGTAGCATAGACGTGGAACTCTACGCATATTCAAGCTATAATGTAACATAACGTTTTCAGCTCTGGGTCACAATTAAGCCTCTGCTGAATCCAAAGCAGCCCATTGATATTTCTCGAATCCAGGGGTAGCTGCAGTATTCCATGCAAGACCGAATATATGTACCACCTATATAATCTTTGAAAGGATGCTGTGGTCATTTTCTGTAGATTTTAGGTTTGGTGCTGGCTGACGTTGAGCTTGGACGATAACTCAACACTGAGAGGATTATCAGTTAAAAGAACAGGATTATCCCTTCGTCATAAATCAACGTCTCGTCTAGCTCTTTCGGTTTGAGTTGAAGTAAGCGTGACACTAACTGTTATTTCATGCGCGACAAAGCTATTCATGCTCCGCAGGCATGACGTTCACAGTCGACCCACTAGAACAGAATCTAACTTGTCACCTAACCGAAATCATTTAAAACAGCGCCTCCTGTAAAGCCTTTAGGATAAACTAGTTTATTTGGTTGTGGAATGAACTACCTGGACAGGTTTTCCCTAGAGAACAACATGGAGTTCTTTTCAACAAATGTTTTACGGGGTCGGCAACGCGTAGGTGATGACCCTGGTATTGCAAACGTCCATAGGCTGCGGTGACTGCTTACCATCAGGCAGGCCGTAAGCTTGTTTGCCACCTAAGCGGTATAAAAAAAAACAATTATGGGGTAAAAGCCGGATACTTGCCCCAGTGGGATAGTCTCTACCATAATTGAAAGTGCCCCTCCCGAAGGCCTCAGTGCCATGAAATCTATTAGCGAAGGCGCAAGCGTTTTGTCCTTATGAGTAAAAATCATCCGCGGCGAAGCTTTGACGGGCGTCAAAATTATATTGGTAAGTCATTTCTATTGAATATCTTTATTACTGATTGTGGTATCAGTCTACTTTTTGTTTCTTTGTTCAATCCGGCTGCGTCGACACCGAGAAAACTGCCTTCTGCGATAGTCTCGAAGAAACGCTGCGATCTTCTGAACAGATCGTGGTTGGAGTCGACCTCAATGGCCATATGGTCCAGATGAAAACCCAAGACCGAATGAAATGGCGAAAAAAATCTGGAAAGCAGATCCTGCTTAACAGACGCCAGGATAGTTACGATTTTATGGTTTTTTGAAAAGTGGTGTATCAAGTAAGTATCCGGCTTTTACCCTAACATATACATCATCATTATCGTCATAGCAGCCGATAGGCCTCCCCCAGAGATCTCCACAAAAGCCGGTCCTGTGCCTTCCGCATCCAGCTGGTACATGCGATCTTTACCAGGTCGTCGGTCCGCCTTGTGGGAGGCCTACCCACAATGCCTCTTCCGGTACGTGGTCGCCACTCGAGAACTTTACTGCCCCATCGGCAATCGGTTCGTCGAGCTATGTGCCTTCCCTACTGCCACTTTAGCCTGGCAAACCTTACGGCTAAAATATAGGGGAAGGTGGGGCAGAACCAGGACCTTAAGCTTTCATTGTCTTTGGAATTGCTCCAGTTGGACGAAATTCAATGAAAAATGATTTATGACTACATTCACTTATATCCTAATGAAAACTAAATCAAATAATTTAGCAAA
This sequence comes from Blastobasis adustella, assembly GCA_907269095.1. NCBI lineage: Eukaryota > Metazoa > Arthropoda > Insecta > Lepidoptera > Blastobasidae > Blastobasis > Blastobasis adustella. The sequence goes on from OU026114.1 coordinate 13,005,503, forward strand.
AGCAACTGGATGTACAGAAATAAAGATTTTTCAAAAATGGCATTAACCCAGTTTTGCCCCACTAGGTGGGGTATAACCGGGTATGCTTTTTTGTGATACCCGATCGTGCCCCATGCCTATTATTCTACCTACTGGTATTAAGAAATATAAAGTTTGTGGGCACGGATGTATGAATGGATAGAAGATTGTTACTCTTGCTTTTTTCCTACATCCCACAGGAGCACAGTGTAGGTAACCAAATTATGCGCGAACAAATGCGCGTAATTTTTTTTATATACACAATTTTTAAATAACATAAACCTTTTGGTTGTCCACTAAAGGGCCAACAATTGCATTCAACATGCATTTAAAAACAATAAAGAAAACACATATAACCCCAATAGTGACATAATATCGTTACCCACAATTATACCCGGTGTTGCCCCATATATTGCTACCCAGTTTTACCCCGAACATACAATTTTCAAACAAAATGTCATAAAAAGTTTTTATTTGACATAAACACTTTATAACACCATTAAACTGTTCTTAATGCTATGCCATTTCTTTGACATACTCAACATCACAGATGTGTAGATGTAAAGTTGAATCACTGTAGTCGAAATCAGTCTGAAAATCGGTAACATTTCAAGGATTTTTAATAAAATCTCTGAGAGCAGTAAAAACTAAATTTCCGCCCAAAATACCTCTTACAAACTGCCATGCCACGCAATTCTCTATAAGAGCGATAGATAGCTACCAACAATAGTTTCCGAAATAAGCAGGTACCCGGTTTGACCCGCATACCCGGTTTTATACAACTCTCCCCTACAAGGTTATTTAAAATGTATAATATCTATCATGGTTGCACGAACAAATAACTCTCACAGCTACCATAGGTATTAAGCTCTTGAAATTTTAATAAATTGCGTAAATGTTTTACAAGGAATTCAAAATGTTTGGTAAACTTTCCGGATAAAAGATACCTTACTCCAATTTTATTCGGTTTATTGTTTTTGCAGAATCAGTGCATTTTTCACGGCAAAATTCAACATTTTAGTTCGCGAACAAAGTCAAAACGTGATTTGATGCTCGTTTGTAGTTTTAGCACCAACGATGAGTTGCCATTTTGTTTGTTCAATAGGCCACCCCTTAGGTACCTACGCACACTTGTAGGTACCTACCAGTAAATCTAGTCTACGGTTTATTAACCTAATGGCAGCTACTACCACTGACAATTACCAATTTATATTAATCGTAGCGGTAGGTGGGTATATATGTATTTACCGAGCGACGGTAATCGGTATAAAGAAAAAGCAGAACGATTACCGTCGATACGTCTTCCCCTTGCAAACCTAAACAATCGCAAAACTCAAAAATTGAAATGGCACAAAACATTTTTGCCGCGCGGCCGGGTGGATAAGCCGCCGGCTAACAGGCTGTCGCGGGCTACAAAGCGTCCTGATTACCAGCGCCGCCGCCGCCGAAGCTCCCGGTCATTATCTCCCGCCCACCCTGTTTATTTTTCTCAGATAAAGATTAGCCGGAGTGGCTCGCGATTGGCGGGGTGGCGGCGCGCGCCGGGTGGGCGTGCCCCGGCGCGGCCCGCCCCGCTCGCGCCCGGAGTCCGCCGGCAGCGTGCGCGGCGCGCGTACCGACATGTGTCTGCTGCAACCCTAGCCATGTTAGATATCAAAAGCTCCGCCGACTACCTCAGTCGGACAGGCACATTTACCAACTTCTCTATGCTGTTTGCGGGTGAATATTACTCAAATTACCTTGTATTTATTTCCTTAAGTGAAACGTGACGTGAAGTGCTGTGTGCTGTGTTGTGCCTCCGCGTAGGTGTGAGATTGCCGAGAGTGAGCTCGTAGAGGAGCGCCGATTATTCGACTTTCGAAGTTTTTGGTGTTTAAGTACCTAATTTACATTATTTCCGTAAATTTTAACCAAAAGTTTTAAATTTAATATCAAATCGCGTCTAACGTATTTACTTACGGACTCATGGGTAATATGGTCACCTTAAGGTTTAAGCTCTTATTTCAAGGAAAATAAAGAAAACAGACAACAGTAAATAATAACAGAGTATTCTTTAACTAACGCTTTATTAAAAATAATTTACCAATTAACTGTAACTTAAGTTAACAATTAACTGTACGTTACATTCAATTCTTTGAAACATTATTTTTTACCCTGCTTGGTTGATTTCCTGTGTAGGTAGATAATGAGTAAATATCACCAATTCATAGAAACAATAATTACGTAAATATAAAAAATTGCAGTGTATTAATAGAACTAAAAACCATAAAATCATGACAACATTATTATATTAACTAATGAATAAAACACCAGCTTTCTTATTATTTTTTAGATCGTTTGAGAAGTGAGACCATATGGACATACCAAATACACACATTCCATTAATAAATACATTCTATAACCTGTTGCGAAAAATAATAGGAATGATGACAGGCTCAACATTTTTAAATACTAATTGGTCCGTCATCGCGTCAGTTAGAAGTTAAAAAAATATTAGACATGTATTTTTTTATTTTTAAGATCAACTAATAATTATTTGTTCGGGAGTGGGGGCTCGTGACGTCACTTCTGAGTAAAATTTCATCTCAAGCGTGACGTCACGCAACATTTCAATGCACTGTATTTTTTGAATAGGTAAGAAACAAGAAAAAATACGTATCCAATTTGTTTTGATAATATACTTATCTACTGGTGGACTAAGACATTTTTTTCAATTATAATTCCTATTGTTGTAATAAATATTTATTAAACAAATAAAACATTCCAACCACAAACTAGAACAAAAAGCTACTATTTACCTTTATAAAAAACCAGTGGACCCGGCGCGACTTCGTTCACGTACACTTACTTTTTCCCCACCTACCCTTTTATTCTTGCTCGTAAATCTATTCTTCAAAACCGCATTAAATCCGTTGCGTAGTTTAAAACATCTAAGCGTATATAGATACATAGGGACAGGCAGACTTAGCGGCGGAAGTCGGAAGCGACTTTGTTTTATTAAATTGTGATATTAAATAATTTTACAATTGGTACTCGTGATATATTATTAGTCAAAATTCGGTGCAATAATGGACTTTTACAATAGTGTAAATATTGTGAATGTCATGACAAACGAGCAAACAGCTCTATATTATATAAGGCGGTGGTACTTACCCAGACGGTCTCCTCACACACAACACAGCTTCACAGAGTCCTACCACCTGATAACCAAATAGAATAATTTGAGTTGCTGCGTCTGCTGCGCAATGGTCTTTTCATGACCAGGCGCAACAAATAAAATGCAAATGGATGTAGATACAGTTAAGCCGTTCCGCACATGTGTACTAGATAATAATATCCAAACAGTCATTTTGACCCGCAGTTCTTAAACATATTTCCCTTAGGAGGTGATGACGTCATAATTTTTTGCTCAGGATCCAATAAGCCGCCCGTGACGGAAGACACTACTTTATCCCCTTGGTGTATAATCTACTATTAATCGTTAGGTGTAAAGTGAGGTTAACGAAGGTCTTCTGCTGCGGACCATGAAACTGGTTTCACGGTCTCAGTAGCCGATTGGCACTTAGCACCCCGTGACAGTGTATTAAAAAAAACTCTGAAATCTATCGAATGGGCAGTCAAATGATAGGGCTTTGCACGGGGTTTCCCGGCATTTTACTATAATATGCATATATGATACATATAGACCTTCCGGAAGAAACTAACTGATCGTGAAAACCACATCAAAATCCATTACGTGATTAAAGAGGAGTTTGCAGAAATAGATACATACAGACATACATTATGTATAGATTATGGGGACTAGCGCGACGCAGTGATTTTTTGGTACATTTGAGTGATTTTGAGTTTTTGCACACAAGAGGTTATGCTAAATCAAAGCAAAAATTATTTAAAAAACGGTGCAGCTCAGTTATTTTTTGCAAAATGTTCTTCAAATATAATATCCTCTTGTCTAACTATATAAAAGCAATTTTGATGATATTTACATTTGTAACTACTTCGTATGTACGTATATTTTTTACTTTTCATTATTCCAATACATCCGTAATAGCCAAGTCAATGAGTGATTCTGCGTTTTATGTGACAGAATTTGAATGTCGCCAACAATGGGACATGGATAAGAAGGTACGTGATAAAAAATTAAACTAACATGTCCCGATAGTGAAATTAGTATAATGACGTTTCAGAAAAAGACTTCATGGAATTATGATTCTTGTCAAATACTCTTGACATTGACACCTAAGTTAGACAGTATAAACAGACTAATTTTAAATGGTGTACAATAACGAAGCCGGTTATTAGAGTTATAGACTACTCAATAGCGTCAAGTTATATTTCCTCTATATAGTTTATTATTGCCAGTAAAATAAATTTAGTATACTGATTTTTCCGCAATGTGTCAAAGTAATCTGAACAGCAAAATTAAAGACTATGAAACTTTCTATCATTTATACTTCACACACTTTTTCAAATTCGTAACTGTTTACGAGCTACACGCTCGAAATAGAATGCTCTACAACAGTAGAGCAGTTGCTCTACATTGAAATAAAGAAAAATTATATAAAAAATATAAACCAAAATGTTTGCAAAATTGCTTTCATGATGTTTAGATAATTAAAAATGAATAATTTGTGTTATATTGTATAAAAAATAACTGCTAATGATTTAGGTAAGGTAAATATAATGTGGCGGTATATTTTTGAAATTGGCTCAGAAAGCCCTTAAAGCTCAGAAAGCTCGATCGGTTTCGGAGAATGCTTTTCCTATAAATAAATGATGACGTCATCACTCCCCTCCTAAGGTAATAATTTTTTTATTAACTGTGGGTCAAAATGATTGTTTGAATATCTAGTTCACGTATGCTAAATGGTTAGCTTATACACAGATTTGCAGCTTTTCGTCGAAATTTGGCTCGCTCGCAGACCGCTATAAGGGAAATTATTAACATACCTACCTATATTTTTTGTTGAGTTCCTAAACGATATTACAGTGTAGTTTTCCTGTACCTTTTACTAATTGCATAACCGGCCCAACGAATGGGTTCGGCATCCGTCCAAACTGCGTTCTGTCGATTGCTCTTATCCCTTTGATGTTACCGTCGGTGCACGCCAACGAAGGATGGCGTTTACTACTTCGCCAAATAGGACAAACGAAGCTCAACGAAAGCCATTCCTATTGGCTTTTCATTAGATTTATTAGCATTGCCAGGTTTGGCAACTTGGTTTAAACATATCAGTTTTGGTGTGGTTTAAAAAATCTTATTTCTTAATACCACAATCGATTATTAATCGATAATAGATATTTAGCAATCGCAACAAAAATACATTAGGTACATGAAAAACAAATCTTAATTATTTAAAACTAATGTAAGTATGGCGAGGCAATGCCAATTAATAATTCTCAGTAGTACAACTGGTGAGACTACTGAGAACGATTGAATACGCCAATGACCCAAATATACTTATAGAGCTCACTGAAAGTTCTGCGCTCCTGGCCGCTCATAAATCTTTGAATTTCCAATGTTAATTTTTTTTTAAATAAGTTTGATTTGCACAAAAAGTACATGATGAAACATATTAATATAAAACAATGTACAAAAGCGAGCTTATCCCTAAACGAGATCTCTTAAGCCAACCTGACATTTTGCGGAGAAATCATACTTCTAATGGGCTGCAACAGATTGCAACAACTGATTTAAAAGAAGTTTGCAGGAAATCGCGTGTCAATTGTTTTTTATCACAAGTTGACGTTCGTTGTCCGTAGCAAAACTGGAATTAATGCGAAAAGATGTTAGGGCGATGATTTATGATTTTAAAAGTCCAGTCTCCATAACTCGTCTTCAAAATGCTTTGAGGGGGGAAACACTTCATTTGAGCACCATAAGGCATTGGTACGCAGATTTTGGTAGTGGTTGTGTTTCTCTTTTTGATAGAAATTCGTGAAGGACGGCTCTTAACTGCGATCACTGAGGAAAAGGTGGCTACTGTCAGGCAACTAATTGAAGAAAACCACTGTATCACCTACGAGAAGATTCGAGAACATTTGGGGATTGGTATGAGCAAAATATAAAAAATCTAACATTAACATTTAAAATTAAGAAAACTTTGTCGCCGTCAGATTCGTCGTGAACTCACCTCAGAACAAAAACAGACTCGAGTTGATTGTGTTAAAAATGCTGTTAAAGTACGATCACAGACGTTCAAATGCTGTGTATGACATTGTGACAGGAGATGACTCATGGATACATTGTTACATGCCGGAAAGCAACAAAATTGGGGAAGGCGAGAAGCGTAGGCAAACAATTATTGCGCTTTTTTTCTTTCGGACACTTGAAGAATAAAAGACTGCTAATGTTGCGTGGTATACCACCATTTGTTTGCCTAGTGTTTATGAAAAAGATAGGGAAAAACGACCAAGAAATCGCATCCTATTGCACCAGGACAATGCTTCGACGCACACCGCGAACAAGACAAAGTACTATAGGACAAAGAATATTTTTTGGCTTCTGAAAAGGTAGAGCTTGGTAGCTTTGATAGCTTTCAACTAGCAAGTGAAAAACATGCCGTCAGACCTCTGGTTCTCATGTTTTCAAAAATGGTTTGACCGAATGTAAAAGAATTTAGAATGTAATGGAGTATACTTCGAAAAGCAATTACTTTACATATAATTTGTTTTATTAATGAGTTACGAAAAACTATCAGTTTAGCCCACGTAAAGCCTTCTGGTTTTTATAAATATCGACCAGGTGCTTAGGTAACTCTCGATACAATCTACACCGAGATTGAAGTATTTGCGCCGCTAGACATTTTCAGCTGAGTCAGCACCGGCCCCGGACCAGACCAGACTAGACAAGCGCGGGCTAGAAGGTGATATGGTGCGAGTGTGTCGATAAACGTGGCATCCCTGACCAAGGGCCGTACCAACTCCCAGGGAGTAAGCGTCATTTCATCGGGAATTTTACCATAATCACAAAACAGGCCGTTCTGCTCCAGCACCGCAAGTGCTCCAGCGGAAGTAAAGGCCCGGCGGACAACATCATTCAGATCCGCGTGTCGAAGAAATCGTCCGGCGCTCCTGTTGCGCGACAGGCCATTGTGCCCAAGAAGATCATTGTCTCAAGGGCACTAGTGCGGAGCACTGCAAAGAGCGCCAAAACACAGGACCGTAGCAATTCTAAAAGTGTCACGGTCCAGTAGTGTGCCGGTATTTTTAGAAGGCATTGCCTGAAGCCTAAGTCCCGACTCCCATTCATCAGCAGCCAGGATGCGGCAAGCTCTGCACAGTAGGTAGTAGCGATTATTAGGTTTTTTCGCACCAGACTGCAGAGCGGCTCGTTTAATAGCCGCTGTGAACAGGAATTAGTCGGGCGCTCGGCTTCCGGGCAACTCAACTGCCAAGCGTTTTCGGCCTCGGAGGAATATGCTGGAACTAGAGTGCATTGATTTGATAATAAGGGAATTAATATTAATATTACAGTATCATCTTATTTAACAACATTTTTCAAGTATATTGTGCGCTCAGAAGAGATTAATACATAGCTCTATAAATATTTTAAACAAGCGACCTGCCCCGGCTTTGCACTGAAGACCGACATACCTACGCTTACCTGAATTTATTGCGATTTTACTGAGATTATGTAAATTAGCTAAGCTAGCACTAAGTTTCCCGTGTCTTGGTTAATTTGGGAACAATTTAAATTTTTGTGTTATTCTAGCTAGATGATCATCCAGATATCCATTCTCACAAACGGATATATTTTTTTAATATATCTAGCCAGGCTAATCTAACATCGTGGCCGTGGCTGGCCCTATCAGGTCAAGACTGGCTCAAAGCAGGATACACTGCAAAATCACTGCGAATATTTTACCCAAAATTCGGCCCCAAAATACAAACAAAAATTAACTAGCGATAATGAACAGAATTTTGAATAATTGATATATAAATAATTTGTTATCATAACAACATTGACTTATGAAATTACCAATACTTATTAATTGGGAAACGTGTAATGCTTTCGTTATTTTATTTAACGGATGTTGATCATATACCTCTAATTATTTTGGTGTAATTATAAAGGTTTTATTATTATTATTAACTAGCCAGTCATATGATCGCCATTTCATCTGGTGGTAAGTGACGATGCGGCCCAACTCTTATTCTAATATTACTAAGAACAGCGTATTCACACTAGCCTTGAAAGCGTCCAGATTATAATGTATAGGGAACACACTACCAGGCAACGCGTTCCATCCTTAGCCGTATGCATTATAAAGGCTGAACCAAAGCGGCTCGTGCGATCAGCTGAAAGATCCACGACATACCTAAGGATGAAACGTACGATCAGACCGCATTTCCCGATGGCGAAAAGGGGATGGCGCAATGAGGTTGTGCAACTGCTTCGCACACACACCAAAATGTAATCTGTTAAAGATCGTCCGCTTAATGCTACGCTCATGCGAGGCTCTGCAGCTTAGCATCAATCAATTGCGTGTCACATATTATCCACTTTGCACGTTTTTCTACTTTGTATTGCCAAAGCGGCCAGTTGGTATTTGGCTGATCCGTCCCAGAGGTGGCAGCAGTACTTCATGCAGGATCGGACTTGTGTTGGATATATCTGAAGCAACTTCTTTGAAGTGAAGTATCGCCTGACCTTTGAGACAATACCAAGTTTCTTGGCTGTATTTTTTGTTTTGAATTCGATTGACTGACCGAAGAAGAGACTGACAGATAGCTCAACACCTAGGAGCTGTAGGTTGTCGGGAATTTATACAGGTAACGGTACTTCTTTCTTGAAGAACTCCATGTTGTACAGGTTATGCTCTACATATTATACCTACGTAATCTATGTTTCGACCAAACAGAAAACTTCTGCAACTCTAGGCTATACAGGGGCAATAAGGGAAGCCTAAAATTGAGAAAAAAAAATTGAAGTATTTACTTACTTAGCACAAATATTTGTATGTGAAGTGCTACAGGTGCTGTGAACCAATAGCAGTTAGTAGGTATATTTGCCCTACTAATATACTTTTAAACAGAACCAAATGAAAAACCATTTCTTCATAGCAAGCTTTTATCGTGCGTTATATTTTAGGCCACGGCAAATCAAATGACCTCAAACTCGATAGGGTTGCTCTTAGTGCCTAGTTGCTGAATAGTGCCTGTCGCTACCTTCCGTCTACATCATCAGATCGGCTCACTGATACCATAATATTGCATTCTTACCCGAATACCGGGAAGTGGGTCAAATTTTAATTATAAGATTTTATCACGCACGAAGCTAAAAAAATAATAAAAGTTTGTAAAAAATTACTGCGATTATGCATTATTTTTTAAGGTTTCTTTTTTGAAGTAATTTATAGTTAGGTTCGAAATAACGAATGTTAAATAGACGCAGCATACTGTTTTAGCATAAAATATAATGAGGATCAATCATCTGAAGAATCAATTTTATAGGTTTGTAGATAAAATCTGAATGCATTTTCATAGCAATGTAACATAGTGAAATTTTTTTGAAATCCGTTTAACAATACTTAAGTAATAAGGATTTGAAGGACATGTCAAGTGCAAAAACATTGCGCTGGACATGTCCTTGTCCCATGTGCTTTATTACGTGTTAGTAGACATGCCAAACCCACAATGTTCTAGCTCATATGTCGTTATAACCTCGTTTCGCCGTTGCTCGTTGACAATTTGATAATAATCATCCCCAGACTTTACTCAGTAACAAGGCGCAAGCCGTTGAGCAGGGCAGTTTAGTCTTGAGAGTGGTAATCAGCCACAGGAGAGGTCTATCCCATTACTTATTTGGCGTCACTCAGGGTCTCTTGCAGGATAACGACGGTTAAACCCACGTAGTATCGACCCCCAGGTTAATAAAGGACACACCAAATACCTACCTTCACGCAGTTAGTTTTATCCTAGTCAGATTTTTATGAGAATTAATATTCTTTTTTTATTTTTCAGATGCTTCCTACAAAAGCACTTGGTCTGCACATGCAACGTCACAGGGAACTCAAGGTAAATATTTATACTACGTTAGTCTTATTTGTGGCATTTAATTGCAGCAGTTTCGATATGTCAAACGCATTGAAGTGCCTGAATTCTAAACGATACTGCGGAAACTGTGCACCTTGTAGTGGAAATATTACTATACTTTGGGAATTTTCCGTCTTATATGTACACAGTCGATTGATATCTACGTCCCGTCTCGAGCTCTTGTTTATTTCGTTTTGCAAGCGCAAGATTATAAGACACCAAGTCTTAGAATAATAAACGGACTAAGTTTGCCTGAAAGTTTGAATGAAATGCCCGATAGCTCGACACAGAAACCTTGTCTATAGTCACATATACAGTTAAATAATGACACCGACTGAAGCTCCTCCGATCTGCCACGTCAGGTAGCTACAGAAAGCTCTCACCACTAATGTTCATGCATTACATACATGATTGCAAGTTTGCATTGCATTTTAACTTGAAGTACCTACCTGTTTTTTAACCAGTCGGTATAGACTGCACTTTCTGTATATATGTGGTACTTATACTTTTTATGACTTCTTCCATAAAAAAAAAGTATCAAAATGTCGTATCCTCGATAATAGTGTGACTCTACTTTTTACATGCATAAAAATCAAAACAATGCGCCCCTAAAATGTAGCATGCGAGCGTGACGCGACCGGCGCGTGCGGCGGCCACGCGCCGCGCCGTCTACACAATGCAGACTTAATTCTTTGATTGACACTTACAATATTTCGGTAAGTGATGCAATATTTTGATGATTATCTCAGGGGAGCGGGATTTATCGCGCGCACCCTTCACTGCCGCGTCCCATTGTGGCCGATCCGCGTTCAAAACTCTAGATTGCCTGATGTAGAAATTGAAAAGGTTTCAGCCCTCGCACTCCACCCTATATACCTTAAATTGATAAAGTTATACCTACCTGAAATGGTTTCAATCAGAAAAGGTTGCAACAAATCTCAAAACTGTGACCAATAAAAAGAAATAGTGACCAAAAACACCTTGCAACAACATTGAATTAAACTGCGTTCTAATTATGGGTACACAATTAAGATATATAGCAAAACGCCCGGTGGCAGTCGGTTATTAGCGAGAATTAATTGCTTATTAACAGCAGTGGCGACGACATCGGCGACAAAGCGCCGCGAAGCAGCGCGGCGCCGCCGGCCGCGGCGGCTTAATGCCCCTACACAATAGTTACAAACGATTTGCTGCCGCGCCCCAGGGAGCGATTACGAGGGGATCCAATTCCCAAACCAATCGCGCCAGCGACTGCGATCGGTGTTCGACCTGGGTGACAAGGACTACACTAATTCTTACAGAATTTTTAACCCACTTAACGCAATTAGGTATTGTAATAAACAAACACTGATGTTTTTGTTTATAGTTTACTATCGTTTAATAAACTGTTGATACGTCTTTGGAGTTCGATGTTGAAGTATATAAGGTTTGTTATAGTTGAAAAACAAAAGTTAAGTAAAATTGTAAGTAATACTCGTACCTACAAGAATTATTTAAGCTCTAATTTTAACCGTTAACATAATAGTCGCCCGCCACCCTTATTGACCCGACCTCCCCTGTGGCCTGCACAGAATGAACTATAAATTAACCTACAGCTTTATTTAAACTGAACGATCATCATTAACTGAGATTTCTGAGGTGGCGCATTTATTGCTTTTGTTTTATATTGGAGTTTGATATCAATTTAAAATTTATACCTTTCCCCCCGGACTTTTGATTGTAATTTGTGTGCTTTATAATAACGATTAAAGATGCCTAGTAGATTTGTGACGTAGGTAGTTACTTTAAACTCACCTATATTTAAAACTAAAATATTTATTTGAGGTTTAAGTCTTCATATCTTTGGTTTATATCCGACATTTGTTTGATTAAAATAATAACAGCACGTCGTACGCGATAAAAATATAGATCTATCTGATATACAGCGCAATTAATTTTAAAAGCGTAAAAAACTGGGGTCTGGGAGCAAAAAGGCGCGGCAGCAAGCGGCGCGGCGGCTGTGAAAATTAGCCGAAAGTGGCTTTCGTGCATCACTCCTTGCCTCCCTCGTGATCATAGCGCGTCTAATGAGAGAAACAGAGACAGGGAATAGAGGAAAACCGCTTCAGGCGAGGAGGGAAACCATAAGCACCCTATTGTTTTGAATCCCATGAAGCGAAAATGAGAGGTATGAGTGGGTCTGAAAGAGAGAACTTGTAATTTGAAATGAAAATCAGAGTAGGTGCCTGTTTGTTGTAGTGGGTACATATTTGAATATAGATAGGGACCTACTCGCATAATGTATTACTTATTTGTAAGTAGGTAGGTACTTATAAGGTACAAAACACATACGTAAGTATAAAGGAACTCTGGGAGTAACTTTTATAAATATAATTTGTTGTTTTATTTTGTACATACGAGCAGTAGGTGTGTACCCTACGTCAGTAAAAAATTTTAACACGCGTGAATCGGCCTTTTTGCACCGATTTTAATATCACAATGTTAATGTAAACCTAGGCTATGAAACAAGTACTTTTTTACATTAGAGCACAAACGGGATATTAACGCAAAGATGATAATTTATACAATACCAACTCTGGACCATGGGAGCCGCACCGCCTACCATATCGCGGTGTGAGGGCAACACGCCTAAGGTTCGTTCCACCCAAAAAATTATAAGACGTTTGCTTCTCTCCCTATACCTCCGGAAGTCCAGTGGACCTGATGGCATTCCGGTTATTGTTCTCAAAAAATATGCCCCCGAGTTGGTCTCCCGTGTTATTGCGCCTATTCGAGCTTTCGAGATCCTTGTCCACCTATGAAACGATGCCGTCTTCGTGGAAGCTAGCCCATGTGCACCCGATACCCAAAAATAATGATAATTCAGACCCATCAAATTACAATCCTATAGCTATAACCTCCTTGCTCTTTAATGCGATGGAACGGGTTATCAATATCCTGCTTCTTAGATACCTTGAGGATCATCAGCTGATCAGCGACCTAGCGTCAATATGGCTATTGTCATGATCGCTCATCTGGTGACCTTCTTGTGTATCTAACATACCGGTGGGCTGAGGCTCCCGAGAGCAAGGGGGAGTCTTGATATAACCAAGGCATTTGATCGGGTCTGCCACAAAACATTGTTATCAAACTCCTGAAGTACGGTATCCCCAAGGTGCTCTGCAATTAGGTATACAGCTTTTGTCTGGACGGAGCATCTTAGTCGTTGTCGACGGATACTTCTCGGATACCGAGATTATAATTGCTGAAATGCTACAAGGTTCAGTGCTATCTCCCACGCTGCATATCAATGATATGGTGGATATCCCCAGTATTCATTGTTATGCAGACGACGACATTACTGGAGACGCTCGTTAAACTGGCCGAGAGAATGTCTCTCGTTCCAAGTTGTCGGAAAGTGTAAGACTTGTGTTAGACTTGAGACCACTCCTTGAAGCAAGTTGGGGCAGACTAAATCTGGTCGAATTCAACCCCTCGAAGACACAGGTCTGCGCAATTTCCCTAAAAAAGGATCCTTTTGACATAGTGCCGCAGTTGCAAGGTGTCGAGTAAGCGCAAACTAGCCTCAAAAAAGCTAGGAATGCTTAACCGATTCAAACGATACTTCACTCCAAACCAGCACCTTGTGCTGTTTAAGGCACAGGTGCGGCCACATATGAAGTATTGTTCCCGTCTAAGGACCGGCCAAACTACCGACCTGCTTAGTCCTCTAGACTCCGTACAGAAGTGCACCGTACGAATCACTAGCTGACCGAGGGGACTTTGGCTCCCTGTGTGTGTTCTGCCGGCTGTACGACAGGGAATGCTTTGAGTAACTTTTTGATGTAGTACCCACAGCACAAATATGCTATCGCATTAACCACCGAGTTCTGGGTGCTCATTCCCACTACGTAGACACTCCGTTGGTGTACAAGCGAAAGGTGCCCGTCGGTGTGGATTAGGCTCCCAGCCACAGTTTTTACTTTGAACTATGACATGGGATGGGGCGCCCGTTTTGCTGATGTCCATATGGGGCTGTGGTTTCCATCAGGTGGCCCGCTTCCTGTTTGTCTGCCGCAAAACATAAAAAAGGACATTATTATTATTTTTAACTACCAGCTGTTCCACCTCCTATGCAGGTTTTGCAAAGTAACTAAATTAATTCTTACTACATTGAGTTTCATAAACAATTATACCTATAATTTAGTAATATAATAGATTTTAAACTACTAGATTAGTAAGCGTTTGTAATTAAAATCTGGCCGTCGAATTTGATTGGCGGGAAATGACACCCGCTTGGTCGATGTTGATAGACCGGCAATTAGCTTTTCGTGCAACGACGGATACCTGTACTCGTAACGTATGTATGATATAGAGTTAGCAATACTGAAAACTCGGATGTAGAAAGCCTTACGCAATATAAAGCTTAATCCATCATAAGTTACCTACTATCAGAACATACGAAAAGATGTTTGTTTCGATGGATATTTTCAGTATTTCACACAATACCACGATATCGAAAGAAAATTTAATAAAACTTTAAAAATATTACCATAACTTAAAATTAGTTCTCACTGAATCACAGATAATAGATACGCGTTAGTTATTCTGTCTGTGAGTTGTTCCGCCTAAAATTCGGTTAATCCGTGGCCCCGCATTGAATTTCGGGATATCATGTAACCTGTGAATTAATATAGTAAACTGTCACTGTGTTAAATTTTATACAGATCTATGGCCATTTTTTAGGCTGTGGTGACTGCTTACCAACAGGCAGGCCGTAAGCTTGTTTGCCACCTTAGTGGTAAAAAAAACATAAACATTTTATTTTATTAGTAGACTCCGGTACGACTATGTGGAAGCCGTTCCACGGTTCCGCTCACAGACAGGGGTCGGAATGAGCGGCAGAGCTTTAAAATTGCGAATATTTGCGGCTTTTCTGTTTAAAAATCTTAACTTAGTGTAGAGTAAGGGCGCCTTGCACCAAATTTTTAAAAGCAATTAAGATGATTCTTATACAAATAACGTTAAACGTCATTCTTAAACTAAAGCTTACGGTTTTCACAATGGTAAGCAATTACCGCAGTGTGCAATACCCACGTGCTACTGACCCCAAAAAAACATTTTCACTCTTTTCTTGAAGAACTCCATGTTGCACTCTTCAGGGAAACCTCTCCAGGAAGCTCATTCCACAACCTTAGTGTGCGTGCGATAGTTCGTTATTCGCAACCCATATGGTGCCAAGGTGTGAGGACGAACTCTGTGTCGATGGCGAACTGTTTGATGATAGAACGTGGCTATGGGTATCAAGTCAAACAATTCCTTAGAACAAACACCATTGTAGAATCGGTACAACAAGCACAGGGAGGCGAAATCCCTGCGCAGATTTAGCGGCTCAATTTCCCTTGTGAGCTTGATATCGTCGAGAATTCTTATAGCGTGTCTTTGGATCGAGTCGCGAGGACCAAGCTGCTATGCCGGTGCTCCCGCCCATAGGTGGGAGCAATACTCCTAAAGAGGCCTGACCTGAGCCTTACATAGGAGAAGTCGTTGCCCTGGAGTAAAGTATTACTTCGAACTGTTAAACACACATAGTTTTTTAGATGCCAACTAGACCTTTCTTCCAAGTGACTGAAGAAAGCTCTTGCTCTGTGTTCATTTGGTATATATCGAATCCACAGTTTTCTTTATTATACGACCAATACCTAAGACCAGAAATTAATTAAATCTTAATAGAGGCAACTAAAATAGAACTACAGTAAAGTACAAACGTGTGCATGCATTATCCGACTAATACTAAAGTTAGTAAGGATGGGTGGATGGATATTTGATACTGATACACACAGGTCGTTAATACACGATTGACAAAGAGGCGTCGAAACTCAACCCCGTATTTAAAAGCGTTTTGTTTATTCGCTTGGTATTCATTCCGGCCCCTCGAGACCGCAATCCTCTGGCTAACAAAATAGTTTTGACACGCCTCGTCTTTGATCTCGCATAATAACATTTAATTTCGTGCTCCTGACACCTAATTTGACAATTCGTTTATTAACCTATATTTATCTAGTGCAGTTTTCGGAATATGAGAAGTACCTACTTAGGTATTTTCACTGTCATTGTGTTTGTGACGATAAAGGTTTGGTCAAAATATGTGATCCATTTGGGTTACGTAGGTATATACTGTGACAATACTAATAAACGTTTTAATCATTTTTTGGGTAACTTAACCTCAACACTACATCTGCCGCTTTCCACGTGGCCCGACTGCCCGTTTGTCTACCAAAATTTACATAAAAGAAATGTAGTTAGTCCAATCGTTATGAAGTGCAAAGATTGTACCATTTAGTTTATGTTGAACTCGGCAATTACAATAAAATCATCACTACTTAAATGTATGCTTGTATGCTTCTCACAATTTTTCAAGTATTTCCTTGTTTCCCCCACGATTCACAAACAATGTCATCAACACAACCGGTGTCCCCCAAAAAATCAAAGACCGTAAGACATGAAATCAAAAATACACCCAGAATCAAAAGGGTTTCCACAATGTTGCTCTAGCACTAACAACGCGTGAAATCTGATTGTGAGCTTCAAAAGGAATCTAATCCTCAGATGAAAGCTTACTGCGAAGTTGTAGCTCTATCTAGTTTTGTTTAAGCATAGAATTGCGTGGCAGTGTTACCTCGTAGCCTCAGGCGCTGTACCCAAGGATTTGATGAATAAAATACCAGTATTCTGTGAGGACAATTCGACCGCGACATCTGGAGATGCGACTAGGAGAAATTTACGTTTTCGGTAATAAAAAAAATATCCAACCAAAGCAAAATTATAAGAACAAAATAAAATCAAAAGAGATAAGTTAGAAATTCATCTCTTATCGTTATCAGAATACGCTCCCTTTTTGATCTATCCGTAGCTTATGCAATTTGTCTGACAGTAATAGCATTATTGTTCCTATTGATTGCGATTGATTGGGAGGAAAGCGAACGTTGTTTCTGCAATTTGCCGTTTTAGATTGCTTTTCATTGTTAGGTAGGTTTAAGTTAGAAAATTGAAGTTTCAAATGTTAACCTAGCTTTGGTTTATTGTTTTGTCTGAATTAGGTGCTAAACATTTAGAGCATAGATTACGCACAGCATCAGATCCAAATTCAAGGAAATGCTGTCCGAGACAGCTTACTCAATAGGCATCCGTGGTCTGGGCCGAGTTTCCTAAGAGCATAATAATAGTATAAGTTTGGCAAGAAAGCGAACTTTACTGTACGTATTTCATATTTCATCGAAGTGCCAACTTAAACTCAGCTACTATATCTCGGTATATTCTATTTTCTCACATTCGGATCAGATTTTGAATATTGTTTGATTGTTGCAGGCTATGGCAGCAACTCGTTGTCAGCTATGTCGAAGTCGACACTCGACGCCCATACACATCTTCGGCAACCTGGTGAGTTTTACATTAAGTATTTCTATTATATAATTGAATTTTATAATATGTGTTATTTTATTGCGGTTTGATTAATATGGTACACACTACCAAGTGTAATTACACGTACAGAGCAGCACAACGCTAACCCAATGAATGTATGAATCGTAGTTGTTAAAACTGTAAATTACTGCTTTCCATCAGGTAGTTGTTACATAATTATGTGAAACGCTTCTTACAATTACAACATTCAACTTCTAAATACAAAATGGAAGAGGTTTTTCCTTCGGGATTACGTCTACATTGCATAGCTCACAGCGCTCTCGGCACACCTAACCGACTATAAATTTCCTTCGTCCATTACCGAAGGACGGCCGGGTCCCTCGCCAAACACTCGTACCTCTGTTTGTTGACCACGGTCAGTTACCCAGGGCACATAAAAGCTTATTTGTGTCTCGGTCCATTGTGTCCAAACATCATGACTTTGGACCCAGGACACGATAAATTCGCGACGTCTAAGGTGACTACACATTTTCACATATGCGATGTAGCACTCACTTCAAGGCAACTCTAATATTTTAATATTGTTCAAGATTTGTATCTACAATATTAGTGGCCTACGTGAAAACAGATGTAATTGAGTTAATGCTGATGTACCTAAGAGTAAGGGATTGTGTACTAAGAACAATGTTTTTGAAAATAAGTTTTTAATTTACTAGTAGTTTTGTTAGTACTCGTCTGTAAACTCATCATTAATATAGCTGACAAAATATCAGAAGTCGTTGCTGATAAACCTGATGAACAAAGCTTTAAGTTCACCTTTGTTCTATTTTGTGCATAAAGTATTAAATAAATAAAACACAAACCGTGCGACTAAAAATATGGTGGCGATTTATGATGAGATTATACAAAAAATGTCATCATCAAGCACAAATGATGAAACAATTTTAAAAAGCCCCCAGCTGCCGTTCAGTCACTTAGCTAGTCATAAGCGTAAACAGTAATTCAAAATAGTGTTTTTAAATCGCAGTTTATCAGATTTATAGTCACTCGTGGTTAGTCGCCCAGTAATTCTGTCACCCACTATAAATAATTTTGATCTTCAAAACCAGAATTACAGTTGCTGGATTAAATAGGTAATTTTTAAACTAGCTGTTAGAAAACCGCCTATTACCGGCCATCGTTTAGGAAGATAAATCTCTATAGCGCTATAATTCGTATGTTTATAACCTGCCACTCCGCCGCCGGTTTCCGTGTGTGTTCTGTTTAAGAAACACGATTGCGAATTCGACAAGAGGGGACTGCCCTGGACTGGGGATGCGGGGTGATCT
Source organism: Blastobasis adustella (assembly GCA_907269095.1). NCBI lineage: Eukaryota > Metazoa > Arthropoda > Insecta > Lepidoptera > Blastobasidae > Blastobasis > Blastobasis adustella. The sequence goes on from OU026114.1 coordinate 13,024,288, forward strand.
ACCGTTTGCACCGTAACCCAAGCCGAGCCGTGGTCACATGTCAAGGGCCACGCGGCCGGCACGAGCGCAAACACCGCTTGGAACCCAATGTTTTCAAATGAAATCGAGAACCGCCGCTCCACGCTCCAACAGACACCGAATGAAATCGTTGTCGCTTAACAAAATAATAATGAAAGTTGATTTTAACGTTTCAAGAAACATCATGCTTTGAGGCTTATTCGCAGCATTGCAGTAGTCTTTATTGTTGTCAACGATATTTTTGATGTAGATGTGTGCGTATGTTAATTGCTCTTTGGTAACTGTACCTGTATTACCTACTAAACAAAATGAATACCACTTACCTACGTATGTATTTATTGTAAGTTTAGAGGTTAAACATAATATTTATTCGTTTAGTTTCGGATGTCATAAGTAGTCGGAAAACCAAAGATCGCTTATTACTGGCTCAACGTGGTGTTAAGTAAAGCGGTCACGTCTCGCTCAAAGAGGGGTCTAGTTAGCTTGATGGCTATTAAGCGTCTACCGAGATGGTGGCAGTAATGAAAAACCCTTCGTTAGATGCCAGTATGATTAACAGTTTTATTGGCCCTTTACTCTGATTTGGCAGATATTTGATGAAATTATTTGCTGATTTTCAAACACGTTTATTTGTACGTACCTATGACATATTATTCACTGGTATTGAATATAAATAGTAAAAACCCCCTTGAAGGTACATTTTTAGAACATCTAAGCTTTGTATACGTAAACTACCTATAGTTTAAATGGAACTAATTAATAGACTCACTGAGTGTTATGTTCCCGGTTTTAGCAGATTTCAATTAAATTCTATCACTTTGATAGTTAGCTTAACAACGCGACCATCCATTACGACTGGTACCTACCGATATATTATCATGAACAAGATACTTTCTTGATAAATAATTTAGATACCTACTATCTGTTAAAAAGTTAACAATAATAAATTGCAAAGCTGCAATAGTTCACCTAGCATGATGACGCGAATAGCAAAAGGAAAGTTTAAAGGTCCAATAGAATCTTTCTTCTTATCGTCATTAGCCAAACTAAATCAAATGTGTAGAATAAATTACGTTACAAAGCCTCAAAATGTTGCTTACACAAACTTTCCATTTAAATTGATGCTTTCGCAAAAACACAATATCACTTCCCCTTCTCACAACCGCGAGCACACGCTAACATACAATTTGAAATTGTTTTAAATTAACATGTTTGGAATGAAAGCAAAACGTGTCCGAAGTTGTAGAAAAGGCGCCTCGGTACAAAGATTCCCTGACGACAGCACCCGCCTGAATGTTCAGAACGACCTCGAACATGCAACGTTCGAGTGCCACCGCCGTTCCTCACCGCCGCGCTCGCTACATGCGAGACTCGTGTTCACTTCGAAGCGTAATGTATTCACACTACCATGTTCATTACTTCAGGGTGCGTTTTAAGGATACACTAAATTAAAATTGATATTCCATTTAGGTAACTGTCTATCGAACAATTAGATAGCTCACGCACTTCGCGTCAATGCCGGCGGCTGACACGACCTCTAATTGTTCTTCTAAAATAATATTGTTCGAAGCGGTGTTTGCGAAGCGTTTGGCCCGACCCGCCCTGAACCGCCGCGGCTTTGAGCAAACAAGGCGAGTAGGAAAAAACGGAAATCTGACTGCCATTTTCGGCACGTGTTCGTTGTATAGTTTTTATTATATTTATAACCGCCTGTCCTTGTTGCGTAGAAAGCCCGAACTTTTAAACCAAATCATACTGAGTGTGACTTTAACAACAGTATTTTGTTGAAATGATTCGAATATAAATATAGTGTAGAACCACTGATTCTCATAACATAGTACGTCGCCACTTACTAACTGCGTACGCGTCGTGTCCGCGCGTAGTCACCGCGTAGCGCCCGAACTGGATTTGCGCATATTGGCACGGACGGTGACGCGGTGACTAGGCGGGCGAGACGCGAGCGCTGCGTGTTTGATTACAAATAATAAAATAAGATAATAGAAATCAAATTGGATAAACATTTGGGACAAATATCGCGTACGTCTATAAGGAAGAGGAATATGAGGAAGAATAGGTAGGTATTTACAATGAAGGAAGAGGAAAAAGCTATAAAAAAACACTACATATTAGCATTAAAAATTAAAAATGTCATCTACACCTTTCCCGGTACCCAAAAAGCTGGCTGCGTTGCCTCGTTGTATATAATGCCTATTATCTGTCCGAGGAACGAGCCAAATATTGTTATCTAGATTACTCTTAGCTAAACGAAACTTTTAAGTATGACGCCGCAGCCTATGGACGTTTGCAATACCCGGGGTATCATCTACGTGCTGCCGACACGAAATCCATGTTATACTCTCCAGGGAAAACCTCTCCAAGGCGCTCATTTCCCAACTTTAGTGTGCATGGGAGAAAGTTTCTTTGGAACCGCACAGTTCGTGACCAGTTCATGTAAATCCCCATTCTTTATATGTAATAATAATCATTTAAATAGTTTGGGGTTTACTAGACTTTTTACTCTTATAACTAGCGATCCTCTTCACGGCTTAGCACGGGTATAATTTAGAAAAAAAAGTTGAAAAATGAATAAAACTTCAGTGAAAAATTAACTAACACACGGGAAAAGCCGCATAAATATCAGTTGATTTGTTTAGGAGGAGATAGAGAGCGTTTTTGCCTGCGACTTCGTCCGCGTTGAAGTCCCGTAGGCACCACATTGATTTTATAGCCTATGTTACTGATAATGTAGTTTTCTGAGAGTGACAGGATTTTTAAACTCGGTGTAGGTAGTTTTTGAGTTCATCCATAACAAACAAACAAGCAAATATTTTCTCTTTATTATTTGGAAGTATGTTGAGATAATAATTATTAATATTCAAGTTTTACCATTGGATAAAAAACATATATACCTACTTATATAGACGTGATAACTAGATGCAACTATTTTCTGCTATACACAGAAGAACAATCTCGAAACCGATAATCATATGTTCTAACAAATAGAAATGTCAAAATAGATCTGCGGGGTGATTTTTATTGAATCGCAGTCTGGGGCCGGCCGAATCGCAATCAAATAGCTAATGCTATAGGGGAATTGCACTAACGACGGCGAAGGGGACTCGCTGGTAATGCACTGAAATCGATTAATTATCCTTTTATTATTACTTTATGGCCTCACCAAAAGATTTATAAGAAAGGGCCTATTGTTCACGAAACAGATAATTTCTGTTTAGTGGCTTTTGGCTAGTGTGTGTTTCCATAAACAATTTACTTATATGTTATCAGCCCACTTTTATCGCATTTATAATAAAAATTTATTATATGATATCTCTGTATACTATATATTTATTTATTTATTTAAAACTTCATGCCCATTATATTGTGTGCAATAAATTGTTAAATAAATAAATAAAAAATATATTAAACACATAATAAACACAAAAAATACACAGAATAAGCACGTAATTATAGACATATCTAAGACATGTCTAATGTCTATGTTTAATTATAGAAAGCTTCGTTCGAACTTGTTGGTCTACTGGTAGTATCTACCACTGCATGGGACTCATCTCCTCTCCTCCTCTCGATCATCGAAAGGAAATCGTATAATGCCGAAAGTCGTAGGTTCGATTCTAACTATTCCATAACATCTACGATCAGGTAATTAAAATACAGAACCGCAGGCTACCTTATCCTTCAAACCGGAATACAACAACGTAAACATTATTGCTTGGCGGTAGAAATACATGCGGTGGTACTCACACAGGCTGACTCCTCAGGGTTGATTGTGTCCTTTACTACCCGATAAAAGGCAGATAATGTGTGCAGTCAGATCTTTCCAATATCTATTCCTACGGCTCCTCATCATCATCATCAATATCCCGGTTGTGCTTCGCGCTCGAATACCCGGGGACCTTGCACATGATCCAGAATTTACAGATATTTACATGAGGTATTTACAGTAAAGCGACTGCCATCTGACTTCCTGACCAGATAGGATCATGGTTACATATTCAGTATTTCTTCATAATGTTTTCCCATACCATAAGAGCATCGGTTACTTAACACACGGGGTTCAAGCCCCATTAGCCATTAGGTCACCGACCCTCGAATCTTACGGCGACTAAACGACAAGATTTAAAAATTCCAATTCCTGCCTATTTTCTTAATAACTAAACTATAATATTCTCAATTAAGGATAAATCCAGACCAGTCAGCCCTGAATCGAGTTTATGCCCTACCGTGTGCTATAGCATGCTTCCGCATACAGTCGTGTTTGCGTCCTGTCGAATGCGATAGCACGGAATGGCATTTTTTCATGCTCTATTCCTATATTGATTAACTCTAGGCTGCAGAGCTTCGAACATCAGCGTAAGGTTGCGCATCTGTCGGTCTTCTACAGGTTACATTTTGGAGAGTGTGCGAAGCAGCTGCACGACCTCATTCCGCCGGCCCCTTTCCGCCATCGGGAAACGCGATCCGGGCGAGCGCTACATCCATGTGTCGTGGTTCTTGCAGCTATCCGCACGAGCCGCTTTGGCTCGACCTTTATAATGCGTACGCCCAAGAAATGGAACTAATAATCTGGATGCTTTCAAGGCTAGAGTGAATAGGCTGTTCCAAGACAGGTGAGATGGCGGTCACATGCCTGTCTTGTCTAATATAAAAAGAAAATAATCTCGCTAAGGTCATTTCTAAGACAGAAAAAGATAGGGTAAGTGCTGTTTGTGCGCGGCTAATGCTCGATCGACGCTGCATGTTCGATAGCATGTTATCGCGCGCGGTGGCACCCATCAGCAGTCCATCGCCTCCTTGCCCGGCGGTCGCAATTTCAATCGCAAACACTCACGCTATCTATTTTACTTTAGGAAATGACGGACCTGAGCGATAGAAAAGGATAGAGCATGAAAAATATGCGATTCTGTGCTAATTAACAGGGGTCAACCCTTAATACCCTGTAATAATAAAAATTTTGAATTTAAAAAGTATTACCTAAGGTGAAGTATGCGCATGACATTTTTCTGTGATTCATGTTTAAAGAACACGAGTAAAATGCAAGTTATTTCTCCATAGATCTAATACCTAACTATACACAACTTATCTCCACAAACAAAATACTTAGTACATATTTGTAGGCATTTTCTTTTTGTGTTTGATATTGATTAGAACAATTCGTAAGTCCGTTTATTTTCTCTCTTTACTGTCAGACTGTGGCAGTACACAAGTGTTAAAAGTTTAGAGACAACGGTGAATACGAGTTATTATTGATCAGCGGGTGTCTATAGCGGCATCCTAATTGGAATACAAATTCGCTCTTTGACGGCGCCGCACGTCGCGCGAGGGCCGTGATTTGGCCTTTTGTGCGTCACGCATTAACTCCTTCCAGCCTCGGGCGACACCCTGCATTCACGAAACAAAACAAGCAAGAACCGACCCTACACTAACGCGTTACTGTGAACATTCCCTTGCTCGGCCTCTGCTTGGCGATTTCGGATTTACGCCTAACGCAATAAGAGTGATTTCGCTTTCTAAAAATCATCAGCCCTACTAATGTTTATTCTTATTGCACGTTGAAATGTACCTTAGGGCGCCTCGTTAAGATATGATTTCGTGTTGCACGTAAACCGACGGGAAAGATTAGTGTTGGTAATGGACAAATAATTACAGAATAAAAGGTTAACATCATAAGGTTCATTTGGCACACCAATCGGTAGTGAAATGAAGTGGTAGGTATGTCCGCGGTACCAATCGTCACTCACGTCTAAAATTGAGTGACGATTGGTACCGCAATGTTGTGTTTAAACCTTCAAGGCGAAATTATATTATAACAAATTTAAATAAAAACCGATAAGTGCTAAAACGGGGAATGTAGTTCGTTTGTTGTTCCAACCATTTATTTTCCAGTCAATCACGTGGATGACAAGCTAGTTTCAGACATGTTTCAGGGGCAGATATTACGTTACAGACACAGTCAACTAAAAGTCGCCGACGCGCGACCCCTCGAAGAAATAGTAGAATATTGCCCCTGCGGTGGTACAATAAATTCATATAGACTGCCACTGTTTGCCCTAGGAATGTTTTGTTGACCCAGTGTCGCGGGGAAGTGACAGAGCGTCCCGCCGCGCCGCGGGGGAGATATATTGTCCATTGTAGCTTGCGAAAATGCCAACGAAAATGCGCGCTTCCAGATAAAACGTACCCACTGAAGTGAGCGGCAATGCATTTAAATATCATAGCAACAGAAAATCATATCTACTATATTCCACTGCACACATGAACTGTAGGTAATCATCCTATTTTACCTTCTGATAGCTACTATTTGAAATTATCCGATGTTACGAAAAGGTTACAATTGTCACTTCGACTATTGCAGACACATCCTAGTGCACGATGCACAGATCGCGAGTCGCGTTAATGACATCCGCTGGTTCGTCCCACCAATTTTGATAGCAAATGGAAAACGTAATGACTTTTGACTATTCCATTTTGACGAGTTTGCGAGCTGTAACTTAGTTTCGAGTTGTTAGATTGCAGGTACAAATAGATTTTTCATGTATCGATATTTGTGCCGTAGGTGTTACTTGTATCAAGTAAATATGACAGAAACTAAATCTCCCCTTTTCCAACTATTGTTCAAAATATTTAAGACATTGAAAGTTCCGGGTTTTGAAATTACTAGATTTGGGTTTCGTGAAAGACAAGCGTTGTACTAAAACTAAATTGCGTCGCATTGAACTCACCCCCTGGAATCGTTTTTGTCTGTGCAAAACTGTTGCCAATTGAAGCTCAAATTGCAATCCGGTGTCTTTTGTCTCGTTTATAAATATAATCATTTCGCTCAGTCGTCCGGACGCTGACGCTTATTCATCGCCACCGTCAATCATCTGACGAGAGCAAAGCGAACGGAATGAACAGAGATCTGTTCTTTGTTGCATTGTACGAGTGTCCTATTCGATAATATTGACTCGAGTTTTGGATGAAAATAAATACCTATATTAAGTCTTCAGTGTAACAACTAAGTACCTACTATATCTATCTATATCGAAGGATAATGCCAAAATTGAACTCACCGCGGACGAAAGCACTATCCACACATGAACAACCATCTCAACGTAGGTCTACTGTTGGACTTAAGCCTCCTCTCCCACACCTCCTCTCCTCTCTGACTGCACCGAATTTTTTTGCAATGTCTTGTAATCGCTACACAGATGTTCATGACATTCAAGTTTCGTAAAACGTTTGGCAAAAAATATAAAAATTGTGGAGGACCAGATTAATCAAAATAAAAATGATGATTTTTTTCTGCTGGACTTTTCTATTATTGGGCTCAAAATATTGATCGCTTTCGGTTCTCAATTTTGAGGAACAAAATAAGCTACAACTTTGTATATATTACATTTTGCGGGAGCAACGCAAAAAAACTTGCGTGAAATTTAGTTCGGGACACGCTCCAGTCAATCAAATTCTTTACGGACGACGACTAAAGCTAAAGCTAATTTATATATAACCAACTTGACTTAACAACAGGCCGGTTACCTATCCGAAAAGCAGTCATTTATCATAATCGTCCCGATTAAATCGCGCCTAGCCCCTGCAAGCGGCGGCCATTTAACCACCCTCGATTTAACAGTTATTGTGAATATTTTTGAACGTGTCTTTCGCTACAAAGCTTAGTCACTACCATGAATCGTAACATTCGCTCCGAGATTCATCTTTCATCTTGGTAAATGGCGCTTTGACAGCCTTTGATCACCCCCTTACGATGTCATCATGTTTTTTTCGCTTTATGATTATGTAAGTTAATGTGTTGGATAATTCCGATAGGATGGTCTGTGACGCTTCTAACCCTATGCTTATAATTTGCTACAGCGTCCTCGGCAATTATGTGAAATATATATCACGTATGTCGAGGACAATTTAGACTTTAGCTAGGACTACACAGACTACACGTTAGGTACATTGTGCGAGTGGAGGGGTATAAAAGTTAGGCTATGGGTGCTAAACTATCTCCATACTGAATTTTAACAAAATCGGTATGGAGTTCATCAAAATTAACGAATTTGATCAACAGACAGACAGAGTTACTTTCGCATTTAGATATATTGAATATTGATATTGATATTGATAATAACTTTCCATCACTATGCGGTGAATTGTGATGAAAAGTTATTTGGCTTAAAGAATGTCCAATTTTGGAACACAGTAGTAAAAAGTACTCAAATTGTGGCGTTGATAGACAAAGCGTGCAGTCGTAAATAGCTTCTTGTGGGTCATTTAAGGGACCGTTGAAAATTGGAGGGTGCTTGCGCTTACATGTGACAAGCTCCCCATTTTGTGTGCCGGGAACGGACTCGAGTATCATTAACAATTACTACTTTATTATAATATTAACAAAAGGCGAGAACTGTCGTTAGGGGGCACTATTGTTTCAATTTGAATGTAATGCGAGAATTATTACGATAATTTGCATATCTGGCTATGGGTTGCCTTGCCCAGCCAATAAACTATAGGGGTATATTTTATGGTTTAAAAAATAGCATTCTTCATAAATATGGCTCTAATTTATTTAAACTGCATAAGTCCACCGGAGTTTGAGTTATGTATTTTATGAATCACGAGCTTATAGAGTAGGTATTTTATTTTAATGTAACTCGTTGTTTCGCGCTGATGAATGTATCGATCACTTAGAAGTATTTAAAGGAAACATGAGGATATCTACCTAATACAATATCCTCGTAATGTAATGTCCGTGATGCGCTTATGGCGTCAAGAGCAAAGCAGGTCTTTACACCGTTCGCTGAGCGACTTCGTCCTTAATAAGGACGCCCTTAGTAAGGCGCCCAGTCTCTGATTAGTCATCACCATGGCACCTTTGTTTTGAGACACTGATATTCTGGACGTGAAAATCTTCCAAATTTCCCTAACTAGGCCCAATGGAGTTGGACGCGGCGATTGACCTCTTACTCGAAGTTGGACCGAACGACACGAACTTGAGTCGAACTTGAAGTTATTGGATTGTCAACAATTAGAGAACAAGATAAATCGAGAATGAAGCCCCCAACCATTACTGGAGCGGATGTTACGTGTATATTCGACATGTGCTTCGTGTTGTATGGACAAAAGGACGCTTAAAATGAACATGGGTTCGTTTAAGGACCATATGCGGGAGATTCTACTGAGATGTTCGAGCATTGGGAATAGGTGACAACACTCAGGAATTTGCCGTGGCCATGACTGATGACGGACGGATCATTTTCCGGTTATACTCCTTGGTCTATTGTATAATCTGCCGCAACCTTTTCGGAATCCGGCTTGTTCAGGAAAAGCTTAGGTGAAGTATCTAATTATTTGCAGCCAGTTAATCATTCTATGATGAGATAGTGTAGGCAGAGGTATGTCTATCAGTTAGTGTCAAATCTCAGTGTTTCTTTTAGCTTTGGCAATCTTCCAATAAACTCAATAATATTACCGTCGATCAGTAACAGATAGATAGATAAACACATTATTGCTCATAAAACAAAACAATACCAATCACTTACAGTAACAAGGAACACATATGAGCAAAGGCGGCCTTATCGCTACAAGCGATCTCTTCCAGGCAACCTTTACAGAAATTGAGACAGGAATTTTACAGCAGGGAGTGTTGACCCACAGGATACAAGAGAATGCGTTGTGCATTTAGCTAAACACCAACAAACAGCCAAAACATGACATAATCGTACTTATGAAGGTAACCAAAATAGATATTTACAAATTTTTCGCTTAAAGGTATTTTGATTTAAAACGTTCAATGATGTTCAATGACTCAAACTGTCGGATCTCCCTCGGCAAATCATTCCACAAGCGAGTTGCCCTTACCGTAAACGAGACGTAGTAGTACCCAGAACGCGCGAACGGGACCGACAGAATGTTGTCTGAAGCAGACCGTAGCGCACGGTCATGGTCGTCTCGTAGGTAGCGAAAGTGCTCTCGGAGATAAGCAGGAGACCGGGGATCGTGCAAGACGTAATACTGTTTTTTTTTTTACAATGAAACCATGGAATTGTCTGTAGAGGTTATATCACAAGGACTTACAAACCTTACGAGGTAGTTTGAAGGCTTTCTGAGTTGATTATAAATTTTAAACTTGTGCAGAAATGTAATCAGGGAGACCTCTAAATATGCGGTTGCGGTTTCCTTCGACGACAGACTCGGCTCGGCCGAAGCCCTGCTATCTATGCAAATTCAGACACTGGCAGGTCCCCTACTTCTCATTATACCTGTTTGAAATGCAATCTATGCACTGTATCTTACTTTTTTCAGTGGGTATGGTGTTGTTGCCGCTGTTCCTATGGCAACTGTTATCTTTACGATGTCTGCTGGGTGATCTAGTGCCGTATCTGTGCGTTTAGACTCCCAAGTTGGTTGATACTAGCACCACGGTATTATGGACTAATATTTCAACACCTTTCTTATAATATCGTTATGAATGGCCAATGGAAACATCTACAAGCCTATCAACCTGTATTAGCCTACGGGTATGTAGAAGGATACCCAAATAGCGAGCTCTAGAAAGATCGAGAGGATAATCCTCCTGCTGACTTCCGCCAAGCTATGATGATTTTGTTCAATAAATTCATCTATCTGCGCCGACGATAACAGCTCAGCACTTTATCAATCTCTTGTACAGAGTATGTAATTTCATCATCATTATCACCCTTGCGTCAATACCGGTTGTGCTCTCGCGCGCCGGCTCGCGATGGCCCTGTGTCCGTCTTTCTTTTTCTCCTTGCCGACTTTGCTCGGTCTTCAGTATCGTTGGTGGTGAGTTGGTTGGTACACATGATATCTTTAACGACGTCAAACCACCTCCGGGCCAACCTCGCCTTCCTGTGCCTGGCGGTTGAGGCATGGCCAGACATTTTTTCCCTAACATAATTTGTAGATCTGCGCGTGACGTGGCCCTCCCTTCGAACACCAGCACTATTGCAGCTTAAATGCGATGTCACGACGTGAAGGCTACCGCGACTGTGGACGTTTTGGACGTGGTGTTGGCGATAAACTCCCATAAAACCACTACTGCATATTCATTTCCGTATGCATAGCTCCTGCTTGTGGCGCTCTAGTAGCTAAGTCTCGTACAGCGGAGTTTCTCGCTATAATTTTTTCTTCCGGAAGGTTTACATGTATGTTATATTAGAGAAAAGCCGAGAATACCCATGCAAAGCCGAGGCGGGTCGCTAGTTATAAAGTTGCCTATAATAAAGGCTAAGAAAGCATTAATCAAGTACGCGCGTTGACCCTATTCGGTCAACGGTACAGATCTAGGGAGTGGCGTCAAGAAGCGGCGAAGAGCTGTCTCGGATCGCAAACCGTACTGAACACTTACCGTCGGCCCAGACACAAACTGATTTACTTCAAATAAAATAAAGATGAGTTCTTGCAAGTAGTTGATAGTCATTTTTCAATTTATACACTCTACACATTGATACATCGATCTTGCCCCAATTTGCTTAGTACTGAAGATATGCCTTCTGTACTTTTGGAGTGACAAGTGTATATTTAATTTGTGTTTTTTATTTCAGATCCATATCAAATGTTTGGACCTACAAGCAGTCGGTTAGCAAATTCAGGTAAGTTTATTATTATGTACTTTCATCTAATTATAATAGTCAGGACTCAAGTACGTTTTTGATACTTATCACGCATGATGACTGAACGGTTGAGTATCGCCATTTAACTCTTTGCGTTTACGGGATTAGCGGTTGTAACCACCTATTCAGGATGTTTTTAAATAAAAGCAGCTCTATAAAATGATTTTTATTTAGCCTAAATGTTACTCAGCATCTTGTTTGACGTAATAATAGTAACAAATGTCGCCACATAACAACTACTGAGTTTGTAAAACGATTTTAAATGACTAGTATCGTCCATATTATGTAAATGATTACAAAAATAAATGAAAAAGTTAAATATGAAATTTTTACAAATATTTTTGCTATTAACTATCGCGGTTGTTATATATGTATTATATAATATAGTCAACTTTAAATGAATGCAGTATGATTTATTTAGATTCATAAGTTTTCGTTGTGATATCAAGGAAAATATCTCTAAAAATGTCTAGATCGTTACAGTGGTTAGCGTAAGTAACCAAACCTCAAAAACCAAGGTAATAACTTTTTCTTTTATTTTTTTGTAATAGTTATGAGTACTATGGTACTACCCTTCTCAGAAATAAACAAAATATGTAGTTCAATAATGTTATCTATACAAAAGTGTGACGCAATGTATTAAAATACACTTAAACTCCGTTTTGCGAGAAGGAAACAGATATATTATAAGTCCTATGTTTTTTTACCGATTTTAATTTTCTTTTCAGTTTTTGTTAAAGTTTGAGTTCATATTTTATTCATAAACATGAAATATTCAGTATCACTCATCTACCCAAACAAATTAAGTAACACTTAATACCTTTTTTATTATATATTTTTTATATTATTAAATTTTTTAATACTTATAGTGAAAAATTATTTATGGACAAAGCATGTTTCTGCCAATTACTTAAAATTTGATATAAGGATGTAATAAAAAAAGGTTTTCAGTAGGTTTCGAAAAAAATGTGTACTTCATCCCTTGATATTTACATGTTTACGCCAATTACTGAAAACCAGTTTTTTTATTATGTTTTTATTATAAAAAGAAATTGAATTACAATACCTAGTTCGCGAAAAAGAAGTACCTGTCGATTACATTTTTTTATTGTATAGGTGTAGCTTTCGTAGCTTTCTCCAAGCTAGACTGAGTCTCCTCCGGGATTATAAAGCTGCTTTTGCACCGGGCGGGGCGAGGAGGGACAAGAATTGAAATTTGTATTGAATTGTCAATTCCTTCAAAAAAGCTTGGGGAAGAGAATAGACATTTTGGTACACAATTTCAATTATTCTTATCCCTCTTTGCGCTAATGGTGGAATAGCTTAATTATAAGCTTTACACCCGCAGGTTTAGCATAAGCCACATTTTTTATGTCCTATCATTTTTTGCAATATTATTTAATGGAATTAAAGTCAATCGCTAATTGGTAGGTATGGAAGCACATACTCATAAAGTCGAAAAACGATAAAGTTACACAGAGGCTTCTAGCACAGCGCATCGTTTTGCATGTAGCCCAAATAGCTAAATTTCTTCGACCGTACTAGCGACATTGAGCGCGTGTCTCGTAACTGAAGTCTTTGGCAACTCTCACGGCAATTAATGCATAGGTGAAAGTGACCAGGGGTGACCCGGCGGGTGACCCCTGAGAAAATAGGGTGCGCAAGGTGCCGTGCGGCCGGGCACGCGAGATCGCGATAACGGCCCACGTTCAAGGGTTAGTGGGAATTGCTCGGAACACGAGCCGCGGCAAACTGGACAGCGGGCTGAAATGCCGCTTGGCAGACTAGCTTCCATAAGAGTCAGATTGATGCTGCTGTCCATCAGCTTTTCAAGTCTTCAATTTCTTTTTCATAACGAATTGCCTTAACTTCTCCCATTGCACTTCTTTGTTTAAAGATGTTTGTTGACATATATTTATAAATGCCCATTATTTTCTTGATTGAAATAGGTTGACGTCACACGTTGGTTAGTAGTTATACAATACATATATCCGATGACTGCCACGGGCCCTCGTGCAGTCAAAATGTTAATAGGGTAACAGCACCCGCCGAACCACGGCACGCCACTCACTTATTATGCCTACACCAGGTAAATTTATGATAATTGTCGATAATATCCATATTAAACACATATCAGTGCTTTTGTATCACAACATATCCGTGTTGACGGTGTTGATATTACTATCAGCATACTAGCTTGAAAATTGTGTTATTAATTACCTGGTATTACTCATATTGGCCTATTAATGGTTTATGAACTGACATGGAAATTACCAAAATCGCTATATAAGAATTTTTTCACTGAAAATTCTAAACTGATGCCATTTTCTCAAAAATATGTGCGAGTGTTTGATTCGCTGTGTAGCTGAGTTTTGAATATCCCCCGTTCCATGAGCATATATTCGTAGGTATAAGGTGTCCAAAGAGGGTTGGCATATATAATCTTCAAGAAGTGTTTTTCTCTTTGGGTAGATTAGTAAAGAAATTTAATATTTATTTATTTCCATACAGTTTTGCCGCAATGAAATTTAGTTATAACTGTACAATTCAAAGTTACAATGCCAATAACAAAACTATATGTTGGTAGAAACAACAATTCCAATTCAATAATTCCAACAATTCAATCAGAGTGCCCGAAATCATTCAAGAAACTGCAAGAATCGATAACGCAAGATTCTTCATGTCAACGTAGTAAAAAATAAACATTACACTTGATTTTAAAAAAGGACTTGCATTTACGTTCTTATTAATTTCAATTCGTCAATATTTTTCCAGTAGGATGGTGCCGTATATCACAAGTCAGACAAATTAATTGAAGCCTTATTCGACAAGATAAAAATACTACCTACGTACAATGATTGTTGATATAAAATTTTTGCCTATTTTCTTAAGACGGCCTCATTAAGATGGGCTAATAACAAGGCCCTAGGTTTTTCTCAAAAATTATAGAGTGACCACTGCATTTTCACTAAGTGCTTTCCACATATCATGAGGTACTTACTATTTAGAGCCATTATTACGCGTGCTCGTAAGTTAACAACGTGATAATGTAGAGTGAACTGAGCTGTCATCAAGGCGCGGTTCTAGTACAACCTTATACCCTAGGTGCCTAACCCACTCTATCTAAAATTAAGATTTTTTAAACCAGAAGGGCTAGCGGCGTACATATTATTCAGGCATAGTTTTATTATAGAAGGAAAAAATTATAAAATCACAGCTATTACCCGCAATTACGTTAAATCAAAGTGTGTAATTTAGTTACAATAAATCTTTGACCTTAGGGTGTGCGTTGTCTGCAATTTGAGCGTAGATACAATTAAGGGCACGTGCCGGTTTCTGCGCCGTAATTACTTATGAATTGTTTACACGGACCTAGCCCCGACTCTACCTGTCGCTGCCGTGCTCCAATGCTACGCAGCAAAAACACTTACTTTGACACACTATCAAATCGTTCCGCGTTTCTTATCCCAAAAACGGTACTATTTTTGTTTTTGCAGAACCTACTTACAATTTACATACCTACATGTTATAAGGTAGGTTGTTGTGAGGCAGTAATCTACGAGTACAATTAAGAATCGTTTAAAAGTCCCCGAAAGCGTGAGCTAGTCTCGGCCTACACCTACGGAAAATATATGTAAGTACATATGTGATAAACATTAATTGTAACTAAGTTACAGACTAAAAGTAATATTTACACATTAAAAATATACAAAAACCAACATATATATTAGATTATTTACGAAATATACAGACTCATCTAACTTAAAGCTAAACTAAAACAAAAAAAAAAAATACAAATGTCAGTCGATAAATAGCCCGCCTCTGACAGTACCTGGGACAAAGGTGCCCATCACGCTCGCGGCATTGCCACGTTGAATGGCTATGTCTAACCTTTGCACCAGGTACGAGCCAGAGCGGGAATCACCCGACTTCTCCCTCAATCTTCGCCCTAACTCGCTCGCCATCGTCTTTGCCTCAGAGCCCCAATGATAATTAATTAATACTAATATAATAGACCGGTGATGCTCTATAGCTACGAGACATGGCCCGCGCTGACGAAACACGTTCGCGAACTCCACGCCAACGAAATGAAAATGCTGCGGTGCATGTGCGGAGTTACGCGACTCGATCGAATACGTAACGAGTACATCCGTCGCAGCCTTGGCGTAAGGGAGATCGCAGATAAGATCGAGGAGGCTCATGTGCGCTGGTTTGGTCACGTGTTGCGTAAGCCTCAGGGATACGTGGGAAATAGGTGGAAATCAGGAAAGAAGCCCCGTGGGCGACCCAAGAAGCGATGGATTGACATCGCTGAGTCGAATGCGAGAGCCAACGGTTTACGACGAGAGGATGCCGAAGACCGGACGAAGTAGAGAAGAATGAGTAAAGCGAATGGATGAGGAAAGCAGACGCTGGCAGAGGCCAGGATAAGCGCTAAAACGATGACGATGATATGAAAATATGACTTAACTATTTTAGGACAAACCATACAAAGCCCTCGCGGTCAATTTCGGCTACCGCCATAGCCTGCTTTCCTACTGTGCCCGTCCACTATAAATTAAACTACAAAATGTATACCTGTTATTAACTATCGTACGCGCTGTGATCGTAAAAACTACATTAAAGTTCGTTAAAATATAATAGTTATGAGGGCTTTATAGATCTAGCTATCCCTTTCTCGCAAAACGGCGTGATTATGCGAGATATAAATGTTTTACGTCACTCTTATTATTTAGACCATTCCTAAAAAAAATTTGCCCGCTATGCTTTAAGTAAAAACCTCTCAATTGGACAAAAAAACTTGCAGCCAACTAACTTTTACGGAACTTCCCAGTTCAGTCGTAGATTCGACCGTGTGCCTACACGCGCGGCTTCACGAACTAACTACAGCAAAATAATGACAAATCTAAAATCGTCAAAGAATCTATTTCCTGCTCACCCTTGGATGTTGTGACGTCCGCCTCTACGCCCTCGGGGCACAATATTTTACCGATTGGGGCATTAATTGTGAGTCATAAAACCGATGAGCCGTGGCGCGGACAACGCAGCGCCGCGGCCCGCCGGCTCGAGCTCGGGCCTTCTGACGCGAAAAGCCGAATCACGGATAAATCGCGCGATTTCCACGCTCGTGTGCTCTCCGTTGACGCACCGTCTACAAAATAAACTATCAAGACCATAAAGAAATATATAGCTGTTTTGATTCTGTATCTAAATACATTTAATCAAATTGCAGATTTACAGACAGGTACTTGTTAGGTTCAGTTTTTTATTTCGATGCAATTTGAAATTTTACTTCGTTGGTCAATCGGTTACATAACTTCAAATTGTATGTACCAGCTAACCCGACAGACGCTGTCCCATGTTTGTTATTATAATAAAAAACAATTTCGTAGACCCCAGTTTTGTACTTAAGTATAACATTACATACTTACATACACACTCAATCCCGTAACCCATCGATAGGCATTATCGAGAGTCGAGTGCTACAAGCTACCATCCAATAACATAAATGTTCATATAAAATTTATCACAATTATGACACTAAGACCGCCTTTTTTTTAATATAAAAAGTAGGTAATTGCGTGCATGCTAACGGTACCGCATGTCGTTCCACACGAGCGCACTGCTCTGCTCGTGCGAGCCCCCGACACAGCCGCCCAATATCGCGACATGCGTGGCGAGACCCCGTGTGGGCCCGCCCTAACAGCGCCACGTAAGGGACCGACCAGCCTAAGAGAAGATTATGGACAATGTTCTACATACTACTATCGGGGCGGCTCGTTTCACACGCAACGGTGTGGTCTTTGTACTGGTCTATGTAGCATGTGTCTTAATATAAATAACCTAAGAAATGAAGTTGGCTTAGTTAGTACGAGTATATAGAGTTACTGGTAAATTGATGTGTCTAACACTCATCTGTTTTTAAGTGACGTGGAGGTCTACGCCAAGCACGCGAAGGTTTAGTAGAGCTGGACGGCTATAATTCAATTTTTATGGTTGGGGTCACCCTTTGTTCGGGTACAATGTAGAAAGACTAGTTCTAGGATACAATTTTATATTAAATCCTTGACCGTTATTTGAAGCTTAGTAGTTTAAGATAGGCCCCTATATGTTTCGTGTAATGCTGAGAGTACTTAGCCCTTGAGTTCCCACACTCTCGTCAAACACATATTGAAATAAATTGCCTTAAAGAAACCTATACTTCGGAAGTAACCAATTTGGGACATTGACATCCTGTGTACATACTAAAGCGAAAAAGCACCTGGTGAAAACAGTCTATTCTCTTTTTCTTTTTTCTTTTTATTTTCTTCGGATAACAAACAGTACTTAATAGCTAAATGGAATCAATACAAAGAATCTATCGACCATTTACATGTTTTCGCATATAAAAGTCTATATAACGAACACTTGCTTAATTATTAGGAAACCATGAATTGGATGCTAATAATAAAATAATAGTTAGGGAACTGAATCAAACCAATTTCTTGAGAGTGCAACCTTAAACAAATTTGATTTTGAATTAAAAATATCAAGATGGGTACATGGGTCAGGCAGTTCATTCAATGCATTAGGCGCACGTCAGAAGAATGAGTTTTGCCTATAGTTTGTGGAGCTTAGGGACACAGCTAATAACGGAGTTCGTCTCTATCTCTAGACATACGGCTACATTATTACTTTTATGCACTGGCAGACGTGTCCACATTTTAACGCTATTGGCCGTTGATTCAGATCACCTCATTCAAGATAACAGCGTAATGTTATGGCCAATATTTGGTTCCAAAACCGACAACGCTAACTACAGACAGTCAGGCTGGAAATTGTTTACAAATCCTGTTAATAGAAATTTGGACCCTGTATTTTGGATAAACCACTTAGTGAACCTTGCAACAGACAGACGCAGGACTGCTAAATCTGCATGTCTTTTTATAACTACCAGGGGTCACCCTAAAGGAGCTTCACGCACAGCAATAGCCGGGTAGATCGAAACCTAACAGAAGTAGGGATTTCGTTTACCCCTGGGAGCCTTCGATCTGCAGTTGCCTCGAAGAATTGGTCGGATAATGTGCCAGTCGACGAGATATTGTCTCGTGATAACTGGAGGTCGGGTTATATTTTTGCCTATTACTACCGACGGGAGATAATGCAAACTCCTGCCAATATTAATAAGGTTACAAGCTTGTTTAGCCCAGTTAATGAAGGGAATTAAGAAGTAAATAACAAATTATTTTTATGTTCCATTGAATGTTTTACTTCATTATGAATTATTAACTAATTAACATTGAATTATTTGCCTGATCCTGTTTGAAAATTAGATGCTCATCAGCCTTTTAAGTTAAGTATACTTAATCGTTGATTCCATTAAAAGTTCCATAATCTTATATTTACTTACCTATGGAATCCAAAGCATTTTATATACCTATTCGTAATCTAGGTACCTCTATACTTACATACCTACAGTACACCTACATATATGTATGTACTAAACCTTCACCTTGGCGTCCCCATCATCAGGCGGTTGGCTGGGTGGTGTTTCTATGAATTTCAAATACACATAGGTACCATATATTCAACTGCGACTGAATATCCAATTTAGTCACGTTTCCCTGTTAGTAGGGTACCTACAGAGTCTACTATAATTACCTAATCTGCCAAATCCTAGATCATAGTCGAGGCGAACCCTGGGCCCTCGCGCGCGGCATCATACCCGCGACATTGACCCCAAGATGGCCATCAACTTGCGGATTCAAAAGATAAATTGCTGTTCTGCATCTTATGCAATTCGGTTTTCAATAAATTCGACAGTTACCCAATTATTAACTCGGTCGCAAAACTTTAAATACCTTTAGTCAGATATTTTTTCTGGTATCTATGCCAGATATCTTACCCTAAGGCACGACTATTCGTATACATTCCAGTTGTGTCGTGTTGTCGTCCAGGTTCTGGGCAGATCCAGCTGTGGCAGTTCCTGCTGGAGCTGCTCAGCGACTCGAGCAACGCGGGCTGCATCACGTGGGAAGGCACCAACGGGGAGTTCAAGCTCACCGACCCCGACGAGGTGGCACGCCGCTGGGGAGAGCGCAAGTCCAAGCCCAACATGAACTACGACAAGCTCAGCAGAGCCCTCAGGTACCGCACCGAACACTCCGCAGCGAGCGCTAGCGAATTATCGGGTACCCGTTTCTGCCCAGCGATGTGTGACTTTCAATAATGACCTCTGCGAGTACTACGTATGCGGACTCGCGATTTGTCGACGCGTTGCATTGCAATTCAGATACGTTTAGACAAATCACGAGTAGTCATCTTGATTGGTGTTCATTGTATATATATATATATATATATGATATTTAACTTGTTTGAACTTTGCGCAGATACTACTACGACAAGAATATAATGACAAAAGTGCACGGGAAACGATATGCGTACAAGTTCGATTTCCAAGGACTAGCGGCGGCCACGCAGCCAGCAGCCAGCGACCCGGCCTACAAGTACCAGAGTGACCTGTTCATGAGCTCCTATCACCACTCTGCCAAACTGTCGTCCTTCATGGCCCCGCACGCCGCTATGCCCACTTCCACAGGTAATGTTCGATATTTAATCGTGCGAAATACGCTTCCGCGAATGTTGATTGTAAGTAGAGATATAAAACTGGTTTACTTGAAAATATTATTATAGTACCTCATATATACATGATTGTTTCTTAGAATTCAACATTGTGATAATAGAAGGAAAGTTTCATATTCAATTGGGAATAAGAACCTACCAAACCCGTCAGCAAACATGGCTAATATGTTAATATGCACCCTTCAGCGGCAGCGAGCGCCGGCCGCTCGAGTGTAGTTTGCATTTAGGTGCTAAGCCCCGGTACACTCGCTTGCACAAATATTTGCCCAGTACTTGAAACGGGTTGTCATTGGCACGGTAACTGCCCTGTAAACTTATTCTGTGTGCATTGCTTTTCAAACTTCGTAATGTGGTAAGCTAGTGTTCAGATGTTAGAATGCTCATAAAGTAATTATGGAGGATTATGCTCGTATGTGATTACTTAAATAATTCATAACATGGCGTAACTATACACTTAGGATTAGCCATAGAAACCTCTATGGTTAATCCTAAAATACATGTCACGTTTATCTTTATATTATTATATGAGTACCTAAATGCTCCTTTGAGTTTTATTTTTCAATTAATTTACGTGTACTTTGTAACAAAGAAAATTGAATGTCTATGTGTGATACTCGCAAGCTAACCACATTAATACAGATAATCCAGGCGGCTTAATTCTTATATAACTGTGAACTTAATATTTTTAATAAGACAATTTTATTGCAGTTTTGTGCGTGATTTGCGAACTTATGTCTTTGTTTGAGTTGTGTGCAACACATATAATGTGTTGTGACATATTTTTCTTAATACTTACTGAGGCGAGCGTGGTTGTTGCAGCGTCGATATTCCCGTCTGCGTCTTGGAGCAACTGGGGCGGCGGGGGGGGCAACCTGTACTCCCCGCACTCCATGGCGCCCCCCCACGTGGCCACCCACCTCGGCTCCTACCCCCACTACGCATGACCAGCCATATAAGCCGGCGAATCATCATTAATTTTATACATCGTTATTTGTTTATGCGCTCAGTTACGGAACGTTAATTACATTGTCAACTATTCGCACTTTGTAAGGTTCTTTACATGAAATCGAACGCAACACACGTTCTTGTGTTTGTATCAAAAAACATACGTGACTGTAATACTAAATGACTCGATTTATTGCATATTTAGAGAAAATATGTAATCAATAAGTAAGATATTGAAGGGACTTTAATTAAAGATCAGTTCTGTATCCAGATCTTTCTGTGTATTGTATTATATTATGAAGATACTCTTCAAACGTTAATATATTAGTTTGACGAGTGTTCTGAAACGATGGTTAATTTTCGTTTTAACTAAAATGTAATCGTATTAATAAATTTGTGTCCTCTCAATCGGTAGGCATTTAATTTTATAGTACACTAAATGTTAGAAAATATCAATATTCCAAACTGTGTAAACGGATCATGTATTGTGTATTTGTAAAGTAAGGCGCCACCCACATGTTCCAGTCATGGAAATTTGTTTGTCAACATATTCCTTATTGCACATCTCTACAAATATATTATGATGAAAATGTAATTCTAAATTCTTAAAACAATTTTACTAAGGCGGAGAGCTGTAACGGAACTGGACTGTATGCCAATATGTTTATGTTTATTTTGTTGCGGATATAGATATATACCGACACCGGCAGACAGAGTGGTCCAAGTGTGTACATATTGCTAATTTGTAAACAAAGTGTAGGTATGTGTTATCTACCTACAGTTGATTTTGTGGGTAATTTAATTTGTGTGAGAATGTAAGTATCTTTTTTAAATCATAATAGGATGCCAATCGCCGAGACTGTTCAACTAGTGTTTGCGCAAGATCTCGGTTAACATTTTTTAATTATGGGTCTACAAAAATAATTTTCTATTATTTTATACGTACCTCTAAAGTGAAAATCTTAGGTTAGGTTAGGCAGGCGGTAGGTAGGCATTTAAAACTGCAGCCACCTCACTTAAAGTTCGTTCCTGATTTAAAAGATCAACTTAAGCAGCAATAAGTGGAAATTTTGTTATTCTACTCTGACCAGTAGTTGATAAATGAAACAATAAAAATCATTTCTGGTTGCCTGCCTGCCTTTCGGCTTAACGTTGAACAGTTCTGATAGACGTTAGAAAAGGGAAAGGTAATCTTAAATTACCCACATAAATTCACTAAGCAGTTCACTTGAAATCTAAGCGCATCAAATCATCTCATAAATTACACATCGATACCTACTTTGCTTTCAAATTGGCGTTAAGCACTTGGACAACTTTTTCTATCGCGGAGTGCATTATTTTTTGTATAGGTTATATATTAATAGTAAGTTGGAGTTGCCAACAGAATTTATTTTTAGAAAACTGTGTAATTTATTTATTCAAGTTTATAATATGCAGGCCGTTTGGGTGATTATCTAATTCTGTCGTTATCGTTTTCCTTTTTGTTTAACAGCGATATTCTTTAATCAAAGTGGCAATGGTTACTTTTCATAGTGATTTAGCCATCGGAACCGAAAACGAGAGAATTAGATACCGACCTATCGCCCCGCAGTCTCTGGTGCAAAACGTGCTGATTGTAGGCATAATTAATTACAAATTACTGTTGTTTTTTAACTATTTAGTATGTGTGGTGTGAACATAAAACACATTAGATTTCAAGCTCCAGCAATAGCAACACTCGGCATGAGGAACACTGAGGACTGGGCTAGTTGTAATTCTCATGCAATCCGCAAGACTAGTGTTTTTATCAAAGAATGTTGTATATAATAGATGATATCCATTATTTTAGGTAGTTTTATTATTGTAGGATATTCTTGAGGAATTATTATTGCTCTTTAATAACACCTAAAGTAATGTTACGTATATACCGTAATATTACGAAAAGTTTACAAGTAATTTCTCACTTCTCGATGTATAGAGAAAAACTTATATTAGGTACCTGTAAGGAAAGTGACACAAGCAAGGTGATAGAAACTTTTATCTGGAACGATTTACACACATATCGGCCCGATGACTGTGACCTGAAGAAGTACCTACCTCAACCATAAATATGGACTTGTATTACAATTTATCACGCGAACTGCATTTAAATATCTAATTTGGCGTCTGAAGCGAGTATTTCGATTAATAAGACTGCTTGCGTCCATCGTTTGCAATACATAAAATAAAATACACATACATAATAAAGCTCACGCCTGTGTCCCACAGGTAGGGTAGGCAGAGTCTATGGACCGCCACTTTGCTCTAAAATAGAATAATAAACAGAAAATCAAAATCGGGCTAGCCCGTACGTAGGTGCAATACGACCCTGTCATAAAGGAAAAAGGCTAATTTAGACTTTATATTGGACTTGAATACGCTGCATTTACCGCGTTGGCACCGATTTCGGTGGTTTAGCGCGCTTAGCTTCTGATCAGTGCATAGGCAGTCAAGTAAGCTAGCCATTAGCAGTCATTAGTTATTAATTATAAATTCAATATATCAGGATTTTAGCAGTTTATCAGTATCTATCATTTATCAGACTTTAGTGCCGTTCAACGCGGTAAATATTATGATACAAGTAGGTATGTGATTCAACAAATCGTTTAGTACATCAACAGATTTTCGCGAAAACGCGAGCTAAACCTTCGATATGTGGTTTATGATCTTTATATGTTCATTTAACTAATTGTCAAAAGTTACATAA
The DNA here is from genome assembly GCA_907269095.1 of Blastobasis adustella. Classification (NCBI taxonomy): domain Eukaryota; kingdom Metazoa; phylum Arthropoda; class Insecta; order Lepidoptera; family Blastobasidae; genus Blastobasis; species Blastobasis adustella. The sequence continues at coordinate 13,048,231 of OU026114.1, forward strand.
CACATTCTTTTGTCTAACATTTCTATTCTGTGTCAAAGTGTGTTACACTTTGACACAGAATAGAAACAGAGAAAATTAGTTCCGTTTCTTACATTTGACGTGTTGTACGTAGGTACTGCTTATTTTCTTTCACGGACTCGATAAAATTGTATTATTTGGCTATATTTAAATAAAATATTCTGAATTTTTATTATTTCCGTTACCTTAAAAATGCATCAAAATTTTGATTTTGATTTTGCGACAGGGTTATCTGAAGTAAGCAATACGAGACAAATCTATTAATACAAAATTTGATATTTTCTCCCAAGTCAACATATTTGGAAGTACAATAAATAGATACAAATCACCGTTTATAAGTTCTAATGAAGTCGCCGATTAGTAAAAAATTAACAATAAAAATATTTATCAATATTGTATTTCCGCTTGACAGCCTCCAGAAGATAACAATAAGCCATACTTTTAAAAATACAACTGTTTTTCCTTAGTTTTATTTTGACATGTAGGTTATTTACTCATAATCACCGCCTCGTTATATTGTATTAAATATTAAGCCGGTCGTATTGTACTCTAGCTCTAGCAATTTCAGCCAAAGGACATAATGCTGAACGATCTTCGACAATCATTTATTGTTCGTTGAGCATTTTCAGTGTCATTTTTATTTAATACAGATTTGTTGGAAAAGAGAACAAAATTCTTTATTCCTGTAGCTGGTCATTCATTATTACAGAACATGGGTTAACTGGGGTATTCCATTTCGCTTAGGTAGCTATTAATAAAATCCAAATTAATAAAAGCTAGACTTAGCTAGAAATGAAACTTCATCATAACATTATCTGTCTACTAACAGCTAATTTAAGATCGCTAGCATTATTCATCTAGCTAGACCGAAGCTTAAACTCGGAATATGCAACGAAACGCTAAAAGAAAAGATTTAGGCATACCCCTAAACCATATATGTAATAGCTTATGAACGTGATCTAGATTTAATATAGTATCTAGATTGTATCACAAGAAAGTTAAGTGATATTTTTAAGACGCGGGCGCAATTTTTAGCCGTTGATTTTCCAATTAATCATATCGCATTACAAATATTTTTGTACTAGTCTTAGTTAACATTTACAATATTTTATTAGATGTGAAAGTTATTTAAATGATGTGTTAATTTTATTAGTTTATTTATCCTTTTATGTTTTAGAAATTTTTAACGCCACTTGGAGGAAAAGTACCCTTAATACTAAAAATAGGAAAATTTATTCAAAGGAAGCATTCCCTTATTTTTAAAAAGAAACCAAACCGCTTAAAATCCGCTTTCAAATATTTATGAAAATATGCTTGCCGAAACCGGGAATAGAACCGGCTAAAATATGAAAAACAACACATTATATTTTAATGAAGTAAATCCATAGGGTCAATAATTAAATATGAAATATTTCATCTAAGCCAAGGTGCTCCCACACTGGTGTCGAAAGGCGTTTGTAATCATTCAGAAACGTTCAGAATCACGCTAAACGGCTAAACTACAAGTTTAGTTTCAATTGTTTTTCTTTAACAAATTTACCGTCTCTGGTCTAGTGGCAGCGTGTTTACGAGACAGATAACCAACGTTAAGCTATGCTCGCAATGTCCAAAAAGTGGATGAGTGACCGTTTCGTACTTTGAGGCTAGTTTAGCACCGCGATGAGCTCGCCACTCGTTAGGCGTGCCTCCTAATTCAATTGGCGTAGTTAAGTTGGCCAAGATCCGAACCCGGAGACTGGTAGAACAGTTTAGGGCCCCTTGGGCCGTGCGTGACATTATTGTTTATTATTATTATTTATAATTTATCTTGTTGGTTTTAAAGATTTGATCCTTATGATTGACATTATCTATTCTTGCCATAAAAGTATAACGAACTATCTTTTGCATTTTCGCCGGTTAGATTTCTGGGTGTGTCAAGCATATTTTTAAAAATTTATGAAAACAGTTTTGTTTCTCTTAATAAAATAAAGGAATGACAGTTACATTTCCCTATATTTAGTTTTAAGGGTACTTTCTTTCCTTCCTGGTGGTGTTAAACATTCCCATTCTGTATATCGTCAAGGGATACCAATCGGCTGCCGTGACTGTTCAAAGAGTCTCAGGGTCCCTAGGAAGGCCTAGTTAAAAGTTTATATTTTCCTTACAAAGCCGTGAAAAATATATTTTGCAATTGGAAATGAGAGTAATAGGTATACAACCTAGAAACAAAATAACTTTTGAGTTAAATAACTTTGGTGTAATCATAACTTAAAACCCCGTCATAAATGAGGATAATTTGACATTGATACCACTTGTAGACGAGTTAAAAGACAAAAATATTGTTAGTATAATATTTATAATTAGATTGCCTACTCTTGAGCTCAATGAAAAAGCAATGGTAGTTTTATAATATTTGCAGTCGTTCCTTTTTCCAATATTACCTTTGAATAAAAATCACAGTCGCATGATCAGAACGACTAGGTAAAGTACAGTATGGATATCAGAAGGACAATCGGTTAAAGAAATCCGGAATACATTAGTTTAGTTCTATGGGTACACCTTGGGGTCTACTCCATCGTAACTATTTATAATAACTCTCACACTTGTTCGACTCATGTGGAGAGTAGCCCCGCCCCATTCATTATACGTTACACATATAATGACAATAACTGTCAGCCTAACCTACAACAAGGTCATAAGACAACATTGGAAAAACAAGCGAAGAGTTTTGCTGGGCTCTCAGATACTGTACACGATAAGGATTAGCAGTAATCTAATGCTGGTCATTTTGGGTAAATTATTATTATAAATTTCAACAGTGAGGTACGAACCTACGGAGGTCTGTATATATAAATTATTACTAGCAATTATATTAAAAGTGCAATCGTACTAGTAGTTGAAAATAATAAATAGCGTAGAATAATTTAAACCTTTTATTAATATTAAGTACGACAATTGGTTTTTCGTGATCAAGTGTTGTCCGTGATGGTAGCACATTAAGGACCTACACAAGTAGGTATTGGCTTTTATTTGATCCCCTTAAAATACCTATATCCTAAAGATACGTTAAGCGTTTGTTTAATTAAACATAAGTAAGTATCTATAATTTTTAACTTCTCACGCGATACTTAGGTCCTTATCCTAATTAGCAACGGATGTGCGACTATGGTCGTACGACGGACGTCGCCCGCCAATAGGACACCCGAAAACCTTCCGTATCACGACCATGATCGCACGACTATTGCGACTTAGGAGAGCGCTGGCTAAGGATACAAAATTAAAACTAACATACTTATTATATTTAAGGAGATTAAAACAAACACCAAATTCCATTGTGTGAACGTCGCTGTAGATACTTTATTTCACAAAATAGATTACAATATTTCATAAAATTATTTTGGCATCAATAACTACTTGGTCAATGTCCTATCTTATACTACAGCGTCACCACTAGCTCAGTTACGACGTCAGTTACCAGTATGTGATGTTAAAGTAACAAATTCCAGTCAATATTATTTAAAATTAAGTATTTTGTAGACTTTCGATTAAAGTTATGTATGTTGTTTTTAATTTAATTTAATTTATGCATATCTCATAATGAAACCATTTAGTGATAGAAATACTATTGTATAGATGTTATTGTATTTGAAAATGAATAAAACAAGTGAACTGTAGTCTATTTATTTTACCTAAAACCCTTATGAACCTGCAAATAAAACCACTTGATTGAAAACTATTCGACAATTATTTCAGTCAGATCATTGTCGTTTAAGGATAGGTAGGTACTATCATTTAATTTCATTTTCAATTATCAGAAGGCCATCCTCAAAATCAGACGAAAAAATGCATGTGCATGTGAGGTATGGGTTGAAAGTATCGGTGGCCAGTGGTTACCGACTGTTCGTCTGATTTTGAGGATGGCCTTCTGATAATGACACCAGATAAAATTGGAAGTTTCGCCCTTTGCGCTCCAATTGAGGCATTTGGCTGCCTCCAGGCGCTACCTCTCCAAATTCTACCACTTTTCTGACAGCTTGCAACGTTCTGCAATAGGTCGTCTACTACTTACCTACACGGATGCCCATGACAAGGACTCGGTGGTCAGCTGTACTTCGAATGGCTACTGAAGAATTGACAACTTATAGACAAAAAGGCCGCCGTGTGGTGTCCGGCAGAGTAGAATAGTGCCAACCCTTACACTCATGGGTGTCGTACAAGGCGACTAATGTTTTCGCGGCAAAAGATCTGAGTCTCCATGGACTGTAAAATGGGCAGCAGCGTTTTTCATTGCTATATTTATAACACTGCGATCTCCAACCCGCCTGCCAAGCGTGGAGATCATGGCAATAACCTGCCCTTTCAAGCGAGACGCCCTAAGTCCTGCAGTGCCAATGACGTTTTTCAGTGGTACCATTAGTTTATCATTACCAGCATAGAACACATTCAAAATGCAGGGCCACACCTCTCGAGGTTGTTGGGCTTATTGTTCACTCTCTGCATCAGACTTTTCTATCTCATGAGAACAGTCGTAGTACCCATAATTGAACATATAACGCATGACGTTTCCGATAAGTGTTACTACCGACCGATAGCTCTAGCCACAATGGCGACGAAAGTGCTGGACGGCTTGCTTGAGAGACAGTTAAAAACCATCTTCATTTCCATGAATCACAGTTGGATTTTAGACCCTGGCTATCGACTTAAAGCGCTATTTTGTCTCTTAAGCATGTTTAACACAACTGAATACGCTGTTTTTCTTGACCTCTCTACGGTGATTGACCTGGTTAGTCACGATATTATATTGGTGAAACTAAAAACAGTGATGTGCCTGGTGAAATTATCAATATTTTAATAATTGGTATGGACATCAAACTAACCAGGTCAAATGGCTCAGCAAACTTTCTGAGGAGTACAGGTTGGAATGCGGAGTGCGACATGGTGGGTTAACGTCGTCTCCGCTCTTCAACCTGTACATGGATAGCGTGAGTCGTGGACTGAGTAACACCGGAGTGGGTTGCTGATGGTCACTGCGTCAACAGCATCAGCTACGCGGACGACATGGTGTTGCTTAGTCCACCGATTGCGGCGCTCAGGAGGTTTACGGGAGTGTGTGAAGAGTACGCGAGATTGCATTGCAAAAGTCAGCTCTTATTAAGTTAAACCGGAAGACGTAAGATGACGTGTGTACCACCTGTGCTATTAAATGGTGTGCCCCTTCGTAAGGTCACAGAGTTCAAATATGGTTACTGAGGATTTGAAAGACGATGGCGATACTGATAGAGAAAGGAGAGGGTTGGCAGTCCGCTGTAATATGCTGACGCTCAGGTTCGCGCGTTGTAGTGTGGAGGTAAATATGACCCTTTATAAAGCCTTCTTACAAATGCTGTACAGGTATAGCCTGTGGGTGAGATATACTCAGCGGGCTTTGAACGCTCTCCGAGTACAGCACAATTACGCCTTCAGGATGTTGTTGGGGCTCCTGCGCTACTGCAGTGCATCAACAATGTTTGCTTATGCGCACATGGACGGTGCGCACCGCATCGCTTTGCTTCTGCACAGGGTGCGGGGGAGCGCCACAACCATCTTGAGGGTCACCCATGATAAGAATGATTGTCCTATTCTTAGGCATTGGGTACAAGGCGCACGCGCAAGTGCTTGGTGTCCCAGATAGTAAATTTACCGATATTACCGAAGGCATGTGCCGGCCTATATCATAAGCTGAAAATTGATTACAAATTGTATATTTTGGTCAAACAATTGTTAGTGGCTATCTCTCCTATACATTTAAGACTGATGGCCTACTTATATTTTTTGAGGTGAGATGGCCAAATTTGTGATGTGGTTTTACTGTTCAATTAAGTATTTATGTCCAGTTTTGTGTTATTCCAGATGCATTACGAGTAGGTACTTACATTCGACTAGCTAGCAATCACGGTGAATGGAATTAACACGATCTGTCACAACCAATTCAAGGTGTTCGTCCCAGAAATGTCTCAGTTCGGCAGGCTAGCTCAGAGTAGGGCATGCCGCGAAAAACCTTAGAGACACATATTAACTCAAAATTTCTAATTTCTAGACCATAAAATAGACTAATTTTTAGTGTGTCATACCTATAAAAGGTAAATGTCATGCATGTGGCCAAACAAAGAAAATATATGCAAAAAAAGGTTAAGGTAAAGGCAATAATTAAGCACATCGTAATTATTATGGCCATCTTATTACTACCTATAGGAGAGATGGCCAAGATCCCATTTTTGAAAAAATATATATGTATAGTAAGAGAATAATAATGAATATGTTATCTATCAAATAAAAAATATAAACTGGTTTTACATTACAAACATTCCCAGACAAAGGCTTCTAAAAAACTATGGCCATCTATCCTCGAATTACCTGAGTTTGTACCTAAATCACGAATGTTTTACTAACACTAACATGGGCAACATCTGGCGGCTAAATGTGTAACCATGAACTAATCTGCTCAGGTCCCTCTGTTAACAGGGTCATGGAGATCAGACGGCAGTCGCTCCTCTGTAATTACCTGATCTTTCAAGTCCTGGATCATGGTCAAGACGGACCCCGGGTCCTCGCTTGCGAGAGCACAATGTCCTGGGACATTAACGCAAAAATGATGATGATAACTTGGGTTGGCAGCAAAGCGGTGAGCTAAAATGATGCTGGTAAGGGCGTGGTCGACTCAGCTGGCTCCCCCATATGATGTGTTGGATACAGTGGAGGGGCTTATCTACAGGCTAGCAAAGTCGCGTGTAGGCTTGTAGGCGGAATACGTGTTGTTCACAAGTGCAAAGTGGTCTATTAAATACCGTTGATACGGTCATTTCAAGGAACTATGCAACAAGGCCAACAACTACGTGCTGCCTCCGTAGCTTATGGTATACGCTGATGATATCGTGCTAGTGAGCAGGATCAGACAACATCTTGAGACCAGGGTAAACATGTGGAAGGAAGTGCTGGAAAATGGTGGTTTGAAGCAGAACTTCGTACAGAGTACATGGCTGGCTGCAGCGCGTATCTTGAAACCACCCATACAGGGTGTGAAGGTGCCAGTATAAACTCGTGACCGGAGTCAAGTCCCGTAAAGCCAAATGTCGGGAGTAAACGGCAGGCACCTGTGACCCTAATATCCTTCAATATCCGTCAAGTTCAAGAGACATCATATACAGGAGCATAATTAGGTCTGTGATCTGAAAAATAAGGAAAGTGGATCCTGGCAGGAGCGACGATTCACCGCTCGGACGATGATTAGATATTATAAGAGTAGGTAACATATTCTATCAAGTCGTCGGTCACGAAGGCACATCTATATAAACTAAGCTCCTTATTGTTTTATTTTTATTATGGACCGATTGTTTTTGTGACACAATTTATTTCATCACTGTAACAGCCCTGCTGAAAAATTGCCAATCGATAAACTAATTATTGTCCTAAAAGCATTTGTTTTAGTAAAAATAATAAATAATCATCGCGTTGTTGTTTAAACTTTTGGTTGGTTTTCCATAGAGAAAAAATGTTATATACAGGAAGTTTTTCTGTAAATGCATATTTCGTAGCTACTAACGACATCTTTGCAGGAAGTATGTACTTACTGTCCCTGAGGGACACACTTGCTTAGTACAACGCCATCTATCAGTTTATGCGGTACTGTTTCGTGTTATGATAGGGAATCAGAAGCATGGACTTACTACCCAAAAGGGACTGCGCTACTAACTCAAAAAACGAGCCGAGCGAGGGTCACCATCTAAAGTCCTTTGTCCCTTTCTAACAGTGTAAACACAATGTAATTTGCATAATCACCGTCATCCTAAATTGACAAGTGTCATGTTTGGTGTTGCTATGATTGGAAAAATCTAGGTTCAACAATTAAATGGATAAGCCAAGGACTCAAAGTACCTACGTCACCAGTGTTGCAAGTGTTGCAACCTCTACAAAGAAGAACCTAATTTTTTTAATGCCCCATCATATGTCTAGTAATGAGCTAGTACCTACGTATCAGACGTATTTAATGCGAATAAATTTACTAGAATGCGCGTCATAACAAATAAATAAATGACAAAAGAAACTCTTTACTCCATAAGGTCTGACAGACTATCAAACTTAGTTCCATTTTCAGCCGTGCGAAAAGTTCTCCTTGCGCAGTTTATACTTCGAATTTAATTTAATACAAAATGATTTTATTACAAAGCGTTTAGCCACATACAATGACTGTGTTCATAACAGAGTACAAATTTTTGCTACTACCTACTTACCTTAGAGCTCGAGAGATGGTGACGCTAGCGAAGGAACTTATAATGTAGGTAATCGAAAATAACCATAGGATAAAAATACTTTATTCAAATAAAATCATTAAATGAATTTAATATTAAGTCTTTAAGCACAAAATGGTAGGTACTTTGGTATGTAGATAGAGGCTCAATGGTTTTTCAATAAAATCAATTTATTATACATATTTCGTACGTTGTCACCTTTCTTTGAAAATGATTTTGCAGCATAGTGAATGCGTACATTCAAATATTCCTTACACACAGCTTAATTTAAAAGAGAATAATGATTTTCAAAAATAGATCTATCGGAATAATCGTTATCATGAAATAATTTGAGTCCAACACATTTTTTTAAACATTCATGTAGAAGATATTGCAATGGATCTTTTTTATTGGTAATTTTATATTCTTTTAAAACTTCTTCGGCGATTTTTGCACAATTTTATTATAGACTTTTATGGATAACGCAGACTACCCTTATCTTTGATATATTGAAGAGTATTTTAATTTTTTTCGGTTGACTGTAATGAAGTTAAGCACTGTTCACATTAAATTTGTCCCTCCAATACTTTTATGACAAAACCGGCTATGTATATATATATTTTTTTTATGTTATCCGGCAGACAAACAGGCATACGGGCCACCTGATGGAAAGTGGTCACCGCCGCCTATGGACATATTATTACATTCCGAGCAAATTCCGTCAGCTTTGCAGGATCAGCTAAATGATCGTTATCGTTAGGTACAACAACGTCTGACTCTAGAGATTGCTGAAGATTCCCGTCATCTTCAGTCAATCTATTATGATCCGTTGTGTTGTTAATCGCAATTTCGGGCTTTTTGAAAGTTAAAATATTTAATTCCATCAAAGGTATGCAATTACCTGTAGTTAAATGTTTTAATTGGCCGTGAACTGGCATTCGTTTATAAGCTGCCTGAAACTGACTTGCCGTGGGGTTATTGTTAAAACTACTCGATAAATACCCGTAAACTAAATTTTAAAATATGTGATAATAAACAGTGGTGAGACTGTCCCTGTATGTATGTTTGTGTGCAATTTTGCGAGCCATTCCCGTATACGGGGACGCATGCAACCCCTAGTGCATGACGAACTCCGGGACGGGATTACCTTCATCACAATCCTTGTTGGTTGATATTTGTTAACCTATACTTCGTCTATTGAAACAGGATGACTGCAAGTATCATCAGAGTACTACTTTGTTCTACTACTTATTCGTTCTACTATTTTTAGGCTAGCGTTATTATAAAGTAATATAAAGTTATAAAGTCAGTTACAGAACAGTATGTAGAAACAATCAGTAATCATCTCTGCCGTGTTCTCCGTAACAAACATGTCCAAATTCGATAGGATTGCATTGTTTAATGAAAGAGTTTCTCTGGCCACCATCCGATCCCATTATCAGACCTTGGCTTCACTCTGGTTATAGAATGCTAGTCAATACCATACAAACGACCTTGGGGTGATTTGGACTTGATAGAGTCGCATTCTTTTATTAAAAGTTGCTATGGACACTCTGTCTCCAACATAAGATCAGATCGGTGATATCATAATATTGCATTATTATCTGACTTGTACGTGTACACAAAAATTCTATTCAATCGAATAGATCAAGTGGATCAAATATTGTGTATTCTTTGGCATATCAAGGTCAACACACAATACACACATAGAGCGCGAATTTCTTATATTAAATTTTTTGCGAAGGTCCTCATTACGCTATTAATTTGACCCACACCAGGGTATTCCATGTACACATGTAAGTACTTATGTCTGATGTTTCTGCAATATTATAGAATCAGTGAACTCTTAAATAAAACAATGCAATTTTTTTTTAATTTGGGTTCCTTTAATTTGCCTTGAACAAGGCTATATAGTATAATCCTAGAAGATGTCTTTTTGAATAATGCAATCCCATCGAGTTTGGGCTTGGGGCTTTGGCTATTTCTATGGAGATGACCTACTGTTTAATATGTATGCTGTGGTTATACAGAGTTAATACCACATGAAAAATTTATAAAACCGCCTTTTTTCAGGGCCTACTTTCGATAGCCAGACGCTACAGAGTATGTCATCTTTTTAAATTAAAGACCTCTATAGTAAATTATATTTCGAACGAATAAATTTAGTGACTTATGTCTATTATTTGTCAATGTCACAGAAACTTCACAAAAGTGACCTTGTGCCTTGAATAAAAGAAATTTTATCTGTATTTGATAAATAATTACATTAAGCGGCAAGATGAGCTTAAACATTCTAAGAACGGGCCTAATGCGTGGCAAGGGGGTGTTTACAAGAATTCCTACATTACAGCGTATGCAGACAATGAAGTCGCACGACGACTATCCTCCGCAACCCTTTGATAATATGCCTTTTAAGATCAGAAGTCGGTTAGTAACACTGTCTGTCACTTTAATTACCCACCTACGTGTAGTAATTCTTGCATTCTGAAAACTTCTCTTTGCGATCCCCTGCGGCCGACAGCGCAGCTAAGTTACCACCACCACTACAATCACTGATACAATCTTAGCGTTGATGTCCCGGTTGTGCTCACGCACGCGAGGGCCCGTGGTCCGCCTTGACTATGATCCAGGATTTGGCAGATCAGGTAATTAGGTACATACAGCGGAGCGCCTGTCATGTGACCTCCGTGATCCTGTTAGATGCCTGACCAGATGATGAATTTCATTTTTTGTATTGGGTCCCTGTGTTATTATCTATTATAAGTATGTATTTTAAAGTACACGTAGTTTGTCAGTTGTCTAGCACCCTTAACACAAGCTTTCCTTACTTTTGGGCTATATGGCGCTATGTGAGTTGTAAAAGCAATTTTTTTTTTGGACCGTAGCTACTCATTCAGTCACCGGAATGCAGTGTTGCAAGATATACAGATTTCTCGGTATCCATACAGATTTTTAACATTTCATACCTTTTCCTTCAATCGTTTGCAAATAAATCCAAGATCTTTTTAAATTTTATGGATACAGATTTTCGAAATATTCGGTACAGATTTTGCCTCCACAGATCTGGCAACACAGCCTGAATATGCAGGTTTCACCTCTATTTTTTCTCTTACCGAGCATCGGTTAGTGTTCAACTAATGTAAGTAGGGATATAAACTCTGAAAAGATTCAATGGTAGGTTTATCTAAGATTTCATGAAAGATTAATCTACATTTCTTCGAAAAATAATGCGTTCAATTGAGGATTTGATGCCTATTTTGTTGCAGGTTACAATAATTCTATATATTATAATCTAGGTAACGTATTTTGAAGTCTGGCAGAGAAGAATAGCACCAACCCCTCGTGGGTATCGTAGAAGGCGACTAATGTTTTCGAGGCAAATGCTCTGGAGTCTTGTAGCCTTTAAAATGAACAGCAGCGTTTTCCATTTTTTATATTTACAACACTGCGATCTCCAGCCCGCCTAAGATTATTATGGCAATAACCTCCCCTCTTAAGAAGAGGCGCTAAGTCCTGCAGTGGACTGTTTTGGGCTGTGATGAACGTATTTGACTACGTTAGAACGCAAGCAAGTTGCTGCGGCCTAGGCTGCAAATTACGATGCAGATGAAGTTGCGGCTTGCGCTGAAGAAATTAATGGAAATTATTTGTTTCAGATTCGCCGCCACACTATTTTTTGCAGTATTTTTCGGAATAGGATTTTATGCTCCTTATCTTATTGTCTGGTACCAAATGGCGAAAAAGACTTTGTAATTGATTATGAAGATATTAAATTTTTGTTTATATGATATTTATTACTTTTGAGTCCCTCCTTAATAATGTACCTCTTCTGCAACTCTGACCCGGCGCGACTTTCTAACCTAACCTACCCCTACACTCCTACCCTACACCTACACCTACCCTACACCTACCCTACACCTACCCTACACCTACCCTACAACTACCATACACCTATTTTACCCCTACCTACCCTTTATTTCTTGCTTATAAACCTTCCTCTTGAATCACGATATATTGTTGAAACCCGCTTTTAAAGTTTAAAAGATCTAAGCGTACATAGAGTCAGACGGCGGGAAGCAACTTTGTTTTATACTATGTATAGATAAACGGCGGACCCCGGGCCCTCACGTGCCGGGAGCGCAACCGGGACATGACGCCGAGATGATGATGATAGATATAGATAAATACCTACATATACCTGTCACCGTCATATTACAGGTACCTATTTTATATAGTGAGCAATTGTACACGTCCGCGAAATCCACGCCAAAGAAATTAAATGATGCGTAGGACGTGCGAAATTACGCGACTCGACCAAGTACCAACATAAATAGTACATCCATTACATCCATGGCAGCCTTCGCCGTGAAAAATAACGCGGATAAGATCGAGGAGGTTTGCTTGCACTGGTTTGGTCACGTGTTGCGTAAGCCTCAGGGATAAGTGGGAAATAGGTGCCTGAACCTGCCTGAAACAAAATGCCCCACGGGCGGGCGGCCCAAGAAGCGATGCGAAAGCTAACGGCTTACGACGCAAGGACTTTTTATTGCCTAGGGAGGCACACGGACGGGCGGTCCACCTGATGGTAAGTGGCCACCGTTGTCCAGGACATACGCAACCTAAGGAGAGCGGAAGCCGAAGCGCTAGGATTTTCGTGGTGGGGTTGGGTGCTAAATAATCTAAACGGGCCAAACGACCTAGGTCGATCGTAGATACTGTAGCAAGATGACTCATTTTGGGTCGCTGCGTCAACATTGTAAGTAGCAAGTTGCAAGGCCAGACTCGAGCAAAGCTACGCGCGCATTTGACTTAACCACAAAATAAAAAACGGCCCTCCCCAAGCAAACATTGACGTTGCGTTTACATTTCTCAAGCAGTTTCAAACAGTGCTCTGTCGCGATTGCTAACGCGGTTGAGTATTCGACTCGTAAGCGAGAGGTACCGAGTTCGAATCCCGCTGCGGCCATGTACCAATGACTGTCTTTTCTGAGTTATGTACATTAGTTGTATTCTAACCGATGCTCTTACGGTGAAGTAAAACATCGTGATGAAACCTGCAAATTCAGGCAACTGAATTTGTAACCATGATCCAATCTGGTCAGGTTCCCCTGGTAGCAGGGTCGCGGAGGTCAAGTGGTAGTCGCTTCACTGTAATTACCTGATCTCCAAATCTTGGATCATGGTCAAGGCGGGCCCCGGGCCTTCGTCTTCGAGAGCAAAACCGGGACATTAACTCTAAGATGATTATTTTATATTTACTAATATTACTTAATAAAAAACAAGCAACGCATGTAGAGTCCAAGAACTGATGGGTGACAATTTCGGTCTTTGAAGCTAGCCGAACTTCAGCACCGATACGAGTTTGCCGCTCACTGCTGTGCCTCCTAATACCGATGGCGAAGCATGGTTATTGGTTAACCAAGGTCTTTTTCTATGACCCTGAGACTGTTTAAGTGTCGAGAACCGATTGGCACCGACAAAGAAATAGGCGGGAAGTCGCGTGTCAATTGTTTTTATTTACTACGGATGACGAACTTCAAACGCTCTCTCGTGGCGCGAGCTATGTCACGGACACAGTTGTGATAGCTGTGCTGGGGTATCGATGGCCGGTATGGCCCAAGTTCATCATCCGTAGCAAAAATGGAATTATCGCGAAAATATTTTAGAGCGATGATTTTTATGATTTTGAGGCTAGCTAGTTTTCCCCGAGTGCGCTCCATACAAATATTATCAATATTAGGTACGCTATAAAAGCCAATAAAATCTAGAAACCAATATCTATGTATGTGGTTTGTCAGATTTCCGTTAAAATATATTGTCGTACAAGGCGACTAATATTTATGAGGCAAAAGATCTAGTCTCTGTAGGCTGCAAAATGGCAGCAGCTTTTTCCGTTGTTATATTTATATTTCTGCGATCTTCAACTAGTGGTCCGGCTACGTGAAAAAAACCGCAAATCGATGTACAGGATAGCCGTTTGGTACACGGATATTTTAGATTAAAACAATAATTTTGAGCGGTAGTTCTTAAAAATATTCCCATGTGGGGAGCAATGATGACGTCATACATTTTTTACATGAGATTTGAAATATTTTTTTTTAGAAACTTATTGTGTATGGTATCAAATGAAATAAGCTCCACACGCCGGTTCTAAAAAAATAATTTCATATCCCATACAAAAAAATTATGACGTCATACGAGACGTCACTGCTCTCATGGGAATATATTTAAGAACAACCGCTCAAAATGATTGTTTTAACCTTAATTACCCGTGTACCAAACGGCTATCCTGTACATCGATTTGCGGTTTTCTATCAATATTTGCATTGTACACCGTCCGCTGAACCCGCTGGGCAAGCGTGGAGATTATGGTAATAACTTCCCCTTTCGTGGGAGAGGCCATTAGTGGACTGCAGTGGACTGTTATGGGCTGTGATGATGATGTTATTGTTTCAAAGTTACACACAGGATTTAAAAGGAGGACCGGCAGAAAGGTAAGGACCCCAGCCAACGCTCAACGTTATTGGTCATGTGGGCTAACTTGTCTGGATCTCCTTTGTATGGAAGTCGTAAATCCCATGTAGCTTTGAAACGGTATCTATATTTTAACGAAAATCTGAAAAACCACAAACATAGGTATTGGTTTCTGGATCACGTCTACAAAATTTCATTGGCTTTGATCGTAATATTGAAAATATGATCAAACTAAGTTACTCTTAAAAGTCAAGAGCAGTGCAGTCTCCGCAAGACTACACTGCTTGTCTTTAAAATGCTCTTGAGAGGGAAGCACCGCATTTGAGTACCGTTAGGCGTTGTTACGGAGAATTTTATCGTAACCGTGTTTCTCTCCATGATGAAATTCGTAGTAATAAATGTCGGCACTCAACTGCGATCACTGGGAAAAATGTAGCTACTGTCTGACAACTAATTGAAGAAACTCGGCGTATGAGGAGATTCGAGGACGTTTGGGGATATTAATGAGCCAAATTCAAAAAATCTTACATAAACATCTAAAAGTTAGAAAACTTTATTGTCAACGGACTCGAGTTAATTGGTGTAAAAAATTGTCACCGTCGTTCAAAAGCTGTGTATGACATTGTGACAGGAGATGAAACACGGATATATTGTTGCATGCCGGAAAGAAAGTTCGAAGGCGGCAGTAAACCAACAAAATTTAAGCAGGTGTAAAGCGTAGGCAAAAAAATTAATGCGTTTTTTTCTGCCGGACGGGTCCTGTCTGACGATTCCACTTGATAAACAAGAGTCTGTTAATGTTGATTGGTAAATAAAGATTTTTTTGCCCATTGGCTTTGAAAAAGTTAAGGAAAACGACTAATAAACAACGACTGCAATTAGATCAGAGACAGTCATTTTTGGCTTCTGAAAAGATAGAGGTAGTGTAGTGACCTATCCCGCACATATTACAGACCTGACCATGCGATTTCTTCATTTTCCCATAAATCAAAGATTTGATGAGAGATTTGACATTTACGGGACCGGAAGAGGCCGTGATAGCTTTCAACCAGGACGTGGAAAACATGCCCCCAATGGTCCTGTTTTCAAAAATGGTTTGACCGAATGAAAGTGTTTAAAATGTAATGGAGAATACTTCGAAAAGCAGTTAATATATACAAACATTACATGTCAATTGTTTTATTAGTAAGATACGCAAAACTTTCGGTGTAGCCCACGTAAGTAGTGGTTCCTAACGACTACTTAACACACGTGTATTTCGAATATCTCTATTAAGATATATAGAAGGCAAATAGACTGTTAACTAGGTTAAAATTATGAGGTCCTGGAAGATATTTTCTAGATAGCCTCCAAGGTAAGAAGAGGCCCAAGAAGCGATGACTTGACGTCGTCGTTAATAATGATATGCGTGCGTGCCAACATGGTGTCAACAAACTCACCACCAAGGATGCCGAAGACTGAGCGAAGTGGACCAAAAGAAGGAAGGAGGACAACGGGACATCGCGAGCCGCGTGAGAGCGAAACCGGGATTTAATGATGATGATGACTATCAGGCGACTGAATGTGTGATCCAATCTGGTCAGGCAGTCGCTCCACTGTAATTACCTAATCTGCCAAAACATGGATCTTGGTCAAGTCGCACCCTGGGACCTCGTGCGCGAGAGCACAACCGGAACATTAACGCCAAGATGCTGATGATGAGCCACCCTTCCAGAAATCTTATCATGGATTTCTATAATTAGCTATAGAAATCCATGAGTTCCGGGTCACTAGGAACATTATTATTACATACACAAAACCATAGACTCCACCAGTTAGTCAACTCGCGGAGAATGTCTGGGTAGGTATTTACCACTCATTCTCACCGAGCTGGCTACACCAGGATTACACCTACCACACAGAGGACCTGAGTTTTGACACTCACGAGGAGACAGTGAAAAACAAAATAGGCATAGGTTAATTAATAAATCAGGGGAAATGCACCACGGATATGCACTAGGTATAATTAAGTTAAATTGATGATTCGTATCACTTACCTATAACAGAAGTTCTATCTATGCAAAGGCTGTGAAAGTCCTTATAAATGTATTATGCATAAATTTTCCTTGGAAATGCCTCTCAACAAAGCTTTTGTTTATTATGACAAAACTTTACTTACAGGTATGCCTCCGCATCCTAATGGTAAATCGCGACTCAGCGGCTGGCAGGTTTGCGATAAATCTGCCAGCCAGTATTCACAATTCTATTTGGGAAATACTTTCAGATTTCCTGAAATGGGTTTCCTACCAGAATCCTTTACTTGATTATTTATTTTGTAATTCGCATGTGCACTGAGCTAGTAGATATTGAACAGATGTTAAATAGAAGGTATTATTATAAATGAAAAGCATGTATTATGTACTAAATTTATTACACATATAAGGGTAGCTACATGATTTCACCTTAGGGCCAGGTAGGGGGATCACACTCCTTTACATTGCCTCCATACAACTTTGACTTGTCCCTGAAGCTGGTCATTCTCAATGTTTCCATGTCATCAAGATATTTCCCGATTAAATACCCTGTGAGTGGGACAGCAAACCATGCATAACGAGGGGTGATGCCAAATAGTGCCATTTTAATTATTTTGCTTCAGCTGCACTTTCCACTTCCTGGTATGGTTCCAGTCCAAGTATATCAATGTAACAGTAACAGCTGGGAAAGCTATGCTCACCAGGTTCCTACTAAGAAACCTTCCAATCGCCATAAAACTGAAAAAAGATAAGTTTTTTACTTTATTTCATAAAAGAAAATACCGCTTTGAACTGAAGTTCTATTTATTCAAAAACATCAGTGGAACTAAGTGTAAGTGGACCAAGGTTATATTTGTTTATAGTGGTACAGTCAGCTGCAGTGGACATAGTTAACACTTCATAGATAGTTACTTCCCTCAAGTATACCCCGGGGGTTACCTACCTTGTTTGGCAGCCGACTTTACATTTGCAATTGACATTAAAAACACATAGGTACAGGTTTAACATATTATATAGTACTAAAGAAACTGATCATCCTGACCAAAGTACCTATTATACAAATTGAAGCACCAACAAAAGGCCACACAGGCAGCCATTCTAACATATTATATAACAATGTAACACAATAATCGTTACAATAAAGAGAACAGAAGTAAACTACTGTAGAAATACTGCTATTGATAATAAACCACAGGAAAAAAGAAAGCCAAGAGAAATTATATTATGTATATCTAAAAGCAAAAATTAATCACAGAAGGTTACCTAGTTTGTACAAATACAAATCATGATGGAACTATTTAGTCTTATAGATTTTTATACCTATTACAAAATAAAATAAAATAGAAAAACAGAATAAATATAAAGAGTAATGGATAAAAACTAACCCACGCGATTAGATATCACCAAATTGCGCAAAAATTACTTTCCTCTTGGTTTGGTTTGATTCGGTTGGTTTCATGCACAATATATAGTAATCTGTGGTTTCATGATGTCGTGAATTGTCAAATTTAGAGATGGACTCGAATCTCATTTGATTCGAATGATGAAGGTCAAAACTCGATTCGAATGAGATTTTATGGTGGTTCGAATTGTCAAGTTTATAGTTATAGGGGGACCAGGGACTTAGGTTACTTTGACAGGTTGCGGAAATATTAGTTTACTAAAGTTATTTTACTGGCAATTATTAAAAAGCCTACAGCCTTTACCACCGTCTTCGTCATTGTATACCTACCTTCTAAAATTAGTTGGTTTAAACAAGAAAGAGAAGGAATAACTATTGTGACAATGTCACTACGAAAGCGTCAAAATAAGTTCATAGGGATTCAAAGAATAAAAAAAGTATCGTTATCGATCGATTCCATTTAATTTTAATGTTTTTGTCGATAAGCCTAGCACAATAGCACTTAATTTTCTAAAGATAAATAATTAGTTTTAGCATTTGGGGGACAACGATACTAAAATTGCCGTTGTCCCCCATTCGAGGGACAATATTTTGTGGACAACGGGAATGAACCCCGTTCATGCATTCCTGTCGATTGCTGTCAATCAAATTCCAATTTATCTCCATAATTACTAAAGTGTGTCCCAAAATTAACGCAAGATTTGAATTAAATAGCAAACACCGTTTTTAGTCTTTTGATTGTAATTTAGTATTGAATCATAAAGTACACAGGATAGGGTTATTTATGGAATAAACATCGGGCAAATGGCCTCCACGGCTTTGCATACACACTCGTTTGTCGAAATTTTCCATGACCATTCTGCATAAATGTGGCTGAATTTCGTTGATGCAACGTTGAATTTCCTCCTTTAATGTACGCTTAGTTGTAGGCTTGTTGACGTAGACCTGTGATTTTAAATAACCCCATATAAAGAAATCTAATGGTGTTAAATCACACGATCTAGGGGGCCAACTGATCACCGAAACGAGAGAGTACACGACCTGCTTAAGCTTTTCTAGCCGCCCCCCACGTAATATCCAAAATTTGGCTTTCTCGGTTCATTTTCATTTCTAACCCGATTTTTCCGACGTAATGACTGGACTATATGTATTATTTTTGATTGAAGGTATAGTAAATTCACAATTAGATCTACTATACTTTGTCAAACCTAGGATAATTATTTTGAAACCTCGCAGTAGGGATGGGGTAGTGTAAATCGCTAATGAATCTATTCGATTATCGATTGTCATTCTAATAGAAGTTGAAATCGATAGTTGCATGGTTACATACAAATGTGCATACAAAACAATTTTTATTCTTTTGAATTAATAATTTATTAATACGACATTTAAAACCCTTCCACAAGGACGATTTCGACACGTGAGTATTTTTATTCGGTCAGTCAGACTATTCCGTAGAATACGCGCAAGTTGAAATTGTTGTTGTGAAAGGTCTGTCAGGGTGAAATCCAAACCATAACCTAATTACCTAAATGCTAATTTTAAATGATGTTTTTTTTTTTAAATCCGATTTTCAATGATCTGTTGTTATTCGTTATTCGTGGCACATCACTAAAGGGGCGGTACCTGTCTATGAAGTACGATATTATTCGCATGGACTTATCATATTTAACAGGACAGAAAACTTTCCAAAATTACAATTGCGAAAAGCAACCTTATGTTCATACACTATTGTCTATTTTGCTTTGCTCATGGGTACAGAGGCTAACCCGAGCCGAGAGGGACAGCGAGAACAGAGTCGGTTAGTCCCGCTCTTTTATGTCAGACTAAAAAAGTGACGTTCATTGAAAGTTCGTGCTCTAATAACTCCATGAAATATTGCCCTTCCTGCACCTTTGTTTTGTAAAATTGTACTTTTGTCATTACTGTACTTATTTATTGTGCAATAAAGCTTTTTTTTTTTTAATTATGAAGCCATACTTTTTATTTCTACAGTAACCCTTTGAAATTGTAATGGATGCGTGACAGCTTGATTCGAATTTATATTTTCGCGATTATTTAAAATGGTGAAAGAGTGTTGTGTGCGCTTTTGTCGAAGTGAATCGTATGGTGGTTGCGGTATATATTTCATAGATAAGGTAAAAATAACATTAGTTATTAAAGTTAATGTAATTGACGACTAGGTTTACCATGAATTCATTATGGAATGAAAAACGAGAAAACTTGATCCATTTAGAATGATCTACTTCTGATCTACCAAACCATAGTACAAAATACGCTGTCACTGTATATATAACATATGCGCGTAGATTTTATTAGACAGATAATGTACTATAGATAGATATTTAGCCATGGTTATTCCATAAAATAAAAACAAAGGGTCACCCTATTAGAAAGAGACTAACAGCATCTGTTCTACACCTCCTGCTCGGCTCGCTTTTACCCGAAGATTGCTGTCCTGTTAAATATGATAAGTCCATGATTATTCGTACCACATTTTACCGAAACAAAACACGACACTTCATAGGCGAGCGCCAAAGACCAACAATTAGTGAGTCAAAATTATCATCCTATATTGGACAAAGCATACTTAATGACGTATTTTTATTTATTTACATCTATTCGTATTGATTCTAATCATTTAGATAAGTATTAATATCATCAATCAGTTCGAATCAATCGTTCACTCGAATGCTTCGATGAAAGGGATGATTCGAACTGATTCGATTCGGTTCGAGTCCCATCACTGGTCAAGTTCTCAGTGTCAAGTTTGAGGCCGATTACATACACCTTAATTCAGTCCGCAAGGAGCGAGTTCAAATATATTCTTAAAAAATCACATAGATGGCGCGCTCTAAGGACTCAAAAATAATTATAATATTTTAACTATATGGGGCTCTTGTTGTAGTTTTGTTGAGGTACCATATAACTATTTGAGGGTAGAGGGATAAGGTAGCTACCAATGTTGGCAAGCGAAGATGGAGAAAATGGAAAAGGTAATTACCCACCTGGCCGGGTGTTGTGACCAGGGTACCAAGGGTCCGACGGTTGATCGTCGAAAGTTGTATATATGTGGGAGATAATATTATTATTGTATTTATCTTCATTTTTATAAAATGAAGGTAGTGTTCTTAAATTAAAAATTATCGCTCTCGACAGGTCAGACGATGTCTGACTGCGGACACGGCACCACCAGTGCTCTGAACTGTCTTCCTCAGGTAATCTTGCTTAACCGTATAACGCATATTATTTCTATGTTCTATTTTGTTATTTCTATAGAAATAAAAATTAATGATTGTCAACTTGTCTGTATTTTGCTGAATCTAAGTACATCACTTAAGCTACTAAAATATGTCCTCTCCATCTGTTGCTGTCCATTTATTATATTATTGGTAATATACATAGATTTATTATTCATATTTCTTTGTTTAATTTCTATACACGTTCTCCCACATATATGCCGCGGAAGTTGGCATATTTCGCTAGCGCGATGTAGGACTGTCAGTGCCATCTATGTGCGGATGCTTGCCAACCTTGTGTTCACATACTCTTAATGTGAGTATCGTTGAGTTTCCCTATTGCAGCGATATATGTCGCTACAACTACAAGAGCATAAGAGCATTACCACTACAAGAAAATTTTGCTTTGCCGCTATAGCAACATTCATGGTAGTGGACGGTGCATAAACCAAATATTGGTAGAAAACCGCAAATCCTCGTACAGGATAGCTGTTTGGTACACGAGTACTTCAGGTTAAAACAATAATTTTGAGCGGTACTTCTTAAAAATTTTCCCATTGGGGACAAGTAACGACGTCGTAAATTTTTTGTATGGTATTTAAATTATTGATAATTATTATAATAAAATATAATATATTTTGAAATGGGCAATACCTAGAGGGCAGATGTAGATTATGTCTGGCCAAGGATGAGACCACGCAACATATCGCCGTGGGCTGTGAAAAACTGGTTGGCACCTACTATACATCGGAGGTGCCAACCAGTCGTTGGCGAATGCACTTATTACATTTGACTAAATTTAGTAGCCTAAATTCAGAAGGAAAAAGCGTGAGAGCAAATCAAAGTGGAATGTATTGCTCATAAATAAGGCCCATTAGACTAAGTCCTTTAGAGGGCACCATATTCAGTTTATTGTGTTATAATTATTTGCCTGATTTATATATGGATTCAAATAATCTATATTATTCCTGTGGTGCAGACTACAATAGGTATAACTTCAGTAGATGTTTTCCATAGACGAGTTATCTCAGTTTTAGCGTATGGTATTTACTGAGCTTTTCAATTTCCTTTGGCCCTTTATTGTAGTCGGATGGTACACTGATCTCTATTAAGTAGGTTTTATTCTCAACTTTATTGGTATTATGTCTGGTCTATTTTATTTAATATTTGGTAAGTGCTGGTTGTGACATGGGCCAACCTAAAGTTTATTTATTTATTTAAACTTCATGGACGATGAGATACAAAGGCGGACTTGTTATACAGCTTTATCTTCCGGCCAACCAGAAATCGATTAATAAAATTTATAATGTTGACTTCCAAGGGGGCTCCTTCGAAGTCAACAT
Source organism: Blastobasis adustella (assembly GCA_907269095.1). NCBI lineage: Eukaryota > Metazoa > Arthropoda > Insecta > Lepidoptera > Blastobasidae > Blastobasis > Blastobasis adustella. The sequence goes on from OU026114.1 coordinate 13,070,962, forward strand.
TATATACATTCGACAACATTTCAATTAATAGATTTAAAATTAAATCGCAAAATACATATATTAATACCATACAGCCAAGAGATTATGATAGTGTCGTCCATATATAGAGTACATAGTTTGTGTTGTCGTCAGTCGTTAAAGCGCGTCATCGATTATGATTTGAGGATAGCAAACCTTGTAAACGGCTCATTCCGCACCTTTTATTGCATTTCTTCATCATTATACTCTTTCACCGGCACTTTCCACAGTTGCCACTCATTACACTACCATTAATGTGAATCAAACCCGAAATATACATTAAAGAGTAATTTAATAGGTACGCCACAAACTCCCGCCAAAAAGTCAAAATCCATAGAGACGCAGCAAAGATATGTAGTACCTTCCATAAATAAGGATGTATCATAAACAAGTGTCGATTACAGTACACCACATGTACCGCAATTCATTATGTAGAGCACTAGATATAGTACAGTGTAAATACATTGTAAAGTACCTTTTCTAGTATAATATTATTTTTGTGCGTCAGAATCGCGGATTGAATTGCCCGATTTTGATGAAATATAGTTAAATTTATAAATTAATTAATTTGTACAAAGAGAAAACGTATCGGTGATATAATCGGGATTGAGCAGTTTTCCAGTAGGTACTGTCAATTAGTTCCGTAAAGCATCAATAGATGGCCGTCCCACAATTTTGGTACCTTTTTTTTCAATCTGTATGATTCTGGCAGTGATGTCATACAGCCAACTGATACTAAGCTTAAAATTTAGTGAGCAGCGAATACTTCTCTAATAGGAAGTACCTATTTATTTACCTATTTGTAATTCCGATTTTAAGAACCTAGCTGTTGGTTTTTTTCATAAGAAATAAAGCCGCAAATAATAAATTTCAACACTGAGCATAAAAGAATAAAAATCGTGTTTTACATACTTATTATAAACCCACGTAAGCAACGTATGTGATGCAACGATGGGGAAAGGTGTGCCTACTTGTCCTACACGACATACGTTTATGATCAAACGTAAACAACGCTGACGGTATCATCATCATCATAGAAATCAAAGAAAGTAGTTAAAATGGCTAAGTGGGCGGTGCAGGCCCGCCACAACTGTTAGGAGCAGATGCGCAAATTTCGTCCAAAAGGCGCGAATACACCGTCAGTCTCTTGCGGAATTTAACGGAGTGCGTATCAAAAAAGGAGAACGAATCGGACGGCGGCGACGCAGTCCATCTCTCTTGCAATAGTTTACCCCGGGCGTGTATGCTAATATATAGGTTTCATATTGAATTTGCACCATCCGTTATCGTTATATTCTTCCTGGAACCGATGAAAACGGTCTATGGAGCAGGCCTTTAGCGGAATGAACATAGTGCCCCAACTAAAATAGAGGTGTGCAGCCGATAGCCATCGGTAGCGTATTCCGAAGGTTGACATCCAAGGTAGCGTGTTGGTCTGTTAGAGAAGCCAAGTCGGAGTATCTGCAGCTGCACCAGCTGCGTTTTGGAACGCGTCGGGGGTGCGAAACCCTCGCATGGATAGCGACACTTGCGTTTGTCATGAACCCTGAGCGCTTGGACTGCGTGGTGCTGAAATGCTTTTAACACTCTGGGAAGAGACGTTCTCTAGCAAAGTCAAAGACGAAATGCCATCTCTGTATCCTTTCCTTTATCAAGTATATTTTTTTCAATAATAATTTAATTTCGTCTCAGGGAGGAGCGCAACAGGGGGATCTGGTGGGGCAGGTGCAGAGGGCAGGTGGGGGTTTCACCGGAAGAAGTTCATCAGGATCTTGAGGTTCTTGTTCCTTGCTTCAAAGAACTGGATCTGGAGGTAAATCCTTCTAAATGCGAGTTCTTTCCCTGTGGCGCTCATGCCCGCACATGCTTTTCACGCTTTAGTTCTCTCTTGCCTGGCCTCAAAGAAATGACATCTTTATTTAACCTTTTAGGGTCTCCGATGTTTATTGATAGAGTGCCAGAAGCAATTTTATCTCGAAAACGACTTCTTTCGATTGATCAAGTTGAACGTACAAAGTTATTTCGGCCCACGTAGCCTTTATTTTATTGCGTATGTGCTTCGTACTTCCAAACTTAACATATTTGTTGCGGACTACGCCTACCTGGTATTGCCAACATGAAGTCTCATTTTTTTACGAGGCTTTAAAATCGACAATGAAGTCGATACTAAACGTGGATCTTAGTGAGCTTCAGTGGAAGCAAGCGGCCCTTCCAGTGCGGTATGGGGGTCATGGTGTGCGTTGCGCGCGGAACGTAGGTTTTCCGGTTTTTCTGGCGTCGGCGAATGGGAAGACTGGACTTGTCGCTACAATACTTAAGGCAGACGGTAACAAGATGTGCATACCCTAGGTGTCTGCTCAACGCTGGTGCGACGAAGCCTTTATTACCACATGTTCATGTTCAAGTTCAAATAATTTTTATGCAATATAAATATTTTCAGAATACACTTATTTAAAGTCCCAAGTATAAACAACAGTATGTGACTTACTTAATATAAAATTTTAAATTACGGTATAATGTTATTATGTGATTAGAGCTATTCAATATTTTTATTAAATAAATTATACAAGTATTTAAATCGCTTTCTTAAAAATTCGCATTATAGTTCAGACTATCAAAATACAATAAATGTAATATAATAAAATAATACATAATTAAATTAAAATGTCACGTCATAAAAATAAAATATCACATTAAATCAAACTAAAATAGCATATCAAATAAAATTAAAATAATCAAAAAATAATAATCATCTTGGCGTTAATGTCCCGGTTGTGCTCTCGAGAACGAGTGCCCGGGGTCCGCATTGACCATGTTCCAGTATTTGGCAGGTCAGGTAATTACAGTGGAGCGACTGCCATCTGACCTCCATGACCCTGCTACCAGGGGAACCTGACCAGGTTGGATCATGGTTACACATCCAGTCGCCTGAATGTGCAGGTTTCATCACGATGTTTTCCCTCACCGTAAGAGCATCGGTTAGTATTCAACTAATGTACATAACTCAGAAAACAGTCATTGGTACATGGCCGGAGTGGGATTCGAACCCGGGACCTCTGGCTTACGAGTCGGATACTGTAACCGCTCGGCCACCGACGCTCACTCACTCATCAAATAAAATTAAAATGTCAAATTAAATTAAAATAACTATAAATAATATTGATAAAGTCAATTAACTAATAAAATCATAAAATAATTATTTCTCTCAAGGGCTTTTGTCCTCAAGATAATCCTATACACTATAATATGCTTTTTTAAATAATGATTGTTTTATATATCCTTAATGCATTGTCTGTCATATTTAGTTCATGGCCAGCGCTTGGGATGATGTTTCGGCCAAGCAGAGCAGGGAGCAGTTGTTGGAGGTTGTCTCGGGAGCTAATTTGACTAGACTCCGGGCTGATTTCAACCAGAATCGAGAGCATGGTTGCACACCCTGCCTTCGCCTCATCTCGGCACTTTGCTAGACGACAGCTCACTGAGTGTGGCGGTGTGTGAATCTCATACATGCATCTGCGACTCCATGGTGGAGGCTGATGGCCACCACCACTCTTTGAGCTGTCGTCGTTACATGGGGAGGTTTACGCGTCATCATATTCTCAACGATATAGTCCGGAGAGCCCTAGTGTCAGCTGATGTAAAGTACATGCCTGGGCCTGCTTGAGTTCCCGGGCCTTAATAGATCCGATGGTAGGAGACCGGACGGTTTGACTTTAGTGCCTCATATGGGACGCTACTTGCGTCAGCACTGTTGCCATGAGTGACCTTAGTCATATCGTTCTATCTTCAGCAGCTGCTGCGGAGGACGCTGCGCATAAAAACATCAAAAATACGCGGAGTTGGATGCACAATATTATTTTGTGCCCATCGCTGTGGAGACCATGGGCAGTTGGGGCTCTGAGGCAAAGGCGTTAGTGAGCAAGTTAGGGCAAATCGGGTGAATCTCGCTCTGACTTGTGCGTGTTGCAAAGGTTAGCCATTCAACTTGGCAATGCCTCTAGCACGATGGGCACCTTTGCTGTATGTACTGTCAGAGGCTATTTACTGATGTGATTTGGCTAATGTAAAGTATGTGCATATTCTTTTTAGTTTAGTGTTAAGTTAGGTGGTTTATTTTTAGTTAATAAATACTAAAATATTGCCTAGATGTAGTACGGTGTAATCGACGTTTGTTTTATTGTAAATTAGACCATAGATAAAGTGAGGTTTTTGTTCTGTGGTCGCATGTGGTGGAATGATCAATGGATTGGATGGAAATGGAATGGAGGGAGTTGACTTCGTCATCGTATGCAGATTTTAATCACGTTTTATTTTATGCGCTCGGTAGTGTGGTGCTGAAATAATGTTAATTTCAGTGAAGTGAATAACAGTATTGGTGATGTTGACCTTAGGCTTATTGTTATTTCGCACAAAAACTGTTAAAGAACATACTTTTACTGTAGTAGTCCGTCAAAAATCGAGAAAGCTTCAAACGTGTTTGAAGCTTTCGGTTTCGCATTAATGGAACTATGAACCTGGACCCTTTAACGTTCAGCTTATCGCAAATCAATTACCTTGTTGTGAATCTAAGTCGTAAGAATTATAAGCAGACAAGCCAGGAATTATCACAGGTAAGGAATTCTGCATGTGTAGCGTACCTATAAAGTTGTCTTTGTTTTCTGTTGTCGCCATATTGTGAACAGCCATCACGAAGTCGCGATTTTGTAATGGTGTAATTTTGGATTATTACCTGTAAATTCCTATCTTCTCGGTGTTTTGTTAATAAAATCTGTCATAACGAGTTTTATTAGAGTGACATTGATTGCTCGATCGAATTACGTGTATTCGCTCAATCATTCTACCTTCTAAAAAATGCGTTGATTGAATCGAACCACAAGATGGATGGACCCTTGAATCTTATAGTCAAAACCTTTTTGTTACCTATAACGGAAAAATGAAATTTCACCAAATTAGGAGCATGTTCAGTTCGTGTTACAAATTTTATGTCAAATGTGAATCCATCCAAGTCAACAGGTAAAGTGAATGTAGTTTTAATTTTCCCTAAATATACAAACTATAATTCTTACCTACCCAACTAGTTTGCGGAGCAAAGGCCTGTAAATGTGAGCATTTTTATTTTATGGCTTCTGAAATTGCATCCTTTGATTGTTAGAATACCTACACAAGTATATTGGATACACCCTGACCCCTTATTGCTTTTTGGTTTCCATTAGACATTACACATTATATTGTAACAGCATTAATTCATATTAAAAATGAATTAATGCTGTTATTGTCAAGAATTAATTTGTCCCTTGACAAAAATATTTTTGCTTGAGTTTATTCACAACTTTTGCCACATCCATATGGACATATGTCTATCTGTGTATTAACTTGAGACTTATGTTAGAAAGCTTTAATTTGGTATGGATACATTTTAATTGTTTTTAAGAAGCTATGACACAATGTCTTAAAATTATATTTCTGGTTACAACATAGTTTAACTGGTAGAGAAAGCTATGAAGCTTTAAGTCCGCCTTTGTACGTAACAGTGCATGAAGTTTTAAATAAATAAATAAATAGTTTAATAAAGCGGAGATAACTTTTCCATTATCTCAGGTTTCATTTTATATCATCAAACATGTCCATTTTTACTATTCTTGGTCCTCGACTCCTTTAGTTTTTGGAATGACAAGCTTTAACATCATCACTATAGTTTGTTACATATTTCAACCTCTAAATCACACAACTAAATCATAGCTGAAAATTTTTTGATAGAAGAAGAAAAGAGGTTTCTAGGAAAATGGGCAATATTTTTACTGCAAAATGTTGCAGCAATATTGTACCTTTGTCACAGAAATGGATAACCTCCATACTAGAACATGACTTTCAATGGTTAGTTACGGACAAGACTGGTCATTGTGTTGCAGCCACATATTGTAGTAAAATATAGCCTTTTAGTGTGTGGTGACTATAATAAAAATTAAATAAGGTCTAAGTTATAAAATTTTTTAATAAGCTATATTGGCATGCTCCAGGTGTTACGAGGAAGGTACAGGATATTCTCATCACTGATTCATTAGGTGGTGAGATTTTAATATTGTGCTTAATCTTAACAGTTTTTATTATTGTCCTTTCCATTAGCCTTCACTTAGTTGATTTTAATTCTTGAGACAATCGCCAAAAGATTAAACCCATGAAAATGTGATTCTGTTAATAAGCTAGTCCCAAATACAATTTCTCATATAGGGCACCATAATGCCCTACTAGCAAGTAGGCCTCATAAATTAGAGGTACAGTTGTACACTGACAGATATTTGTACGGTGAAAGAAAACATAGTAAGGAAACTACATTCAAGCAACTGATGTGTAACCATGATCAAATCTGTGATGTCAATTGCTTTGTATGATTCTGTTGATGACTAAATTTGGGGGCTCTGTTCAGTGAGCTTCGCAGCATTTGCAGTTGGAGCCGATCTACAGGCATTGGCTGAATGTAGCCGACAAGTTCAGATCGTCAATTGCTATGAATTTAATATGTCTAGAATTTAGAATAAAAGCACGAGATAACTGAAACACATGTTTATTAGAGCTAAGGAGCATAACCAGTGACTTATTGTCCAACTACCTGCATTATATTATCTTATTCTAAAATAAGGTAAACAAGCAGATACTACCCTCACTTGCATACATAACAGAATTGATTGTCATCTTTGATGCACACCCACTGGTCGGGCTCCCCTATTAATAGGGTCTCCGAGGTGACACCATGATGACTATTTTATTATATTCAATTGCTTAATTTTTAATGGCTAGCCTGTAAGAGTGGTGCATTTAAGCCCAATCAGCAGGCAGGTTGGGGATCATAGTGTTCAATATACTGAAAAGAATATGAGGCTGCCCACATTCAGGTCTACATGTCTACCTCATCAGTATATACACAAGTGCAATGAGACAGGATGTTGCAATTAGCGAAAGATTGCTTGATGCGAATGAATTTTTTATTTCCTTACTGTTTGTTTCTGTGTGTTTCATTTGTTTCATCACTATAGTGTTTACAGATAATGTAATATTTTACCACCTCAGTCAAACAAAATTTTTCCTTCTGACAGTCTTGCCATATAGCTACAAATGACTCTTTAAAGAAAGTAACTAAGCCTTACTAAAACAATTACAACCCTGGAAGCTTTTCATCATGTATGTATATGATATAGTTTCACAATTTATGTGTCAATTGTATTTCATGCCACTGTCAAAAACTAGAGAATAAACTTAGTGATATTGCTAAAATATGTTTATCATATTCAATACAAAGTTGAGTTTAGTTTTACAGAAGGTACCTATTATTGGGGGTTTTAATTTACCAAACTAATTCCCGCATGGCTATGGACATGCTGGAGACATATTCGCCAAAAATGAATGGCTTATGAATGTAGAATGGTATGATAGGTTATAGTTGTTTGTTTATATACTTTTCCTTTTTGCTGAGTGTGTTATATAACTGAGAAAACAAAATTTAAATAATTATTGTATTTGAATGCATATACCTCTATTTTGATATCTAGACTTTTCCTAATCCTATCCAAACTAGATGAACATTTTTACCTAGTTTACAGCAAAATCTGTGTTTATAAAACAGAAATTTGATTAATAAAACAAAGACATTAATGGTACACTATTTAAACTAACTTGTAGATTAAATTATTAAATATTCCTCCTTAAATAGCTTTCAGGGTGAAATCTAGTGGGCCCGGCGCGACTGGTGTCCTACCTCAACCCTACCCTACCCTACGCTTACCTTTCGCCTTACACCTACACCTACCTACGTTTTTATTCTTGCATACAAACATTATCCTTAAAATTACCAGCCCAACCAAAATAGAAATAGCTAAATTGCTGCAATTATTCTGAAATTATGTGCGAACATGTAACATTTTATACTGTGAGGTATATTGTAATTTTCCTCAAATTTTTATGAAAATAAAATATAGCCTATGTTGCTTGCTGATAATATAACTTTGAAAGAGTTAAAATTTTTTTTTTAATTGTTTCAGTGTCTTTTGAGTTTATCCATTACAAACAAAAAAATATACAATCAAATTTATCCTCATTGTAACTTTAGGATAGATTAATGTTCCTAAAAGTGTTATAGGTTCTTGGAATCGAAGACTTATTAGGTTTACTTTCAGATATCAAAGAACTCTTCAAAGAAAGAGTTTTGTGTACTGCATTAAGCAAATGCCAGGTGTGCAGTCAATATTTTTGTGGATAATTTTGAATTTTTTTAATGGCGAATTCGATAATATTTCAATACTATCCATTAAAATATAGTTTCTTTTTTTCAACAGCTCGTCAATATTTATGGACTGGAAGCAGAAAATCAACTATTGAGGTGTCTTCTGACTGAGGCTGCGAGGACATCGTGGGATACTGATCGTTCTGGATCATCATCGAACAATAGTATTCACGCATCGCTACTTGCACAGCACTTGACGTCATTGCTTAGTCATCCAGCCAAGTCCACTGTTGTTTGCAGAGCTGTTGATCAACCAACTCGGTCACTCCAGAAGGTAAATACCACATATTAATACTATATTTACAGTAGAAAAAGCAGAACACCGTTTGCAAAACAAAATACATTAACAGTATTGTAATATACATAATATTACCTCTTTATTACAACAAAAGATTATGTCAGACAAAACTATTATCTATTTTATTATTTCTACACATACTTATCAACCAGATATACATTATCTGTAGTTTACAAAACAATATAATAAATTCTATATAATATAGTAGGCTATACATTATAAAAATTTGTTATTGCTTCTATTGTAATATTACTTGCAGATATTAAGGCCCTCAAATACATTATTGAATCGTCTTTCAAGATTATTAAAGTTAACCACTGCTGAGGATGTTGCCTTCTCTTTGGTTTTGAGGAGGAATTCTTCAAAAAGTGAAGTTGTATCTGTAGCAAAGCAACATCTGAAAAAGAGGTTCTTGGATCTCGTGCAGTGCTATCTCGACGCAGGTGAGGCTGGAGTAAATTTTAGAACATGCATGGACATGTTGAATTCTAACTAACACATAGTTTTATGGCTTACTTTCATGAAATTAAATCTTTGTCATTAATCAGATTACTGTAATACATGCGTTATGTATAATTTATAAACGTATTGTTTATGGTGTAATGTATGTAATTTATTTTATAATTTTCGGAGATATGTTGTTCCATTAGATCTTCATCTCCTTATAAGGGAATGGTGTGGTATATCAGAATGTCTTAGGTAAACTACATTTTTTATGTACCTACACATATTTTCGAGTTCTTAAGAACTAATAACACAATATATGGTCTGTGGAGAGAAGCTAGTGCATCCTGCCTCGTGTGTAATATAAACAATATGTATGCATTCGATCACCATGCTTCTAGATCTAAGGAATTACAATTAACAAGATAATTAGATGTGACGAAACAATCAACCGTCAGTCCTGCCTGACCTGATAGTTTGTCTTGTAACCCTCTTGTGATCCTTGTAGAAAATCGAACAATTATCGAAAACTTGTCATATTATAATAATATTATCATCATATTATGCTGATAACGTAACTATTGTAGGTATACTGACACAGAGCGTTTGTTGAGTCAGTACACTCAAACAAACACAAAGCTTATTTAGGTAAAAGCTTTATGATAAACTGATGCTCCTATTTAAAATTACAGAATGTAACCGTACCTTACTTTTAAAATTGAATGCAGTGTGAATGAAGCTTACTTATATCATAATAATATCTAAACAAATATAATGGTTGTCAAAACCGCTTAAGTCACTTAAGTATTTATATAGAATGGGCCACCCCCAGTCCATAACTGGACATAACGTTGGGGAGCAAAAAAGGTACCTGAACCTGAAAGGTCCTGGTATTGATTACTGAATTTAAATGCCACTGCGGGTAAATTTTTTGTAATGGAAATCGGATTCAATAATAGTTTTAAGTCCCTGACTAGCTGATCAATAAAAAAATTCGTTGGAGGCTGCATTTCCTGGTTCTGTGGAATAAACATAAATTTTTAGGTTTACTTAACTTACATTAATTAAAGCCTCCCATTTGCAAATATGTGGCGAAATATTTAATGTTATTTTCATACAATTGCATTGTATTACGAAATACCTATCTAGAAACTCGGAGAAATTCGACTAAAAAATTAAAAAAACTACTTGGAACGGTCCATATTCATCAACAATCGGCGAGGCTCAATTGAAAAACGTACAGACTCTTGAGTAATGCCCAATCTGAATACTTAGTCTCGTTTATTTTTACCAACAGTCCAAATGTTTCCTCATTTAGATACATAGTGGCCCACTAAAAGTTTTCGGTAAATTCCTCCTAATTTATTTAATCTGATAAATATTCTTGACACTAGTTTCTTTTCTGATGTTCTGTTCAACGACAGTCTCACTGTACAGAAAATTGCGCTCAGTTAAACCACCGCAATGGTATAAAATACATTCGTACCATATTCCATCGAAAGCAGCTGCAATCATAACAGCCTATAAAAAAAATTCTCTACTGGTAAAAGCTATCGTATTGAAGAAATTTAATGAATATATACAGATATAATCACTCTTATTTTTAAAATTATGTATTTATGAAGTTGATTTGTAACGCCAGAAAACGATGGAAATGGAAAAATATGGCTTGGGTTGGATTAAAGTTTTGTGTAAGATTTTAAAGTTGTATTTAATGAAAGTAAGTGTCCTAATAGGTTGTTATGCGCTTTTGGCATATTTCGATATTTGGAACGTAGTATGGTACATTATACTATTACACGTCATGCTGTATGTGACCTCTATGTTTAAAGCAATATTCGGTAAGCACGGTCACATATTTCAGAAGAAATTAATTAAGATGACGATGACTAAATAACGCGCGTTTAACACTTAAACGAAATTCTAAATGGATAGAAACATTCTCAAAAAAAATGAAATATATACCCACCTAATCTGTAGTTGGCTTTGATGGTCTACCAAAAATGATCAGAATCTCACAGCTATCCAAATTGTTTATCTTTTTTTGTTATAGTGACGCCACGCGAGCGCAATTTTTCATCATATTTTGTGTAAAGTGAGCAACTGATTTTGCGTCGTGTACCTATGAACGAAACCATCATTTTGTATGACACCAGATGTAGCGTAAATTGCTCTCGTGTTACGTCAGCTTTATTCTGGGTTAAACCAATTTCATTTACGAGGTTTCATCTCGTACCTCACTAAGCGATCTTTCGATTTCGGGTACTTGTTCTCTATTATTTTCAACTTTAATGGGAGGGATATTCCATTTCGGGAGGGATAATTGTAATTAAAACAGTAAAATGATAGTCCATCTTTTTAATTACTGGTGCTGACAACTTAAATTAATATTTTGATCGTGAACCGAAATAATGTATAAGTCGGGTAGGTAATTTGAACAACAATAAAAATAATAAATTTCAATGACGATAATGCCGTTTAACAATTTATGCTTAAACGCCTAATAAATATTGAACCTCTTCTATACTTTGTAAATTGTAATGATTTTAAAACTATTACAAAAAAAGCTTTCTCTAGAAATTGTGCATTGCGTTGCGATAGCTTAATAACCTATTATATTGTAAGAAAATTGTAGAGAATGTTGTGGAATGCACTAAGGCTGTGGAATGAACTGCCTGGAGAGGTTTTCCATGGAGAGTACGACATGGAGTTCTTTAAGAAAGGGGGTAAAAAGGTTTTGACAGGGTTGCAGGGCAACGCGTGGGTGATGCCTCTGGTATTGCAAACGTCAATAGGCTGCGGTGACTGCTTACCATCAGGCAGACCGTAAGCTTGTTTGCCACCTTAGAGGTATAAAAAAAAAGTTATTAAAGACCGGACCATAAATAGGCGCGAATGCTGTCGCGGCGCGGTACAACTTGATACGAATACTTGAATTCTCAGTCAATGAGACCCTGCAGGACTTGGCGCCTCGTAACGAAATCGCTTCGCCCCGCACCGTTTTTGCGCTTTCCCGCCTCTCTGCGAGACCGGCCTTAGTATCTTTAGTCAAATTAAATAACTACTGCTTTTTTCAGAACGTGGACATCAGGTGGGGCGTGCAGGACTTCAGGAATGCAGCGCTGAAGTGTTGCAAACTCTACTTACAAGTTTAGCTCACGAAAATTTTCGATTGGCAGCTGTTACGAAAGATCTCTTCCTAAAACGGTTACGAAGTGATTTTCCTAGAGAGGTGGTGCCAATAGTATTAGCACCTCTCTTGTACCCTGACGATACCAAGACTCCGTTGGAGGAAATGACAACAGGCGACGACATGGCATCAGCTATGATGGATAACTCACTAGCAGAGGTCATCCGAGACATCGGTTATTCATTTACATCTTCTGTCGATGATTGTAAGAATAATATGCTGAATTTTGTGGCACGAGAACCTACGGCCATAGACGTAGCCAGGATAATATCAATGATGGTTAGATACCATGCCACTGTGCAAGATGGTCCACAAATTCAAACTCCTGGTAATTTTTGGATGAGTCATGAGACTAAAAAAGATCCAGCAAGCCATGGCCATAACGAGGCATGGAACGCTGAAGTATTTGTACAGACTCTAAAGGAACTGGCTTCCAATTTAAATTGGAAGGAAGTAATATTACAGCTTGACCATCCAGAATTTATAGTCCCTGACCGTCAGGGGCTAAGTTTATTATTTACCATACTACGCCTTGGACTTCAAAGCGCTGGCTATCCCGCAAACATATTCCCCGTCGAATATCTGTGTCGACGATGGACCAACCTAGAAGGACAAATGAGCTTTATCACCAACATATTGAAATTTCCAGACATCTTCAGTTTTGCTGATTATCCTTTTCATCCGGTATCTATCGATATACTGAAATCGCCACCTGAAACTGATAACAAAGAAATTGCCACTTGGCGTTGTCTTTATTTAGTTGAGCTTCTTCTATACGCCGCAGAGCGTGGATACTACATGCAAGTTCACGAATTGTTCAAATTCCCTATACAACATTGTCCAGACATATTGCTCTTAGCTCTTTTACAGATAAGTCCACCTATTACGGTCTTTCGACAGGAGTTATTGACAACGCTAATACCAATATTTCTAGGAAACCATCCGAACTCTGGTATTATTTTACACCATGCTTGGCATACACAGAACCCCAATATAAAGCCTATCATCATGCATGCTATGGCGGATTGGTATATACGTGGCGAAAGTGATCAGTCAAAACTATCACGAATATTAGATGTTGCTCAGGATTTGAAGGCCTTATCGTTATTACTAAACGTACAGTCTTTTCCTTTCGTCATCGATTTGGCTTGTTTAGCATCTCGTAGAGAATACCTAAAACTAGACAAGTGGTTGACCGATAAAATACGTGATCACGGTGAAACATTCGTGTCGGCCATGGTGAAGTTCCTTCAAAGAAGATGTCCTCAAATCCTAGGAAAAGGACCTGAAGAGCAACTACCTAAAGCCGCACAGTTGCCTCATGAAACGATTGCCACTATGCTGACATGTTTGCAGCTATGTATTCCTAATGTTCAGCAAGAGCTACAAGAGGCTATTTATAATGTCATGGCAAATTGTCAGACTCTTATCCTTAGCAAGACCAGGCAAACCATTCCAGGTATTGCTCGCCCCCATACAAGAGTATTGGAAACACCATTTAATCCTGCTGGATTAGGTGGGCAATTGTTCACTCCACACCCTGATTCTTTAGCAAATTTGACACCAAATGTAGCCAATATAAACCTGGGCGCTCCTGCTAACACAGCATTTGCTATACCTGGCTCTTTAGGCCCGCTAGTGACAACACCGGGGTCGCCGTCACGTTTGATAGGCGCGGGTCCCAACAGCCCGTTTACAATGATGCCTTTACAACATAGTAGTAATGTGACAAATTTGGGAGCTCTTGCAAGAATGGCGCCAGCGCCTGTCATGGACAAGCCTCGTATTCCAGAACCAATCCATTTCCCAGAAATGATGCACAACGTTTCCAAAGAAATCGAAGATGAGGCAAATGGATATTTTCAAAGAATATACAATCATCCTCCACACCCTACTTTATCCATTGACGAAGTTCTTGAAATGTTGAAGAAATTCCAGGAGTCGCCTAGTAAACGTGAAAGAGAAGTTTTCTCGTGTATGCTAAGAAATCTGTTCGAGGAATATAAATTTTTCCCTCAATATCCTGACAAAGAATTACACATCACTGCCCAACTTTTCGGAGGAATTATTGAAAAAGGACTAGTCCCCAGTTACGTGTCTTTGGGGTTGGCACTACGTTTCGTGCTTGACGCTTTACGAAAGCCTGAAGGTTCTAAAATGTACTACTTCGGCATTGCTGCGCTTGATAGATTTAAGTCGCGGTTAAAAGATTATCATAAATACTGCGAACACGTGAGAGCTATACCTCACTTCAGTGAATTTCCTCCACATTTGATTGAATATGTTGAATATGGACTACAAAGTCAAGAACCGCCAACCAAACCGCAAGGTGCTGTTTTGCCTACCAGCCTATCGGCCATGTTAAATCAAAGTGTGATAGCAGCACCTACAACTCCATATCGGTACGTAAATCTAAAAACTATTTTATATATTCGTACATTATACATACACAACGTCACGCCACGCCAACTAAATTATAGTGGTTAGATGTTGTTACAATTCACAGTAAGACACCGTTTTGTTCTTTGTCATAATTTCACGTGTATTTTTTCTGTTGATCATAATTTCACATATATTTTATATTTCAGAGCTGCTGTTTGTGTTGCACAGGCATCAGTGTTGTCGAAACTGACGAACTCTCTTGCGGGCATGGGCAGCCGACCTTCCATTGCAAATGCTACTAACATAGATACGTTATTGACTGCGACAGATAGAGAAGAAAATATAAATGCTCCGCCAGAAGCCATTCAAGACAAAACTGCCTTCATCTTCAATAACCTCAGCCAGTTAAATCTACAAACGAAATGCGAAGAACTCAAGGAAATACTTACTGACGAATATTTCCCATGGCTATCACAATACCTGGTCATGAAAAGAGCGTCGATTGAACTAAATTTCCATGCTTTGTATTCTAATTTTCTCGACGTTCTGAAAGTTCGCGACGTTAATAAAATGGTAACGAAAGAAACGTTTCGTAACATAAGAGTATTATTACGTTCTGATAAAGGGATAGCCAACTTTTCTGATCGTTCTCTTCTCAAGAATCTCGGTCACTGGCTTGGTATGTTAACGTTAGCACGTAACCAGCCGATATTACTTTTAGACATTGATCTCAAAGCCCTATTACTTGAAGCCTATCATAAAGGTCAACAAGAGCTGCTTTATGTGGTACCTTTTGTTGCTAAAGTTTTGGAATCATGCGCGAAAAGCGCGGTGTTCAAACCTCCCAATCCTTGGACAATGGCGTTGATGAATGCCCTTGGAGAGTTGCACCAAGAGCCGGATTTGAAGCTGAATCTGAAGTTTGAAATTGAAGTGTTATGTAAAAATCTGAGTATGGATATATCTGACTTAAAACCATTGATTTATCTAAAAGACCCAGAGAAGCTAAGGCTCATTGAATTCCAGCTTTCCCAACCAAAACAAAACAAAGAAACGACAAACACTATGCCTGTAAACCAGGCTGTCGTCCAGGCGCCACAGATGCAAATGATGCCGCCCCCGCCGCCTATGCTTACTCCAGAAGATTTAGTTGTTACCGGTGTTACACCAACCAGTGGCCTTATGGCAAATGATCCTGGTCTGATGGGCGTTCTGGGACTTCCCGAACCTAGGTTCAACTACCTAGATGTGAATGTGTCGTCTACGTCAGCATTTGGACAGAAAATCTGTTTCAACCCTCATATAATCTTATTCCAAAACTATCCTCATTTGAAACAGTTTGTGAAACCTGCCATTGAACGGTCGATTCAAGAATGGATTCATCCTGTCGTTGATCGTTCGATAAAATATGCATTGACAACTTGTGAGCAGATTATAAGGAAAGATTTTTCTTTTGATCCCGATGAAAGCAGAATGAGAACTTGTGCTCATCACCTGATGAGGAACTTGACAGCTGGCATGGCTATGATTACATGCCGCGAACAAATTATCAGCACAATTAGTACGAATCTAAAGGCAGCATTTGCTAATGCGTTGTCATCAACACCCCAACAGGTAAAATATTTCTTTGTTCTAAACGGTTTTTACATTGACATATTTGGTGATAAAAATTACAGCTGTGATTCTTGTATTCTAGGAGTTAATCGAAAGCGCCGCTGCAGTTCTGGCCACAGAAAATATGGAGCTCGCGTGTGCTTTCATTCAAAAGACAGCAGTTGAAAAGGCATTGCCTGAACTGGACAAACGTCTAGTGAACGATTACGACATGCGTAAAATTGCCAGACAGGAAGGCAGGCGCTACTACGACCCATTAGTATTGACTTACCAAACTGAAAGGATTCCTGAAAGAGTCCGTTTGCGTGTTGGTGGGCCAACAGATCAACAGATAATTGTATACGAGGAGTTCGCTTGCAACATCCCTGGATTTATGCCCGTGCGAGATGCTGGAATGTTTATTCCCAAGCCATCTGCTCAAGAACCCATGCCACAGCTGAACTTTAGTCAAGTGATGAATCCAGCTCAAGTGTACGGCACAGACGAAATGAGTGCACTGATTGCAGCAGCTGAAGTATTTGTAGCTAGCACCTTGGGCATGGCCTCGCTTTCTGTGCAAACCGCGAATATGCATTCACTGCTAGAATGTCTACACATGGCCCGCAGAAATCGTGACCTTGTGTCTAGGTGTACTCTCTTACAAAAGGTAAATTTTATTGATAAGTCCCTTTTTATTATGTCCTTTCCTTTTATAATTTACAAATATAAATTATTTATTTTTTATTGACGCAGGCTGTAGAAGGGCTCCTCGATGGACTAGTGGTACAACCGGGTGCAAACAGTGATCACGTTGAAATGATGAACAGGTATCGTGATAATCATCTGCGTGTTCTGAAACTGTTGGAAGACGCGCGAGTGTATGGCCACATGTGGACGACTAAACAAATAACTTGCTGCCTTACGGAATGTAGGGAAGAACTCCGATACAATCTTGAGGCTGTAGATGTCCTGATTAGGAATCATTTGGTAAATTTACCGCAGGTGGGTTTTAAATACATATACCTAATTTAACCTTTACTTAGGCACATGTCAAACGTTCAACCTGGCGGAAAGTGTCACCGTCATTTAGGACATCAGCAACCTAAGGGGAGCGGATGCGGTGCCGATCTTAGACTTGCCTGTAGACATTTGCCTTTTGAATAACAGCATGTTTAGTACAGAGCAAAGACTTTGGGAGATCATTCCACATCTTGCTCTTATGATATATCAGACATCCAGATAAAGTGAATTTTGTGCTTTGTTTATTATTAGCATTTTAAAAGGTTTTCATTATATAAAATATTATATTTTTCAGTATGATATTGCACTTGCACATATGATGGATAATGGAAACAACTATATGGCAGTTGCTTTCGCAATGCAGCTTGTTCAGTTGTATTTGATTGATGATAGGAACAACATGTACGCGAATGAGTCTGATCTTTACCATACTACTGAAATGTTGGTCCGCATCATGTCGCACTCCCGACAGCCTCCACCGGAAGGCTTGGGCACTCTGATCGAGATGCTGCGCGTTAACCAAGACCCGAGCGCCTATTTAGGCGAAAGGTCCCCCTTAGGACCCACAGCCCACATTCATTCAGGAATGTTGCAAGTCCGTGTGAGTATCTTCACTTCACGTTAAATAGTTTTATGTTCGTTTTTTCACAGTAACCTCAATAATGACTTTATTCACAGGCACGAGACTACGATGATCCCCCTGGCCTGCAAGAGAAGACTGAGAACCTTCTCCGCGAATGGAGAAATGTCCTTCTGAATCCACAAACCGAAATCGAATTCGCTCAAAATTTCAATCTTTATGTACATCGAATGAACATGAATGGAATTTTGAAATCTGACGATATGATAACGAGATTTTTCCGCATCGCTACACAAATGTGTATCGAAAATGTCTACCACCAGCTGAATGAAGATAGAATGAATCCACCGCCTAACCCAGTGAAGCGAGAGAAATATTATTCGATGTGCGATTCTTTCATAAAACTCGTTTCTCTTCTAATCAAGAATACAGCAGATGGAGGAAACCCAACTCCTAAACTGAATCTGTTGAACAAGGTACACGAGTTAATTGTAACTTTAATTTTGAAACAGGTGTTGTCGAGTTGCGCTGATCTGTCATGTTAATGAAGGTGTTTAGTATATGATTATAAAATAATATTTCAATATTATAATTTTCAGATACTCGGGATAATCGCTGGATGTGTTCTCCAAGATCAGGAAGAGCATGGAATTAACTTTCAGCAGCTTCCTTACCATCGCCTGCTATTGATTTTATTCCTGGATATGAATATGGCAGAACCGGTCTTAGAATCTATGAATTACCAGGTGAGAATGTAATCTACAATGTTACTGCACACAATAATACCTCGATTATAATTTTTATAGATTTTCTTAGAAGCCATATTATTTTATAATGTAGGCGGCCTACGGACCCTCGCTCGCCGCGCGAGAGCACAACCAGGATTGACGTTATAGTACCCATCATCTGCCTTACAAAATAAAAATAAAAGAGGTTTTCAATTCGACTGTATATTTAATTTCCACAGGTTCTTACGGCGTTCTGTCACACTCTTCGCATCATACGACCTAGTGTTGCTCCGGGCTTCTGCTATGCCTGGCTAGAGTTGGTCGCTCATCGCGCTTTCATCAACCGCGTACTTGCTGTCACACCACAGCAAAAGGTATTATTTTTTTCATTATTGACATATGTGAAACTTGCCTCTTGTGGTAATAGCGTTTTTTATAAATTTATTCTTTTCCTCTTCACAGGGCTGGGGAATGTACTCAACACTTTTGATCGATCTATTCAAATTCCTGGATCCTTTCCTTCGCAATACAGAACTTGCATCTCCAGTGATGATGCTTTACAAAGGGACCCTGAAGGTTCTGCTGGTTCTTCTTCATGATTTTCCTGAGTTCCTATGCGACTATCACTATGGATTTTGTGATGAGATTCCACCCAATTGCATACAAATGAGGAATTTGATTTTATCAGCGTTTCCGCGAAACATGCGTTTGCCAGACCCTTTTACTCCAAACTTAAAGGTGGACCTACTAGCCGAGATAGCTTTATCCCCACGGGCTGTCATTAACTATGCGACAATGATTCCTGCATCGCAGTTCAAGAAGGACTTGGACGCATATCTGAAGGCGCGCACTCCTGTGACGTTCCTGTCGGAGTTGAGAAGCAATATGCAGGTGCGTACTCTTTTCTTGAAAGAAATTACATACGATGTCATCTATTTTAGATTTAATTACTGTCTATAAATTATCTTTATCTACACTCATAGCGTAATATTCCAATTACATTTTTGAAAGCAGTCGTTTAATGATAAACGTTTTTCAAGCCAATCTATAACGTTTTAAATAGTAGTTTATGCAACTGTCATATAAAAAGGGGTATTAAAACATGAGTGTCTGTTTAATGAGCATGAGTAATAGTTTGACACGAGTGTTTTAATACCTAATTATATGCAGTTGCATACACTGAGAGCGTCGGTGGCCGAGCGGTTACAGTATCCGACTCGTAAGCCAGAGGTCCCGGGTTCGAATCCCGCTCCGGCCATGTACCAATGACTGTTTTCTGAGTTATGTACATTAGTTGAATACTAACCGATGCTCTTATGTGCACATTATGTGAGGGAAAACATCGTGATGAAAGCTGCACATTCAGGTGACTGGATGTGTAACCATGATCCAATCTGGTCAGGTTCCCCTGATAGCAGGGTCATGGAGGTCAGATGGCAGTCGCTCCACTGTAATTACCTGACCTGCCAAATGCTGGATCATGGTCAAGGCGGACCCCGGGCTCTCGTTCTCGAGAGCACAACCGGGACATTAACGCCAAGATGATTATTATAGGCAGTTGCATACACTACTTTATCTACGCTCATATTTTCATGTTAAAAATTTGTTGGAAGTAAGCTGCGAGTCAGTTCTGGTGTATCTACGCGTCAAGGATATCAAGCGGCGGGAATGTCACTTCACTACTTTCACATTTATCTATTTATTTGCTTCAAAGAAAATACATTCACAATCACAAATTACAACAGTTAGAAAAAATATTCTGTATAGCGGGAAAATAATTCCAAATGTACACAATCACAACCACAGACTATGAACTGATCACAAATATAAACAGGAAATTTTGAATTTGTTAGACTTAGGTATTCAGCCTACATTTCGCCGTGTCCTGGCGCCAGACAAAAATTTAAAAAAGAAAAGTGTTGCATAATGATTAAAAAGTTATTTTTCGATACAGCTGTAATGGAAATAGTATGGGAAATGCTGTATCGAAAAGTAACTTTTTAAAATTTTATAGATTGGCGTGAAAAAAGTGTATCCTTAAACAACTGTTTTCGAATATGTAATTGGAACATTAGGCTATGAGTGTAGATAAAATTACTTTATGATACAGCATTTGCCATACTCTTTTAATTACAGCTGTAACATAAAACAACTTTTTAATCAATATGCAACACTTTTATTTTTTAAACTTGTTTGGCGCCCGGGCGGGTTGAAATGTAGGCTGAATACCTACATAAAACCCAAAACCCAAACCAACCAAATTCAAAATCAAACTTTCCTGTTTAAGTATGTTATTGTGCATATATTAAGTTATTTCCCGCTAAACTGTTTTTTTTTTATAATTGCTGTATTTTGTGTTTGTGAATGGTTTTTCTTGTTTGAAGCAAATAAATAGATAAATGTGAAAGTAGTAAGTGAATTTCCCGCCGCTTGATATCCTCGACGCGTAGGTACAAAAGAACTGACTCGCAGCTTACATCCAGCAAAGTTGAGAAAATTAGAAAGTAGAAATTTAAACATGAAAATATGAGTGTAAATAAAATAGTGTATGCAACTGCATATAATTAGGTATTAAAATAAACAGACACTCATGTTGTAATATCCCCTTTTATATGCGAGTTGCATAAACTACTATTACCTACACTTATCTTCCAATTACAAACTCGAAAAAATTCTTATAGGGCACACTTTAATAATCGGAAATTGGACGCACAATTGACTCACATCATCATCAGCGCAGCCCAAAACAGCCCACTGCAGAACTCAGGGCCTCTCCCGTGAAAGCGGAGGTTATTGCCATGATCTCCACGCTTGGCAAGCGGGTTGGAAATCGCAGTGTAATAAATATATCAATACAAAACGCTGCTGGGCATTTTTCAAGTCGTCTTTTTTGGAGACTAGGTTTTTTGTCTCGAAAGCATTAGTCGAATCGTACGACACCCACGAGTGCGAAATAGCGCTCCTTTGATTAATATTGTCAATTTCCCATAATATGAAGGTGGTGAATGAACCTGGACGTCGGTATAACAGTCAATTGATGAATGCAGTGGTGCTGTACGTAGGCACGCAAGCTATCGCACACATCCGTTCTAAGGGACAGACTCCCAACATGTCTACGATCGCACATTCAGCGCACATGGATATTTTCCAGAACTTCACGGTCGATTTTGACTATGAAGGCCGGTAAGTATCCGACTTCCCTTACAATTAATTTTTTATGCTACTCAGTGACAAACAAACACAGCCCACCTAATGGTAAGCTGTAACTGTCGCCAATATCATCTACGATTCATTAGTTTAGATTGCAAGGAACCAAATACAGAACCGCAGGTGCGTTGTCACTGTGAGGACTAACATGAAATACCTCAGGCCTGTAACTACGCTGGCTACCTTATCCTTCAAACCGGAACTAAGTGTTACGACTCGTAAGCGAGAGGTACTGGTGTCGAATCTCAGTGCCTCCTTGTAACAATGACTTTTCTGAGTTATGTATGTACATTACCTTAACACTAAGCGATGCTTAAGAGCATCGTAAGCGGTGAGGGAAAACATTATGACGAAACCTGCAAATTCCCGGCGGCCATAGTTACACATCCTACTGGATAAGGTTCTCCAGGATCTCGGTCAAATGGTACTCGCTGTGCTGTAATTGTAATTTGCCAAAGCCCGAATCATAGTCAAGGCTTCGCGCGCGAGGTACGATCAGGACATTAACTTCAAGATATTATAGCATCTCATGGTTCCAATCGACTCCCAAGACTGTTCAACCAGTTTCGGTCGCATAAATTGTAATTATACATTTTATATATATTTTAATTTTAGGTACTTATTCCTGAATGCCATTGCGAATCAGCTACGGTACCCGAATAGCCACACTCATTACTTCAGTTGCTGCTTGTTATACTTGTTTGCCGAGGCCAACTCGGAGGCAGTACAGGAGCAAATTACGAGGATGCTTCTTGAGAGGCTAATCGTTAACAGACCGCATCCATGGGGCCTTCTCATAACTTTCATCGAGCTAATCAAGAACCCGGTGTACAAATTCTGGTCCCACGAATTCGTCCACTGTGCACCCGAAATTGAGAAGTAAGTTTGTAGTACTAAATCGAAGCGAGGACATGATGAGGGGTTACGCGATACGATGTAGACGGCGCTACAGGACCGAAACATCTGTAAAATGACATATTTCAGCATGTGATAGGGCTTCACTTTAATATCTTATCTGTAACCTAGTGGATTTTGGAATCACTTAAATCCTCGTTAAATTAAAATGTGGCGTATTCATTATCACATTTGGAAAAACGTTATTGGGGACCAGGTTCCTCTCAAACATGATTTCTGTAGATTGTCGTTTTGAAAGACGGAAGACCTAATAAAGGTATAAAGGAGGTAATAATAACTCCTTCATTCTGTCATCGATTTTGATTTGTTTTCACTATTGATATTAAATTATGATATATTTTCTGATGGTTAGCTTAAAAGCAAATACGTTTCACATGCATACACTCTATTGTGATTGTTGGTTGTATTTCAGGCTGTTTGCCTCGGTAGCGCGCTCCTGCATCGTTGACAAGACTGGGGCAGGCGGCGGAGAACGGGAGATAGCCGAGTAGCGTTGCGCCAATTGGGAGTCAGTCCGATATAAGCTCATATTTCAGAGCTATATCGAGAAAGGTAAATGTCATCACTCGTAACATGTGCATTTTGGGATCTCTTTGTACTTTATATAACATAGCTTTTGCTAGCATTGCAGGTGTGTGTTCACATTAAAACGACAAAGATCGGTGGTCCAAACCCTATTAAAACTATACGCTTAAATATTTAGATGCATTAAAAATAAAATAATTATATACGTAAAGTTATTAAAATTATGAATAAAAATCGAAAACATTTGTTTTGGTGGGACAACACTCACCGAAAAGTGATTTAAACGCTTTTTTAATATCATTTATTTCTCAAACAGTCCAAATGATCCTGGTAACGAAATCAGTTTTTGCCTAAATCTAAATTGTACCGGACTTACCAGACATGGTTTTACCAACGGTCGTTCTTTATAACTGTGGTTACAGTTAAAATAAAAATCAAGCATCAGCATTAACAATATTGTTTGTTTACAGGCTTCCAAACCGGGCTGCCCCGTGCTGATGCGTCCGCGCAACCTTCAACTTCGTCACAACCTCCAAAACACACTCTTCAGTGGAACAAGCTTTTTAAAAAGTAAATGTGACGTGAACTGTATTATAACAAGGACAATTTGTATAATTTAATGATTCAGTGAATATTATCGCAAGACTTTTCACTTTTACGCATTAAGGATTCAAATACGAATCACATTTGGTCAATCCTCGGACCTAATTCATTAAAGTATATGCAATAATAGTATGTAAAAAGTAATAGAATAGGTTAGTAAGTCATGAAAATCTGTATGAAGTGTTGAAAATCACGTAACAAGTTAGCGTTTTCGTGTTTTCGTCGTTTAAATCGCTCTGGGGACTGTCCGTCAAATATATATGGTCGAATATTTTAAACTAGTTACGTAAAGGGAAATGAAATGTTCTAGCTACTGGTGTTAAATTATTAAGTAGTTATGCTAACATTTGTATTAATTACTTATTATTTTGACTTTCTGCGTATCCCCGCGTTGCCAGCACCACATCCGCTGTTCTCAGGTGGCTGATCTGGCTGATTGTGTGCATACATAGATAATAAAAACGAGTATAATTTGTAATTTGATAATATTTAAAATTGATTTATTGATTCATTTGATTAAAATTTAACTAATTTATTTGAATGATGAATAATTGTTATTAAACATTTGGTACTTTTGCATTGCCTGTTATATTAAAAAATTGAATGAACTCGGTCTAACGCCGTGAAATTGAGTTATTTTTGGCAGATATGATTGTCTCTCTTATTTCATAAATATAACTTACCATTTAGTCATACCGTATTAATTCACAATAATATAGAGGAATCAAACTAATGTGTTAGTATGTACAGTGTTAATGTAATTGTACATTCGGTCACAAACGACGCGCGCTATTATGGCCCCCCGTTCCCGGCCTTCGGGTCAGGAATGGATGATGTTGGCAGACATGACCCATTCTTGGGAACGCATATATTTAAATGTAATGAATAAAATAATAAGTAAAAGTTTACTCTGATGTATAAAGTGATAGAATACCAAGTCCCGGTAAAGTGTAACGTAGCGCTTTAGACTTGTGTACTGTATGAAATCGTTCTGGGGACTGCCCAAATGTCAATAGACTACAGTTTCTCGACGAGGTCTCAGTGTTTTTATAAGTGAAGCAATGTACATGCTACTATAGTAATAAATTAAGGTATTTAGATTAAAGTATTTCATTTATTAACTTAAAATATTGGATAAGTAACTTTACAGATCATGTAGTACGAGTACGAGTAGTCGTAATCTGTAAATTTATATTCTACAGTTGTGACAAACATCTAATCTTTGAAACTGATCATGTATTTGTATTGCTGCAATTTATCCTTTATTTGTTCAGATTCAAAGCATTAGTGTTGAATATATCTTGATATACTTAATGGTCAACGTACGAAACCCATTCAATATATTCCCTGGATTTGCCCAAGATTCTTAGTGAATGGTTTTAGATATTGTTGATTCCCTATGGTTGGAATAAGTCGTTTAGAATCTTTGTTTCGATGTTACTAATAAGATTTGGCTTCGCGGGAACTTGGTGACGTGTATATAATATTATAGTGTTGTTGGTGATATAATCATGATTATTTTAATGTGTAACGTCATCCGTGTTTTCTCCAAATGTAAATATCTGTAATATTAAAAATAATTCAGCCAATACGGTTTATTTGATAGCTAATGTCCATACACCAACTCGGCTCAGCTTTCGTCCAACTCATGCCCAGGGACACTGCGAGAAAATATTGAAAATGGACAATAATAACATTGTGTTACAATTAAAATACAATTAATCAACCTACATGTATTAGATTTTCACAAAATTTAATGTTATGTAAAGGCGAATCGACTGATTACGATAACTACGAACGAGGACTGCAAATTCCAGCGAGATTTCGCTTATGGGTAACGAAGGGATTTCATTAATAGTACTGCTTTCGATGATAGCTGCTTTTCTGTAGACGATATTCTTAATTTATAATCTGATGGAGATGATACAATTAGAATATATCTAAAATAATTTTAAATATAATAATTATTCTTAAGTACCTACCTACCTTTAGAGATAATAATTCTTGTATGGCTATATGATAACTGTTTCACTAAATTAGAGCCAACATGCATGTGTGTTTTGTTAATATTACGGATTTCTTCTTGAATTGCAATATATTTTGCGGTAAACGTTTTGCAAATATATTGTAATAATAGTTTCAATTGGACTACCACTGATATATTGACCTGTAAATTTTTCCAGTAGTCATTTTATTTAAAGTAGTCATGTTTAAGCAATCACGTTTTTTAAGCAAGGTGTTTTAATAAAAAAAAATATTTTTCATCAGTTGAGTTTATTTTTTTATTTAGAGGAAATATTATTTTCAATTTCCCCAATTTTGAAAGGTGTATCTATGTAGTAAAATTAAATTGGCCTATCGTCTCTTGCGTTTTTATAATTTGTAAGTTGTGAATTGTCTCGTATCAAGGTAAATTGCTGTACAATGGTAGACATTAATATTTTAT
The DNA here is from genome assembly GCA_907269095.1 of Blastobasis adustella. Classification (NCBI taxonomy): domain Eukaryota; kingdom Metazoa; phylum Arthropoda; class Insecta; order Lepidoptera; family Blastobasidae; genus Blastobasis; species Blastobasis adustella. The sequence goes on from OU026114.1 coordinate 13,097,186, forward strand.
AATAATTTCGTTGTTGGTTAATAGTCGGGTTGCTAAACTAGATACTTTATGGTACCTACCGACATATTTAAAATTCTTTGGGTACCTGACATTATAAAAGGCAAAGAAATTCCGATTAGAAGCTGTAAAATGTCTTTAGATCTCTCATAAAAAAACCACACTGACGCTTATTCTAAGTGTGCTTGTATACAGTGCATGTAGCTTACGTGTCTTGAAGCACTTGTGCAGATTACATGCTCCGTAGAGTTAAGTAAGAAGTAGGTACTTGCGCGATCTGCGATGCGCGCGGGCTTCTCGCGCAAATACAATTATATACCTAAGGTGTTTTTCTAACCTTTGGTATTCAAATTGAAATATAACAATAATATACATTTAATATAATTGAAACAAGTATAGTTTCTTCAGTCATATCATAGGATATACAGAAATGAATAAATGAAAGGAAAAAGAAACTAGCTTTATTGGAAACAATGAAATGCCATTTATGTTTATGTTTAAAGATTATTTCGGCCATTTGGCCGCCGCGACTGGCGCGTAGATGGCCTAATCTGGATGGACAGTTTTCACACGGCCGTATTTCATTAATAACTCACCAAGTGGTTTGTTTCATCGTCTCTTTAACAGCATAGACATCCCCAATAATCTAATGGAGTTACGATCTCGGTTCCCCAACGTAAAATTATTGACTGTAAGCCAGGAACAGATTTTCATGACCAAGTTCTTCTTGGGCGGTAACTTGTAAAGCGCGTCAGAGAGTTGTATAATGAAGGCCCATGAACGTCAGGTGCGCTAACTTAGGTGGGCAGCGACAGCCTCCCTCGCACGGATTTCGAAAAGCGGAGCGACGCGTAACATAAGTGGTACAAAAATGGACCTTATTCTATGAGCGTTACATTCCGCTTTGATTTACTCTCACGCTTTTTGCTTCTGAATTTAGTAAAAATGTAGGTAATAAGCACATAACCCAATATTGAGAAAAAATAAGCTGACCTTGAGCAGTGGGTCGTCAGCTGAGCTGGTCACACGAATATGTAAAATTTTTTTTTTTCGGTGGTTTGCTCAAACGAAAATTTGATATGATGATTCGTATGCAATTAAATAAACTAAGTCAGCCCCTATATCTCGGTGGAAAGATGGTCAGCTGATGCACTGAAGGGTGTACCGCAGGAGCATCTATCGCCTATTCAAATGCGCCAGATGACGAGTTTACCCTTGGCATATTGCTAGCCGATTTTTTTATTACTTACAGGATCGTATCAACTACCAGCTTACAAGGTTTCATCTACGAGGAATAGAACCTATTATTTTATTTGTAGATACTGTAGGATTCTACTAGAGAAAGCATTTTTAAAATCGGTCCGGTGACTTTATATATTACAAACAAAAATACAACTGTTTTCTCTGATTAAGTACAAGTTGACCCGGTGCGACTTCGTTCGCGTGTTGTCCTACCCCTACTTTACACTACCCTTACCCGTACTCTACTACCATACCCCTAACTACACCTATCCTACATCTACTCTACCTTGCCCTATCCCTACCTACCCTTCCCCTACCTTCCCTTTTATCTTTTATACAAACCTTGCCCTGACAATTACAAACAACAAAAAACTAATTAGTTAAATTGGTGCACCCGTTCTGAAATTATACGCGAATATGAATACCTTGGGTTATATTAATGCAATTTCCCTATAGAACTTAAATTTATTGATTATACAATATAGCCTATTACTATACATAAAATATAACTTTACTCGCTGATAATGTAGCTTTATATTATTTTTATTATTCGATTTTGACTTTCGGTAGAATAAACACACGGCGGCCACATGGCCGTAATCATATTCAAATATAATAAATGGCATTTCATTACCTTTCCAATAAAGCTAGTTTCATTGATATTACAAATATTTTTCTTTGCTATATTTCAGTTTGAAAACCAACGGTTTTAAAAAACTGCTTTACAAATACAGCTGTATAATTTATTTATTGATACCACTACACTGTACACTATAAAATTAAAATATCTTCTTAAAATTACAATAATAGCAAATTGTCTCATTTATTCACCATTTTGCAGAACTTCAGGCATTCCTTACATACATATACCCATCGCCAGACAAATATATCACATTCGGGCGCCGATGCCACCCACCGAATGGTGGACCGATGGGTGGAATAGAAGTCTGCATTGACAACAGTGGTAAAAATTATAAAGGACATGGCAATATCGATTGGATAATCTGTCCTTGTCAGTGTGTTTCTGTGGTGTTAGCCAACATGGGGTCTAAAGACCTGTGCCTAAGTTTAGTAGGCCTAGTATAGGTTGACCAAGATAAACACTGGTCAACGCTTGGGACCTAAGCACAGCCTTAGGTCCAGTTCTAAGTCTACGTGTAGGTCCCAAGAGTTGACCATAGTTGTCCAATGTCAACCTTTACTAGACCCACTAAACTTAGAGCCCATTTGCTTGGGTTACACCCTGTCTTAGGTCCCCTAATGTGTGGAATCACGAATAGGGAGAACGAATCAAGAACTTGTTCTATAATTCGGGTGACAGCTGACAAACTTAAAGCAGAAATTTTCGAAATCGGTTCAGTAGGTAGATTCGAAGATTATCCCGACTTTCTGATGTAGTGGACATTCTGATACAGTAACCATTCTGATAAAGTAGACGTTTGGGTACAGTGGACATGATGGTATTCATACATATAGTATAGACATAAGTACACTACGTATTGTGATACGAGTGTCCAAAAACACTAAACTGATTTATAAAATTATCGGGGAAATCTCCAAAAACCTACGCATACACAGCTGGCGGTGCTTACTGGTAGCAATTTTAATTTTAAAAGAGAGTGGTTAGTAAATTTAACATATCTGTCGATCTGTGTATCTGTGGCATCGTAGCTCCCGAACGGGTGGACCGATTTGGATGCGGTGTTTTTATTTGCTAAGCAAGTTTAATCGAGGTGTCTCTTGGCTTTGTTTCATTAAAATCGATTTAGTAGTTCAGAAAATACTTGAGTATTGTAAACTTAGTCGTGGGTTATCCGACTTTTTCTGTCTATTAGGTTATGGTGTTAGTTCAAACAATATTTTTTTTATGGTTCAAACATTCAGTACAGTTCATAGTTTGTGATTCAGTAAGTCAATTGCCTAACGTAGAAACATAGTTACAGCATAGGTACTTTAGAATAATGGCAAAGACCTTGTTTATTTCTAAATTAAGAAGCATTTGGTAACCCGTTGTGGCCTCTGAACAAAGGTCATGGAACCTGCATACGATGCCCATGCACTGTTTTTACGTTACCGTTTTATCCAGAAATCAGATACAGTTTCGCACCCCGTGACCGTTCTCGCTGGATCTTAGGTCTATAAAGTCTACATCGTCTTCACACACCTACCGTAGTATTTTTAATTTCTCTCTAGCCGAGGCCAAGTCTCGCTGCCGTACAGAAGGGAGGATCTAATGATGGTCTTCAGCTTTACCGGCATTTGACGGGTGTCATTTGTACCCCACAAATGACACCCGTCACCTTCCGTAATTTGACCCAAGCCGCGGATATTTGGGCTTTGACGTCATTGTCAAGCCCTGTCTGAGCAGATTCGTGCGTTTCACCATCTTCGCCTATGTGGACGGGTAGGGGATCGATCTGTACTGTTGCAAACCATGGACTCTTGTCTTCACCACATTTACTTTCAGACCGCCGTTTTTAAGTGAATCCTTTCACGTATTCACGTTCCACGTTGTACTAGTCGCCCCTTTTCAAAGTCTATCAGCGCGATATCGTCAGCATTATGTCGTTCAGGTCAAGTGGTCAGGTCACTTTTACCTTTGGGACCTCATTGTGCATTAGAATATCGGAATTAGTGAAATATAAGTAGTATTTCATAATGAACATTTATTAGACTATTTAAAAAAAATAAACAGTATCAGCACGTAAATTAGTTTTGAATTAAAGAAAGAAAACAACTGAAAGTCGGAATGCGTACACTTGACCCGTATTGCGGGTAAACGTGCGTATACCAGTTGGGAAAGAGACGCATACTTAATACCGACCTATTAAAAATAGAGCTACATTTAATTTCATTCTTTTGCGAAAACTTGACTCGCTTATATCAATGGCTCCTGCAGTAGTTCCTTTGCGATTTGTTATTCCGGAACAAGAGCAAGTTCAGATTTATTTCAGATTCATATATAGAGTCTTGACAATAAACGCTTAAACAAATAAATAAGGTATTTAGTTAGTACGGAAATTACAATTAAATTATTTTGTTTTACATATAATTTTCCTACTTTATGTGTCCTACACTGTTTACGCATGCGTCCATTTACCCGCTCACACTTTCGCGGAGAACCCAAAACTCAAAATAATAATCACTGAATCCGAAGCACCGAACATAACCTCAACTAACGCTTACGAATTTCAATAGAAATATGAGCCAAATAAAAATATCAGATTTACCTGTTAATAGATAATCTTGCGCGTCAGAGTGTTAACCAAACACCAAAAAAAAAAATTATTTAATCGACAAAAACAGTTTTTGACGTATAAAAAAACAACGTATCGTGGTACGGCGTACTCACATTTCGCGACTGGTTTGTGTCCCCCATTTGGTCAAAACAATCACCCCACCTACCGGGCCCTGATCATTACATATAGGCACTGCGTTCACTTACCCACTGAGCATCGTAATCACTACAAAGTCCATCAAATCGTCGATATTGATGGCAACTACCCGCATGTCGAAGTAGTAATGGCTATTGTTACCGATAAATATCGCAAAATGGATGTCGTCATTGTCGGCGACTTCAATCTTAACTCATGTAGTTCTAATGTTTATCTACAATTTAACTATTTGCTAAGTTATTGTAAATTGTCACAGTACAACACAATTAGGAACCAATATGGGCAAGGCAATGTGTTGGATCTTGTTCTGAGTACGCTAGGTAGTGAGTGTGTGAGTGTGTTTGGAGATATTGACCCGGTAGTCCCATCATCATCATCCACCGCCTAGCGTTAATGTGAAGGTGCCGCGGCCGCCGCGACGCCCGCCACGAGCGCAGCCGCCGCCGCGTAAAACGAACTACCCCGCGTGGAATTTTAGAAAAGCTGACTACCTGTGATTGTATGCTTCTTTTGCGGAAATAAATTGGCAGGACGTAGTGGAATGCATCACTGTTGAGGCTACGTCAATATTTTACAAAAAACTTTGTAACTGTATAAATCTATATGTCCCCCAGAAAAAAGCTAGTCCTTATCCCAAACATCAGTACCCTGTCTGGTATCCCTCAGATATAATCTATAACCTAAATCAGAAATATTATAATTTAAAAAAGTACCGGGAATTAGGTAAACTATATAATTGGGAAATGTTAAAGTACTACAGGGGCCACGCAAAGCGACTTATTGATATTAGGTATAATTATATTGCTATGACCGAGAATATTATTCGTACGGATCCTAAGAGCTTTTGGAGGTTTGTTAGGGACCAGCAAACCTCGCTGCATCCATGCGAGGAATTTCAATATCAGGGATCGCCAGTTGCTCGTGAAGACACAGCGAATGCCTTTGCACATAATTTTAGGTCAGTGTTTTTAAATGACACAACAATTTCAAATTCACACATTAGTGAGGACACGTCATCGTCTCCGACTATTACATCGATACCATAACTGATATACGCATAGCAGTTAAACGTCTGAAGGCCTCCTCCTCGGTTGGTCCTGATGGAAATCCTTCATTTTTAATAAAATACTGCATTGTCTTTTTTATAACCCCTCTGTTGCATATTTTTAATCTGGTATTAAATACTTGTACATACCTATACCCAAGGATGGTTCTAGGTTACAGATCGGAAACTACCGACCTATTGCTGTGCTATCGGGATTTGGTAAGGTCCTGGAGTTCATTTTAATTCGGGGTATTTGTGGGCAAAGTGACTGTCAGCACGGTTTCAGGGCAGGAAAATAAACAGCGATCAATCTTATAAATTTTGTCGACTATGCAACCGCCAAAATGGACCATTGCAGGCAGGTAGATGCTGCATATTTTGATTACAAAAAAGCGTTCGATCGAGTAAACACAAAGGTCCTTCTTGACAAGTTTTCAGCTCTAGGCTTTTCTCCAAAATTTGTAAAATTATTTTTCCAACCGTTTTCAGTATGTCCAATTTCAAGACCATCAATCAGAACCCTATTTGACTACTTCCGGTGTTATCCAAGGAAGTACGCTTGCACCGACTCAATTCCTTATCATGATCAATGACCTTCCAAAGGTTGTTAGTATGGCGATGTGTCTCAAGTTTGCTGATGACCTTAGCTGTTCTTGGGTATAAAGACGAATGAGGATTGTGAAGCACTTCAGTGCGACATCAATAATGTCGTTGAGTAGAGTAAGCGGAACCAACTCGAGTTCAACATCACAAAATGTAAAACCATCTCATTCACTCGATCCCGTTCACCTATTAATTATACCTACGAAACAGATGGAACACCGATTGAGCGGGTGTAATGAACTAACATTCAACTACCATATCACAGAAATGTGTAAAAAAGCATTCAAGTCCTTGAGATTTGTACTGTGGCAAATAGCTAGATTTAATAATAGGGAAACTATCTTGCTTCTGTATTATGCATTTGGACGTAGTAAACTCGAATTCAATTCGCTAGTTTGGGATCCACATGAAATCACATACACAGTCATGATAGAACGGGTCCAAAAAAAGTTTTGCCGTTATCTGTACATGAAACTGCTGCTTTGTATCAGCTATGGTAGGTATTGATACTTTGGAACTGAGGCGGAAACTCGCACTAGTATTGCACTACTTCCTCCTCTTTAATGGAAAGGTAAATAACCCTAGCACTTTATCTTTATGTTCACTGTATGTGCCTTATAGTTATACGCGAAATACGCGAGCGGGACGCAGGCACCAGTTGCTTGCACCGGCGCCCGCGCGTACGAACACTGCCAGGCATGCTCCTACACCGCACGCACTCACACTACTAAATCAACTGGTAACAGACCGGGTTGAAGTTGATATCTTTGGCACTAGTTACCAAAAGTTTATAAATATATGCACTTATTGGTCAAGTTGTTGTAACAATAATTAAGTTTGACTCTTATATATATTGAGATAAGTACCTAAATGTAAATAATGGCTCTCCAGACGTTTTGGTTTCTCAACTGTAAGTCTGGAAGCATTTTATAATAAATAAATAAATAAAAATTGTTACCCCGAACGACTCTACCAGGCTACTCATGATACTCGTGAACAGATATGGACTTAGAAGAGCCCTGATGTACTCCAACGGTAATAGGTAACCTAAACAAATTATAACACAGTAAACACTGCTCTCCATTTTCTTCTGGTCTATGCAGCGCCTTGTGTTCCTACAGCTCTCACGTCAATAGTTTTTTGCTATATAAAGTTATTATTAGTGATGGGCCTAATGTGGTTTGGACCAAATACGAACTTCGGCCGAACATTCGGTAATAATTCATAATTCCGACGAACTTCGAATGAAGTTCGGTTCTTTTCACTGCGCTTTCTCGAGTGTGACATGTGCTATTGTCGCACTCTACAAAGCGCTGTGAAACGGTTCGTCCGAACTCGAGAATTTGTCCTGAGTTCTTTCGCATCAATATTTTTATCATCTTCTTGGTGATCGGTAGATATATTCGAGTGACTTTGCTTGCAGAAAAAAGGTTAGAACATATTATTATTTGGGTACTTATCTAAAAAAAAAATTCCAATGCGTGTGGCCAATTCAAACAAACGCTTTACCATGGAAAAATCTCTTAGCGTGCTGTTTTTTTTACGTCATACAGTAAGCAAAAGCTGCAGTTTATCCGACATATTCCACTTCAAAGTTTGGTATATATATATATATATGGGTTTGTCGTAGTATGGTATTGATATGGAGATATAGGTAGTGGGCTTTTTGTATTTCATGAAATTCATCCAATTCATAAAGTGGTTCGCTTTCTTCTTCTTATCGTGTCAATGTTGAAATAAGTTAGTTTATTACTATTTATATTTTTCCAGTCCAAAACTAAAGTCCGCCATATCATGAAATGATCAATTCTAAGATCTGGCCACGACATATATGTAAGACTAGCCGTTACAACTAGTTTTCACCCGCGCGCAGTTCGGATCTTTGTTAAGAATAATCATTCCCGCGGGAATATATTACATTTCCAGCATAAAAAGTACTAAAGTAGCCTGTATAATCATCTTGGCGTTAATGTCCCAGTTCGAACGAGAGCCCGGGGTCTGGCTTTACAATGATCCAGGATTTGGCAGATCTGGTAATTACAGTGGAGTGACTGCCATATGACCTCCGTGTCCCTACTACCCGGGGTACTTGGCCAGATTGGATCATGGTTACACATGCAGTCGTCTGGATGTGTAGGTTTCATCACGATGTTTTCCCTCACCGGTTAAGAGCACCGGTTAGTATTGTAATGTACATAACTTAGGAAAGAGTCACTGGTACATGACCGCAGTGGAAGTGGCCTTTCGCTTACGAGTGGGATACCGTAACCACTCGGCCACCGACGCTTTATAAAATATTCTTCAATAAAGGATTCAGATGGTTAGAGGATATGTGGTTGATCAGGTGTGTGGTGCCACCACCTCAAAGAATACCATCTCTTCCCGTGGGTGTCGTAATAGGCGACTTAGGGACAAATCCGAAATATTATGGACAGCAGCATCTTTCTGGGTACATTTACATCAACTGTCCTGCTATCTCCCACCCGCCAGCCAAGCGTGGCGATTATTGCCACGACCCCCCGTACCCGGCGGCCCCGCTATTACGGACTATGGTAGCAGTCACGGTAACGGCGGAGTAGGGGGGATGCGAAGAATCTCCGGAAGCGACGAGGCTACCACAAAGTAAACCCCCAGGCCCTGGCCACATACAATGTCCAGACTCTGCGGACCGACGAAAAGCTTGTGGAACTGGAGGAAGTGGTGAGCACATTATATTGGGACATTATAGGGTTATCTGAAGTCCGAAGAAAGGGGGAGGACTCGATAATCCTGAAGTCCGGAAATCTGCATTACTTCCGGGAGGACGACCAACTGTCCCTAGGTGGTGTCGGGTTCCTCGTCCACAAATCCCTCGTGAACAACATCGTCAAGATCGAGAGTGTGTCGTCTAGGGTAGCGTACCTTATATTCAGAAACACTAAGCGGTATTTGTTGAATTATACAGGTTTACGCGCCGACTTAGATAAAGTAGAGGCTATGTATGAGAATATTTCTACTGCCATACATACCTCCAAGGCACATTAAACCGTTGTCATGGGGGATTTATATGCGAAACTGGGCAAACAAAGCGGAGACGAGTTAAGACTGGGGCAATTTGGAGTTGGAAGTCGGAACGCCCGTGGCCAGATGCTGACCGGCTTTATGGAGAAGGAGGGACTCTATATGATGAACTCATTTTTCAGGAAACCGGATCATCGCAGATGGACGTGGGTAAGTCCGATAGTGTCACAAAAAATGAGATTGACTTCATCCTATCTACAAAACGGCATATATTTAATGATGTATCGGTGATCAAAATCACTTTGAAATCACAATTTCACAATTGAAATCAGCTTTGGTAAAGTTCCAATCTTTATGTGATTGAATATTGCCCGGAGACAGGAGACATATTTTACGCCTTATTGTGCAACTATTGATAGGTATAGTTACATCAAGGGGTGGATGATACATATCAACATGCGGCACTAAGCTACTGTCTAAATCTCCGTGAACGACTACACCTTGCACCCTTTCTGACAGCAACACCACGTCCAATTTCATATTGTGTGCATATTGAATACATTATTATTTTCTAATAAGTCACAAGCACTTAAGAAATAGCTATAGTAGCTCGTGACATTTTCAGATGCACCGTTTAAATTTAAATCACCCATGATAATTACTGTTCCTGATAGTGAGCAAATGAAAGATTCTAATTGTGTAAACCAATCCATATAAACATGATCGAATACTGACCGGATGACTGCCCCGTAAGAAGAACGGAAAAACGATCGCCCATTTCGGAATACCCACAGAAGTAAAATCATATTAGGTACATAACAGAATATAATATTTATTTGGAAGTTCGAGCTTTTTATTGTACTGAGTATATTTACCTACATCCACCTACAAAGTTCTAAATTACCTACAAATTTTTCAGTGACACCCTGGAAACGGCTCGTGTCTATTTTTACGAAGTATTAACTGAATCTTCCTCTTCCTCTTCTTACTTCCTAACCATACAGCTTAATATTATTAACGTCTGACTTGACATTCAGAAATGGAAGCATCTATGTGAAAAAAATGGTGCTCTCTGGACGACTTATCTGTCTTATAGGCGGGCAAAGTTCGTTGCTGTGTGGTCTGCGGACAGACTGGCTGTGCAGGCAGAGGCGAGGGGCACGGGTGCGGAGGGTGGGGGCGCGACGGGCCTCGAAGGACGCTCGGCGCAGGCGCAGGGCCGGCGGGCGTCGAGGCGCGCCGCGCGCCGCCGCGGCGCCACCGTCGGCACGTCGCGCGGCGGCGCTGGCTCCTGACAGTACTTCACTACGACGTCTGCCCAGTGCCGTCTGCGCCAGTGCATGCGCGTGATAACAAAAACGTTATCTACACTCATTAAAACTATAACAAATTTCTATACGAAAAGTTTGTAAAAGTAGATGTGCTACAATTGTGTAACTTAAGTAGTGTTCATAAGCTCTTACTCCATCGCAATAAGGTACGTAATCCAATGGACTTGAAAAGAATCTGACAGATATCTGATAGTGCCATCCAGTTTGTTTACAGTAAATATTTACATGTATATATATATAATTGGTATTTCTAGCTTTCTTAGCCAAAGCTTCTATTTCTAGGTCGGTACCTATCAATTCTATATAATTTGTGCAAGGATACAAAAACGCCGTAAACTTAGTTAAGAATTTAAAGGAAATGACTGGTTTTTAATAAAAATGCCACTTTTATTAGAGTTAATATTGAATACCTACCTATATCGTTGTTGCACTCGTAGTAACTAACTAATAATAAACAAAATCGCAATAGGTACATAGCTTCTGCTTTTAAATCCAATCCAACAATTACACTACTAAATTAAAAATGGTCTCAGCAAGTAGAAAGGTAAGGGAAAAAACTTTACTGAGTACAAATAACCAGCCTTACGGCGATACAAAAGACATGTGATAGGTTCATTTAAAACTGTAACTAAAAGTTGTAAGAATAAGAACGTTATTAGAGCGTCACATGGAGTGTAGCCTTGAGGGAAAGGGCTCGACGCCGCCGCCGCGCCGCCAGGTAGCCTGCGCCGGCGCACGGCGCGCCGCGACACAGACCACATCTTTACCAGACTGGACAATACTGGACTTGCTATTTCCCCATAAGTACGCATTATTGTATGCACAGCAATCAAAATAAGTACAAAATAGGTTTTTATTTAAATAAGTTCTCAAACTACTTTTTTTTTATAACAAGCTTTTATCGCGTGGAATAGTTCTCATCAAGACCATTCCAAAGAGCCCAAACACGATAGAATTTTCTTGTTGCGTTCAGCAGTTCCTAAGGCCACATTCAGTCATCATCATCATCATATTACCTAGGACATAATGAGTACTATGTCATAAAAAGTCCAAACACGATGGCGTCATCTTATTGCGTTCATTAGTTCCTTCCTTCCGACTCTATTATCAGTTCAGCTCCATGGTACCGTATTAATACATGCCAACCAAGTTTCATAGGTATATTAAACTCCAGTATAATTGACAACGGGAAGTGGGTAAAATAAGGCTTGAAATATTAAAAAAAAAATTACAAATTTTTAATTTTGGAAATCGATTAATGAGTATTACATTTAATATCTCTTGCAATCGTCAAAGAAGGAGAAAAGTAGGAATGAAATACTTCACGGCTTCACTGCCGGAGCACACCCACCCCACGCCGACAACATTTGCCCCGAACATACCAGTTACAATGCTTGTAAAATGTCTATGGCATCATAAGTTAATACCCAAGTGGTGCGCACGGGGGGCCGGAATAATAAGTATAGAATATTATAATCTATTGTGCCACTTTTCATTTCATCATCATTGGTTGCACCACGCGAGTCGGGAACATTGGGGATTGGTAGTCTGTGTCCGGGAAACCGCGGTTTAATGAAATTTCATACTTACATACATTACCGCACGAGTACCCGAACGTTACATCCAATAGGCGAGCCCGCGGTCGGTCACCATATTCAACAGTGCCATAGGTCTGAAAAAAGGTGCTGGCAGTGTTCTGTTGTACACAACAAAATACATAAAAAACAACACAAAAAATACATTAAAATACATTTTAACAGTGCAATCTACAATTCGCTTGCCATGTTTGGAGATTATGACAAACACTAATGTGCTTAATTCGGTATCGGTACCAAACCAACTAATTTTGCTAGCTGAAATAGCTGATGAATGTTTCTGCCAGATAAATGAACGTGTCTTCAAAAGTTTATTTCTAATAAACGTTACCTATTTTAAATTACATTGGGTCATTATCATTATTTTATTTGTCGTACATTCTTCTAATTATGAGATAAACGATAGCAGTGACCATCTACCGGATTTTAGCACAGAACTGAACGAAATGTTGGTATGACCATCCAGAGTAACTGTACGGGCAGGTACGGGTGAACCACCGAGATTACGAGACTAGTCGACAACGTAGTTCCTCTGCGGGCCTATAGGTGGCACTCACAGTAACAATCGCGCTAAATCATCGCCAGTGTTGTCGCGCTTTTTAAGTTTGCAATGCAATATGGAATAAAAGCACTACTCAGTAATGTAATGTACACATTTCAGTTATATGATTTGATTGTATATGAGGTTAAAAAAGTTGAGCTTAGTTATGAGTTTTTTTATTTGTCTCTTCCTCGTGGCGTAGCGTAGCACGGCCCACCCGGTGTTGCCATTTAGCCGCTTCGGGCAAAATAATTTAGAAATTGACATCTCTAGGCGCCGATTAGTCAGCATGTTACGACGACTAAGTTGGCAAAAACAGCTGTTTTCTTTACTTATATTTTATTATGGGGTGAAATCAAAATTATCGCCGCAGTCGATAAGTCGAGCAGACAAGCATAGCCGAACACTCTTTTCTCGAATGAACTCAACGCATTTTCAAGCTCCTTACAACTTTATTAGGGACTGAAGAAACTGCCTGAGTTTTATATTGAATTGTTTACGTAATGTAGATAGCGTACCTACATATATTCCTACTTACAAGTTTCTACCTTTGACGCTTTGAAAAATATAGTTTCTCGAAGTTTCGCAATCACGGACTGACTGACTGACTCATGGATCATCAAAAAGATAGACCACTTTGCATGGAAATAGGTAATTGAGAGTTTATAAAGGGAAAATTCTGAAAACGACAAGTATCCATCCCTGAAGGGTTGTATTAGGGGTTGATAGTTTGTATGGAAGTCTATTATTTTAAAAGTAAGAGATATGAATTTGTACGAGTATACCTGAAGACTGTATCAGGTATAGTTATGAACATGTACTTTATTCGAAATTTCACCCGTAAGGGTGTAAAATGGGGGCTGACAGTTTGTACGTCCTGGAATCTTGCAATTTGACCCATTTCCCGGTTTTCATATGAACTGAAATTTAGTACATCTATGTAAGGCACTACGGATGCATGTCGCGTGTGAGAAAAAAATAATATATTTTGTCTGTGCACATCGCACGCTAACGACATCGTAACGACATGCAACTTGACACTGACATGACACTCACTGCATACGTGTCTCCTAGGGATGTTCCAGTTTTTGTTTAATTGAAGCTAAAAACTAGAAAGCTGTGTCCCGATATACAAATGTAAGACCCTCATTGATTAATGTAGTGTGAAATAAGGTACTTCTGATATGAAAATTGGTCCCGCATGCTTTTCAACTTTAATTAAGTAAACCTAAATATATATGTATAGCTACTATTATTACATTCATACAACACTCACGCACGTGTCCCATAGGGGTAGGCCGAGACTATCGAGTGCCCAAGCTACGATACTAACACACCTCTTTTGCTTCTTCCACATTCATACATATTTTCATGCATTTACGCCGGTTGAGGGTACTCCCGACCTGCCCTTATTGGAGCTGGTCATTTACTTGATCAGTATAATGTCCTTCTTGGGCGCTCTTTCGACCCTTCCATTTACATTCATACGATAGATACCATTCGTATGCTGTTTTTCTGCCGTCCTCTCCACATGTTAAAACCATCTCAGCATACCTCTTTTAATCCTAGTCATCACATCATCCTTGCGAACTTTCATTTAGTTTCCGAGTAATAACTGTTTTAAGTTTGACAGCTGTCATCTGAAATGTAGATCTCGACGAGTACTATAATTTCTCTTTAGAAACTAGTTTACTAGAACCTTTAGCTTTCGAGTTATAACTGTTTAAAGTTTGACAGCTGTCATCGGAAATGTAGTTATCGACGAGTACTATAATTTCTCTTTAGAAACTAGTATTCTAGGTCCAATAGTTTCTTGAGTTATAATAGTTTTAAGTTTGACAGCTTTCATCTGAAATATAGATCTCGACGAGTACTATCATTTCTCTTTAGGAACTAGTATTCTAGGACTAATAGTTTCCTAGTCATAACAGCTTTGGGGGTTTCGTTAATCTTCTAATCATTGTTATTTTCTGAGTTTTGGCCGATTTCTTTGATTTTAGTCTCAAACGATGGACAGAATTAGGCGCATAATACCACCAGAGCAAAACACCAACTCGGGATTTTATTGCGTTTCGCGACTTTTTACAATTAATTAAGCAAAATATGAAACACGCACATTGCCACAAACACAAAACACCAACAAGGGACTTGTGAAATAGTCCTGTCTAGTCAATCAAAATGGCGGACAGTACAACAACAGGCCGACATTTCGTACCTTCACTATCCTGGGTACGAGTTCGAACCCAGGTTCTTTCTTCGCGCTGGTGTGTGCGTATTCGTCAAATTATTAGTCACCACACTAAGTGAATGGTGTTATAATATTTTGTAAGTGCTTCTGGTACTCACAATGCTAGTGCTATTAGAGAGATTTAATTCTGAAAATCACAACACACTTTATATTTTCGCAATCTGACTTGCAGTTCCGAAGATATTTAGGCTTTAACGAGGAAAATTAGAAATTTTCGGCCCAAATACACACTCATGCAGAAAAAGAACAGAGGCGACTGATGTAAGTTAGGTATTAAAATTATTAGTACCTACTGTTGTTGGAAGAGCGCCAAGTGACTCCATTACTGGACCCCTGGTTTACTGGGCTTGGTTGAGCGGTTCGTAAGATAATGGTACGCCGAAAGTAGACATTAGATTTTTACATACTAATGGATACCATGTCAAAATAGTCGTGACAGGGCATCGAGACACATTATTATCATTATATAATATATTCCTTCAATAATGCATACATTTTCTATATAAACTCCAATTTAGAGCCAAAACTGAAAGTTCGTCCCAACACTAGTTCATATAGTAGCATGACGGCGGAACTATTGTCTAACTCAGTTGCAAACTGAATTTGACATTAAATTATTCTACACTACGTCATCTACGTTGGCCACTGGCTTTAGCGTCTACAAAATTAGAGTAGTGTAAGATTTATATATGACAAATTCAGTTTTCCAGTGAGTTAGCCAATTGCCCCCCAGTAATGACGAATAAAACCAGAGGACCGGCTATGTGGTTATGGTTTCTGTGGCGTTGATAGGCCATGAGCGTGCCGATTGACAGCCGATTATCCATATTATTAATATATACTACCTGTTGCCCGCGACTACATCCGCGTGGGCCTCTAAACATAAACAAAATACCGATCCTTCAATAACAATTTAAAATGAACCATACATCTCGGATGGTCATCTTGGCGATAATGTCCCGGTTGTGGTCTCGCGCGCAATTGCCCGGGGCCGTCTTAATCCATGATTTGGCAGATCAGGCGATTATAGTGGAGCGACGGTCATCTGACCACCGTGACTCTGTTAACAGGGGAACCTGACCAGATTGGATTATCGACACCATCCTTGGCTTATGAAATACGCTGATGACATCGTACTAGTGAGCAAGCTTAGGCAGGATCGCTTTCACAAATCAATCGACATTGGCGTAAGATATATGAGTGGTCACAAAAAGCTGAGAACTATGGGTAAATGTTTTATCTGTATAGAATACTTTTATAATCTTCTCTCCGTATAACCTGTTTTAACATTTAGTTACTATGAATAGTGGCGCTATGAGTTGTGTCTGTTTTTGTTTCTGGACTAGCTATATACTAAGGTAATGTTTGTAGTTCCGCTTAAAACTACGGGATTTTAAAGATGAAACTCAGGTTACAAGTCAGCGTTCACATCAACCACCCACTTCCCACTTCCCGGTAATCAAATGAATTGAATTTTGCATACAACTAAAATAAATGACAATAGAATATAATGGTATCAGTGAGCTGAACTGCTGTCGGTGCCAATCGGCTCCAAAACTGTTCAACCAGTCTCAATGTCGCCCTCGTTGAGTGTATCGAATTTAAAAAAACGAGTATTTATGATATCTTAGATTTATTTTTTGTAACACAGATGAAAATCGCAGGTAAAATCCACACCGTGAAAGCCGCCTTAGCGTACTTAATTTGAATGAACCAATGAGCACGTTGTATTCAGCCTCAGTACTTTATAGTTGTAAAAAAAACTTTAGCGTTAAATACCTCTGACCGTACATTGTGACGGGTACCTCTTAAAGTGCAAATAATATGGTGATAATTGGCCTTAAATTGGCTAAGAAGACCGCCTGACCAATTTCAGTAACAGTAAGTGACAAATAAAAAAAAAAATTATAGCGGAACTTGTATAAAACGTGTTTTAATTCTAACAAATAAATAAACATTTGTCTTATTCACATATAAAAAAAGTTAAAGTTACCTCTTGGATTAACGTTGAAAACAGTTCTGGCACCGATTGTTAGAAATAGCACGAAGTAGATAAACTAAACAAGTCGTTTCAAATCTATTAAATATCTCATAAATAACCCATAGTTTCTTTATAAATTTGCGACAAGCACTTGGACACGTTGTTGTGCTGCTGAGTGTAGGTATGTATAAGATAAGATAAACTATGATGCAATGGAATTTTATTTATAGTTCTTCTAGTTTGTGCACATCTGTTTCACGCATTATTTGACAGTGTGCTCTCTCCTCCTAAAAGGAGCTTTTTCTTTCGTCATTGCATCACAGTTACAAGGATCATTTGGCATTTGGATGAGGGCGTGAGTATCAAACATCATCTCCAGCTGTCTGTCAAAAATGACGCTTTACAAGATGGCAGCGTTAATTTTGATTTCGGCCACGTGCCAAATGATCTTTGTAAACCGTCACTTGACAGTGTCGCGTCGTGTGCGGAGTGAATGCGTGCTGCATTCGTCCTGCATGCATCCTGCATGTGTCCGTCGCGTCGCTGTCGCGTCATGTGCGGAGTGCCTAACTTGGATGACAATGCATTAATATGGTACCATGCAGCTAAAGGTGGTTATAGAAACTAATGAACTCAATAAGATAACGTCATCGTATTGGGGCTCTTTGGAATGGTACTTTTGTCGGTTTTTGCCGCGAACCAAAGGATTTGCTCGCAGTGTGTTTGCGGACATTGCATGCTGCGTTACTGTATCAGGGGCCCAATTCTCGCGCTGTGACATTTCGAATTCGAAATAGTCACATATCTTTCTTTATCTATAATGATATTGAAACGTCTATCGCAGCCAAAAAATATTTTCTCAACTATTTTCGACAGTCGCATATTGTGGCACCCAGATCTTATCCCTGGAGATGACACAATATGTCTATTGTGGTTTAGGTGTCATCATAATCACCCAGGTCTTATCCCTGGAGATGGCATATAACACGTCTATTGTGGTTTATATGCCATCACAATTAGCAGGTCTTACGCTTGGGGATAGCAGAACACGTCTCTCTCTCTCTTCCATTTAACCCTATAACTCGTCACCTTAGCATTCACTCCTTTCAGTCTCACACAGTCCATCTATCTTTTCTTTCATCCATCCATATCTTTTTTCTTGTAACATGACTTACGTCCTCTGCATAACATATCCATACTACGGTATCCTATTGCTCCTCAAATTTTACCTAAGGTGTGGTTTTATACTTAACACTAGGTGCCAACTATGCCGTAATTTAACGTCTTTTGGTTACTATGTAAAAAATACAGGTATCGGCCGAAAATAATGCACATCGGCTTCGTAGAGCGTCGTCTCTGTCACACGCGTGGTAGTAAATACGAAGACGAAACTAGTCGATGTGCATTATTTACAGCCGATACCTGTAGTGCGTGTATTTCTTGAAAATACATACATTGAAGTGTTATGAGGAGATAGCCCACATAATGAGGATCAATCATATGGTAGAATTGTATAGGTTTGTTGATACATCTGAATGCATTTTCATAGCAATGAATCCCAATTAAAGAATTTTTGAAGTCTATTTTGAAATGCCTAAGTTAATGGGTTTGAAAGAAATGTCAAGCGCACTGAAATATGTGCTTTATTACGTGTTATGTAAGGTTTATCCGGGTGTCGAATGACGTCATCAGACATGCCAAAATCACAGTGTTCTAGCGAATGTATCTTCTCTTCTAAAGAGATATCGTGAATATTTATTTACAGTCGAATTCATGTGGAAAATTCATAACAAATATATAATGGAAAAGACACTAAATAAAAATTCTGGCTGATCCTCTTACTCTATCCAAAGACTTTCTAAGCACCTTCTTGCTAGCTAACTTAAAAATATTTATCGATTCCGTTTGAAGATTTATTTAAAATACACCTATTATTATTGCTTGCGCCATCGTCACTGCGAATAAATTCAATAAATTTCGGCGTCTTGTCTATTACGGGGGCACTAGATTGCTCGCCGCCCCATAAACCGCTGCTAAACCAAATTTCAATGCGATTTGGGTCCGCGCGCCCCGCTGCGAGCGATGACTTTGAACAGTTGCGAGATCGGGCCCTCCTACCAACCGCAGGGCGTGCACTGCAGGCTCTCAATACAGTATTTAAACATTATAATACTTTAAAAATGCACTGTTCGCCTCCTGTGGATAGCTAAGGTGGTTAGCTTAAGTGAATTGGAATGAAATTTTATTTGTAAAGCTACGTATTTGTTGGTGCAAGGATGAAAAGTAATATGGAAATTATGAGAAGTTAGATGGCTAGAATTCAAATTTGATGAATTATTGATTTTTATGTTGGGTCTTACAATAAATAAAAACGTTCTCAAAATAGTTGTGTTACGTACTTACCTACTCAAAGTAACTGGCTTTATTATTTCTCGCAAAATAAGGAATTCGTTTCGTCTGTTTTGTTCTTTTTACCATGCAACGTTATATAGAGGCGACGGGTGTGCAAATCGCGCGCTCGCCGCTTGCGCAGTCTTTCATTACGAATTATAAAAATATGATAAATCAGGGCATGCGTGTTCAACGTTTTATTTTACACTAAGCACGGTAGCTGGTGCTTATACAAATTACTGAGCGAATTTAATGGCCAATGTTTGGTACAGAATGGTTGAATGATTTACAGGATAATGTAGGTAGGTACTTATGTAGTCTAGATATTTTTTATAAATGAAATAAATATGGAAAAATATTGAAGTGGGATTATGTTTATAATATGTAGTTTTTAAATCTAGCCTCCCAAATCACTATTGCTGTCCGATGAGGCGCCGGGTCTGGAACACAGATTCACAATACCTATCTATTAATTAAATGTTAGATACAAAATGGCGATACCGACCTAAAAAACATGGTTGGTCATTGAATTGATGAGTGATGACATACGGATGAAAGGAATGAAGTACCGAGATAAGGTTAAATAAATTAATTAATTGGCATTGCAACTTTGAACTATACAAGTTATAACTAAATTTCATTGCTGTGAAACTATATGGAAATAAATAAATAAATAATTAAGTTAAGGCATAAGAGCGGATGATGATGATGATGAAAATGGCGATGCCAAACCCATTTAAAATAAAATACTAAGCAATGTATTTTATTTAGTGAAATATGCATAGGTACATACCTATGTACTTAATAAGTAGGGGAAAGTTGTATAAAACCGGGTACGCGGTTTTTATCAAATTTCTTTAATCTATTTTGTTTGAAAATTGTACAGTCGGGGTCAAACCGGGTACTAATAGTGGGGCAATACCGGGTACCAATAATATCATTGTTGGTACCGACATTATGTCACTTTTGGGGCAATATGACATTTCTTCAGTTTTTAAATACAAATGAAATGCTCATTATTGGCCCGACAGTAGACAATATTTAAAATAATAAAATAATTGTGTATTAGTGAATTTATTCGTGCAAAATTCGGTTACCTACACTGTACTGGAAGTAGTAAAAAGAGCAAAAGTAACAAATTTCCATCCATTCATTCATTCATCCATCCATAATAGAAATGGGACACGATCGAGTATTACCGAAAAGCATACCCGGTTATGCCCCACCTAGTGGGGTAAAACCGGGTAAATGCCATTTTTCGAAAAATAATTATATCTGTACATCCAATTGCTTTTGTTAAATTAATTGATGAAGTTTTCATTAGGGTATAAGTCATAAATTTTTTTTTATTGAAATGTGTCCAACTGGAGCAATTCTAGAGACAATAATAGCTTAGGGTTCCGGTTCTGCTCTACCTTCCCCTATATATAGGGAACAAAACAAAAAAACAATTATTTTAATCGGTCCAGCCGTTTTCGAGTTTTAGCCAGAGCTAACTACTAAGACAATAAAATTATATCTAACCACTCATATTTCCGTATTTAATAATAACTAATTAACTATAAACTGATTAATAACTAATCGCTACATCTAATAAAACAAAGTACCACGCCGCGCCTGTCTGTCTGTTCGCATTAAACTCAAAAACTACTGAACGTATTTTCATGTGCCAATAGACAGAGCGATTCATTAGCAAGGTTTTAATGTAGGTATACTTTGTTAAGGTTACTACCGCTACGAAGCCGGGGCGCGCCGCTAGTGTATCTCTATACGGAAGTGTGACGACGTAACACAGTATCCTCGATACATAAACCAATTTAGGTGTTGATTAAATTGTTGGTAAAATTTGTAATAATTGGTAATTGGCACCCTAGATAAAATTGAGCTCAACATATAAGTTAATAGCATGGAAATCAGATTATACAACGTACTTGCCGCCTAGCGAGGTAGGTAGGTGGTAATTGAATAACTTGCTCACCCTCGCCTTGTCTACCCTTGGCAGCCGCGACGTCATTCAGACAGACATGCAACTTTACATATACGCAACATACGTAATTAACTATTTGCATGCATTACCTGAACTAATTCGTAATATGAACAAAATCTAGGTTCAGTAAAAAGTAACAGCCATCAGGTTTAACGATGGTAGGACTCCATCAAGCCTGAAGAGTTTGCCTGGTTTACCTACCATTCCTATATTTTTCACCAAACAAAAATGCTTGTTTCGGTTTGAATGATATATTTTATGGAATAATTTAATGTATTTAAGTTTAAGGATTTAGGTAGATCTGAAGGTAAGTACCTGAAAGATTAACCTAAAAGTAGTTCAGTGTTTGACGTGTTCTGACTACTTATATTACTTGAATTTAAAAGTCGTAATATAAAGGAGTTGCAACTAAACCTTGGTCAATGTAGAAAAAAACGTTTTAAAATTGTGTGCAAAGCATAATTACATAGGAACATGGGGGCGCTGACAAGATGGGCGCGTGAGCTAGCTGATGTACTTCCTAGGCGGAAAGTGGTAGTGGCTTTCTTCCAAGAGACAAGGTGGAGCCGAACAGGTCCCGAAACATCTGGCCGTAGTTAAAACGTTTTTTCAAAAGAAATCCTATAATCTGATCACCTACAGGAGTGGGAGGAGGGCCGCCCAGATCTATTACTTTCTCACTCGGAGAGACAATATTGGCAAAGTGGCCACTTGTAAAGATATATACCCGGAGAAAGTCTCACTGCCCAACACAGGGTCCTTGTGATGGACCAGCGCGTGAAGCCCCGAGGCAAATACCGGGAGCAGTGCCGATGCCAAACCGGGTGGTGGTCGCTTGAACGAAACAAGTCCCGTGAGTTCGCCGGTGCTGTCAGCGACCCTAGACTCAACAACTCTGGGACAGAACTTATATTAGGCAGCTATCGCACGAGAGGCGAGGACGGTGCTGGGGGTGACTAGGGGCAGTCGCAGGCTTGACTAGAAGACCTGGTGGTGGAACGAAATAGTCCAGAGGGAGAGATCAGCCCAAGAAGTAATGGAAACTCACCACCAAGGATGCCGAAGACCGAGCGAAGTTGGCCAGGAAGAATAAAAAAAGCGGACCCCGGGCCGTCGTATACCGCGTGGAAGCGCAACCGGGACATAACGCCGAGATGATGATGATGATGATGATGGTGATGCAAGGCATACATGAAATAGGTACAATTAAAATTTTCACAAGGCATTGGTCATTACATTACATTAATAGTTTGTGTACGTAACACTTACCAACCTACATATACCTACTTGTAATTTAACTAACAATAAGTACTTAGATACACAACAATGCTGTCCTTTAAATTGGATTATTAAAATCCAATTTCATCGAATCATAAACAAAGTCGTGTCGGTATTTTAATAAAAAGTATGTATGTACTACTGTGTTACGTGACTATCGTCAGATCCTTATACCTACAGTAATTCATGCAAATCGTCTACATATAAAGTATCTAATTCAAGCCGGTACAAACAAAAAGCTGGTTTAATTTTAAGGTGAACCGAGCTACCGAGTTGAAGTCCCTTATTACTCCACAATCAAATTGTAAGTAATTTCAATAAATATGGACGTTGTGCAGGCTCGCTATAGTTAGCCGATCCTTTATATCGGCATCTAATAAACAGTTGAGGATCACGAGAAAGCGGATCGATCGCCAAATTGATATGTTTATTATTACTTTCTCACGATCTCGGGATAGATGCCCGGCTTTTGTGTATATTCAAAATTCGTGAAATAGCGCTTAGCCGTGATGTTCGCAGCAATGTGAATGTATTGGGACTTAGTTGCTGGTTCTATAAAATATATTTGTATTATATACTTTATATAACTACGTCTTGTACTAGGAACGTACCTACTGTAAGCAAAAGATAGAAAATGACTAGTAAAAGTCGCAACGCCGCCCATTGGTATCATTTGAAAGTTGGTATAATAATGCAATGGCCCGTCGCCGGCCGGAGGCGCGCCGAGGCCGGCCCGTAATTAATCACTCAGATAAACTGCACCAATGAAGGAAGGAAGTAAGCTACGTTTATATTTTGTGTGACAAAATACCTAGCCGTTTGATCCGGACATAAAAACTCGAAACCACCCGCTCGCGTAGTGCTGCGCCGTTGACATACCGTTTTATCGATATTAGCACACAATTGTTCGTGATTCTGATGTCTCGTTTTTGTTAAGGCCTTGCTCCCGCTACGCACGGAGAGTAATCTTTACAAATGTTACGCCTAAACCTTTCTTATGAATCACTGTCTATTGGTAAAAGTCGCAAGTAAATTCGTTTAGTAGTTTTTGTATCTCGTACAGACAGTTTAACGCGGCGTGGGACTTTGTTGTAGGTTTAGGTAATATGTAATGGTAAATTGATGATCCTGGTAGAGGCCGAGATTGACCGCTTAGATGATGATTTATTTCCTTAGGCAAACACTTTTTTACTTGCTAGTCTGATAACGAATGTTAAGCAATACTCGCAATGTCCGGAAACTGGATGGGTGACCGTTGCGTACTTTGAGCCTAGTATTAACTGCCGCACCGCAACGAGCTCGCTACTCGTGTGCCTCCTAATAGCGTTGGCGAAGCGAACTTGACCAAGATCTTCGGTTGGAGACGCGGAGATTGACTTTTTTATGTAATACGGCAGACAAACAGGCAAGCGAGCCATCTGACGAAAAGTGGTCACCGCCGCCTATGGATATCAGCAACACCAGGGTTGAATAGTTTAAGCCCCGTATATTTATACATTATTTATAACTTCCTACTGATATAGCTGATATTATTTATACACTGATAGCTGAGTGGCCTTGCCGCTCGGGTACCTGAATAGAGACATCTCACAAATTGAATGATTGCAAAGTCCAAAAGCCTACGAGGACTCTTAAGTCTAAAAACTTATTTTATCGGACAAGGCTGTGTGCAACATCGAGCCGCGGGTCCCGGCTGCGGCCGGCCGCCCCTAACGTTTCACATTCGAGCCTTTCGCGTCGTCGCTTATCGGCGGCGTTTTACATTTTTATTGCAAGCGGATACGGGCCGCGCTACGCCGACGTTATTATTTCTCCCTCGCAATTATTGTTTAGACAACTCCTGCAAGTTCTGCACGCCTAACGTGAAACTTCTCGTGATATTATATTACATACGTGATATTACATTACATATTATTACACAATATTGTCTAGTCATACCTCCTACACTTTATTTTAAAAAGTCAGTATAACTTATTTCATTTTGTAAAGTAAAAAATAATTCCTATTTGTATGTTAAGCGGTTCCATGGCAACAAATATGAGATCAATTTTCATGACCGCTATCTCGAACTGGAGTAGTAATTAAACCGATCAACGTTTGCAAACCTTCTGTAATTGAACAGGCGGGGAGGCACGCAGACACTGCGTTCAGTTGCAATAAACACGGAACAATCCCTAACGCCGATTAATTGAAAGCTGCTTATGAATTAATACCGATCACTGAGATATTTCAATCTATTTGTGAACTGCTTCGTTGCATTTGCAAAGTGAAATAACGGTCTTTCCTTAGGTCCCAAAAACAGGCATTTGGGTATTAAACAACATTGAAATTGCAAACAAATTCGGTACATCTTGTTCTGGTGCCTAAATTTTGCTGTAACATCCAGGTTGATCCATCGTTGCCGGCCGCCAAGAAACTAGTACTCCAGTATGCATAGAACCTTGGAAGACTAAATATGAGGTATCTGACAAATGTGATTTTTGATATTAAATGAATAATAAATAATATTTAGAACATACCTAACGTAAGTTTTTCCTTTATTATAATGTACATTTTATTTGTTTGTCATTTATAAGTGCTATCTATAGCCTAAACTGAATAAATTATTATGACTATTGACTATTGATAATAATATATCTATTAACGAGTCTGTATTGTACCAAGCATGGACTGTGGCAAAATCGTTGTTTTGGAGGAGGCGCTGTCTATCTGTTACGGACTAGTGCGGTTGAAGCGTTGCGATGTCATTAGGCCTCTAGCGATCTGCAATGGACGGAATCTGATATAATAAACTGAAAATAGGCATTGTGGTCTGATTTTCAGATGCGAGCAGCAATTCTGGCAAATAACTTGAATAAATTTTTAACAGTAGCATTAATGCGACATCATTTTTAACACTCGAAAGAAGAGAGGGACATTAGTTAGACCGGTGTATCTGTGTGATCGAATTCGATGCGGTTTTCTGTAGTTGAAATCCAGTTTAAGCGACATGGTTCTTAGTTATTGGTGTGACAAAATCATTTATATGAATCGCTATATATGACGCTCAATGACACACAGCGCGCATGGCTATGCTAAAGATTAGAAATAAATATATTTTTGGTATAACTAAAGACTCTCTGCAGCTGACTGTACTTGTGTAGAGGCGTCGCAACAATCGTATAGTTATCTCGACCTCTTGATGGACCATCACACTAAGGAGCCATTGTGTTCCACTCAACGACAGTTGCTCTCAGACAGCATACTACCACTAGAACGGTGTGTATTGTTAGCATTTGCACCACAAATCATAGGGACGAATCATTACGATGTTTACGGTACCTTCAACCCGTTGTATCGCACGAACGTAAGGTTTTATTTTTAAGGTCACCACGTAAGAGAAATTTATTTAGTTAGAGACAAAATGTTAACAATAAAAAATAAACACTAATACTAAAATATTATATATTTCAAAAGAATTCCACACCGTTGTCCCCCGGAATGGTGCAGAGAATTGGATAGCAATGCTTACTCTCTGTCTGAGGAACGAGCCAGCTCTCCGTTCTCCGGTTTTGCTTAATTCTTTAAAAAGCTTTAAAGCGTCAGGGCCCTATGGTCCCAATGTAAGTAGGTAGATACTACAACTTTAAGTAGGTAAATATGTAACATTTGTGTGTTCAATAAATCGTATTTACGTACGTACATCGGATTTTGGAAAAATAAACTGATACCTACGTATAAACCATGGCGGTCGAATTAATATCTATTGATGTTTTCGTTAAAGTCACGAAAGAATATAAATTTACGGAAAATAATACTTAAATGAATAGAATATGTATGATAAATATGAATATGTATAAGTTAAAATTTCACCTAAATTCTACTTACTCCTTTGAATATGGTTTGTGAACAGAACAGGGCGGTCTGAACTCTGAATTACGTTTTGCGTCGATATACACTGCCACAAATTTATCTGTTAGATAATAATGACTCCATGGTTGAATCAAATACATTTCAAAATAAAATGCTGTGATCTTTCCAGTAACACTTTTGGCCACCCGGTCAGATAAGTTTGTGGCACTGTAATAATTACAGTGATAATGACGATTAATAAGGTATTAATCATATTGGAGTCAATATCCCAGTTGACTCAGGATTTGGAAGATTAGGTCATTAAAATAGTACCATCTGAGCAGATTGGATCATTGTTACACATTGTCGCGTGAATGCACAGGTTTCCTCACAATGTCTTCCCTAACCTTTTGATTCGTTCAATACATATATTATTAGGTACTGTTCTATAATCAATCAGACATCTAAATTACTCAGAAAATAAAGTAAAAAGTTCAAAGCTGTATATTTTATATTTAAGATTACGATGAGATAGGTAGGTACATAATGCAAAACCTATCGAAGTAAAAGTGATGGTGGTTGCCAAGCAGCGGAAGGCTGCAGAGCAATATCCGCACGGAAGCTTTGCGGAGACACCCCCGCCGCGCCGGCGCACCATCCACTGCTATTAATTGCATTTCAAGGCTAATTCATGATTGGCTCTTGAAAACGGTTTGCACACAACTGCAGCATGCTCCTTACTCCACACTTCGTACCTTTTGTCGTGGAATGCTGAAGTTTGCTACGTAAACCTCGGTAAACCTTTTATAACTGTTGATCGCGACTTAGTCACCAAAGTGAAAATGTGTGACAAACCTACTACTACGGTTTATGATCCAAGTACGCTTATAGATAAATAATAATCATCTTGACGTTAATGTCCCGGTTGTGCTCTCGAGAACGAGGGCCCGGGGTCCGCCTTGACCATGATCCAGGATTTGGCAGGTCAGGTAATTACAGTGGAGCGACTGCAATCTGACCTCCATGACCCTGCTACCAGGGGAACCTGACCATATTGGATCATGGTTACACATCCAGTCGCCTGAATGTGCAGGCTTCATCACGATGTTTTCCCTCACCGTAAGAGCATCGGTTAGTATTACTTTATTATTAACTCATAAAATAGTCATTGGTACATGGGAGCGGGATTCGAACCCGGACCTCTGGCTTACGAGTCGTATCTGGAACCGCTCGGCCACCGACGCTCAAGTACGATAATAGATACTTATCTATTTTTTCAACGCACTTGCATAGTAGACATTATTATACCATAAAACACCTGTACATTACCGCACCATAAGGCAGACGCGGTCACAGCCCAAGATATTGTGGGTGAGGGCTATCTCCGCTCAAGTCATAGTACATTGCAAGAGGGTGTCCCTGACTGGCATATCTAAGGCGCTAATTATATTAATCACGCGGTTTTATAAAACATAGATAACAATACAATAGGTACAAAACACTTATTGTACACCAAATACCACAAAAAATACAAGAAGATCTTACCACTGACGTGATTTCTTCCAGACAAACTTGGTATGGAGAGAGAAGATAGAAATTGACATAGGTACAGATAGATAGGATAGGATAGAATATTTTTATCATTTACAATGACCTACGTAACACAAATATACACAAATATCTAAACGTAATATACTAAAACCATAGCATCCATAAATCATGCCCCTAACCTAAGGACGTCAAATAATGTTCCTTATATTTCGAGGAAATGGCGGCATGTAGTGCGAATGATTTCTTTAAAGTTCGAAATTTGTAAAATGGGTTGGAGTTTCCGACCGGATTCGCGACTAGACTGCAACGAGCGAGTCTGTGTAGGTATTAACCTGGCTGAAATGTGAAGGATTGATGGAGATATATCGGCGATGATTGGCAAACCGCGCGCAGTAGGCGACAAGTCGAACATAGCGGTAAAGGAAGTCAGCTTGGCTTGGAGCGAAAGTCGGACCTATTATAGTATTTCCAAAAATAAATCGTTTTTAGCTTCCCTAATTGTTTAATTGATCTTCGGTAAGGTCTAAGAAACAGGAATCTGCATAGCCTAATATTGTCAGTAGCAACGATTACTCTCAAGTATTAACGTAATTACTATATAAAAAATTTGACTTCCCAACGTCGTTGACGCTATATCGTGCAGGAAGGTATACACAGAATTCAAACGTTGAGAGAGATTGAGATACACCCTTCAATACATAGGTATTTATTATTATATCAGGCAGACAGGTGAGAGGAAATTAAATAACCTCACCCTCGAAAATAAATTGCAATAAGGCGTAAATCTCCTCCAGCGGTGGTGAGGTAACAATATTTTAAATTATATCTATTTTCAGCAACCAATAGCAGTTGAGGATAGGTTGAATGCCGCCCGTGGTTTGCAAGTTTATACCTATTTGAATTTTACATTCCATCTAAAGCCAACCCTTGCATGCCTGATGCGCGAATGGGCGATATGAGCTTCGGGCAATTCATGCAATCTCGACGCTAACAGTCGAATTGAATGAAAATTTACGTTTGGCCCTTGCGAACGCATGATTCGCTTATAAGCATCATTCATTACGGACTCGGGTTACCTGCGAAATACAATTTTGTGACAGATTACTTGCATTGCAATTTTGTATTGAAATATTGGTTAAACTTTAATAGAGTACCTATAAGTAAAAAGAAATTCGACGTAGGCATAAAAGGGAGTGATCGTTTTTGTAAAAGAGAAGGATAAATATCCGCCTCATATATTTTTGTTGTGTACCTATTGATATTTTTAAAGGGAACGGGAACAGGTTGAATAGGTACCTACATTATTTATGAAGTTTAAAATTTGTATGACATGCCGCATCATAGACCCGCTACTCACTTTGCATTTTTTTTAATTTTTTGTATGAGACCTACTTGACTGAGGTCTCGTACTATAATATATTCCCCTAACTACTGGATGATGAGAGGACTTTTTATGGGTTTGGGGATTGTAATGATTCAAACTCTATGTCGGATATTTCTCTCATACTTTCAATGCTTCTGTAGTGTATACAATGTCTTGTTATATAGTAAATTGTTTTATTGCACATATCGCTTATGTGTATATCCTAATATATTTGTCGTATGTCTATCTACTTATGTTTTTACCTGTAAACTTAATGATACATAATTTATTCTATGTTAAATATAGTGCATATCGTCATAATATACCTATATTTTTTGTGAAGAAGTTTTTTGTCATTGTTGTATGTAAAAATACTTTCTACTTACTATTTATTTTTCATATATTTTGTGTATATATACTTTTTTTTGCTTGACTTACAGATTTCTTATTCTATACATACATATTTTACTCCCTATTTCATATGTTGTACTGTATATTCTAATAATATACATTATACATATTTTTCTTAACCTATGTTTATTTTTTTATGTTTTCTTTTAATTCGATGACAGATTCCTGTTAAGTTTTCTAAACTTTCGCTATAAAATCCTTAGGTATCCTAATATATAGGTAGTTACATAATATTTAGGTAGGTTGTAGGTACCTTTTCCTAAACAGCAATGCTTGCGCTGTCGTGTTCTGGTTTAAAAAATAAGTTTACATTTAAAATTATAGTGACAACACAACTATAGTTCTTCATTTTAAGCTATTGCATGGCTCTTATCGCGGGCTTTGTGCGCGGCGACCGAATCAAGAAATTCCGTAACGAAAATAAACCTAACACCCCCCACTCCGACCGGCACAGCGGTGCGGCGTTGAAAGCCGTGCATCGTCTAACGTCGTTTCAGTTCGCAGACTTCGGCACGGTGTTTGTGTGCGTGCGACTAGACGTATGCGTGTAGACTAGCTGCTAACTGCTCATAACTGATTCTATCTCTTTTAGACACAATGCTAGGTGAGACAGCGTGCTTTTTGGTGCACGAGTGAGTTCGAGCCCGCCACTAGTTGAACCTTAACGTGTATGTATATGGTACGACTGTACGAAGCTCGCACGGATCGAGACGAGCTGCTTCAATAAAAGAAAAAAAATTGTTTCCTTATCGGTCACCACGCTCAAAAAGTGTAACTTGAATTAATATCAAGGAAAAAAAAATACTGCATAAATAAAATAAATAAATAATTATAATTGCATAAGTTGATAAAAAATGCTATGCAATAGCTTAACCGCGGCAGTCCCCGAGTGCAACACGTATTTTTTGTTACAAGGTCTTTCAGATAGCGAAGATGAAGTTGTAAATACAAATGTTGATGTTGATGCGCAGCCCCCGCATACTCCACGCACAGTAATCGTGTCGCACCCTCACCGTCACCGCGTCGTGTGTAGACTGCACGTTATCCTTTGACGCTTTATGTCAGATGGACAGAATTTTCTGTCCGGTTGCTACGCGGTGACTGAGGCTACAGAGTGACGACGCGGCGCTTACGCGTTTCCTGTCCGCTTTGTAACCGGCGACGTATAAACGGGTCCTTAGTGTGCACATTGGTCGTATCGTAGCATGTCCTAGTCATGGCACACGGCAGCATTACGTACGCCTCGCTTACGCTTTCGGCTCGGACTGCAATGGCGGCTCGTGCCTCGTGCGTAACTATGTGCGTGTTGTAAAGTAGGCAAATGATTTGATGTACTTATATTAATTGTAATAAATATTTGTAAAATACACCGTACATGAATTGTGATTTTATGACGTACCTATTGGAATCCATATTTATTTAGTTATTTAATTACAGGATCGCTTCATGGCTAGCCAACATGGGATGCACGTTAAATGTTAAATTGAAATTTAACACAACAGTTTAATTGGGTACGTATGATTTGTATTATGTGGTTTGAATATATCCTAGTTAAGTGTCAAAAGTTCTGTATATCTCTAGTTTTTATTGGTGCTTCAAACCTGGCAGTGGTTATTTCCGCTGCTCTGATATAAGTTCCCGGTTTACAGGATTGCGTTCTTGTACTTTATATAACCATGACCTACTTAATCGGATAAATTCAACCTACTCTATTGTATACATATATAACTGTCTTTATTTTTGTAATCGTCTTTCTTTAACTACTAAAGTTAAAGAAAGACCCTCTGCACATGTTGCCATTTGACATGGCGGGTTTTGCAAATCAGAATTAAAATAGTGGGTTTTGGAATAGCAGTGCCATTGTAGAGTAAGCGTCCACTGCAGATTTACCTACCCCATAGATATTGAAATTGTAAAGGTAATATCCACGTGGAAAGGTGTTATCCACGAATATTTTGTGTATCTTCTACTGAACGTATCTGCCTAACTGAAATAGGAGGGAACTGGGGAAAAATGTAGTACCTACTTACGGTCGCGAAAACCCTCGGATTTCACGTCACTCAATTAAGTTTAGCAGTAGGACATAGTTTGTTTTGCCGAACACTTTATGCTCTATAGATCAACAATTTTTTACTTCATTAGAGATAAAATCGTCTTGTCTGCCAATTCCTAGTTGGCCGGAAGTACTTGGCATCATTTGGCTACTTTGGTCGCGGTATGCGATGACGTACCGCGACGTATAGCTTCTGCCAAATAGGTACTTCCGAATTGGGAGACAAGATTGTTTTATTGATAGACGCTTAACTAAATTTTAGACCCAATAGTGATACAGCGGTGTTTGATACTAGATTTCCATAAATCAAATAATTAAATCGTTAAAAAAAATAGAGAATCATCTACTGAAATATCTAAAGAGGATTAGACGTCGATGATTCACAAACATTTATAAATATAGAGAATAAAATGTCCGTTAATTACTAGAGGGTTCGGTGGAGGCGGCGAGCAGCGAGCGGCGAGCGGCCTCCTCGAAACGCGCGCCGCAAACATATTCGGGCCCCGCGCCGAACAACAACTTTGTAAGCCCACCTCACATCGCTAAAGCAAATAATCGTAAAATGCGAGCGCCCAAGCCAATGTTTAACATGTCCAGCGATTGTTGAGGGCGTCGGTATAATAAAGTAATAGTTTATTGGCTGCATGTTTGTACGTCCGTGCGTCATAGGCGCACCTACAGCGCGGTGTTAACTTCCATGTATTGTATTTGGCTCATTTGAAATGTGAGATAATTAAAATACCGCGTGATATGGCTCGTTACACCATTCATTAGCTGATCAAATGAAAACGGCGCTGTCATACGCGGCACCTTCTTCGTGATACTCCATTACTCACGTTAATTTTTAATAGTTTGTTATTTGGATTATGGCTTGGTAATTTAAGTGTTTATTTTTAATCATACAATATTAAACAACCATTAACTGAAAGTTGAGCCAAAACTGTTATTTGAAAAGACAAACACAAATAGTTTACTATTTTTATAAATGTTAATATCGTAGACTCTTTTAAATCTGTGGTTAAAGTAGACAACATTTGACGTAGAGTTCTTCTCCTTCCTTTCAGCCATTTTCAACCTCTAGGCCTGCGTTAATATGAATAAAAGACAGCTATTTCGTAATATTTAAGATATGTAATAAATGTAATAGAAATTAAAGTATCACAAAACGTGAGTAAGGAGAGGCAGAATTGACATTGCTTGACTGCAGCAACAGTGGACTGGCCACACCTTAAATTTTACAGCACTTCCTACTCGACTGGCAGCGTGCGTCTTGTAGCTGCTAATGCAGTGAATAGGCGCCTCTTTGTGGTCCAGTGAGCTAACATTTCGTGAAAGCGGCCCTTTAAGACCCTCGGCACAATGGCTCAAATCAGCATCGCAGCGTCCATTACGACATTATATGTACGCACTTTGTCGTGGCGGCAGCTTGCGATGCAATATTAAACTGCACAATTCGCTCTTCAGACTGGCATGGGCTTAATCTTTAATGCAACGCGCCTCCGCCGCTCGCTCACCTGTTACATATATAGCTTGCGTACATAGCTTGTTGCATACAATCGCGTAGCGCAGTTTGAAGTAAGTTATGTCCAAATTGGGATATTAGTAGTTAATTAATCTTTTTTGGCATTTTAGTTATTTAAGGAGTGGTTCAGAATATTTTACTTATTACGAAAGAAAAACAAGAAACAATACTCGACAATCTTAATCAACATACGAGTCATCATCTCAGAGTCAATATTCCGGTTGTGGTCTCGCGTGCGAGGGCCCGGGGTCCGTCTTGACCATGATTTAGTATTTGGTAGTTGACCTCCTGACCCTGCTACCAGGTGAACCTCACCAGATTAGATGACGGTTACGTAAGAGCGTCAATCGTCAACCTGCTCTTCTGAAAGAGCCATCTAAGCCATCTAAGCCTAAAAACTAAGAACTAAGAAGGCTTTTAAAGTTTTGTCAATATGTTTTTTATGTTATACAGTGGGCAAACAGGATAGCGGTCCACCTGATGGGCGGTGGTCACTGCTACATACAGGACATACATGTAACATCAGGGGCATCACTAGTGCGTTGCCCACCTCTGAAGAGACCTCTAATATACCTCTTGAAGGGAGATTGTTCCATATTCGTAGGCGGGTGGTGCGATGGCAGAATTGTGTTGTGGGCATCATATTAAAAAGTTCTTCAGAACATTCACCGTTGTTAAGCCGGTGGAACACACACAGGAAGCCGAAGTCCCTTCGAACAGCCAGTGATTTCAAGTTGCTTGTTAGTATGGGATTATCGATTGAGCAGGTCGGCAGTTTCACCGGCGCAAAGATGGGATCAATATTCCATAATGTGGCCGCACCTGGGCCATAGATAGTGTTCTGGGAATTTTCCTTGCCATATATTACGATATTAACGGATTGTCACCCTAGGCTATCATCATAGTCCAACACTTTCGCCCGCGTCCTCGCATCGTAAGCCTCCCTACTTAAAATTAATTCAGGCCCGCCAACGGCTTGCCAAACCGCTAAAACGATTTCAAAAATTCTTTCATTATCACAAAGTTACACTATTCCCGAGTGTCATAGACCACATATACTAATCAGCAGGAAAAATATATAGCGAGTATTCGTACTTTAATGTTTACAGGAATCCGAACTGCATGCGGATGAAAACTGTAGAGCGGCTATTCTATCTATCTATACCTACCAGTGGTTCTTAACCTTTTCAGTTCTGTCCTGAAATAGTATTTGAATTAATTTTGTGTTTCGCGGACCACTTCGGTTGCCTCTACGGACCACCGGTGGTCCGCGGATCACGAAATTAAAATTAATCGTTTAAATTTCTGCTCGGCCGGGAATCGAACCAGGGACCTCTGCGTTGAAGACGTTAACCAACTGGACCACACAGGTCCTCAAATAATGATAGATAGGGGGTCCACTAGTAATATCATAAAACTGTAAAAAAGCCGTGTCTGTAATGCATGTATTCCAGAAAAAATTGTCGGGATAGGATTCTAGGACGTAAATATAGGTTTTAATAGTTTGGAAGCTTGAAGTCCAGGGTACAATCTAAACCATGTTTCATCTAATTTGGGTAGGTAGAACCAGGAACAGCTTGACCTTCTCTCTCTGACCGGTAGTACCTACTAGCATTCATACAATACCATTTTAAATCGGGTAAAAGTAAATGATAACGCGGGAAAAAGCTAATCTGTCATATAAATTATGTCTACACCGACGAACAAAAAGCCGTGTCTGCGCTTCCGTACTCCCGTAGTAAGTCATCATAATATATTTAAGAGTATGACTCTTGTCGATGGAGCAATCGCCGCTCTTCTCTCCTGTCTGCCAACCTTTTCATCTCTTGACCGTAGTATGCCCAAAAAAATTATTTTTTCTTTTTACTTTACAAATCTTGGTGACAGGTGCTGCACTATAAATAAAATCTTAGAATACGCTGTGAAACTGCGAACATGAGTCTATGAATATGGATACGTCTATCTCTATGTGGACTAGCTTATCACGACTTAGCAGATCGTTTCATTTTTATGATGGAATATATTCACCGTTGACTAATAGCTGTTAGCTACATTATTGATATCACCAAGGCGTGCTAGCTTAATTTTTGCATTTTTGTGATTTAAAGTCGGTTAAAAGTCTTTCAATAAAAACAAATCTATTTAGTGCACCTAAGGGCTATATAAAAGTTCGTTAGACATGCCGTTACACAACTTATCCCAAATCGATACAATACGTTCTCATTCTATCAACTGTCGTTTTTTAATTACATACACAAGTGGCTTATGCTGCTCTCGCTGTTTGATTTGGAATTGGTTTGTTGTGTTCCCCATACACAGTGGCCTACTTAGAGATCGCCCTCCGCGGTGGGGCGCCGAGCACCCTCGCAGTGCACACATCGCGGCCAGCCCTCTGTGCTGCAATTATTTAATATTTTTACTACGTATGACTTGCTATAGACACCTAAAGTTCTAGCCGATAGACTATACTTTTTAGACACTTTCCCGCGATGATTACTAGGTCACATAATACGATGGTCGTGATATCTACTTGATTTTTATGCAGCATGTTTATTATTTACTTAACCGATCTGTAGTCAGTAGTGTGTAATAATGTGTAGTTCCTACTCAGTCAAGTCTACAATTTATAATCCTTGCAGTCAGTCAGCAGCACAAGAACCGCGAGAGCGTCTTTACAAATGAAGCTACGATTATATATATTTACTTAATTATTCATTCTTTGTACAAAATTACAGTTTAAACTACTGCGTTGCACAAATTAGATAATAACACACAGCTACTATACAAACTACTTATTACTTAGGTAAACTTTTTACTTTTCAATTTTATTTTAGGAATTTTAAATACGTAGGTACCGAAAAGTAGGTACTTATCACAGGAACTGGTCAAACAAACATTTCGGCTCTTCCTATTGGTATGAGTGAACGTTATCATTCGTCACGGAAATAGGGAGGACTCGATTCAGTACACGAGTGTGTGTCACGGCGCGTCACGGACCGTCACGGTGACCGTGTTGTCGCTCACCGCGCGTGACAGTCGTGGCTTGTCCACTGCCGTCCGTGAAACCTGCATGGGCCCCAACGTGTGTCAACCCCATTACACTTGGTTTCTTCGTCACTTTGCATTAAGCTAACCGAAATGCAACGGTTGCGGTTAACGATGAATCGTTTTTGCTAAAAACGATTCACCGTTTCATGTTCCGTTTGTACATATAGGTAACTATCTGAATTGAAGGTTTACTTTATTTTACTTATATGTATGGGGAGCAGTCGCCGCTGTCTGCCAACATCTTCATCTCTCTATAATCCCCGGCGCTCACTTTTTCCTTCACGTCCTTCCAGTATTCAAATCTTGGCCTTCCCTTTATATGCTATATTATAAAAAATTAATCATAGCAGGCATAGGATGCATCTATTATCTGCCATGTTACATCTCGTATTTAGAACACGGTGCTTATTGGGTGCGTATTCCTGGCCTTTAATCAGGTTGTTGAATTTGGACAGTGCATCCAGGAGATTGAATCAGTCTATAGACCGGCACGGCGGCGACAAAGCGAGGCGGCGCGGCGCCCTGGCGTGCGCGGGCGGCGGGCGGCGGGCGGCGGGCGGCGGGCGCGGGCGGTCGGCCGTCTTGGCCCGTGCGACACGAGAATTCGATTAGGCACCGAATAATTGGCCAGCACACGTGGCCTCCGACCGCGTCGCTTGCCCTGCAGACCGCACCGTAACCTCGACCTATCGCATTACTGAGCACGTTACCATGGCACACCGTGTAGGCACTGCTGAACATGCACGTCTCTGTTATTTGCCGTAATGGCCGGATACCGTTTACAAATGATCATTCACTCACTCAATACGTTATGAAGACCTTTATTTTAAGGAATATTCACCCGTCCGACAGGCTTGCCCGATTTATTGGGCGACGAAGTTTTTCATTTACAGTTGATTCGATTGCCTTAGAACTAGGTATCATTTCATATTATAAAACAGAGTCCCATGTCGCGTCTGTCTGTCTGTCTGTCTGTTCGCGATTCTTAAACTACTGAACAGATTTTCATGCGGTTTTCACTATCACTTAGATAATTTGTTTCGGAAGGTTTATTTGTATAATACAAGCAAATTATTATAACCCCGAGAAAATTCGTAAGAAGCTGGAGCGGGTCCTAGTATATATCTAATAGTAACTAAACACTCGTCGGTTTTACTTAGTATTGTTTGTATTTTAGGGTAGCAACGATTTCGATCAAGGAGGGCGCAGTAAGTCTACACGCACTACGCGCAGAGGAGCAGGGAGGAGCGGACAGCAGCGGCGGTGCAGAGCAGCGGAGCAGCGGAGCAGCGAAGCAGCGGATGACAGCAGCCGGCAGGGACGACCGACTGCGACGACGCGGCCAGAATTTCGACCACGCGATTGCTACCCCATCCACCCCATCACTGAAAATAATTGTGATCCAGGTAATTATGCCAGCAATTTTCCTTCGTAAGTAGTGAGAGAGGGGCTATTGGCGGTTAAATCAAATATTGTTGACTACTCACTGCACAGTTTTGTAACTGATATTTAGAAAAATTATATGTCCTTCGACGTCTATCAAGCAGTTAGTTTTGATGGACAAATGAGTCTCTACTGAATAAATTTGTAACTTCGACTTCTTTGTAAAGCGAAAGAAAATTGCGCAGCGATATAATGTGCGAAGCACCATGTGCTGTGTCTTAAAGGGTCACCCTCTTTGCAAGCTACTTAATAATGCATAATAATATATTATTGACCAAACTTGATTACAGGTCAAGGCTAGTTTTCCTAAGCATGTTAACACGCACGGTATTTTAGGACAGCGGTGCCGTCGTATTACGGCAGTAAGTAATTGGCAAATCATTTCACTTTTTTTTTTTAATTATGGAAAGATAAAGATAAAACATAAATAATACTACGCAATAATCTACGTTTTATTAAGGCTGCTTTAAGATAAATGACGACAAGATGCAGGTCCACACCGCTATCCTAAGACACCGACCCTCTAGGATAAATCAGTATGGTATAAAAATCCTAGAACAAACTAGTTTAGATTACAATGTAGGAGTTGGTAGCAATGACAGTTTTGATCTGGAACTGGATATCCCATGCGTAGTATGCGCACTCGAATGCTACGTAGAGTAGGCAAGCGCCATTAATTTTTGGATTGGCGACAGGTAGGTGCGAAATTAGAAGTGGCAGGCGCTGCGCCGGCGCCGGCGCCCGTGGCGCACGCCACGCTTAATTAAACAGGCCGCAGAGGCTGGATTCTTGATTGGTGGAAGCGGACGTATTGCGCAAATATTACAGGACAAGCATCGAGCCTAGGCATTACTAATTCTAGTTAGGCCGCCCGCCGCTCCTCGCATATCAATGAGAGAGATTTGGGATAGTCCGTCATTCGTGAACATTCATAATTGAGTGCATTAATGTCCGGTTTGATGGTAAATTTTACATATGCGTTAGTGCGCTAGATTAATTAACACATTACGGTAGTGACCGGTCCCTAAATCTGTTTACGAACAGGTGTCGTTAATTTCATAGGCAAAATAATAATAAAGAAGGTGTGATATGTATTACCTCTATCGACTTTTATTGAGTGCATAGGTTTAATTTATAGATATCACTAGGTATTTGAGTGTGAGATATGAAGTAAGATGAATTTACGTCCGAGGAGTAAATTTAAAGCTGCTCCTGCAGGCTGACCGGTCCGGGTCACCACAGGTTCTAAGTAGGTATCTATGTAGATCAGATCATACTGATTATGCAAATTAAATCAGGCTTCTCTTAATGCATTATCATAAACTAAATGTAGGACATAACCTAGCGAGGTCTGCGTGAAATTGTATCATACGAGCGTAGAAATTGACTGATGCTATACTTAGACAGTGTTAAACAGAGCTTACAATCGTGTGCCACATAACAGTTATGCTTAATTCAAGGTGTCATACCTATTGTGTTATAAATTACTATGCAATGCAACTTGATGTCTGGACATTACCAGCGTTAGGGGTGATGGAGGTAATAATTTATAACGGTGGGAAAATTTACACAATGTGGCGACTTTAAAACAAGAAACTATACTTACGTAAGTTATATAATTATATGACAACTCATGAGTGCGAGTGTGCATTCGAGCAATAGGTAGGCATGTAGGCCTACCTAATGCACGAATGCACACTCACTGTGAATTTCACAAACTAAAATTCTCTTCCGGTAATCTCTGTTGAAGTACCTACAGTTCTCTGGTATTTATTTGGTTTGCCTTATAATTATGCAATGCCCGCCACATGTTTCCAAGTTATCTTAAACATTTGTGTCCATTTATTCATGTGCTG
Organism: Blastobasis adustella; assembly: GCA_907269095.1. Taxonomy (NCBI): domain Eukaryota; kingdom Metazoa; phylum Arthropoda; class Insecta; order Lepidoptera; family Blastobasidae; genus Blastobasis; species Blastobasis adustella. The sequence continues at coordinate 13,136,898 of OU026114.1, forward strand.
TACCTATACTTATACATCCAATATTCTGCTAAGACGAGCCAACAACAAAAAGTAGAGGGCACTAAATACTACCTACCTTTTCTCGAAGCGTTTCCTCGAATTTTCAAACCGTTGTATATTCTGTTAAAGAACAAACATTTTTAAGATACCTAATATATTGTTAGTAGACTTTTACATCACACTTAAATCACGGAGAAGACCGCAAGAGCATTCTATGTATTGCCAAAGAATCTTAAATGTTTATAAAAATAATGCAAAAAAGGATTGAGGTGGGTGCGCTATTTTTACTTTATTACAATCGCGCAAGCATTATAGACTGAAAGGGGGCCGTAGGTTGACCTACCTCATAAGAAAAATTCCACTTGGTAGTGGTAGTAGTCATTTAGGAGACATACAAAAGAGCCTGATATAAAAAAGCTTTTTAGTGATCCATACTTCGACTTTTTATAGCGATAATACTTATATAATATCTCTTGTGTGGGTTCTAAGTAAAAAAAACGGGGGGCCCCACACCCTCTTGGCAGTTTCGTTTTTCAACCACATTAAAGACACTTTTGTCTTTTGTGACGTTTTCTTTACTCATAAAACCGACACCGACATTATCGCTACGAAAAGTCGAAGATTGGGTCACGAAAAAAAACACGTCCGCTCATATGAATTATGTTACAAATACGGGGGGCTCCAGATCTCGCAATGCGCCGCTTGCGCGCTGTTGCTGCAACAGAGCATTCGCGGCCTAGTGTTCGCGAGATCTGGATGCACCTTACATCCAAACTTTCACGTTCGCTTATTATTTTCAATACTTTCGTGCTCGGTACGCATAAACGCATATTTATTATTTTTACAATTAAGTAGGTAGCTAAGGTTTTAGATGTCCCAAATAAATAAGTAGAGCCCTTTGCGTTCCCTTCCTTATTAATTACAATCAAGCAAAATAGGTACGGAAAATATGAAAATGCCGAGCTCGCTGCGTTTGCTCATTCATTTATCTGCAATTTATGACAGCAAAATGTCTCACTCTTTGACCTACAAACTACCGTAACTAGTTGCTGTGTGAAAGATAAATCGGGTGTCAACCTAGGTTGTGATTGTTCCAACTGATGTACCATGAGGCCTCGCACTACGGAACTTCACTAATCAACTCGTAGTTCAGCTAGGTACCTATTTTCCCATTAGCTGGTTTGACGTTTTTAAAAACGTGATTTTATCGATTATATTACTTTGCAATTTAATATGGACACTAATTGAATTGTAAACCACAATATAATGCTTTCGCTTGCATGACAAAGCATGTTACACATACTTATTAAAACTCAAGAGTGTTTGTATAAAGTTTTATCGGACTGATTTTGAAATAAGGCTTCGTTTCAATCAGTAATTATGAAGGGAGGCAGGGGCGCAGCGGTGGTGGGGAGGCAGGGGCATATTGCGAAGTGAAAGCGAAGCAATAGTGGTAGGTGGCGCCCTCAGCGATTTATTGTTTTTAATAATAACGTGAACCCGTCACAAAGAGAACAAAAGTCGACGGCAGAACGGCGCGCGGCGGCCGCGCTGCGAAGGAAGGTGCGCTTTCGAATGCGGCATATTACGGCGAGCTCGCATTTCAGTGATTACTCCGGCATCTTCGTATTAAAATATAACGAGCTTTCATTTGTCGTCTTTAAATATAGATTGAGACGATATCCTATTAGTATTTGTATGCAATGAAGAGTTTAACTCAGTTTAGCTCGTAATTCACTTTTCTTTTTCGTTCGAGTTATCGATTACACAGGGTGCGCAAATTTTAATATAGTAATGAGTAATATTTCTGGTGGGCAGAGTGACGGTGGGCAGTGTCGGTGCGCCCTCCGCGCGGTTCGGCATCCGCGGTGTGCGGCGGCCGGGCGGTGCGGCCGCGATATTAACATTCGTACGTGTCGTCGCACACACACGCAGCGCCCGCTGATTTCCCAGCTATGAGCCTTTGGCCTTACCGTTATTTTATTTTTATTTAATAAGCTGCTACTATGAACGGAATTAGTACAGTAATTGTTATTGCGAGCGGCTTTCGTAGTCGTCCATTATGGACGATTATGAGCAAAAAGAAACAGCAGCATTTAGCAGTTACTTGCATGGACAATCATTTTCATTCATTAATTTAGAAACAGATTGGTACTTTGTCCAAAGTTAACTTACTATAAAGACTTCAAATGGAGCTGCTACTAAGAAAGTAAAGCAAATTATACCCGTATTCACTACAGTTTATAATTTACTTCAAAAGCCTTTTGAACTATAAATCAAGTTAACAATACGCAAAGTGAAATACGCAAAAATTGCAATGAAGTTAGCAAAGAAGCCCTTGGTAGTTCTGTTTTTTAAATAATGGAATTTTATTGCAACTTGCAAACCACTTAACCCATTTAACAAATGACTCGTAGAAACCTGATTGTTTGTATTTTATTCTTCGAAGCGACATTGTTTTCTTCAAAGAGAAAAAAGAATGGCGGATTTGTGGCGTTGCTGTGCTACCCGTAATTGAATTATATCATCGATTTTCCATTAAAATGGTTTATGGAATGAAATGTTCAAGTCTAGGAGGGGCGGCAGCTCCTCTTTCTTATGATTGAGGTCGGTGTTCGCTAAAATACGAGCGGCTACAACTTCCTAGGAATTAACACTGTTGAATACACTTTTATTTAGGACATACCTTAGTCAGCTATGTACATTTTTATTTTATATTAATGAAAAATATTTATGAAAAACTTATGGCGTTTGTTGATGAACTGCAGTCGATAAATGGAGGGCATTAAAATTATAATGATTGGAATGAACACAGTATTTAGTTGCATGGAAATGATCCCTCTAAGCCGAAAAAAAGTGGGGGGCACTACCTACCTTTTCTTGAAGCGTTTCGTCTAATTTTCGGACCCCTATCATTTCAGTTTAGATAATGCTGAAAAGCTCAAACTTTCAGGATAAGATGTTCGACGCAGACTTTTAAAATTCTCAGTTAATAGTCTAAGAAAATAGTATGGGAAATGCTGTATCGTAAAGTAATTTTTTAAAGTTTTATCGACTTTCGTGAAAAAAGTATATCCTGAAATAACTGTTTTCGAATATGTAATTGGAACATTTTTTTAATGTATTTATGGCCAAACGTAATCCACGTTATATACGATATATCATCAAACATTGACATTTATACGATATGATCAGTTTAACCTGGCCATTTCATGATATGATCGCGGCCACATCGTGAAGTGAAAATAACTAAAATTGTCTATCACTAGGTACTGTTCCATAGTACCCAATCCAGTATAAATTCATACTTTTGCACCGTTGCTGCAACGGCTCGTGCGCCGCTCGCGCGACATGCAGTTCTTGCGTAGATTCTCGTACTTTAACCTAGTAAGATTATTTTAGTTATTTTAGTAGTATAAGAGCGTCGGTGGCCGAGCGATTAGAGTATCCGACTCGTAAGCCAGAGGTCCCGGGTTCGAATCCCGCCCCGGCCATGTACCAATGACTGTTTTCTAAGTTATGTACATTAGTTAAATACTAACCGATGCTCTTACGGTGAGGGAAAACATCGTGATGAAACCTGCACATTCAGGCGACTGGATGTGTAACCATGATCCAATCTGGTCAGGTTTCCCTGGTAGCAGGGTCATGGAGGTCAGATGGCAGTCGCTCCACTGTAATTACCTGACCTGCCAAATCCTGGATCATGGTCAAGGCGGACCCCGGGCCCTCGTGCGCGAGAGCACAACCGGGACATTAACGCCAAGATGACGATGAGTAACGCTTTACTTACTAGGATAGGTAGGTACATCAAGATAAACCAATTTGTGTACGCTTGCTAAACCAATTATTCCCGGCAAAGCTAGACTCTCAGCCACGTATCTCTACCAGATACGTGGAGGACGTGGATATTGAACAATGGAATTTGAACGTGAGCATTTTCGTGCTTGTTATGATTTTAAACTTGGTTTAAATGAAAGTGAGTGTCATGGTAAGTTGTTATCCGCTTTTGGCAACCTCGCATCGTTCCGTGCAATTATTTTTATATGCTTTTCTCAATTTAAACAAGAATTGTTTTTTCTTTGAAACTTGTGGTCCTACGACTTCAGTAACGGTTGAAAACATCGAGACTTTAAAAAAAATCAATGAAGACTCAAAAACGACCTACAAGTAGATAGAAAAAACCCTTAAAATATCATCGCCGACCATTCATGAAATTTTACATCGACAGGAAACTTTGTTCGCGTTGGGTTCCTCATGCACTGACTGCAAAATAAAAACAAGCTCGCGTCACATGGTGCAAGGGAATGATTGCAAAATTCGAAGATGGAGAAGGACGTTATTTATTTATACCGGACATTAGTTTTGGATTTATCAATATGACTGACTAACTAAGCGGCAGTCAACGGTTTGGGTGTTTTGTGGGCAAGAAAATTCAGCAACATTATTTTCTGCGAGTGACCATTTAGTAACAATTTCCTTGGACGCTCAAAAATCTGTTATTTATGCTCAACGATACTCTAAAGTGTGTTTACCAACCGTATTTGGTGTGTCGAATCAAAAACGTCCTTAAACGGGTTTGAGACGCCTCTATTTGCATCATGATTATGCATCGTCGCACAAAGCGAAACTCACACAATCATTTTGAACAACACTGAGAGTGGAATTGTGAATGAAAAATTAAGAGTGGGATAGATGTCTCAAAAAGACTATCGCCAGTGCTTCAAATCTTGTTTTAGATAGACGGATCAATCGCTGTATAGAGACCGATGGAGAGCTTTTTGAAAAGTTGAAATATATTTTTATTTCTAGCCTTAATATTTTTTTTGTACCTATATCAAAACTTTCCTAGTCGCCTAACGTAGTATTTGCGATAAGGTATGCATGCCGACGTTCCACTATCCATGTAAGGAAGTTCCGTAGAATTGTTTTGCCACATTGCTCATCATTATATGTATCACTAGGTACATAATAACTTGAGGTAACTTAAGCGGCTATTACTAATATAAAAACTGTTTAACGTTTCCAATCTGCCTTCCCATCAATTAGAGATTATGGTAAAACACTCTACTAATGTGGAGGAGGAGCAAGTCACACTTTACTAACAATGTAATTGTTGTTTTTTATTTTACAATTTCCCGAGACAACCATAAAAGTATATTTCTTGCCCTAGCTCCAACCTATCTCCGTAGCAAAACCGTACCAAATCGGTTCAATGGTTTGGCTAAGTATGTACCTAATATACCTGAGTTGCCTCAGTTTAATTGTCAGGGTTTCTCAAACTGTTACTCCCACTTACCTACGACTATTTTTATTTCTGCGACTACGAACTATCTTTCAGGGTGAGCAATCCAAATGAAAGATGAACTATAGGTCGACAACTTAACTGGTATATCGCCTGCGGTATGTGAGGTAGGAGGGTGATTTTACCTGGAAGAAAGCGGGGGTGCGGGGCGCGGGGCAGTAAGCATTATTATACGCGAAATGTCACTTGATGACGTTCCTCGGAAAAGGAATATACACGAGATTATGCCCGTACTTATTCCAAGATATGTATTATATCCCGAGACGAGAAACCTAATGTATAATGGCAAATTGTAAAACTAAACCTCAATTTAAATCCGGTGCAATCTCATGTACCCATCGGTTATGTATAAAAAAAAAATACATTATTAATAAAAGAAATGAAACCGCCTTCAAATCGTGTAACAATACGTGTAAATTTATTTATGAACTCGGTGCCAGCATAGTCATGTTCATCAAGGAAGGGAAAGGGGTAAACCTTTGAGAGAGGGGGAGAGACTCTAAAAATAAATGATACCTAAACTACTCGTAAAATAAAAAAATAATAATCTTCTCGTTTATGTCCCGATTATGCTCTTGCGCACGAGGGCCCAGGGTCAGTCGTGATCATGATCCAGTATTTGGCAGATCAAGTAAGAGCATCGGTTAGTATAGGTACAACTAATGGACATAACTAAGAAAACATTCATTGGTACATGGCCGCAGTGGGATTCAAACCGGGTACCTCTCGCTAACGAGTAGAATATTCGAATACCCTGTTACTCGATTTGCATGTTAGAAAGATTAATTTTTACGTTTTTTGTGATTTTCAGGCGGTTTAATTTCTTATTCCATTTTTTTAGTACTAAAGTGGTAGTAATGGTAATTTCAATAGTTTGCTTACACTTAGGACATAAGTAAGAAACTATACATGCATATATTATCTTTGAGGGTTTCCTTAAAGAGGGTTATATCTGAAATTTCGTGACCACACCCTGACCTGATGAAAATGAGACTATCTCAGGACATGCATCACACTAGCCCTAGATACTACTAAGTAGTTCCAGTAGATAAATTACGGTACTATGCCGGAACTTTATCTTTAAGGAGTTCTGTCATCATCAGCACAGCAGCATCAGATGACACCCTGAGGGGAACACTCAGGATGAACTCAGGTTAGACATGATAACGTAACATGCACACCACACGTGCCCACAATTTTCGAGGTTTACCCTCGATTTTACAGGGTTTCCATCGTTAGATCCTGACCTGATGAAAATGGAAATACCTCAGGAGTATACCAATTCGAACAAAAAATTTCAAAATCTGTCTACAAATTGGTGTAGAAATCGGTGGACATACATAATAAATTATTCAGTTAAACATAGAATTTCCTGGTTCTTTTGTTATTGATGTCGGTTAAAAAGGTCGGAAGTTTTATTGAATATATTTAGAACACAGCTTTGCTAAAAAGCCTAGCTTAAATGTTGGCAGAAGTACGTGGTCAAAACAATTAATAAAATAGATTTTTCATACAAAAAAGTTCAGCGAGGCTGACCCCGTTGATGTCTTTTATACAAATGTAACATTATTAATATTAATTAAGGTGCCCTAGTAATAATAAGGCCCATGATTAGATATCGACCTTGTTATTAAACGACATATAGTATATTAATTTATATATACTAATAACTTCGATCGGGACTGTCCAAGCCTTGTGCTTCCCGCAAGATCTCTTGATATCAGCCGCGTATACTATTTTCATAAATACTTAATTACACAAGTTTGAATAGGTTCGAATGGTCCACTATTAAAATGGCCTCTGTATTAGACTATCTACACTTCTTCTTCCTCCTGCCCTTGTACGGTCGGGCCTCCTTGTGCACTTGCGCCAGGAACGTCTATCTCGGGTTGTCATCGGTGCCAGGTTTTCGGATTTAAGTCCTTTGCTATAGTTGACCACCATGTGGCTGGTGGCCTGCCTCTAGCTCCTGACTGTGTGCTGATTTTAAGAACAGTATTCACGGAGTAGTTATCGTCGCGGCGCATTATATGACCGTACTAGCGGAGCCTGCCTTCCTTAAGCTTGTCGGAAATTGGAGCCACCCTGAATGATCCACGGACAGACTCGTTGCACACCCTATCCAAGCGCGTTACACAGCTCGCCCACCTTAGCATTCTCATTTCCTCTGTCGAACATTCCGACCCGTACATCATAGCTGGCCTCGCGACGGTCTTCTAGACTTTACCCAATGTTTTATTGGCATTCTGGAGTGGCAAAAAACCACGGACATCGATCGCCACTTTATCCAACCGGTATTCACTCTGTGGACTCATCCACGTATCCATGGGCCGTTAGTACAGAATCAAGAATTTATTAGAACATCTACTTTATCAACAGATCCATAATGTCCGAATATCCACTTTATCAGAATGTCCACTACTATATCGGAATGTCTACTGCATCAGAACATCCACTGACCCAGAACAGAATGTCCACTGCATCAGATCTAGTCGGGGTTGGGTAGGTTAGACTGAAGGGTGGACTAGGGGTAGAGTTCATAAAATTGAAACACACAAACACAAAGAAAGCGGGAAGATAAGTATAAAGCTGAAAAGTTTGTATGTTTTTGAGGATACGTGGGGTACACTGAAAGTTTTGCATAATTTATTAATAAAACAATTTTCAAACATGTAAAGTACCTAATATGTTTACTACTTTTCCAAGTATTCTCCATTACATTTTAAACACTTATTCATTCGGTCAAACCATTTTGGGAAATGTGAGGACCATTGGTATGAGGGCATGTTTTTCACGTGCTGATTAAACGCCTCACGACCTCTTTCGGCCCCGCAAATGTCAAACCTCTCACCAAATCTTTGATATTTGAGAAATAAACAAATCGCATGCTCACCTCCACAACCACCTTTTCAGAAGCCATAAAAGACTGTATTTTTCGCTTTGCGTGAGTTCTAAGTAGTTTTTCCCTAACTTTTACAAAGATACTGGGCTAACAAATGGTGGTGTACCACTCAGTATTAACTATCTTTTGTTCTTCAAGTGGGATCGTGCAGAAGGGACCCGCCCGATAGACAAAAAAAACATAATCATTTACCTAGGCAAGAACGCCTGCCTCAATTTTGTTGGTTTGCTGTCGCCTTCGAACACCTATGCAAAAGACTGTTGCTTTCTTTTCGGCATGTTTCATCTCCTGTCACAATGTCATACACAGCATTTAAATGTCCGTGATCGTACTTTAACAAAAAATTGTACACCAATCCAGAACAAAGTTTTCTAACATTTAAAAGAAGATGTAAGCTTTTTTGGTTCCTCCCCAAAACCATTTTAAAGATGAGCAGTGCAATCTTGCGGAGACTGAGAACTTTTAAAATCATAATAAATTATCGCCCAAAAATTTTTTCGCCTTATTCCATTTTTGCTACGGACGACGAACTTCAACTTGACAATTGACACGATATTTCACACCATGAGCTTTTTATATTATTTTTAATAATATAACATTCGACATTCAAACATTTATGAGCGGCTAGAAGCACAGAACTTTCAATGTGCTCTATGTAATCCCCGAATATACCTGAACCTATTCCGAAAATTTTTAGTTGTATAAGTCCAAACACCATACAAGGTTACAGTTTTAAAATAAAACTAAGGTTTCACTTTAAAACTGTAACCTTGTATGGTGTCTAGGTCCTCTGACGAAGGCCGGAGTCCGGGCCAAAATGTCGAGCTTGGGCTCGTTTAGTTTGTCTTGACCAGCACTCGGACTGATCGTAGGTGGTATTCAGTAGAACACGCTATAAAAGCTTGTTATGAAAAAAATATAAATATTAAAGTGTCGTGTCATAACCATGTATATAACCATGATCCAATCTGGTCAGGTTCCCCTGGTAGCAGGGTCACGGAGGTCAGATGGCAGTCGCTTTACTGTTGATCTGATCTGTTTTGTCCTGGATCATGGTCATGGCGGACCCCGGGCCCTCGTGCGCGAGAGCACAACCAGGACATTAACGCCAAGATGATTATTTAGGTATAGCGATGTTGATATATTTGGAGGCCAGAACTTACATGCACAAATATATTAAATTATTTTACGGCAAGAAAACTATGTCATACATTGAATGTTTGCGATGTCCGGTCCACTACAGCTGGCGTTCTAATGTCAATTACCGTCTTTCGTGCGCATACGAATAGTGAAAAGCTTTTAAAAATCGAATACCCAACCTCTTATATTCGAGTTTGACCTTTGGACACGTCGCGACATCGGTTGTCCCGTCGGCCGTTCCAATTAACCGCGTGTCACATCGTCACTTGTGCAAATCCGAAGAGCTCGACTGCGTCTGCTCTGAAGGCTCTTTTTAATTTTTTCAGGCGGATATTTTCCCAGTCTATGTGGAGTAACACAATAAATTACATATGAAATTTTTTGTTATGGTGTATAAATACATTTATTTTATGAAACAACCATTATGCAAACGCAATGGTAGTCTGGTAGACACTTAAAGAGTAGTCCCCTGTTAAAAAAATGGTTATTTTAATTTTACATCATGTTGTATCTACATATTATGTCGTTTTAATTACCTACACCTATTGGATCTACAATGGCGACCTTATGAAATACTATGAGCTTTGTTTGACACTAAGGCTGCCCAAGGAACCCGGACAGACTGAGTGACAAAACTCAGTGTCACTCTAGGTCGTCGTAGTAGATCCAATAGGCGTGGGTAATAAGGCCACCAAACTAAAAGTCAATAGAAATCTTTGTCTTCTGTACCTGCGCAGAGGTTACAGCTGATGGAATGAATGGAGGGCCGCATTTATCGGAAATAAATACCTAATGTCAGTCAGGTAATTAGAGAATATAGAATAACTAATAAATAATATAAATATAAATATGCTGGGACGATACACACAGTGCACAAAAAGTTACTTTTTTTAATGCAAACTTAAACTCAAAATATAATGTTAGGATAGTAAGACACAGCAAAACATTATCTATCCGTGTTTTAATTTGTGTGGACAAAAGAGCGGGCTATGTCGGGGTACCTTGTCGCAGCGAGCGCACGGGCGCCGGTCGCCGCAGCGGAGCGCCATGTTTGGAACCGCGGGATACTTTGATAAGGTTGCATGGTAGTCTTTTTTACTTCATCGCTTGTTTGCGTTGTTATTATTTTGATGTCATGTTCCGTCGATTAGCGGTTTTCACCGGTTATCTTGATTGAAAATAGCTCACTGGAAAATCGATGGTTAATACGTTACAATTAGTCAAGCTCTACAATATTGTTTGAAGGTTTGTCAATTGTCATATTGGCAATACAGTAATAAGCAATGGCTATCATGTTTTATGTGTAGTAACTTCTAGCTACCTGGCTGCTAGAACTTACTACACATAAAACATAGCTCGTTCGACTGCAAATTTTTATCTTCTTTTTGTCTTCTTCGGAATTAATTAATTATAGACCTATATAATTTTAATCAACTTCAGTTATATGACACAAATCGTCTTGAATTATCAACATAAGTAAAATTATGCAGTTCCAACGTAATGATATTGTTTTCAAGATTAACTTTACTGTACTCGGTTTCGAAGTCGGTGTTTCATACGAGCGTTTCCCGGAAATCCATAGACAGCGACGAGCAATTAAAGTCGTCTTTATAAATACACTTGGTAAATATTTATTACCTCTTCAAATATTTGTTCCTAAAAGTTTTATTTATTCAAACTTATGTAGCTTTGGTTAATGCGGTCTCAGATCACATTAGATAATATAGTTTAGAAGTGGTACCGCGGAGCCATGGGTCCCACGGTTGCTGGGAATACTAATTTGGGACAGTAATCGAATAGTGATAATATTAAAACTATATTTCTCAAAGTTAATTACTCGATATACAAAATATGAATAATCGCAATAGTCAATTGATTGAAGCGGTCACTGAGGAGCCGCAGAGCCGCGAAGGGAGCGGCAGCGCGGGCGCGGGCGCCGGCCGCCGCTGCCCTTGCCACGCTGCCCGCTATCCACGACTTTATTGATCCATAAATATGCTAATTTGGCTATGACTTTTTTATAACTTAATTAATAACGTGTGCCGACTCACCGCTATTACGTCAACATTATGATTTAGACCATTTTATGTGCTACAATTTAATTTTGATGTTCGCATTTCGCTCGCGTGACCTGAGCGCGACTGTTTTGTCGTCACATACTTTTATGACCGATGTAAAATAATGAAAAAATACCAGATAGCCACTTTTATGCGGGACATTTGATTTAGAGCTGCGATGTTTTATGGCGGGTTGATGTGTTTACATAAAATGTAATCGTAATCAGCCGGCGCGAGGGTGCTCCTATTAGCGGGTTTACGGCGCGGGAGCCGCCGCGCGACGCGCCTCGTTGCAGTGCCGCGTCTCTAATAGTTTGATCACTACGGCTAATTTGTTATCGTGTTTCGACCAATCTCGTAATTGCCTGCAACGGAAATTCAGTCTACGCCATTAACAAACTGTATTACAATGGTACTGGACCTATCTAGCTATGCATACATGAAATACCATAATGGTTTCCGTTTTCGTTTATAAGATAATAGCTACGTTAGTTTTGTGTTGTATTAGATAGGTACACTTACCTAATGGAATTTGTGCACGAGTGTGCATGCATGTAATTAAGTTTGTTTTATAGGTCATAATATATTGTTTTTGTGATTGAATCGGTATCGGATAATTATATTTTGTTCGTCGATAGGTGAAAGAATAAGGTTAAATAAAGTTATTTATCTGTATAGCTGACATCACAAGCGACGTTAAAGCCCTTATTTTCGCCAAATGGCGAGAAGTGACGGGTATCATATTTTATAGCTGAAAATGCTGAAGGGGCAGCCCTACTGGATCGCCGCGTGGAGGCTTTAGCTATACGGGAATCTGTGGTTTTGAAGCCACCCTGCGCTCACGTCGAGGACCGTGATAAAGAAGGATCAATCACGCTCCAGATGAGTGTTGCACTGTTCAAAACCAGTGCGGCACCGCTGAATACATCAAAGTTTTTGAAGTGTAGTAAACAAATAGCCACAGTTTCATATTTTGATTGAAAAATTTTCGTACATTTTCAAATGAATCCATTGAAGGAGTAATAAGTTCCAGACACAAAACATACCGTATTTCACCCTGGTGAATTTCTCTTTATAAAAGCGAGAAGCTACTAGCTAAGAGCTAGCCGCGTCAGTAGCCGGGCGGTTGAGTATCCAACTCGTAAGCGAGAGGTACCGGGTTCGAATCCCGCTGCGGCCATGTACCAATGACTCTTTTCTGAGTTATGTACATTAGTTGAATTCTAACCGATGCTCTTGCGGTGAGGGAAAACATCGTGATGAAACCTGCAAATTCAGGCAACTGAATTTGTAACCATGATCCAATCTTGTCAGGTTCCCCTGGTAGCAGGGTCATGGAGATCAGAAGGTAGTCGCTCCATTATAATTATCTGATCGCCAAATCCTGGATCATGGTCAAGGCGGACCCCGGGCTCTCGTCCTCGAGAGCACAACCGGGATATTAACTCTAAGATGATTACTAGCTAAGAGCTAGTGGAGTCGGCGGTGCGTTGTTCTGTGCGTGATAGGATCAGATACGAAGATACCCATAGCAGAACTAAGGTCAACGACATAGGCACTAGAGTCGCATAACTAAAGTGGCAATGGGCAAGCCATGTAGCTCGTAGAACCGCTACCCGATGAAGCGGAAAGGCGAAAAGGACCATCTGCCTATCGGTAATCGCTATATGAAACGGCCCCCCGCGAGATGGACGAACGACTTCGTAAAGGGCGTAGGGGCAGCTCGATGCAAGAGACACAGAGTCGATCGGTGTGGAAGGGGTGGTGTGGAGGGTCTATGCTTAGTAGTGGACGCCCTAGATGATGATAATGAATAAGTATAATGCATTTACATAATAATAAACATATTTCATAGTAATATATTCCATGAACATATAAAAAGTTTCAAAGTTTCAAACCTTAAGGGGTTCAAGAATCCCTTCTTAGACCTCACTTACGAACGAAGATAACTCGTATTAAAATTAAAGCTTCTAGGTCCAGCGGTTTGTCGGGTTGTCAAATAGTCAACCAGCATTTTTTTATTTTTGTTATTAGACTCCTTCAGGACTAATGCGCGATTGCACTAAACCTAGGTGACTTTTAAGTTGGTGGCTTAAGATATTCCTAAGAGTTTACGAGTCACAAAATCGGTGTCATAAAGTTAACAGTGACTCAGCGAGTTTAATTTTCACTTAAAGTCGGTGTTGGTGCAATTATGCCTTTTCTTGTTAGGAATATCTTTAATCGGTTGAGTGCAAACGGGTTTATGTAGAGTGGAGACTATATATTATAGTCAGCCATCACGACCGTAAACGTAAAAGATTCATGTAGACAAGCAATTGATTCTTCCACTAGCAACTGTATGTAAAATGCGTATGTATGAAGTAAACGGACATCCAAAACAAATGATATATTTTTTACGTAATAGAAAGTTGCCGGTTTGTTGAGAAAAAACTTAAGTATCACTTAAGTAAATTTTCATTTCAGAATTAATTTTAAGTATACTTAAGTATTTAGCTTTTACAATCTCAATTTTGTCAATTCGCTATCTAATTTTATGCTGAATTTGAAATTTGCGTTTATGCTCAAACCGCTCTCAAGTCGAGCTTAGTATTAACTAGTTAAGCATCCGAATTGAGGTACCTAAACTCTGCTTACGACATCGTCTACGAAAGAAAAATAAGCCGTTCTGAGTCGACAACATTTAGGCGGAAAATTCGGATTATATTCAATTTCAAATTAATAATGTGATGACTTTTAGGTTTTTTTTTCAATCTCCTATGAGACACGGCAACAAAATCAAAGTAGTATTGTATCTCTAACTACTGTCTCTCTTAGCACTGCAACGACCTTTGAAAAAGTTCTATATCTACATGCATTCTAGAGATGTGTCTACTAGTTTTGACGACCTGAGTGGTTCAGTGGTCAACATGCCGGTCTGCTACGCAAGAGGTCCCGGGTTCGATTCCCAGCCGGGCAGAAATTGAAATGATGAATTTTAATTGGTGTTCTATGTATAATAAGTATGTATTTAAAAGTATTTAAGTAGTTTATCAGTTATCTAGCACCCATAGCACAAGCTTTGCTTAGTTTGGGGCTAGATGGCGCTGTGTGAATTTGTCCACGAATATTTATTTATTTATTTATTTAGTCGCAACAGTCGACTATTCGGCCACATTACCGACTTCAGTTTACTGAAACGGTTTACTAATTGGCTCTTTTCTTTACTTATATTTTTTATTTATTTAAAATCAAAATCATATAAATATAATCAATTTCGCTATCTGTAAACTATCTTATCTATTTTATTAGCTTCTGATTTATTGAGGTGCCTTAATTATAACTATAGAGGACTGCCGTGTGGTGTCGGGTAGAGTAGAATAGCACGAACCCGTACAAGGCGACTAATGTTTTCGAGGCAAAAGATATAGAGTTCCGTAAGCTGGAAAAAGGGCAGCAGGTTTTTTTATTGTTACATTTATAACACTGCAATCTTCAACCAGCCTGCGAAGCGTGGAGATTATGGCAATAACCTCCCATGTCGTGGGGGTGGCCCTATGTTCTACAGTGGAATGTTATGAACTGTGATGATGACGATGACAGAGGACTGCATGAGATTTGGTCTGAAAATAGCGAGTTTGTTGCGAGTTAAATATAATTCTACCAAATCGCAGATCATGTTAATTAGGCCTGTACTTTAAAGCCAAAGCAGAAGCTGTACCAAAAAAAGTCGTCATCCTATCAAAGGTATAGTAAGGGAGCAGCTTAATAAGCACAAGTTTGGTCTTGTACTGCTTGCTGAACAGACAAATATCAAGTGGCCTCTTTGGATTAAGCAAAGAAGAGTGCTAAGAAAATTATTCGTAATCTAGAGGTATTAACGCTAACCTATCAAGTTTTGGATATCGGCGTATAAAGCAAGATTGAATGTGACAGTTGGAATGCTACCTAGATCTAGACCTAGAATTACAGTCCAGAATCTGATCGAGGACGTTTAATTAAGTCAGGTCAAGAGTACCCTAAACCTAAACTAAAGTTGATCAATTTTGAAAAAGCGGTAGAAGTTTGTAGTCGGTGGAACAATGTGTTTTCTGTTTGCACTGCAACAATGGTCGGCTTGGCCGGCTAGTTGGCTATTCGACATCTCTAAATGCATTTCTTTTCATTTATCTTTTCATTGCTGTCATTTTCCCAAAAAAATTACGTAAAAAAATTATTTATGCTTAGATATTTTTATGATGTGATTATAGGATGTGAAAGTATACATTTAAAGTAATTTAAAATCAGAAAATTTAATTATATATGCAAAACCAGTTAAAATAACGGTTCCTTCGATTGAGTTAGAATGTAAAAATCAAACGTGATTCAGTTTGAGAAATATCTATGTAAAAACCCTTTGAGAAAATGATTTTTTTCCTGAGAAACATGAAAAACTTAAGCAGCGCTAATCAGGTAATGTGAGCATTTCTCAGATTTCAAAAACCGCCTGCTAGTAAACATATCAATGCTGCGTGCTTATAAAAATATCAATAACTAGTTGACCCGGCGCGGTTTCAAAATATACGTTCGCATATTAACCTACCCCTACCCTAACCCTACCCTACTCTACCCATATCCCATTCTACCCTGCATTTACTCTACTTATAGCCTACGCCTACTCTATCTACCTCTACTCTATTCGTACTCTAACTCTTTCCTACCCCTACCTACCCTTTTTTTTCTTTAATAAAAACCTTGTTTTTTACAGTTACAAATGTAACAAAGAAAGAATTAGTTGAATAGGTGCAGCCGTTCTGAAGTTATGGGCAAACATGCAATATTATCATACCTTTCATACCTACCTTCTAATATTTGAAAATAAAATATAGCCTACGTTACTCGCTGAAGAAGAAGCTTTCTAGAAATGAAAGAATTTTTAAAACCAGTGAAGTCGTTTTTAAGTTTATCTATTACAATCATACAAACAAACAATCAAATCTTTTGTCTTTTGATACTTTTAGTAAATTAGTATTGTTTGTCGATATTTTAGAAGCTCTATCACTATGCGTAATTATTTAATCGTAATTCTATATTAATATAGACTGCCTTAGGCAGTTTTATAAGAAAGCTGATTAATAAAAAAAAACATCTTGGCGTTAATGTCCCGGTTGTGATCTCGCGCGCGTGGGCCCAGGGTCCGCCTTAACCATGGTTCTAGATATGGCAGATCTGCCATCTGATCTCCGTGACCCTGTTGACAAGGGAGCCTGACGAGATTGGACCATGATTACACATTCAGTCGCCTGAATGTGCAGGTTTCATCGCGATGTTTTCCCTAACCGTAAGAGCATCGGTACATGGCCGCAGCGGGATTCAAACCCGGGAACTTTCGCTTACGATCGGACTCCTTAACCACTATGCTATCGACGCTTCCTTTTTGCGGTATAAATGTATTGATTAATAAACAAATAAAGTAAAGAAGTTACATATTCATATAAAATAGTCTTTCTTTTGTCTTTGTCCCAAGAAAGCTGATTAATAATATCGACCAAAATATTAAAGCAAAGTAAATTCACAAATAATAAGAACACTAAGAATTATAAAATGTATTTTCCAGAATTTATAAAATAAAAGTACTATGTTGGTGGTCCAAGTTAAAACGAGTTCTCACAATACTATTATTATTAACTATTTGAATAGAGCCAAAACTATTAAAATATTTGTTCCATATACTCGTTCTATGAATTTTTTCTCCTGACCTTAAGAGTTAGGATACTCACAGAAGTGTCATGAATGGTGTGTATGCAATAAAGAAAACGTGGTACAATGTTGTTATTGTTTAAGGTTCTTTATTTTTATATATTTGAAGTTTTTCTAAAATATGTAGCAAATAATTTTATTGTAAAAGGTGTTCTTGATACTTACATTATAAACGATTATTACATACACCTACCGATTATATAAGGTAGTATGAACATCATATTAAAATTGTAATCAAATTGAAATAGTTAACACGGATTGAGCTAAAGTTTAGTCTTTGATTGTCGTGGTCCCTTTCGCTATATTTGGAAGGAAGGACAGATGTTCTTTAATATGTTATAGAAATACTTATTTTATTGTTATATTCAAAATTCTGTAACGCTTTTCTATGTTAATCATCGATTACAATTCTTTCCGTCTCTGTCTACAACTCACCATAGACAAGGATGGCGCGTTTTAATTGATGATTACCAATAGATTAGCATACGAGAAACTGGCCTTAAATCTCTCGAAATGTTGCACAACTTGACATGACCCTGTGCCGGGTCTGGCGGAATGTAGCTCGCTGGTACGCGTGCGTTGCTCTATATTTGTTTACCGTCCGTCGAGGGCCCTCTGTATATTTTATATGCCCCTGACTAAACATAGACAACTGGCTTCGTAGAACGACTTTATGTTACCACCGTATTCCTTCAACTTTCATTCACCTACAACAAAGCTTTGTCGTTTCAAAATATACACAATGTGCAGTGTTTTTAGAGCATCCAGTTTTGGCTCTTGATCTTAAAAGTGATTGTATGAGATAAACCTATTTAAAAAAGCTATTAAATATTTTTTATTAGTAATAGGCTTGCATTTGACCTCATCTCTAATGATGGGAAACGAAGATGAGGTCGAACATATATGGTACATACATCAAAACTTCACGCCTTTTCCCGTAGAGGCAGAGACCACGTTGTAGGCTGCTTGTATAAATGTTAAAATTTTGTTACGTTTTGTATTTACGGAATATGTTAGGATATTTTTTGGTCAACCGAACCTTACCTTGGAAACCTTACTGAAATACCTACGATTTTAGACGAAACTATTTAATTCGTTTTGACCTGAAAATTTAGAGTAAGCAAAATATTTATTCATACATACATAACGCCACACCTTTTTGCCGGTGTAGGGGCACACAGAGAACACAACGTTCTACTTGCTACTGTCCTGACAGATCTCTCTAGATTCTTCCATATTGATTAACCTTTTCGTACTTGAACGTCCATTTAGAACACTCTTGACCTGACCTTTCTTTAAAATATGCCATTTTTCGTTAAACCCTTTTAATCAATCTCTCTTTGTGCCCAAACCAGCTAAGTTTTACTATCTCTATCATACCTATATATTGTTCCTATACCTTCTTTCACTCCAGCATGTTCTCTTTTTATATTTCATTGATACCCTTCCAATACTTCATAATGCTCTCATTTCTACTGCATTTTTTCATGCTTTTCCTGCTATACCTACCCAACTTTCGCTTCCATACGTTAGTGTTGGAATGAGCACTGTTTAGACACCTTCTGGATTTTCCTAAACATACGTAAATGTAGCACAGTATCATATGGCCCCCCATCACTCTCCTGTCAACATCACTTTTACACTTTCCATCTCTCGTAAACTTACAAATATATAAATATACAAAATCCTTCACTTGTTCATCTTTTTCAAAAACCAATACTTTCGTTTTACTTATATTCACTTTTATGCAAAAGATTTCATGTCAAGTATTAAGCATATCTTATTTATTTATTTATTTAACAGTTTATTGCACACAGTTTATAGTACATAGAGAAACATCATACATATAGACGACACAACAGGCACTACTTATTTCTAAAAGAAATATCTTGTAACTCCTTAACACTTGGTTGTCACCGCAGAAGGCATTTAACGTTTGATCCACTCATTTTTAAACCACAAGCAGTCTTTCATACCTGTCAGTCATATGCTTTCGAAATGGTCAATAAGCCTCTAGTCGAATTCGTCCTTTTGCCCTTTGTCTTTCTTTTATACGTTTCCTTTACTAATCCTTAAAATCTCACAATCTTCCAATCTCACAATCTCCCAAAAACTCCTCATACTCGGTTTTAGCTTTTGTGGACCCACTCCAACCTACATACGTCGGTGCATACACACCTAGGAGAAAGACGAGTGACTTCGACCTTCACTCTCATCCTCACTATCATTCAACCAACCCAGCAGCACAATGAATACAATAAGAAGAAAACATACGAAATCCTTGCTAAAAACTATCCTTAATCGGAATATAATATAAAGGTAATTGTAGTGTCTAGCATTAGATGGTGACATAATATTGGGTAAACTATGGGGTAAGTTGCATTCCCCCACTGAATGGGTTTTCCTAGGCGTTGGCTGAGGAAAGTCAGCCCTGTGGAAAAGTATACGACAAAAGATTGGCCGACGGGCGACCCTGCGATTGCGTCCTAGACTTCGACCACGGGACTCGGCAAGCGTGTCATCGGCAATCAGCTTTTTGGCAAGTCTGTCGATTAACACGGCGCTGCCCCGAGCTTGCACTTACCAACATATTCACCGTTTAAGCTGCTGACATAAAGTTGAATATCGTGTGTACGTGATAAACTATTTACGCCTAATGCCTACATTTTTACTTTGTACGGATTTTGTATATTCATAATATTTACACTTATTTAATCTACCTACCGGGAGCGGTTTAGGAAAAAAACTAAAACATCTCTAAAAACACTTTGCAGTATATTTAAAACTAGTGGACCCGGAGCGACTTCGTTCGTGAGGCGACCTATCTCTATCCTACCCCTACCCTACACCTGCCCTTCACCTACCGTACACCTACCCTACACCTACCCAACATCTACTTTATCCCTACCTACCCTTTTTTTCTTGCCTATAAATCTTCCTCTTGAATCACTCGTACCTATCTATTGTAGAAAACCGCATTAAATCCGTTGCGTAGTTTAAAAGATCCAATCGTTTTTCATCGTTATATGATCCAAAATTTCATGTAAAATTTATTCGCTAAGCTTCGCAAGTCGCAAGCTTACAACGGTGTGAAAAAGGTGTCAATCTAATGAAAAGTTTAGCCCGTAGAAAGTATGGCTTGGCCGATTCATGGAAATATTGCTGGATTTAGTGCTCGACCAACGTGACGGTTCACGTTGACACGTTGTCGGGCAAAATTTGCGCGTAGCTAGCTAGAATTATCTTTTACTGAAGTCGATCATTGTCATTTGTCACTAGGGTTCCATATGAATATATGAGTATGTATACTCTAAAAATTTTTGAAAATTAAGACTATATCTGTTTAAATCCACATTTCAGCTTCCTAGGACTTCAGGAATGCTCTATCGGCATACTTTTCTTACAAACCATAGTCTGTGACCTAGTTTCAAAAGGTACCTATGATGGGTTTTTACCAGACGAACATACAGCAAGAACACAGAACTAGAGCATACGCTAATTGTTCTATCTAATCCAAGCATAGATAAACCAATGTCAGGACGACGAGCGAATGCACTACCTAACTTTATACCAAGCAAATTCATGTTGTATAGCATTCATTGTAAACGCAGCGAGCGTTTATATGTGTCCGCGATACAGGTCTGTGAATAGTTCAATCAATCCAATTTGATAACTGGACAAAGCTTTCCATTCACCTTCTGTAGATACCTACAACATTTTTAACTTAACTTACTAACTTTACGAAGTACTTGTAAGAATTAATTACTTTAAGCTAGTGACAATACTTGTCTAATTGTGACAAATACTGCTACATTTACGTTTCATATTAATGTTACAAAAATGTAGAGCCGCAGGTGCTAGTCACTTTAAGGTTGAGGATAAGCTGACATGCCTCCTGCCTCTAATTGCACTGGATACCTTATCCTTCAAACCGGACCGCTACAAGGCAAACGTTGTAGCTTGGCGACAGAAATAGATCGGCGTTGTACAGAAGACAACGTATTATGCTTAACCGCTCGTACAACATACCGGAGGCTAAACTTGGTAGGTTGTGATCACTTGTGGTGCTGTCGTGTATACACATCCAGAGAGTCCCCTCAGCAATTAAGTTGTTTATGCAACGCGAACAATATCTAACTTTATTATTAAGTATAATAGACGAACGAACATTCCGCCTCAAACTTTTAATGCACCCCAGTTAATCTAGATAAATGAATGTTTTGTTCGACACAAGCTGTTGCCTGGTGACTTTGTTCACGGCGTATAATTTTTTTTATCCCGAAGACTTTTCGGACGTGCTCAAAAGCTACTATAGTCGAGATGGTGTCAGCGCAACTATAAACACTATACATATTATGAAACAAAGTCCCACTCTGCCTCTAAATGTCGGTCAAAAACTACTAAATGTTTAGGTGTATAATTTGTTAAGGTTACTACCCGTGCGCATTCGGGGTGGGTCGCTAGTAATAAACAAGTATTAATTTTTGTACAGTATAAAAATAAGTAGTATTTTTTTTTTCTAAATATATTTAAAAATATTTTAACAACGAAAGTCTGTAAGCAGGTACCTAGATGCTACAAAGTATTATTCTAAGAGATAGTATTACACAGTTTTTAGCTAGTAGATGACAACGATACATTTTTAAAATGACTTTGTAAGAATGTTGAAGAAATTTTTCCAGTATTTCTTTGTACAAACAATGTTGTCAATACACATCTATGTAAGTCATTGCTTAATATTGTGGGAATACGTGAAAACAGGTAATATTGGACAGGTTGGGAACCAATCACCTATCCGAGATGCGAAGGAAATGAGGCAGCTATCGTTAGGTCCTGTACTGTGCCTAGATAGACTGTACTCAATACCTGCCGCCGATTGCGAAACTTGGATTTGCGAGCTTTTCGATCCCATATCCGTCGCGTAAAAGCGTTCATTCGCAAAAGCATTGAATATAGGTCATACGTTTCACAGCTTTTTTTTACTGCTTTAGTAGTTTATTAGTTGAGTTCTTTGAGAAATTAAGTTGAATTAATAGGTAATAAGCCGCGGATGGTAACTCTGATCAGCATAAGCTTAATGTGGTTGTAGACCGTTTGAGTCAGTGATATGAGGCAGTAGGTACAGCGTGACAAATACTTAGATATATTATGTGGTTTGACAAGTTGCAAAAAATCTAGCTAAGTAATTTTTATTACTAGATAAATAAATAATAAATATCTTACTTTTAGAATTCTCACAGCGCCGTCTAGCCTTAAAGTAAGCAAAGCTTGTGTTATGGGTGCCAGAAAACTGTTAAACTACTTATATATTTTTAAATACGTAGGTACTTATTATACATACAACACCCAGACACGTAGCAGAAATTAGAATACATTATTTAATTTTTGCCCGGCCGGGAATCGAACCCGGGACCTCTGCGTGGCAGACCGGCCATGGTAACCAACTCAGGTCGTCAAGATCTGTCAACAAAACCACTATCTTTTAATTAGGTATCTTCTAAAGTACTGCTATTTCACAGACTTAAGTAAGGTACCTAGTCAATAATCAGGGTGGCCAACTTAGCACCTTCGATGCTAGATCTAACACTATTTTCATAAACCCAATACTTATACCTATCTAATATTCAGTACCTAGCAACAAAATTTAACACTACATAGCAATTAGTTACCTACTTTCACATAATTTTGAAACTAAGCTAAAAAGTAAATTGGTGCATTGTTCATGTCCAAATACCTAGTGGGTTTGTTTTTCAAATTCAAACTGTTGTTGACTCGAGGTACTTGACAAGGGGTAAATTGAAAAGAAAAACAATTAAAAAGAAGAAAAGAAAAGTCGGATGAAAGTCCACTTCGATGGGCGCTGTACCTAGAATCTGAAATAAAAATAGCAGCAGTGAGAGACGGGCATGCGCTACTTTTTCTCCTAAAAAATAACAAAATTTTACGCGATCTGATTGGCCGTGTGGTGTCGGGCAAAATAAAATTAACGCCAACCCCTTACCTCGTGGGTGTCGTACAAGGCGACTAATGGTTTCGAGGCAAACATGTTGAATCGAAGTCTCCGCAGGCTGGAAAATGGCGAGCCATTTCCATTCCAGCCTGCCAAATTCCATTGTTATATCTATAACACTGCAATGGAGTGGAGATCATATGAGAGTAAGTAGACTGTTATGGGCTGTAGTGTTGACGCGATAAACGAGTTTGCATAAAGGCTCTATACAATTATAATAATTGATACATATTTTATCAAATTCGTAATCTTATCATAAAGCAAGGAAAGCGTCTGTTAATTTTAATTATCAAAGTCCACCCCTTACCATACGTCGCGCCATCATTAGCTTGCGGCATCACGTGAGCGCTCCAGACGCGTAGGGCTGCACATACAAACGGCCCGGTGCAGGGCATTCCCACCTAGCCTAAAATCCAATACTGGGCTTTTACCCCGACAACAAACAGATGATGCCGCGGGTAAAATTACGTACAACGTCTAACGGTCAAACAGAACACACCAGTTCGTTAACGGGTTAGTTCAGTCTGTCTGCACAAATATATGTCTAGTGTCTTAGGGGCGAGCGTCTCTTTTGCTTTATGCATTTGCTAAAAAGCGATACCTACAACCAAAATTTGCGTTTGATATGGTAGGCTCAGCTGTACCTAAGGTTGTTTAACAGAGTCAGCGTAATTCGGTTAAAAAGTAAGATATCGTAATCGACTTACAATCTTAGAAAAGTGTTTCTTAGCCACCGCATAGATTAGGTACGATATTGTTTTTTAATTAACTTGGCCTTATTAGATTACTGGACAGTTACTTAACTCGGGGGTTAATTTACGTGGGTGTACCTACATTAATTACCTACATTTCCACATTAACTACATTTGAACAATTCTAAGTTTCCTGTAGGTACTAAATTCGTCTTATGAAGTCAATTTGGAATCTTCGTAAAATACACCTTACTCTACATTACGTACATATTGTTAACAAAAACTTTTTAAATACTAACTGTTCAGTAATACCTAAAGATTAAGTTGAATAATGCTAAATAAAAATCCTACAAATACTTTACCTAAAATCGGTAGGTACCTACTCTGTGAATATCTTTTTTAGGACAGAAAGTATTACTTTTATTTGTAGCTCTATGTAGAGTATGATCACGCTTCATTAAAATGACCAAAATTCCTCTCGATATGTCTCTTTGTAAAAAATACCACGCTAATTACTAACATTTTCGTGACTTAACCTACTATTCTTGTGGTTATTTTAAAAATAATGGGCACACTAGTAATTACAAGTACTTAGCCATACTTAGATCATGACAACATCCCTACAGGACGAAGACCCCACACCTTACATTTTGCCAAGGCCAATATTGATGTCACGCGTATTTTTCTGAAGCCTTTCTTTTTTAAAGCAGCACTTTCTCCAGTGACCATATTTTAATCTGTTCATAGACATTCAGTTTACATAATAATTAATTTTTACTGTACATTTTTCAATGTAATTGGCATAGGTACCTAAATACTACTGCAATTGTAGATACATTGTCCATATTGTAAAACTGTAAGCGTACTGTAGTCTAGGCTGCATGTAAATGCGCGCACGAAAGTAGCAGTGTACGCTATGCATGTTTCACAAAAAGGTGCGCGGGCGCCGGGTGCGAGGGTGCGCGATCGATGCGGGGGTGCGGCGCGGGTGCGGAGTGCGCGCCGAGCGGGGGCGTGGCGGTGGAGGCGGCGCGCGGCGGCCATTCGCCGCCGGCTGGCCGCGCCCCGCCCCGCCACCCCGCCTCCCCGCGGCGGCCCCCCGCAGATCGCGCGCAGTCCAGTGCCGAGCGAGTCGTCGCCAGTCTTGCATGTGCCGCGTGCTCTCACATCGAACGCGTTACGTTGCAGATGCGAGCCCGTTGCCGCTGAAGCGATGCCCGCCGAAGAGGAACCTGCGGCCATGGAGAGCCGCGACAGTGATGGCTCTCCCCAACAATTTTGCCTGCGATGGAACAACTACCAGAGCAACTTGGCGAACTGCTTCGACCAGCTTCTCCAGACGGAATCCTTCGTCGATGTCACGCTCGCCTGCGAGGGGCAAAGTTTGAAAGCGCACAAAGTGGTGCTTTCGGCTTGCAGTCCGTACTTCCAGACGCTATTTATGGATAATCCGTGCCGGCACCCGATAATAATCATGAGAGATATAAAGTACTGCGACCTGAAAGCGGTGGTCGACTTCATGTACAGAGGAGAAATAAACGTATCGCAGGATCAAATCACGGCATTGTTGAAAGTGGCAGAAACCCTAAAAATAAGGGGCTTGACCGATGTGAGTGGAGAGCACGCCGTGCTGAGACCGGGCGGAGTTGAGGCGCGGGCGCCGAAGCGGCCCGTGAGCCGGGAGGCCGACTCGCCGGCCAAGGCGCGCCGCCGGGCGTCCGCGGAACGCAGCCCGGGCCCGAGCCCGCGGCGGTCGCCCAGCACGCCGGCCGGCGCGGACCCCGCCGCCGCCTCGGCGGAGGCCGCCGCGCACGCCGCCGCCGCCGGCCCGCCGCTGCACGCCGCCGACGACGTCGACATCCGGCCCGGCATCGCCGAGATGATCCGCGAGGAGGAGCGGGTGAGTACCATGCCGCCGCCCGCGCCCCGCGCTTGGCGCCCGGCGCCCCGGCGCTCCGCCGCTCCGGCCGCGTCACGCGGTCGCGAGTAAAACTTTTCCCGCCGTTCGCTCCCCCTCCTCCCTGCGCGTCCTTCCGCCCCGCACCCTTACATCGTAAAACTTTCCATTCCATATCGTATTGCGTAATTAATTTATTTTAGTCTCACTGTATCGTTAACCGTAATGTAAGTTTTTAATAACGACCAATTATTATGGTTCGCGAATTTTGTCCGATTTATTACGTAGGGTACGGTAAGGTTAGGTACCTTGAATTTTATATTTTTCAGCATGGCGACAGGCCTCGTCACGACCAATATGTCTAATAGAGTCTTTTAGAGTTTGATATCAAGTACACTTTTCTACTCGAAAATGTATCGATTGTAATTTCTTATAGGTAGGTATTAATTGGCACACCTATCGCGTTTGTCACCACGGATTGTAACCATTTTTGTTTAGTGAATACACGCGAAAGTCAATGTTTTACATAATAAAAGTTTCTGTTTTACTTTTTAAAAGTGAACTGGAAATCGAGAGAGGTGCCTTACAACTTAGAAATATAATAACTCTCGTAATAGGCTGTTTCTACATTCTTAAGCCTTGCGGATACTTCAAACATATATTTTCTAAATTCAAATAGCTATTAATAGGAATTAATAACTTAGCGATGCTTCAATTCTTATCAAAGCATTCAACTCTAGCACTCCTAAAAATGTCCCATTACTCTGACGTTACCCACGCGGTCTTCTTGGTTGTCAATAAATATGTATATAATTGAATTTTTTAACCATTTACCTATTTTAAGACTTTTATACATAGATATTTGTACATGCCAACCCTATTATAATTACACTAAAATTCCTAACAATGAAACAGCTGATCGCCTGGCTTGTGAGGCGACTATAGATAGTATTCATTCTACGCTGATCACTGCGATGCAAGGTCCAAACAAACAAAATTGGTCCTGGTATTCCTGGTAAATTCAAGCTGAACCTTTTCATGTGACTTTGATCAATTATTACACATTGGCCAGGAGGTTACTCCTTTATCCAACATAATTATGTCAATGATAGGTAAAAATATATTTTAAATCAAGTTAATAAATTTATTTTTCTTAAAGAAAATATCATATTATAGAAAAAAAAACGTTCTAGTATAATACTGAACCTAAAAATATAGTCTACCTTGGTATCTGCTTTACTCAACCAATATTCTCTATTGCGCCTTAGGCTACTAGAAACGCACAAGACTTTTCTTCCTTGTTTCTCTTTATTTAATTTGATATAACACTATTAGAACTAGACATACATGGTGTACTTGAAAGCCATGACGTGCAAGAGTCACGTCAGGTCATTGATCGAACTAATGATTCACTTATCGTATGTTAGTCACTAGTTTTGGGTTTTCTTAAAATATTCTCTCGTTTAGTTTCCTCTAATAACGGTAGAGAAAATATTAGATAGACATTGCCAGCCCTCACGCGCACCACATGTTAAATCTGTCTATTTATCTGAAGAAAGTAATTCCTTTACTTATTGTTTAAAAAGAAAGTGTCAAATTTATTATTTTACCTAAAAATGTATATCCGAACACATCCACAATAATCCGAAATTTTAGTAACACTTGTTAAATCCACGCAGTTTTTGTTAACACTAACACTGTGACAGAGACAAGTTGTTATTAAGTACTTACTTAGGGTATCCTGTTCTAAGAATTCACAAGTACCTAACATTCATATTTATTACAAACATGTATATTTTATTTCATCAATATTAGCTGAATTCGGAACCACATATAAAAAAAAAGTCGCTTCTCGCCGTCTGTACCTATGTACGCTTAGACCTTTTAAACTACGCAATGGATTTTATTACGGTTTTCAACAATAGATAGAGTGATTAAAGAGGAAGGTTTATTTATAAGCAAGAAATAAAGGGTAGGTAGGGGTAAAAGTGAGTGTAAGCGAAATAAGTCGCGCCGAGTCCACTAGTTAATCATAAAATAATGTAATAATTATACCTAATAAGTACCTTTGGTATAAATGTTTGGCAATTTCACATTAATATGGTATTAAAGTTACACACCATAAGATTATTTGAAAATGGAATAAAAATGGTTGCAGCTTGCAACCCATTGTTAACTTCTCTTTGTATATTTTAGCGTTTTGCGGCCAAAAGTAGGTCTTTCTCGTAACAAAAGGATATTGTTTCGCTACAATTAGCAATGCAATCAACATAGATAAGTGAATGTTTGCATTATTTAAGTGTGTTACAAAAATGGAACTGTTATTCGGTAAATTTTGCAATTGGTTAACAGCAATTTAGTTTCAATGCGATGTAGGGGAGTTATTCAAAATACGCACAGGTTGCGCGGAATTACCACATTGTTCCCAAATTGTAGGGCGGTCGAGTGGTTTGGAACGTCCATTCGACATTATTTAACAACGCAATAAAATGAAGCTTACCGTTAAAAGAAAGTTTTTTACTGAATGTAAAGAAAACTGGTGTAGTGATAGTTTAAAAGAAAACAGTTAAATATTGTGGACTTTCCTTCATCGTGTACCTACGTCCGTAATATATTTTACAGGGATGGATTTAGCGGTAGGTATTGATGTGTCGGTCCGCAGTCAATAGGCGCGGGAGGTCGGGCATCACGCTGCAGGTGGGATGCGGCCAGCACATTGTGGTGTTCTGGTGCACCAATAGTTGTCAAACAGATTGCACTAATTAAAACAGCGCGCTCATGTACTTTACACTGGAAGTGATTTGTCTACGTCATCAACTTAATAGGTAAGTGTGGAGAAGAGGTACACGTGCCGTGCATATTTCAATTAACGCACGTAATTAAAAAAGTACCTTTAAAAATATAGTTTTAGCCCCAAGATTAATTTATGCCAAACGATAAGAAGGTACCCATTTATTAATGTCGTTCGTGATTAATTCTAGTAAAGTTAATATAAGCGAAGAAACTAAGATAAGATGTTGTTGTGGTTCTATTTAGTGCGCCATATTGGCTTTCATTCAAGTACCCGGCTCTCATAGCTACTTGAACATCCAATTTACGGAACAAGACTTACGAGCCGTGTTGTGAGTTGTGACAGACTCTTTATATGCGCCTTATTTGCTAGGTTGGCGTTGATTCAACAGGTTGGTTAATTTCGATATTTTGGCTGATACAACCTATAGCTGTAGTTTTTCTGGCGTGCCAGAGCCGCCCCTGCGTCGGCGGGTGCAATTCCATTGTTAGTGACGTCTGGAATGTATTCCCGCGCTCTACTTAGACATGAGACCAAGATTTTTAACAACTAGACTAGCTGTTGCCAGCGGCTTCGTCCGCTGTCACTTTTTACGTTTTCCCATTCATTTGAAATGCAATATATATTCAATCCGTTCCCATTCTAAGCGGGACGCCTTTAAAAATATCAATACGCAACAAAAATAGGGGGTGGATGTTTGTGTGAACCTTTTCTTGTATACGAACCCTTTATTCCGCCCACAACGGGGCTTAAGTTCCAGAAATCCCTTGTTAATGCTCATTTACATGACATTAGAACATCCATACAAAATTTCAAGCTCCTATATCGTATATCTAGCTAGCAGTTTCGCTTGTACGTAAACTGCAGTTAGTCAATATACAAAATTCCATCCACTGCTTCACCTCTCTAAGCAAATTTATAAAAATCTTGATTACTATCTATTATTAATATTATTATATTATTAAAATATTTGTACTCAGGTTCAAGTAAATCGACTGAAGCTCCTATAAAGTTTCAAAAGGTTAACAAATAACCCCAGGGAATATATTTCCGAAAAATTCGCATTTAATGCTCACTTACGTCATATAAAAAGCTTCGATGCAAAAAATTTCCTCTGTATTGTGTTAGCAGTAGTCAATATTAAAAAGTTCCACTAAGGGACGAATTGAAAAACGTTGAAAAACATTATTAATTTTTTTTGTAAAGAATTTCAGTTTAATCCACAGCAAGATTAAAAAGTTGTACACAAACTTCCACCCTCTATTTTACCCCCTTAAGGGGAGAATTTCTAAAATATCTTCTTACGACATATACCTAATAAACCTAGGTGCAAAGTTGGAAGCTTCTGGACCCAGCGGTTTCGTCTCTGCGTTGATTACAGTCAGATGTCTACAGTTTTATATATTTATATAGATTATGGATAATTAATATGTTCATTCTGGTATATTACCAAATTACAACTGACTTAAACATGTTGTTATTCAGATACTTATGGCATTTATACCGTGACATGAAAGGGTGAATTTTTTGCGTGTGTTCTAGAAAGGTGTTTAGACAAAAGTCAAGCTACTTAGGTATATCTAAATAAATATTAAAAGAAATTTAGGCACCCGTCTAATTAAATTTTTATTATTTATTTTACTATTTAAACGACATTTATTATTAATAACTATTCTGCAGTCATAAATTTTTCGGTTGGTCGTCATTGTTATAATAACTAAAGAAAATTTTATTTTACTACAAGTTAAAATCTAATATTTAAATTAATTTGTTATACTGTTTACAATATACCTACATAAGAGCGTAATTAACAGGTTTCTAAAAAACAATTCATATCTTTAAACCTTTCCAACGCATTTCGTATTTCTGATACGTAACTTTTATAAAATTTCCTGCTTTGCCAGCTCAAGACAAAATCATTTTTTTATTTCGCAAAAATTTTACTTTGGCGTTTGTTACAAATTATATTTGTTTGACCTAGATCTAAAAGCAAACAGCGGGGACTTGGCCCCTTGAGGGAGTTGGGAGTGAAACCCCGCAATACCAAAATGGTCACTATAAATGTAGTCATTTCATGTGAGAGTTCAGGAGGGTTATCGTCTAGGTATAAATATCGGAATATGGGTATATAGGAACCCGGCACCTCGTATTTTAGTACAAGGCTATTTAAAATCTGTATAACGAATAGGCGTGCCTAATTATAAGAATATGCCTGTCGATAGTTCTGCCATCTGAGACTCTACAAAATATAAATTTTACTAGCATTTTAACCTGTTCTAACCACTGGCATTACACTCGAAAAGCGGGCGCCTTAGATGTTTGGTAGTCATAGACTACCAAACAGATTCACTTATCGGAAAAAGTAAGTGTCGGCTGTCGCCAGCAGCCAGCAGCATACACGTCTAAGGTGTAGCAAGTGTATAATAGTTATTCAAGCTAAAAATCGTTAATTTAATTTGGATTTATTTTTTTCTCATCAAACTTGTAAAACCTTAAAAATCCTAAGTTACGAGCTCAAGCTTTGTTTGATCCTGTTGTCTGCTTTTTAAATCCTAGCGAATGATTTGACAAATCAACGTTAAGATTTTACTTTTTCAACTTTACTGAACAATGAACCTTATAAAAGGTGAACAAAATGGCTTAGGTACAGGTGAATTACATTAAACGATATTCAAGATATATTGTTAGGTACATAATATACCTTATCTACACTCATAGCTTAATGTTCGTTTAAACTTTTTTCACGCCAATCTATAAAATATGAAGAAGCATTTTATGATACAGCATTTTCTATACTATTTTCATTATAGCTGTATCATAAAGTTACTTTATAATCATTACGCAATACTTTTATTTTTTAATTTCTGGAAGGTCGCGGTTAATCTGTGGAGTGAACTGCGCTGTAAGGCATTATTTTCCCGCTAAACAATACTTTTTGCAATTGTTGCTATTTGTGTTTGTGAATGTTTTATCTTGTTTGATGCGAATAAATAGATAAATGTGAAAGTAGTGAAGTTAATTTGACGCCGCTTGAAATGCTCGACGCGGCAACAGAAATGATTCGCAGCTTACTTCCAGCAAAGTTGAGAAAATTATAGATACCCAATTTTAAAATGAAAATGTGATAAACGCATACTCATGTTTTAATACCCCTTTTACATGCGAGTTGCATAAACTACAAATGATTTACCACATAAAAAAAAATATTGCTCCGAATGTTTTCGTGATGATATTCAAGAAGTTTTCAACTTAAAACGTACAACCAGACAACTTCAATGAAACTTATTACTGTGGCCAAAACTTTTGACCGTGTACCTATGAGGCGCGGCTTGAATCCCATGATTTACTCATGACTCAACTTAATTCCCTCGCTTGGCTCAGGAGTCATGTTTTAACTCCCGAGCGTAGCGACCGGTACTTTCGCTACGCTCAGTAGACATTACTTTAATCACTTGCAGTATAATCGTCAAAACTCTAATAACCATCGCTCCGAAGACTAAGACATAAATATTCTACTTTTCACATTCACTGGGAGAATAAAAAGCCAGTACCTAATTTGTAAACGAAATATTAATACTTAAATTCCAGACATTAGTTCATCATGTATTTGAATTAGATCATTTGAGTTTCTGTTGAATAAACACATCTCACATACTACTTGTAATCGCGCTTATTTTTTTTATGTTCTGCTTATAAGTGCCAGTTTGAATTTCGAATTAACTCTCTTTAGAATGCTGAGTGTTCATACGAATTTTAACATTTACTTTGTGAATTAAGTATTGTCTACTATTGTCTAAGTATTGTGTACTACATTTTGTGGCTTTATGTTACCTTTTTATAAAACTAGAGTATTCACCTCTGGGATAAAGCCTGTATTAGTCTTGGGCGGCTTGAACCCCTCGCTTCATTCAGGACTCTATATGACTCCCCCGCTTCGCTCAAGAGTAAATTTTAGCTCCCTCGCTACGCTGTAGAGACCTTCGCTGTGCGCAGGGTCCAATATTTCCAATACATCCATAATTAATTACGCACAAGCCACGGTAGACAAGCGCGTAATGCTGCGGGAAGACAGAGGTAAACATGAAGGTACCTACTTTTTATAATTGACAGAATTATTCCATAAAATATTTTTTTTCAATTTATAATATACCTCTAGAGGAACCTGTTGAGCCTTGTAAACCTTTGTGCCTAGCTCAACTTGATTATTTATATTCACGCCCTATTAAGGACTGTTTATGTAAATTTTAATGAAGACAAATTTACATAAAGTTCGTTGCAAGTGGCTGTTCCAATGCGATCCCGTGGTAAACGACCTATAAAAATTTGCTACAGAAAAGTAAAAACAATATTTTTAAATGAAAAAATTACAAAATTATTTGAAATCGAAAGCTTAAAAGGTTAAACATTAAAGGTGGGGGCGCTGTGTCCTACTCATAGTATGGTTAAGATATATCAAATACTTTCCTTGTATTTTTATTTTATTTACATCAATAAATCATCATAAAACTGGAAATGACCGGACCCATTAGACATTAAGAACAAAAATTATCTATTGATTTTATATACGCTTACTAATACAAATATTACGCCCGTCGTCTAAATCCCGCTTGCTCATTCCACATTTTTCCTTTAAGTGTCACTCTTATTATCAAAATCTTTGCACACAATTTGCTGAGCCCCCATAATTCTTGCATTGCTGCTGTGACCCCTTGCCCTTGTATAGGTAGTGGGACAATTACAGCTTTGCACCAGTCCTCTTGCGCTCGGTCCTCCCTCCAGCATATATTAAGAAGAAGTCACATAAATCTGGCCACTACACCTTTCGTTCGTTCGTTCATCTGCCGTAATTTGACTATCTGCATTGTTTTAGTAAGTATGCCTTGTCTTCACGTGTGACCAAATAACTTTAAGGACTCCAATAGAAATGCTCTTTGTCGGAATTAATCGAAATCTACGTCTTTAAGTCAGGCTGCATCACCATGTACTGGATATTGCCCTGAGAATTCTTTGGAGGCCCACTGCTGTAGAAATCAACCTCTGCATTTTGCATTTCTCGATCTGCAAAAGGCTTATGGCAGTGTTTCTCGAAAGGTAATCTGGTCGGCGCTAATCTGTGCCGCAGAATGAAATGAATTATCTAGGACATGTACGCCAACACCACCATCTGTCATACTAATTCCTTCCTAATTACCGTAGGTGTTGACCAGGGTTTTGTCCTTAGTCTTTTCCTGTTCACCATTGTTCTGGATTCTCTACTAGCCGAAATTCCGGACATGGCCCCTTAGCTCATGAAATACGCTGTTGACATCGCACTTGTGAGCAACCGCAACCAGGATCTTGAGACCAGGGTAAGCACGTGGAAAGAAGTACTAGAAAATGGGGGTTTGAAGCTGAAAGTCGGCGAACATAGTACAGCATACAAAACACTGTACATGGCTGGCTACAGCATGGATCTTGAAACCATCTAAAAGACGAAGTAGTCTACAGATAAATTCATGTACCGTGGATCTGTACAATACGAGTCCATACATATCCGTTTTGATGTCAAGTCCAGTATCTCTACACCTTGGGCTAAATGGTGGGATTGGCGGAAATTCACAGCTGTCACCTGTAACCCTAAAATCCCTAACAAGCCCATTGGCTTGTATACAGGAGTATCATTATCATCATTGAGATGCAGTAAATACGTAAATATGCTGTGGCGGATGTGCGGCGTTGCGCGACTTGACCGTCTGCGTAACGAGTACGTCCGTGGCTGTCTTGGCGTGAGATACATCGCGAATAGGCTACCTACGCTGGTTTGGGCACATGCTGCGTAAGCCCCGGATATATGTGAGAAATTGGTGCCTACTGGTATCAGGAAGTGGATTGACATCGCCAACGCGGATGCGAGAGCTAAAGGCTTACAACCGTGAGGATGCCGAAATCCGGGCGAAATCGGACCCTGCCAGGAGCCGGGATTGACCGCTCGAATGATAATAATGATTTCTCTGCACCTTCAAAGGGGTTTATTGTTGTTAAAAATATAAATTCCCTGTCTCGCCTTCACCTTTCCTAATGATCTTTATATATAGTTTGGATGTGACATAAAGCTAACACCAGTTGGTTGAGATTCGCGTAGACAATTGTTCTGTTAAAGTACTGTTAAATAAGGTGTACTTAGCCAGTTATTGTTTATAGTGACAATATATTTTATAAATACTTTGTAGGCGAATTTCAAAAGGTAAACACGACGCACGTCGCGCGCGGCTTGCGCTAGGTTTTGCCGTCTCCAGATTTAGAATAATATTCGTATAGCTTTAAACAATCGCAATTGTTGTTCATTGGTCGTAAAGATTACGATAATTATGTTTGCAATGGTGTGATTCACCATTGCCCCATTTTGCCTTCATTTTCGAAGTCCGTGAATAAGCCCCTATGACCTAACTATTTTACGAGCATGAAGCCGTTAAATTAAACATTATTTTAGAAGGCTACAAA
This sequence comes from Blastobasis adustella, assembly GCA_907269095.1. Lineage (NCBI taxonomy): Eukaryota > Metazoa > Arthropoda > Insecta > Lepidoptera > Blastobasidae > Blastobasis > Blastobasis adustella. Next base: position 13,171,890 of record OU026114.1, read on the forward strand.
TCGTAAGCTCTATTTAGGACAAAAATCATCGTTATTGTATAATAGTACCAAACCAACTATTCGTGAGGTAATGCTTTGCAGCTATTCCAGTTCAATACTCGAGCAGATACAATTGTTTTTCTTTTTTGAATGAAAAATTTAAAATAATGTAATATTTATTTAGAATAAAGATGCTGCTTATATCTAACATGCCTATTAAATAACCATTACCATCTTACTTCCTACTAGGTACAAATTATTGTTAGGCTCCTATACAGTATATTATCTGATCCAGTAAATACAACGTGTTTCATTTAATTAATATTTTCTGAATGCAAAATCTTATAAACGTTCAATGTGCTGTACAAACATCTACCATGTTGTGTATTACTTTAAACAAAGCAATTTCATTAATTTAATCAGAAATGTTTAATATCGCATCGATGAATTGTTATAATTTTCAATTAATATTTATTTACGCGTGAAATTAAAAATATATCGCAGTAATAAAATTTACGGCCTCTGAAAAACTTAATTTATTATGAAGATTAATATTTACAGGAACAACGTAACAATGATTTATATTTAAGGTTTGTACTTTTAGTGGAATTCAGTATTCTTTGAAACCGAAAAGATATGGGTGTTCCTTAAATCACATATTGCATAATATTGCGCCTGCAAGGAAGATGCTCCGTCCGACCTACTAGTTCGCTGGGATCTATTGCTGTGTGAGTGTCAGATTAACGTGTTCCGGCCTGGATAGATATCTTGGACAGTACGTCAGTGAATGATGCAACATAAATAAAATACTTGCTTTATAATGGGTGCTCATGTTGTATGTTTTTTGGGCGAATTTCCGAAACACAAATATTGCCTAACAATAAACTGTAGTGCGTAATATTGCCTATCTATGCTATTGTGGTGTTTTGATTTTTTAGTAACTTGAGCTAGTTCGAGCAATAATTACATAATTACTTATTGCCCGAAGTAGCTGAATGCACAAATTATTTAGCTCGAATCTAATTTAACTAATTAGAAAAAAAGCTGATGTCGGATGCATGAGTCGCTCGCACCTCGCTTTAGCTTTATGCCAGTAACGTAAGCACTTCATTTCGGTGGTGTGAAGACAACAATATTGACAATCTTATCATTACGTTAGGTACTTCATCAAGTCACATCAAGTACCTTGTAGTTGTTATATTGGACTGGAAAGGACACGGCAATTCCTGAGGTTTTTGACGAACGTGTGTCCTACGATAAACTGACCACTTATTTAGTACCAACTTTGAGAAAAACCCCAGAGACTCAAGATGAAAGTATTTAACCAGTATCTATGTGTTACCACTTACCACATAATGGAACAGAAACATATTTAGTGCCTTCCTAGACTTATCCGAAAGCCCACTGTTAATCAGATGGTGATGCAAATAACTATGCTAGAATTTCTCTATAAAGTAAAACTGAAGTGGCAGTGAGCAGACCATATAGCTCGCAAAAACGCAATGGGCGGTGGGACGGCATATAGTCAAGTGACGACTGAAGGCTGACCTTGTGTGTTGGGGTCGTACGGCACGATGAATGGCAAAGGCCGATTATTGTGGAAGGGCCTTTAGGGGTTTATATGTCCAGCATTGGACGTCCTGTAGAATATATTGATTGTTTTAGTTTGTCGCACACAGTATGTCGACTAAAGAAAAGGCAATTGCCGTGTAAAGGCAAGTTTAGTCTATCTAGTACCTATATCTAAACAAAATTTTCTAAACGTTAGTCTGCCAGTCTCCTCTATTTTGAAAAAAATGTTTGCGTATTTTCATTCCTTCAGTTATCTTTAATTTTGAACAGAACAAGTACTCGTACCTTGATCACGTTGCTTAACCTATACTATATGAAATAGATAAATTATTTTTAAACAGAATTTTTAATTCCATTATAATTGTGCTATCGTGCGCTTAAAAAGCTAAAAGACAAAAATATGGAAAGACGCAAACTTAATTTTGTAACTATGTAATTAAATAATTACTGTAGGTTACTAATTAAATAATTATTTTAGTACAAAGTCAGCATTATAGTGACAACCGCTTAGACAGACAATCGCCAAGCAGAACTATGTTAACGTGTACCTGTGTGGAGAGTGATTATCATTATATATGTATAATTCGTAACTTTATGACCGGTAAAATTATGCGTATCGTCATGTATCTACGTGTAGTTGGATAAGTGAAATTCCTAATGATGACTGATGAAGTTATTGTAAGGAACATTTTGTCATTTAAATGATAACTTACTGGTTTTGTACCACGTTCTTTTAGATTGTCTGCTTTTGGCAAATGACGAATACGTCCTCCAAGACAGTCAAAAGCAGTATACGGGGCATGTATGCAATTTAGTAGGTAACATGTCACAATTAAAAGGAACAACAAGACATATCAAACAAAATAATAATTTAAGTTGAACTTAGTTGATGCATACTGCGGAACTCGATAAACTTAATGATTCCAGCAGGTATGGCCGAATTACACTTTCTCCGTATTTCTTCGTTAACCTTGTGCAAGATCGAGGACTTCAGGCGACTGAATGTGAACCATGATCCAATCTGGTCAGGTTCCCCTGTTAATAGGGTCGCGGAGGTCAGATTACCTGATCTGTCAAATCCTGGATCATGGTCAAGGCGGACTGCGGAACCTCGGCGCTAGATGACAACCAGGACATTAACAACAAGACGGGATTCTCTATAGGCTGTAGTGAATGCTTACATCAGACTGGTGGAAAGCTTGTTTGCTACCTTATTGATATAAAAAACACTGGCCACATGCGAGCCGAACTCGCATACAAAGGGTTCTATATCATTATTATGTAACACAAATAATTCTTAGGTTAGCAACTAGATTTTGATGCTAGAGAAACTTGTAATTCGTCAAATTCTATTAAATTCGAAACGCTCACCCTGGACCCGATTTTAGCATTAGCACTAAACTCATACAAAGTTTCATACAAATTTCCTGGCTCCAAAGTAGTCCGAACATCCTCGTACAGGCCTGCGACAGACAGGCAGCGGAAGCTTAGAAATAGGGATCTTTTTTTACCTTTCGCGTCCGGAACCCTAAAAGAGAACAAGAAAACTTCGATATATTCAGATTTTCACATACCTTCTTTGTTAAAAAATTGCGCCCACCGCGGTTTTCCATTCCCGCGGGATTCAATTTTGGTAAAATTCAGACATAAAATTTTGGTAAAAGGTATATTTTACGTGGTATCAATTTTTATTTTAAGCCTACGGATTTACAATAAAAAAAAACACGGACGGGATTAGAGTCGTCGTGTTAATTATTTTATTTATAGCTATCTTATTTGTTGGTTAACGTTGCGTCGTCAGTTATTCAATTAACGTGTCAAATAGCTGTAATAACTGTAACTACGTTGTTTATTAGTAAATATGGAAGTATAGATAGATCAATTGTCCTAAAACTATTTGTCGGCGAAACACAAACGCCTAATATTGCACAATATAAAAGATACCCATCCTTACATTCTCATTACATTATACTTATCTAATTTGTCTAGGGCAAACATCGGCTATTCTCTTTTTATGCTTTTAATTAAGACTTAGCAAACACAGGATATCTTTATGGTTTTAATTTAAAACAACATACACAGATAACGCATGAAAGTGCTAGTTCTAATGAATTAAGGCGAAGTTTATAGACGCGTCATTTCCTGGTACGCCTTAAACGTTAGCATTTCAACACTGGGTAGTAGGTATGCGTAGAACAATGCCTACACACGTCGAGGCTATAACAGCCCACAGTTGGACTTGATCCTCCTCGACATTAGTGGAGGGTACCCATGCTGTGCGGGCGCGTTGGACATCTAAGTGTCAAAAATACTCCGCAGAAAACACTGCAGCCCATTTCTAGGTTACGGAGATAATAAGCTGGTCAGCACCTCTGTATAAAATTAACCACATCTATTACATTCGACAATGGAAGAGGTTGGCGCTCAATTCTACTTTGCTGGAGACACCACAGGGTCACAACCAGAAAATGCCTACTTATTATTTATTCTAAACTTATTGAAAAGCTTGATATGGCACATTTATAGCCCTGCAGCAGCCACAATGAACATAAGACAGAATTATTTCAATTTTTAATGAAAATTAAATAAAAAATATGACAATTTTTTTATTGTTTTGTTATAACAACCCTAGACAACTAGGCGTCCCTGCACCTATATTTTTGATTTGTGAACAAGTGTAGGTATCTACCCCACCAACGCAACTGCAAACGGTTATAGGTACTGCTATAAAAGCTATAACAATTTAAATATGGACTGACTTGTATGTAATAATGTGTAATGTAGGTATTTACATTTGCTAAACAATGACCACACCGCGTCATAATATTAATCTCCATATTGCGGCTGTATTACGTTAAATAGAGATTATACTAAACAAATACAAGACCAGTTCTGTCCTCATTTCACTGTTATCCGAGCTTATCTGAATTTTTATGTTTTTAAAGTTACTCTGAGCAGAATGTAAGTAGGCAAGGTGAACATTTTTGAGAATGAATTATTTCCACATAATTTCCTTTGTCCTCGCTATGAAATATTTGTTAAGTGTAGGTACTAGTACTTGTACCGCTTGTAATTATCGGCTCCTCACGACAGACAAAGAAAAGGACGATGGCGACGACGGCGCCATAGAATCATCACAGAAAACCTTTCCATCACACCGGCCACCGGCACTCATAATTAATACAATCGACTTCATTTTTTTTATTTATCTAATTACATTCGTTATTGAAATAATTACTCTTACCTTATTTATCATCATTACCACCATGATTTGAGTAATCGTGTCCCTTGAACTTCGTTAATGTTCATCAACAATAAAGGAATAATTTTACACCATTTTGTGATGCCTAGTACTGGCATTGTTGCAATTTAGCTCATTCCACGGGCGATGTAATTATCCATTCAGTCCCTTTGTACGATGCGACCATGCTAGCCTTCTGTCTGTGACAGTCTATCGAGTTAGGTTTCATTGTAATCTGAGTTAATGTATAGGTAGGGACAGGTCATGCATTTGATCTCTGGCGGAATTCAAAACCTTTGGGCCCCCGACTATGGTATTGAGTGTGCATTTTTTATAAACACCTACTGATTTAGGTATACGTACTGACTCACCTATCCTGTTTTATATGGTACTGGCATAAAGAGGTAAAATAGTTCAGAAACTTCCCTAGGAATTTCATTTTTTACCTCAAACCTTCTACACTGATTGACATTGTTTCCATGGGCTCCTTCAAAGTCACTTCACTAATATGAAACCCCATTATTCCCGAGTGACAAAGCTTTCGTATGGGTGAGGGTTTCGTGAGGGTGTCGCAGGGAAACTTGTGTAATAGAATGTAGTGTCGACATCTCTACTAATGAACTGGTTGCACAGTCTGGCCGATTGGTAACCTGATTAGATACGAGTGAGCATAATTATTTGCCAACTTAGTGATCTAAAAATTTAGACAACTACATTGAGGACATCAGGTTATGGATATCCGAAATAAACAAAGGTGACGCTCAAACATCTTAAACTACATATTCTATCACTCATAAGGGTGTCATAGGTCTATTACCCGTAGGTATGACATAGGTACCTATTTCTAAGCAATTGTGCTATTTTATGTAGGTTTCTGTAAATCGGTCGTGTTTCTTATCAAAGTATGATATCTCTCCTCAGTACCTTTCTAATCCCGTAATGTGCCTCGTCTTATTTCATTACTTACCCTTAGGACTAGCTTCGCTTGTGTTCCATACGCGTACGTACAAGCAGCAAAGCGTTGCTTCATTGAATACTGATCGCCCACAAATTATCACTGGAAATGGCGAGTGAAGTGAAGGGAAAGTATTTTCCTATTAGCTTCTTTGTTATTATTGGATGCTAATTGTACCGGTGCAGCGGTCGGCGCTCGGGAAATGAAATTACATGCTTTCTAACGCACTTTTACAATGGATTTCATCGAAGGACCAGTATTACTGATTTCATAAACTTAATCGCTTTATTTATTTACAATAAAGCCAACTGAGACCATTAGCTGGCCCGGCGCGACTTCGTTCGCTTGGTGTCCTACGCGTACCCTACCCTACCCTACACCTACCCAACAACTACCCTACCCCTACCCTTTTTTCTTACATACAAAACTTGACAATTACGTTAGTTAAGTTAAATAGGTGTAGCTGTTCTAATGTGTGTCATACGCCTAAGGAAATAAGACGAGGCACATTACGGGATTAGGAAGGTACTGTGGAGCGATACCTTACTATGATAAGAAGTGTGACCGATTTATACAAACCTACAAAAAGTAGAACCATTGCTTTGAAATAGGTACGTATGACACCCCTATGGGATATAGGCCACCCCATGTTTGATATATAGGTTGCCAACGTTTTTAAGACGTAATACATTTTTACAAATAAGTACAACATCCAAAATAATAAAACAGTTGTCTTTTAAAATTTTATCCTCAGTTTTAAAACAAAAAAGTCTCTAGTCTTTAGAGAAGAAATATTATAGAAATATAAAAAATATACATTTATACCAACTCATATCCATTTACAACATGATATCGAATAGAAATCAGGTATTGTTATAATTATTGCTTACTGGATTGTATTGTACTTCAAATAATTATTTATTATAAAATAAAATGATTTGAACCTAATAGGTATATTTGCAATGCTTTGATTGCAAACGTGGTTTGGATTTAGTTTAGGAAAAATAAAAAAGTTTTTATTTAACTAGTTCTAATGAAAAATATTATTTTTAAACCAAGCTTTTATCGTGCGTCCTCTATGATCAGTCAGAGTATTAGTCAAGACTAATCAAATGAGCCCAGACTCTCAAAGGGTCTACCATGCGTAGCTTAGGACTTTCTATGGCCACCTTCCGTCTCCATCATCAGATCAGCTCGATGGAATCATAACATTGCATTTTCACCGAACTTATATGAGTATCTAAAAAGTATGTAAAGCTTATAAGATGGATGTAGGATAGGGCAAGCACCCACGTCCGGTCCAAAGATGGAGTAGCACAAGTACAATGTGGCGATAGGTCTGCACCAGGGATCGATTTTAATGCTGTATTTGTTCTCCCTGATTATGGATGCACTAACATCGGACATACAGGAGGTGCATGCTATTCGCTACGCTCGTGAGTTAACTCTAGAGTCCTTCGCTACGCTCAGGATCCATGACGGAAGACACTGCTTTATCCCCTTGGTGTATAATCTACAATTATATTTTTGTTAGTGGATCTTTCAAAAAAGCATTGTTCCTAAACACAGAAACGTCTATTAATCAATTTGAAACGCGCCAACGCGCCATTTCAATCAACCAATCTTTAAAAGGGTGATTTTTGTATATCGTCTCGGTTTAATATACTCCTACTGTGACGATGTAATAAATACAGTATTATAGCTGTGGCGCGTCATGCAGAACTGCTAGTATTTTGCCTCGCGTATCTCATCAGATCAGTCGTATTAAATTTCGCATTATAGGTATATATTTTGAACCTTCATATTGGTTCGGGTCGATTGATCCCATTGCAAGGGATTAAACAACTTAAATATAAATGGAATTATAATTAACATACTCCTTATGAATATTTTTTGCATCATCAGTGTCGCGCGTCGCTAACATTTTAAGCTTTTTAAGTTTTAAATTTACATTTAAAATGTTGTCTGGATAAAAAATGGAATGGAGATTGTGTAGTAGTTATCATATAATATTGTTTTAAGTTGGACGTGACGCAGCCAGGTTCAAATACCCAACAAATAACAGATTAGTTCTTATTTTATACGAAACTAGGCATTACTTAAAAAAATCCTTATTCAACAAGGCTTTACTCAGAAAATATGGAATATCGACATTGTGTTTCGACAATAAATTAGATCAACTGCTGGGTACTCAACCTTGGCACATTTTATCAAAGTGGGGCTGAGCATAATTTAAAAGAACAAGCAAGTTATTTTTCTACCCAAGTACCCAACAATTTCATTTTGTTATAATGATATAAAACTAACATAGGCTTGACATGATCATTCGCATGTAATCGTAGTTAATAGTCACAAATTTGATGCTAATTGTCTTTGAAGCCCCCATTACGTTGTCACAATAGAAAAAAAATCATATACGCGTCAACAAGCCGCACAATGCAATTTTCAAACGACGTAAAATTAAAATAATTAAATGTAACGACAGTTGTAGCTCATAATGCATGATCAGCCTCTTGTTAGGAGAATGGTATGTCAATGATAGAATGCATGTTTAATAGTGGTGTGCGAGTCGGATGGGCACGGCCAGTGACATAATTAACGGGTTGTAATTGCGCCGGCGGCGGCCGATCATGAGGGGCAGCGATGCGCGACGCGCAGCGCCCGCGCAGCCGCCGCGCACCGCACCGCACCGCCCCGCCCGCGCGCCGCTGCCGCCCCGCCACCTCCACCGCCTACTACCCGCCATTCGTACCTTGACAAACCTCTCAATCACTATGTAGGTACTAATTGCCATTTCGTTATTAGTCCCTCCTAGCCATTGATTTTAAGTTCATAGCATTTATTTTTCATTAATAAACCTTAAGTCTCTAGGTAGCCATAGTTGAATGGCTTGAACGGAACGTCTGACTGCGGCTAATTTAGGACGCGCCGATTTAGACCTATTAAGTAATGTAGAGAATTAGTGGTCAAAACCGTGGCAATAAAGAGAATTGATGGTACTTTAACACGATATTCTAAAAAAACTTGCAACCGATGCAATAAGAAAGGTAGTTACCGTCTGAATAAATAACGTCTTCAATAATATATTTATCGTGCCTATAGCCATTTTGCAAATATAATCGTAGCTGTTGTCCCATGTCAACTTGACAGAAAAGTCAACAGTTGGCAATCATAGAAATCTCCGTATCGACCTCAGTCGTGGTAATGTGTTTTTCGTCCAATTAAACTCAGTTTATTTATCGTTAAGTCCATTCAGCTCAGACATGTATCATGCAGTACTTGATTATTTATAATATTGTTACATTTATTTCTTGTGTAATTATACAAAATGTATTCACGCAAGTTGGAATGCATTTAAATTACATGCTGTTTTACATATCTAGCGATCTGGAGGCTCACTGGCGCGAGGTGGAGCGGGCTGCGGAGGCCTCCACCTCGCCTATAATAAGTTATATTAAAACATTGGCCACTTGACGTGAAAAAGCTTTATTTGTCTAAAGATTTTGCGAACAGTGGAAACAGCTGTTTAATTGAATCCTTAATCCGGACCTAGATACACTGATAGACGATGACGCTGAGTGCTAATTCATGTACAGTATTCATACTATAATGTATTTTTAAATAATTAGCAATAATTAGGTATGTGAGTATGTACCTATGTGGTTAGTATCATTTAAATTACTCCTTCATCAGAAAAACCGGGTCAACGTAGGGGTTACGTTAGATACCACTAATTTTCAGGGCCTAGAGTTTGAGGCTTTGGTTCTACGATGACCTTACCAATATCTACGTGGTCTCCAAAACAAAATATTCACTATTTTGTTATCAAAACATAATAAAAAAAAACATACCTATAAGTGTTCCAATATTTTTAGTAGGGCTATTATTAAACAACCCAACCGATGTTTTAAATGAGAAAGACTAGGTAAATTATTTCTGAATAATATTAGTCGATATTTATCTCTCTTCATCGGAAATCTTGACATTATTAAATTATTAGGTCTTCGTACACATCTTCGCAATCTCTAGAATCGAAAGTCAACTGCGTAATTAAGTACCTATTTCTGGAATAAATTTCGCTCGCTGATGGGGATTTGTCAGAGGGACTTCTGGAATCATTCGATTTGGGATAAGTATGGGATTTCGTTCTTTCTAAGCAATTTTAAGTGCCATACATTTTTGTGTTCGTATATATCGATTACTGGTCTTTTGGTCTGGGACTCTGGCTATCTTTTCATGAAAAATTTCATACAAACAAATTTCAAACTGGCATAGGTAACAGTTTTTACAAAAAACAGACAAAAACCCAGGCAGTCTTGATAATGCTTCGGCTAGTAAATATAACCTACAAAATAACGGAAACCAATAATAGATTCTCAATCGGTCTACGGTACTAGCTTTTAGCAAGTTTTTATATTCTTCTGGCCAGTCATTGTTATCTGAAGGTATACTACATCAGTACCTCAAACATTACAGAGCTGAATTACAATGTTTCGCGAAGTAGGTTAAAAAGAAACTAGTTTTAATAAGAAAAGCTAACAATATACAATAGGAAAATATTTCGATGACGTGACTCAAAGGGTGTGGTCGCACATCTAGCGGGCGTTACAAAACAAAGAAAATTTTATCTGATGAAAAAAACTTTAGTTACGAGCGGAAATCATATTTTGATAAGCATTATCTTTAATATTATTTGTAGGTATAACATTAAGAGAATCCTGTGGATCTGACTTCTAAAATTAAGATACCGATACACAAGGCTGCATTTAAGGCCGTTAAGTCTGTTTTTGTATAATGAAAAGCTAGTGTCAAAGATATGTAACATTGTGATATACTGGGATGCGATTTTCTAAGGAACATCCTTGATCGCAACAATGAAATTTAGGATGTTCTATAGGATGACTTTTATGACAATAGATTCAATAAAAATTCTCGCGTTGCTTGGCAGCCTGGCCACGGTCTGTCACGTTTCATCGTTGTGCTCAAGGATGTTGCCTTAGAGAATAACATAGCTGTATGTGAAGATTGGATAGCCGCTGACCGCTCCGCTGCCCGCTCCGATACGCGCGCGCACCGGCGCCCCGCCCGGGAGTGATTCACGATTGGAAGCGGCGCGTACGCTCGTAATGTGCGTTAATTTCATCTAAAAATAACACCCATTCTTTGTTTGTTAGACTTTTACGAAATCTGCTTGTGTTTATTAAATGTGTAATTCTGAGCTGGAAGCTTTTCTATTTCTTTTTGTATGTCACTCGCTATTTTTAATCATAAATCAACTCTTTATATTGTTGCACGGTCATCGTGATTTATCTACTTTGTGATATTTGTGACTTGGCTTAAATTAATTGTAGTCGGCTGGTGCCAGTGTTTCGTCTGTATTTCATGACAATGAACAGATATAGTAGACTAGGCTTTTAAAGAAATATCTTCCAAGTACTTTTATTGACATAGAGTATGTATTACGTAGTTACCTATAATAAATATCTAGAAATATCCTGCCTATTTACCTAGGTGTCTGAAAATTAACGTAAAACCGCAAAACTAATTTTGATACCCTTTAATCAGTGTGAATTTGTAAGTTTTGGGCTCAATGCAAAGTTTTATATCATTTTTGCCTCTCACAGCATAGATATTTTTATTGATAATAGGCATGTAAGTAGTAAACTAAACTACTAAATTATATTCTCTACAAACCCTCATAATGACTTCTCACTTTAAAACAAAAAATACGTTACGAAACAAATTCTAGACTAGGTTATGGACGCTACCTACGATTACGTACCTACATTATGGATGCGAGGCACCATGTCCGAACGAAGGTAACAATCGTCTGAAATATGTAGTAGCACCTGTGGCCGTGACTGAAGGGGCTGACTGGCCCTTACAGTCACGGTCACGGGTGACGCGCGGCCAATGGCTTAGGCCTTAGAGGCTGATTTTATTACTATTTATACACAAAATTAAAGAGTAACTAGGTATCTAATCATATCCACGTGGTTTCTATTGCCTCTCTCGTTCTTTTTCTAACAAAACCAACCATCTCACCAACAACCTCCAACAAGTAGTGTCTAATTTATACAGTAGGTAGCACAAATATGCATTTGTCATACTGATTTGGCTTCTTGTCTAAATTCGACGTTGAGCACTTCTTTGTATGCGCTTTATGTCTTTAGATTTTAATAATAAGTTACAGAATGAAAGAGTATGAATAATAAAACTAAAAATAATACTATTTAGCTACTTCCCTTTAATTTTTTACATATAATAATAACGCGGCATGCCAATCGGCTCTCCACACTGTTTTTTCATTAATTTACGTAGTTTAACATTTCCTTACAATTATAACAACAGTAAAGTGATTATGAGGAAAAATATTACGTAGCTACTATACTACACCTTATACCTATTGGTCTTCGAACAACCTGTTGTCTTCAATTATTGACACAAGTCACTGAGACACAAGAGACTGGAAAATTGACATTACTTTGTTGTTTACTTGTACCTACAAGCATCTGTTTTGAGGCACTGTAATTTTTATTTGTCTAGCAAATATTTTTTTATTGATATTTAGGCATTGTGTTCGGCCAAAAATATTTCTATTCATGTTTCTTTAACATCAATCGTATTACATGACATTCTTTTGGCACGGAATTGTGGCTGTGGCCTTGATACTTCATTGAATGTACCGAATTAAATAGTATTTTAAATATACAACATTAATAAATGATGACAACTGGCTCGGCACGCCATTTATTAATTTTTTTATTAATGGTTTTATTAAACTAAAGTGTTATGTGTTACAACAATACATGCGTCCGTAGCTTAGGATTAGTTTACATGTTTACATTCGTAGAGTACATACCCATCTTCGTAATAATAGTACCCAATTTAATATCATCCGAATGATCGGCGGGGCGCTATTGGAGAAAGGCAACAATCTCCACAAAGCGGTGGGTAATGTGATGTAACTGCGCTGCCAGCGAATGAGCAAAAGATTCGTCTCTTTTAAATCTTAATAATTTTTAAACTTTTAGTATCTACGATAAATGCCCCGAGACGGAAGTGTCTCGCTCACATCTATTTTAATTAGGCAATCTTTTCGATTTATAAGTTGGGTTCTCATCTCCTCATTCTTACTCTAGACCAATTCGAACATAGCCTCTCCTATTTGACCTTGTAAGTACGTCTTCGTTAGTGGTGCACAATATACTAGTTTAAAAATTATCGCCTTGTGACCATGCAGAAATAATTTTAAACTTTAATTTTTTAAATCCCCGGTGGCTACGAAGGGGATGATAAGTAAATGAAAAGGTTTAGATAGGTTAGATCCTTTCAATATCTATTAGTAACGCTATTTAAAGCCATGTCAATTCAAGGCAAGTCAACGAAACAAATTGCGGTATGGTGTCAATTGACCGCGTTTCTTGAAATCACCGGGACTAACAAAAAACAGTCTGTGATAAATATCTTAATATATAAAAATAACACGTGACAACTGGGAATAAGTTTTGTATAAAAATAAATAATATATGAATGTTCTATTATAGAACCACATCAAGCTTGTGGTGACAACTGACAGCTCAACTGTCCATTTGGGCGCTGTCCAGTCTCCTTGACATTTCGTGGTACCTACCTTACCAGTGGAGTACCACTGTAGAAAGTGTTCACAATGTTTAGTATTAACAACCCTTACCCTAAGTTTATTGAGTAATTGACACGCTTGGTTTTCGCACTAACAGCGGCTCCATCCGTCTTTCGGACCGGAATATGACGGATTACGCGCTACTTAGTGACATTGTTGTCTTACACAAAAAATGTTGGTACTTTAAGTTAATTCTAATTGAAATGCCGCAACGTTCTTTGTACAAGATTTTTTCTAACAGGTTTTATACTTAGAGCTATCATTTACCGTTCCATTGGCAGTAAGTGGTTGTTTATCTGGTGTTAAAGTCGTCAACTCTGTGTCAACAGACCACTCGCCTGCGCTCGCGCACCTACGCTCGGAAGTCGCCACCGCGGTACCAAATCGATAGTTCACAAATGAGGAACAAAGAAAATAACACTTCATGGTGTTTGACATGAGTGTCATACTTACACGCCCTGCATAATTGAACGCGACCGCGCTCGACTATAATTTAGCTTTCAATAGTGCTTTAAATTTCTTGTTGTCAATTTTCCCTTACCTGTGAACGTACAGTCGTTTGGAAAACTATCGTTACGAGTAGTTACCTTAATGTTAACCAAGCGGTGGATACTTACTACACCTATTGTAGATAAATATGTGCATTTCTTTTGTCGTTTGTTTTGCTCAGCAATTTTATGCTTATGCGTCGTCGCATTGTCATAACAAAGAACACTAATACTACTAAAAAAGGACAGCTCTCATAAATTATTACTAGCGTCCAAATATTGGACTTGTCGTGTTTATTTTTTAAAACCGGACGCATCGAAGGCTCGGTGTAGTATTTAAATGTATTCACAAACAAAGGGCCAGCGCAGGGCGTGCGGTGTGAAAGGAGCCCGGCGTATCTACTACTATGTATTGTGCCTAATTGAAACGCCGCTACCCCGCCCGCCATTTTTGATACTTTACACTTGTTTGCTGCTACTATGTTCATTCGCCTGACCATAGCTTTACTGTATTTTATGAGTAAAGGGGTATGGGTATAGGTATAGGCAGAAGGCATACATAATAGTAAGATGTTTATACAATTTCAAAAACATTATGTAATTAAATAGAAAGTGTGAGATTTTATGCGATACGCATAACATTTTTGCACATAGCATAAGGCTATGTTGTATATGAATGTAACATAATAGGATGTATCATATAGAGAATATAGAGCTAGAATAATAATTTTACTCTATTGATATTATCAAGATCACTCGAGCAACATATTAAAAGAAGCAAGCTAGCCTTTAGTTGACTTATAATATTAAGATAAATATTTCACATGGCCCTGTGAAACTTCTTTATGGTTTGAGAATATCACTTTTAAATCATACTGTGTTCGGGGTTCGACTGTTTTAATAACAATTAGATGCGTTTTAACCCACCCTTATTGTGCCCACGCACGAGTTTGTATTGATGGAAAGTCAATAGTGGATGTGGTGTACTGTGAGGTTTGTTCTCTTTGTTCGTTGTATTTTCGGGTTTGCTTGTTAAAAATCTTGGTGGACTACTTTATTTTTGGGGGCAAATAGCCTGCCTTAGGCCGGGAGTTAAAAGGAAATGCCAATAGAGGCAACGCGGGCGCAGCGGCGCGGTGTGCGGCGCGTGACCACACGCGGGTAATTTGTTTGTACAATAGATTCCAAAACCTCTAACGAGGGATTAAGAGCTTTCACGTTAGAGGGAGTGTTAATAAAATGTCTCATGTGTCACTACGTGTTGGCGGCAATGATTAGGGCGGGCCACACTCTGGATGAAGTGCTAAACAGCACTGAAGGCTCATATACGTACTTACGCTTTGTCTACACGTATCCGTATGAGCCTGTATAAATTTTGATATAATAGGAATCTTATTTGCAGTTAGTTAAACCTTTAGAAATCCCAGCGAATAAAACAGGCGAGGCGAGCAGACAGCCGGAATGAGCGGCAATCCGCACCGAGCGAGCGGGCGCAGCTCCGGCGACGCGACGTTGCGACTTATATAATAATGCTCGCGAAACTTTTCTCATTTTAATGTTGCTTCCTGGCAAAGTTTAAATATAAAAATATAATGATGGCGTACGCATTAGTGAGTCATTGAGTGCGTGCGTGAGCCGCGGCCTGCCGTCCAACTTTCACCCCTCACATCGCGAAAATAGAAGTTAAAACAAATGAAAAATAAACTTTTCAAATAAAATAAAAATAACCCTCTTGGCGGCGGAGGGTGGCGGCCCTCTCCAATAAAAAATATAATAACTTTTCTTTTTATTCGACGTAATGGCAACGATTGTTCCAGTCTAATATTGTTGCTGTCCCGCTTTCGCGGAGATTATTATAATGGGGTGCCGGGAACGGCGCTGCGACCCGCGCGCTCCACCGCGCTCGCCGCGCGCTCCGCGACATAGAGAGTAACAAATAATGAAGCCAAAACTATCCACAATCTCTCATTTCCGTTAAGAAAATTGCTAGATACTGCAAACAGTGTTGCATCGTTGTGATTGTGCTGGACGGTGCAGGGCTGCACCGGCAGCCCGGGCGCCCGCGGGGCGCGGGGCCGGCAGCGCTGCGCCCGGCCGCCGCCGCCGGCTGACCCTCCAATGTCATTCCCTCGAATCGCTTACACTTGATAACTGTTATTATGTATCTCCACAGTCCCAAATGGATCCTTCGATGCGTCTTATACAAATAACTATTCACACACAAACCTATATTATAATAATAATCTATTGTTCTTCGTACAATAATAACATTGTAATCGTGTTTTGAAATTCTATACAGACATAAATAACAACACATTTTAATGCGACGGGATGGATATAAAATGTTCAGTAATTATTATTGTGCAGTTAGAAAACTTTAATTATAACTCTAAATGATGTTAATAAATGAGAAACACAACAATGTTTAGTTAGAATTGTAATTACATATTGTGAAGTGGCTGTGCGCTGAATTTAGGTATTTTAACTCTTCACAACGATAATCTCGGAATTTAGTGTTAGAACTGCAGTAACTTTGTTTCAAAGTATGTTTTGCTTTTTGCAATTCTTGGATTCAGTGTCCGATTTTTTTATTTGACGGCGTATAAAGAAGTAACTGCTCTTCGCTGATAAAATGAGTACCTACTGAATAAATATTTGGTAGGAAAGTAGGAATGAAGAACCAAAGTATTCATTTGTCATAATATTTATAATATAAAATCCCTTTTCAACCGAAAAAGAATATTTATTTATTTGGACCGTTCTAAAGAAATGTTAATGGCAGTCATTGTTTGGCCTTTTTTTATTTGACCAACCGGCTCTGGCTTTGTCTTCACTACTGAGTCGTATTTTTTAATATTTACTCGTCTTGGTTATTAAAATAACGTTTGTTTGCTTGTGTTCTCAAGGAATTCAACAAAACTTCTATTGTAGTTTATGGAATTTAGTGTTGTCTTGAAACTGTATTTAATTATTTTAAAGCTATCTTTAAGTACTAAACCTTGTAGTTAAGTTTGTACGTATGTACAGTGATTTCAGAAATAAAAATTTGGAAAGTAGCGTCTACGGATTGCTTGCTCCAGCGACAACCTGAATGATTAGTCTGCATCATGTATGTTAGGCTTTCTACGTTAGTAGGTACCTACCTAGAGATAGGTGCGCTGATACCTATATGACGTTAATGCGCTCTTACATTTAGCTTTGAGCTTAACTCTGTGAATAGCAGTGCAATGGGCTTACTCAAATTACGATCCGTCCAAGCTACGTCATTTAGGTATAGTTAGAAAGCCATCACTCTTACAACCAGCGTTGCAGTACCATGTCGCATGTCGTACCTTTTAGCCGAAATTCTAAGTTTTGCTGTGGGCCGATCGCTTTGCTGCTCCTGCCCGCAAAATATCGTAAAATAATGGAAGAAAGGATTGATTTTAACAAATATTGACTTAACGCGTCAGTATCAAAATAACGCCGTTTTATTGGCTAAAATGCAACTGTCAACTTTGACCGTTCGATGCCGACCAATACGTGACGTGTCGTTTAGAAGCAAATGTAAGAAAACACAAACCGTATCTTTTTAGCCATTATCGAGCTATTTCAGGAGCCTTTGCTACTGTCATGTTTCCGTTGCTTAACGTTTAAAAACCCACAAGAACTAAACCTCGAGAGTGTCACCGACACTGTAAATCAAATCCTCGTTTTGATATGTAACATCTTCCTTGACCTCTTGCACCGAGCACAGTGGCATTGGTTTTAGAAATGGAGGCTTGGGTTTCGAAATGTTCTCTGTGCTACCCCCCTTTACTTTCGCCAGCTTTACTCTCCTTGTCCGCCGACATGGCCTAGAAAGGAATTACTATTTCCGAATTGGGTTGGAGACCTTTTCGACAACGTACTTTTCCGAGTTCATAATAAAGCAGGTGGCCTATTTGGAAGCCCAACTCTCGACTTATCGAACTACTCTACAAAGTGGCGTAATATCAACTTTTTTGCGCGGCTTCCAAATATGTAGAGCTCTTGCTACCCACTTAACTCCATAGTATTTAATATTCAGGGTCGTCATAACCCAACGTCTCATCAAAAAAGGTGAAGGCAACTTTAGCCCTCAGCCTTTTGTTGATAGATCTGTCTGAGGCAAATTTATACAATATTAGTACTTAAACACGTATTTTTAATGCCTTCTTTATTGCAATATAGATTAAACAAAACCTTTCTTATTTCCTTTTAGTAAAGAAAACAAAAAAAAACGGTAACCTAGCTAGTACTAATCTAAAGATAAAACATTTACCCCAAGGCCCTTAATATTCACAAGTACTTATAATTAAACCATGTACGGATGAAAGGATATTTTTAATGATTCCGTTTTAATTTGATTGACTGTACAAAAATTTAAATCGTCGCCGCAACGATTAATTCAGAATGCATTTCGACACTTCAGTCATCAACGTCGCTACCTAATTATTAATTCATTTCTTTCTGTAATAATTCACGTACTGCAATGTTGATTTGATTTATTGGATTTTACATACCAGTAACGTTTGGTATAGTCGTTGCCTATGGCAACAGTTTGTGTTATTTTATGTAAGCAGGTACTTGCATTTAAGCAAATTAGATACAATTGGTCTTGACTTATGTTAATTATTACAAAAAAAACCGTTTTGTTATGGTTATTTGATTTTAATCCATAATAACCCTCCTTCTGTCGCAGTCGAATAAAAATCTTATTTACCCCACTATTTCTAATAGTGGATACAATATATTAGCACAGCATATCGTAATGAAACATAGGAATTACGTAATTAGTAGTACATTTTGGCCTTTTATGATTGCACCGCACTGATTGGCGCGAGGTGTATTTCTTCACTTAATAGTAGGTACCTCCAATAATTTTATAGCCAATGATTTATACCACTAGTTGAGGTAACTCACACATACCTATTACAACACATACTTAACGATAACATGCCAATGCGAAATGCTATCGTTATTATTTTAATGCACACAACACCTCACGTTACTTTTTCACCGAAATGAAACTCTTAACCCTCGTGGAGGTACACTAATATTTGTATAAGGACCGACTGGTTAAAAGCGTCTGCTCTAAAGGGTGAATACAGTCCATGCATGAGTAACAACTAGCGCCATAGAATCCACCATCCCTCTCCTAACAAGAATTCTTATAGAGAACGTCGGCCTGCTTTACTCTCACTGAGTAATCTGTTGGGTTGACACAGCACCATGTGCTTGAGATGACAAGTTCAATAAATATTTAGCCACCTTTTTATCGTAACCAACTTCCAAACTGCCAAATAAAATAAGTATTTTTTTTTCTTAAAATAGGGTAAACAAGGTGCGTCGTCATTCTTGCGCTGCATTAATATCTAGGTACGAAAAAGCCAAAAAGTTAAGCCCAAAAGTACCCCCACCCCCATCCCAGACAGCGACCCCCTCAAAAATATTGCTGTAGGTGTAGACTGTAGACAAAGCGTAATAATGACTGGTCTACAAAAACAGCCCTTAACAGTCTACTGCTTCTCTAAGAAGCTATTACATTTATAGAAAAACGCATCGATATTTAATGAATAAATGCAATGAATTATGTTAAATTAAATTAAGTAAAAAATTATGCGAAATAAGTTACATCAGAAGTAAAACATAAAAAATAGTTAACCTCATTAATCATACTTATATCATACCTACATATTCCCTCAAGCCATCATTGGCCTTATACGTATACCGCATGAATTGATGAATTCATTAGCTGATCTAAGGGTTAAAAGGTGGTTTTACATCCGTCCGTCCGACGTCTGTCGTGTCATGAATAGCTGCGCTTGCCGGTATGTTTACCGCCACATCGGTTCTGCGAGCTATAGGTATGCCTTATTACCGCCCTTTGCCCTTTGCGGTTAGGTCAAATATACTCAAAACACTGGTGACGCCTCTGATGTTGCTGACGTCGATAGCCAGCCGTGACCACTTTTCAATAGGCCCCGTTGCCTAAACAGGCAAGGGCATAACGCCTACCGTTAACATAAAAAATGATCTCAACATAAAATTAAAGTAAATAGACCCACACTCACCTATGTACATAGCAATACCAATTATGATACACGCGACAGTGTGCACTTTCTCGTGTCTATTGCCTTTCATTGTAATCTAATAAAATATCAGACACGTTCCTTTCCTATCCACAACGTAAAAGATCTAAAACTTCAACGCAGACGTAGAATTAGCCACTCACGACCGCCGCGCTGGCAAAATATAGTTTTTATTTTTATTATTATAAAAAATGCGTTTGGTCGAGGGTAATAATAAAATATTATAATACATTGGGCCTCGCGGTCGGACTCAAATTAGAATTGTAAAATGTATTCTTATGCCATCATTTGGAATGAACAATAATTGCTTGCGTGAGGATTATACGTAAAATAATATGGCTATAATGCTCGTTGTCTGTTAGTCATCATACTCATAATATTAGAGGCACAAATAAAAAGTAACTATAGTTTTTTATGTTGCGTCTTTCGTAGTTTTTCTTAATACATATTTGGATATCGGTAATTATTATCAATGTGTGCGTGAAGTCAATGTACATTAGGTAGATTTGCCCATAAAATTTATTGCTATATAAATAACGACGCTCGTGTTGCCAATGAAGCTTGAAGGTAATGAATTTTCATAATTTCATTGTGTTAGCAGCGTAGTTTGTAATACATTAGTGTTAAAGTTTGTAGGTACATAACTTCGGTATGTGTTGATATACCTAAGGTTTGTGCTGTGGCGCGGCCAGCGGTTGGCGCGGCCGTGCAGCGCCCTAATCCGTAGTTAACTATACCTTATGGCGTCTGCCGTCGTATTTAAATTTATTTACCCTTGCCGATATCGAATTCAGATGCGGCATCGACGCCGGAGTCACCCAACCGCGATCCATACCCTGTAATTACTCAAATTCGTTGTAAGGCGTTATTACGACTGCTAATCACATATTTTATTTTTATAGTCAATTTAAAACGGAGCTCAATAAAAATATTGTTACGAACATATTTATTGCAATAACATAATTTGGGATATTTCGGATCTATCTACTTGTATTACTTACCTATGTGCTTAAAGGACTGTGAAAAAACTATTGTACTCACCTGTCTCTAAATCGAATTTTGTATAATAGAGCTCCAATTTGAAGAGAATTTTGTATAATTTAATTAAATCTTCGTTACTTCTAGGCATGACATACTGACGAATGTACTAAATTTTTAACATAATTATCTCATTTGCCACCAAAGCATCATGAACATTTTTCTCCCCTGAATGAAATATTTATGTTGCGGGATTATTTTCATATCGTTGTTTTCGGCAAGCCTCACACCTACATTTTGCAGCATAAAAACCGTATAGAGACTGTCAGTCATTTATTCTACATGACTACCTACCTAAGTCCTTCAGATATCCTCGACTTCATAAGGCTACAGGTAGAAACGTGGTGATTTGTTCTCAAGAAACTGCTATATGCACTAATCGCGCTTCTGAGCTATATTTAAAAGTTTTAACCGAAACTGTTTAAAGCTGCATTGGCAAACATGTTTAATGGACGGGAAAGGATGCGATTTCAATGGCGAGTATCTTCCGCACGTACGATTTTCTGACGACATTATAGTCGTGGTAGAATTACTGGAGGATATGAGCACAGTGCCCGACGACCTCAGTAGAGTCCCCCAATAGCTGCGCCTTAAAATCTCCATTCAGGAAGTTCTTGGCGAATACGAAATGTCCAGTTAGGTAGGTCTAAATTCGGAACAGAGGTCAATCGACGGATCTAATTCAGTGAGGGAGATTGTGGAAGGTAAATTTTCTCATCATAGGATGAAAGTCTTTAACTATTGATGTGTTGCCTATGCTCGGGGTTCTTTACGTAATACGTACGATACATGAAACTAAGATATATCCGTAGCAGTACTAAGGTCACCGACATAGTAAGCCGGGCGAAAATGTTATCAAGTGTTGATAACATATCGACAATCGCAGCGTACGAGATGGACGAACGACCTTGTAAAGTTCGTGGGAAGCTAATAAAGGCACAAAGTTGTGGTCAATAGAGTGTAAAATGGAAGAAGTGGGGGCCTCCCCTCCCCCTCGCCCCCTACTTATGTTCAACAATGAACTTCATATGGCTGAGATGATATGATGAAAACTGTCGGAAATAGGCTTGGTGTATGTATTTTACACTGCTTACAGGCGAATCCTTTTGATTTATAACGATTAACATTAGCCTCTGTGACAGAACGTCTTCTTTGATAGATTCGGTTTTCTGACAAATTTCTAATAAAACAATGAAACATGTTAATTTCAGATTCCTGTTTAAGAATTGTATGAAATTCCCAGGAAAAGTGTATAACAAAATTTGTTTCACACATTTCCTGTCGATTTTAGACAATACGTCGTATTTACATTTCCTAGGAATTTCATTTTATGGCGGATTACAAACATTTACGGTTTCACCAAAATCAGAATAATATGTAAATTTAATTATTTATATTTTTTTTATGACATTGTCTACTCATATTGGGCATTGTTTACATTGCCAGGGCATTATAAATAATGCCCTATTAATCACATTGTCCATAACATATTTACATGCAGATTTTTTACCTTTATGTGTCACATACGTGAAATTTATTTGACAGAGCTTTATATCTTTTAAGTAGGTAGGTAGGTATCTCATGTGTATATGTATTTGTACTTAGCAAAAATTTATCCGAAGAGTTTTGCTTATTGTTTATGCATAAGGGCAAATGTCACAGGCACATTTATCCGTTGTATGCACTTTAATGACAGCCACGCTCAAAAGCAAATAACAACGGTCAGCCTAATGGTAACGAAAATGTATGGCCCTTCATTTTCTTTTTCGTTAAAACAGGGTTTTCGGTTGCATTTTTGGCCTTCACGTTGGTGCTATATGTGTTGGATTATTGGGAATTTTTCGTTGGATTTCAACACGTTGTTCCTCCATGTAGTGTAGGATTTTTTGTTTTCGTACTTCGTCGCGAGGAATATTCGCTTAAAACCTGTCGCCCGTACGGCTAATTGAATTTGGCAGGCCTAGGAAGCATAGTTGTTGTGTTTTAAAGGTGTTTTAAAGGATGACTTTTTCTCGTTTCTCTTTTTCTGTCCTTATATGATAATGATTTCGTATTTCGGGAGAGAAATCTGAGATCCTAAAAATATTTTACTAACTAGTCTTTTACACAGAGACTTTACCCACGTATAATTTGAGCCTTTGCACAATAACATGCCTAATTTTTTAGATCCAATATTTAAAAAATAACTACTTTTGGGCTGGTTGGAGGCGGATCAACTGTGTTGAATATTTGTTTCAAACTAGTTGGAGTATCAAGTGTTGGATAATACACCACATGAAACACGGCTGCCTATTCCCTGGTCTAGGTAGACTTAGGTAGGTCTAGGTGTCCTTTGACAATAGTTATCTTGTACAACACTCATAAATTTTTGTGAAAATAAATTAAATTATTAAAACGAAATTCATTCTTGATGCAACAAATCCAAATTCTACTTCAATGCATGTCTAGTCTACGGCAACATTATGATTATACCTACATCATACATGAATCAATTTATTTCAACTCACCACGCGAGCGACTGCATATTTTTCAATTACGTCAATTTAAAATAATACTTAATTTGCTATTGTGACTCATTGAGAGCATTGTGGCAGTCGGCCGTCCCGCTCGCTGCGCGGGCGCACCGCGTATCGGCGGCCGCGCCGCCGCGCTGCTGCGCCGCGCCCGCCGCGTCCACCCCGCGTTATGTCGCGCACAGTGCGCGCCAAAATTGCATAGGTGTCAATCGCGCTCGACCGCCGTCTTCTGACACTCTACTTGCAATACAGGCAAACCTATGAAAAGAACAATCTAAATATCAACGATAAAACGAAGGCTACGAAATATGATGATAATAATAATCACTGACACTACTGACTAAACACTGATTCTCGACCAACGGCTTCGTCCCAACTTATATTCGCGGCCATCTAAAGACGTTGGGATTGCGTGATGGATGACGAAGTTCAAACGAGCGTTCTTGCTGGATAACGCCGGGATTGTCAGCCGCTTCCTGTCTCTTGCCCTGACCTCCTCTACCGAGAAATATCTTCCCTTACATGGGAAAATTATTAACAATTACTCCATAATTAATACTGCCGCTGACGAGGGCAAGTGCCCTATCCTGGTATTACTGGACTTCACTTACGCTTTCGACTGCGTAAATGTGCCATTACTCTTAGCAAAACTAAACTATTATGGTTTTTCTGAAAGCGTGTGCAAGTGGTTTCAATCCTACTTCACTGAACGGAACGAGGTGGTTCAGTGCACTGATGGGAGGGAATGGTTCCTTTGCAAAGTCGCGCTCGAGACAGTCTACCAGCAGTGTAATTCAAGGTTCCACTCTTGGACCTACCCTGTACACGGCTAATACAACTTCGGTGATTGCCCACTCTCTACTACACCTTGACGCCGACGATACGCATAGATGTATGTGCACACACTTACGGATCCGGAGGAGGTGGCCGACGCCGCTTCTCGCCTTAATGGCGATCTCCACTCGCTCGGTGGTCGGACAGACGTTCACTTTTTTTGAATCCTGCAAAGTGTTTTCGCTTATCTGCGGCTCTCGAAATCAGGTGCACGAAATGAAAAAATCTCATCCATCCATCAAAGTCAATGATTCGCTAGTACAAAGCTGTGTTCGAAATCTAGGTTTGTTGATGGACGAGCACCTAAAAATTGAAGTGCACGTACAACAAAAGCCACTTTATATACGTTACGTCCCTCTACCTTAATTCGGAGATGAGGTTCCAGTTGTGCAGTAGCTTGGTACTATGTCACACATTCAATATTATGACGTAGTTTATGGCCCATGTTTATTTGGTATAACAGTGAAATGTGTATAAAGGTTACAAAACGCATGAATGCACGAGGTATTGTTACCAGATATATAAAATGCAACTTACTTATTAGATGAGAAAATTCTAAATACCTATAGCCAATTCCAGGAAACTCAATTATGCTTGCTTCCTCCAGTCACTTCTAAGCTACGAATCTCCTCGTTATTGCGATTGCGATGAAATTGCATAAGATCGAGTCGCAGCTGCGAAAATTTAGAATGACTTGCCACCCCGTGTCCGTGGTACTCTATCGATGACACTCGCTACGTTTTGCAGAAAATGTTACTCGAAGCAGTCAAGGGATGCCGGCATCCCTGAATATTTGTGGTATGTGACAATGTTGTATTGTATATTAGTAGGTATTAGTAAATTTCTTTGATTTTTTATGTTTAGCGTAAAATGTGAAATGTACAAACATTTTGAAATGCGAAACTTGAAAATGTGTATAAAAAACTATTTCACACATTTCAGGCTGATTTGAGCCATTGTATACATTTCCTAGGAATTCTATATAATGACGGATTAAATACCTACATTTCCTGTAACATTATATATAAACATTTCCATTTTTTTTTTCATACGTAAATCTCATTATAATACTCTTCTAAGTTGCTACACTCTTGGCAGAGTGGTTGTGGTCGTCGAATCAAGTTCGTTGGCAAACTTGACAATCCGTCGCCATTTGTCTCTCAAGGCCGCCTTTCTTGTGTAATTGTGAAGTGGTGCACATAATATTACTGAAGAGAAATAATTTCATTTGCCTTTTTTATAGTTTAATGCTTTATTGTGCACAACTATGCCATCATGATACAATAAGGTTATAAAGATATACAAAGACAAGCTTAACTCAATAATTGAGTTTTCTACCAGCACAATTTTGGCGTCATAGGAACGGGTAAATCTTAAGTGCAGGTAGTAAAAGTCTCTAATGAAGTTAGTGCAGTAGATAAACATTAGGTACTTACTTATATATAGGTACATGATGTTACATCCATAATATATAAAAGGGTACATATAATCGATAACTGCACAGTAACATTACCGCCATAGCGGCTAGATGTATGGGATGGTATCTGGATCTGACAAAATGCAGGCTTAGGTTTGGGCACCAAATATTCATAACGCTCACAGAGGTATTGAAGAGCCCGTGAATTGTGAAGGACATTAAACAGTGTGCTGAGAACATATACATCCTTGTATCGACGTATCGGCAATCATTTCAGTTGGGTTCTATATTCAGACAGTAAATCAAATTTACGTACAGTTTCTCTGTGGCGTCAATAAATCAGAAATCAGCGTAATCAAGATGAGAGATGGATGAGGAGATTGGTTAGTGACACGATTCACTGGATCATGTTTGTCGTATGAGGGTAGCGGTAAAGAAAATAATATTTTATTTTGGTTAGTTAACATTAATAAATTGTCAATTAATATGTCTATAGTTTAGTCGGGCTCAAGGAATACCTATTATATCTTTTATAATTTAGTAATGCACATTCCCAATTGTAGAATATGCAGTAGATATTAATTACCCAACTTGTTTAAAAGTTTTCTTTTTGTTGCTAATTACTAGCGTATAACTGTCAATGTATTGAATTGCTGTACACAGATGTACAGAACGAAACAATGAACTACCTAAATCGAAATAAACACAGGACAATACAAGAAAATAAAGCTCATACTCACCCAAAGCGCGCGGTCGACCGACACACTTAATCGTGAACAGAAAATTCTTAAATAGCAATTTAATACAACTCTGACACGTAAATTCTCTGATTACGTGTCCAGTGCGGAAATACTCGTAATATTGTTTTCTTTTCCGTTTTGTCTGCTCAACCGGGATGATTTTAATTTGGCATGAGGAGAGCTTTTACCGGCAGTTCTATCAATACAAAAAGATGGAAATAAATAATGTGCTACCCATCGTTCTGCACAATAAAATAAATTCGACAGTAACTACACGGCGCGGCGCGCGGAACTCCGCAACGTTGTCTCCGCTCCTGTCTGTGTATTTGGTTAAATATTCCTATCGTTTTAATTTTAATTAGCCAATTTATATTCAAGTGCACTGAAGAGAGTCTCTGTATTATTTATAGCGTAAATTAAGACCACGAATGTTATGTTTTGTTGTAAATTAATGTTGCGATGTTTTACATTCGTGCCGAACGAAATGGTTAAGATTTTTCATTGAACATGTATGAATTAAAGCAGTGTCTTACTACAGATTAGGTCATTCTTACGTCTTACTGTTATGGAAAACTTTAAGAAATGTTTAATTAACATTTAATTTAAGTAATCAAGGTATGGTACATTAGATTATTTAATACCTCCATAGGAATATTTTAAGTTTATGCCAATAATCAAATCAAATAATTTGAGACCACCTGGCCATCCAAATACCTTCACCTATCGTTATCTGGTTTGAATGGTGAGGTGGCGGCTACCTTCTAATTTAGTAACAGACATGACGCGTGCCAGGCTTAATCCTGACAACAAGTACATATCACCTGTAATTTTGAATTTTTGATGCATGCAACCTAAATGCACGAATCGTGGACATAATGGGTGACAGTTACCGCTTTCCATCAGGTGGTCTGCTCGTTTGAGAGCTTCATATAAATCTATTCATGTTTTAATATTAACATAGCACGTTATTATTGTTTTATTTAATTCAATTTTAAAAAGTACCTTATCCAACTAGCTTAACCAGCTCTCTGGAAGGTGTTACACCAGCATGTTATTTCTCCACAAATGGGATTCTCAGACTGGATTCCAACATTGTATTACTAGAAATGCCTTCTAATTGGTATTGGGTATTACAAGCATTTATTATAGTGCCGTTTACATAATTAGCTGCGGAAAATTAATTCTTGTGTTTCGTATGCATTGAAAAATACTCGTACCTACTCGTCTTTTGACTTTAAATACAACATTATTAAAGCTACACCGTACAGGCAAGTTTATGTATAATTTCTAACTATGCACATACCTGCTTTAATTTAAAATAACAATTTGAAAATAAATAGGTAAGTAATGAAATTGTAACATTATAAATAACAAGTAACAAATTTTTCTCACGCCCTCGATTACTTACCGGTAAAGCTCATTACCTCTTTTTTGCAAATGTTGCACTTTGGCTACTTTTGTCTACCCTTTAAAATAATAATTACGTGTACGAGCAGAATTTCGACAAAATATTGCAAATAGATACAGGCTAGCCGTTTGGCATACGTACACTAGATGCTGATACAATAATTTTGACTCGTTGTTCTTAAAAATATTCCATTATGAGAGGAGTGATGACGTCATCATTTTTTTATATATTGATTTTTCTATATTCCAATGTAGAGCAGTTAGAGCATCACATCTAGTTCTATCATCACATCAGCTCACTGACACCATAATATTGCACCTGACATCTGAAAAGTTTCAATTTAATCGAATACCAAGAAATGGGTTAAGGTCCGAACTCCCTTGCTAAAATATACACTAGCTTTTAGCTACTAGCTTTTGTCCCCGACTTCGTCCGCGTGGAAATCGTTTTAGGGCAGTTTATATTTTTCCTGCATGACCATTTTAAATAACCTCCCTAATGTATGAAAGTTAGTATTACGGGGAGGTCCAGCTGTATCTCTGGTTCTACTCAACCGAATTCGATGAAAGATGAGTTAGATTTTAAGTTGGACCCGTTCAAAATCCTCAACGGTTTTTGCGCGATATGCAAACCAATAGACAGGCAAAAGATTAAAAAAATATGTTGTAGGCTTAGTTAGCTGAAATATCTTCATTGTACAGAGATTTGGCATGTAATTTAGATGACAATGCAATATTGTGATATCAATCAGCTCATCTGGTAATGGAGACGAAAGGTACAAAACCAGTAACGTAGCCATAAGGGTTTAAATGCCTTCTCCACTACACTTACTTACACCTAATGGTAACAAGCATTAGTAGACAGAGTTAATACAACCAAGTACCTAACTGTAGATAAACTTGTTATATAGTTGTTGCATTTCACAAGAGCTTATCAGTCCAGACTTAGCAACTTGCTATGTGTGTGTTGAGCGCATTGGTCGCCACACAAGTGCATCGTGCATTATTCAGTTAGTAGCTACGTAGATACTTGCTACCTGGGCACGTGAAATGTAACAATAGGTTGGGCAAAGCTAAGACCGAAACTAGACGTAACTAGTAGCGGCACCGCATGCGCAATCATCTCACCAGTTTCGCATAAACGCGGGCGGTGCGTGCGGCGCACTCACGCCACTCGGAAACGCAGTTCCGCGCAGTTCCGCACTCCAGCAACCTGCAACGGATCCCTAACAAGACTAAGTTAAAAACCAGAAAGTCCGCCAACTTTAAAATAATATAAAAAGTAGTTATGAGCGACACCGGCGACAGTGTTAAATGCAAGCTCCGTAAAGTTGTACGCAATAAAAACTAGTTTTATATTAAATAAACCGATAAAGACGAATATTTTAAATGTAGAAATAAGCTACAACAATGTTGCATGACATTTTAGTCACACGTGAACGTTCGACATGTTTCTATTTGAAATGAATACTTGCCTACGTAATTGAGTAAGTAGTTTTAATAAGGGCCCGCGACTCCGCTCGGTCGGTGTCTGCGACTGCTCGTCATTTTGGACTATCGGAACTCTTACAACTTTTATTTGCACTTTACGTTGTAAGTTATAGCGTGCGTTCGCGACCACGCAACGCGAAGGTTGATCCTCCCAAGTGGCATCCGCAGCCGACCGCAGCTCATTTATTGTGGAGAGCCAAGTGTGTTTTTAGTCAATAATGTGGTCCCTTACCCATTGATTAAATGATAAAATATAAGTAACCACGTCCATTACGTGGCGGAGGTCGATTTCATTTGCGATCCCGTATTTGAACACGTTATTGGCTTATATTAGTGCCCACATCGGCGCAGCGCGCTGTGTGCGTGCTATTAGACGTTTGAGACAGCGAGGTCGATGACTCTCAGCGTTCATTGTAAATTACAATTTATTTAAATGTTATGATTTGATAGATGTACGTAACGTTTCGCAACGGTTCGGGTGTCCGCAGCATATTCAGGCACGTGTGTCCCGCGGTATGGAATTGTAAAGCGATGACGTCAACCGCCTTGGTACGACTTCAGCAGACACGGAATCATTGTTACGAACCCTTTTACACCGAGCCCTCATTTTTGCATTTTTTAATTCTACCTACACAGTTAGCCACGTCGTTTTGTTCTTGCAGCCATAGAAAATTACTTGCATAATTATTTACATTCAATTAAGATACCTACCTATGTTGGTGCGTAGCGTAATAATAATATTATTTATCATTGTTGCTGAAACACAATAGATCGTATCATTTGAATAATTTTATCTTATACTAATATACATAGTTACAGTGAATCGGAACGGGACACTCGTGAACACTGGCGTTTAGGCTACTAATATTTTAAAGAAAAAGTAAAAAATCTTCAGTTTAAAATTTGCCCAAGAAAATTAGACCTCGTACTTCTCTTCCATAATAATTATATTACGTGAAGTGGTTCATATTTTCATTAATTTTGTTGGACGTGGCTACCTGATCGTATTATTTGCCGATATATATGGTCTTACAATTTTTTTTATTCAGTGTACCTATCTGTACAGATCGGTATCCTAAAAAAAGAATAAAAAACATAAATGTCGTTGAAAATCAGAAGTTTGTACAACAATTTCCTCGTTCGATTGTGCAACAATTTCCTCGTCTCGAGTTTGTGTTGTGCACGACTGTACCGTCTTGGCGGGCACAGCTGGGGTCGCCAACTGCGCTTAACTTTAAACTCTAAACAGATGGTGTTTAAGTCTATTCTGTACTTTCTCATAAACTTTCAATTATCTCGCGTGTTTTCTATGAAGCATTGTAAGAGCTATCTAATACCTATCGCAAAGGTTTAAATATATTTATTTATTATGTAGGTACTCAAAATGAATTGTTTAGTTTTACTTAACAGATTTTCTGGTCCAAAATATGTTATTATGTAAAGAAGGTAGGTATTCTTTAAATCAACAATCTTGAATTTGCAACACGTTGTATGTATAATATAAAATATAAAAATATATATACAAGTTTCAGTAGTTTGCTAAAACAATGCACTTAGCGGCGTTCGCCCAAGACGCCTTACTTTATTTAGATTGTCTTACCCTCCCTTATTATGGACGTAGTTATATGTAGGTACTTGTTTATTATAAGTGTTAATTATTGTAGCCACACCTACGTAACATTGCATTTAAATATAATCAACTTAATGCTACACTGCACCCAGTCTCTTAATCAAGCTACACTTTTTTTGGACCAATAACAAGAAACTGTTTAATAATTGGCAAAACACGTTAGTTATTCCTACTTAATGCTAAAAAGTAAAATGAAATTGTATTCGCTGAATTAATGCAGCTGACATTTATTTAATTAATTTTTTCTTTTGTGTATTTATAAAACGTAGTAGATAGAATATAATCGGAACCCTTGGCCGGCGCGCAGTTGATATTAATTTATTTTGATGTACGGCGGTGGACGAAAGCCGCATGCGCCGACCGCCGCAACGAGAACTTTCTGGATCAACGTTTTTATGTGTTTATGTATTCTAATTTTATTGTTTTCTTTATTTGCGTCCCACTTTTGTTTGGTTCGGAGCCCAGCATTGTTCCCCCGTCGTAAACGCCGATTTAGATGATAAATAAAATGTTGTATAAAATTGTTGTACGGTATTCTCATGTTGTAAACGTATTCTTAATGTCTGTTCTGTTGTTCATTTTTATATGAGGGGTATTATGGTATATATGTATGTATAGTATGTAGGTATGTACTGAGGCGGGCGTCGCCCACAATGAGATTTCTTCCTACCAACCTTAGACCCTCTGAGAGGAGATCTAAAATGGTTTGTGTATTGAAGCAATTTTTTTGTCGTTAATAGCTTAGTTCGGCATACTTAGTTGTTATTTGATCGATATTTGTTTGAATTATACCTGAAATAAACGTAATTAGTATTCGTTTAATTTTATTAGTAATAGTGGTAACATAAATAATAAAATACCAGTTAGGTACGATATGTGGAGTATGAAATAATAAATATGGAATGGGGGAAATAAAGTTTTCCATTGCAACCCCACGTACATTGTTGATGTTTTTCTACTCATAGAGACTACTCATTTACTTACTTCAAAGCGTAAGAACCCCCCGTCTACAACCAGTTAATGTAGGGGTTCGCAACCTGCTTTTATTGCAAATTAATATTAATAAATGAATACGTGAAACGGGCGCGATTGCGAGTTGTATAGTTGTAATTAAGTGCGATTATAGCGGCACCGGCAATTACCGACAATGTCTGCGGCCGCGGCAGCATTACGTCGCTCGCTTCACTTGCGCTCGGAAACCAACAACCTACACAATTTAGCACTTGCTTTCATTATATTTTAGAGCTACAGGTGCCGAACATACTATTATTTTCACTCTCTTTACAGCTTCGTTTCTATGAAAGCTGTCCTGTGAGGGACGAATTGAACTCGGCCACCTAATTAGAATTGCAATGACACAGAACGAGTAGGTACACTACATTGGTATAAAGCCTCTGTGTACTCCATATCGCAGCCAAAACAGCTGCGAACAGCGACACTGATGCGGCGCGGTGCTGAGACCTGTCGCCCACAATTGCTTCTTTTTGTTACATTACAGCAATGGTCAATGGCGACAACCCGCTTCCCGACGTCAAAATGTTGCGCGTGCGGATCGATGCGAGCGCCGTTTTACGTTCTATTTCCGAAGAAACGCGAAACCGACACGAGCATCAGCCATAATAAATTTCTTGTCTTATAAAAATAAAACTTCTTTTTGCCGGCGTTTTGTGGGGTGGGCACACGGTGTATGCATTAACCGTGTGAACACTGGCAAATAAAATAACTAACAATTTGCACTCGTAGTGTTGCGTCAGCGGAGAATATAGGATTAGACGTAAATGTGTTAAACGTGAGTAAGAAAGTAGTTTCCTTTTAAGTGACGTTAGTTGTAAAGCTTGCAAGTTCAGGGGCTCGGGGCCCAATGAAAGAAAAGTTGGGTAGATGCATATAAATAGACACATTACAGTTGTACAACTTTTATGAGCGGCTTATGACACTTGACGTAGTGTCGGGCGGTGTTCCGCGGTGGCGGCGTTGTTTACCCGGCGCGGCTCGGCGAGTCGCTTTCTGGGTTGCGTGTACGGCGCGCGGGGCGCGGGGGGCGGGCCCCTGCCCGGCAAAGTTGTGAATTGGCCACGCACACAGCTCCGAGGAACATTATCGTGATTCATATCGTTTATAATTTTATATTATGTTAAAGGGGGAGGAGAGGGGTGATATTAAAAATACAAGAGCCCGAGCAAGTACTTTTGCCGGGCACCGTCTGCATGGAAACGAACTTTATTTGTGCTCAAACTATTGATCCATTTAAGCGAAGAGCTTTTGTTCTGCGGAGCTTCAGAAAGTGTATTCTCATTTACTGGAATGACGTTGCAGTGAATATTCTTCGAGCATATCTTTCTAGAAAGAAGTAGGTAGCGTAGTCAGGAAGAACTGTCGCTGCGGTCAGTCGGATCGAGCCGTGGTTGCCCTTGCCGGGTGTCAACAAAAACGCGAAATGCGTACTACTGAAAAATATGATAAAAAAGTCTCGTATTCCTTAGAAGATGTTAGCAACGGCGCGCGACGACATTGTAACCAGTTGAATGACACGTCCGCCGGCCGAGGGTGGCTTGCAACAAACTTGTAGAGTGCCCGCTGACGGTAGCGCCATATACGGTACTTACGGCCAATTAAATGTGAATAAATAAAAATATTATTTTACACGTCTAGCTTGAAATATATTATGCATGGTTTTACTGCCTACTTATGCATGCAACTTTTTATATCATCATAAACAATTTCGTAATGGATATGACTTACGGCTGACGAGTCTCTTAGGTATATTCGAACTATGCTGTAGTATAATTGCGTTTCCTTTCCTACCAATTCTTAATGCGAGGTACACTCGTCATATTGTTAGGTTTCTAAACGCGCAAAGTCAGATAGGAAGGTACCTTAATTCATACATTACATTTGATATTTATAAAGCAAATTGCAAGTAGGCACTCATGTACGTACTGTTGATTGTAATTGTAAGTAGTTTAGATGGGAAGGTGACGAGATGGTCGGGCGTAGCGGCGAGCCGCGGGCAGCCGCGGGCGGGCCGCCGCGGGCCGGGTCGCCGGGCGCGGCCGCGGCTGCCGGGCCGCCGGGCCGCCGGGCCGCCGCCGCTACGCGGAAGCATCCCTAATAAATAACACAACGCACTATTAAACGGTCCGCCGAACCGAGAAACACGTAACAAGCGTATATTTATATGCAATACAATTTCATTATTAGATGCCTATTTGTGACTCGTTATTCTATTGTCGCTTTTTCTATTTATTATCCTACACAATGTGTGATTATAATGTAGCTTATAACAAATGAGGTATGTGGGAGTCGGTTCGTTCCACACGGCTGGGTTCGCGATCGCTTCGAAATTTTGTATGTCACGGCCGACCTAGGGCATTGTAGTATTTAAATCAAAAATTATATATCGTGCCATTGTATTTTTGTAGTTGTAGTCTTCTGCTCGCGATGGTTGAATTGGAATATAACGTTGGGCTGTGTAAATTGTTAAGTTGAGACCTATCTACTATGTCTTTGTTGACGATAGACGTGGTCCCATTGGCCTAGTTTGGCTAAGATATTGGAGGGATCTAGGATCGGTTCCAATACTCTAACAGCGGTGCATGAACGGAAAAAGCTGTGGTGTGAGTTAGACCTGCGCGTGTGGCGGCGGCGACGGCGGCGCGCGGGCGCAGCGCGAAAGGCGCTAAGCGCCGCGCGCGCCACCCGATAGCCAACCTTTCTGCGACCGCGTAGCCGCCACACTCGCTCGACCACATCCCCTGCTTTACAATGCCACTTTGATCACATGAATCATTGTAAGATCAAGAAATTTCTCCCCACGAAATTCAATCTTTTCATCGGCACTCACGGTTCACATTTATTCGACATCATTTTGTATAAATAAATTACTATTGTTATTTATTACAGTCTGCAGTGGAAAATGTTTAATGTAAAATTATGTACTTATCCACTATACCTATCTACGAAGCGATTTAAATTAATCGAGGACCGGATATTTGTAGCAATAGTTACATTTATTCGTATTCCTTGTTTTTAATGTTGGTATGATACGTAGAGATACCACACGTACGTGGTGTCTTGCGGGAATTTAATAATTTGTATGGATGTGTTCATTTGTTAATCACAATTTTAAACTGTTATTCCCTATTACGAGTATCTTAATTTAAAAAAGTAATAGTGGTTTGGCATATCTACTTTCAATGGGTATCCGGTAGAAAAATAGTACAAAATAAATCCATAAGCGTAAAAAGTTTCATACAAATATTCACTCCCCATTGCACCCTCAAATTGCATTTGCAATTGCAATTGCAAACTACTCACACAAAGTAAGGGTCACTTGTAAATTTTGATATCCAGACCGATTTAATAATTTTAAAGCATTATTTATTGGATGATTCTTGCCTGGTTTTAGCTTGAGTGTTAACAAATCAATGAATTCATTAAAGTGTGGATCCTTCCTGAATATTCAAACTTTTGCTAGGGCCTAAATAAATACTGATGAAGAGCTATGGCGGGGATTCGAATACGGACCTGAAACCACAACCAGAGCCATAACATTGCTGGAAGAGTGCCATTCGCAACGCTGTGTAACGATTGAACTTGCTTTTCTAACAAGCGATTCAAAATGCTTGAAATCGATTTCAAGGATTGGGAGGGTAACCAGACGATGGGTTTCGGGCAGGATTCGAGCAACCACATTACAGGAAGACCACTACGTACACCTGCGTGCAGCTCCTTACAAAACTGTTTTGCCAGACGACGATTATACGCATTAGTGATCAAATAATTAAAAATTGATGGCATGAATACCATCATGCTCGGCATGAGTCCTCCAGGAGAAGTTAGGTGCGGATTCATTGATTCATTTAGCGCGCATCGTGCAAACCAATTACCATACGCTAGGGAGCACCAGGAAAGGGATACGAATAATTAGAGCCGAAAATGTTTTTCTTTTTATAACCGTCGCATTAGAGACGGGAATGTGAGCGATTTTCGGACGCTTCTTAATTTGGAGGTACTAATGCACGGTTTGGCAGGAATTTCTTTATTAGGTAAAACCGAGCTCACAGTTATTCGCGAAGTCATGATAAAGGGCTTAGCGTTATATTAATGAAGTCACAAGACTTAATGTGGAACCATTTGCACAGACACACATGTAATGCATTTTCTAGTCACCTGGCACAAACGGTTTTGTAAGAAACAGGCGCCACGAAAGTAGCTTCTTCGGAAGCTTCCTTCCTTTGGGCAGGCTGAGAAATTGTGCAAATTGGTTTCCAGCTTTCTTAAGGAACGTAGCATGAAGGTCGTGGACGACGGTTTATGCTCTGACTCCAAATCCGTGAACGCTGGGGTCCCGGAGGGCTGTGTGTTACCACCAACGTTGTGCTACTGCGTATCAATTATATATGTTAATCCAGTGACATACATTGCTATGCAGATGACAGCACGCTGGACGCATCCTACATCCTGAACATTTCTCTGGCACACGTCAACGAGTGTCGGAACAAACATGTGCCTGAACTTGAAACAACTTTAGACCGTGTTTAGAATTGGGGTGATAGTAACTTAGTTTAGTTTAATCCGCAAAAGACACAAGTATGCGCCTCCAAAAAGTTGAGTTATCGGCACATCGCCTCCAGCTTTATAAAGAGCAAGTCAAGTCGCACATGGAATTTTGTTCCCATCTCTGGGTTGGGAAATCTTAATATCGGTTTTTTCCTTTTGACTGCATTCAACGCCGAAGTTCTTACTCGTCGCCTCGACCATCTGGCTCTGCGGAGCGATGTAGCGTCTCTGTACATCTTTTACCGCCTATACTATCACATGGAATGCTCTGAGGAGTTTTTTAAGCTAGTACCTGCTGCAGAGTTTCACCACTGCTATAAATGAATTGCTGACTAAACGCGTAAAATGCTGTTAACTAAGAACCGGGTTAAAGTGATAATATGACGTATTTGGTAATATCGCAGCGACATATATATCGCTATATCTTGCCAGACTGAGAGAAACCTTGACTCCGTATTGATTCTTATTGACTTTAATATATGTATGATTGAAGTGATGCGTTCTCATGCATCTGCGTTGTTTTAAAATGTCCATCTTAGATGCATATTACTGTAGAGTCCTAAACTCTATAATAAATTTGTAAGGAGATAGGAGACTACGAGGATCTCAAAATTACGAATTTATAATTTAGGGGCTAATAGGTGTGAAAGTGCTGCTACCTTAGGGAAAATAAAGTTCTCGTTAATCACAACAACGAATGGAAAATGACCGACAAAAATGTATGATACCCATAATTTTTTTCCGGAATAGCTTTTGGTATAAGAAAAAAAACTTTTGTTTCTGTCTCTGTATGGCTCACGTTACTCTCCACGGGTTAAAAAGACTCTCCTTCGTTTGTTTACAAATCTCAATTGTAGTTATAAAGAAAGACCGGAAAAAATTTACTTATTGTACCATAAATTTTTGCCGGTCTTCCTTTAAACAATAGAAAAGATTTTGTTTGTATTTCCGCGTGGCTCTCGTGGCTCTCCGCGTGTTAAACAATCTTTTGCTAAAGTTTATGAATGTCAATTGTATGAAAGTGTTTTCCTTCATAAAAAACAAAGCCCTTTCTTAAAAAGTAAAACATGGCAATTTGTACCGAGCAGCTTTTATTGGAAAAATCAAAGTAGGAAAACTACACGGCTTCGTTTCCGAGAAAACAAGCGTTGTGCCACAATATCTCGTTTGTCATGATATTTTTCTTTCATCGGAGAATTTTATTTGCAAAGAAGAAATAGAACGAGAATTGAGTTGCAAGTAAGTAAGTGGAGGTGTATTCCAGTAAGTGCAGCGGGGTGAACGCCCCACCGAACGGCGCCCGGCGCGGCCCTAATTAAAGTATATTTTATTGTTCCCCTCACTATTACACTATCGATATACCGATATGCCGACCGGCACGAATGCGGGCAAATAATTATTTACATTTTATTTTTATTACATTTTATTAATAGCGGCGCGCGGCGCGACCTTCCCAGTCGACCGTAACCGTAACATAACAATGTTTCTTCGCGGAGTGTACGCGGCGTGCGCCACGTGCGCCGCGTGCACCGCCAGCGCCCAGTGTGGCGCTTTGTCATCAGTAACACGATCAATTTCGTTTATTATTTGGTTATGAAATATTATTGTCATTCATGCAGAAATATTGAAGCTGTAGTGCACGAGTGTCTGATAGGAGAGACAGAGATAGGTATTAATTCATAAGATTTGGTACCTAGGTTATTCTAATATATACTCGAACGCTGCCGATAAGATAGCTAGTTAGTTAGAAGCTATACTTACTAAAACAATTTCCACCATCAATGAATAGTAATTAATCATATAATTGCCGTTCAGCAACAATGTAATGCTCGTCAACAAATGGAAAATAGTTTTCTCTTGGCGCAGTATAAAAATATGCTGCGCTAGAACTGTTTTTGCTATAGTTTCCTTCGTTATAATAAAAGTGGAGATCTATTCATATTGTTGAACAATGGGCTAATTAACATTGTATGTATTACGTAGGTAGCTATCTATTAATCTAGCTTGTTGATATAAATACTTTTTGTGTGCATTTTGCCGCTCGGCTGCCATTGGCGCGCTAAATAGGTTCGCTAGATTTAATTTTATTCTTGGTATCATGATTATCATGACTAGAAGTTACATTTATTCTGGTAGGTATATATTAATTCAATACAACTTCTGAGGATTATAGCCGGCATAATGACTGTAAATAGTTTTTGTCTTAAGCAAAAAATAGTTTAAAAATTACAAAGTGGCGTGCACAGTGGCGTTGCCGCCCGCACCGCGTCTCTCGCGCAAAAACGCCGCCGCAACAATGAGGCAGATGCGGCGTGTGAGTCGAACTGCGGCTCTTTCCGATAAACTTTATACTAATACTTTTTTCTGTTCCCGCATTACGTAGGTGCGTATAAAATAAATAAGTTTACTTATCACGTAGGTAAGTTATGATTGTACAATATTAATTCTTAAAGCGATAACGACTTTGCTACATACCTACTGTGTATAGGTTAGCTATGTAGTGCTATGAACGTTATTAAATTTTATTCTAATATGCACGCTTTGTATTCCACGGTATTTACGCCCAGGGTATCAATTACGCACAGGGTATCATAAATAAAAAAAATATTGCAAAGGAAATATAAAATCCAAGTTTATTTTTGATAAACTTCGACGATCTGACTTCATATTTACTGCTTAATAATCGTACCATTTATGATAGGTTCGTAAGCTTTTGTTTCTGTCAACCAACTTTTGAAAAACAAAATATTATAGTCGACTGCACACAAGTCATTTGCTATCGGTAGCTGTTATAACTAGTTTTAACTATACTTTATTGCTTGCAAGTTTAATGACGCATTGCCTGTGAGCACGCATTTATATTAATTTATTCGAAGTATTTTTTAACAAATATTTGCTCGTGAAATAAATGCGCATGTGTTAAAATTTGTTGTTTCGGAAAAAGTTGTATCAACTACATAAGTGCTCTAAGCGTGTAATTATTGTTCCTAAAAAAGACTTGACTCAAGGACCATTGCATTTTATGATTTATGGCGCGCTTGTTTTGTATCGGAATTCCGATCCTCCGAATTCGGGGAGTTATGAAATTTAGATAACGACTTTACCAAATTTGATAGCTGACTGTGAAATGCACTCAATACTGTATGCCCACAGTCTAACTAACGCCTCGCTAAATTTAAGGTGACGTTTCTAAATTTGACGTAAAATAAGCACGTCTGGAATACCATTTTGCCACAAATTTATCTAACCCGGTGGCCAAAAGTGGAACTAAGTGTCCCTTTTTAAAATGTCACTTTGTTGTCAACAACACCGCCGCCATCACCGGCTTAGCATAAGACGTAGCACTCTAAATTAAATTGGCTTATTAAAATTAGAAACATCAGATTCAAATTAGTCCTGCCATTTGATTTTGACAGTTGCGCATAGAATAGAAGCCTAATTAAAATTAAGATTTTAGCGAACGCTCTAGAATCGAGTCCACCTGTCTAAAATTCAGGTTGATCTCAAATGGAATATACAAAGGGGTGCCGTATGCATGTGCTCGTGATATTTAAAACGATTTCTGTCAAAATGTAACAGGTTAGGTCGTCGTATGTTGCGGTAAGTTGCGGTCGGTCAGCCATTACTGAGTTGTCATATCCCGGTTGCGACCCAGATAGCCTTGTACGGAACATTTTTGTCGTTGCCTACCTTTTTGAACGAGGTACTATGTTCAAAAAGACACTTGTTTCATGAGTTCGGGGAAGGCGGCCCTGAAGACCGAATTCGGGGGGTCGCAGTGTAAATAAACGGTCGAGTCGTCGAACTGTTTAAAGGCTTTCGGGTCCCCGAATTCGGGGAAATTATCTAATACAATCGCACCATTATCGTACCTAGTCGTGTTAGAACTGTATAATTTAGGTAAGGCATAGACATCGGTTCGGAAGCGCGGGCGGGTGCGCCGCGAGCCGCGAGTCGCGTCCGGCCGCCCGCTACCCGCCGCTGGCTGCGACCTGCAACTTTTTATGAATACTTAAACAAATAATTAACACTACACTTAGTCTCGCTTAGAACATGTTTATGTGTCAACAATTTCCTTAGTTATTGTTTGTTTTTCTTTTATGTCCATTCGCGTCTCGGTCCATTTTCCCTGAGCCTCATTACGCCCGCCGTATCGAAAGCGCGCCACTTCTGCCCTCTCTTATATTTTGTAACTGCAACATTTTATTCCCCGTTTACACTTTAATTATGGATTACAATTAAGCACTCCGCGTGAGTGGGCGATTTACCCTGTGGACGAGCGGAGCAGTTTGGACCCCAGGACTGTGCAAAAGTAACTTAATAATTTTCGCGTTTATTATACTTCCCTATTTATTATTCTATAGTTCGCTTACTTAGGTCGGAGCTTCGGTGGCCGGGCGGTTGAGTATACGACTCGTAAGCGAGAGGTAGAGGTACCGGGTTTGAATCCCGCTGCGGCCATGTAGCAATGACTCTTTTCTGAGTTATGTACATTAGTTGAATTCTAACCGATGCTCTTACGGTGAAGGAAAACATCGTGATGCAAATTCAGGCAACTTAATTTGTAACCATGATCCAATCTGGTCAGGTTCTCCTGGTAGCAGGGTCACGGAGGTCACATGGTAGTCGCTCCACTTTAATTACCTGATCGCCAAATCCTGGATCATGGTCAAGGCGGACCCCGGGCTCTCGGCCTCGAGAGCACAACCGGGACATTAACGCTAAGATTATTATTATTATAGTTCGCTTACTTAGTTCGTCCATTAATACTTATTAACCATTATATAATTCTCACATGTTTGGCTCTTATTTTACATGCTATTAATCTAGTATGTACTTAGATACATGAAAGAAACTGGAAGTGGTTGATTAGAAAAAAATACTTAGAGCTGAAACTGTGTACCTATGTAGAAATTTGAGATTTTATTGACAATTCTTATATACCGCGTATCTACATTATAAATTTTTTTTTGTATCAAAAGAGTAGGTAAGGGAAAATTTATGTTCATAATATTAAATACATTGAGATTCGAGTGTGTAACGTAATGCATAAGTTTTCAACACGCTTGGGTTGGATTTTTTTAAATATATATAAAACAATAAAAATTTACAAAATATATTTTTGACTAAAATGGGTATAAATAATAATCATCATAATCGTCCTAGCGCTTATCCCGGCCTCTGCCAGGGTCTGCTTTGCTAATAATTCTTTTCCACTTCGCCCGGTCTTCGGCGCAATCGCCTCGTAAGCCGTTGGCTCTCGCATCCGACTCAGCGATGTCAATCTATCGCTTCTTGTGTCGCCTACGGAAGTTCTTTCCTCATACCCACGTATCTCAGGGGTACCCTGGTGAACACCTACAGTAATCGGGAAGAGATGTAAACAGTTTGAGACATTAAAACGCATTTTGCCGAGCAGTAGAATTCTACCCCACGGGTTAGGCTCAAATAAGGTATGTAGCCTCAAATAATGAACATACTTACATTTTCGCAAGTGTTTGTAAAAAATTTATAACCGGTAAAATTCATGCGGCCAAAGCTACGCTGCGGGCAAAAGCATCTTTTAAAAAACAATATATAGCTGTAATTTATTTGTCCTTTACTTTTTTATTAGTTTTACTGTTATATAAAAAGAGACATCTGTCCGTCTGCGAGGCGTTCACCCCGCCGGTACAGGTGCGAACAATAAAAACAAATAAAAAGCCCCGCTCAAATTAAATAATAATAACAACATTGTAGCCACACACGGACACTAGCGAGGAAAGGGGAGAACTTAATTTTTAAACGTAATTGTAACAATAACATCAACCTGCACATTTTTTGTGGATGCGGCAACGTAAAGGCATTTTTACTACGAGAAAGGGAACACTTTTCCACTTATTATTAATATTTTATAGCATGCTAACTCGCGCTTGGTTAAAATATGAAGTCACTACAAATTATAAGCTAGGTAGTAGTTACTATAGGTTTTATTTAGCTAGATTTTATTCGCGGCATTACTTTTTTACTTCCTTACATGAAGCTCAACTTATATTAATTGTTTACAACTTATATTAATTTATATTAAGAGGTCTATAAAAGAAGCAAAATTGTAATAAAATGTTCATTTCGTGCATACCATTACATACATATCTACATCACTCAACATTGTGTGTCGAGTAATGAGTCTAAATATAGTTAATTATTTGTTGGCATCTAGCTATGAAGACTGCAAAAAATGTAAACGTTTTAATAACATTCATAAATTTACATTATGCGGGATAATCTCATTAATATTTATGGAGAAATAAAAATAAATTATCTGAGTACACGAATATTTATTCCACTAAGTAATCACAAGGTCTGCTCCCTCTCTGTCTCTCCTTGTGTTTCGTTACGTCATTCTGCAGCGCCGCCGCGCACCCGCCGGGAAAAGTGGTTTTACGACCTAATACACAATAGGATAACATAACACTCCTTCCTAGCCTAATTGTAGGTGCACTAATTAAATAGTGATTGTTCTAAAATCCAGTTTCTGAGAGAGTATTCTCGTTGGGACCATATCGTGACTCGGATGCGACGTCCGCGGGTATAATTACCGAGGGCAACTCTGAAGAAGCTGTCGTAAGTCACATTAAACTTTCATTGGAACGAACTATAATTTAATAGAATAATAAACGCTGCATCCGCATTAAGAGCACTAACAGGGCAGCGTATTGTATCGCAGCGACAACAATGCGCCGCCGCGACTCGGAGCAGGCCACGTATTATTTTACTGTATCGTCGAGTGAAAAAGTCTGAGTGCATTCGCTTTTCTCTGACACTAAGGCCAGCTCTCGAGAGCGCTTGCGGCAGACACGGCTTCGACACCAAACGTTCGACGGTTCAAATATAAAAAGCGCTTGCACACACATTTTACTCGCTCCAAATTGAATAAAATGCTGTGAGTCCATTAAGAGTTTTTTCCTTGGCGGTCTTTATACGACAGATTCGTTCCGACGTCGGACAATTAATATTAATTAAGATTTAAATTGGTCTAATTACATAGAGCCGGGCCCATCTTCCGAGCGAGCTATTCTTTGAGCGGCTACAGTAATAAATGTACATAAAAATATTCATTATCTTTAATACAATACATTATTTGATAAAAAAAATGTGTTTTCTTAATGCCATAAGTGATCTTAACCTTATTTTTTTTTTTCAGGTAAGTTTCGTTTTTGATGGAGAATATTTGTAAGTCATTGTTATATATACTCGTAAATATGTCATTCCTACTTATGCAACAGTACAATTTGCTAATAAAAATGTACGATGGGTATCTGTGCAGGTATAGGTAAAATAGGTTTCTACTTCACCGTTCCAGGTTAAGTGATTAACTGTTGTTCGCGTTCGCTATTCATATTAATTATTACGAAACTATGTTCTTTATATCGGAGTATAGAATTTTC
This sequence comes from Blastobasis adustella, assembly GCA_907269095.1. Lineage (NCBI taxonomy): Eukaryota > Metazoa > Arthropoda > Insecta > Lepidoptera > Blastobasidae > Blastobasis > Blastobasis adustella. The sequence goes on from OU026114.1 coordinate 13,215,921, forward strand.
TATTCGAATTCATTCCACCTCTGAATAAAATATTAGGTAAGATGTCGCTGTATTATTAGTAAATTATCCGATTAGGCTTGACTAAAATCAATACGAATCATATACTCGTACTACGTAGTTAGTTGTCTTTCGTCACGAAAACCTCCATAATTTGATAAATAAATAAATTATAAATTTCGATTCAAGAAACCCGAGCTTGAAGTTTTTCAGCTTGTATTTTACTTTAATGGAGTTGAAGTGACTTACAGAATAATTAACCACATAATTATACGTTACAAGTAATTAGAATTAACAAAGTATTAACTTGGACATGGTGAAGATAGTAGCGGATACCTACGTGTACCTACGCGTGGAGCAGGATAGATGTAGATATGTTGGTACTAGTCACTCTCTCTTTATTAAATCATTGGTGAAAGATGGATATTATATACCCACTACATGATTTCTTGTTGGTGTTATTACTCGTCAGACCGACCATTGTTTTGCACGGTTTTGAATTAAACGGTTTGTTATTTCCTTCCGGAAAGAGTCCGTTGCGCAAATTAAAAGTAATAATTTCAAGTTAGCGAACCCTTTACGTCCATTCGCAATGGTGATCGCCAAGTGCTTTTCAATTTGGACGACATGGATAAGGTATTAAAATCAGTCGGCGGGAGTGGCCGCGAGGCGCGTTATTAGCCCTATAGAGTGTATTCATAAAGTGTTTCGCACAAACGTGGAGTGAGCGACTTTGGCAGTGGCGTGAAGCTGCGCGTGACACGAGCCGCGCGGCGCCATGGAGCGCCATGGAGCGCCATGGAGCTGCAACGGCCGCACTAATTTAATGAAGCCGCCTTTTCATCGCACCCGTCACCGCGCGCCGCCACATACTGGCTTTTTAAACAAATTAACATTGAATTTTTATAATTAAAACTCTTAAGTGGAAAACTTTTGCTGCGCTTTAGATGAGGACTTTTGAGGTCGCGGCTGCTCGAGCGATTTGTTGCTTTACTTTATTTTGTAGCTCATACTGTAATATCGTTTGAGCCTTTTATTTTGACATTTAGCGCTTGGATTAAATGATTACTAATTAATTATTACTCCAGTAAATTGAGTCTTAATTGGGATTAAGTTAAACGTAAATTTCAATGGCTCAAAGCATCACGTTGACGTTGCTTTGATTAAACAACATTTTGAGCGGAAGTTGTATCCGCGTCGAAAGCGACGCGATGTGGCACTCCATTATCCAAAAGGTAAATCCCGCACTCTTTCCGCGCTTTGGCGCTCGACGATGTACCGGCGCCGTTTGAACGCGTTTTAAAACCACAAATTAAGAGACAACTCATCGCGTCCCTACTAGTAAGGTACAGTATAATTTTTTCGCTCCCGCAAGGCGACAAAGGCGCGAGTCGGTGAAAGGGCGGTCGCTATTAGCACCCGGGTGCCGCGCCGCGCACGCCGCGCGCGCCTCGCACGCCACAAGTGCGCGCGGCGCATAAACACCGTGACGCAGACGGAGCAGATAAAATAAAAGCCTTTGCACAGAAAATGAAAGTGGTAATTGCGGCTACACTTATACAAAGCGTGTAGCTGCAAACTCTTTCAGTTCAGAGCTGTAAATGTTAAGGTGCAGTTTTTACACAGCCTTTTAACATAATTATCAACTAGATAGGTATTTAGTGGACGTCTTCCAGTAGCCTATGATTAGTAACACGTCAAGTGTTTTAACCGCCTTCAAGTAGGAGGAGGTTCTCAATTCGTCGAAATCTTTTTTTTTTATGCGTGTTGAGAAAAGCTTTAAACTATGGCTTATTTTATACGTATTATCACGTATTACCGATAATTATATAAAAGTGAAAAATTTAGTAGACAGGAGGGAGAGTGGCGATTGCTCTACGGACAAGAGTCCAACTTTTAAGTTTATGGTGATGATTGTATACGTTTTAACTTCAAAGAAGTAGATAACAAAGATTAGAGACCACACCAAGAGTATTTTGAAATTGATTTGATCTACACTCATAGCGTAATGTTCCAATTACATATTCGAAAATAGTCGTTTAAGGGTACACTTTTTTCACGCCAGTCTATACAATTTAAAAAAATTACTTTTCGATACAGCATTTCCCATACTATTTTCATTACAGCTGTATTGAAAAATAACTTTTTAATCTTTATGTAACACTTTTCTTTTTTAAATTTTTGTCGGGCGCCGTGATACAGCGAAATGTAGGCTGTGTGCCTTTAACAAACTCAATATTCAAATTCAAAATTTAAATTTTCCTGTTTATATTTTTGTAAACAGAATATTTTTTCTAATTGTTGGAATTTGTGTTTGTGAATGTTTTTTCTTATTTGAAGTAAATAAATAGATAAATGTGAAAGTAGCAAAGTGAATTTTCCGCCGCTTGATATCCTCGATGCGTAGATACAACAGAACTGACTCGCAGCTTACTTCCAGCAAAGTTGAGAAAATTATAGGTACGATATTTTAACATAAAAATATGTGTAGATAAAGTAGTGTTTAGCAACTGCATATAATTAGGTATTATATGACAGTTGCATAAACTACTATTAAGCTTTAGGAAAATTCTGATAAATTCCATTACCGAATGCCAATCATATATATCCTAGGCCAACTATTATACCTATGACAGAACTGCATTCATCATCGTCATCATCAGACGTCATACAGAATTTATATCACATAAAAATAATTATTAGTAAATTAATTTTTATTATTTATATAAACGAATTAAATAGGTGTTTATCAAATTATCCTTATGTTACCTGTTTTGTACACATCTGTAGTAAATGCCGGTCACACCGGTCAAATGACTAATAGTAATTAGGTACCTATAAGCAAATGGCAGAACGGGCGAAAAAAAAAAAGCAATTTAAACGACAACGGAAAAATTCATCAAAACTTTTAGTCGCCTTTTCGGACTTTCCTTTAATATTGTTTCGAGTTTCAATGGATGGCGAACGTTGGTTTCACAGATTTCCGTTTGTATTTTTCCATTCACATTTGATTTAAAAAGAAAATTAAATGTTTTCTACCGTGGTGTTGTTAGAAAGTTGAGTATTATTTTAGTGTAAATACCTTTTCTGATACGTGTGAAGTGGTTTTTATTTAGTTGTTTTCATTGCCCACAAAACTAAAATATGCAATTTTATGTAGGTATCTACTTAAATATTTTATAAATTGTACCTCTACTGTTCTTGTGCTTACCTACGTAACTAACAAAGAATACATTCGTACTAAAATCCAAAAACAAACGTCGTTGTAATTCGTACTACTGCTTCCGTACGTATCTATTACTTATTCACTAATATTTTCTAAAATTATACGTCGCTTGCATCGGCGTGCATTTGTTTAGCTACGGGCTGGGGCGGGAGGGTGTTATATTATACTGGTGCGCTCGATATAATTATAATGGGTGCGAATAAACAATGAGTGGGGGCGCCGAATTAATGTAAAATATTGTTTTGGCGGGGTGGCGCGGCGTAGGGGCGCGCGGCCAGGCTGCGCGGTGAGCGCTTTCCACCGCTCTGCGCAGGCGGCCAGCTCTCATAGCAGCGCTCTGGCAGCTGTTTGCTATGCGACCATTATTGATCCATCATCACACCCGTAAAGTGCTCTGTCAATACCCTGATCGTGTTCGTGTCTAACCATAAAATCGATTAAGATTTTAAAATGGGACTTATTCTTGAGTGCGCAATTACTGTAGTATGTACCTAACTACCAACCAAAACTAGTTTTCTATACTAGTTTGTGGTTTTAGCTGCAGTTTATGATCGTGAGTTCTTAATCAACGAATACATTGAAATTTAATATTCTTTGATAGTGTTAGCCCGATATCCTACCTACTTGTTCATTCCTTCCGTATGTAATATTTTGTGTACAAACTTAGGTGCCACAACTCACTTATCAGAACACGAGTCGTTTATTCTCAATTAAATGATGCACATGTTAACTTTATAAATACTACTCGAATTTAACAGCAGAAAGTAAAATTACTCTTATAGAATATATGTTCGGATACGAAGTAACTCTGTTTCAAAAACGTAGTAATAAGGACCTATTGTAAATGCAGCGACTTACCTTATTGATTTCACCTGTGCACGAATTGTCGAATTAACTGTACCTGTAAATAAATAATGAATATTAGATGTTTTAACTACAGGATACAAGAAATACTGCCTGTTAAGGCAACAATTTTCCGTCAAAGCTCTACTTGAAACCTGACCTGAATTATTATTTCAATCAAAAGAATTTTTTCACCAGTCTTGTAACTAAATCACCCACTGGTTAGTATTAATAATTGAGTAACAAAATTGTCTTCATCGCCTTTCATATTGTTAGAGCGTGTATTATAACGTGGCGTTTCATCGATTGTCCTATGTTATTTTTGCTGATGATAGGACGACATGGTTTCATTGGTTTGATTTCTTCGTCATGCCAATGAATAATATATCATGTAATCATTTTCTGATAAGTAACGAATTTAAGGTTATTAATAATTATTGTTGGCTATAATCCATAACAATTTAATAAATTACATCCATATAAATTATTTAGTTGTTTCCAAGTTTACGTTTCAGTTGATTTAAGTCGCTATTTCCAGTTTAGAGAACTCTATAGAGAGTCAGACATTTGAAGCTTTATATACATACACAGAATATCACCATAGATTGTTAATTAAAAATAATATAAATAAATTTTCAAAGGAGTCCGCCGGGATGATTACCACCGCCTTATCTATTTCTGCCGCCGAGCAACAATGTTATGTTCAGGTTTTCAGTTCAGGTTTGAAGGTTAAGGTAGCCAGCGCAATTACAGGCATGAGGCATTTCATCTTAATCCTCACAGTGACAGCGCACCTGCGGTTCTGCATTTTTCTGCTAAATGCATAAATCTTAGATGTTATGGGAGACAGTTACCCCTTACCATCAGGTGGGCTGTCTGCTCGTTTGTCACTGCGTAGAATAAAAAAACGCTGTCGTGTTCGATAGTAGATACTGCACGAAGATAGTTCTTTTATAATTTTGTAAATAAACTAACATAATGTTACCGTAACCAAATCATAATCACCTACATATTAAATATACGTCTACACGTATACACGTCTGAACTTCTCATTCACCCTTTAAGAGTTGGCAAGCGGCCGCCGCAGAGATTTTCGACATCAGATCTCAGACCAGATGACGATCTCCTAGCCCTAGCCCAATTGTCGCAGGTACAACAGATCAAGTTTCCAAGTCCTCTACCGTACCGTAATTGGCACTGAAATAAAGTTCTTAGCCTAAAAATATTCCCGGAACTCTCTAAAATGTGTTTTTTTCTGTATAAACGCAACCTTCCCAGAGCCTATATTTTACCTTATTTAATTATGATATTATGTAAAACTTACATACCATTACAAAGCTTGTTGTTATCGATAACCCGATGCACGATGCACACGTCCGTATTAGTTACATGTAATTAGTTCTAATTTACTTCACCTACGCGCATTAGGTGAGAAGTGCGATTTTCGGGCTCTAAATTATGCTCTAAACCCGGATACATTCACCTTGTGTATCTACAGCTTATTATTGACATATAATTTATTTAATTCATATCCACCATCAGCGGTAATACCTCTAATCAACTGAGCTACTTACCGCTAATAACTGTCACCGTTATTTACTCAATACTTAGTTTAAACTAAGTTTCAATTTACATCAAATATTCGATTCAAATGTTTGCTATTGCTTCTTGTTCAATATTTCATGGAAAAGCATAATTTGCCTGGCGTGTCTTACTGTCATTTTCCCATACACCCTTCATACAAGGTTTAAGTACTTATCCGTGTTTTTGTTTTCCTTCTCTTTTTTTGACTGCCCTGTTTTTATTAAGGAATTTGCAAGTTTTTTAGGGTTTCTCTCGGGATGACAATAAATAAATAAATACAATTATGAAATATAATTGAGGTAACAATAATTATTGTTTATTGTCACAATAATTATTGTAAACACCTTCAAGTTACAATACCAATTTAATTCGTTTCATATTTTGTATCCATGATTCCCAAACTAGGAAAAGTTCTGTACAAGTATCTTGGGAATCAGAATCAGAACAATGTTTTCCGTTTGTCAGTTGACGACCTATCTGTTATAATAATCAACATCATTATTAAACTAGATCAGTCCATTGCAAAACTGTTGCTGTATACGGCACTATGTAGGAACCTAGTAATTTACAATAATTTTATGTTCAAAACAAAGCATTACTAGAATGTAAATTGTAGAGTGAAAATTGTATGTAGCTCGTCAAGCCTTGAGGAGTCCACCTGAATATAAACACAATTTTTCTATTTCTTCCGCAAAGCATAATAATGTTTGCATTGTTCCGGTTCAAAGGATAGGTAGGATAGGAAGGAAGTATAAGCCAGCATAATTACAGGCAAGAGGCATATTGTCCAAAGCGACAACACACCCGCGGTTCTGCACTTTTGTGACAAAAGACTTGCACCATTCACCCAGCATTAACCAATGATGATATGGGCAACAATTACCGCTTTGGTGGGCAACAATTACTGCTTGTTTTCACTGTATAGTATAAAATCTCTACATACGAGCATGTCTGGTCTGCAAAGCAATAAATAATGTACTAAGTGACATTAAATTGTCTTCTCAAATGTGCCAGGTTCTTTGACGAAATCTCCTTGAGACGATAGGTCAAACGTCATAAGCGACATCACCAGACACAAATCAATTACATACAATGTGTCAGTTTTTTTGTCGAAATCGTTGTTGTATTAAATCCAATTGAGATGGTAGGTCCAATGTCACCCAATAGCACACAAAAAGTAAAAACCTACACTATTGTCAGGACATTAATGGTTCGAGAAATAACCTTTGTAAAATAGTCTGTATGATATCATTGCTGCTCGGTCCCCTATCGACATATTAAAAATGTAAAATCGTGAAGGAATGACGACGGTCAAATGTCAAATTGAATAGTTAATTTGCGTTCGGCGTATTATTATTTTGCGGCGTGAAGGATTCGACGAAACTTTCCGTGCAGAAAAGTTAAGCAAAAGTATAAATATAGTGACCGATTTACCGTCGTCGTCGTAAATATAATTTTATTAAACTTTTAATAATAAAATAAATGTAACGATCATCTTGGCGTTAATGCCCGGTCGTGCTGTCGTGCACGTGGGACCGGGGTCCGCCCTGACCATGATCCAGGATTTCGCTGATCAGATAATTACAGCAGAGCGACTGCCATCTGACGTCCGTGACCCTGCTACCAGGGGAGCTTGTCCAGATTGAATCATGGTTACACATTCAGTCGCCTGAATGTGCAGGTTATCACGAGTTTTTACCTCACCGTAAGAGCATCGATTAGTGTTCAACTACCAAAGACTATGTATGTACATGACTCAGAAAATAGTTATTGGTACATGGCGGCAGTGGGATACGAACCCGCTACCTCTCGCTTTATTTGATGACTTACCGTTTGGAAGACTTCCATGTTTGTATAACAAATAGGTATAAATTAGGTATGGCTATAATAAGCTTGGTATTAAAATCTTCTAATTAATAGTAACTACTTTTTACATAAACTCACAATAATCTATGAATTAAATGATTAAATCTTTGCCTGACATCAGGAAAACTGAACAATAACGAAGTATTCACTACTTTAATACAGTAATTGCCGACATACGCTAAGCTATTTATTAGTCGTCATCGCTCACGTTGAGAGGTCAAAACATAATAGGTACAATACTGTAACAATCAGTAAAAAACGAAGGGAGCCTTATCGCTACTTGCGATCTTTTCTAGGGAACCTATACAGAAATTATAATAAAGAGAAATTGAACAGCAGGGCAGTGTTGAGCACTTGACAAGAAGCTATACAGGAATACAATTAGATTAGAACAGTTACAGTAAGTACAGATAAGTTCTATGTAGGTACATAAGTTTTCAAAAATCACCTGCGTTTCATACTAGTTACTTGCCTTAGAACTATCTCGTGTTAGACCTTCCGGTCCGGGGTTAACTATTCGGTGTTAAGAACTATTCATACAAATTATTGTTATGTTTACTTCTGTGTACATCTCAGGCCACGTACCTATTACTAATACATACTACTAGACAACAAAATGTAAAGGTTCGTCCAATCGGCGTGCAACGGCTCGAGCGCCGCTCGCGAGCTGCACGCGTGCAGTTGCTGCAACAACGCGCGAGCAGCGCGGTGCATTTTATAGTACAATTTTGCTCGCTGCGCGTTTGCAAGAGATTTTGTCTAAGTTTTATATTCAGACCGCAATTACATAAGATTATAAAATATACTTATAACATGTTAATTATTGTTTCATATAGCTTTTGGTAGCGGCCTCCTGCGCGTGAAAATAGTTTTTAAGGCAATTTATCTTTTTCCCGAGCGCGACCATTTTAAATGACCTCCCTAATATTTGACAGCTAGTATAGTTATACTCTCCATGTTGCGTAGGCTTAATAGCTATATAACAAAAAATATTCATTCAAATCCGTCCAGTAGTTCCGCAGATTAGCGAGTACCAACAGACAAATACACAGTAATTTTTTTTTAATTCTTTTGCTATTACTATTTCTTCATCCTATCCTAAATGAGTTTTTTGTAAATATATTCAATATACAGACATATTATATGCAGTAATAGATCTACATATAGGTCCCTACAATGTAACATGCGGTTTCATTCTAGAATTGCAACGACGAACTGACAAGTTCGACCTTGGCACAAATGAACATTGTGACAAACGGATCGTCTACTTCAATAGCCCGACGAATCAAGGGTTAATTTTCTTGTACCGTGGCAGGAACTAGCTGCGGATGCGCCCATTAAGGCGCTTATTTAATACTTGAAAATAAAGGTGGCGGAACTGGCCCACTCATCTATTTACTAGAACTTTACGTAATTCGCTGATTTTTACTTCCTGCCAAGCTGCTGTTCTGGGGAAAGAATAATCTATTTTATAGCTATGCCGATTGAATTTATAAATAGTTATTTACAAAGTAATACTTATATGTTTAGAGTGTCATGATATATATTTCACCACAATACAAACAAACTACCTCCATGTTGTGTTACCAAGTCCAACTAACTATCGAGATACCCGGCCCGAGTCACGTTCTCGCTGGCAGAAAGCTCGTGGTAATATAGAAAAATAATTTCCATTCAATAATAGTTCTGCCTACATTGCAATGGGCTCGCGTGGTTATTAGAACCACATAAAACAACATTTGGATCAGCACGGATTTCCAATGGTGTAAGTAATCATATTTTGATCGTTCTTTACCGTACTGCTTTTTGTTTGATAATATTTTTTGCCACTCACTGAAGTCTATATTTGCATACGTTCGTTTTCATAATAGAGGTTCCATTAGTCAAAAATCACGGCCACCAGACACGCGTGCTCCAGGAGCTAACTCTCGCCAAAAAGCTTCCCATTCCGGCAAATAGAACACGAAGTCGCTGCGCCCAGTATTGATTTAATACTGGCACATGCAGTCATCCAACGGGGGCGAGCGGGGCGGACCAAAAAATAAAATTAAAAAATATGCATAATAAAAATTTGGTCGATAACGATGGGTCCCCTGCGACGAGTACAGACGACGGTAATGTGTGGGGTGCGGGATCGATTATTTTAGGAATTACACGCACACGGACCACGCCGAAAGTGCGGCGACACCACCGCTCGACTGCGACATGCGGCTCACGACTGTTACTTAAATTTATATATTTCATACATTTTACTGTAGGCCTTTTAAGCCAAACTGACCTTTAGATGTTGTGGTCGAAACGGCAGACAATAATATGGATGCCATTTGAATGGAACATTTTATTGATCCCTTGTTAAGACAATTGATGCGACGTTGATGGTGCGCGTTCTATGCAACCGCGTATATGCCAGTGTTTTCCAAAGTGTGGATCGCGAACCCCTGAAGTGTCGCATTGCCTCTACAAGGGGGTCCCGAAGCGTCAATAAAAACAAAGTTCAAACAATATTAGGTTATGAATTAAATCACCTATTGTACACTAGTTTGCCTGAAGATGAGTAATTCAAAACCGGTTGCAATTTAATAAAATTTGTATAATAAAGTGGAACTAGTGTACAAAAGGTGATTTAATTCATAATATAACGGAGTTCCATCACGAAGTGACAATACAAAGTGTTAAATATTATAGGTATTTATTTAGATCTCGATTCTCGCACTCATTGCTTATTCAATTGCGCGTAGGCAAAATAATAAAAATTACGAGCTATAAACTCTTTCGATGACACTCCCTCACTTACTTCGAATTTTTCTGATTTTAAGTTAATCATGCAAGCTTTCGAACATCCAAATACCAGAAATTTCTCGCCATACCATCTCGCTGTTTTTAACAACAATAATGTCAAAAACATCAAGCTCAATGCTTTGGCTTATTAAATTTTTATTTATAAATTTAGGGCGATCGTCGATCACCCCAGGTTGAAATGTCAAAACTGTTAAGCTCACTGCGCTCATTCATTCACTGATTTAAGGTATTTTAATACGATCTTGCCAGCTTTAACTGTTAAAGTGTAAAAATTCGGTTGGGTAGGTACATTTCTACGACCACGCATGGACTGCCAAGGCAATTTTATAAGTTTTAATTGGTCGCAAAAGATTTTTACCTTCTAAGACCACCTTAAATGTTAAAGTTTGAAAAACACTGTTCTATTCTATACTTATATAGTATAAGCTCGCAAGGGCCGACGATGTTCTGTTTTTAGCGTAGATTTTAAAGAACACAATATTACACCAAGAAGCACTTCAATCCTCGACAATCCAGACCATTTCCACCGAAGATGCAAAAGGAGTGAATTGAAATGTTGACGTACTTTCAGTTCTGGTCCCGCCCCCGCTTCCTGGCAAATATGATGTTCTGTCCTTTTTCTTTAATTAAACCTATGCTAATAGTAACAAAATTATGAAACGTTAACGATTACTTTGACTTGAGCTGCTGATTTTATGTGAATGTTTTCAAAGGTGGATATTCAGATAACAAATAATCAACGCACGCCGATGGTGCTAACTATGTGGGTGACCGTTTCGCAGTTAGTATTCAACTAATGTATATAACTCAGAAAACTGTCAGTGGTACATGGCGGCAGTGGGATTCCAACCCGGTACCTCTCGCTTACGAGTCACCCGACCTTTACCACTAGGACTCCGATGCTCCTAGCAAATAAATAATATATGTAATGCAAACATCCCAGTCCAGTGCATGGAAAGCAGTAGTTGGCTTCATATAGTTTCTAGTTGTGAGCCGGAGGGTCTATAACGAGCAGTAGGTATCCACAAATAAATCTTAACGTTAGAGTAATCACGGTGACATCAGATCAAAACCACCGCAGAGGCGCAAGCTTAAAGCTGTCTTATTACGGCAACGCGCGATGAATCGAATTTAATCGAATTCCAATTAGTCGCACGGTGATATAGTTTTATTGGTGGGACTTAATTCGTCATTTCCCAGGATTTAACTGACATATTGATGATCTGTCAGCGTACAGCTTTAAATTGGTATGTCGAATGTTCGCGCCGCGGATTTTGGCACCGTGATTGCTTTTAAAGGGGTGACTTTACTTGTGAAACTACGCGTCGGTGGCTGAGCCAATTATTGGGGGTTAAGTATACTGTTTCATACTTTTCCATCATCAGGGTTGAAAGCAACCGTTAAAGTTTCGTATTTGCATGGCAAGGATTCTACATATGAAGTCACACGATAGCCCCTAGCTTATTTATATCCCAGTATAAATAGAAATCGATTGTTGTTCCAAGCATTTGTCTAAGCTTAGCGCGAAATACTCTTATTAAAATGTGATATCGTAAGTTCAGGTGTGGAGTCAATTACTTACGCTAATGCCGTAAATATTTATCAAAACGACAAGCATAGATACAATTTATGCTTCAACTTCTTTCTAAACATAAAAGGTTTTTAAAGGGAATGCGGACCCGGTACCTCTCGCTTACGAGTCGGATACCTTAACCACTCGGCCTCCCACGCTTCAATTTAAAATCATGACGAGATATTAATAATAACAAGTTTTGTTTAAATGGTCCACCATTTATGCTGTTAAACGAGTTCGGAAAAATATCCACTTTAATAGTTGAAATAGACAGTGAGTTGAGCCCTGCATGCGTAGCCCGCAGGCAGCACCACAAGTGTCGATCCCGCCGATTGCAAAAACTATAGTCACGAAACGGTACACTCGCCACCTGCCAAAACACGGGCACGCCCCACCGCGGCGTACAGTCGTCCGGTTAACACCGCGGTCATTATTCCACTGAAAATGTCCGGACACGTAAAAAGCGTTTAATTGGTTTATGTCCACGGCGCGGATCATACGCAATCACACCGCTTAAACTTCACACCGGGTAGTGATGTGCGAACACTGATATCGATTCGCGATACGTTTAGTTCGCACTTGTAAGTTGTTGGGAATCTAGGTGAAATCATCTGTATCTACATATAGAGAGATCTAAGTAGGGAAAGGCATGTTTACCTAGTCTGACTGGACGAGATATCTAAAATTATATTATTGGTACCTACCTTAAATCCGCGAGATGTGTGAAAAGGTTAACGAAGTAGCCGAGGCGAGTGACGTTTGTCGAGAACATAGGTAGCAAATGGCACAATGTGGTATTTAGGTACACTGAATAATAATAAATATACAATTAATAAACCATTGGCGTCTCTGGTGTCCCTGCCATAATAGTATTACGCCATACAGTCAGGTATACGTAGGTCAGACTATTAATCCTCCATACGTCCTAAGTCCCCTTTGATATCCCATTTCCCATAGGTACGTACTCTCCGACTCCTGGCTATCGGGTTATCTTTAGGGTTGTCCGAGTATAACAAACCAAGAGTTGCGTACACAAAACCAAACAAGAGTAATGGCGCGTTCGATTTGATAGACAGGGCTTAGTATTGAGTGGAGTGGTTCGTAAAAATTCTGACACTACATCCCTAAGTTTGCGCGGGGGAACATGGAAAAATAGTGCCAAATCTGGCAACCTGTTAGCGGTGCGATGCCCGCGGGCCACCGCGCTCGCGCCCGCCGCGGCCCGCACTGGTGTCGCAACCGCACTCGTTCACACCATGCCAGTAAAGTGCACAAATTGAAGTGCTATACTAAATGATTTACAACTAACAGCTAGCCCCGGCTTTGCACGGGTTAACTTTAACAAATGATACACCTACACCTTCTACATTAATCACTCTGTCTATTGGTTAAAACCTCATGAAAATCCATTCAGTAGTTTTTGAGGTTATCGCGAACAATCAGACAGACAGTCAGTCTGCGCAGCGTGGGACATTTTTTTATAATATGTAGTGATAGTGAAGTGCACACCTAGTTATTCTAAATTATTTACAACTAGCGACTCGACCAGGCTTGGCACGGGTTAACTTCGAAAATTCGTTCAGTCGTTTTTGAGTTTATCGCAAACAGATAGACAGACGCGGCGTGGGACTTCGTTTTTATAATATGTAGTGATGATACATTTATTTTTAAATATTTGTTGCTGGCATAGATCAGATCAAATAAGAAATAAAAATGGCGCGCTGTCAACAATGACATGACGCCGATTTCGAAAACTTGTACGTGTTGACTGTGTACAGGTACAAGTACACAGAGTATGGCGTAGTTTTGCATGCGTCAGGCTGTCTTATTTGGTCTGAGTGGCATAGCCTGTATTTATTTGTGGTTATTTTTAATTCGATCAAAATTTAACAGTGTGCAAAACTACCGATTACCAATAACATTAAAATTAAAATATTCCATAAAATTAAAAAAATTAAGTGCCCACCATCAAATGGCAAAATCCCTAATATCCCAACTAATAGCAAATATAAATGAAAAAGTAACGCTTTCCCGGCTAAACCACTGCACCGATTTTGATGAAACTCTGTATGGACATAGTTTTAGTACCTGAGGATGGTCATAGGCTACTTTTTATTCCACTCCGCTCGCGCTAAATAAAATACTGTCCACGCGAGCGAATCCGCAGGTGGGAAACTAATATATTTATAAAACAATTCAATTGATTATTTTATACCACTAAGGCAAGCTTACCGTCTGACTATTGGTAAGTAGTTACCGGAGCAAATGGACGTGTGCAATATTACTCACGTACCTGCCGACCTCTTAAAAATCTTTAATAAGTAGTGCCTGTTGTGTCGTCTATATGTATGATGTTTCTCTATGTATTTTACTGTGTGCAATAAACTGTTAAATAAATAAATAAATAATCTTTAATTGCAACCTTTACTTTTAATTGTTATAAAGCAACTCAAACAATGTGTACTGCGGTTGTATGTATGTATGTAATCTCTTTATTGCATCAATTTATAACATAGGTTGTCATACGTTTGATACCACAAACGCGCACAGTGTACAGCTTTGGGCTTCCTCGAATTCACAAACCTGTCCAAACCAAATAGACGTAAATTAGCTTTATGCTCTGACCGAGCAGACGTTCACATAGCGTGCTCCAGAAATTTGATTACTACGGTTGGTCATGTCAATGACTTGAATTTCAATTAGAACAAATTATCAAGGGATACGCCGCAGCAAACTTGATTTGTTAACGCAAGCGCACTGCCCGGCGCGGCTCCGGAGCCACGAATTAGTGCAGCCGGCTCCATTTGCTCGCTGCTGGGTGGCTGCAGTCGGACCTGGCGAGAGCCCGCTTCATAACTCATGCGACCCACCGTCCCACATTCTAACATCATTGCAGTGTGTTATTATTTGATCATATTGCTAGATGAAAAATATTTATAAAAACAATGCATGACCCTCCACAAGCATAAGCTATAGATCGTTAGAACGGTTTTCTTGTATTCTACAACCTTTACTGGTGGCCAGTCTCAAATCGCTGTAGGAAAAAAGTTGTAGACGGAACAATTTAAATTCAATATCTTATCTATACCTACTCAATAAAAAGAAAAATAAATACGTTTATATCATTATTATTATATTATTATATTATTTATATTATTTAAACCATAACTTTTTTCCGATTCGAGTTCTGTATAGTTGTAGAGTATAAGAAAACTATTCCAACAACATATCATGGAATACATACATTTTTGCCGGTACCCTTTATTAGCTGATGGTCTAAATTCAAACAAAAATTGACAAAACTCTCTACTAGGTATCCTAATTACTAGATGGACTCTCTACTAGGTAGTGGACAATAACACAATCGAAAACACAGTAATGCTTTACATTCTATAACTTCAAGTTATATTATAAGTAAGTAAACCTTACAAAAATTCTTTAAGTGACAACGAAGGACAAAGGATTGATGACCGAGCTTGACAAAACGATTCAAACTAAGATTCCAGGTTCGTCACGAATCTAAGAAAGCAACCTTATAATTTATTTCGCTCCAAGTCCAGAATCAAGGCCTCTACGCGAACGGTATTTGCCTAGTATTAACTTAATTGGCTGTCCATCAAGGATTATTTATTGTTTGCAACATTATATTAACCATTTAACGTGTATCCATGGTTAATACGATAAAAATTACACGTTGCCGGCTTCGGCCATTGCTTTTATACAATAAATAAATTCCCTCTGACATGGAAATTATATTTTATGTTGTAAATACTAAACATAATGACAGGTCTGCTTGAAGTTTGCAACGGCCGCGAAGAGAGAGAAATGTATCAAATAAATTCGTGTGGGTTCGGCTGAGCCTTTGCGGCCTATCGGGGCGCCCGAGCCTCGGGCCGCCTGCCGCCCGTTTACGCTGCATCCGGTAATTAAACTATGACCTCCTTTGCTTGCTAATTATTTCATAGACACCTCTGTAACCCTACACTTATACTACATCCCTTAGAGCCCATACAGACGTAGGTACACGATTTCTGCGTTTTGTCCCAAATGTTTAAGCAATTTTGGTTTCTAAACGAATGACTGGAAGGTTATTTTATTATCTGTCAGCAAACGTGCAATAGTTATCGCACAGCCACTGTGTCGCATCAATAGAGAAGACTGCACGATTTCTGTCCGGTTGCTACGCGGTAACTATGCGGACACGACGCTTACGCAATTTTTGTCCGGTTTGTAAGCGGCGACGTATAAACGTGCGTTAAGCCCTCGGGATTCAAGAATTTACCTTTTATAATTATAAAATAAATCTAGAGCTGCAGGCACCACCAGGTGCCTTGTCATGAGTATAATAATAATCATCATTTATTCAGACAGTGTTACGTAATAGGTACAACATGCATACAGATGCCTTATGACCATTAGTGCAGAATATAGCAGCCACCCCTTCTGTTCATACTATAGACCAGATATATAGTAGACTAGAAAATGGGCAGCAGCGCTTTCAGTTGTGCGTTTTGCCACGTGCAGATTATGGTAAATACCTCCGCTAATTTGTCTATTAATGATTTTGTAATTAAAGTAAAAGTTTGCAGGTATAACATTTCACACCTAACAATAATTTACTATACCCATACACTTACTCAATCACTCTCTCTCTGTGAGCTTTGATTAAACGTACTTAGGAATTATGTACAGATTCATAACCGAGTTTTTAAATATTTTTTTTAGTAGTACCTACTTGTAGCGTACATGATGTGCTTAAAAACACATTTTTACCCTGGTTAGGTTATTAATAACTTGATAATTATCTAAGTAGCGATTCTTTGCTCTAATTTGTACAATCTCCCTATTTTTGTACAATAAACTCTCATCGAGCACCAGCTTCGATAATCAGTCCAAACCAAACTATAGGTATGTCGAATAGGTCGGTAGTGCCTACCATAGGCTATTGAACGAAGTTTGCCGTAGCACTTACCTGTACAGTCCGCTGTCCACGGCCCGTAACTAACTCGCTCGACCCGCCCAAACTCCACTGAGATATAAAACAATCGATACATCCACAGAAATCACGTTCGTTCAATCTAATTGATGCACGGACTGCACCCGTTGTTTGCCTTGCCGTACTGCTACTCGCATTGCTCGCCGGCCACCGCCGCTGCTGATGAATTCATTCCCGCCCTGCATTATTGTACCTACCACATAATGTTTCTATCGTTTTGCTACCTTGTTAGTCAGCCTTGCATTCTCGTTTAAGGTATGACTTCATAATTTATTGTATTCGTTAAATGAAAATATTTGTGAACTATGTGACGCCAAAAAAGCAAATCTATTACATTTATAAATAACACATACGGCTGCCTGAAATAAGTTTTCAAAGTTAATTTAGTTTATTACCGAAGTGTGGCCGTTATTCAGTCGATATTTTCAATTCAAAGAACCAAAATGGCCCCCGCGCGGGAGGGCTCCGCTCGTACGAGTCACCTACAGCTATAGGAATCTGCATTGCAAAATGCTTCCAATGTTCTCAGTGTTTGTGTGAATTCGCATACTACTTCCTACGTCCGCGTGTTTGGGTAATGCGTTAGCATTCTGGACCTATACGGGTTAGATGTAGGCACGCTCGCATCGGTCGGCGCAGCGTTTAGCGTGGAGAGGCTCCTTTTCGAGTTAAACTGGGGGCCCTGGCCACGGGATTTTGTACTATATTAACGGCGCTTCCAATTTTTTTTCAAAGGGAAAGGATTCGTTGAACACTGAAATGAAAACGACAGTAATAAACTGTAAGAGGATTAGACTAGTGAGTGAAACAAGGTGTTGTGCTACATACTTGAAAAGAAGTAACGGTAATCTGAATATAGACTTATTGAAGTTAGAATAATGATGTGCACTGCATACCTATGGTTCTCGAACGCACGTTAAGACTGTTTGTTCGCCGACCGCACTCCGACGGACTAATGTAATACCCCGCAAAACCACAATAATTTTGTAGGATATTCCGGCGGCCAGGCTTTGATTTTCAGATAGCCGAATGTGTAACGTGGTGAGGTTTGCATCTAGTTGGTTGCGAAATTACCTAAAGTATGCGTCAGTCCTATAGCATTCTGTTACTTCAGAGTGTTAAGTCTGTTGCAACCGGTCATTGTTGTTTTTTTTTTTAATTAAGTACTGACTGGACCGCAAGAGTGTTAAAACGATCTTGATTTTTTCTTTCTGTTAATATCTGGCATCTAATTATACAAAAATGTTCGCTTCTAATTTCGTCTAATTCACTGGCTCTGGGGTGCTAATTTGTATATTACGTTAAAACAAAGGTTTTTTGTTAGGTAAATGCTGTAGCAGCGTAAGTTAGTTGATCAGATATATTAGTATAGATATAGGTATGTATATCGTAGTATTTTTAATGGAAATGTTTATCTATACTAATATTATAAAGAGAAAAGATTCGTATTTTTGGATTTATATTGTTTGTAGTGAATAAACTACTGGACCGATTTTAAAAATCCTAAACTTTTTATATCGGCAAAATAATAGGTTCACGCGAGAAAGTTAATGATTGAAAGAGAACCCAACTGCGCGCGTTTGAAAGCCGCTGAGAACGGCTAATATTCTATAAAATGGGTATATCATTATAAATAAATAAATATTTATCTTGGCATTAATGTCCCGGCTGTGCTCTCGCCTACGAAAGCCCGGGGTCCACCTTGACCATGATCCAGGATTTGGCAGGTCAAGTAATTACAGTAAAGCGACTTCCATCTGGCATTTATGATCCTGCTACCAGGAGAATGTGACCAGATTGAATCATGGTTACACATTAAGTAGCCTGAATGGCAGATTTCATCACGATGTTTTTGCCTCACTGTAAGAGCATTGGTTAGTATTCAACTAATGTACATTACTCAGAAAAGAGTCTTTGCTACATGGCCGCCGCGGGACTCGAACGCGATACCTCTCCTTTGCGAGTCGGATACCTTAACATTATTTGTTATTAATGTTATTACTTATATATATCAATCAAATTATACAATAGCTGAAGATGAATAAATGTACCTACTGTACAATACAATAATCTATTCGAAGATTTTTTTTATAAAATTGGGAGACCAACGAGCAAGCGCGTCGCTTGATAGAAGCGTCAATAATGCTAAGCTTGAAAGCCTCGAGCATCGGCATAGGGTGTTGTTCAAGTAGTATCTGAGAGAGTGCGAAGCAGAGGCACGACCTCATTCCGCCGGCCTCTTTCCGCCATCGGAAAACGCGATTCGGGCGAATGCTTCATCCTTATGTCGTGGACCTTTCAGCTATCTGCACGAGCCGCTTTGTTTCAACCTTTTTATTGCGTACAGCTAAGGAATGGAACACGTTGCCTGCGATAGACTGTTCCTAGATGCTCCATTTTCTGCCGCATCGTCACTTACCACCAGATGAGATGGCGGTCACATGCCTGGCTAGTCTTAAAAAAGATCACCGCAGCATTTAGACAGACACCCGCAACCCGCAACACCCGGGGAGTCGCCCTCGTCTATTGAAGATTCTATGACATAATGGTCTTTAATTTTCCATTTTTGTAATTTATATTTCAATATTTCGAACCATCTCATTATTAACAGCCCGAGGCTCTCATTTACTCGTCCTTCGGTTTCCTATATTCTTTTTGATAATGCTATGTTCACATTAATACAATTTACCTCTACATCCGTCACTAAAAATAACGAATACTAAAAATATTCTTATTGTTGTACCACAATAAAGTTTTAAAGTACCTACTTTATGAATAATAATTTACCTACTTTATGAATAGAAATTAATATTTGTAACTACGAACGTTCTCATTTGCGGAGTAGATAGTCCATAAAGATTTTCTAAAATTACACGAGATCTCGAAAATTTGAAGATATCGCGTGATCTAAGTTTCTAGTTCCGCGAGAACACAAAGTTGCGATCTCGGATCGAGATTGCATTCCCTTCAGCCGACACGTTTTGACATTAGCTGCGTTAACAATTGAGTTGTGTCGGCGGGTCGGCGGCTTTGTTGGGAGTTTCCCTAGCGTTTATTTATCAGACTCAATTTTGTTCACAAACACTTATAGGGCGACTTTTACCAACTTGCTAAATATGATTAGCGTTTCATTTCGAACTAGCAAAATTAAATGCGCTCGATCGGCTATTAAAGTTCAATATTCGTGTTTAGCGAGTTAAACGTAGTTAGTTAAATACGTTTAAGGAGTATTTAAGCACTTATTGTAATTAAAACTTAGAAACTTTATGTTCCTTGCAATTACATTGGCTGACAGACGGTTGACGGACGAAAAGTTAGCCCGTGGCCTTGTCAACGGCTCCCATATGGCAGGGAGAGACAGATTTAACGAAACGATAGAGACGTACTCATGACGTCAGGATTACATTGTTACTGTACTACTGGGGCCCGATTTTTGAACCGCTCGCGCACGTGAGCTCTCGCCTTCGAATCTATCTATCTCTAGCAACTTACACAAGTGTGAAAAAGATAATATAGCGCACACGAGCGGTCGCGTGGATGTGAGCGGTACCAACATAGGGCGCCTGGTTTTTACCTAAACTTCCAACTTCTCATAATTGAATCAA
The DNA here is from genome assembly GCA_907269095.1 of Blastobasis adustella. Classification (NCBI taxonomy): domain Eukaryota; kingdom Metazoa; phylum Arthropoda; class Insecta; order Lepidoptera; family Blastobasidae; genus Blastobasis; species Blastobasis adustella. Next base: position 13,236,410 of record OU026114.1, read on the forward strand.
AATTAGGGAAGCCGTGTAATAAGGAAATTTCAAGCAAGGCTTACACTACGAGCACGTTTTGGTCAACACAGCCCACATTAAAACAAAAGGTGTATTGAAAAAGTTTGATGTTAGGTGTTTGGCGTGATGATATAACGAAGCCACAGAACATATTCATATATTTCAGAATGCTTTCTCTTCTTGAATCTTCATCTGGCGTTGCGAAACCCATTAAGGTGCGTTTTCAGTAAAGTAGGCTTAGTCATAAAGTACTTGGCTCGATGGAATCACTGTAAAGGCGTTTATCTATACATAAACATAGTATAAATTAATGCGACTTATCGCGTCTGTCTATCGGTCTATGTATTTCCGCTAACACCTTCTAAACCACGCAACGGATTTTAAAACAGTTTTCAGAATATGTAAGGAAATTTCTTTCAGAAGGTTTATATGTATAATACGTGCATATTATTACAAATTCATCGCCATACGCGGTAAACATGCCTCTTTAACATGTACTTAAAGTTCAAGACAAAGATTTTATCTTGTCTAGTCGAAGTCGAAATTTAATTACGTTAAAATTGAGGGTGCTAACTAACTAGGAGGAATACGGAGGTAGGTCCAACTATGAGCTAAATTTCAGATTCGACGAAACTTTGTTCGAGCATGTAAAAGATTCTCATCGACACCCGAAAAGTAATACTTGAGCTGAACTGGCGCCCAGACGTTGCAGGTGAATCCAGATTTAGTCTCGTTTTAAAACTGCAGTGAACTCATAGAACAGACACTACCCCACAATGAACACGTCATCGAGTGGACATCAATGTGAATGCATTGTTGCCGCCTGATGCCGTTGCGAAGTTTCCATTGTCCTTCTATGTGTAAAGTTTGAGCTATCGACTGGCCGATAGCGAATGACAGCGTTTGTACAGAGGACCTCTTTGACTGCAAGCGAATTACTCGAGCTAATGTTCAATCTATGCTTTGCATTGGCAACGCAAACGCACTTCGTTACAGTTCCGGCGATTTCGAGAGAATAATTGTTTAAGCTTTTAGATAGAGGTACGCAAACGCAAACATAATAATATGATGTCATGGTTTTTAACTTTCCCATATATCTATTGTGTAATTTATATTCTACAAAATCAATTTTTATCTCAAAGTTGTTGGTTAGGGGCATGTATGTCTGCAAAACTAGTGCTACAATATTCAAGCACTGTCAAAATAATAAACCAATTAATATGGCATTAAACAGGCACGCCGATACAGGTGTAGCAATGCATTCTGTTCAAATATAATGACGCAATAAATATACTATACGGCGGGCGTCCGCGCGCTCATACAATATGAATAGCTTAGCGTATTAGTGCTCCCTTTAGATTAGCGGCCGTATAGAAGCGCACAACTGGTATAACTTATGTATGGGTGTTTGTCTGACCGACCGACGAAGGCGGCCTCACCCCACCTGAAATCCTTGTTAATCATTAATGAAAATTGCAATACATATAACGTCGGTGTTTAAATATTTAGACGCGTAGTTTTCCTCGGCGAGATCCTCGGCCGGCGCGCCGTAATGGCTGCATTGAATAATTTATGGGAATTTTATGTCTCGTCTCTCGCGCCCCTCTTAGTAAATAATACTTTTGATTTCTTCGGCGAATGCTCTCGTTTTGTTGAACGTTGCTGTGCGTTGCGTTACAATTTATTTAGGCAGTGTTTCACGTCGTGTCCAAATATGTTCAGCTAAGGCAATAGAGATAGCGTAGGTAAGCCTGGTTTCAGTGAGTAGGTAATCAATACCTCGCTGTTGATAACCAGGCCTTCCGTACCAACAGGACGTGGTAAATCGTACCCTTTCAACGTAACGAGTTCTGAAGAACGCAGATATATCCGTAGTTAGGACTAAACCGGTGGACAATGGTTACAATGCGGTCATCTCGCAGATAGGTCTTGTTAATTATCTACGTGAATGGGAGTATGTCGTGGCGGGAGGGTGGCGGGCGGGTGGGGCCGGTGCAGGCGCGTGCAGGGTTTGTCGAACAAATGCGCCTGATTAGCCCCGCTTTGTCGTGCCCGCGTCCCCAGCGCCGCGCCGCCGCCCGCCGCCCGCCGACCGCTCCATCGATAGTGACTCATCGCGTATTCTTATCGACATTCGATTGTTTTAGATTATAAACAGCCGTGCAATATTTCCTCGAATTTAGATTGCAATTAACATACGGTATTCAAGCTGTGATTAGGGTGGATCTACTTATTAGGTTTTAAAATTATGTTCTTAATCGGAGGCGTTGGTACTTTTGATTGTGTAATATACCTACGCGTAGATATAAGTACTGCTTATTCTTCGTAATGGCTCGGAATATAATAATATGCCGATAGTGCCTAAACAAACCGTGAAGATAAGGTAGAAATGAACGTAGGTATGTAACTGTCCGATAAAACTAGGAGCGCTTACCTCACGGCTAGTCGGGTAGTTGTCCAATTAAAGATTTATTGTGAAAAGGAAGCACATTTGACGTTGATCGTAATTGAATGAATGATAGATGGGTGGCGAAGTGTGCAGCATAATCGATAGGCGTGCAGGCGGCGGGGCATCGCGGGGAGCAGCAGTAGGTGCGGGTGGCGACCACCTGACTTGCTTCTAATTCACTTTTAGGCGGCGGCACAACACCCGCTGTATACGCGCCCGCCCGACGTCTATCGACATCGATATCCGACGATAACACCGTTATAACCAACTCTTTGTGTTCGCGCCGTGATTCGGCCGTTTGTTGTGGTAATTTATTAAGTTTTATCTCTGCGGTTTCACCAACTGGCACAAAGTGGCCACTCTGTGGCGCGCCCAAGCCTTTTTGCGAGAATATAAATATTACATATTTTATATTAAATATACACGATTTACGTTTGACTTACATTTTAAGCGTTTAGGGGGAGTATACAATCATCATAATCACAGCCCATAACAGTCCACTGCAGGCGTTGGGGCCTCTCCCATGAGAGGGGAGGTTATTGCCATATCTCCACGCTTTGCGGGTTGAAGAACGCAGCTGTACATATAGAAATGGAAAACGCTTTCCAGAACTTTTACGTACTAGGTACATGGGTGGCGGTAAAAAAACTAGTTTATAGTTTTTTATTTTATTTTATTTTGTGAATGTATGTAGCAGCCACACATTTTAGGCTGGGACAGGTGCCGCCTCGTAAACGCCAAGCGAAACAAATATGTCGCTCTCACTTTGGCGGGAAAAGCCTTGGGCCGTGGGGCAATGTTTCTAATGAGCAGAAAGCTTGCCCGTACATGGCCCAGAAGAGAAGTCTCGCTATTCATCGGAGCAACACGGCCAGCCTCCTGGTTACTATCCGCTTGCTGGGGTTCTAAGACAGCCGTTTTAATTATTTTTTTCTTAGTATCTTGAATGTAATAAATACAAAGAAAATAGCTGCAAAGGGAATAGTCTTTCGAATAAAATAAAACATGTAAAGAGTTGCTTCGAGGTTTTATTTTTAAGATCATTCAAAACAACTTAATACATTAAAGTACTATAAGAAGTTCGCCTAATCCGCCAGTGTTTGCGTAGATATTAAATAACGTATTTAGCGTTCATCTAGTAGCAAGGAATCAATTCTGCTGCAGAATAGCTCGCACGCAACGTCTCTATTGGGTTTATACGTGGTGCACGATCAATAAATTATCAGTAATGCGACTGCAGGATTCGGGATAAACGCACAATCCGAAACCACTTGGGCAATTCGCACAGAAACCATATCACGGGCTTAGCTCAGTTCCTGTATAAGTCCATTACAGGCACATTGTGTAGCCGCCTATTCTAAATTAAATCATTCGAAACAGTTTTGTCTGTTTATACTAAGACTGGATTTATTTTCAAAACCTTATCACGTTACCACATTTCCTTCCTTCCTTTTTATTACTATTAGCACTTGAAGTTATGCAGTTAGGTATGTCAATGAATAAATAGTGATATGGACTGAAGATCAAATCAAATTGAAAACATGACATTGATATTAAATTAACGTTCTATTCGTAACTCAAATGATCTGGAAATTCATAGTATAATGAATCGAATAAACAAACACAAATTCACTCGCGCCTCGTGGTTACACTAAATTGTCTACCGTAGCATGATTGAACTCCAAAAATTATACGAACATTAATTGGAGGTTATATTATTGATTGAAAACGTTGCCTTTTTTGCACTGCCATTCGAGGTTGCACTTCAATGTTGGCTGGTTTTTATTCATATACTTAGTACAGAAACGTTACCTATAAGAAATATACCAAAGTAAACGAGCAATCAGGCCGTAAGTGATCACTGCCGCCCATGGACATTCGCAACACTACGGGTTTCGCGAATGCGTTGCCGGCCTATGAGAAAGATGTAGTAGACTCGTTTCTTAAAGGCACCAATGTCGCACCTGCTGCTTGATAATTCCTAAGAATACTCGCACACGGTAGTAAGTTTTTGAAAAGCGTTCAGAAGTGGATCGCCAATAATTCAGGCTCAAATTATCAAATTTATTAAAACTCGTAGCTTGGTTCGTAGATGGTGCGCATGCTACGCCCGTAGCGGTCGCCGCCCGCCTACTGTGGTGAATGTTTCAATCACGCATCGCGTGTACGCCGTGATGCTATAACGTTAAGATCATGTCGACATGTATGATGGTGTCGGCCCCTGCCCCGCGCCCGCCGCCCCGCGCGCCGCCCTACTGCCCTCTCGTCCGAGCGCCAAGACGATGCCTTCTAATGTGGTCCTCCTCTTAGCGCATTTTGTATGCTTAATTTTTATGATAGGTTATTTCTTACTAGGTCTACCGTAAGTAGGCCCATTTAAGTTGCTCGTAGTTTGTTAACGTTTCTACGAAACTTCGTCGGTAATTTTCATAGTTATTATAATTTTCGCTTGTAGACCTGAGCTGGAGCCGGAACCTGATCTTGCGTACCGACGGGAGACAATTTGTTAATTGGCTGCGTCTGCGCTGCGGAAATGCCCCCAATTAGTTGTAAGGGATATTATCGACCCCATATCCACTGTCGCTCCGATCGCGTCGTATTTGCTTGCGCCTACATCAAACGCTTCTGCAAAATTGATCACGTTTCGATAGATTCCAACCTGAATACGATTACGGTCGCGTCTCTCGACGCTCGCTGCCTCGTTGGTATACTTCCGCTCGCACGATGACCTGTCCTTCGTCCGTGTTAACCGTAATGTGTTATGTAGGTTGTTTAGCTATTTGCATGAAATACCTACCTGCACCTCGACACTACGTTGTTCTAGAATTTTTATATTAATCCTTGCCTTAAGCGTCGCGTCCTTGCCTTGCGTTACGTTAAAATAACGTTAATTTCACAAAGAAACTACATGTATACAGGCGTATAAAGTCAAACGGCAAACGCTACCACTGCTAACAAATGAATTATGCTATTGGCAGAGTTTTAGTTCGACGTCGCATTAACAAATCAGGTGTAGTGTAGGCCGAATGGCGATAAGTAATTAGATCGGCAATAGATTTGCGTTTTATCTAACGAAACTGCATGCATGCATACACGCCGTCATCCTAATCACGCCTGTACTCATGAATTTAGATTCGCCGCCGCCGGCCCGCTAGGGCTGCCGCGCGGCCTCGCCACGCCACATTGGGTCAACCACTACCAAACTATCCAAATAAACACCGTCATTATTGTAATCTATGAGAATTACCAAGATAATGCTTATTAATAAATAAAACAGTTTACCTTTCAATTTGTTTCTTAAGTACAATTATAAGACTTTAGCCTTACGAATACTAAGGAGATACAAAAATTGTAAATAAACATGCAAGCACCCAAGCAGAGCCAGAGACTCGAGTAATTGTTTTGAATCGCGACGCACACAGACGCGGCCGCGCTCTGTTGGAAACAGATATACCTACGATCATGCCATCGAAAACAACAACGAAGAACAATGTAGGTTTACATTGATTCGGAAAATGTCATTTACATATACAAACGAGTTTTGAAATCTTGGCAACAAACAAATTCATAACAAAAAAGTAACAACGAGTTACAGCGAAGTTAAAAAGTTTTCTAAATAACGTGTCTGATACAACAAGCGGGAACAATAGAAAGAATTTTGTTGACTTAATGTCTAGATTGAGTTAATTTTCTCGTGCATGTGCAAGTTCAAGCTGAGATAATGATACGAGTGCACAAACTCGTATAACAATATGAATTACAGCAAAGGGTATAACAAAATAGTACCTAATGGATGTCACTATTGTTGTCGTAATATATGAAATTACAATTTAGGACAATACATTCAAATAAAGCTATCAATCAGTTTCTATACGTGCCGTTATCAGTTCGATCTTCCCATTTTTCAGTCTGGAATTGACCATGCAAAGCTATTTACGTGACTTGGTTCAATAGGTTCATATTAAGGTGAGTGTTTCCCGAGCTCGCTCCATACAAACAATATTACACAATATTTTCAATATTACGCTATCAAAGCCAATAAAATTGTGTAGACGTGATCCAGAAACCAATATCTATGCTTGTTTCTTGTTGATTTAATATTGCAGAAATATCGAGTCCCGTGTATTTTCAACAGCATTTAAGATTTCTTATAAATCTCATAGCTCGTTTAACTTTGAAACGATATACTTTAACGAAAATCTGGCAATCCACAAGCAAAGATATTCACTTTGACAGCGTAATATTTAAAATATGATAAAACTACGTTTAATTGGAGCGCGCTCGGGAAACACTTCTCTTAAATGCAAAGCAATTTGTAACTCTGAACTTTATCAGACAGGTCCTGTAATCCGTTTCCGATTCGTAGTCCTTAATTTGCACAAGCACCTAGCTCTATTCGCCGCAGAGCCGACGAGCGTCCGAGCGCGAGCCTCCTCAATATGCCACGCCAATTATTAGAAAACCAAGCGAGCCGTACTCGTACGTGGACGTGGGGAGTCCTCCCCGCAGATAGTACAGTGAGCACAAATAGCATTAATATAAACTAGAATCGAACGTTGCGCGCTATCGATTAGAAGCTAGCGTTCACAACAATTAATGACCTGCATGTCCCTAGCCCGACAAAGCTATGGCAAAACAAATAGACGCCCGCCGCGCCTCCCTGTGCACAGCGTGTTTTAATATTTCAACCCAACCATTAGTCCCATCGTTCTCTTCAACGTTTAACAAGACAATTACTTTATTTTAGTATCGTATGTGGTGAATTGCTAAAACACAACCCGCATGACAAAGTTAAACACCGACATTAAAATGCGCTCGAACCGGTCTGCTGGTTTCCCTACGATATATTTCGCAGATATTCTTATAGAACTGAATATTAAGAATGCTTTTCAAAGTTGCTAACGAAAACAGACATCTAAAAATATTTCCAGACTGTTTGAAATTGTTCTCAAAAAGATCGTTAAAATAAAGCAACACGCTGTGTGCAGGCGGCGGGTACGGGGGCGCCGGCAGGGCTGCCAGCGAGCTTAGACAATTTAGTGTCGCCAAATAATGCATTGCGGCTCTCTGTATATTTTCTGGTAACGTAATAACTTATTCCTATATATTATAATTACCACTAATTTGAGTCTAATCAATAGATAACCACAAGTGACAGTATGAAAGTGTATCGCTGGCTCACACAGCAGCACAGTGGGCGTGTGTCCGCCGCTCGCTGGGTGTTTACGAGATTGCATCGTGGTTCAATTTTAGCTACGAGGTTGTAGCACGTCTAGTCGTTTCCCCCACTATTATTATTTGAGCTGAGCCTTTTCTACGCCGCCGTCGTGTGACGACCGTGATAGACGCGTCATTTCCGCGACAGTGTACTGCAGAGCCTAACGGTTCAGTTAGCCTGCAAGGATAGCTGTGCCTATTGTCCAAATATAAAAGACTCACCTGACGCCCGTTGTTCTAGAATAGACGGCAACTCAATAGCAACTTTACTGCGACAAAAATGGCAGTCTATGAATATGAAACATTTTCAATTCGCAATAGAGAGCGCAGCAGAAAGAATTAATACGTTCGTCATTTTCTACCACACGGTACGATTAATGTTAAAGATAGTTAATAAAGACAATTATATACATTAATATAATAGGTCGCTAGTAACCTACACTCATCTTTATAATAATACTGTTACCATCATGCTACTGATGACTTGGTTGTCGCCTTGTGTCGTAAAAATAAACTACGTATACCGAGCTTTGCGAGTCGACCTATTGGGCGATGTTAATTTTTATTACGTATAATAATGTAGCAAACCCATTAGTTAACTTTATTTCACTGAACATATGTTTATGGCACTTTAATTTTCGAATAAACATAACCTTATGACGTGCCACATTAGCCGCGTGTATTAACCTGCTAAACGATCACGCAACATACACATGGAACGCGCCGCCGCCGCCGCCGCCGGCCCGCTCTTGTTCGGTGTCAATGTTTCATGTTCAACTGATAAATACAGCCCATGCATACTTAGTAATCTCATGTAATTCCATTATTATTTAGAATTCTCACTTTGTATTCAACGGAGTAGGACCCCCAACCTGGCTGCCCACACCATTTTTATTGCCAAACCATGGCTGTACGTGATTGAGTTCTCGACATAATTACACCATATAGCAGACCAGTGGCGCGTGCGCCCCGACATAGGTATACTAACTAGCTGAAATTCAAATTTCAACATTCGCTCATCGAGATTCTTAACCAGGCCGGAGGCTGGTCCGAACAGGGGGACAGAAAATCTCGAAAATCCTGCCGAACCGACCGGCAGATCGCACGCGAAGCGGAATATGCGATAAGGCATTTAGCAAAATTTCAAATTTGAGTGGAGTGACCGCAGCAACGACGGCGCCGGCATTCCTTCACGCATTACGGCTGTGCTGCCAGTTTTAGTTAGGGAGTTCGTGGGTTTCATCAGTGTTTTTGTATTGGGAAAATATTGTCGCAGATTCTATACCTACCCTTGTGGCGAACATACAGGTACACGAGTACCATCACGAGGTACCGCAAGAAAAACAATGTTATCATAAATTTGAGTACATTTATAAAAAGAGAAAAAAATTTAAATAAACTAAAAATGTTTATAATCATTTAGTTATTTAATTTGCCCGTCAAGTTTTTAATTCAATCGCTATTTAGATTGCGGAAAGTTTTCAAGCCTAAAACATCTCATAGTGACACTTTAAAATGGCAACGGTTAATGCTATAAAAATTCAGAGAGATACTAAAATAATACCATTCAAACAATAAATATAACAACTAAACAAACATTTGAAATTCCTCTGGAGCCCGTTGCGCGTGGTAGTAATTAATGAGAGGGGAATATTTTTTGGTTGTGCCTATCGCGCCAACAATGGCAGCTCCATATCATTGCGCGACTTTGTTCGCCCACGTGTTTATAAATATCCCTCTGTTATTCGCAAACTTCTCGATTGTTTTATTCCATTTTTATTATTAATGACGCTAATTCAATATTTTTTTGTTTTAGGTAAGTTGACCACAATAAAATTGGAGTTGTTTAGAATTCAAAGCGTTTAAACAATGTGTAAGTATACTTCAAAATGTACATGTGTGAGTCGGTCTTGTATTAACCTACAGCTACGACTTTGTGGACGTACAAAATACAATGCTTGTGTATAGTGAGATTGTTAGTCTTACCTAGAAATACAGGACACGGCTCGTGCTCCGGCGGCGCCTTTGCGCGCTATTAATCTACGCTCTATCGATCAGGGCGACGTTTCATTAATGTCTACTAGACTAGTGATTTTGACTTATTTCAAGAGTACCATACAGGCATACTGTCAAACAGTCCCGTCCCCAACCCGAGTGGCCCGCGGAGGCTGAGATAGGGCAGGTGCGGCTTTGTCCGAGCACTCGTGCGCAAGTGCCGACTGAGGCAGGCACGCACCTTATTCCCGAGTGCATGCACAGTTCACGCCCCGCCTTAGATGCTGGTGAGGTAGCTTTGACACATCATTCCAAATTAGATACAAAGCAAATTAAATTTATATTTGTAACCCAACAAATACTAGTCAACAAGTAATAATCCGTTCACAGTCACTAAGTTAGCAGTATGAGTTTAATGGATTTAACACTAATAGCAGTTCTGGGCTGTAACTTTATACGTTACATATTTTATTTCATATTGTAGTAGAACGCGAGGGGGTGTCGTGGAGGAGGCGAGGGGTTAAAATAAAGAGAAGCGCAATTGAATTTTTAATATTTCATGAAGAGGGACGCGAGCGGGGCACGCGGGGCCGAAGCAGTTTTAATGGGGTTACGACGCGTCGACCCGCGCCCGCTCTCCTGCCGCGAAAGCGCCCGCTACCGCCGCCGCCGCCGCCGCCGCCCGCTCCGCCCGCGCGCCGTCTCGACGTCACCGCGTCGCGATCGCAAGACGTTCCGCTCGCACCTCGCCAGTAACCAACCCCGGCTGTCGCCATTCAGTGACCCCACCAATTTAAAAGCCAATAATATTCAGACTGTATTTGGTTTTTCCAAGACAACACAAATTTTCTGTTTTTGTTACTTACGTCGAACTGTTGATCTAACAAAACCTATTAATTCTGAGAAAGTTGATTTACAAGTAGATAGATACAGGAGAGGCTCGGAGCTAATTTTGTTTGTTGCGCTGAATGCACCGGAATAGTAAATACAGCGCTGCGAGCCTTTCCGAATATAGAAACCATTAAAATTGACTTTGTTTTTAAACCCATACGGCTGGCTATTGCTGACGTTATTGGGTCACATTTGGGCAGTGAACTCTAACCCGCGGAAAGTTGACCCTAAGGGCGCTCTCGGTCCGCGAACGCCGCGACAACACTATTTTAAAGCCAAGAAGTCTAGACGAGGCGTTGATATCCGGATGCCATCAGTATCACGTTGCGCGCTCATATGTCTCCTCATTCACCACTAATAGTTTTGATATTCGATCATAATATCCTGCTCCATTATATTGTGTTTACTTTTTACTGGAAACTCAAGATATTTACTGAACAATGTAGCGCTCGGCCATTGAATGCACTCGACTGCGGGTTACGTTTCGCGCTCGGCAAACTGACGGAGTTTTATGTTTATCTATAACTTTATTTTTATTTTGTTCAATTAGGACATTATTTATTTCATTGTTTATATTAAAATTATAAAGAAAGAAGAATATATCATTAACAAAATAAATTTAAATAGCAATGGAATAGCATCAACCCCTTGTACAGATGTTAACGAGGCAAACCGTCTAGAACAGGGGTCACCAAATGGCGGACCGCAGTCAGGATCCGAACCATTTTGTGCGTGCCTTAAGTAAACACTTTTATTACTTGAGGACCTACAGGCGCGGTTTTATTAAAAATCAAAAGGGCAAACATTCCGAGCTCAATCGTTAATTTTGGCGGTCACCATACTCCACCTTTTAACAACCAAAATGTCAAAAATTTCAAGTTTGCTTCTTTCGCTGATTCATTGGTTTCAGTTACTTTTCTTACCATTCACCAATTTGTCAAGGGCTAAAACTCGCTTATTCATTGATTAAGCTAAATTACTTTGATGAGGTTTACCCTTTGCTGTTAAGAAACAAAATGTCATAGCATCACACATCATCACAGCATCTAAGAGCTAAAATGTCAAAAATGTTTGACCCTATCGAGCTAATTCCGCTCTGTCATACATTCATTGATCACCCGGCACCCCTCAACATTTATTACTCAAAATGTTTTAAATTTCGAGCTCACTATGTTCGCTCATTTATTGATTTAAGATACTTTTATTACGATTGGCTTAGCTTGTAAGACCTAAAATTAAATTCCGTTAAGTAATATTTTATTCATTTAACCATAAGTCCACGACGGTCGTATAATATTAAAAAACGAACCCAAAATAAAAAGTAACTGGTGATCCCTGGTCTAGAAAATCCGACCAAAGACTACAAATGGGCAGCGTTTCCGTTGTTAATTTTTAACGCTGCATGATTTTTCCAACTTTGGAAGGATATTTCAAAAAGCTTCATTATTAGAAGAAGACGATGTCCAGGTGTGGATGATGATGGGCTGTGATCGTGGGTTGGATATTAGTCAGCGAGGGGCCGCGCCAGGTAAGCCACGGCGTCTAGACCCGCGCCTCTGACCCACATCCATACAATACGCTTCCGCTGGCGCCATGCAATTAAGCGCAACACTAGACATAAAAAATTACCGAAACAAAAGCGAACTGGGGGCCTCCCCCCGGGCACCCGCCACAGTTACAATTTATCATAGCAAATAAAAATACGCCGAATTAAAAAGAAAAGGACGAGGAAAGTAAAGCGAGAGAGAGCGACAATCGTTCCCGTGCCGAACGTCCAAAATATAATGCTGTTTATTTTTTTACAGCCGCTCAGTGTGAAAGAGGGGAGTATTCACAAAATCGATACTATGGACGTGACCAATTAAAAAGCAAGCAGCTAGCTCGATTTGACACCATGATTTTATTAATGTTACCGCTTAGCTGCACTGTGCTTATAAGCCTCAATTAAAAATGAGTTGTGTACTTAAAAACTATGTTAGCTAAATAATATTATTAAAATAATAACCAATAATGTATCAAAGTACACAAAACGCCTTTATCTGATTCACACAAATTCATAAATGTATCAAAGAACAGACTCTCTTTGAAATGGATACTTCTAATTAATCCAAGCACTCAATGGCTGCGGATTTTGAATTGGTAATCAATCGTCCTTGTAAAGAATCAGCACACGGCACTCATCCTTTCCTTGCGATCATCCGCTTTACCTTTTTAATGAATTTTATTGACTCGAACTCGTCTGCTACCAATTAGTTGCACAAAAGCAGAACTGCGCTCCTTCGCCTTTCTATCGAAACTTGTTCCGATCTCATTACAGGGCGTAGAGTACTAGTTATTGAGCTCGCGTAAGTGTGGAAGGATGGCCTAACACGAATAGATTAAAGTATAACTTTTTCTTTTCATTTTGAAAGTTATTCAGTTATTTTTCTAATAACTCAATCGTTATTGAGTTATTAGATTATGTTTCACTTCGCAAAATACAATCTTTATCTTAATACATATTGGTGAGACTGAACACCACCATACCAAAATTTTATAACACAGGACGCAGTGTAAGTAGAGAAGTGGAAACTAGCGTAGAGAAAAGCCTGTACAGTGATCCTTTGATCTCTGACAGTGCGAGCCTCTCGGAGGCTACTACACCCATTACTGTATGCAGATTTTATACTTTGTGTCATTTTTGTGCGAAATCCGCCCAGCCGCCACCCGCCCCCTCCCCCCCCTCCGCCGCGTCGGCGCTCGCTACTTAGCTGATGACTTATTAAGAGTGCATTCTTCAGAGGTGTCTGCCTGTCGCCTGGTTTAATGACGTGGGTGGTGAGATGTTTCCCGATTTTGTGCTTCGGCATTCTCTGGCCCACTTTTCAGCAAAACAATGCCCGTGGCTCGGATTTCACCTCTTGTATCCTACTATTGTACCCCCATCGGATAAGTTACTTCGCACTGCTCCCTGCTGCTGTAGATTACCACTGCACCGCTGAGCACGAATAACTCGCATAATTTTGTAGGTTAATCCTATCATTGTGGAAATCCCGAGACATTTGGAAGGTGGACAATTGGATGAAGTCTATGAATACGTTCTTTCGTAGTTATGAGCGGGGTTCCATCAACCTGATACAGATATTGGAAACTTTGAATTTCGCCCTATTCGCCCGAATAGGGCGAAATTCAAAGTTTCCAAATATACTGTACTACTAGTACTAGGATATTGTCAAAGGAGATATACTGTGATAAGGCGACTATTTCTATGCCGGTCTGTTAATTATAAAGTCCTGATTTATATTATCGACTGTTGACTTCAAATGTCGGGCATCAGGACTTAATTAAATTAGGATCTGGATGATACTGGTATTTGTGTGTCCATATCGCTTACGTTGTAACTTTTCAATCTGTATTTTTACTGTTACCTTAGAAGGGAACTTTACATGGGGAAAGGCCCTGAGGGCTGCACGTTATTTTATTTTTACATTATAGAAAGTACGGCCCTGCGAGCTATCTAAAAGTCTGATGCCTTTATAAGTCAGGACTGTCAATCTTAATGATAGAAACAATCAAACACAGTCAATCACCGAAAATTAAAAGGAACTACGCCATTTGTTCCCCTCTTCCGATGCTAAGCACGCAAACCTTTGTTTGTATGGAAAAGGTTTCGAAAAACTCACCTTCACCGCGATGGCGACTGTTCAATAACCAACGCTTCAAAAAAAAAAGTAATAATACGAAACCTGAATCGATCCATTAACCTTTTCAAAGCCTTGTAAGAAATAAAAAGCCACAAAAGAAATGGTATGATGAATGCAGCGTAACGAACGGCGACTTTAATAGGTTATGTGTTTTCTTGTTCGTTAAATTACCCTTTATTTGTGTAACTTGTAGATCTATCGAGGGCAATAGGCTACATTGTGAATTCAATGCAAATTCATATCGATTACTAAATTATTAAACGAATTTAGACAGTTTTATATTAATGTTGTACATAATAATGACCGTCAAGTATTTCTGTGAAATAGGGCTATACTCATAGCACAGGACGTCAACAAAGAAATTAACTACTAATATGTCCGCTATTAACGTGAATTGTTAATAATGTTGATGTTTTACTAACTACCGACATCTAACTATCAACACATTGATAGACATATACGGAAATTTCCTACGTCCAGAAAAAATATGATAGCAAAAGTTCGTGAGCTGTCTCGTCATATTACGCTGCTAAAGCCACGAGTTAAGAGTGTGCTACAATTCAAAAATGCTTTTATTCGTTTTAATTCACAAACGCAGTTGACGCCCGTTGAGTTTCAACGCAAAATAGTACATAATTTAGCGCTCAAAGTGATGAAAATGCTTAATAATCCTGGTAAAATTTAAAAAGCTTTCTGTCGTCGGCAATATTGTACTTCAGTGTTGTCCTTTAATATAGGAATCGCGTGCTGCACTGAGTGCGAAAAGGAAACTTTGTTTTGTTATGAATGACACAGAACTCATTCCGTTCTTTGTTATTTTACAGGACATGTTCCTATTGTCAAAGATAGTAAATCACAGTGCTGATCTTGTGGTCCGCGAGTCATAATTAACAGCTGCAACCTATGTACGGTCAAATACATATAACCTACTTATTACGCTTAATAGCCATCACACCAAGTACTTAAAGATAATAAAAAATCTTGGTTCTTTTGAGAACAGTTAAAATCTGAAAATGAGCTCTGATACACAACAGTAGACGTGCATTAAAACTTCGGTGCGTGTTCCAATACGCTCTTAATCATTTTTAACCATTAAACCTAAGTACGACCAAGGTTTTAATTATTAAAAGCTAAGTACCTTCACCTTTTAATTAACCATTGTGCATTTGCTTCCCTTTATTTTTATAATCGCGTCAACTCGATACTTGAATAAATTCATTCGACTCATGTCGGCATTACGTAATTATATCAAATGTGTAAGTGATATTTTGTGTGCGGTGGCTCAATTATTCGATACTTTTTTATTGCGATCATATGGTCCCCATTGTTTCCCGGGCCGGTCTCCAGTCGCGTACTGGAGTTTATCGGTTTAATAAAGTGATTAAATACCATGGCGTAACGCCAAGGCTCGATACAGCGAGCTAATTTCGAAAGCTTGATGTTCCTTTTTGGTTGCAAGTCGATTTATGACGAGGTCAATGACTTTGGTGCTGGAATTAGCACTTATTACCGGCTGGTGGTTGGTCGCCGTAGCTCGCAATTGTCTGATGCAGCGGCGAGGCGCGGGCGGCGCGGGCGGCGCGCGCGGCGGGCGGCAGGACGAGAGGTGACGACAATGGTGCGAACGCACGCATCAAAGTGCAGCCGGAGCACTCCCTTTTCTACCCTTGCATTCGAGGTCCCCACGCTTTTCGTTTCCTTTATATTTTTTTCTATATGATGGTCCACTCACTTATTCATGCGCGCGGGATTGTAGTTTTTTTTTAACATTCCTACATCGCATATAGATATTTTGGCTACCTCCTATTTTCCCTGACTATAAAACTCGAGCGGGTCGTGTACTTTTTTCGCGGTACCCCGGCTGGGGCGAGGGGGGCCGGAGGGTGCTCACAGTTAGAGAATTATTCATTGCCTACCCACGCCGAACGGGCTTTCCGTTATTTCTGTTTGTTATGAATTATACCCCGAATGACTTTCCCGACGTTTCTTTCATTTTCACTAATTACTTTTTCTGTTCAGAGTACGGATTTTTGGACCATATGGTCTAGGTTAGGCTGATAATTTTATTTTATTACAGACGTGCTTTAAATGATTTGGAAAATGGGTCGTAATAGCCGTTAAAAGTCCAATGGCTTTGCAAATACGGCAAGGATATACCAGTTTAGATTGTGATAAACGTTGTCTGGCACAAACAAACGTTTCTAAATGCTAACAAAAGATTCAAATTCACACTCTGCTGCCTACTAAAATATGTAGAAGAGCTCGCTACCGACCCGCTACAAATTTGAATTTCATATGTATGTTTCGCCTATTACGGATGCACTCATTAATATCTTAAGTGATGTGTGGAGACCTCTGCCTCTGCAACTTTGAACTTTATGGTGTTAGCTATACCGTTCAGGCTTGAGATTCACCGCTCACCTGTCCCCGTTTACACAAAGTACACTTCAAGATTACGTGGGGTGAAAAATGCGATGAATGACCGCCATGAAAAAACATTATCATTACCGCACACGAGCACGGCGGCGTTTCACATGCAAATCTGAAGTGCAGCTCCGCGGTGCTGCGCCCGCCGCGACCGCCGCGCAAGACGCGCGCACCGCGCTCGCCGCGCACGCCGCGCCCGCCGCGCTCACCCCACTCACCGCGCTCGCCGCGCCCACGGCGGCGTCTGCTGGTCTCTTAAACAGATCATTACGTTTCCGTATTCACGTACGCAAATATATTTGTCTGCACAATATGTATAGGACGAAGGAACTAAAAAAGATTCGAAGGATAAAGTGGAATATTGTGATTTTTATGATTCTGACACTCGCCTCTTGACAGCTTAGGTTTACTAAAACAAAGTCTATCAAACCAACGTCAGTCAGTCTGAAGAAAAGTAACTCACTGTGTGTACCCCTTCATTCACACAGAGCATAAGAGCACTGTAGAAAAATGTCAGGGATAAACTCTAGGAGGTGTGCGCTGCAACGCTGTTTTATGAATTGATGACTACATCAATGAAATTGGAATTGGGACGATGAACTGTGGATGTAAATTATTCTTCTGTACGTTGCTTTTCAAATACCTGTTTAAATTTTCTCTGCAACTGTATTCAAAGAGCTTTTTAGATAATACATAAATGTTTATACAACTATTACCTATCCCCAGTAGGTACCGCTACATTGGATTCACGTCTCAATTATTATACATTTCAAAACATAATAACATATAATGTGTCTAATTAACAAAAAACAAAGATTGACTGCATGCGTCCCTGTACATCTTGGAGGCAGCCCTCAGATTAATAGAGGTATGACGCGAGCTCCTCTGATGTTCTGACAAAGGGTAGCACGCGACGACTATTTTTATTAAAACCTACGGCAAAGGCACACTTTTTTTAATAACTTATGTACGTCGTAGGTGCGGGTCGAGTCATTTGAATTGCACTTTGGTCGTAGTTCTCGTGCGGTTTGTTGTGGTGTTTTTTTCCTTCTGAAAATTGAGACGCACAGCTGTTTACGAGCGACGCCTGGCGCCTTTATTCTGAGCATTGTTTCACAGTGTTTTCTTAATAATGCTTTGCTCTATTAAGTACGTATTTAATTTCCAAGTAAGAAACAATATGGGTTTTACAGACGACATTTCATGTTCAATAAATTATTTAAATTACAAATGCAAATTTATATGTACAAGATTTGTGGTACATGATAGTAATGTTGGGTTATGTTATGGTTTTTACTGTAAGGAAATGAATACTCATCAAACAACATTTTGCGACATATGTCACAAAATGTTGGTACCTACTCATACCATCTCCTATAGAAGATGTATACATCTTCCTTGTTCTATACTCTCCCAACTGCCATGCCATGTCCCAAATGCAAAGAAACTATTAGGTATATGCCATTTTATTTTGGTAAATGCATTCAACATTCCTTGCACACTGCTTTCCTCGCATTTGCTTTTCAAACATTTCCTTTTATCCTTTCGGCTTTAGTGTGTTTCTCTTTGCATGACATCTTTTTCAAAGCTTCTTGGTGTAACGTTTCGATTCGTTTACGTTTTATAACGAAAATAAAAATGTTTATGTTACAACATTATTCGGGGAAGGCGATTCCATATCGAGAGTCCACATTTCGCATACTATGATTGTGTCGCAAATTGATATGAAATATCTTAAATTAATTCAAAGCTTGTGTTATGGGTGCCAGAAAACTGATAAACAATTTTTAAATACATACTTATTATACGTATCACACCAAGACCCGTCATGGTAGGGTAACGAACCCACTCTGAGTGGCAGAGTGGTTGACCAAGTGAACCACTCAGGTCGTAATTCCGTTAGCTACCTTAATCCACTGCAATTATCGATGGACCCTGAACCGCCCTGTTCACTGTTGCCTGCATAGTAGCATAATTGCTGGGGTTGAAGAGGTTGCATCAAGCCCTAATCGCCGATGTTGTGAATTTTTTGTATAGCAACGCTTCCGCATGTTCCGTCTTGGTTCCGGTCTCAATATCACAATTATTATTTTAAATTGGTAGGTACCTGATTAGTCTAGAGCTATAAGCTTCTAGGATCTTTGTACTTCTAAATATAAAGCCTAAAGATTATACCTAAAGTTTTTATCTCAAGTAGGTAGTTTAGTCAGGCTATACGCATAAAGGTAGAGCGCAAAGGTTTTTGTTAGGCTAAGTTGTTTTTGTTGTTGTCAAGTCTTTATTGTAAATTAATTATATAATAAACACTTACTAACTGCCATTACATATGACTGTATTTTTAATCAACTCATTATTGTTTTCCTAAATGTAATTAATACCTATCTACAAGACTAATTTATTAAATAACTAACGGCCCTAACTCTTTAGATTATCAGCGATTATTTCGAACGACGAAAACGATCGGCCTGGCTAAATTAAATGTCAGCAGAATTCAAACCGTTCTCGCACAGGGAAGGCGCCTGGAATTAAAAGGAATCAAATATGAATGGCGTATGCATGATACATGAATAACCAGGGCGGCTGCTGGCGGCCAGGCGCGCCAGAGCTCTCCGACAACTAAAACTGATACATTAATAATGCGTTTGCTTACAATGCGCTTTAAATGTAGATCCAGAGACTGTCTCTGTCTTTGTCTAACACGGGCGCGATGGCGCATACGGCGCGTTCATGCAAAATTTAAACGGTACGCGACTAACGTTCTCTGCTTTCCTCTCAAGATAATGCTGCTCAGGCTCGCCGAGCAGAGGGACTGATCGCGGGTGCCCACCGGCGCCCCGGCGCTCTGGCCGTATCGATTCCCCACCCTCGAATCACGTCATCATCCTACGAAAATATGCATATATTACAAGCAGAGGCAATGCCTCTCTGACTAATCCCAACGTAAATACCCAGCCTACCAGATGGATTCTGAGAGACTGTGACCAAATATAACGGTTTAGCCCTCAGTATCGCCATATTTGAACTAATCCGGCTTACCAATCGAATGTGCGTAACATATATCTCTCCCATTCGACAACCGGTAAATGCACCTGGCGATCCCTTCTACCACAGAATATCTGTTCTAACGTAACTTCCACTCCGTTTTAGTAATAGGCACAATATGTAGCTCCGATAACTTTCCAATGTTGTTTTATGCGTTACACATTATTAATATACGTATATCAATTAACATTATTTTTACCAGGGTCGTTGCTATACGTATAAAATTTACTAATCTGGTTTCCTCCAAATGCATTTTGTCTCCAACTCAATTATAGTTTTCTTTATTTATAAGAAATTAATGTTCCAAACTTACTTAATGTTAAAAAATGTATGTTCTTCAAACCACGATTAGACGGGAGGGATAAAGAGATATGTCTCCGCCCCACAGTCGTACGAGAAACGGACAAACGAATCGCAACTTATTCAATAGCATTTTCCCGTCAGACGAATTTATAAAAGAAATGAGACCTATATAACATGGAGTGTTCCATGCGTTCGAGAGACTTTAGCCGAGATTAATTGAATAAAACGCACACCAGTTACTAGCCACTGCCGTCAAGAAAGGTCGAATTTATTTCCAAAAAGTTACATTAGACTGCAACGTAGCGAGTGACGCGTCTTGTATTATAATTACTTATTAACATGATTTATCTGAAAATATAATTAATATGTGCAAAATTAAAACATGAGTTAAAGCCAGAGAACTTTCTTAGATACTAGGGTCCTGAGGTATTAGGGTTTTTCCACACAATTAACTGAGTGTGTGTTAATTGTGTGAAACCACCACACGTGTCCGACAGAATAGAACACAGCACCAAACCTTTTCACATGGGTGTCACATAAGGCGACCAGCTAGGTACCTACTCTTTAGATGAGAACATAAAGATTCTTAGGCTTGCGATACATGAAACTGCGGTGGGTATAATATATGACTGTTCTTTCATTAGAAGAAATTCTTACAATATAGGTGCCATCTGAAGGTGTGCGTGCCATCCATTTCATAAATAATGTTTTTGTCGTGGCAACGGCGCCGACGCTCCGACGCGCATGTCCCCAAAGTGCGATGCTTAATAAATCCATTGTTAATACATGAATGAGTAGAATGTTTTATTTACATTATGTATAAGCAATATTGCCAGCCGAGTCTAGGAAATGTGAGTCTGAATAAATCATAAGCGCCGGCGCGTTTCACTAAAATATGCAATAGTTTTGTGTAAGTTGGACGCCTTGGGCGGGCGCGGGCGGTGGCGCTAAGTACCAAGCTATATTTTATTTAATAAACTTACTCCGTTACACCCGAATTACACAACAAATTCCTGTAGTTTTCCACCAGTTGTGTACAGTTGCGGTTAGAATCTTTTTTTAGATTCTTGTGTAAAGATTAATTTTATCAACATTGATACGACCATTTGAAATATTATAAACTGTACTTTCCGAATGAAACATACTACACCCGTATCCCACAGGGTTATAATTTTACATAAAACTGCGCGTATTAAAGCTTTTTTAGGAAAAACCTGCAAAAGTTTATTCGTTTGGAATGTGTAAGCGTCGCCTAAACAGAGAAAATGTTCACAGTTTGTTCACAGTTTGTTGTCAATCATTTTAACTTGAAAAGTTCAATTCCGTAGTTATAATGATTGACAAAAATTAATCAAAAATTATTCCAACTAAAAACTTACAAGATTTCTCCAGCGACAAGAATCATACTCTTAAATACATGATCTTTTCAATTCCGTAGTTAAAATGATTGACAAAAATTAATCAAAAATTAATCCAACTAAAAACTTACAAGATTGCTCCACCGTAAAGTATCATACTCTTAAATACATGATGATGAAAAACTTACAAGCTTCCGAATTCTTGTTAATCCATGTGCCTGATACTTCCGTATTCTACGAATAATATATTTGTCTCAAAGCATAGTATCACATCAACTCATCAATGTATTTAAAAGCATTTGTTCTCGGCTATTCGCCGCGCGGTAGGATAAATGTTAATGACTGGGACAAACGTGTTTGCCGTGTTAGTACTTAAAAACTTTGTTTGCTGTTTCAAATGAATTTTTAATTCGCGTACGAACTATGTACGTTATTTTGTTAAGGACCGTTTTGGGACGTAAGAAAAGTTGTAATTGGGTTCCCGCTTTGAATTCGTTTTGTATATTTTCGGCTACATTTGTTCGCGCAATATGAAATTGCAGCTGCAGGCCGTAGGTAGAATCGCAGCGCGCCGCAGTGAGTGCAGCGTCACAGCAACAGGAAGAATCAAGCTCTCCTCTCATCCTGATGTATACACCGGGAACCAATCAAGGTGTCGAATCCGCTTTTGAAATTGAAATCATAGCGACGACGATGTAACAAGTTTCTTTCAATTCGTCGGACAAAACTCGTTGGTAACGAACCTCACTTTTAATTCCCAGCCACGTCTGAGTCAAAGCTTCTCTGCCTTCCTGTCTAAAACGCAATGGTTTCTCTACTTCATTTGCATGTTGCGACAGTTTTACCGAGATCAAAACAAATGTTGTCCTAAATAGGTATAATAGAAATCGTTTACAGGCAAAGTGACAAAATAAAAATTAACTGGCTTGAGTAACTATATCTGAGTTGTAATCAAGCTATAGGTAAGTTTGTATTTGTAATCTAATCACATAGCAAATACGTATAGTAATCCGACCGATTAAAAAGTGTTTTAATCAATGCAATTGAGTAGCAACCTAAGTATATCGACGTAAGTAGGTATTAGTATTACAGTGCATATAATTTGCTGTACCTATTAAATTTCAACTTTTTTGCCGTGAAATCATATGGTATTTAGCATTCACAGTTACGTCAAATTAGGTATATAATAGTCCAGTGTGGCTGTGTGTGAAGTTATAGAACAATGCAAACATAAAATTTTGAAGTGCATAGTATAGCGAAGGAATGCTTCGCTGGCATCGAGAGGTTTATTGGATTTGAAATTCGTTATTGCAAGTGCCTTTTCCACTTTGGCAGGGCGAGATTTTTTTCGCGGTAAACTCAATAGCAAGTATATTGCGCTATAGTGTATGTGTCTATTGGTATTGTGGTGCCTGCCGTCATTGGACACAATGTTTTATAGCTTTTGTAATATCGCGGCGTTGTGTGCAGTGCGCTCGGCCCGGCAGATGAAACCTGCTTTTAACTGCGCTCCAAATGTTATTTGATTGCGCTCAATACAATCATACCTATACCTATGTTTATAATTATGGTGTCTCCATTAAATTCTAATATGTAGCCGCTTGAACCAGTTTTTGCATTTCTCGTAAATTTTGGTAGAATGTCCTTCTTTTCCGGTGCATCTTTTCCTGTGGAAAAATAATGTAAGGTACAGTTATGTAGACCTCTCTTTACGTTAAATTACCCTATTACTCTATTATCCGCAACAGTTAACAAAATCGTGTATGTGTTTACTTTTCTGTTGGCATACGTTAGTGGTTTGCAATGCAGAAACCGTTAATGGAGTATTAGTAACAAATCTTATCGCGATTGAAATGTCAGTCGCAGTCTGTCAAGCACGCGGCGCCGCCTGCCGGTTACCAGCAGAACTTCGCCATAGTTCAAAAGTTTCTCAGGATAGGTACTTCATAAATTGCTCGTTCCGTATAAACGTCTTATTCGGTGGCCTGACGGTCCTACATAAATATTTACCTAAGCTACTTTAATTGGGACGGGATAAAAGTGTTCCGAATCTTCTTTCTGGCATTAGTAATATGCTCTTTATTTTGTAATGCAAGTATTAATTACTCACCTACTAATTTAATAAGTTATGACACATTATGTCTCTTGGTAATAGTTCAAGTTAAATCCTAAGATAAATCGATATGAGTAAACTTTAAACTACTAGCTTTTGTCCATGACTTCGTCCGCGTTTACTTTTTTACGTTATTTCAAATCCAATACTAATATTTTTCCTTCTTGTGCCCTTTTTTAAGTTCGTTTTCGGCATTTCTAACTTTTACGTTTGTTTTAATTTTAAGGGTTATTAATTTATTTATATTTGAAATATTTATACCTAAGGGTGAGTTACTTTTCCTTCCTTTTTACTTTTACTCCCTTACCTTGCCTTAGAACCGTAGCGAAACTTATAACTGACAGTTAGTCAATATTACAAAATTCCACCCCCTGTTTTACTCCCCTAAAGGACGAATTTATAAAAATCCTTAATTACATTTTTAATTATTTGTTTTGTAGAATATTTATACAAAGTTTCAAGTGAATCCGCTGAAGGAATAAAAGCTTAACCTCCCATTTCACCACTTTAAGGGATCTATTTCCAAAATAATCTGTCAGTACTCTGTTATATCTATCAAATAAACATCTATTCAAAAGCTCCACCTTCCAGACCCAAGGGTATTAATCAGTCATTGCAAATCAGCGGCAGCAGTATTTCACACCCTTAGGAGGTAAATTTCTAAAAATACCTTCTTAGTGCTCACTGCTCACGTCCACCATATTGCAAACCTCCATAAAAAATTCAACCTCCTAGATCAAGCGGTGTCCGCTGTACACTGTCAGTTAGCTGTCCCAAAATATTTTCTTAGCACGCATTTACGTCATAATATATTAGACCTTGGTGCAAAATTTGAACCTTCGGGACTCAGCGGTTTCGGCTCTTCGTTGTCGCTCAAATTCTGTTTTCAGTTTTATATAAGTACATATATAGAAATTTGTTTTTGCAACAAAACCGCTTAAATAAAATTTAAATTATCCCAACAAACTGGATGCCGAAGCTTAAGCGAAGTGATTGAAGAGTAGGAAGGTGGACCCCGGGCCCTCGCGCGCCGCGCAGGAGCGCAACCGGGATTTAACGCCAAGATTATGATGATGACCACCAACAATCAATGATCCCAACAAACTCACCACCATGGATGCTGAAGACCGAGCGAAGTGAAACCTACTTAATCTGTAGTCTGTACTCCGTGATAGAACTGTCTGAAAGATCCAATATTGTTGCCATACCTATCATTTATACACGATAAAACAAACAAAACACCTATAGCATTGCTGCCGTTTAATTCGGAGGGTTAACGATGCCCGTGAAAAATCGCTATACAAATTTGGTGATGGCCGCGGGCTCGGCAGTGTTATCTTTAATTTGTAAACCAATAAATGTTAATACATCAACCGGGAACGGGCGTCGGGAGCATCAATTCAATTAATTTTTTCCGTTGCCAAACTAATTTGTGAACTACACCGCCGCTTTTCGGTCCTTGTTCCAGTGGGCCCGGTAATTATTTTGTTAGTGCAATTGTTTTTCGCGGTGAAATGCAACGTGTTGAGCTCCGGTCAATATTTGATCCGCCGGGTGTTGGAAAGCGGTGAAGTTGCACCCACTTTTGGTCACATTATTTAAAATTGATTTTATTTCAACAGGCCTTATGCGCGCTGGATATGAATGTATTTATTTATGTACGTAGTGGCGGTTATTAATAAGTTCATTTGACAACTTTTATGCTCTATTTCGCTGTAAAATATAGAAACGAATAAGATCAAACATTACACGCATTATATTGTAATCAGTAACAGTCAATATACATAAATTAGTGGGTAGGCAGGAATCTGAAAATAACTGGTGGGTAACCTACAATAAACATAAATAATACGCATGTAATGTGAGCGCAATATTCTCTGTAGATTTCGGCGCGACGACATCAGGAGCTTTTTCGAGTGAAATATGGTAGCAATCAACTCGTTTTGTATGCATTTAACCATCACCAAATAGAATTTATCCATATGTTCCCAGAATTTTAACAATTTTATGTCAATGTTTGTAAAGCAGTGGACTCAATGGATGGATGGATAGAACTGCAATTTTTTCGAATTTGTAAGCTTATTTATAATATCACTATCTCTATAGCAGACATACACTACGCTTCGCATAAACACACTACTTTTAATATACTTAGCAGCTTCATTAATGCATCATAGATCCATGGTATGCTATGCATGCATGCATTAGACGCTATTCTCCAATACACAATCGCCAATTATGTTTCCAAATAATGAGATTGCCAGCATTGGTTGTCGGGGTGGTGTGTGCGCTTTATTGAGAATTATATCCGTGCGTCTGAAACATGAATTAGCAGCCTCACCTATTGGCGAGCCTTACTAACTTCGACAAAAATTCCTGTAAATGTATAAACATTAGACAAACACTGCCTTTCATAATTTTCTTTAACATATTCATCTTCTTAACAGCCCTTCTAGCACGATCAGTCCTTAGCACAAATACCACACCTACATGTGCGTAGCTACAACCACCACCCAGTTAATGAATTAAGCCGAGCCAGTTCGAAAACAATTTTGTCCGCACAACGGTGATAATGAAAATTTATTATATCATTTAAATGTCGAAACGTTAACAAAATGATAGCTATACTAAATTGGATAGCAGTAAGTACCTCGCACGCTTTACTGTTCCATAAGCATTAAGATGAAACAACGTAGTAATATTTATTAAAAGGCAACTAGGGTGTATAAAACATATTTAAGAATTGTTTACAATACAGCGTGTCACTTGCCCGTGGGCGAACAGCGGCGAGGGCCAGCCGCAGCCTGTAAAAATGTAAAAACTGTCATCAAATGTGACCGCCGCCGGCATCGCGACTCTCACCATTAATTGCCACAGCCAATTATTACCGTAGCCGGTATCACTGTTAGTTTACGATAACCCGCAGCCCGCTGTCGGCCTTTTACACCCTTCCGTGAACCCATTCAATATTTGAACACGGAGCCATCTGTAGTGTTATTAAAACGAAATCCTACACAGGGAAATGTGTCCGAAACATTTTTTATTCGCACGTCTATAAAATCAAACGTTTTTGATGGTTGGCTTCAATGGTCTTGATCGATTTCGTGGATTGCACACGTGTGATTGCACTCTATGGAATATCTTCCCTTTTTACTGAAAGTTTTATTATTTACACGTTAAAAATCACAATAAAGAGCACTGAAGGCGCAGGTGCACGATGAGAACTGCGTTCAAAAGGAAGCTATATAATTTGTGCCCTGGCAGTCGACGGCGTCGGCTTGCCACTGTTTGTTGAATTAGCCTCTGCCAAAACCCTGACTAACGCCCAATTTCTGAAACGCTTGTCAATGTGTTTCTGTCTACAACTCACCGTACATGGCGAATTTTAATTACGAAAAACAATAGTTTAACATATTACAAACTGGCCGTTAGGTAGATACACACCAAACGACACATGAACATCATATTAAACAGCTGCTTACTACTGTTACTCTAATAACGATAAAACCTCTCATCATAATTATCAATCCCAGGTTCTGCCAGGATCCGCTTGCTCACGTCGCCGAAAGCCGTTGGCTCTCGCATCCGACTTAGTCTTAGAACCACGGTTTCAATCTATTGATACAATCATCGCTGGTTTTGAAAACGTAAAATATAAGGATAATCCGTGCGCAATCAGAAATGGACGGAACATTGTCAAAGTAAATCTAACGACAACTCTCGGGCGAATGAAGGGTAAGGAAGGCTGTTTAAAGCGTGATCCGAGGCGCACACGCGGTAACACCGATTAATTTGAATGCATTCAAATCATTAATGACTCCAGCCTACTTATCTTCTACGGCAAACGTGACGGAAACCGACACCTATGGCGCCTCATGGTTTTGTTGCGTTGAGAGCTGTGGAGATACGTACAAAAAAATAAGGTGCGTTTGACATAGCATTTGCCGCGTGATGACGACGCACAGATCTAAACCTACACAACCACGTACGCTCGAAATAGCTGTACCCTTTAGCGTTGAAACCTTTAGACAATGTTTCTTTTCATTGTGATTTCGCGCGGATTGAATGATATTGCTTCGTCATATTAATAAAAGGCATTAAATTTACAGTACGGTGTCGCCAGTGGTCAAGAATTGGGCGTTCCACGTTAAACGCGTTAAACGTTTCGTGCATAGAGTTTAATTTTAGTACTCAACAGATAAAAAAGAAATAATCTTTTTATTATTAATTCTTTGTAAAATACATTTCAATATTAAGTTATAAGTTGGCACTGTAAACCAATATTACTTTATCTGCTCACAGAATAACGAAAAAAGAAATAGTCAACTAAGTGTAGTGCCACTTTTTTGCCACGAGATGCAAATTAAAAAAAATGTATTTAAAAATGGAATGCATTGCGTTTTCTTTTGTTTTTGTTTATTGTTTTTGCATTCTTTGGCACCAATTTGATATTGTTTGTTGGCTAAAATCTAAAAAGTGGTAATAGTAGATTATAACTACACCAAGGGCATAAAGCAGTGACTTCCATAATGGGCAGCAAATGGAATCCTGAGCATAGCGAAGGTAAAACTTCTGCTTCGCTCAGTGAAGCGAGTCCTGAGTGAAGCGGCGGTTACAAGTAGGAGTAAGGCAGTTTTATTCCAGAGGTGAATATTCTACTTTAGTGGAATTATCGTCACCGACTTAAGCTACTTTTAATAATAATGAAATATATTAAAAATTACCATTAAATTATGAAATACCATAGCTTTGCTTTCGAATCCGTGGCGTCCATATAGACTTCAATACAAAGTAGTGGGACACCTTGAATTTCTTAGGTAAGTCCTCTACGGCGAATTCCGTTATTGAATACAAAAAAGAAAAACACAAATCACTCAATCGAAAATTGCAATTCACTCCCCCCAGTGGCGGGGACATATGTAGATTTAGGTTTTAGTTTTGTTTAGATTTAGGATTAAGTAATGTTTGTTTGTTTTAATTAAAAGTTTATATCATCTTAATTTTAATCTATTTAATGCAAACGAATATATTAATCAAGTTGAAAATATGAAATTGCATTAGGCAAATATATCAATGACTTATTTAATCGATAAA
The DNA here is from genome assembly GCA_907269095.1 of Blastobasis adustella. Lineage (NCBI taxonomy): Eukaryota > Metazoa > Arthropoda > Insecta > Lepidoptera > Blastobasidae > Blastobasis > Blastobasis adustella. Next base: position 13,264,982 of record OU026114.1, read on the forward strand.
TTCGACTGGTCGCTTTCCGGGTTTGTCTTATTTGCGATTATCACTATACACACATCGTCACTTTTTTGGTTTGCAACCGTGGTTTGATGAGGCAAGCAGGTGGCTTATAGTTGTGATTTTCGAATAAAGTCTCCTTACTCCCTTGAGTGTTTCATACAATATTATCTTCCAATTTATACTATATATAATATAACCCAATTTTATCATTTCATTATATATAAATTGGAAATTGTCAAGCAAGAGGTGGGAACAATATATATTTAATACGCTATGTCAGAGCAGAGACCTTTGTCCAGCAGTGGGATGATTCAAGCTAATATAATTATGTCAGGGCAGCGTGGAGTTTTATTGTATTTTTCAATTTATTGTATGAGCGTGAAAAACGGCAGTTTGATATAGACCACTTTTAGTGTTAGTCGTCCGCTAGTTTCTTCAGCAATTAAACGCTATGTTTGTATTGTATGCGCCACCGACAAAATTCCTCTTGTTTTTGTAGAAAATGGTATCAAAATTAACCAAGAAAATTACTTCTTATTTAAAATTACTTAAAATTATTCTTCAGTGTACTACTTTGATATTCCAACAAGACTGCACCAGCTCACAGGGCCAGTCGTGCTAAAACAATTTCCTTGATTTCATCAGGTTAAAAGAATGGCCAGCCTTCTCGCCTGATCTGAATCCATTGAATTGCAGTTTATGGTCAATCTTAGAAGCAAGGACCTGTGCTACGCTTCATAGAACTGTTGATGACCTGAAGGCTACTTTTACATGCAAATAGTGCAAAATATCGGTTGACAAAGTGAGAACATTTTACACACGGAACTAATTGTGACTGCATTCACTATAAGGCTTTACAAATGAAATTTCAAAAGAACACCTGTATGCATACAGGATGCATACTCTAGAGATCACAAAATGTAATATTGAAAACGAGGTATTAATTAATGTGTATGGCAAGTGAACGCGCATTTCATTTGTGTTCGAATTTCTGCTTGTTTGGTAACTTAAAAAGACAGTGCTTTGTAACATAGTAATTAAAAAAACTACGGTTAGTAATTAAAAAAACTTGGCGTTAATGTCCCGTTTATGCTCTCGCGCACGAGGGCCAGGGGTCTGCCTTGACCGTGATCCAGGATTTGTCAAATCAGGTAATTACAGCGGAGCGACTGCCATCTCGACCTCCTTGACCCTGCTACGAGGGGAACACGGGTTCATCATTTAGTTTTCTAAATGTGCAAGTTTCATCACGATGGTTTCCCTCACCGTAAGAGAGTCATTGGTACATTACGGCAGTAGGATTCAGATACCTTAACCGCTAGGCCACCGACGCTCGTCGTTCGGACATGTTTCGGTTAGTATCTATACAATATATATACAGAGTACAAAACAAAGTCGTTTCCCGCCGTCTATCAATATGTATGTACGCTTAGATGTTTTAAATTACGCAACGGATTTTATTGCGGTTTTCAACAATATTGAATTTAACAAAAATGACAAATACAATTATTCAAGAGCAAGGCAAGCATTATAAGCAAGAAAGAAATGGTAGGCGTAAAGAAGGTGTACGCGAACGAAGTCGCGCCGGTAGTGCTGCCTGCCGCCGCTCTGACTATAAAATTTTTTTTAGTGGAGCTGGATCCTGGGGTTTAAGAAATTTCAATTTGCTGTCGAACTATTGGTTAATATTCAAAGAACGAAGTCAATTACTAATATTTAAAAAATAATCTTTCTGTCATTGTATCTGTACGCGCTGATATGAAAATATAGAATTTAGTTAATAGGTATAAGCTTTTACGGCCCGTTTCACGGGAAATAAAATAATAAAACGCAAAAGGCGGGATAGGCCACTAACGTAATTTATACATACCTACATAGTTAACTAAAAGAAATATAACACAATGTAACTCCTAAATATACAGCTGACATATTATGAATGCGACACAAATAAATTGCTAGCTACTTCAAGTTTCTATAGTAACTATTATACTACGAGTAAGTATGGGTAGTTTGCTAACATTTAAAAGTATAATGTTCGTCTGAACTAGGGCAATACTGCATGAATAAAGTATTAAATATTACAAACGAATAGAAAACGTTGTTTTGCTTCAATTTGTCAGACATTGTCTATTCGCAGGCAGGTAGGTGAACATTGAATATAACTAGACAACACATAGGTATATCAAAGTAATGAAGTATGTATTAATTTTGATTTATTGGCCAATTGTAATATTTTACGTTAGGAAGGTTAGTCGCTTTCGCGAAAGGGAGGATGTTTAAAATTAAAATGTTACAACCTAATAAATAAATAGGTGCTCATCATATAAAAAACTTGAGGCTGCGCAATGCGTAGATACCCGGTTCCGCCGCGCGGGAACTAGCATTTTTGTAAATAAATACTTGCGCTTTGAGTGTACATCAATAATTATATTGTGAATTAATTTCCCCTCCGACCATGATAATAATTAAGCGGACATAATGCAACACTGTTAATTGCTCGAGGTAACTCTGTGTTACATTGTTGCACTTGTATGATACATTTAATACGAGGATGTATTGTTTCACTGAGCTCTAAAGAACAATTGTTTCCTTTTTATAACAGACACAATTTATTGACTATGTATGTTTCTAAGCGTATAATAATAGCGGTTATTATACGCGCTACCGTCTGCTGAGTAGCAAATTTTAAGATTTTTTTTTCTTACACTTCCTCCACTCAAACCGTGTTGATATCTACGCGCCAGGCGGTGCGGCGCCGGCGCCGGCGACGCGAACAAACCAACAAAAACTAGCAGATGTCAGAGACCCAGTCTCAAACCACTCGCTCGCTACTTATTATAAGGGTATGAAAATTACATCCTACAACATATTAATCGAACCCACATTTGGTTTATAATGATATATTTTTAGCTTGTCTTTCGTCTTCATTTATAATAATTGTTGCACGGTAGTATGTGGTGGTATTTAATTAAACCACAATAGACCATACTACTTAATAACAACGTAATTCAACGAAAATGCTGTATTAAGTCCAGTACAATTGGTAACAGACAGTTGCAAAGAACTAGAGACAGGCCTGTGTTAGTAATGTTAAGTTTATTGTCTTCCCTATTGTAAATATCTTTTCAACACATTTGCTCGTAAAGCGGTTATTTTGCACAGCTTTTTGGCTCATATTGTAATCTATTAAACATAAATCTATGCTTTTATTATCCGTCCGAGTGGAGTCATAATAAAGCAAAAACTAATCCAAAGGAAACAAAACAGCAGGAAAAACAATTCGGCATCATAATGGATTAGAAGCAAGTCGTCATAAACGGTGTGTCCTTTTATAGGTAAGTTTTTATTTATAGAATCAACTATTAAATATTAGTAAGCATTTACTTAGAATCTGTAAGAAAACTACGACCTCATTAAACCCAATTAAACAAACCATGGTAACGCGGCATCGGCGGTGCCGGCGACGGTGTGACGGCGGCCGGGCGTTTGGCGCGGCTGTTTGCAATGCACGCGATGTTCGCTTTTCCCTACCGCGATGGATACGAGTTATTTATAATTATAAGACACTTACACAATATACTAAACCAGCTATATGTAGTCGCTACTCAAGCAAACGTAATTTTTCCTTACGGTCACTTTTTATTACAATGTTGCATTAGAAGTCCACGAGCGGTGTCTAAAAAGTCATCTGTGATGGAACTTTACGCACACAGTAATTTATCATCGAACTAAATATTGTTTTTAGGTATTATTGTTTGTAGGCTTTTACCAGCTTAAAGATAAATAAGACTTTTTTACGTACAAAACACGAAGCGGGCAATCGTCGAAATATTTAATACTTCCTCCATCCACATGCTGCGTGGAGTACAGTAAACGGCGGAATCGTGCCATTTGCCTGAAGCATTCCTTTTTGATTGAACGATTCGAAGGCACCCAAAGCCCCAATTAGGCGACCACGTGTGAAGTAACTGGGGCTATCGCAGGCCCGGGCAGATAAAAACTCACTCCTTTACCGAAACGATCGATCCTGGACACAAAAAGAACAATCCGAAGTGCATTGCCTTTTTTCGAACTCTCGGGTGGGAGAAAGGGGGTGCAGGGGGCGGGTGGGGTTCGCCCCCGCGCCCACCTGAGTCGAGTGCTTGACGCGCCTGGGAAGTGCTTTTCGGCGGCCGGATGACGGCGAGGCGTCAACGCGCCTTTGCCGCCGCCCGCCCTCCGGGAATTGGCCCAACGCACTCTTATGCATATTTAAGACACTTCCAAACTAAACAAATCATTTCGCTAACGAGAGCTCTGGTTCTAACGCCGCCAGAAAATGTTAGCCAAGTTTGAATGTTGCTTGAATACCTATAGGACTTTATTAAGCTTGACCATATTTCGTTCGTAACGACGAAAACTTCAAGGAATTTCACACTAACATAACTAATGCGAACACATAACCACCCAGTTAGTGTCTAATGGACAGTACATCAAGTTTCTAGCGTTGACCGACATAGTGGTGCCAATTGATTAGAAATGGCGAAATTGATACCGACTGACCGCGCCTGGTACCTAGTAAAATATGGCCTTATATAATACTAACACAGGAAGATGTGCGTACCTAAGACGATCAACCTCTCTTTATCTGTGACAGTACCAATAATCATAATACGAAACTAATTGAATTGCAATTGTTGTAGCGATGTTTGGACATGTCTGTTATGATACTTCTGATATAGTCTTTGTTTTTGAAGTGGAGTCCAAGGATAGTTAGACGCAGCTCCAGTGCACGCCGTGAGCTAATCGCTTCCTGATTAAGGGTCGCCCCCGGCGCACACGCGAGCTCTTAAGGCCACTCAAGGAAGTATTTCTGCAAGAATAGTCGTGAACTGGCCACTAACGTTCAATGTTGATGTTTACGAGATCATCAACAACTGAAATCGATAAAGTACAAGTACTCACAAATTAATTCCATGGAATTGGAATATGACTGCAGCTGCGGTGTTATTTTTATAACTAGTAACGGGCATTTATGGGTTGCTTATTACGTCACTACTGCACTACGCGCTTGTAGCACAAATTGAGGTATCCAAAATCTTTTTGATGTAAAAGTTAATGTTTAACTAAGTATACCTATTTTTAAACTTAGGTACCTCACGTATTACATATAACTCTACATTTTGTGTATACATATATTAAAGTACATAAATGTACCTCTACGTTTTATATACTTATATGAGATATCTCTCTAGTTTTGTTATAAGAACCCAAATAAAATTGTTTGCTTATGTAGGAAAGATAATTTATTTTCTACTTTAACCTGTACGTATAGCTGTCGTTCAAAATAATTCTGGCTTACACCATGTGAATATTTGACTACATAAACTAACGTTTAAAAAGTCCACGCCCGCATGCTGATAATTTCATAAATTTCCATTTTCAGGGTTTCGCACCCGAAGGGTAAAAAAGACACGTAAGTTACTAAGACTCCGCTGGTTACCTAGCTGTCAAGATGTACATTTTTCGAATCGTTCGCTACAGTACAGTTAGTAGTGGCCGCTCCGATAAAAAATAATAACATTTAAAACAGTTTAAAATTAAGGGGTCGCCCTAAAAAACATTGCTCTTTTGCGTTTTTTTTCTCTATCCATAAAGTGCTGACGCTAAAGTACTTAAGTGTGGGTCTTACTCGTGTATTATGGTTTTAAATTTAAAATATTTTACCAATAGAAATATTTGACTGTGTGATCCAGTATAGTACGGAACCATCTTATGTGAGCAGGTCTCGCAGTCGACCGGTTTTTAACGTTATCAGTTAAAAACCGAACGATGTCTTTTCACTTTTGTTTTGTTTGAAAATTCATCTGGTCTCTTGCCATCGGGGCGACTCTAAGCTGGTGCTTCAGCACGCAAGGTACGTTAGAAGATACTAAAGCTAAAGACCCGTAAACGTGCCATAATAAAAACTCAGACCAGCGTTATAACTCGTCTTCTACAAATGGTACAGCCAAACCATTGCCATCGTTTCACAAAAATGTTTTTTAATCCTATCTCACATTTTAGATATCCTTGAAAGTTGATATCGAGGACTCATCCATACGGCTTATTGCCTCAAGATATAATCAAACAGGGCTAGTCCTAACTTTTGTTTTGTTCGTCACTGAATTGTACAATGTACATTGATAAAAGACAGATCGTCTCGATCTACCCTCGTCACGATTTGTGGCTCTGAAGCCACCAAACCAACTTTGTATTTATAACTTGTTTTCAATGCGCTACTTTATTGATTGTTAAGTATCGTTTCTGTGCGTTAATGTTTCTTGGTGAGTGCTGCGTTACATGCACGAGTAAGTACCGCTGTGCAACATTGTCATCGCACGTCTGCGCGTCGAAGTGGTTCACAATCAACACAGGATGCGCGTTCATAGATCATAAAAGTGGCTAAAAAAAACATGTAAAGGGTTTTCCGAAGTTCAAATCATCATCATCATCACAGCCCGTAACAGTCCACTGCAGGACTTAGGGCCTCACCCCCGAAAGGGGAGGTTATTGCCATAATCTCCACGCTTGGCAGGCGGGTTAAATATAATAATGGAAAATGCTGCTGCCCATTTTCCAGACTACGGAGACTCTTGATCTTTTGCCTCGAAAATGTATGAATGTAAGGGGTTGGTGCTATTCTACTCTGCTGGACACCACACGGCCATGTTCAAATAACAAGTCTAAATGCTTCAATTTCATTAATAGTAGGGCGCCATTACAAGCAAAGTATTCGTTTCAAATTACCTCTACTTGCATTCATACATGCATTCAAATTAACTCTACTTCAAATAATCTGTCTAGATAGGTCGACGTGTACCCAATTGATACGGCAATAGATACCACTCTTACAATATCACTTCAAGGATGACTAAAGAACATTCAACAACGTTCGGCGAAAACTTAGGCCGTAGACGTAGCCTGTACGCGCACGTAAAGGCGCCGAGACACTCGCGTCGCGGAGGATGCGTTAGGGCCACAGGACCTCGGTAGGAGGCCGCGGTTTCCGTCGCGTCTGAAGGTGAATGCCCGCCCGCCCCGCGTGACCCGCCCAGCTCTTGCGCTAGGTCACGGTCGACGCGGCGGCGGCGGCGGCGGCGGCGGCGTCGCCGTGACAGCGCTGCCGACTTACGCGCGCGTCGCCCGAGACTGCCCCGCAGCTCGACACTCGCCACCCTCTCCTCGGAGGCGAGATGGTTCCCAAGCTAAATTTCGCGGCGGCATCGCCGTCACTAATTGGTATTAGTTTACGACAAAGTGGTCGTTCCCTCGTACGCGTGGGTAGTCCTCCTAAACTAGGCAACGGATTTTAATAATCATCTTGGCGTTAATGTCCCGGTAGTGCTCTCGAGAACGAGGGCCCGGGGTCCGCCTTGACCATGATCCAGGATTTGGCTGGTCAGGTAATTACATTGGAGCGACTGCCATCTGACCTCCATGACCCTGCTACCAGGGGAACCTGACCAGATTGGATCATGCAGGTTTCATCACGATGTTGGTTAGTATTCAACTAATGTACGTAACTCAGAAAACAGTCATTGGTACATGGCCGAAGCGGGATTCGAACCCGGGACCTCTGGATTACCAGTTGGATACTGTAACCGCTCGGCCACCGACGCTCTACGGATAGGCAACGGATTTCAATGCGGATGACAAATGTGTAGTGTTTAGCGGAGGGTTTAGGTTAGTTAACCTGTGCGAAGCTGGGCCAAATCAATTATTCTACCCCTCAATATAATGACCACGGAAACTGATACTTCCCTTCCCCATTTATCTACCCCTCTGGTAGGATATATTCTACCTATCCATAACAATTTCCACTTTAGAAAACCCTTCTTATTAATATAGTACCTAAAAGTAACAATTATTTGCTTATGTGGGAAAGATAATTTATTTTCTACTTTAACCTATACGTGTCTGGTGGGAGGCTTGGCAATGTTCCAATATTTCTTCTTTCTGGTAATATTACTAAGTTGAATAAAATATTTGGGCGCTTTTTAGGTTTTCATGCAGTGTATTTGAAAAGTCTGTTGAAATAACGGTTTTATCTACACAATATACAATGTCAATACATGCTCAGCATCTGTCCACACGATTAAAAACAATAAACATTGACATTAGCTAATAACGTTTATATGGACTTTTTCATAATAGGTACGGCCCCCTCAACCACAACGCAGTATGTTCCCTTGTTTCGGTAATTTAGGTACCTGAGATCCACAAGAATACAACAATTGTAAATTAATTGCTCAATTTATATCCAGGAAATAAACCAAGCCAACCCTTTGCGTAAACGTCGAGCATGGTAAGTAACTATACAGCAATACAGACTCGGCCAGAGTTATTTTATCAGGTCACTGTTCGGTTCCCGCGCGAGTGTACCTAATAAGAATTCACTCATATAAAAACAGCATCCACTCATTTTATTCAAAAATAATATTCCAATATCTGTCACATACGAATCTCCATGATACATTATGTACACGATAAGTTCATTTCAAATTATGTTTTGGTTTCGTTTCAATTTGCATTATTCAAACAAAAGAAAGAATCTAACTATCATAGAAATGGCGGCGGCGTATCACATGCATGATTTCTATACATTATGATTTTATTATTAATTTAAATAACGCATGCGATCCTACAGAGTATGCCATAGCAATTTCATTATTATTTCAATCAACTGAATGTAAATTTATTCAACAATCTCACGAGGTAATTGCGATATGGTTTACTCGCTCGCTCGGCGCGCCGTCCCGTTCCAGCACATTACAATATTCGCTAGTCTCCACATTCTTATGCGTTCAATCAAACTAAACACGGCGATATTACGTTGTGGGTCTGGCTGGGTATATCTTGCCGGGTCGCATTGTTTGCTCCTTTTGTTTTGCTATGAAAATTAGACGTCGCCGACCGACGCCGGTCATGTAAACTCCAGCGTTCTTGGAAAACTGCACTTTAATTTGAGTGTTTGCTGACGCTCAGTTCCGTTCGAATTAATGTATATGTTACTGGCAATATGAATAATCCGCCATTCTAAAGTATGCGTAGACGTTCGTAGAATGCTTACAATCATAGTTGTTCAGTTTTTTACTTAATGCGTAGACTACACGGATTACAATGAAAATAGACTTTCCGTGAAAAGACGTTACCGCCTCGAGTGAGGCTCTCATCATACTTGTTGTTAAGTGTAGATATGCAGTCTACGTCATACCTGTATATTAGGTAAGGGGTGTAGTATATATGGCAGTTGCATAAAACGTCGAAACGTTCGTAAGATCCACTATCCTATCCGTCCTATCCACGACCATTCACGGTCGAGGCTTAACACCGGCAATAGTCGCCCGCCCGAAGGCGGTAAATGTCGCCCATAATATCTGCGATCCATGCAACAAAAAGGTTACCATTGTGAGAATTAATCGTGCCTATAATTGCACTGGCAACCTTATTCTTCAAAACCAAAATACAACAATGCAAACATTGTTGCTTGGCGGCAGAAATAGATAAGACGGCGGTACTCGCCCAGCCAGACTCCTTAACAGAGCCTTTCCACCTGATAAAATACCGGAAGAGGGCTACTCGTTTGTCACGAGGTTTGGTAAAGAGGGTTAAACGCACGCAAGGAAGACCACTAAAATATTTCATTTTATATTTACATACTTTACCAAATCTCCTCTAGGTATTCTACAGTCTAAATGATATCTAGCTTTCTAACAATGTTTCGGAAGGATACCTTAAATAGGTAGGTACTCGTAATATTAAATGGGTTAATTATATAACTTAGCACTTAAATAATATACATTTATTTATTTATTGACTTGTTATATTTAATTTATTTAAATACTTGGGTGCATTGCGTCAAATGGATATTTCAAGGAGTAGACTTTTTACAGATCGAAAATGTATTCTGCAAGTATTTTAAAATAGAGATGGAGGTATGGTTTAAAATTAAACCTAAAATTAAATTATGTATCAGTTTCTGCCGTAAATAAACCGTTAATAATAAAATGTTTGATGCACAGTCACTGGGCTGCCGATTCGCTTCATTGATAAATATACAATTTCATCACCGAGAAGCAATTTGCACATCGTTATTGAAAAACATTGATTTAGGTAGCTACTGCGGAGGCCGGGCTTCTCTGCGGCGTGAACTTGTTAGTATTTGAACTGAAGTCGTAGGCCAAGGCGATACGATTAGGTATTAGTTTGAGAGATTCGCGAAAAGTTAAGGTTTCAATAGGAACAAAACTTTTTTTGCATGTTTCTTGTGAACAATCACGTTACCGCGACACCCACCCATGGGCGCCATAGGTGGGTAATACGCTGATTACATTTGGCGCTCTCGCTTACGAGCCAGATACCTTAACCACTAGGCCACCGACGCTCTTCACAATTTAGTGAGTACTTACACTTAATTCCAGTGTGTTATGTTACACACATTTAAAAAATTAACAGTCGGAAAAAATACACAAAAATATATTCAGTGAATACCGAGGTGTGTGTAACGAACGACAGCACTGTGTACACAGGTAGAGCTTCAATGTAGGTGCTAGCATAACATCAAAGGAAAATTCGAACCAAATTCAAATGTTTACAAGATCTAGCTTAGGTCCGCGCTAGTATCAAAGCGGAAGGTAACTTCATTCCTTTTTCATTTGGTCCCAAAGCGACGCAATTGAATGCATTTCGGTTGGAATATTGAAACCTCAGAATGGGTGATGGCTGGTATTTCTCATCCGGGCACGCATGGGGGCGCGTGCGGCCGCGGGGGGCGCCCGTCCCCTGCCTGCCTTCTAAACCTCCACGCAAATAGTACACGTCTGCTTGGCAACATTTCATGCTTAGTGTACTCGTACACAAATAATGTGCGGTACGGTTACAAACTGCGCAAAGGGAATACTAATGCCGGCGCAACGCAGCTCTAAAGTTAAATCAAACATTTCGCCAATCATTCATATTCTAATAACGGCTCGCATTGTAGTGCCGAACGAGACGCAGCCTCCGCCGTGTGCCCGACCGCCTAGCGCGGCGATGTGCTGAGCGAACCTGCCGTAAAATCAACTGCAAGTCTGAATTTCACTTCCACTTCATTAGACTGTAAAAAGATACCGTTCATGTTCAGCTCGGTCGCATTTCGTGGAATACTTTCTTTGCTAACATCATATAATACGCATCGTCGGCAACACTTTGTCTACACTGCTTTGTAAGTAGTATAATTACAGTTTTCATTCTGCACCTTGTTATTATAATGCATTTCTTTCAAATTAATTACCTCGATGCACGGCAATCGATTTTGTTTAATAGTTCAGACAATTTGATTTCCTAAAAAAATCAGATAATCATAAGAAGCATTGTATTACATTTTAGGTACAAGTAAATACGTTTTATAAAACGGATTATAATTTATAGCATAAATATGTTTTAATTAGGAACTGAAAGTTCAGCTGAAGTGAGTTTTGAAAACTGAGAGAAGTGAGAACTGATGAAAAAGTTTATGCAATAAACTATTGCATTCTACATCATGGTTTTGTGGACAACCATTACCGCTTTGCCAAAGAGCTGTCGCCAATCCCCAAGTGTACGAACAATTCAGCAAAAGGTCGGCTCCACAATCTGCCTGTGACGTGCACGCATAAACACGACCGCTCCCTAGGGCTGCGCTTCCTCGCTAGGGTTGATCATGATGACATACCCACCCGTTATCGATATAAAAGTTCTTATAAAACTTATTAACCTGAAATAGTAATCATCGTAAGTGAGTAATAATTTAAATTTGATTATATAGGCGCGTTATACGACTGTGATAGTAAAGAAAAATTCTATTTGATTTTATACTTATTTGGTCTAATACCCAGAAAGATAAAGAAAAAGTGATTTATTTGTTATAAATTGTATGTTAAATGAAAGCTTAATAAAACTTTTTTCCTTCCGCGCTTTCATCAGTGCTAGGCTTACGTTGATCCATGATTCAGGTAAAAAAACAATCTTTGCGCGGCGGCTTGGGCGGGCCGAACCGCAATCATCGCTACAGATTCCGGCCGAATAGCCACCCCTGGCAGCTCAAAGTCTGACTGATTCGCAATGCAAAACGCATCGGACGCCCACCTATCTAATATTGCCTGATGTATTTTGAATAATTGCCGGGCACGCCGCCGGAGGCCGCCCGCCACGGCACAAAGAGAGCCACGCCATAAAATGTCTTGTCTGGTATTTGTATCAATCAACAGTGCCACCGGCCTAACCTAACCCGACCGCACCTACGCGTCGGTATACGATACGCACCATGCTATTGTCACGAGCCCGTTGCAGGAGCACCGAGAGCCGAACACAATACTCAAAATGTAGAGACCGTAGTTCGCTGAAGACCTGTCAAAGCTCGACAGACTTAACTGAGCGCTAACGTAGACACCCGATAGTCGGTTACTAACTCTTTTTTCATTTATCCAATTGATCGGTTATGCGCTGTCGGCGCCGACGTCAAAGCTTCCTCGCTTTGCTACCCCTTTACTTCAAATGTAGAGCTGCAGTTGGATGCCACTAGAAATGGTCAGACGCGTGGCGTGTGCCTACTGTGTAAGTACGAACTGTTTTTCACCGTAACCTACACCGTCCACGGTACATGAAAGGCTTGATTTCGGCTGCATCGTCGCATCTTCTGAGTGGCTTCGTCTGCAATTTGCGTGGGTTGTGTTTTTTGCTAGCCGTATCGATGTCATGAAAACGCCTATACACAATATTGCTTTAAAGATAAATTTATCTACAAAGCATACAAAGCTTTCCAACACTCTTAACGTATTATTATATATTTTTGGTATTTTAGATGTTTTATGTGTACCTTAATAAATAACTATACAGGTAGGCTACTAAGTAGGTACATTTTGCCTACAGTTTATACTCTTAACTAATTGCATAATATTCTGCAAATCCTAAAAAGCCATTCGTGGATAAAAATATCATATTGTGTAATGTCGGGTGTTATATTGTAATGTGTCAATATTAATAAAGTAGTTTTCTCAGTGTGAACTTGCTTCCGCTATTTATAGCCGGCACCTCGGTGCGTTGCTTCTAATTACCACAGAATAATACCCGCGTTTGAATCGATCTAACTCTCCCCCTTTCCGCTAGGCTTCCCTCCTCCCCCACTGCACACCGAAACTAGTGCAGCCACTTATAATATGTCAGCAGAATGGCTAATAATCACCGATTTCGTATTAACTAACTGAATTAGACCTAAATATTCCCCTGCATGTTAGGTGTCGTAGTACTTAATTGAGTTATCCGCTTCGTATACTAGGAAATAGAAGTTGCATAATGCAGGACACGTATTTTCGAACCGGTAGGTCTAGGTAGGCATCACGGGTTAGTGCTGCGGCGGACACTCCGACGCTGCGCTATCGGACGCGCCTGCGTGCACTGCAAGCGCGACAAAAATGTTTCCAGCGACCTATTTGACTCTGCAAAAACCGTCGAACAATAAGAACAGGCAAAAGTGCCGGCTCGCGTTTACCCCTTCCGAGCGACTTCACACATGGGCTTTGTTCGACTAACATACGATAGAGGCAAAGAAAAGTGTACTCGTATTCGGGAACAGTGACATAAAGTTCATTAAAGGCGCGCAGAGCGTGTTGGAGTGGATGCCGGCGCGAGGGGCCGCCGGCGATCGCCCCCGCCCCGCCCGACCCCCGACCTAATATTTTCTATATGAATATTAACAACTTCGACGACAGCGGCGTCATACAGATGGAATATTCCTGTAACATTCTGTGGTGAGTGTATGACACTCTTTTCCCACCCAATTATTGCATTAAAATGTTCTGCTTTCACTATGTGTTTCAGTACGAATTAAGCTTCTTATTACGAACACAAATTGTATTCTAAGTATTTGGCCAGATTAGTATCTTTCAAAGTAAGTCGGTATCTAGTTGGAGGTACCTATATTGATTCGAAATATAATCAACGAGTGATGGGAAGAGGTTGCACTATGTCGGCGATAAGCTCATAACAAGGTGGTGAGTGATACGATGAAGGCAGCAGGTAGCGTTAGGCGGGCGCGCACCGAGAGCTCGTAAGTTATAATAGGTTGTGGTGGCGCCCTAATGGATCGCCCGACGCACTTAGCGAACTTCCACACTTTCCTATCTGCTCCAAGTTCGACGCCCTAAAACTAAAAAATCGTATTCAAGCAACCAAACCGCGATCGATTCGGCGAGTAATTTAAAATCCACTTAAAGACAACCGCAGTTAATCGAAACTTGGAAGTTCGCTATCCAGCAGGAACCTCTAATTGCTTGTATTAAAATAACCGAGTGATGTCAAACATATCTAGGGCGCAGCGAGCGGCGCGGGCGGCGCCTGGCACGGCGCTTCACATGTTAATAATCATTATGATAGCATCAAGTGTGCGATAGCCCCGCCAGCCGATGTTTTGTGCCGTTCCTATTGAAATTACTTGCGTTTACCTCGTCGGCGCCCGCGCTATACCGCGCCGTTTCCGCGGCCGCATTTATTTTAAGAGGGCAACGAACTTCCGCATATTATGCCTTAGTTTATCAGTGGCCAGCCACACATTACGTGGCAAAGTACCTCACCCTGCCACACTTTTCTCAAGCACTCATATCAACTTATAAAATAATAGCAACTTTGAAATATACCTAACATAAATGTGAGGCACAGTCAACTCTGACCTCAGATATAAATATCCAGCGGACACTGTTTAGTAATAAACGATCACAGGCATGAATCACACAAAACATGTCATTCATCCATTCAAATATTCAGGTTGAGTGAACCTCGAGCTCTCGGGCGACAAACTGGCGGTGGTCGTCGCGATGGTCGCGACTATGTGCGCCCGCGGGGCGATGCAATAAGCGCGCTGGGTGTCAAGGCCGCGCCGCGCATAATATCCCGCCTCCCCCGCCGCCCGCCGGTCATCTGCTCCCATCGGATACTTTTTCATCTAGCTGGGGCAGGATATTAATGTATTTCCTCGGCCGAGCGGCGCGTGATTAGTTCGCTAATGCGATTAGCCCGCTCCTCTGGCGCCGCGCAGCATTGTCTAGCGATACGCAAACAGCGCTGCCTTGCCGTGCCGCCGCCGGCCGACGGTGCGCTACAGAAAATTATTTAGATCAAAATGCAAATGAGATCACACGCGTAATAATCACAGCGATAGCTGAGAATACAGCGTGATAAGCACTAAAATAAAAGGCACGTTTTCTGAGCCACAGCGTACATAAAACAATGTATTATCTGATTAGAAACTTTTTACTAAACACTGACATCAAAGCTTTCTGTCCGCAACTTCGTCAAAGCAAACTTCAATAACAGGTCTTTACTAGTCTATCATATCGACAATTAAACGTTGGATTGATTACCATGTCAACAATGATGCTTTCCAATTTGTAACCCTACTGACAGATTGCCAAATTGTACACCAAAAGCTACATTAATCTAAACGTGCTTCATATCGTACTGTTTTAAGTTTCATATCCAGCCAGCGGTTGGTGTGTGTGGGTTCTCGGCGTTTTGGAAGGGTTTTATAGGCCTCCCATGGCGGTAAGCCGAGCGTGGAGATATAAATCACCTTCATATTGTGATTTAGCAAGACTCGTTACTATAACAATACCTCATATTTACATATAAAACATTATTTTCGCTTATTTATCGTGTGCTGTAATCCAATATGTTTTGTATCGCCCGTACATGCTCCGGTTGCTCCGCAGGTATTAATTTATAACGGGTTTCATTACATACTTATTGTTTTGTTTCTTCTTTATTTTTGGCGGTTTCCTGCGCGCTCGGCAAAAACGCCAAAACACTGTGCCACGGTTTTGTGAGCAACATTTATTTAAGCCTTTGTTGTCTACAAATTGTAGTTCATTTTGTATTGAGTCACATTAAAGTGGATCAAAGGCTGACAATATGATCGACAGACTATTAATATCGTTTGTCAAACTTCTGTCTGACAGTTGTTAGCCATTTGCTCATTACAGATGCATGTCGCTCAATGTGACCGCAACTAGTATTTAGTTAGTCTTTTAATCATAGGGCTTTACATGCTCTGCTTTCTGTGCAGCAGATTTAAAAGCAGATATTTCTGTGGCAAATTATTATTTGAAATGGATTATTAATAATTTAATAAAGTACCTAGGTAGAGCAGTTTCATTTTAAAAAAAGCTGCTTTTTGTCACCTATAACCTCAATTTAGCCGAGTACAAACATACGTACAGGGCCACACCGCGCGAGCGGGGCGCGCCAGTAGGCTGTGATTGAAATATCACCCCTCCATTACATTTTTATTAAACATTTCCTGGTATTCGAATCCAATAATTATTCCGTGTATTATTACATTCTCGAGACAAATAACACACACTCGGATTGAAAACGTAGAGTGCGTGTAATTGCTTCATTTTTTATTATAAGCTATAATTTGCCCTTGTTTGTAGGACTAAATTAAAATTTTCTTCTTTAGGACAATATATTATGTTTGGTGTGGCTTCAATAAAAAAATGCTTGCTTAATTAGAAGCTACGGTTTCCGAATATTGTGGAGCAATTATTTTTAAATCAAATGTTAACTTTATTGATGAGACAATACCTACTATGATGTAATTAATGTAAAAATGAAATTGGTGGAATGTTTGAGTGTATTGTTTGTATGTATTTACAATGCGCGGAACATTCGCAGACGAGAAACAATACGCCTGCTCGGTCTCGGTGCACTGCAAGCTATAATTTTAAAGAGAATTAGATTCGCGTGAACGGCTTCGCCACACATGTTCCCCTCTCCAAAATGTTTCACGAAAAGCTGCAACATCGGAACTTACTAATGTCCACTGAAGTATGTTAAAAATTAAACCCTACTACCGTGGTTAGTTTCTCTGGCAAAACATTATGTTAATTAATTTCAAAATTCAAACTTAACACTCAACACACAAAGCAATTAGAAACTTAATTAATACTAGTTGCAATAAATAAGTTATACAATCATGGAATAATCGTTTTAATTAACTAATTAAGAAAGCATTTTTAATTACCTATTTCCTTCTTTCAAGTGAAATGAATAGGTTACTGATATGCCATATTCCATGCAAAACTATTGTTTATTTTTCAATTACATTTTTGA
The DNA here is from genome assembly GCA_907269095.1 of Blastobasis adustella. Classification (NCBI taxonomy): domain Eukaryota; kingdom Metazoa; phylum Arthropoda; class Insecta; order Lepidoptera; family Blastobasidae; genus Blastobasis; species Blastobasis adustella. Next base: position 13,282,124 of record OU026114.1, read on the forward strand.
TTACCTCGCTACCTATGTTACTATTGAACGGCCTGAATGAATTTCTGCAGGCTGATAATTCTTATTCTATGTCGGAAGTGGCATTTGGTTTGTTGTGTTATTTGCAATTGCTACTGCGTGGCTACTGCTACACAGATAAATAGTGGATCTGTATTAGGCCACACTATCTTATGGATTCTTCAGTAAATCCTACTACATTGTGATACTTTCGCTTACTTTCCTGACGCTGTGAAAGATGGCACTACTAAAGTTCAATATTACTTTGAAACGTATTTACATGAAAAATAAATGAATTTTCAAAGACATATTTAACCTACAATCTTTACATTTCTAAAAAACCTAGTACCTCAATATTGTCCCTAATGGTTTGGCCGGCTACTCTATTGTCAGTGAGGAATATGGCGGACCGCATATGCAACCGTTTCACACAGATACAAGTAGGGAGACGATAGAAGAATTATAAGGTTTAAAAAAATAAGGAAAATCTTTAAATATTTACAGAAGTAAAAGAAACCAAGAGAAAAAGAAAAAGCAAGGTCATTATGGAAGTGCTCATTAAATGTAAGAATTTGTTTGTTAGTTATTTTGTAGAAGAAAATATTGTATCAATCACCATACAATAAGAATGAAATTGGAATATGAAGTTCATATAAAATAAAATTTGTAAAATGTTTATATTATTTTCCCTAACATTCCAACATAACAGTTAAAAGTTTAATTATTTTTAATAAAAGAAAATAGTAAAGTTTTATTATTAATAAATAGTACATTAGTTCGGTCATAATCGTGCGCCCAAATCTAAGGAAGTAGGAAAACTTCAATCATTTAAAATAAGTAAAACTTTTCCGACTGTAAAATATTATGAATAAACAATAAATAAATACGTTAGGATAAATATTAATAAGAATAAATCAAACGGAAGACTCAAAGATTCGAATGTTCTGTGCGATGTAAATCTGAGTCACCACCCGCTCAGAACGAAACGTGTAGGCTTTAGATAGATGTCACGATCCGCATCAGTGAAAGGTTAATTTTTTTTACCTACCACACAGAACACGCGAAAACTTGGTAATCAATAAATACGTTATAATAACTATTGCTTATATAAATATGAAATACACGATGACCGCAAACTCTCTCATCTCATCTCTTTTGCGAGCGCTCGTAGCATCCACAACGAGAAGAATGTATAAGAGGACAGGCGGTACCTTACACAGGATTGAAGAGTCACCAACCGCTTTAAGAGGTATAGCGTAAGGCTTTTTTAAAGTGTCGCGAACCGCACCCGGTGTAGACTTTTTATCTGGACGGCCCTACCCATCACGAAAACAAAATTAAAGAAATAAATATTTGAGGGAACAGGTGGTACCTAACACGGGATTATAGAGTGACCAACCGCTCTAAGAGGTGCAGCGTAAGGCTTTTTTTAAAGTGTTGCAATTTGCACCCGGTGTAGGCTTTTTCAAACCGGACGGCCCTACCCATAACCCGGGAAAATATAATTAAGAGAAGAATTGATAAGTTCTACAAGTTTAAATCTTAAAATCCTTTACATGTCATCATCTAGCACGAGATCCATTAGGATATTCCAGAAGATAAACCAAAGCGGAGAGCTTTTGAATTACCTTACATCTTATGAAGCGCGGAGCTAACTTTTTAGACAAATATGAACCAGCATCACTAATTACATAGTTCTTACGCCAAACAATATCACCGACGTTAAATTCTTTAAGAGATCGTCTCGTATTATAATGAGACGCATTCTTCATATGAGCACTATGCAGAGCAACCTGCACTCTGTCAAAAAAATGTGCCAAGGTACCAATATTTTCAGCATAAGTGTCATTAGGTAAAAATATCAGCTCATCAATATTGCTAACTTGAGAGTACAGAGACCCAAGTAATGATCTCACGACTAAACACAAGAAAATATGGGGAAAAACTAGTAACTGAATTAACTAAATTGTTCATGGCCGATTGGACAACTGGGAGAAAAGTATCCCAGCTGCGATGATCATTACCGGCCTGGGAAGCTAAGGCGGTAATAATAGTTTTGTTATATCTTTCAGTAGGATTTACTTGCGGGCAATAGTTAGTGAAAGACTCGAACGGAATTTTATATTTTCTAATCAGATCGTGGAACTGACGTGATTGAAACTGGGAACAATTATCCATAATAATAGTCTAAGGGACACCATGTATCAGAAATACAAGTTCTTCTAAAGTTTTAATGATTGTAAAATGATAATTCTACTTTAATGTTCCTTTTTGCTTTAGTTGTAATATTCTATATATTACCCATATATATTTTTTTCTTCCTCTACACGTTTACTCCTCTAAAGGGTAAGGGTTCTTTCTTATACTTTGACCCCTCTAAAGGGTTAGGGTTGTCCCTATACTTTAACTCCTCTAAAGGGTTAGGGTTGTCCCTATACTTTAACCCCTCTAAAGGGTAAGGGTGTTCTTATTTACTTTTACCCCTCTAAAGGGTTAGGGCTTTTCTTATACTTTAACCCCTCTAAAGGGTTAGGGTTTTTCTTATACTTTAATCCCTCTAAAGGGTTTGGGTAACCTCTAATCTCTCAAAGAGGATATAGGAATTACTAGGAGCGGCTAACAACTTGTTTTCCTTTTGTTTAGAATCCAGATGAACCCCCATGCCACGTTCGTTGCAAATATTTGATTTTGTACATCAAAATGTTTTCCTTTTGTTATTTTATTCTTTGTACTTCATATGTTGTCATGCGGACACAGTTCATAGTCGGCGGAGATTTTAATATTTTTGTGCTCCTCTTATTCTAGATAATTTCTGGATCCATATCCATACCATATCTTGATCATGTCTTAATTGATTATTCCTTGGCTGTCAAACACGAGGTCGTCCGAAAATTAATATCGTCCACTTCGGGAACTGGCTGGTTGACTATGAGTACTGGCCATCAAGACTATATCTTCTTTTGTGCCAAATCGTTCTTGAACGTGTTTAAGTGAAGACCCGAGCCTTCGTTAGAGAGTGCAGCTGATGAGTGGGCAGAGTTCTCCCAGCCTTCGAACTAGAAGGTGGATCAGTATCATAGCTCAGAAGAAGCTATTTTCATTACCCAAATGAAATACAAGTGACCGGTCAAAGTATGCACATGGCTGTATCAAATCATTATCTTTGAAATTCTCTAACTCATCAGTCAGTCAAGTCATCGATCTGTACTTTTTCGGCCTGCTTAAATGAAATCCAAGTGAACTCAGTGATCCAGCCTGGACAAAGGTTATGTGGAGTAGACTTTCGTAGGAACTTTCGTGCTTAACTTTTGAATTCCTTTTATAAATTTCTTGTTGTTGTAGTTTGTACTTTCTGGACTGAACGTATATAAACCCATTACCCTGAATCTTTGTGTTTCTATTAACTGAAGCTGGCACTGTCTGTGGGCAAGTGTTACGTTACAGGCTTCCCGACCAGATTCCGCACTTCCTTGTAAGGGTGTCTATTTACGTTATTCTATCGGTACTGGGTCCAGTGCGATAAACACAATTACATAATGTTTTTAGTCTTTAGATTTTACAGAAAGATATTTGTGAATAAAGTAGACGCTGTAAGTAATTAAAATCGTAAAGGGCTCTCACCAAAGCCACCGACGCGCCGACACGACTGTCGAAAAGTCAAAATGTGTTGGCGGATTTGGTTATTTATTTTATGACCTACAGTAGACGAACAGGCTATTAGGTGGTTATTGCTCAATGCATTTTATTTAAAAAAAAAAAGAAAGTGTACAACTAATATTTGCCCGCAACTAATTTCTGCCTGTCAAGTCTTTATAGGGTAGGGTAGTTGTTAAATATTTGGAGCTTGCTGCACTGCCAACTCATTATTCGACATGATGTCTGCTCAAGTATCATTAAAAATTTCGAACTAATTCATGGCCGCACGGATCAATTTATTGAAGTAGTTTTTTTCTATGCAATCAATCAAGCTTTTTAAATATACAAAAGCCAGAAACATTCAGCACTTGCTCGCTTATTAATAGGTAGGTAATTTTGCTTACCGTGGTTCTTTGTTATTCATATTTGACGGTTGTGACTGTGATTTTCATTGTATTACGGCGTAAGAAAATATTCTGTGGCTAGATAAAATTCTTCCAGTCGCCCGCAATCTTGCTTTTTTCTCCGTAAATATGTTGAAATCGACATATAACCCTCGTATGCTCTGGTAATTACGCATGCAAACTAATTGATCAACGTCGTATACTTGTATTGTAATGTATCATCATCATCCTCAGCCAATAACAGTCCACTGGTGGACTCGGCCCTCCTGCGCATATGTAATAATTTGCCTATCTTGTATTGTCTGTCTGCAGTGATTGCTGTCATATATTCACAACAAAGACGTTTATCCTGCCCGACGGGTCTACGCCGGGCACCCCACTTCAAAACCATTAAAATGTTAAATATTTCAAGAGATGAACGTCACTGCATCCATGATGCATACGATTTCAATTTTAAATCATTGCAATACATTTTAAAATACCGCCTTTTAAATAAACAAAACAGCTGCGCGCGTTTCCGCATATACCTACAGTCGTCCAGGTCAAAGATGCCAGCTTTGTATAACGCAGTGACTGAAGTGTCTTCTATTTAAAATTTATACCTATCTATAAAGAGTCTGCTCAGACATTTCGAGTGAAGGAGAAATAAAAAGCTCGAAATTTAGGTATTTGAGTCGCTAGGTTAACTATGATTTAGCGTACTTTTAATTATTGTTGCACCATAACTAGTAAATGAGAAATAGCTGCACACAAAACTTTTCATATTATTTAAGCAGAGCTCACGGTTACCTTAAATTAATTTAGGTACCCAGCCTATATATTTATTCCTGATCACTTCACTACGTATTAATCATCTGGCTAACAAATTCACAACTAAATATAGAAAAAAGCCATCGCTACAAATATCTTGAACTTTTGCATCCACATTAAAATGTTGTAGCTCGTACTGGCACACAGCTTTAAACATTAAATGCATGAAATATGCTCTGATTTGAAACAATGGCAAAATATACATATAATAACATCAATGAATAACAATGGAGTATAAATTATCATTTAAACTGTTGTATATTTTATAAAATATAGCCCTTGTGTTTTGTATGAAGCATAATAGCGTATGTTGATTTCTTAAAGTTTTGATACTGTATGTGTGTGTAGGTGCCTGGGTATATTTAGTTTGTGATTATCATTTATAGATAATCGCCAAACTAATTTTAAGAAGTATACTTAGGTATTTATCTCCTTTATAGTTTGGAAATGGATAGGTATTACTTATATCCTATAAATTTTAACAACTATATCATAACAATGTAAACAATAAATATAGCAAGTTATCTACATAAACGGTGGCTCTACTAACATTATGCTCGTTGGTTCGGATAAATATCGGTCCGGTGGCGTACACGACTACCGTATTCGCTCGTGAACCTCCGCCGCACGACTGTCTTGTAGATGATTTTTTCGTGATCAACTCATTCATTGTTCGGGAGTCATTTATTGGTTTGAAATTGTTCACAGCGGCACGGTGGCCTGTGCATGTGGCTCACGTACCCGCTGGTACTCCGCGACTCCGAGCGACCGCGAGTAGCCCAACTTGGCCGTATTGACCTGTGTGTAATGCATCGCATCGTGGAGAACTTTGTAATTAATTTATTTAATGCGTGTTTCAAACGGTTCTAGTTTGGAGAAGAAATGTTTTGTTGTTGTTTTAGGTCTCAGACTCCAATGATAGGCATAAAGTCATTGTTTCAAAGTCAAAGCCAAACAATCGGAGTATATTAACTGCATTAAAGATAGTTCAAATTTCTAAAAGTTAGATGAATTAAAGCTTGAAATTAAGTTCAAAATAATAATCATTGATTTTTGTCGCGGCCGAGCGACAACTCGAAGTTATGTTTACTAAAATGGCGTTTTGTTACTCCGAATAAGCCTTATTTATAACCGCAGCGCAGCATATGCAAGGTGGGGTTCAACGCGCGAACGAGAACCCAATCTAATTCTGTGATCCTGGTATTTCCAATCAATGCAACGATTGATCAAACTTCGAATAGGAAACGACGCGGTCGGACGCTAACGACGCGACGACGTAGTTTACGTTAATATTGCACTAGAACACATTTAAGTTTGTGCTTTCTGAATAGGTAAATATACTAATTAAAGATGGATGAAATCAAGTTACGAGTACCTATGTATATTTGTGGATTAAGGTAGGTATCTGATACAGTTGTGAAGATTAATGGAGAGTTTTTTTTTCGTGTGTCGTTTGTTTTCATGTTACCTCGCTATCTGAACAAGACAGAACTATCATCTCAAATGTCCACTGTCGCAAATAGCACAAATATACTCTCCTCGGTGCGTTTATTAATTATTTACTAGACTACTTATAAAATGGGCGTAGTTTTCAAATAGGTGGCTCTACTCTCATCACTCTCACCTTGCTTCTTACTTAATGTAAATAGGAAAATAAATAATAAAATAAATAATCGGGGTCCTTGACAAGATTGGATCACGGTTACACATTCAATTGCATGAGTGTGCAGGTTTCATCACGATGTTTTCCCTCGCCATAAGAGCATCGGTTAGTGTTAACTAAACAACATAACTCAGAAATAAGTCTAACCACAAAATATTGAACTCTGAATGCGTACATGGCGGCACTGGGGTTCGAACTCGGTACATTTCGTTTACGAGTTGGACCTTTTAATCATTAGGCCACCGACGCTCTCACATAGTTACGTTATTATGTATAATTTCAATCAATAAAGACTTACTATATTGTACATCATAAAGACTTATTATATAGTACATCGAATCCCGGAACCTCGCACGAGATTGTACAACCGGGATTGAAGCCAAGGTGATGAAGATGACATTGTAAATCAGTACTAGTCCATCAGTGGACTCTTGAAGAGAAATAACAGTTAGAATTATACAACGCAAAAAATATATAATTCAATACCGTTAAATGCATAATATGTAACAACCATAATTAATACCTATAATTATTATCACACAGTAATTATTATAATACCTAATGACTTTATTATAATTATAATTTCCAATAAAAACAGACTATAGCATTTATTATTTATTTAATAGCTACAGCAATTTCATAAAACTATGATTGACAAACGAGTAGGTATGCTAAGCAAATGCAATTACATAGTTTATTTTCTGTCTGTAAAAGGTGCAATTAAGAATATGATAAACTCAACAGAGTTTCATTAAAACACAACACAACCACAATAACAAAAAAAGACTATTACTACATGCTTGCGTTTTGTGAAATTTGGAACATTAATGTGTTTAGCCTCTCCCTCCGTCGATACCGATTTTATCGAAAGAAAATATCGACACAGTCACATTCCTTTTTATTTGCTGCTAACTGTTTTGACGCTTACCCGGCATGCATTCTTTGTATGGCAAAGCCGTCAAAGGTCTCTCTTTAGGCTGGGAATTGCTTTGACTTTGTAGCAAACTAGACGATTTAGGACACTTGGACCTTGTCAGGATTTAGACGGGCGCGCACAACGCCCCATGCTGTGCCTCACAGTTCCATGGCACCCGACATTTTTTTATTTGCGGAACTTCAACAACATGTTTCAAAATGGCCCTTTTGTTTTGCGTCAGATGTATCTGAGATGCAACACAATGGCTGTGTCTTTTATTATTCTATAAAATGCTTTAAAATAGAGCATGTAGTAGATACAGTAGTATGTTTTCGTAATTTCGAATTGCCGCAGATATTAATGATGGGGTGCAGATTCCTGTTTTCGCAAATTAAAAACAAATAGACAATTAATTTTGTGTTTTGGTCAAGGGAGCATCGGGAGCGTGGGTGGCCTAGTCCTTAATAAGATGTCCGATTCGTAAGCGAGAGTTACTGAGTTCGAATCCCACTTCGGTACCAATGTCTCTTTTCTGAGTTAAATACTTGAATACTAACCTATGCTCAGATAAGGAAAAACATCGTTATGAAACCTGCACATTCAGGCGACTGAAGTAACCATGATCCAATCTTGTCAGGTTCCCCTGGTAGCGGGATAACGGAGGTCAGATGGCAGTCCCCTTTGATCCTGACTTGCGAAATCCTGGATCATAGTCAAGCCCGACTCCGGGCCCTCGTGCGCGAGAGCACAGCCGGGACATTGACACCAATATGTTTTATTTTTGTATTTTTTTGTCAACTTCTTGACACGAAGACATGACAAGTCACTGAACGTTGGCTTTGTAGAGGTCTCTGCCTGATCCAAAACACGCGCACGCGTCCGGATTGCGCGTGGCAAATTAAATTGTTGGTACCCAATAATTTTCAATCGGCGACCGAAACGGATAATTACAATCGTGGCAGGGAAATAGTTTGTCCGCCGCGGCCGTGTCACGGGGCGGTGGGAGCGTCATTATAGCCGGTCATACTGAGCGGGGGCAACCGCGCGGAAAATTGCCGAGACTACGCCGCGAACTGGGAATGTATCGCCAGACGAATCTAACCATTGTGAAAAACAACTTACAGACACCTATCTCGAGCCTTGTGGAGTGCTGCGGAACGGACAACTCCCAGTTGCTCCGTTTGGCGTTCCCGAAAATTCCTTTTCAATCCCTGCATAACTTCAAAAATAAGCATATAATAAAACATTGTATTATAACCAATGCGTTATAAACAAAGCATATCAAACGAAGACGCGCGTTCAAATTGTAAGTTACGCACATTTAAATTAAAATAAACAGCTATCCTTGACACGAAGTCAAACTTTCTTTGATGTTAAATTAGTTTCGCGTCCTTTTAAAAACAAAATGTAGTTGGAATTTCTGGTGTTAAAAATAAAAGCAATAGATAACTGCTGAATTGTTGCAAAATTAAAGCGGCCTTTGCCTTAATTTGAAGTATTTATGACAATAAAAGTTTTATATAATATTAATTTTAATAACTATAAGCAGGATACCCTTCTTCTGGTTATTATAAAATAGCATTATTTATCTATTTTTAAGTATTCAAAAGAGTTTTAACTATTCTAATGGTTAGCGCGTCCGACTTGTAAGCGAGCTGTATTAAGTTCGATCCTCAGTGCCGCCATCTACCCACTGAGTTAATGTTGATGAACATCGCGAGAATAACTATGATCCAGTCTAGTTAGGTTTTCCTGACCATGGTCCTAGGTCTGAATTATGATGATGGCGGACCCCGACGGATCACAACTGACGCCAAGATGATTAGAAAACTATTCTGTCGGTCAAAGTTAAGTAAAAAAACCAAATGTGTTGAATACTGTTTTTACTAAACTTAGGAATCGTCTAAGTTTGTTCTTATCTCAATTTGCACGTTGCTGATTGGCTAAAAACTAGTTAAGGCAGAACTAAGGCCATTATTACGTTTAGTGGATCAAGTGTGGCAAACTTTTTTCTTGACTTATGTTGTAGGTAGACTTGACATGTCCAGTCTGGTAGTCCACGTGGCTCAGGGCTGGCGCGCGCCGCGGCTGCGCGGGCGCCGGCGCCGGCGGATCTTGGCGCCGGGCTTTTACTGTCCGCTAATAATAAAATTTGTTTAACATATGAACCACAACCGCCACACATCAACATTGCATTAACACGGCAGACGTATTCATAATCTGATATCACCTGTTAGTCAAGAGATGGGGTGTGGGCTTCTTTTTATTGTACTTGAGATGTTAGATAAGAATCAGTGTTATTCATAAACTTGATTAAGGTCTAAAATCGACAAAAGACTAACAACATTATCTGACTTTTATAGTCATAGATGTTATAGGCGACAGTTACCGCTTTCCATCAGCTGGGCTGTCGCTTGTTTGTCACTGAGTAACGTAAGAACAATTAATAATAAATATTATTAATAATGAGCGGGCGCAATATTTTACTTATTATTTTTTTATAATAGTTAGTGTGGAATATTGGTCGTGTGGTGTTCTGTGGGGAGTAAAATACCTATTTATTTAGGCACCACCCATCTACTAACTTCGACTAACTAACTTAAGAGGACGCCGTCGCCTGTCATTTGATTTTGCATGACGCGCCATGCCAGAACCGCGTTTACGTGTGCTGCCATAAAGTCAAATCTCATCTGTGCTTTAAAAAAGCGATTTACTAGTAGAGCTTGTCTAAGCTGAAATGACGCGCCCCACTACTTAATTACTTGATTTCGATGTGTGAGTGCAAATATTAATAACGACACTTCATCTGTGTAGGAGCGTCGACTGCTCAATCGAACGACGCGTGCTCCTACGTGTGAGTCTCACCGGCAACTAAATGACCAATTACAACGACATTTGTATATGTATTGCGTCCATATTTTAAATTTGCTTGTGTGCGTTAATGCGATAGTGGGGTGCGTCATTTCAGCTTAGACGAGCTCTACATAGTTATTTTAGCTTTCCTATTTCTGCTTATTTTAGCTGTCCTGGATAATGGTCATGGCGGACTCCGGGCCCGGGTCATTAATACCAAGATGACAATAAGATCTTAAGCGGTTTAGATGATATCCGTAATTTAATAATGTCTCAAAAACATATCGCAGTAAATTTAAAATATATCAAAGAAAATTAAAAAAAACGTGTTTTTGGTTATAGGGAAAAAAGCACATAGGTACTGAAGTTTCTATATAAAACTGTAAACAAATGAAAGCGTCCTCTTAACCTAGATTTTGTCCAGCACCTGCTTAAGTAGAAACTAAACAGCAGCGTTGCATATTTCATATCCTGCCCGCCTTTCAAGCGCTGAGATTGTGGCAGAAGCCTGCACTAGGACGAATCTGAAGTTCTAAGTGCCATTGGCTGATAATGGTTATGACGATAATGACGTGAGACGTGATATTAAGGTGTTTATAATAAAAGCGTTTTAACAGTGGAAAGTGTAAGTAAACTTGTTAAAATGTATAATATTGATGGTGCGATGGCGCGGCGACGGCGCGGCGGCCGCCGGCCGGGTCTTCACAAATAGGTACACAACAATAGTGAGAGCAGCGCGAGATCAAAGCCGCGACGCCGCCGAGGTTCATTGTTTACGGCAACGCCGACGAACCATCGACTAATCAACCGACTGATTAATTTAATTAAACATTACGAGAAAGTTCTGTTTATTTTACGTTTCCTCGGGCCCACATGCGAGTTCAAAGGAAATAGGCCGGGAATATAAACAAGAGTATATTGTCGAGAAGGGTACGCGACGAGCGTTACAAAGAACGCGTCGCCCGCTAAGCCGCGCTGCGCCCGCGTCGCTTCCTACTGGATCACCGCCGCCTAAGTTTTATGCTACGTTTTAAAATGACGCTCGAAATTCCGTTGAATTTTATACGAAGCCTCGAATAAAGAACGTGTCACGAAATGCACTCAACTAAGTATTATGAAAACAGGACAAATTGACGTGAAAACACACGAAAGCCATTAATCCTCATTAGCTGGACGAAAGCGAAACGAGTGAACGAGTTTTAATTCGGGAATACCAGTTCCCCGCGTTCAAGTGTGCCTCTTTTACTTTTGTGTTTTAATTAGTTGCCAGTCAAAGTTTTTCGCGTTGTACTCCTCCATAACTTTCTGCCATTTCTTCTATTTTTATGAAATATTTGTTTTATCAGCAGCAATCAGTGTCTGAAGTACCTATGTATTTTAAATTGTTGGAGGTACTTATCTATGTATCACCAAATTTATCACCCACGCAGTTGCGAGGTTGGTGTTTATGGTAGTAGTAGTAGTGAAATGTTAAATGAAAATTAAAACAATGGCGAGCTAAACACGATATATAGTTTCTCCAATATTTGTATTAAAGTAGATAAGTACTTAGCAGTACAGGCCACGCGGAACTGATAAGAATACACACTGAAAAAATACTGCATAACATGAAATATGTTTGATATTTTAGGGGTCCTATAATTTAATTTCAATGTATAGGTGCTGTTTCTGTTGACCTTTTGAAATGCACTACTGAGTAATTAAATAATATTCGCCGATTGATATGATAGGGAGTTTTTGTTTATAACATTCATATATAGATATGTTAAATCTGTATGAACTAATACATATAGGTTTGCATGCACGGAATGGAATAACGTTTAAAAATATATTGAAAGAAAGTTTGGATGGACTTCATTCTCCCGCGATGATTGTATAATGTTGTAAACTACAAAGATTCTGAATTGTGAGACTGTTTTAAATAAGTCGTAGTGATTCAAATGGATCCCTACGTACTAATTCAATTGAAGTATGAAAATGAGAAGCATTTTTGTGGCGGCTGCGTAGGGCGGCGCGGCGCGGGCGGTGGTTATAAATGATATTCGCATCTCATTAGTCTTGTATGATGGATCGACGCGCACTCACGCATTTCGTTTGTTCAAGGAAAATAGGAATAATATGAGGACGATTTTAACATAACAGAGGCAAGAGCGATCCGCGGTTCTTGTGCTTTATGGAAACAAAACAATAGACAATGAGTCGAGCGTACACGTGGTAATGTTCTAAATTAATTATAAACAGGCGCGGCGGAAATTTTCTCGGCTGCCATCTTACCCGCGATTAGTAATTGTGTTATCGTTCAATTTGAGCCATTAGTTGTCGGCCCGAGGCAATGCCCGCGCGCTGCGCTCCTGCGTCGAACGCTACGCTCCCCGTCCAGTATTGTTCGGTTAATAAGGCTATGTTTTATCCCGTTGTTGGTGCCAACGGCTCACAATCAACATCTTCTCGTGAAATGCCCTTTCCTGGCGAGTCTCGGTGTGTGCTCTACTAAGGCAATCTGTACCGCAATAGAAACGCGATGACGCGGCCGCGCCGACGCCGCACGCGCTCGCCGCGAAGCCGCCAAATCCGCGTTCAACAGCGACCATCACACGAAATTCATGGCGAGCGACAATAACGAAACTAACTCAAAATTTATGAATTCAGCATGGGCCGTCTACAGGAAGTTACGTGGTTTAGCTTTCGCAATGAATAATAGAGCAGTGTTATAATTTGTCTCGATCGTTCCCTCTGCTATAAAAGTCGTTTTAAATTAAAAATAAATGCTGGACAAAGTTGGGTGTAAATAATTCAGTCATTGCGCCCACCCCCTGCGGCCGCCGTAGTAATTGGGGAGTGGCGGCAGCAGCGTCTTGCCCGGCCCGTCCTCGCCGCGCCCGTGCCCGCGCCCGCGTCCGCACCCGCGCCCGCGCCGGCTATCCACCTCTACTCAAATAACAAACAAATTATCAAAGCCTACCTTAGGCCTATTTTTGTGCAAAGATTTCACTTATTAATAACACTGTGTTGGAATATCGCTTGTAGGCATCGCTCGGAGCCGAGAAATTGATCACGAGACGAAACTGTGAAGAGGTGAGCATGGGAATGCTTACTTGCGTTTTCTTGGAGAAGTTATTATAAACGAAGGCGGGTGGAGAGCCGGGAACCCGCTTAATGGGTGGGGGCGGGGGGAAATTAACATGTTTGTCTTGCTTACGTCGCCGTCGCCAACACCGAAACTACGCAGAAGTCAAATAAATTCTTAGTCGTTTTGCATAAGTACACGGGTACTAATGTTTGACTTAAGTATTGTCGCTTGCTCTCCGTAATTACGCTAAGAATTAAAACTTTTTATGTTTGAGTTTTGTTGATTCAGTTAAAGTATGCATCGCTTTACGGATAAATACAGAGTTCATAAAGCAAGCAACCTTCGTAGGTTTAGCAAATGTTTGTAAAAACAGTCTTCGGAACAGCGGTTAGGCGGGTCCAGTTTTATTGTCAGGATTAAAATAACCCCTGCATAAACACTGTGTCGCTACTTATGAGATTTTATAGGAAGCCATTCGAATAATGGGGCATAATGTAGGTATAATTTCCATATTTTTTGTGGTTTACTTCGTCTCATTATTTTATGTCTAAGGTTAAACTAGGTAAGTATCTAATAAAATGTACGTACCTGGTCGTCATTTAAATCTATAGCTGTTAAAATGTATGTATGATAAATTTAGATAATGCCTATCACGAGGAAAAAAGTACTACAAAATCGAAAAACCACGACTCGCCACTATTAAAAATCAACCTGTGTTTCTGCAGTTTTGTTGCCTGACCCTGAATTCATGAATCGTAGATGTTACAGTTGCTGCTAACCATCAGGTGGGCTTTTTTCTGCTCGTTTATCACTATATAGAACAAAAATCAGGAATCTTAAAACGGGTGGGTAAGTGCACAAATTTTAAATATATTTGTTAAAACGCATTCATTTTATAGATTACTACAGTAACAATGGGTGGGTACTGATATAGTAAAAAATTTCGAACAAAAAATATTTTGTAAATGTAAACTTTGGTAACAAAATGTTGTGTTACTTATTCATTTCGAAAACCCCGAGATCCCTACATAATACCTGAGGACAGAAAGTTATATATATGATTTATATCATATATACGTATATAGTATAAAATTTTTGCGAATTTAAACCATCTATTCGACATAGAAAAAGCACAAAATAAAGTCATCAAGTTTGCAAGCCTGTGTCAAAACTGTACGCCAGAGGCTTATGTACGCTGATACACAAGAAAATAGAGCGGAACTCCATTTGTAATATGTAAATACAGTTCTAAGAACAAAAGCGAACCTGACGGACAGCCGAACAATGGAAAATATGTGTAATAGAGAAGCAAAGTGCCTATCAAGCCTTCAGATGCTGTAAACATAATATAAAACGAAGGCGGTTATTGTTCTTCAGAAACAATAACAGCAACATTTTTCCAACAATTGACTGCAACCATTCCGAGTGAAAGCGCCGTGGAAAAAATAACGACCACTGGATACCACATCGACGCACGTTTAAACAATCAAACGGGGAACAAAAAGACAGTAATGTGGAAATGGATAATGCAGAAGCAGCGCCAATAGCGCCGCGCAAGCCAGGGGCGCGCGCGGGCCGCTTTGCGCGCGCCAATTCACGGCGTTCTTGTGCTTTTCTTCTACTTCTACTTAGGCAATACCACTTTTCTTCTAATTGGTTTCTACCAGGCGTAGGCCCTGTCAAGCCAAGGAGCCACCTGGATAGATATAACCACAAGCAACAATATTTGCATTATTGTGTTCCACACAATGCAACCAGCACAATTGCAGGCAAGAGGCATATCATCTTAATTCTCACAGTGACAAAGCACCTGCGGTTACCGCATATTTTAAAATAAGTGCATGAATCGCAGATGTTATAGGCGACAGATACCGCTTTTTATCAGATAATAGTAATATCTGCTCGTCTAAAAAGAGCCATTATATATTACAGGCACATATTTTATTGTATCAAAAACCTACTAAGGCCTAAACTGTAGAAAGAAGAATAAGATTAAGAAGAAAACGGTATTTAGAGATAGGGGGCGGCTAGCTACTTTCTGAAAGGAAAGGACTGTCAAATCCATATTACGAAGCGGATTAAATTAATGTTAATATCCGTAGTTACGAAGGATGGTCTTTTAGCAGCCCCTAAGGATCAGTCGGCCGCTGGTGACTTGTGCCCGCCGCTGCCCCGCTGAAGAGGATGTGTGATTAGTTTTATCCTTCGCCCCTCGGCGTCCCCTCGCCCCCGTTCCGCCCCGGCCTATTCTTCGCAACTCACTGCTGCGGGGAGGCTCCAATGAAACCGACTCTATGAAACTGGAAATTGCTTAAGCGATGTAACAACAAATCGCAATCAATGAAAACGTTTGCCGTTTATGTTAAACCCTTTCCGTGGCAGCGAAGAGGATATACACTCCTTTTATTAGGTCCGCGAATGGCGGATTTTCAAATTTTTCGATTTCTAGGAAATGGCAAATCCAATTACAATGAAAATTTGTAGATATAATCAGACAACATTAAGTTAACTGGTGTACATCATTTTATTGTGATAACTACTGCTTTCAAAAATCTGATTAAAGAAGCAAAATTGACTACCTACAACTGAAAAGGGGTATTTTCAAACCCTTATAAAAACATTAAAAAAAAAAATTTTTTTAATTTTAGGCACTTGTCGGCTACTAAACATAAGTTATTTTCGAAATAAAGTATTCATTTTGATATGTTATATACAATTAAAAATATATGTTAATATATACTTGCAAAAAAAACGCCAATTTCATAGGTACGAACCCAATATTAATGTCATACGTTAAGTATTAACACGTCATTTGCTCTTTCTTCTAACTTAAATATTCACTTCTGTTTACAATTAACACCATATATTTCTTGTGTGTGCGTTTACAACATTTAAATACCAAAAAAAAATACCTCTATCTATTGCTCAGTTTCAAACACTGTTTTATTCTTAACATATTAAAATATGCAGTAGAAAAAGAACTTGCAGTTACAATTATACTTAATTGGCAAAACCAGTGACGTAAGCATTTGCGCCCATATTTTATTTATTAAGTGTAGGGTGGGTACATTTTGTTCTCAGAACATAGTCAGCGTAACCTTTAGCTGCGGAAAGGGGCAGCGACTGCATGCGGGTAAAAAACTGCG
The DNA here is from genome assembly GCA_907269095.1 of Blastobasis adustella. Taxonomy (NCBI): domain Eukaryota; kingdom Metazoa; phylum Arthropoda; class Insecta; order Lepidoptera; family Blastobasidae; genus Blastobasis; species Blastobasis adustella. Next base: position 13,298,619 of record OU026114.1, read on the forward strand.
GGCCCTGCTGTGGCGGAAGGCTTGTGCGTTATAAATAGATCCCTAACGCGCATATCCTGGCGGCGTAATCGCAGTCCAATGCGGAAATTTAATTTTGCGCATGCGTTGCAAAGTTTCGATTAGAGGGCACCACCGCCGACGGAATAAGATAAATAATGGCCGGCCCAATGTGCGGGATTGCACTCATTTGCTACCAGGAAGTTATATTCGAACCTCTCGGCGGCAACACTTTATTTACAAATTTTAGATTACCTTGCCTTTTGGCGTGTACTTGCGTATTTACTATTTAGTTTCAACCGAATTGAAAGCGCTGTGGATGACATTAACTTACCTTAGCTTTTTCCCATAGTTAATTAAACACGTTCAAAGTGTAACTTAAAGTAAAGTAAAGTGTAGTTGGTAATATGCATAATAGATATGCCTAATTAACTTTTTAACTTTGGAGCTAGCTATCGCCCTATCATTTACGCGTAATCAGTTGTGCGTCGATCCATGGCCACAGGAAATTTATATTGACAGTATCACAGATACCTTTTTAATAAAATAGAACGTAACCTATAATTATAAACTATAAGCTAAAATCGCTAAAAGAGCGAATAATAAGTAATTGCGTTTGCGCTCTAATCATGTTTTTAAGCGATAAATAGGTATACGATATTTCCATCCCCGAAATTTATTTACTTCGTATAGTATCAGCATAACTCAAAGTTATCGGTTATTTACAATTGCTATAAGATTCGAGTTATAAGGAAGAAATTACTACAAAATTTAATTGAGGAATGAGTCATAAAAAAGTAAAATTTCTTAGATAATATGTCATAAAAAAGTAAAATTTTTAGATAATATATCGAATGCTGGGTTTATTTTAATTGATCAGCAGTCAACGAAGTGAAATAATAAAATTATTGAATCTAATTGAATTTAATTGACTGCTACACGCGGTAGAGTTCGTTTACCTCCGCCTCCTCAGTCGACCTCCGTCCTAATAATTTTATTTACACTTTACACGCAATATACAAACCGTGCAATAAAGCATCGTTATTCGTTAATTAGGTAATGTTTCGTTTCATCGGGCCTAATAGTACATCTAACGTAGGTTTAGATTTCGTACCACGAAAACTAAACCCACTCAAGCTCATGCAAAGACGCTAATGATCTAATGAAAGTTTTAATAATGGAAAGGTGGCGCGGTAATCATTATAACTTTCAGATTCCGAGTAAATGTAGCATCTGTAGCATGTTCCCTACGAGAGTGAGTAGGGCTTCCAGCGGGGCCGCGGGGCCGCGCGGCCGCTGTTTTGGCAGCGCGCGACGCCGCGAACAATGCACATAGTCGTGTGCCACAATTACATAATATAGTTGCCGGCGTGTACTAATAATATGGCAGCAAGTCGGTCGCAGCCTCGCGCCTCGCCGCATACATAAATCTATTTTATCGTACTTGAGCAATAAATTTTATTTTGGGATCTTTAATTCTTTGTTATTGAATGGATTTTAGTGTTTTATTCGAGTAAACAAACAATACATACGCGTTTCGGTACTTAGAGCACGTGCGCGTTTCGTAAACACATATAGCTGTGCCCGGGCGTCGCTTGACTTAATAAAAGATTTTATTTGTAGATTGGACTGTGAGTTATTACAGCTATTTTACGGCCCGGCTTTTGTCTGCGTCCACAATTAAAACTTCGATAAAGTTTAGTTGTAGTTAAAGCACAAAGAAATGCCGCTCTTTGCTGAACAATTACGTGTCGAACGTAAATAAACGCGCAGGCGCAGGTACCGCCGCGCGCGTGAAATACAGTAGCGATCGATAAAATGTGCAATTGTAAACTTCCTGTAAGATGGGGAAATGTAAATCAACTGAGCAATTGTTCCTTTTATGTGCCCGCCATATTTTATACTGTGATCATTCTGGTACAGCGGCATTCATGGTCATAATTTTTTCTAGCAAATTGAATTCGTTCATCGTAGGGCGAACATTTCAAAAGATACACTACAACCCAAAAGTACCGGCTCCAAAAAGTGGCAAGAACGTTCAAAGACATATTTTCCTAATGAATATGTGGATATCCTGATGAAAAAGTGTTAAACCTGCGCTTATTTGATTAGGAATGATTCATTTGATTTTCCTTCCCTGTAAAAAAAAGTACATAATATTACCAATTTAGGAATTTTATGTCGTTGATAGGCTAGCGTTCGCATCGCGCCATAGTCGTCATTGTCACCACAACTTTTAGCGCCACAACTTTTTATCCACGAAAAATGACACGCGAGCGTATGTTATGAACGCTATGCGGTTTTTCACCAACGGAATTTTTAACTTCGATATTACAAAATGTTTACGGCTCTTGTTTTTGACGTATGCTTTCGTTTTGTTCATGATTGATATTTGGACCTTTTTGCTTTAAATAATTTTTTTATTTCCTTTTGTTCGCAGGCAAAATTACTTGAAAACTCCCACGCATGGCTGGGAGCATCTACATCTTCAATTGCAGGTCAGTGGAAAGTCCGAGAACGCCTCGCATGTTTTTTCCTATACTTACCTACCTAGTCACTTTTAAAAGAAGACGAATGAGACATTTGACAACTAGAACGACAAATTGATAGTTAAGTGCATAATAATTTTGCGTGATATTAATTAGTATCTCGAACTCTATTTGTCGTTTTCTTAATTAATGTACGTATAAATCGATCATCTCTGTAACAGCCGCATTTTGCAAGTATTGTGCAGTTTCTCTGCCTACATTTGCTTCCCAAGTGCCAGCAGCTTTACTATCACAACTTAGTCTTCACCAATAATGATGCAGTACGTAACTTAAACATTATTCATATTCTGACATGATAAGTACACCAGTACCCGGTCGCTGGCTGGGCTGTTGTGCCGTGGGAAAAACTGAGGGAAACTACGCTCAGCTTAACAACTATTATGGCTTGCAACAAGAGTTACGTTATAATGCTAAATTGTAACGTATTTGAATCAAACCAGTTCGTTCTACAGTCACATTATTGAGTAAATAATTTGATATTAAAATAAAAGCAATCATAACATTGTTACAAAAAATATTATGCAATATGTAACAAAAAGCCCTGTCCGACCTCCGACCCGTAATAGTAGTTTATGCAACTCGCATATAAAAGAGGGTATTAAAACATGAGTGTCTGTTTGATAATAGTTTGATGCGAGTTTTTAATTACCTAATTATATGCAGTTGCATAGACTATTTTATTCACAATCATATTTTCATATTAAAATTTCATCCCTACCTATAATTTTCTATTGCCGCGTCAAGGATTTCAAGAGGCGTGAAAACTTCACTACTTTCACATTTATCTATTTATTTACTTGTGACAAGAAGGAAATTAAAACCTTGTTACTCGTACATAACTCAGAAAACAGTCACAAACACGATTCAGAAAAAATATTCTGTTTGGTGGGAAATTAATTCCACAGGCAGTTCACTCACGTCTGCATCCATAGATATTAAAGTAGTTCGGTATTCCGCAAAAATTAAAATTAAAGTATTGCAAAATGATAAATTAGAAATTTACGATAGAGTTGTAATAAAAATAGTATGGGAAATGAAGAATCGTGTGGCCGTATCATAAAATACTTTTTAATATTTTATACATTGGCGTGAAAAAAGTTCATCCTTAAACGACAGTTTTCAAATATGTAATTGGAACACTAAGCTAGGAGTGTAGACAAATGTATTGTTTGTTACTTATCGCTATTAGAATCTATTTGTGTACTTAATCCTTTCAAGAAAATAATCAAATAGAATACCATGAAGTTACAACGGCGATGCTTTTGACACCGTGTGTCGCGTTTAATTTTTGAGTTTGGTGGATCCATCACACAAAAATAGTTTAGGTATATTGTTGAGAGTTTGTGGAAATAGTAATAATTAAAAGATATTTTGCATCAAATTCCCAGACATCATCACGTTCCTTCTTTAAATTTTTTTGTTTCTTTCATTGGGATATCTATTACCTATGCCTCTTTCGGATCGGACAGGCGTTTCTGTTACACCGTACATTATTCTTAACGAGCTTGTTCACGTAGACCTTATGTGCCGAGGTTACGTTAGTATAGGTTGATCCTTAACACAACGAACGTATTGCATCACGGTGGTGCGGATCGTTAGTGGGGCACCAGCATAAGTGTGTGTGCTTTTTTGTTTCGTCCAGAGTACCACAGCCATACCGCGAAGGTGAAAGCACCGACGTGGTCCCAGCGCCAGCTGCAGGACGCCATCCAGGCGGTGGTCACGCAGCGCATGCGCTTCACACAAGCTGCTACGCATTTCGGAATTCCTAAAGGAACCCTATACGACAACATTCTGGGCAAATCTAAACGAATGGCCGTATTAGACGAGGCCGGGCTCTCACAGAGTGAAGAACGGGCTGTCCTGGACTACTGCTGCGAAATCAATGTGTCACCTTACAACCGCAGAACGAAGAAATCCCTCATTGAAGTACTGGCTTTTGTCGAGAAACTAGGAAGAAACAGACAACCAATCTTACGATTCTCGGGGCTCTCAGGGTTCCGGTGGTGGTGGGCGTTCTGTAAAAAGCACTCCATAGTATCGCTTTACTACGAAGGCTCCAATAAGCAGAGACATTCAAAAGTAAAAATAGAATATACGACCGACGATGACTAGTGGAGATAATTATTGGGCCTATAAGTTCAAGTTGAAGATATAACTAGTCTGCATGATACCGATTAACTGAGTCTTAGTATATATTTAGTATTATTTGAAATGTAGATAGTAATAAGCCAATGAAGGAATGTGGCCTTCATATGATTATTCTACCATTGTATATAATTTTTTTTGTTCTGAGGAATTGTGATCCTCAAACCGTTTATCTAAAAGGTGTGAGTATTTTTTATCTTAAAGAAACTTTCTCCCATGTGTGAATGTTCATTTCGTATCAAAGTTTCGAATTAAAAGTAGCTAACTAAATACGCTAGACTAGAACACGATATTGTGCCATTATATCTAAGTAAACATAATTATACAAATTGTATCCTCGTGTGAGCTTTAATAAAAATGATGTGCGTGTGAGTAATTCGCAATATCAACAACATGGGTCTCAAATAGAATATCTAATTTGTGAATTACGCCACATGTTAATAAATATTATCACAAAAAATTTATAAAATGTTGTAAGTAGCTTAAGAAAACGGAATAGCAGGAATAGTGGAATTAGATTTCTATAGTGGAAATAGTATTCAATGTAGTGCTGGCAAATTTACTCAAAAGACAAAATTCTGTAGATCGTCATTAGACCACAACAGTCATATACAGGACTTCCGCCTCCTCAACATTCGTGGAAAGTATTACAATGATCTCCATCTGATTATCTGGCAGGCTGATTAACAAAACTCACCACGCCCGAGAATCTAGAAAAATTACACTATAAAATTGTTTCGAGACGCGCAACCTAACATTAAAATATTTAAAAAGTTCACATTAACTATTAAAACTTCAATTTATAAATAAAACTACAATTTTCTAATGGAACTGAGTCAACTACACTTGAGCTAATGAAAATGTTTTCCGAATTGATAAGCCAGATTGAATGTCATTTAATTGCGACTTAAACTAAATCAATGAATTTACGTCATGGTAGTCTTAATTGCATAGTTAAAGCTAGCCGCAGGCGGCCGGTGACCCGTCTGGTTAGTTTGTACCTGAGTTCGGAATCGCTCCTCATAAGTTAGACCGAGAACTTTTGGTTCGACTTGGTTCGAACCGAACGTTTGCGGCCAGTTCCCGTACAAGACGTACACGATTTCTGAACGATTTGACTGGGGCGTGCCGTTTTTTACTTTGTGGTTTCTGGGTCTATTATATGGGCCCTGTGACAACATGTGTTTACGTTTTATAATCGACTCGGTTGACTAATGACATAGCATACAAACATGCCTATTTACATCTGTGTCAGTTCTATTTTCAGATGCGACAAGCGAATTTTCAAAAATATTATTTAATAGATCACATATTTCGTTTTAGTAGTCTTACGGTGAGGAAAAACATCGTGATGAAACCTGCACATTCAGGCGACTGGATGTGTAACCATGATCCAATCTGGTCAGATGGCAGTCGCTCCACTGTAATTACCTGACCTGCCGAATCCTGGATCATGGTCAAGGCGGACCCCGGGCCCTCGTTCTCGAGAGCACAACCGGGACATAAACGCCAAGATGATTATTATTTATTTATATTACATATTTAGTTTCATTTGAGTAAAATAAGCTAATTTTGCCTGTCTTTAAATTATATATTATAAAATTTATAAAAAAGAATTTTGAAATACATATTTTACTTTATTAAATCGGCACCCAAAACAATTTTTTGCATTTGGTGTCGAGACCCTGGGTCCGTGGGGCCCCGGGGCGCTCTGTTTGTACAGAGTACTTGTGAAGAAATTAGTCGACACCACAGGTGACCGAAAAGCTGGCAGCTACCTCGCACAAAGAATAAGCATTGCTATTAAGAGAGGTAATGCTGCCAGCATCTTGGGTACGCTTCCACACGGCCCAAATTTTTTACATATTTTAAGTTAGTTCATTTCTTTTTCTTTTTATTGCACATATTTATTTTTTGTTAGTTAATATTAAATTAAATAAAAACAAGTTCCTTTATTAAATATCATTTGTAATTTTTAAATTCTCGCAAATGCATTTTGAGAAATATCTGTACAATAACAATACTTATTATACTGTAATACCGTGACTCAGTAAAGTCAGATCGTATTGTTGCACGTTTTATTTATTTATAGCGTGTAACGTCTTTTAATTATCATTTAAAGCAGATTAATTAAAATTTTATGTTTAATTTTCTTGTTAATGCTACGAGAAAACAGAACAAAAACTTACGACCGGAGACTATTATGAGAGTTAGTCACGAATCTCTTACAATACATTTTTGATTCCTGCAATTTCTTTATATAGCATACCTTAATGATAGTATCAGGCAATTATTATAGTTACAGAAGATAAGTATATCTAACAACAAAGTTAACAAACTTTTTTTTAATACTTTACCTCAAAGCTTTTCCTTATGGTGAAAATAAAAAGGCACGCCGCGACAAACAGAAACCTTACAAAACGGAACTTTCTCAGAAAGGTGCCTAACAATGAAAAAAGTAAACATTTTATAACACCGCAGAGAAACAATTGTAAATACAGCTCATAAACGTTTTTTATTTCACTTTTGGCAGTAAGACTACGTTAAGTATAGACTATGTACCTACGCCAGGAAGACTTTGTGTATATTAATGTAAGTAGTAAATGGTATTATAGGACTAGGTTCGGCCGCCTAGGATTGCACAGAGCAAGGAGTAAAACGTGATTGTTCATTGTAACTGAATTAGTTCGAAATTACGTGGAATCCGGTCAGGAAAGACCGAAGGTATACAAAGGGCATAATTGTCATGACTTGAATAATTTCTAAACTTAAATGCGAAGGAATGGGCCACTTTAAATGAAGTCGATTAAGCCGATAAACCCCGTAATTCGTATTGATCTGCAACTCTACAAGGCAACTGTTGCAGTTGCAAAGGCGCCTAATAATGTCATATGTCACTATTGTAGTTACTTTTTTTAACTACTGTACTTATGTATGTAAGCTACTTTAAGTGCTTGTTATTTTCTGTACCAGATTGACAAAGTCTCATGCTAATATATATCACGCTTCAATTTTAAAACACTCAGATCGCTAGCCACAATTTGGGCAATTGACATACCTATTATTAAAAGCACTAACCAGCAACAGCTTTGCCTGAATAACAGCAATAGATATATTATCACGTAGCTTTTTTATATTCAATGGACGGCCACATTTATTATGTTCACTAATAGCAACAAGGTACAGAGTAATACATTTACAGTCCGGCAGATTCGTGAAATTATTGTAAGAATTACGCATTTAATTATAGAAGCATACAACTTGGTCCACGTATACTACATATGTACAGGGTTGATTTTTTTATATGAGGCCATCTTTGATTTCCCCTATAGCAGTAATAGTGGACATTCAAAATGGCGGCCTCTGAATATTGTTCAACACCAATGTTTTATTGTTATTTGACCATTTAAATTGTGATTATTATTTGTTTTAACTGTGTATGCATGACAGAATTATACATTTATTCAATGACAGGTAGTACGCACTGGTTGAACACCCGACTGCGCGACGCAAAGGAGGTCGATTTGTCTTAATTTTGCGAGTGTCACTAAAGACTCGAAATTGATTAAAATTCAATATGGCGACTACTAGCCGACATTTTGTGAAAAATAAACAAACTATTTCGACAACCTATATCATGTGGGGTATCGTTGTTATACAAAGCGGAAAATAAAAAAAGTTGTACAAAACATATATGTAGGTATATTGTATAAAGCAAAGTGTCTTTAAACGCGGTTTTCAACAATAGATAGAGTGATTCATGAGGAAGGTTTATAAGCAAGTAAAAAAAGGGTAGGTAGGGGTAAAGTAGGTGTACGCGAACGAAGTCGCGCCCGGTCCACTACTAATACATTATGGACAAAATGTGTCCATATTTTTTTATACTGAGATTTATTATGCACAGTACAACAATTACTTACCACTACTATACTATTTATCATTTAACATAATCTAAGAACTCTCTGAAGCCGCTATTTTGTATATCCGCCATTACTGTAAAAGGCCAAATTTGAGATGGCCTCATATCCAAATTTAAACCTTTATATATGTAGTAAATGCGCAATTCTTTCACCTATCTGCCGGACTATTAGAGGTATTTAGAAATATAAAATAAAATGTGTCAATCACTACATCGTAGTATTGTGTTGGTTGTATAGTAAAATTACTCACTTCCTAAAGATATTGATCTGCTTGTATGCTGTGCTATGTAAGTTACGGGCAACTTGATTAACCTGGCAGTATTAATATGGACCGATAATTATGAATAAGAACCAAAAGCATCCGTCATATTTATAAATTTCTTACTTAGACCGGTCCATATTAATAATGCCAGACGTGGGCATTTTAAAAATCGAAGTTGAGATAGCTTGGATTTATCATTTGGACCGATATGAATACTTCACTACCTTTAACTGGGCAATTTCGTACATAGGTAATATTTTTAACAAAATAAAAGTAATGTATCTACTGAGGTTCATCTTGGCGTCAATATCCTGGGTGTGTTTTCGCGTGCGAGGTCCCGGGGTCCGCGTTGACCACAGATCAAAATTGTCAGATCACATAGTTGCAGCGATGTGAAAACCATAGTCTAACCTCCGTGACCCTGTTAACAGGGGCACCTGACACACCTTAACTCGCCCAAATGTGCAGGTTTTATCACGATGTTTTTTCTCTCCGTAAGATCAGTTAGTGTTCACTTAATCAGAAAAGGTCATTGGTACATGGCATCACTGGGGATCGCACTCGGTACCTTTCGCAGAGGATACAAACCCGCTAGCCATTAGGCCGTCGACACTCTAACGTACCTACAGAGCCTTACCTAGAGAACCTTTTACATTACATTATATTGGAATTATTCATACTGGCCAGGAAAAGTTATTAGTCATGCAATTTTACTTACATTGCCCACTTGATACGGGCATTATGTACACATACCAGTCATAATTCATAGTGACCGGACTTCTCAAGTTGTCCGTAACATATAGGTACAAAAGAAAAGTGCCAAACCCGAAAATAGTGAAGACTGGAATGTTAGGTTCCTATACTTTTTAAGAATTGGAGTTATTATTTTCATGTTCTAGTTGTTAGTGTTGCTGAGACTGAAATAAATATATTTCAAATTGATTTGTTTCATTTAATTCTCTAATAAAACTAAAAATTATCGTTTTTTAAATATAGGTTTCCACCAAGGTCAGTATTTAGGATTTTTATAAATATGTACTCAGCTGGACTTGACCCTCCATCAGTTGAGGAGGTACAAGTCAAGCGGTGAACTGTTATAGACTGTTGATTTTGATGATTATAGAAATATTAACGCAGTGAGCTCTTTTCCAGACAAAATATATCAAAATCACTTAGTCTAGATTTTTTACCCGTTCAACACATTTAAGACGAAACTTGTCTAGAAAACGGCTCATATTATTATGTGTTTCCATAGCTTTGGAATACTTTTAATGTATGAAATGATGAATTGACGCAAATTTCGCATCGCGATTAGTTAGCGTAGTCGCGCGTCTCGTCAATTTAAACGTTATAAACCGGGGTGGACTAATCGACCGATACAGCTGAATACGCTGCGAGATCCACTTATCAATTGTGTTGATTCTGCTTTCTATGCTGCATAAAGTCAAAGTGAAAATTATAAAATAATGAATATTTTTTAATGTAGGTACACGGAAAAGAGATTATTAATCATAGATACCACGTGCAGTTTTAATTATAGAATCCGCCACTCTCCGCCTCAGTAGATCGATCATAAATAGATACCACAGTTATTGTTAAAGGATCCGCCACTCTCCGCCTATATTTTCGCGAATGTAAACGTGTTCTATAAAACTGACACCGAAATCACAAGTCCCTCAACCCATATTATATAACTCTGGAACCATCGAAGTATCGCCACAATTATTTTTCGGAAGTAAAACCAAGACGATAGACCCCACTTGTACGCAATCTTACTTGAGCCAAAATTTTCTACGGAGTTATAACGCGACTATTTTTTTTACATTTGTGACTATTTAAGACGACAAATATTTTGGAAACAAAAGTGTTTTTCGTAAAGTTTTAAAAAATGAGGATTCTGGGTAGAGGGACACGAAATCTTAGTTATAACATCCAAACGACTGGCAGTTGACTCGAAAATTTATTGTTTCCATTCCAGTTTCCAAGGATAATGGTTAAATTAATCTTACTCCAAAATAGTTCCGCAGACAAGGCAAAACTGGTTTAGCATATCTCGCTTTCTATAGTAGAGCTACCTTGTCAAGTTATTAAAACAAAAAGTTTAATGTTAACTTTTTAATCTTTGTTCTTTTCTCAATGGCTGTCGTTAGGTTTCAGTTCCACCGTTGACTTCACCCTTTTAAAGACTGGCGTAACGAAACGAGCGAAATTAGCATCAGTACGTCCAAGCTGAGAACGTTTACGCACTGTACCTGATCAAAATCCGAGAAAATTCTGGCTATGTATACACGGGTGCAATATGACAGCTTACACACTAGAATAAATTGTTACATGGCCAATAACAAATTTTCATAGTACCTACTGTATTTCGTATTAAGACGTCATGGGATCGCCAATATAATCTTCACGGACGAAGTATAGACGCAGTGCGTAAACGCTCTAAAGATTACGGTTTAGATGATTTTATTTATCTTTAATCTACTTATTTATAGTGATAAGCTGTCGTATCATAAAATAACAAAAAATAAAATGATATAATTAAGTAAACTTGACATAATTAGAGAGTCCTTAGTTATAGGAACAAACTCCATTGATGACGAGTAATAGACCACCTGCTGCCTCTATCTATGCGTACAAGAGTAGCTGTTTTTAATTTTATTGAGAATACCAGAGACATTTATAGGCGAGAGCAATTATCTCTCTTGTGACATTTCATCGACACCAATACTTTGCAATTGTAACTAGTGTAACGTTGTTTTAACATCGATCACAGTTAAGTATAATTGGCGATGAATTTCATGTACAATAATGGTGCTTTGTATAAACAGAGCGTATGAATTTGATTAACCTTTCATGGATCTCGTGCGCATACTTACCGCAACAGGGACAAAGGCCGGCCTCCCGCAAATGTTAATTGAAATGAATTTCGCATTTGCGCGCTATTCTATGATTTAAGGTTATGCTATTGCCGATCCTTTCAACATTAAAAAAGCATTGTGTGCATTTTTCGTTTTGTGGATCATATTTCAAATCATCATTTAAGTCTAGAGGTCTAGAAGTCTAGAGGTTTTATTAAAGACATCATCTCATCAAACAATCACTATCACACACGCGTGCAAAATACTGATGCATCTTCCTTCTGTTTCCAGCAGATAGCTACCAGTACCAGCTACAGTCCATGTGGCAGAAGTGCTGGAACACCAACCAGAGCCTGGTGCACAACTTGCGGTTCCGCGAGCGCGGGCCCCTCAAGTCCTGGAGGCCGGAGACCATGGCCGAAGCGATCTTCTCAGTGCTGAAGGAGGGCCTCTCACTGTCGCAGGCCGCTAGGAAGTACGACATACCGTATCCGACGTTCGTGCTGTACGCCAACCGCGTACACAACATGCTGGGGCCTAGTGCGGATGGCGGCGCAGGTATGTCTCCGAATCGTTCACGCTACCGTACCAATGGTAACTGAGAGTACAACCCACTCCACTAACCCAGTGGGACTACCACGACTGTACTCGGCTAGCCCAGCGTTCCTAGCCATTTTATTGTCAGATCAATTGTAAATAAAAAAAATATACTCGATAAAATACTTTAACTATTTTCAATAGTAATAAATTAAACTTTAGAGTTCTTGGTAGACCCCTACAAAAGTTATGTTTTGTAGCTATGATATTTTCAGTTACCATTAACGAATTGTGCCACTCACGCCTATTTGTAAACTCCACTACTTTTTATTGTATTATTATTACTATCGATATATAAATATTGCTTAAGACCAAAGAAGTGGCACAAATCGTGTTTAGATTTAAGTTATTTAAGCTCATCATTATTATATTTATTTATGGAGTCGTAGGACTGTAATGCGAATTTAACACCTTTAGTTTTAAGCCTTGCGAATTGATTTGCTAAGCGACCGATTTTTGTGTTCAACCTATGAAATTAACCACATCTTTTCAGTTTAAGAAGGTAGATCATGAATTGGGAGTTTCAACAATGTATTTGATATCAACACCAATTCATTGTCTACGTAATTATTACAATAACATTTGTGTGAAGCGATTAATATTACGTTATTTTATTAGTAGGCAAACACTTAAAGTACACAGTCGTGGACAACTAATTAGGGGCAAATACAACTAGTTGGGGGTTACAGACTTTCAACATCTTAAGCTTTATAAGTCTGCTAAAAAATGTGGAATGCAAAACAGCACAGTGCCGACATAAAATCATTAATTAACTTCTTTATTAAGTTTTCATTAAGGAATAGCCGCTACCTAAATAATTTCAGCATTTCAACACCGTCTACGTAAGGTAACTTGTCTACGTAAGGTAACAGGCTCCAATAAAATAAAAATGTTAAGTGAACGTAAGTTTTATCAGCAGAATGCCGTATGTAAATTAACTCGTGACATTACCTCTGATAGGGGCTTCGTTTTTAAATCAACAGGCTCTCAGGCGAAGTCTAGAACTTGCCACGAATCCCACAAATATGTACGTAAAAAAGCAATTGAACTCTATAAACTCAACATGGGCGTAAAGGAAATATTTTTAAACGGTTTTGACGGTTTTAAGGCAAAATATATAAATGATCGTTTGATAGGGTTGGATGTTAAGTAAATAGAGGATTGGTAATACAGTGGATACTAATACTACTGCAATATGAAACAAGTGTTTCCGGCTATCCGAGCTGGAGGTGGAGGCCGTGGAGAGAAAATTTTAAATGATCCTCGTAGTTGTTTATAATATTTTGCAATCGCTATTCAAATATTTATATCTTAGAAGATAGTATATAGTCAGCATGAAAACAATGTAGCACACTTTTTTTTTAATACTCTATCAGGTACAAGTTCCTTAATAGTTGTCCACCATTGTAACTTTAATTTTAATATACGAATGTAGTATCAGTCCCACCAAAAGTGTAATACGAGATACCTTGACAAAAAATATTGCCGACAGCTGCAAATTACCCAAAACTTTAATTGAAGTAAATCGATAAAAATGTACATATAAATAAATGATCTACTCAAACTCTCAAATTTGAGATCTACTATCTCAAATTTCTTCCCTTTTTCCTTCTAATGAAAACGTACTTTATTAAAACACCTTAAAATTTTTAGTTATTCCCAGCTTTACTTACCAATAAAGGCACCATGTGCGATATAGCTGATGTGCACTACTAGTTAAATATCTACCGTCTTAATAAATTTATGTTTACCTTCACCATTTCCTCTTACGATCAGGTGGAATATTGTTATTAGTCAAGGTGTCTCGTGCGTGTCGCCAGTCACGCCAGTCAGGTACAGTCGTAATGATCCGTCGCCAGTTCACGGTACACTATTGAACGTAATTGCAGATTTGAGACCGAAGGGCCGCGGCCGGCCGCAGCGAATCTTGCTGGGCGTGTGGCCCGACGAGCACATCCGCGGCGTGATCCGCGCGGTGGTGTTCCGCGACACGCACGCGCCGCACGCGCACCACATCAAGGAGGAGGTGCTGCCCGTGTACCCCGCCATCACGGTCAGTATCGCCACTCCGCCACCTCGCCACCACACCACCACGCGCCTTCCCCCCCGACCGCTCACTACTGGATCTGTTATTGACCTTATCTTCCGTTTGCAATGCGAATGTGCTCTGCGATACTCTGGTCACTATTAATTGGCTTGCGTTTCCAGTGCCTAAATATATTTCCAGTTTACTGAACTTACTTACTGTGTGTCAGTTGTAAATGAATCGTATATTACTTGTACTCGTATAAGATGCAAAAACGCTGAATAATTGAAATATCTATTGAAATTTTCTAAATAAAAATATTTTTTAAGCTGGCTTTTTTGCATCAAGCGAAACGTGTATGTAACCGACAAAGGCTGCGGAGCCGAGACCAAGTTGTAACATTGTGGGCGTGTGCGTGTTGCAGGACGGAATGACCAACGTGCAGAGCTCGTACGCAACGGTGCCCTGCGGCAACGGGCGCGAAGGCGGCGTGTCGCCGAATGCCGCGGCCGCGGCCGCCGTGGCCGCCGTGGCGCACGGACTGCGCCGCCAGATGTGCAACATGGTGGTGGCGGCGCAGCGACCGCCCGACCACCCGCAGCACCTGGGCCTGCCGCCCATGCCGCTGCAGTCGCCGCGGCTGCCGTCGCCGCTGACCGCCGGGCTGGAGTCGCCGCTGTGTTCGCCGCCACCACCCGGCCACGCGCTCGAGCCGGCCAAGCCTGCGGACCCGTTCCGCCCTTTCGCGTCCCCGCGCCCGGATAGCCGCTACAGCGAACGCGACGTCGTGGCCGAGATCACCGACATGGGTCCGCCGAAGACACCGGTATCACTGACTAAGAATGGAAAGGATCAGCTATCGACGCCGGTGCCGGTGAAAATGGAGCCGCCCCCGGCGGAGGCGCGTGCCGAGAACATCTGAAGCGAGGCCGCGGGCGCGATGCCGGGGCACGCCTCTGCTGGCGTGCCTCCGGGGCCGCTGCCCGCCTACCCCTACTTCGTCCCGAACCGCAACTCGATCGGCTACTTCTAGGGCGCGCCGGTCCGGCCGCCCGGGCGGCGGCGCCGGCGCCGGCCCGCCTTGGCCATGGTGCGGGCTTTCCATCACCGCTGGCCATACTTAATGATTTCGTGGCGAGATTATTCATTTGATTCGATTGTTGCGGCTAAGTTTTGGGCCTACACATTATAGTGAATGTCATTGACACGCTAAGAAGATTTGATCGTATCGGCATTACTTTGCAATAATATTTATATTTAAATAATTTTATAATTTAAAAAAGTGGACTTGCTGTGCAATATAATGCTTGTTGTTTAGTTATGATGAATTTTGTATTATTAATATTATTTTTACCTTAATTTCGAAGATATCTTGAGAGGTTAGATGCAGCCTCTTTCATTGTCGCTCGGTGTTTCATTATTATCTACTCACAAGTAGAATGTCGAACATTAAGTTATATATGTACCTAGCTATGTATGTGTAAGCTTAAATTTAACTTTACCTCTTAGATCCATCTGTGAACATAAGGAGATCAAAATTTAAACTATTTGGCCCGATTCAAAAGACTGTTCGGTATACCTTATCACTATTCAGCATCATACGCGTAAGACAAAATTATATTAGTCTATAGATGTAACCGTAAATTTAAATGTAGATGTATCTGTTTCTTTAATTGTCCGGTCGATGTCAATTTCTCTACTAGCAATTATAGTGGATGTGTGTCGATGTTGAAACTTGGGGCGGGAGGTGCGCGCGCGCCCGCCCCTTCTCACGGTCCGTGCAGCGATTCACTTATACGAGTAGACTTAGTGATCGCCAAATGTAAGATAGTTGTATCGTTAGCGAGTAGTATTTGTTCCAAATGTTAGGCTATGTTATTAGATCGTTCTGGGCTCATCTGATCTTCTAGCGGGCTCTCGTGTGAAATGTAGTCGTATTTCCATCAAGTTCTCAAACTAAAAATATATGTTAGTCAGTACCTCCAGCTGAAAAAGAAAATAAAAATCCCAATTAGCTAAAACGAAACCCATAGATCATACGGACTGGCTTGATAAGGAACATCTATTTCCAGTTGCTATACATTCATTTCGTATGTGTAGGGTAATTATTTATATAATACTATGAATATTAATATGTGTGTATTATTATGATCGGTGAGCCCATTTAAGATTAGATGCACTGAAATCGCCACGCATTCGAGCGTCTGCTAACCTACGCGTAGCTAGTATGTATACATTTCAATTTACTTAGATTAGTAACTATATGTAACTGTTAGTAGCAATCTGGTGAATTCATGCTAATGACATTAGACATTTCGAAGAGTCTGGGAACGCTCGGGAGGGCACCCGAGCCACGCGCGTCTTCGTTACTACATAGGTGCTGCGATCTCTTTAGTGTTATTAGCGTGAAAATTAAGAATATATGTACAAATATATTTTGGTTTATCAGTATATTTCAATTGTGTTGTTTTTAAACTTCCGGCGAGAAATTAAAGTAGTCTTCTTGCTAAGGGGTATACCATGATTTTCGATATTGTAGGCGGACGTAGTTACGTACCGACCGGCGACTCAGGGCGCCGGCGCGAGCGGTCGCGTCGCAAGGCACGCTCGAAAAGCATGTTTAAAATAAGTCTCCAAGTGGCCTTGATACTTCACTTTTAATTAAAATTTGGATTATATCACATTTGGTTCAAGTTTGGATTAGTGTATAAAAAAAAGACCAAATTAAAATACATTTGCGATTCAGATCTAATGTTGAAACTATTTGGCTATCCTTTTGGAAAGAAATTTTAATCTAGGAGAAAAAAAATTAAATTTAAAAGTTATATAATGGCCTATACGTTTCGGATGGATTGCGTAAATTTTGGTAAATGTTACTACGCATATTTTCTATTGTGTAAGTCTAGGCTAATGTGTTCAAAAAATAAATTAAAATTTTTGAAAAAGTAGAAAGTGCCTTCCAAATTTTTGACCACAGTAAGTGTTGGGATGGGTGCGGCGACGGCGGCGGGCGGCGGGCGCGGGCGCGGGGGGCGGCGCGGCACCCGCCGCACTAAACGTGCTTACCTATAAAATTTAGGTTAATGAAAATTCAAAATTATTATATAAAAATAAAAATACATATGACTATTATATAGAAAAAAATATACATAAATTTATATATTTGGCCAATGTGGTGATACCCTGACAGGCAAGTATTAGCAGAGTTTCGGAATCAAAATTTTTCTCTTTTATTTGTATTATAAAATATATTGTATCTTCTCGTTAACTTTAATTGGAAAACAATGCAAACATTGCAAAGTGCCATTTATTTGAACTGAATAATGTACGGTTCATTTTCTTCTTGTATCACATGTGGATTTCATAGATATAATTAATTATTATTAATTTATTGTACTGGGAAAAGTATACCTACATTTCGATTACATAAATAAGTACCTACATTGTTTTCGTGATAGATAAGTAAACAAAACTTGTAGTATTATTGTACCTATCACTTCGGAAGCAGTTTTGGTTTTTGAAAGTTAGCCAGGCTTTAATTTAGGTGCGATGGCTGTTCAAATGGCTGAAAAATGATAGCTATTCAATCCTATTGAAACACTACGGACAATTAATGTCACTTTCATGACAACATCTTATATTATTCACTTCAATTTATTATTTTATGTGATATTTTATGTTATTAGAAAAAATATATTTGTTCCCAAAGGTCAAAACGTATACCAATCAAATATTGTATTGTGCTATGTTGTCACAAATCATTATTTATTTAATTTTGTAAGTACCTACACAATATTTAAATTTTCAGGCAAGTAGATATACGTAATAAATTGACATCTTCCTGTTTAAATGTACAAACCGACCTACAGACTTGCTGGTCAATTGTTTACTAGAGACCAAAAGTAAGTGTCAATTTATTACCTTCAGAGAACTATTGTAATTGGATACACGATTTATATGTCTTGTAGATGCTCTCCAGCCAGCAACAGCTCCAGTTGCAGATTTATGAAGATTGCATATCATGCCTAGGTTTTTGTTATTTATGCAGCATGCGACTATTCCATTCATTTGTGTTACCAGGTATGTGTAACATTCGATTAATTTGTGTAACTAGTCGTAATGTAAAAATATAAATCTAAATTTATATAACTTGAAGGTACCCACATCGTACGTGAATATTATTGATCGTGAAAGTGTAACCTAAAATATCTAATTTTTGATAGCCATTACTTTTACATATTTCACTGAAAATCATGTTCCGAGTGTTGCAAAGATAATAAGAACTTAAAACTAGTTTAGCTGATGTTTTAGTTTGCCCGTGTACTAGATCACAATTTGTAAACGACGTTTTAGCCATTACGTTATTTCTATTAATTAATTGTTGTTAAGGTGTTTCTTACTTTCATCTCGTGTTCCTGATAATTTTTAATACCTACCAATCGTAAGTTAACATTTTACTTAAAATACCGGATATCGCTGTGCAGAATATTAAATGTTCTTATTATTACTATGTATCTTAGTTCTGTGCAGACAGTAATTGCAATAGGCTCCATAATTTCATAATAAAATGTTAACTTTTTTGGGATACTTACGTATAATGTTTAAATAGGTACTACTTTTAGTCCGTGATCATTCAGTGTCTAAGTATCTACCTAGTATTGCATTAAGGATGTGTTTTCATTGTTCGAAGGTTGCTTAGACCACTTTTGTGGAACTCCGCGTCACCGCGGCCGTAGCGCGGCGCTACCACTCAACCCACGTTACATTGGCTTGGCCGCTAAACTTTACATTCCTATATAAAAATCATTGAGATACTAAGTACATTCATGTTTATACTAAGTATAAAATAGTTAATCGTCGAACAATGCAGACATTGTCTAATCACAATAAAGTACAGATTGTGTTTTAACATGTTATTGTAGTTTCAGTATTCATCAAATTTTGAAATTCTTGGCTAATCATAATTATTGTATAAGTATGTACCTAATCTGTCTCAAATTACAATCAATAGGTAATATTAATTTCGTTATTGTCACAATGTACCGTTGTCTGAATGAATAATATAAAATAGAGAAAAAATATCGTTTTATTTTGTATGTCGTGTGAGCCCTCCCCATCTACCAGGTACGCCACAACAACATTAGATAAATGTTCCCACGACTAAACCAAGAAAACAAGACATTATGCACAACAACACCAAAGATAATATTAACACTGTTTTTTCAATTTAGGACAGATTCTGTTGAGGAAGGACCAAAAAGTTTGAGAGTATACCAGCGGCCTTAGCCAAGTACCATCGTTAATCGCTAAACGTTTTCGGTAGAAAAAATGTATGGGATTTGACATAAGCTAACGTTAACTGACATAAGCTAACGTTACCTGACATAAGCGTGGTAGAAATTCTTGGTCCATAGACAATTCACATACTTTCGGTGTACAAAGGAGGCGGATTGGCGGATGATGCTACAACAGCGTTGCCAGATCGTACCTTTTGGTACGATTTAAGAACTTTTTGGCTGACTATCGTACCTTTGGCGTACTTTGCTCCACATCGTACTATTTAGTACGTTTTTACAAAACTTTGCCTTTCCTGTCCGCAAAATATCGTAAAATAATGTAAGGAAGGGTTGATTTTGACGTGTATTTGCTCAATGGCACCACCGGCGAGTAAATAAGGTCTTGTCTTGTCAAAATAAAGCCGTTTTATTGGCTACAATCCCCCCCACCTGCTAGAAACTGCTGTGGCAATATCACAAGTCCACCGGTGGTCAATTACAATGTCTTGATAATTCCTAAACACGTACATAACCACTAATCTGTGTACCATACCTATATATTCAATTTACAAGAGATTTCTTGACATCTCATGCTAAATTATTACAAAGTTCTTGTTCTTTCTTATAAATAAATGTTGGTATTTGCATTTTCCTTATGGTCTGCGAAATGGCATGACCAGTTTTCTTTAGATTAGCCCAATGGGTGGTCCTATGAAGTTTGGTGCATGCGAAGCGAATAATTTTTAAATGTGAAATAATCACTCATGGTCATAAAATTAAAGACTCAAAAGTAGATAGAGCCTTAACTGTAGAGACAAAGCTGTAAATTATATTCACATTCTGGAGACGGCTATTATGATATAACGAACAAGGAAACAAAAACCTTAGTTTTGTTTGTGTTTGTATAATTGCTCTTTGATTGCAACTGAAAGATACGTAACTGTTTCGTAACATCAGTTAGTTTATACACGTAGCGCCCTCTATCGTGATTCCATGAAATGTTTTCACAAAAACAGCATGAGCGCCATCTTTCCATTTTACTGCAAAGTATTGCACAAATGGAGGACAAGTAGTTACAAATTACGTATACCGTTTCTCCCACGACGACCTACTACAGATGAATGGCTTAGGCTGTCTGTCACTGCTAGGTCGTACATATTCACACCACACTATTTTCCATTATTTACGTATAGATAGGTAAACCTAACACTCTAGAGAAGGTCCATGGCGCACACCCTACCGTCGCTCAAATTTGTCTTGTGCCAAATTCTGAATGTCGAGAGCTAATTATCTACTCTAAAAACTTTTGTAGCAATTTATTATTTAATTAATTCTGAAAATTATATGTATTTGTTCAGCTTAGAAATGTAATAGGTAGACTAAGTAATTAAGTAAAAATACTGAAGAAACACTTAAATAAACCAGCATTTTTGTGTTATGACCCCAGGCTAAAACAATGGTACATATTAAAAAAAAATTATAGGTATTTTAGGTACTCATAGCCACAAAATGGTTGCATCGTGTAATGCCAGGAACGGTACCGCCGATCTCAAATCGCATGCTACCATTACTCAGGAATGACGTCACAACATGCATTTTGGATAGGACCCTATGTATCCATTGAAAATGTACGATTTTGAACGACCTCAAAGTAGAGAAGAGAGATTGAATTGCAAATTTTAGCTGGCCCAAATTAACCTATGCGCCGATTAAATTAATTACAATAATTTGTACACACATTGATATATATCTTGGTACACTTTACAAACTTTTATGTTCTTAGCGGAAAAAGAGCCAAAGTCGGCCATGGACTACATAGAGCAAAGAACTGAGTAAATGACATTTATTATGTTCCGTTCCACTGACACTGGTCACTAACATAATTTTCACGATTTTTTATTTTGAGTACATCAATTTAACTTAATAAATATAATATTTAAAATGAAAAAGTACGTATATAATTTAAAAATATTTTATTATAAAGTATCATACTAGCATTTTACACAATTAAAAAATTCAAGTGCAAAACAGACCGTTACTACGCTCATTTATTTCGTTCAATATGCCGGCGGTTTGATCGGCGGTACAAATTCTTCGAAATCATTCCAGAGTACCTAAAGCGCGCTCCACATGTGGACAGTTCCGCGGGAACACGAGACTGTGGAGGCAGTATTCGCCTACATTCGTATAGTCCCGTGCATGTTTGGCATGTCTCGCCTATTTCATAGACTAAGTAGAGATAGTTCATTGTCGTCTCGATTCGATCGATTTTATATTTATATTCCTAGCGCTTTTGCCCGTAACAGGTTCGGGGTACACTTGACCATGACCCAGGATATTAGTAAATCAAGTAATTACAGTATAGCAGCTGCCAACACCTCTGTGACCCTGTCTAAAGCAAATTAGCGATATTACACCGATGAATCGATATAATGTCGACGCGTTTCGACACCCACCACATCCCTAATAGGCGAGAATGTAGAGGGTCGACCAAAGTCCCGGCCAAAGTTTCGCCGAAAGTTTCGGTGGACATGTGGAGTACGCTTAATGGTATCATGCGATTGGAGTTAGGCGGTGCCGTTCCAGGTGGTGACGGATGACTCACATGTAACGCCCTCTACCGCCAATCACTTATAACTTTACGGTAGCTGCATGGGTGCCGTATGTAGAGACTGGTGTAGCACTCAGGTTGTACAACCAACACCCCTCGTAGAACGTTTTTGTAGGACACGCAAGGTGGCGCTGTTCACTTGCAGATATATATTTGTAGCTAGCATTGTATGTATGTGAGATGCTCACGTAAAGAAACCATGATAATAGATTACACTAACGATGCCTATTAAGATATATCTTAAGGCGTTTACGTCGCCTAAGTTTGATGCAATCGGGCATGGTTGTGCCATTTTATAATCTATCCGAAGCGAATGAACTGTCAAATTTATTAGTGTCATATTCAAATTAAGAACGGGCTGAAGTAAAAGATAACATTAGCAATTTATGTAAGCCAAACACTCTAAAGAAGGTCCATGGCGCACACCATACCGTCGCTCAAATTTGTTTTGTGCCAAATTCTGAATGTCGAGAGCTAATTAGCTACTCTAAAAGCGTTCGTAGCAGTTTATTATTAAATTAATTCTAAAAATTAATATGTATTTGTTGTGCTTAGGAATGTAATAGGTAGACTAAGTCGTTAGTAAAAATATTGAAAAAACACTAAAATAAATCAGCATGCTCGTGTAATTTGTCCCCAGGCAACATAAACATATTTAAAAATAGTACAGGTATAATAGGTACTCTTAGCCACAAAATGGTGGCATCGTGTAATGCCTGGTAGTGGCTGGTGGCTAAATTGACTTATCATATTTAACAGGACTGAGCACTCTTGCGAGCAAGAGGTGTAGATCAGATGCTGTTTGTCTCTTTCTAATAGGGTGACCACATATTTTAATTTCAAGCAATATCCATGGCTAAATATCTATCTATAATACATTATCTGTCTAATTAAATCTACGTGCATATGTTATATATTCAGTGACAGCGTATTTTGTACTGTGGTTTGGTAGATCAGAAGTAGATCATTCTAAATGGATCAAGTTTTCTCGTTTTTCATTCCATCATGAATTCATGGTAAACCTAGTCGTCAGTTACATTAACTTTAATAACTAATGTTATTTTTACCTTATCTATGAAAATATATACCGCAACCACCATACGATTCACTTCGACAAAAGCGCACACAACACTTTTTCACCATTTTCAATGATCGCGAAAATATAAATTCGAATCAAGGTGTCACGCATCCATTACAATTTCAAAGGGTTATCTGTAGAAATAAAAAGTATGGCTTCATGGTTTTATAAAAATATGGTTTTTAGAGTTTGTAAGTAATTTCTTTATTGCAAATTAAATAAGTACAGGAATGACAAAAGTACAATTTTACAAAGCAAAGGTGCAGGAAGGGCAAGATTTAATGGAGTTATTAGAGCATAAAGTCTCAATAAACGACATTTTTTTAGTCTGTTAAGATAAAAGAGCGGGACACGCCGCCTCTGTTCTCGCTGTCCCTCTCGGCTCGGGTTGGCCTCTGTACCCATGACAAAGCATAATAGACAATAAGGGATAACCATAAGGCTGCTTTTCGCAATTGTAATTTGGTGAGTTTTCAGTCAAGTCCTTGGGTGGTTCACATGTAACGCCCTCTATCGCCAACCATTAATAATTTTACAGTAGCTCCATGGGTGCCGTATGTAGAGACTGGTGTAGAGCACTCAACTCAGTAATGACGGGGGTGGTTCAACCAACACCCCGCGTAGAACGATTTTGTTGGACACGCAAGGTGGCGCTGTTCGCTTGCAGATAGATATTTGTAGCTAGCATTGTGAGTAAGATGCTCACGTATAGAAAAGGCGATACTAGATTGCACTAACGATGCCTGATTTCAGATATTCCTAACAACAAAATGCATTGCCCTAATATCAACCTAATAAGGTGTATCTTAAGGCGTTTACGAGTCACCTAAGTTTAATACAATCGGGCATGGGTGTGTGCCATTTATTATCTATCCGAAGCGAATTAACTGTCAAATTTATAAGAATAAAATTCAAATTAGAAACGGGTTGAAGTAAAAGATAACATCAGCATCTAAACATATAATTAAACTGTACGTCGTGTCAGTGCTTATTTAGCTTATCATTTAAATAAAAAAGCCAAGTATCCCAGAATTTGAGTTATTTAAACTGTCTGAAACATAGAAAATAGAGTTGTAAACTGCACTCGACAGAATAAAATCTCAAATTTACTCCTTTTCGTATTGTGTTTTCAATATTGTACTACTACTGACACTTACATTTAATTTTTGTACTCAACCATAGACAATAAATATTTGCAGACAAATTCGTACAGTTTGGACTTTTATTAGGGGATACTTTTTGAAAAACAAGCAAAAATGTATAAAAGTGTTCGCACTTTTTCGCACTTACATATCGCTCCTTGTTTAAAAATTCGTGATACGACAACACTTATCCTATGATCAACGTAAATTAACAAAAGACTACTTGCCCTTCAAACTTCAATCATCATCATCGTCACAGCCCATATCAGTCCACTGCAGGACTAAGGGCCTCTCCCATGAAAGGTTATTGCCATAATCTCCACGCTGAGCATGCGGGTTGGAGATCGCAGTTTTATAACATAACAATGGAAAACGATGCTGCCCATTTTCCTGTCTACGGAGACGCTTAGATCTTTTGCCTCAAAAAGTTAGTCGCCTTGTACGACACCCACGATTGTGAAGGGTTGGTGCTATTCTACTCTGCCGGACACCACACGGCCATTTAAATTTCAATACTGCTGATTAATAAATATTTAAAACTTTTTACTCTTAAATAACAAAAAACCATTTAAATTGTATTTGAGACATGACAATGTAATGAAGATTTTGTGATTTTTTTATACCACTAAGGTAGCAGGCAAGCGTACGGCCTGCCTGATGGTAAACAGTTACCGTAACTTATGGACGTTTGCAATACCCACCGCTGCGAGTACTACCAACTCCGTAAAAAGCGTTTCACTCCTTTCTTGAAGAACTCCATGTTCCACTCTCCAGGGAGCTCATTTCATAGCCTTAGTATATGTGGGATAAAGTTGCTTTGGAACCGCACAGTTCGCGACAATTTTTTTTCCAAGGATGAAATCCCTGTCGAAGGCGCTCGCCTTCGGTGTGATTATAGGACGTCCTCATAACAAACTCCATTGTACAAGTGGTAGAACACGCAAAGGGAAGCGATATCAGTCCGCAGACTTAGCGGCTCAATAATACTTGTGTGCATGATATAGTCGATAATTCTCACAGCGCGCATTTGGATCGAGTCGTAAGGACCAAGCTGCCGGTGCTCCCATGGATAAGACCAATACTCCAAATGAGGCCTGACTTGGGCCTTATATAGGCGAAGTCGTTGCCTCGGCGTAAGTATTCAATCTGTTAAGCACACCTATATTTTTAGATGCCAACTTGACAATTTCTTCTACACTTAGTCACTATTACGACACTGAACATCACTGGAGGTGTCAACACCTAGGATATGTATCTATGATTTTTGAGATGGTTGGTGTGTCCTGGACACTCTTCGAAGTGTGGAGCCATAATACATGGAGCTTTCTTTGCGGATTGATAGCAATGAATACCGTCAATGGACTGCATATCATTATGAAAGGAACAGAGTTGGAGACAGCACCGAGCCTTGCGGGACACCAACGTCAATATCCAAGCTATCGGAGCAACTACTGTCAATTACAGCTTTGATGCATCTGCTGGACAAAAATCTAGTAGCCCATTTGCCAATCCCTCGGGAAGATCGTGTGATGGTGTCGGTAGAATACCCCTATGCCAGACCCGATCAAATGTCTTCGCTATCGAGGCCAACGGCTAGACTACGAAACATGTATTTATTTGTTTTGTTTTGCTATCTTATTAACTTTCACGCACATAATTAATTAGACCTATTGACAATATACCTACAATATTTTGAGTGGTAATTTATTATTTATTACATAATTGTAAGACATAACACCCACAAAGAAGTTATTTTATCGATTCGTGTTCGAAACAAATTGATATTATAACTACCTTTCTACACCTACGAACCTATTAGACGACTTAGACGTATTCATTCTAAATTTATCCTTACATTGATTGTTACACCTCCGGCGAGAAGTTATCTACGCGATTCACGCGAGCGATTGCTAAGCCGCGATCGTAGACCCCCTCTGATAACAAAGAACTGATCGCATCTTGTCGCAAAATATATCTTATTTATAGTAATCTTTAGGTACATTGTTCAATTTAATACATTATAAGAAATAAGTAAACAGCTTACCTGCTCCTGATTTTACCATTTATCAGATCGGTACCTACCTTCTAACTACGGTGACATAAAAGTACTTATGCTAGAATTCATTGTTTATATATTCATAACCGTCATTATTACTATTTAAAAAGTACTAGAGTACCTACCTATAGAATGTTCCTAGTTTATAGCTACATACCTACTACGTTTACGTAGGTAGTTGACTGTGAAAGTTATCGCCTATGCATTGGAGTATTGTACTTGTTCTACCTGTGTTCCAACACTTATTAATCGCAAAGAACGCAATAATAAACTGCACAGCGTCACATTGTCTAGTGAACAACATTTACCCTGACTACTCACAGCTCTATCTGCTTATAACACATCCATTATTGTTTGTTTATAGATAGATATTAGGTAGAACCATAAATTGGGGATCGCCTACCTAAATAAGCAGACTGTTGGTATTATCTGTTTATGTAGATATTGAAATTGAATGAGCATATACACATCAATGGAGGACTTTGCCATAATATAGAATAAATATTTTGTTAAGTATGTATATATCCAATAGTGGAGGGCTTTGCCATAACACATAATATTTGTTAAGTAGATAGCTAAATGAGCAGTCTATATTACTGTTTGTTTGCCTGTCAATAGGTATTTATTGATTGGCTCTTCCACATTAGTGTAGGGTTTTGCCTTCGCGCTTAGCGGGCGGTTGGAAATTAAATAATTTATTGTTATGATAAATTGTTGTAGTATGATGTAGTACTGGCGTAGTAGGTAAATAATATTAAATCGTGGGCGGTAAAACATCGTTAGTTTAGGACTATCCCAAATTAAATTTTGTTAAGAATTTCAGCCGTCCCGGTTTGTTTGTCAATTTCAGGCCAAAGGCTTGAGACAAAATGGTTAAATCACGCCGCACTCACTTCTAGGAAATCGAGTTCAGTTTAGAACTAGCGAAGAAAGACGCTCAGAACTTGAAGGGGCATAATGAATGCTGGAGTGCACGACACGCCGAGGACCATCAGGAAATCATGAAACTGTTGGACGAAAATAGTGTCTTAATAGCATGGGTAAAGAAATTAAATTTAGAACTTCAAAAATATAGAGATCAATTGCACCAAAAAATGGAAAACAATGAAAATTATAAAAAAACGCAGGCAAAAATGCATGAGCTCAAAGTAGCATTGAGTGAGGAAATTAGCATTGAGTAAAGCTATTACGAAATCAGAAAATAATTCTTATTTAAAAACTACATCTAATGATTACATTGCCGTAAGTTTGTACGACGAGTTACGACAGAGCAATTAAGCCTAGCACTACAAGTATGGAGAGCGTGTCAAAAAGAATTTAAATAAATCTATCCAAGATACAAGAAAGGCCAATATATGCGCCAAATCCAACCAAATTAACCGACCCGGTTTGTCCAGAATATCCAATTAATTTTTAATAATAATTCCGGCTCACCAGGACCTCGCTGCTTTTTGCCCCTGTGAGTGTTGGGCATGCGTCCGGTCTCTAGCTAGCGCAGATTTTTCCTGTGTAAGAAAAAATAAAGGGATTTGACATGACGCCACGCTGCGGTCGTCGTGGCAACGTACAAGGTTGCTCGGCAACCTCTTTTGACATTGCGCGCGCCGCTCCCAGTAAAGGAAATAACTTAGGAAAACCTGCTTTCATTACGTCTTCGCGTCTGTCTGTCAATACAGAAGAGTGTTGTCAATGTTTTGTTAAATTTTTTGTGTTTTATGTTTTAATTGTAAGTGTAAGTTTGGAACTTAGAATAAATTTCAATTTGGAAAAACGAGTGCCTCTGTCGTGCCTACCACTTGTCCCCACTGCCCAGGGTTTACCCGTACTTTCTGTGTGCGTGGTTTGTGAATCCACACAGGGAAAGTTCACCGAAATCTGCGACACCAAGCAGCTGCCACACAGGCCGCCCCGGCCGCTGACTCCAGTTAGGTGCCCCTACCGTCGTCAAACCGTTGTCTACTGGAGAGATTAGCTGCTCTCAAGGACGGGACACCCGTGCTTCGTCACATCCCTAAGGGTGTACGGACCCGGCTGCAGGTCGGTTGTGTGACTTACTTAATAGTTGTATTGGGTCTAATGGTGTAGACGACTGGGGTCTGTCCCTCGCCTTCGCTTTCACTGCCCTTAAAATGCCCTCTAAAGATTTATCCGGTAATATGGCGGCGAAGATGAAGGCAAATATTGAATCTTTTCGTTTCTGAACTGGGGCGCAGGTCTAGTTCAGTACAAAAATAAATTCCCTCGCCTTCGCTTTCACTGCCCTTAAAATGCCCTCTAAAGATTTATCCGGTAATATGACGGCGAAGATGAGGGCAAATATTGAATCTTTTCGTTTCTGAACTGGGGCGCAGGTCTAGTTCTGTACAAAAATAAATTTAAAATAATGTGTTTGAAGAGGACCGTCCGCTTATTGGTATCTGGATACACGTACGTACCTAATTATATTTTGTTTAGCCATATACTTATTGTAAGCAACTTTAATTTCGTCTCTATATACATTTTTCATCTGTACAAATGTAACAGTGATACGTAATTCTAGGCTTAAATTTCATGAATAAATACTTATTTATTTTTATTTATTTATTATTTACCTGAGGACTCCTTCGCACAACATAGACCGGATACCTTGGCAGCTTTTAAGTGGAAACATCCTGAGGCTTCGTGGCCTCTGGACATTCTAGTGCAGACTCATCAATAGAATTGGTTACGATCTCGGTGGAGGAGGTATCACACGCACGGGGCCTTTCTATAATAGTTAGGCGGCAGGTCTCGATGGACTTCGACCCGGTCACCTTAAAAAGCTCACGTCCGGGTCGGCAGGGGAAAACGGTCCCCGTCTATTGGAATGCCTGACTAAACTGTGCATTTTTTTACTCAGTGGTCGGATTAACCCCGAGGTGTGCCCGTGCCTATATGGAGCGTCACTTTGCGCTTTGCCTAAGAAGAACGGTGGAGTGAGACCTATCGCCATCGGTAGTGTCTTCAGACGTTTAGCGGCCAAGCTGGCCTACCGATTCGTTAAGGAAGAGATTGCATGGTACTTGCAGCCACACCAATTAGGGTTTGGTTCCCGATTGGGGTGCGAGACAGCGATCCACGCAACCCGTGCGTACGTGACTGACCCCGCCAACTCAGATAGCGTTTTTTTAAAGTTAGACATTTGCAACGCGTTACAGCGGGATGTTCTTCTGAACGAGACCAAGGAGAAGCCGCCTTCACTCTTTCATTTCCTTGTTTTTTGTTAAACTCTGTGATAAAACCTTCCACTACTACTCGTCTTTTGAGCGGTTACTATATCAACGAAACAATAGGTTCTCGCGTTGGTTTCTTTATATGAGTGTGAAATGTTGTCTAGTTGAGTCTTTTGTATGACTGTGAAATGTCGCGTCGATGCTTTTGTATGACTGTAAAAAGTTGATATCCGTAATATATCAGCGCTCCCGAGTTTCAGCGAGATCATTAATCATGTGAGAAAAAATATAATAATATGCATGAAAATGTCAACTGTGTGTCAACTGTCTAACTATCAACTGTGATGGGATGCTAATAATTTAAATCCATAAAACATAACCCTCTTTCCATAGTCCATAGTCTCTGCCTACCCCACCTGTGGGACACAGGCGTGAGCTTTATGTATGTATGTATAACTCTCTTTCTGTCGCAGTCAGATAAAAACGTAAAAAACGTTTCGAACGTTTAAATTTGCTAAACTAAGAGGCTAAACGCCAACATCTGAGTACAAAGTCAGGAAATATCGATTCCTAACTTTCTACATGGGTATGCTAATAATTTAAATTCATAGTCTTGAGGATTAGCTGGGGTTAGAAAACTATACAGTAAGAATCAGTGTCCACGCCGATGCCCTAATTTAGTAACTTTTTAGCATTAGCCTAGCGTCATCAAGTATTTATTATAAAGAGAGGGAAATGAAAATAGTATGAAAAGAAGCGTAGTTTCTTTTTATGTTGCGAAACACATAAATAATTGAAAGAGCTTCTACACTCTAACATTTATAGTTTCACCGCAATACCTATCCCTACGTTTGACATCCCTGTATGCAGCGTGGTTTTCAGGAGATCAGGACGATGCCTCTTTTTAAATGTTGTTTTTAAACTATGTCGTTCAACCACCAGGTCTCCTTGTCAAGCCTGCGTCTGCCTCTAGACACCCCCAGCGCCGTTCTCGCCGCCTGTAAGATAGCTGCTGTAGTTCTGTCCCAGAGTTTTTGGACGGGTACACTGTCTATCACTATATTAAACGGCATTCCGCGCAGGTCCATTACAAGGACCCGGTTTTGGGCAGTAGGACTCTCTCTCCTCCGGGTATGACTTTACAGGTTTACTTCGCCGATATTGTATCTCCGAGTGAGAAACTAACCTATGTGGGTGGCGTACTCCCTACTCCTGTAGGTGATCAGATGCTCGGATTTCATTTAGAAATACGTCTTCACGACGGCCAGATCGGCAGCCATACGCGTCCGGAGAATTTCTTCCTCTTCAGCGTTACGGCTCCAAAACCAAAACCGCCGTGAACACTATTAAACTCCTCATACTTCTTACCCACATGGCCGTTCAGATAGCCACCCACAACAATACCCTGCGACAATAGGACGCTACACAGTTTAGCTCCTTGACTTGCTCCCAGAACAACGCCTTGTCCGCATCGCTACAACTGACCTGTGGAGCATAGGTGCTTACCAAATTGGTCACGATCAATGCGATAAGCACCCCCATAACCATACCCTAAGGCGGCTGCTTACACGCTTTACATCCAAGATGCTCAACTCAACTCGATTACAATGATTCACCTATTTGGTTTTTAATTATATTTATTTCAAAAATATTTTCAGTTAGAAAAGGTAACTTACAACAAGTCTGCATTTTTCCATCTTAAATACATGATTATTTCAGTAACTTTAACTTTACCAATTTGATATCGAATGATGCTACATTATTTAGTACTCCAGGTGTAAATCATTTGAAATTTTAAGGATTTACAGCATAATTAACGATGACTTTACATTTTATTGTATTGAAACGTTGATAATTATTATGCTACACAGTTAAGTTGGAATCACTCAAACTTTTCAGTGTTGTTTTCTTATTGTTTAATAAATTAAGCATTAATGCAAGCAACATTAAATTAAGCATGATAATTGTTACCTGTTAAGGGTTCCGTACCTCAAAAGAAAAAAGGAACCTCACTTTGTCGTCCGTTCGTGTTTCAAGACCCTTTTACTTGTGAAAGTTATATTTTATATGTTTCAAGCTGAAACTAATACCTATAAGGTATTGATATTTCAACTCAGTTGTACCTTACCTTGTACACAGTTGTAAATACCTTGTATTAAGGTTTACCCACAGATAGGGCCGCGCGCACAACTGAGTTGAAATATGTCTACTTCATGTTGACATAGCATCATCTTTTACAAGAAGCAATGCCATGTATCACAACTAAAGGAAAAAATGCGATAGGCGTTTTGTAGTTATATCCCAAAAAATCAACCAACTTATACGTAAGTATAGTTGGATTAGGAAACATTTCGTACAAGTTGTATAGGAGCTTAGTGCATTTATACGTTTGTAATGTGTTTATAGTATCAAAAAGCCCACTTTTAAACACGCATATTGACAGGCAACACGTCTTGGCTGACTTTTTTTAATTTTCAGTGGCTGTACTACTATTTTGAGTATTAGGTCTAGTTATTAGGTCTTTAAGTATGAAATTGCCGATTTGTATGAAGTAAATTACCGAAACTGTAGTTTTTATACAGGGTGTCCCGTAAGTCGACGTCAAGCCGGAATCGGGTGATAGTCCAAATCATAATAGTTACTAGAAAAATAAAAAATTAAATCTAAATCTTGAATTTTTTAAATTATAGGCATTTCATTTTTTTTCGAGAAAATGTACACCCTGTGATGGTTTTTTTTACTCCTGTTGCTACAAATCTTAACTTTTTTTCAATTTTATTTTTCTTTTGTAATCCCGAATAGTGCTAATCTAACCTATTACTTAGAATTCTCAGTCAACTGCTCCAGCTTGGAAGAAGTCGAAAGTACGAAATAACACGAACGAATACGGAAAGATGCCAGTAAACGAAGGAGCGTAACGTACTGATCTGTATTGCGTGTGCCAATATTAAAAAAGTGGCGTCACTATCTATCTCGCTCACACTTCATAAAATGACTTTCTCTGTATCTGACTCATTAGCGTCACTATCTGTCTCACTCACCCATTAGAATATTTGACTCGAAAGCGTCACTACCTGTCTCACTCACACTTCATGAATGACTCTCCGTCTCACTCGGTCTTAGGCAAGCTTTGAACGCACTAGAATAATTTTTAGTAGGTAATAAAAAAAATTTCGAAACTGGGTTTCTGGAAGGAATTATTTTCCCCCGTAATCAAAGAAATAATGTAGCAAGTATTATACCATTTTAGAATCCTTATTAAATGCGTCAACTTTTAGTGCTACTTGCCAACCTGTCGTAGTACTTTTTTTTTTCAGTACAGTCCGTTAAAGTTGGACGAAATATTAATTGTCTATTCATTGTACGGCATAATGTGACACTTTCTTCCAAGCTGGAGCAGTTGACTTAGAATTCTAAGTAATAGGTTAGATTAGCACTATTCGGGATTATATAAGAAAAATAAAACTGAAAAAAAGTTAAGATTTGTAGCAACAGGAGCTAAAAAACCATCACAGGGTGTACATTTTCTCGAAAAAAAAAGAAATGCCTATATTTTAAAAATTCAAGACTTAGATTTTATTTTTTATTTTTCTAGTAACTATTATGATTTGGACTATCACCCGATTCCGGCTTGATGTCAACTTACGGGACATCCTGTATAAGACAATTTTTATATTTCTGAAAAACGGTTAATTCATAATGAAATTTTGTAAGTAGGTATAATCAAACAACATTAGTCAGTGGAATGTTATTTTTCTAATAACTGACTATGTCATCATATTATATCTGGTTATGGAGGTAGAACTAACGACAAATAAAAATTTTCAAAGACGTGTACAAACTTTATAATTTTTATAGTAGCATTGAATTACTACCTACTTTTACTTTTATGTAAAATAAAAGTTTTTTGTCTCTGTACCCTGAGTTATTTATTCGTCTTCTTTTATTTTATTATTTTAAACAGCTGAGCTTACGCCTTTCCTAGTTTTCATCACTAATAAATGAGTCTACGTCACTCTCACACGACGTAATACAAGGTGTCTCAAAAGAAAGTTTATATTTATTTAGTTTACTGCGTGAACGCAACGAATCCGAGGAGCGCGAAAAACCCTGGAAAAACCGAAATCCGGGCGACCAAGGTCATCAAGAACGGTAGAAAACGTGGAGAGTGTTAATCAGTCTGTTCGTGATGACCCGAACCTTTCAATTCGGAAGCGCGCAAGTGCTTTAAATGTGCATAGATCATCATTACACCGCATTTTGCACAAAGATTTAAAGCTGCACCCCTACAAAATTCAATTGGTACAAGAATTAAAGCCCCAAGATGCCAGTCAGACGCTTGACTTCGAAAATCAGGCAATTGAGCGCTTTTCAACGTTTACAAACATTTTGTTTTCGGATGAAGCTCATTTTCATCTTAATGGATACGTAAATAAGCAGAATTGCCGCTACTGGAGTGCAACGATTCCGAAACGCAAGCATCAGAAACCCCTTCATTCATCTAAAGTGACCGTATGGGCAGCGATGTCGGCGCGAGGAATTATCGGCCCTTACTTTTTTGAAGACGAAAGGGGGCGTGCAATTACAGTGAATTCAGAGCGTTATGTGGAGATGTTAGACGACTTCTTGGTGCCTGAACTGCAAAACTTTCCTGGCTATAACCAAAGAACATGGTTCCAGCAGGACGGAGCAACGTCACACACGTCATTTCTACCACGAGTTCGTGAAATTATCTCGTGCAAATTGATCTCCAGGAGAGGTGAAATAAATTGGCCTCCACGCAGTCCTGATTTAACCCCTATTGACTTTTTCCTATGGGGTTATCTTAAATCTAAAGTTTACGCCAATAAACCGACTTCGCTGGCGCGTTTAAAAGAACATATCCGTCACGAAATGGCAGCCATCACTGAGTCCACCTGCCGAGCCGTTATACGTAATTTTACTGTTCGATTAAATGAGTGCCGCGAACGCGACGGTCTACATTTGGACGATATTATTTTTAAGAAATAAATTCCCAAGTTGTGTATTTTAATAATCAATAAACATTTTCGATACAGGGCTTACTTTTATTTTAACCGATCCACTAAATATAAACTTTCTTTTGAGACACCTTGTATTTCGCTTGCCTCTAATGGCTGAGTTTTACACCATTTTTACTCGGTGTAGAGCTTGACTACTTTTATAATTGATATAAAAAGAGTAAAGCTACAGAGGCATGTGAAACTGCATCCTAGACATATTGAACCCGTGCATTGCTGAGGGTACGTTCCCGCGATTTGGCATTAAGGTTATGTAAATAATTATCCCTAAATCGAGAGATAGGTAAGCCTACGAACAACCCTAAATCTTTCCAATAATACTTATGCCAAACGTAGGAAAATTCCTCAAGCGATTAATTACCCCGCGTTTGGTTCCTGGCGGAATAAGTTTCCATGACCACTAGTATGGTTTCACGGCGAGCATATTCACAATAAATTCGACCATCTCCGCCAGTCAATCTGTTAAATAGCAGTCCTTCTATGTACTCCTGGTTTGCTTTGTGCAATGCACTATATATCGGTCGCATCATTTAGCTTGACGGATGAGTCGATGCTGAACCTGACCAACGCGTCCGTATCGGATACCACCGAATCCACTGATACTATTTCCTGCGATACCACATCTGTCTAAACTCGCGACCCGGAACTTGCCAAGAAGCTTCCTCAATTGAGCGAAGAGATGCAGCAGATACGGAAGGCCTTCTTGCTGCTACATAAGCAGGTCGAGGCGATGCGGGCCTCGGTAACAGCGTGTATCAGCCGCCTCGAGGAACTGGAGGCCAAGATGGAGACGTTGGAGCAGCGGGGCGAGAACAAAGGCTTAAAATGGATCGTTACCTGTATCAATTTCGGAGAAACTCCATCCAATGTCACACGCTATTGTCGCACTGTTTTTTCTTTGTTCACACTTTATTTATTATTATACACACACAGCTCATTATCTTACAAAGCACGATATTACTATGTCAACGCAAGAAATGTACACTATAAACACACTGTGTGTAGTATCTACTACCTATTACTTACATTATATAAAAATAATAATTAAATGGAAACTTAAGTTAGGCTTACTACACGCGGGAACGTTGTGTACCAAACATGGCGAATTCTTGGTAGCCATGGACCGACACCGTGTAGATATTATGGCAATTACTTAGACCTGTCTGCGCGAAGGCACCTTGGCCTGAAAGATATAAACTGCGGCAAGTGCTGCGGGCGACTAGCATTCGCAGACAGAGCAGACGCGTGGGATTCTCTTTTCCCGAGGTATCACCCGTTCCCGCACCCTACCACACCCCCCGACAGCCCTTGTTGAACAAATATAGCTTGAAATTACTATCAATGGTAGAAAAATATTAACTGCATACTGCACGGCATACAGGCCTCCGTGGCTTAGCGTGTGTACGTTTGTTAAGGCATTATCCGAGCCTTTACAATAATTTGCATAGTGCGACAATCTAATTTTGCTCGGCGACTTTAATGTAAATTTTTTGGTAAATAATAATGACGCAGATTTTAAAACAGAATAATTTAAACGCTCGTAGGCTGCCATGTATGTAGTGTCGATTGGTTCATGTTCCGAGAGTAGCCGAATATTGACAAGTTTAGATTCGTTTTGCTTGGGCACCAGAGCAGCTTAATGGCGGATGTAGGTCATCAACATCATCATCTTGGCGTTAATGTCCCGGTTGTGCTCTCGCGCACGAGGGTCCAGGGTCCGCCTTGACCATGATCCAAGATTTGGCTGGTCAGGTAATTACAGTGGAGCGACTGCCATCTGACCTCCATGGCCCTGCTACCAGGAGAACCTGACCAGATTGGATCATGGTTACACATCCAGTCGCCTGAATGTGCAGGTTTCATCACGATGTTTTCCCTCACCGTAAGAGCATCGGTTAGTATTCAACTAATGTACATAACTCAGAAAACAGTTATTGGTACTTGGCCGGAGCGGGATTCGAACCCGGGACTTCTGGCTTACGAGTCGGATACTGTAACCGCTCGGCCACCGACGCTCAATTAATGGCGGATGTAGGTATGTGCTTTTCTTAAAAAAGTTAAGATATGTGTTCCCTGATTAGTCGAAAACCTTTATAATTAGCACATTAATATTGCGCTTATAATTTAGCGTCATCTAACTTTAAAGTAAGATAAAGAGTTATCTCGGATTAAATTTCATTTTGAAGTTTTTAATTACTTTACAAAAACATATGCTATTGAGCAAAACGGGTATGAATTTGTATGAAAATCTTTTATACAAAACGGATTACATGAAGAACTTGTTATAATGTAGATATTTCAGTCTATATCGTAAAAAGACCTCAGAGGGGTATGGGTATTTTGATCTAGGTACAACTCCTGTAGCTATGAATACAAAGGTTGATTTTGTTATGTGGTTGAACATTTTAAAAGTAAACGTGATGTTAAATGCTTACCGTCGGAATAATAAACTATATGTAGTCGATAGGTACAGTGTTGATTCCTACTTGTTAGATTTATGTTTGATTTACCTATCCTAAAAATTATGACGTCTACCCGTTTTGCCCAAATCAGATACTAATTTTAGGTTCATATACGGGTTTTTTAAAAGGTTTCTTATTTTTGTGTTTAAAAACTATTTGATAGAAAATTCTTTAAAATTGTGTTTTATTTTCAAGTTTAATAAACATCCTATCTTATAAACTAAATCAAGCTAAGAATACACTACATTTCTAATTGTTTTATATTCTCGCGCGACACTTACCCGATATATAGGCCATCTTCCTCTACGTATTAAGGAGGAGCACTATCTTTGAATAAAGTATAACCATTAACAACTAATGAGGCCTATGGCTCGACTGACTAGTGAAGATTCTCATAAATGCAATAAGGAATTTAAAAAATTGTTTATGAGACTCTTGTGCGTGAAAAACAAGCTTATTTGAGCAGTTTCTATGTCGTCGTCGCTTATCCCGGCTTCTGCCAGGGTCCGCTTTCCCACTCAATCTTCTCCACTTCGTCCGGTCTTCAGCATCCTCTCGTCGTAGTCCGTTGGTTCTTGCATTCGAATCAGCGACGTCTATCCATCGCTTCTTGGGTCGCCCACTGGGCCTCTTTCCTGATACCGGCAGATTCAGGCACCTATTTCCCATATATCCCTGAGGCTTACGTAACACGTGACCAAACCAGCGCAGACGAGCCTCCTCGATCTTATTTGCGATATCCCTCACGTCAAGGCTGCCACGGATGTACTCGTTACGTGCTCGATCGAGTCGCGTAACCCGCACATCCACCGCAGCATTTTCATTTTGTTGGCGCGGAGTTTTGCGAACGTGTTTCGTCAGCGCTGGCCAAGTCTCGCAGCCATAGAGCATCACCGGTTTCATTATACCTACTCTTGTATATAAGCCCTTTGAGCTTCAAAGGGATTTTAGGGTCACAGGTGACTGCCGTGAGTTCCCGCCATTTGGTCCAAGCTGCAGACATTCGAGACTTGACATCGGGGCCGATATCGCCGGTATATAACGTGCAAACCCGAAGAAGCTGACCAAACAGTTGCTATACTAAATCAGGACTTAGACCGAATATCCACTTTTTCTTTTTATGTAATACGGCACACAAGCAGAGATGCGGGCCACCTGATGGAAAGTGGTCACCGCCACCTATGGTCATCCAGGGAGCGCCACCAATGCGTTTCCCGCTTCTAAGGAGACCTTTAATATACCTCTTGAACAATCCCACGTTATAGTCCAAAGGAAACACTGTGACTTGGAGCCCATTCCACATCCAAATCGTACGAGCGAGAAAAGATTTTTCGAATCTTTGCGTAAATGGTCTACGTAATCAGGATGAGTACCTACCCAGCCCGCGGCGGGTGGTGCGATGGCCGAATTGTGCTGTGGGCACCATATCAAATAGTTCATCAAATATTGGTTACAAACTCACTGTTTGAATATAGACAAATCCCTCTACAAAAACCAAACTCCTAATGGCAACACCCACACAGCTTTCTCTGTCTAGTTTGTGATATAGGATCCGAATCTTACTTCCTTCCGTATTCTACGATGAAATACAAGCTATAAAGCTGAGTATAAAACTGACTTTGCATTATTATTTATCTGCCCCGTAATCCTTTATTTAACACTCACCTTTCGTACTGTGGCCGAGGTATAAAAAACTATAGTTCTACAGCGGTACCGCCGATCTCCGATAGCACACCGTCATTTTGATCCCACCCTGTGAAATGTTCAATTGGAGATAGGCGGTACCGCTGCTGGTTTTTTTTCTTGCTGTTCAAACAGCCATAGACATAGCAAAACATTTTAGAGTCGTCGGTTGAGTATCCAACTCGTAAGCGAGAGGTACCGGGTCCGAATCCTGCTGCGGCCATGTACCAATGAGTCTTTTCTGAGTTATGTACATTAGTTGAATTCTTACCGATGCTCGTACGGTGAGGGAAAATATCGTGATGGAACCTGCAAATTCAGGCAACTGAATTTGTAACCTGAAACTGAAATGATCAAATCTGGTCAGGTTCCCCTGGTAGCAGGGTCACGTAGATGGTGGTCAGATGGTGGTCGTTCCACTGTAATTACCTGATCGCCAAATCCTGGATCATGGTCAAGGCGGACCCAAGGCCCTCGTTCTCGACAGCTTAACCGAAACATTAACACCAAGATGATTATTTACGGTTGTCGTACGCCAAATATCACTTACAGCACTGGCCGTAGAAAAAAACTACCCAACTGCCCCCAGTAGCGCGGCCCTCAATCAACTATCTTGACCTACAGCGAGCAGCGGCGCCGCGCATATATATAAGCCGCACGATGTACCTTTCGGTTCAGAGTTATCCTACTTTTCTTTTTTTACTTTGGTACAGCAAATACAACAAGTACACGTAGCTAGTACACGTAGACAGTCTAGTCGCCCCTAGTTCAGTCTTTTTACTTTGGTCTTGTCACTGAGGATGTAACATTAGGATGTAGCATCCATTGATTCTAAATCAGTGGGTTGCGGTGGTTGCGATGATGTGAGCAGAAATACAATCTTTTATATCTTATTATTAGGTCCTTACCTATGAAATTGGCGTTTTTTATGGCGAAAATGACGGAAACTGTAATTTTTATTTTTCAATATCTCGGAAATGGCAAATCCGATTATAATAAAACTTAGTAGGTTTTATCAGACAACATTAAGCACCATTTTGTTGTGATAACTCTTTACCCTCTTTATAAATCAAGTATTATTTTTGATATATTACGTACAGTTAAAAATATTTGAGCAAATATATACTTGCGAAAAAAACGCCAATTTCAATCAGTCAGGTTTGTACACAGCTGTTCTGACAACGTGAGTAACTTCATGAAGAAAACCAGACTGATAATGCTTGTGTTGTTAGACTTCTCCAATGATTTCAATAATGTCCTACTTACATGATATTCTGCTGGCTGTTTTGTCGCATATTGGGGCGACATCCACTGTGACGGAAGGGTTCGCATTCTATCTCCAGGGTCGTCTGCAATCGGTTCAAGCTGATGGGTTAACTTCAGGCTAATGTAGCCTCCAGACAGGCTTTCTACAGGGTGGTATCCTGACTCGTCTCCTGTTTGCCATTTTTATTAATCAGCTGACCCTTAATTTAAAACGCTTTTACCACCACTATACCGACGATCTGCAAATTTATGCGAATGCTGAAGCTGCTAATATAGCTAACGCTGTCGATGCTCTTGTTAGCGATCTCCAAACCATCTAGAAATGATCGTCTAGGTTTGGCATATTCATCAATCCTTTCCTAAGTGCCAGGCCATAATCTTGGATGACCTACCTATGCTACTTTGTGACAAACGAGCAGACAGCCCACCTAATGGTAAAATAACGGTAAATATCGCCCATAAGATCAGCTACGACTCATGCACTAAGTTTAAAATGTGGAACTACAGGTGCATTGTAGTTGTGAGAACTAATGAAGTGCCTCATGCCTGTAATTGCTCTGCAACCTTATCCTTCAAACCAGGATTGTTGGTTTGCATCACATATTGTCGTATTCATCCAGGCAGACTTGGACCGAGTCCCTAGCGCAAAGGAGGGGCAAACCGTAATACCTCATTTCTTATAAATAATCAACGTGTCACGAGATCTGAAGACATCCTGTTGCTATCTTTCAATTAAATTCTCATTGCGATCTTTGGTGAAGTTCGTTGCATCACTCTGCTTGTTACGACGTTTTCAAGATTTAAATAATTATTTAGAACCAAAGACAGTTTTTACATACAACAGTTTGAATCGAAAACAACTAACGGTACATTAGTTAAAAACTGTGTCGCAGTTGTATTTGCCCACCCTATAGACGAAATTACACTATACGAGTACACCTCGTACATTTCCGACGTTACAAATCAGAACTTTATAAATACACGGTTTGGTTGCCAACATTACCTGTGTTGAATTAATTTCATCAACACGATAGTTCTGCAGCCGTTTTAGTATGAAAACCGTCTAATAAAAAATATATCTACGGTAAAAAGCTTTCGTGTTAAAATAATTAATTATATACAGAGGTAATCATTGTCTTGTTGGCTATAATTCCGAGAAATACTCACTAAAATTGATTTATGGTAGACGCAGCGTGGGTAGGCCTCCCACAAGGTGGACCGACGACCTACGGGGCTATTGACTCTTTAATCTTAGTGGACAACTGAATTTGACATAAAATAATATTACACTACTTTAATTTTGTAGACGCAATAGCCAGTCGAGCGGAATAAAGGCTCTAAAGTCTTTGCGAGAGATCTGTCGATTGGACAGAGCCAGTTGACGAGACTGAAAACGGATGACGGCAGAGTTGTTTCGACCAAGTCCGAGGTTTTGAGGGAAGTCGAGAGGTTCTATGGACCGTTATACACGACAACACGGGCACCTGTTACCAGTATGGCAAAAGACCCCAGAGCCAAGTTGACCCGACACTATACCGAAGATATCCCGGACATCAGCCTTTACGAGATTAGTATGGCTCTCAAACAGCTCAAGAACAACAAGGCGCCGGGTGATGATGGAATTACGGCTGAGCTTCTGAAAGCTGGTGGCAAACCTGTGCTTAAGACCCTTCAGAAGCTGTTCAATTCCGTCATCCTCGAGGGAAAAACGCCGGAAACATGGCACAGGAGTATAGTGATATTGTTCTTCAAGAAAGGTGATAAGGCTCTCTTGAAGAACTTCAGACCAATATCGCTGCTGACCCATGTGTATAAGCTGTTTTCGAGAGTCATTACGAATCGTCTCGCACGCAGGTTTGATGACTTCCAGCCTCCCGAACAAGCCGGATTACGAAAAGGTTTTAGTACCATAGACCACATTCATACGCTGCGGCAGGATATACAGAAGACCGAAGAGTATAACCGGCCATTATGCTTGGCGTTTGTGGACTATGAGAAAGCCTTCGATTCGATCGAAACTTGGGCGGTGCTCCAGTCTCTACAGCGGTGCCAAATTGACTATCGATATATCGAAGCACTTAAGGGTTTATACGAAAACGCCACTATGTCAGTTCGTCTCCAGGATAAAACCACAGAACCTATCCAGCTGCAGCGGGGTGTTAGACAAGGTGATGTCATATCACCGAAATTGTTCACCGCTGCACTGGAGGATATCTTTAGGCTTCTGGACTGGGACGGACTTGGCATCAATATTAACGGCGAGCACCTTATTCACCTCAGATTTGCTGACGATATCGTAGTCATGGCTGAAACCCTGGAAGACTTGGGCAAAATGCTCGATGACCTCTGTAGTGCCTCTCAACAAGTAGGTCTTAAAATGAACATGGACAAGACGAAAATTATGTCGAATGTCCATGTTGTGCCTACTCCAGTGACAGTTGGAGGCATTCCACTTGAAGTTGTTGACGACTATTCATACCTAGGACAAATAGTTCAGTTAGGTAGGTCCAACTTCGAGAAAGAGGTCAATCGACGAATCCGACTCGGTTGGGCAGCATTCGGGAAGCTACGCCATATAATTTCGTCCAAATTACCGCAGTGTCTCAAAACGAAGGTCTTTGACCAATGTGTGTTGCCAGTGATGACTTCCGGAACTGAAACGTGGCCGCTCACTGTGGGCCTTATAAGAAAGCTCACTGTTACCCAAAGGGCAATGGAAAGAGCTATGCTCGGAGTCTCTTTGCGCGATCGAATCAGAAATGAGGAGATCCGCAAGC
Organism: Blastobasis adustella; assembly: GCA_907269095.1. NCBI lineage: Eukaryota > Metazoa > Arthropoda > Insecta > Lepidoptera > Blastobasidae > Blastobasis > Blastobasis adustella. The sequence continues at coordinate 13,341,557 of OU026114.1, forward strand.
GAACCAAGGTCACCGACATAGCTCTAAGGATTGCCAGACTGAAGTGGCAGTGGGCAGGGCACATAGCTCGAAGAACAGATGGCCGATGGGGCAGTAAAGTTCTCGAGTGGCGACCACGTGCCGGAAGACGCAGCGTGGGTAGGCCTTCCACAAGGTGGACTGACGACTTGGTAAGGATCGCAGGTACCAGCTGGATGCGAAAAGCACAGGACCGGCCTTTGTGGAGATCTCTGGCCAGCAGTGGGCGTCTTCTGGCTGATATGATGATGATGATGATGATGAATAGCCAGTGGCCTACGTATATGACGTAGGGTAGAGATCTAATGTCAAATTCAGCTGCTAACCGAGTTGGACAATAGCAACGCCGGTAAAGTTCGCAGGTACCAGCTGGACGCGGAAGGCACCGGCCTTTGTAGAGATCTCTGGGATAGGCCTATGCCCAACAGTGGGCGTCTTTCGGCTGATATGATGAAAATGATTTATGAAGTAAAAGACTGATAATAACGCCAGAAATGTATGAGCGAATAAGGTAAATTATTGGGTAGGCGGATAATTGTGCCGGTAACTGTAGCTATAAAGAAACTCAAATGCTGTAGTAGCTTTTTAATAAGTACTTATCTACATAAAAAATAAAACATAGAAAATAACTTGAAAACAATTGAATTTATTAATGGATAAAATTAATTAATTATACATTGAAAGCAAAGGATAATTGAGAAAAGTGTAAGTGTAAAAGTGTATTTATAAAACATAAATAAGTAGTGCCAATGTTACTGGCGCCAGGGCGCAAGGGTGCAAGGGCGCGCCGCGTGGCCGCTGCGGGCCCGCCGCTGGTAGCACGCTACCAAGAACACAACTTACATCATAAATCAAGAGGATTAAGCGTATAGACGAAATTACACTAGTTGTTTGCAGCAATTTTCCAATTTTATTGATTAAATCAGCCAAGTATTTAGTCCATTACACTTGTGGTTACATGGTAAGATCGATTACATTTCTACAAAAACACGTCATATTGAAATACCAGACATTGAAATTTTATTAATTAGAGGATGCTAACAACTGTTTATTTGGACTGCTGTATTTAGAGTTACACGCATTTCGCTTTCTGAATGTAGACTTTGTAAATACATAAACGTGCCTAAGATCCATTAGAATTGCAAAGAACCTTTTCCTAAACCTAGAAGTCAATTACTTTTAGGTAAACATTATAACAACGAATATAGTGTTATCGTCGATTATGGAGGAGTAGTAGTTTAACTTAATGTGTGGCTGAAGCCGAAATAAGATCATGTGACCTTGAAACAAAACCTGGAGCAATATTCAGAAAACGACATGAGTCTCTAGCAGTCAATTACATTGCCAGTACAACCTCTTTGTACACTTTTGAGCTTAACTATCGAACCACCTCTTGTACTACATCTACACCTTTTGATTACCTCTGTACTAAATTTCTTCCATACAATAGCTTTTTTCAGTAAATCGGTTTTATCATAGGCTGTTCTGTAAGCAGACGCTTTTGCCTTATTAAAAAATCTATTTACTGAAATAATCATATCGTCCTCCCATTCAATGGCATTAAAGAAATTAAATACAGAAGTAATAATTATCTTATTGGCTATTAAGCCACGAAACCTAATTAAAATTGATTAAGTATTTATGAAGTTAAAGACTGACTTATAACGCCAGCAATGTATGAGCGTATATGGGAAAATATGAGATGGTTCGATAGTTTGTAAGTGTATAATCTAAATCTTGAAATAATTGCGCTGTACTCTATTATTATCAAATTTACGACACAGATTGAAATCTAGTAAGATTTTCTAAATTCTAAAATTTAGAAATACATTCGAGATTACATTTTATGATCTATCTTCACTTTTACTAAAGCAAGATCAGACAAATCTACTTTTATGAAATACAATGTTTACTATTTCAATGTGAATATTGTGTAATAATATAAATTACTGAACGTACACTGCGTTACATTGCAGCAAAACAAATCAGATTAGAGACAAAGTCAAGAGATTAACTCCGTTGTGTACACGGAATTACGCAAGTTAGCTAAATATAAATAGATACTTATAATCACGTGATACTGTAAAGTAGAAAACGTTTTACTGGAAAATACAAATAGGTACATCCTATGTAGTCCTAAAGTTAGACAGAAACAAGTAAATAAATTGCAATTTAACTTTATATTAGCGACAAGTGATCAACATCGGCTACTTTGAAGTTATGATCTATGCAATAAACGCGTAAGCACATTTTCCATGTTTATTGCTGAAGACCGCTCATTAAAATTCTATTGTTAAGGTTTCCAGTAAAAAAAGCAATTTAGTCAAGAAATTATGCAAGTTAAAGACATGCAGCTGTGTGATGTTGGTAGTATTGGAGTAACTACATTTTAATACTTTAAATATTATACTATACCTATGCTTCAGTCTTTGTTTAATTATTTATTACATCAGTTACCATAGACAGGCATAAAAGACCATCACATTGAAATATGTAAAATATACATAACATTATTTATTTATTACCGATCACAATTGTAGGTGTGGATGACAAGGAGTATTGTCTGCGTACCGGGGTGGACCGGGGTGGACCGGGCGCCATAGCGAGGCGCCCAGGCGCGGGCGGCGAGCGACGCTCTCGAGTCGTCCACACCGGCAACGTGGCCGAGCCGACCAATGTATTCACTTACTGACAAAATACACAATACAGTATCATGCATGTTAAACACCTGAAGTTCACGTGTAACAATTGAGTTTTAAATATTTAAGTGTATTGATTAAATTCGTTTTTATTTATTTGACTTTAGTAATATTCATATTATAGAAGTACACATTATATAAGATTAAATTGTGATTAAACTGCTGGCCTTATGAACCAAGTTATTCCTATGTATTATGTATGTCAATATCTGAAAGTTATAATATGTTGATACTGACTACCAATTTCATAATAAACCTATTTCAGCACAATATACAGTAGTATTTAATGCAATCAACCATGTGAAAATAGGTTTATTAATGACTTTTAACCATATGAACTATAATATTAGTTACAAGACGTAGGACAATAATGGGCCATTAAACATAAATAATATTATGTAGTGCACTAAAAAAGATATTGTAAACGATATTGATGGAGAGTTAATAAAAATGTAGGATAGCTTAATTTGTTAAACAGAAAATTGTAATAAAAAAAAAATTTTAATCAAGTCGATTTTAAATTCGACTGAAAATGAGAAAATGATAGTTACACAAAATAAAATTGATGAAGGAATGTGTTAATAACTATGAGGTGAGCAGTTTTATTAGGCCACTTCTGGCAGCACATTGAAACCACGTAACTTATACACAGTACATATTATAGATAGCGTTTCATCTTAAAAGTTACATGGTTTATAGCGGAACTACAAATATTATTATAAGTATATAGCTAAGTTAGAGACAACAACACCACTCTTCATAGGTACTAAATGTTGAAACAGATATACCTATATCAGTTTAAAAATCACTTATTGCTAATGACAGAAATTGTAAGTATAGTCTTACAAAAAAGGTTATGTTATAAAACTGTTTACGTGAAATGTCAAAATTGACCTATAATAAAACGGCTCACCAAAATGCCCTTACATGCACTACGCATAGATCGATACAGTACACAACCACGTCCATAACGCTCTATACAATTCCCTTAGGAACAGCTTAAATTCTATTGCTGGATACCTATTACATTAAAGACAAGTGTCAGCTGTATCGAGATAAATAGGTATTACACGCAGTATAATTGCGTGCTCGCTACCGCTAGCACTAGAGTTCACGTCTTACTATTGTAATATAGATTTCGGCGATACTATTTTATCTGTAACTTTAAGTTTCATAAATACACATATGCATTAATATTAAGTATTTTAATAAAGTGAAGATGATGTCAAGTGATAAAATTGCTGGCCTTGTGCTATAAACAGGCCTCGATTTGGACGTAACCGACTACCTGTACATGTCATATGGTCTAAAATTAAAATGATAAAAACCTAATCTAACAACTATTAGTATGAACTGCGACACGGAAATGTCAAGTTGAGTGCAACGTAACATAGGGCAAGTAATCCGCTGGGCTGACGTTGGTACGGCCCCTCAGCGGGCGTGCAGTCGCAGGGCAGTCGCTGAGCAGTCGCTGGGCAGTCGCCGGGCAGTAGCCGGGCAGTCGCCGGACAGTGGCAGGCGCAGCGGCTCCCGCTCTCACGGCACTCGCGCTGGTGACCGCGCACCGCGCACTCAGATCCATCTAGCGTACAACATTCAATTACAAAATAAAAGGCACCCTAACGTAACTACTAAAGCTATGATATCATCTAAAAATCCAATGTTCCATTTATTCTTTGGGATACTGAATCATTTGAAATTTGGCAATGCGAGATGGTTGAGCCACCACTTTTACCTACTGAACATTTTATTACTATATTAATTATTAGAACACTACTATATGGTATTGAATGTACTAGTTGGGAATACAATGTGGATACTGGAGTAATATTGAACTATAGATAATAATGGTCCATTCAATCGACACGTGGCGTCACTTAGTTCACTGTGGTCCGGTGGGTAGAGTTTGTATCTATGGTTTCATCATTCACTCGCGTGACGTCGACACGTCGCCACGTCTGGTAGGTAGCACGACACGACACTCAAATATTAACTTAATCCTCATTGAAACTTTACAACGGCTAAATAACAATACCAATATAGGTAAATTAAATGACAGTAATCATAAAATTTATAGTAATTATATTAACATGCTGACAGATAAAAGTTAAATAAAACGTCACAATACAGATACCTATATAAAATTATACAGTTGCAACAAGTATTGTTCTAACCCTCACTAAGAACAGTGAAGCGGAGTGGCTCTCAGAATGCAACGTTGTAAGTTTTCTGTGGAATACAGTGCACTCTGGCATCAATCACAAATGTGAATAATGAAATTTTACTTGCAACAACTGCAGTAACAACAAACAAATTATAATTTATTTTACTCTGATTTTCATTTTGTGAATAAGAGGAGTTTTTTGCGGGGTCCAAACAAAAAGCGCGAGCAGGTGGGGCCCATAGTTAATTACTAGCAACCCCGGTGCTCAGCCTTGTGGTAGGTGAGACATACAAAATTATTATTTTTGTTATTATTATATGAAAATTTTGGTTTGCAGTTTAGATTGCCATAAATAAATAGCAAGTTCTTATAACTATTTGAAAAGCTGCTCTATTTATTGATCATTCAGCACGGCTAGCACAAGATGCGACATAGATAGTGCTATCTCTTTCATCTTAGTATTAAGAGAAGAAAACAAAACCTCTCGCGACGCGAGCTGTGTCGCGGGCACACTTGTGCTAGCCGTGTTGATGGTAATGTTGGCACGACTCCTCTAAGCATACGGCCGTACTAGGTGTACTATACAAGCTAAACTTAAGCTAGGTGACTAGCTAGGCTCTCGTCTCATTTAATCTACCATAAGGCTGAAATTGCGGTTGCTACCCGTGCACCTAATAACACCCTGTATAGTACATAAATATATCATATTATACGTGTAATATATAACAAATAATAAGTATATAATATAGGCACAAAATATAAATAGACGTAGGACTCGTTAATTAATTTTCACATAAGTTACTTACAATGTTGTTCAAAAGATATGATAATAATTAAAAATCCATGGGCGGCGGTGACTACTTTCCATGAAGTAGCCCTCTTGCCTGTTTGTCTGCCCATAAAAATAAAATTAAAAAAAACATAATTAACCATCACTTATTTAAAAAAAACATATGTTGCGAGTAATCGTCCAATTTTTAATCTACATATGTAATTTAATTTTTTGTATTTGTTTGGTTAATAATTGCACTGAAAAATATCTAGAAAGTATTGCTCGCATCTGTTAAAATTGGGGGTAATCGGAAACCTTAGAAGATAGAGGGAAACTGTCTTAGGAGTCACTTGCAATCTATGTTTATATCAAAAGGCGGGCCAGCAAAAATTTATGGATCCTAGCCTTTTAGAGCTAACGGTTAGCAAAATGCGATAGGAAAAGTTTTCTTCTATTCTACAAATTTTGCTATCGCGACAAGTCTCGAGTCGCTGGGCGAAATAAAATAAAATAAAACTTCTTATTGGACCGGACAATTTAGCCTACTTACATGAGCTTTACTTTAGAACAAGTCTTTTCATATTCTACAACTTTCCCAAGATAACAAAGGCGTCTGTTTACTGCTTTTTAAACTAATTCTAAATAATAAACCTTTAGTATTGCTTTATTTATTTAATCTGATATTACATTGGATGCACTTAACCCAATTTAGGCCAGCGATGCCGTTTGGCATCACTGAGTAGAGCTATAAGATTTCGAGATTTGGCGGTATCGGTGTATTGGCGCAAACGGCGTTATTTCTTTGAATTGTTCGCGACGGCAAGCAGTTACAGTAAGTTTTCAAAATATAGTATTAAATGCAGGTAAATAGAAAAATATGAAAAGAGATGGTTTTTATTACAAAGTTACGTTTTTATTGCACTTATCCAATTTATTTAAAGAACATAACGTTAAAATACCAAATAATTTCGGATTCATTTTGTTTTGTGTATTAAAGGCAACAATATATGTTGCTGATACCGTGAGGCACTTCTAACCTGATACTGTCTATTTTATATCTATCATAATACTTTGGTACGTGGTAATTATATAATGCATAGATAGAGTTAACACTTTTTGAATAAATAATATATGAAAAAAAATGTATATAAAAATGATGTATAAATGTAAAAGAAACAAAAGAATGCAATAGTGTCTACCCCTGTGGGTTATCTTACAGACGCCATACCCTGCCTGAGGGTGGTATAAAGACGTTAAAACTATTGAATACGTATTTAAAGGATCTAGTTTGGATTACTATTTTGGATTACATTAGGCTCACCTGAAAGATTTTACTAGTGCATACTATTTGCACCTCTATTGTAACGCAATAAAGTTGATATTTAATTACCACCTAAAAATAGCTCGCGAATTTTTGGGCCTGAACTGAATTGGCCCTCATACGGAGTTGTATAAGGCGACAAATGTCTAGAGGTAGATCGGCCAGTAGGTAATCCATAGTTCGAAACGGGAGGCATCGTCGCTATTTTGAAGTTTCCACACCACTACCTCCTACTCGACTACCGAACGAGGAGGTTCAAGTTCCGCAGTGGACTATTATGGGCTGCGGATGATGATGATGCACATTGCACGAATCTTTCGCAATTGTAGGAGAGGATTTTTGGATAAGTTATTGGACCATGGATTTGTCTATGTTTATGTTCAGCTCATGGGCGCAGTGGGGAAAAGAATGGAACTGATAATATCAAGAAAATGGTTTGCGTCATTGTTTAGACGCTAGTGCTGGAGGAACCCTTCAAATATCGGATTTTGAAAAATGTAATAGTCAATATTGTTGGTGAATGCTGATTACAATAAGAAGTATAAAGACCATACCCTATACATAGTTTAAAACAAAGTCGCTTCCCGGCGTCTGTCCCTCTGTATGTACGCTTATATCTTTTAAACTACGCAACGGATTTGAATGCAGTTTTCAACAATAGACGAGTGATTCAAGAGGAAGTTTTATAAGCAATAAGAAAAGGGTAGGTAGAAGTAAAGTAGGTGTACGCAAACGTAATACATATTTTCCAAATAATAAATAGTGAAAAATATAAATATAATGGGTTAAAACTCGCTTAACGCTCATGTCGTTTCAAGCAATCAAACAATTTGTCTGAAGATTCATAACTTAGCCCCTAACTTTTCTCGCAGCGATTACTGACATAGTAAAAGTTGTAAGAATTAAGGAAATCTTTTCCAACGGCTTAATAATATCGCTGAACGTTATTGTTCGTATGGGCTAATTGTGTTATACTACTTTGGCAAATTCTATAAATTTTATGGGCAACTTATTTTCTTTCATTTTCACACAACATACAGAAAATAATTCCTAAGACAGTTTCCCTTTATAATCTACAGATTCTGTCCCTGTTAAAAAAATGCTCGGTATATCCCAGATAAAGTTAAATACTTAAGGAAAATAAAAAATATACATAGTTCAACTATATCAGAAGGAAAATGAAGAAAAGAAAGAAGAAATGTTATACATTTTATAATTCTCCTTTGAGTACATTGATTCGTCTCCATCCAATCTCAAAACTAAAACCTATTTATTATCCTAATGGGATAGACTTTTTTGGTGCAAAGTAAATGTCACTGATGGTAAGGTCTATAGACCTATAGTGATGATAAAGTTTATAAACCAGCATCACTATCAAATGTGGCCGTTACATTAGCTCAGAACTATTTGTGTAACCTAGCATTTTCGTAATGTTCGGAAATCACATTGTAACCTATAACAATATCATTATTTCTATCCAATAAATTATAATTTAAAAGACATTATTATTGCCTGTGATTATATAAATAAGATATATATTTGTAGTATTGCTATACTACTCGTCAGGAATAAAAATCAGAGCATAACATACACTGATGGTTTCTAAAACAAAAACAAAGTAATGGCAAATAAAAACATAGAAACATTATCCACAGTTGTTACTCATGCACTACTACAACCGCCGAAGGTACATCCGGCAGGATTCAGACGGAGCGACGCGAGCTTACGAGGCTGTGAATAACCAGCGAGGCGATCTGTGGCCTTAGCATTGCCAGGGCGCGTACAGATTCGCGTATCGACGCAGAAGGCGCCGATTAAGTCGATGCTATTCCTCGCATTTCCGACACGCGCCTGGGATGTCGAAGTCGAGGACGAGCAGCTTGGTCTCCTCGGTGCCGTTCCGGGAGCCCACCGCGCAGATCAGCTTGGTGGCGGAAGCCCGGATGCGCCACACCACGCCGCCCGACCCGCCCGAGCTCAGCTCCACCAGGTTGCGGATGAACTCGCCGGTGCGCACGTCCCACAGTTTCACGGTGCCGTCGTCCGAGGAGGTGATCACGAACCGGTTGCTGGACTGGCACGGCATCGATAGACACGTCACAGCGGACTGGTGCTTGTTTGGCCCTGACCATACAAAACGACAACATTAAAACAGATATGTCTAGACCTCCATATTATATAATGTCGTTGATTGTGATATCGAGATGTAAAGCCACGCATTAGGATTCCCTATATCATGAGTGCACGCTCTTGCATATAACATAAGTTTTATTGTTCCAGTTTTATCATAATAATATATGTTGTTGTTTACTGACCTGACAAAGTATGTAGGCAGTGCCCAGTTGTAATATCCCACACTTTCACTGTGGAATCTGCATTTCCAGAAACCAATATGTTAGAGTGGAGCTCCATTCCCGATGTGAGAGATTGATGCCCTGTCAGCGTGTGTTTCAACTGGCCCGATTCCACATCCCAAACACGGATAGATGTGTCGAGAGATCCGCTCACTACGTGTACACCATCAAACTGTTGGAAGAATAAGCATTACGTGATTATTTTTAAATAAACAAAAATGACAATGTCAACCGATTTTAATTAATTGTTTAGTTACGTACTTGTAGACTGTATACCCGATTAGAGTGCCCAGCCAAAGTGTGCAGGCACTCCCCAGTCTCGGGGTTCCACACTTTGACAAAGTAGTCGTATGCGCCCGAAACTACCACTTTCCCGTCATACTGCACGCAGCGCACGGCCGCCAGGTGGCCCATCAGCACACGGAGGCAACGCCCGTCGGGGATCGACCACACACGCAGCGTAGCATCGCGAGATCCCGACACCACTCTGGTACAAAAATATTATTTTAAAACAACTTACTTAGGCTACATTAACAAGCCATAGACACTGTACTCCATTCAATTCAGTCGCTCAAGAGGTTTCGCACTAACCTGTTCTGAAAGAGATGCATGCAACGCACGGTTGAGGTGTGGCCGGCGAGCACTTTTAAGCACTGCCCGGACTTGGCATTCCATACGCGGAGTGTGCGGTCTGTGGAGCCGCTGATAACCAAGTCCCCTATCATCTGGGATGACCACACGCCCCCCGAATGGCCGACTAACGTCCGGAGGCACTGAGAAAGATAATTATAAATACATTAATATCAACGATGCGCCATGACAAATCTAAAACGATAAATCATCTTGGCGTTAATGTCCCGGTTGTGCTCTCGCGCCTGGGGTTCGCCCTGCTTGACCTTGATCCAAAACTTGGCAGATCAGGTAATTACAGCGGAGCGACTGCCATCTAACTTTCGTAACCCTGTCAACAGGGAAACCTGACCAGATTGGATCATGGTTACACATGTAGTCGCCTGAATGTGCAGGTTTCATTTCGATGTTTTCCCTCAACGTAAAAGCATCGGTGAGTGCACATCGAAGCCAAGCCGGGCTGGGTCATAAGTTATACATAATTATAAACCCTGAGAAAGAAATTATATAACTGATAGTGAAAACCGCCTCAAAATCCGTTGCGTGGTTTAAGAGGTAGCGGATATACAGACAAACAGAAGACGCGGCAGCGACTTTATTTTAGACTATGTAAAGATACAGGCATATTATAACAGAGAAAACCCGAGAACACCCGTGCGAAGCCAATTAACGAAAACAATCAATCCGGAATTATTTGGGGTCGTCCAAAAAATCGTACATTCATGAAAATCCTAACACATACTGGATAATTTCAAAATAAACTGGATATACACCGAAGTTTTTAGGTAGCCTTATTTTAAGGTCACAGACAGAACGAACGCAACCTGCTTTAGACATAAACCAAATCCGGATGATAGCAAATACTGGGGGTTGTTCTTAGATAAACAGGAACTAGTCGCATGCCTATTTGTCCGATAGCTATCTGAAGGCAAAATTGGGGTTATCATTCATCATATCATAGTAAGTACATTAGAAGAGGGGTGGGAGCTAAACGGCAACACCTCATAAAAGAGAGTAACTCACCTTTCCCGTGATGGCCGACCAAACCTTGAGTGTGGTGTCATCGCTGCCACTCAAAATGCGGTTGCCATAGAATTGGAGGCAGGTGATCACGTGATCGTCGTGACCACGCATGATGATCGGATTATCGACGGACTTGTGCAGCCAGTTGTCTTCGATGAGATACTGCCTCATATAAGCCGCTTTCCAGGGGCTGGCGCAGCGCGGCAGCGACCGCGGCATGCGTTTCAGGGTCCTGATGCCGATGCGCCGACACTGCTCCTTCCACAACAGGTTATCGTCCGCAAGGAATCTGAACAAGGAAACAGGTCACTGTATACTAGAGTACACACTTACTTACTTACGGTACTTTCGCAAGCTGCGGTTATTTCTTGGAAATGCATAAATTATTAGGGCAAATCGCATCGCATCGCACAGACAGATAAAAAACATCGCAAACACTTTAATATCTTTCGCAACTAGTACTTTATTTAATACGCCCGCGGAGCGTCTGTGGCCTAGTACTTAAGGTGTCCGACTCGAAAGCGAGGTACCGGGTTCGAATCTATGACTAGTGAGTTCCTGCCGCCATGTACTAATGACTCTTTTCTGAGTTATGTACATTATTTCAATACTAATTGATGCTCTTAAGGTGAAGAAAAACATCGTGGTGAAACCTGCACATTGAGGCTACTGAATGTGTGACCATGATCCAATCTGGTCAAGTTCCCCTGGTAGCAGGGTCACGGAGGTCACATGGCAGTTGCTTACTTGCAATTACTTAACCTGCCAAATCCTGGATCATGGTCAAGGCGGACTCCGGGCCCTCGTACGCGAGAGCACAACCAGGACATTAACGTCAAGATGATTATTATTAGTTATACGCCCGCTTGTAGTAGTCCTTCACAAATATTCTCAGCTTCAAAACATTACATTTTGCATTTGCAATGCCTCACATTACTAACAGCTCCCCGCGCTTGTCATCCGCGTTCAATCCGGACAATTCCGCAGGATCAAATTACATATCTGGGACATAATTACAGGCAATAATTTCGAAATCGGTTCAGTAAACAGACATACAGACATAGGAGCGTATAGATGACAAAACATACACACATAAACGGGAATAATCCTTATATTACCCAGGTATTTAAAAAAAAAAAATGAAATTGCCAGGTCTGGTAGATACATTGAAAAATAATAAAGTAGGTAAATTAAAAATAACCAAAGTATGTCGCGAGCAATTATTAATTCATAAAAAAATATAATTCGCTTTTGCGTTGAACTCTCCAAAACAGAAAAAAACTATTCTTACTGGAAATAACGCATAAGCAGGCTTGTCAATTATGTCACATACATATCTGTAATTTAAATTAGTAAGGTTTTCTTATTCATGTGTGAGCTACAAAGAGTTCATCTTCTGCCTTGATCGGTATAATGTAATTCGTTTTGTGTTTATTCCACATGGGCTCCAACAATCATACGATTGCGCTGAGAGATTTGTCGCTCTCACATACCTCATGCTATGGGCGGTAATATGAACATTAGATATCATTTTCTGACTAAGTTTCCTGAAGTAGCCACTGTACTCGTACACGGGAATGTCAAAACAACTAGGGTAGAGCGTAGCATGATTACATAAAATTATTATGCACGATGGCTTATTGTGTATGCAATCTATGAAGCCAAGCACCTCTCCAGCACGAAAAGGGCTAATATAATAGTTATTTGTTCAATAAGAGAAACTGATTTTAAATCGCACACTAACGAAGTAGTCTAAGTAAGTCTAAGAATTCCGATAGTGACGAACGTAGCGGGTGATTCAAATATAGACTACACGGTACAGTTAGTATTTTCCTCATCTATAATTAGTAATAATTTTGTAAAATGAGGGTATGCTTGAATTTGTTAACGAAGCTCAGCCCTGTAGTATCGTCAGTACAACAGTGTCTATTGGATTATTTTGCTGTTAAACTCTAGTAGTTGTTCTTCCAAATAAATAACAAATTGTGATCAGTCCAACAGAGAAATGGATCCCCAATATTTTTTAACAAAACAAGATTATATTCACCTCCAATATCGGCAAGTTTGGGCAGCCCTCAGCAAGTCCTTAGGTTGAAGATAACCGAGGACAGACAAGGCCAGCTCTTTGGGCAGGAGAGAGATGAAATCACGTTGGAACAGTGGCTCGATGGACTTCATCATGTGACGCACATGGCTGGCGTCGCAACGCCTTATCAGAGTGTCGATTGCTTGAGTCTTCTCCAGGTTAGACCATGACTGGAACCTAAAATAATCAACAACGTAAGTTGTCATGTGAGATGAATAAAAGTGGTATCCGGCATAAGGTGTAAAGTAAATGGAATATAGCAGCAACCACTTCCATTACAGGACCAAGTCAAGTAAAGTCTTACGAGTTTGCGAGTTTTAACTCCAGGGAACCAGGCATTGGGTTATGAATGCCAAGCCGTCATTCGTCTAGTGACTACGAGTCAATGGAATATTATGGATTAACCTTTTCAACGCCAATGACGGTTACAAACGTACATCAGGTTAAACGCCAACAACGGATTAATCCGTCCTAGGGACGATAATATTCGTATTAATAAAAAATAAACCTTACATATTCGATGCTACAGTAGGTATGTGTGTTGTTATTGCATTTCAACAATATTTTTCAATTATATATTTACTTTTATTAAAGTAATTCGTTTTAATTACAGCGTCTGTTAATTTCAGCAGTGATTTGCATGACGTGTGTGCGTCGTTTTAATATTTGATGTGGCGTTGAAAAGGATATAAAACACCTTTTATATACTAATGTTACTAAAATATACACTCATAAAATCGAGACAATTTGGAGATCTTGGATCTCCTCTTGGAAGTTTCTTAACTTTGACAACGGTTCGCAAATGATGAAATCTCCAAATTCACCCCCTTCCTGTGCGAGTATATCCTTACTTACATTTAAGGTACCTATTCAGGAAGCGGTTTCAGTTGTACGATCACAACAGTTGGTCTTTACGTTTACATAAATAAATTACCTGTTAATCCACTGTTTTATCTCTGGAGGTCCATTGAGAGGTGAAGTGTTTGACAGACTGTTGGCCAAGGTTGCAGACCAGGCGTTCTCAGAGCTGTTTCCAGGCATGTCAGAGTCCGCACAGAATCTTTTAGTCGCCTGTGGTGGCGGAGGTTCATAACGTCTCTTCCTCTGCTGTAGTAGAAAAGTAAAGGTACATATTTATATGAAATCTGGTAAAGGGTAGGCGTCACGCAAGGTGGACGAACCGCTATAGGTCGCAGGTACCAGCTTACATGGATGATATGGATCAGGGCATATGGGCAGGCATGTATCAGCGACTACCTATATAAACAATATCCTAATCGACGTACAAATTTAGCGGCTGAGTTAAAAATGTTACAAATTGTATACTGTATCGAAAAATAATATTTTCTTTCTCTGCTGACACATTTAGCTTTATTTATACTTTTCAGCTATGTATAAAACGTGAATTTACATAAAATACGATTAGAGAATTTACTATAGAATGGTCGATTTTTTTAATTTTTAACTGCGATGTTTTATAGGTGGCCGCGGGAACTTATATTTTTTTTCAAATCGCGGAATGGTAGTTGTGCCAAACAGGTAAATACATCTGCGCATAACGCATACGACGATCTACGCTTAACGGCTAGCAGTGACTGGACAGAGTCTACGAACAATTTTGACAGCTTTTTGCTTATTATTAAAAAACGATCCCTTAAATAAAAAATCTATTCGGTGATATTTTTAGTTTAGATACAGATTATAGATAAATGAACTTTGAATAAAGGAAATTGTACTCGTGGCTGTAAATCCTGAGATCTAAGCGATTAAAACAAATTTCTATATGACAGTTATTGACTTTTTTGTTGCAATACAAAAAGCTGGACGTTTAAAAATCTTTCATTTCGATGAAATGAACGCCATGCCCGACTTAAAACTAAGACCTATGAATAACCCATGCACTTACCCATTGTCTTTCATCTGGTTCTGGTTCATCCTCTTCGTCAGCATCATCATCGTCGTCCTGAAAAGTAAAACATTAGTATCGTCTTTGATGAATTATTTCGTATAACTTTAAGCGTGGCTGAAATGTTTCGAGGAAATAAGTAGTGCACTGAGGCAAACGTATCCATCTCTGAGGACCGTAGAGCGATGGTATATTCAATTGAATCGCGGCGATTTAATTGCAGGATGGTGCAAGATCCGGCTGGCCGATAGAAGTGCCTACCGATAATAACATTGATTGGATATACGAAAACTATTAGATGAAAACCGACGTGTGACATATCGACAGATCGACAAAACCATTCGACGATCACGGTCATTTGAAAGTACGGAAACTTTGTTCTCTCTGGGTACCACACTTGATGACTGACATGGTGAGGGAGCTGCGTGTAACTTTGTCTCCTGGTTTACACGTATCAAGACCTGAATTACTGCCAGAGGTGAATACTTCGAAAAAAAAAATGTTCACAAGCTACGACAAAACTTACGTAGTAAGTAAGTAAGTAAAACACTTTCATTCCACTCAGACACACGGCACAAAATAAGGCCCTAGTACTTATCTTCCTAGTAACGACTCCGAAGAAAATGAGATAATGTTTGGTAAAAGAAATTTATTTTATGTTTAGATAGTACTAAATCATAACATAACATTACCTAAAATATAAAATAAGACTATTCTTACCTCATGGTGACAAGTGCAGCATGTGTCTTCGGTGCCGTCGTCATCAGAATCGTCATCATCCAACAAATAGTTCTAAAATAAAAATAGTTTATCATTATCGTTTTAACCTAATCGACCGAAAACCCCTCGGATCAAGTTTACATAATTATACTCAAATATTCCATAAACTACTGCATATATTTTAATGAAACAAAGCTAAGAACCATCTTAAATCTCGATTAAACTGGTTTGCAAATATAGAAAACCGCATCGAAATCAGTCCATGAGTTTGGGAGCTTCGATGAGAGCTGCCACAGAGAGCCACAGAGCCACAGATATACACGTTAAACTTGTAAACACCTCCCTTTTTTCGTCGGGAGTTAGAAAGAGTGCCCTATAATACTAAACTGTGGTTGACAAAGGTCTCTCTGGGTAACCAGCTGCAAAGCAACATTGTATTCCGCTTAAACACATAAATTTAATACATGTTAAACTTACTGATGATCTAGAACTGCTTGTATCAGTTTTCTTGCCACTGTCATCAAGGCCGAGTAGTTTATCGGCATTAGAAGTTGATGGCACACTGAACTCCTTGGTGCTGTCTGAACTTGTACTGCCGATACTAGAAGCATTGGAACTGGTGCGTCCTGAAGGTCCACCAACGTCCACGTCAGAAGTCTCATCACATAAATTATCGCCCTTATATAGCTTTCCTTTAGGATAATCTTTCTTTTCCTGAGTTCCACAACTAATAAGCTTTTGCATAAAATCCTCTTTTATTGGCTCATCTAAATATTTTCTAGTATGAATCATGTTTTTAATGGTGGTATTACTATCATCACATTCTTCAGTTTTGCTACAGCCTGGAGGGTTATACTCAATGATAACATTGGAAAGAGCTGATATTGTCTCTGAACTTGAAGCTAAACTTGAATTACCACTTGACAAGTTACTGGAGTATTTCTCTGGTGTAGCAATTTTTCCCTCAACTATCATACCAGCACAATGATTAATTATTCTGTTTTCTTCTTCGAAGTCTAAGCGTTCACGATCTTCAATCTGTTGCCAAACATTGTTCTGGGTGTTCACTCCCTTGTCCACCATATTGGCATCACTATCAGTCTTATTCTCTGCATTGTTTTCGTACGGGGCTTTGCTAGTCCCCTCGTAAATATCACGATTGGAATGTGAACATGCTGGATCCATTGCAAATTTGCGGACAAACTAAAAAAAATCATTATTATTATCAAATAATTGAATTAATTTAGGTACTAAGATTATCTAAAAATACTTACTATTCGTGGTGTTCTCGAAGTAAATGGTGCATGTGTTGTTGACCTGAAATCAAATTACATATTTTATACCGTATATTTCAACATATTTCTTAAAAAGTAGTTGCAAGTAAGTAATAAGTAACAAAATAACAATCAGAAGAAAGTGGTTACTACTATTTGTTGTATTGTATCGCAAATAACAGAAAAGGCTATAAGTAAAAACATTGTAAGTTTTACATCTACTACAACTTTTGATTCAATACAAATATCAATTTATCTATGATCGAGTCCACACACACTGGCTTATTTATACCACTTAGGATCAATCAACGCTGTTGAGCGGGATATAGCCTCTATAAGCAAGTGCAGTTAAGGGGATCGTCAATTGATGTACCTGAGGGGGATAAATAAATGTGCCTACTGTATGGTTATAACCATCATATGCAATAACCTATATAGGATATTAAAAAATATTTTTAATTTGTTGGACTTTTACGTAACTAAGTCCAAGCAAAGTAAGTTATGAAAAATGTTTATAAACTTAATTAAGTACTATTGTTGTTTTTCTAATTAGATGGCGTAATTTGTTTTAGGAATCACGAGCCCGATTGTAGAATAAATAAAAACTGCATTAAAATTTTATAACTCTCATACACTACCGGGAATCGACAAAAGGCCAATTTTGTAAGAAATTGAAAGTTCTTTTATGTGTAGATAATGATCATTAGGTCGTTTAGGAACATGTTTTGTTTGTTTAATTATTGGACAGAAATGCCTAAAAACTTATACACCTGCCTTAAAACATGCACATATCGATTTATTCCTAAATCGGCGGCTTACCATTTTAAAATATTCCCCGATTGACTGAAATGCGTAATACCCTAGTAGTCCTAGTACCAAATAATAACGAAGAAGTTATTTATTTTGTTATCCTTGTCATATGTGCGACCACTGACCCCGGTGCAACTTGTTTACAACCACTCCTAATATTTTTATGTAAATTACAAATATTTTGACAAAATACGTTAATTGGTAGAAAAAAGGGGACACCTGATGAAAAGTGGTCACCGCTGCCTATGGTCATTGTCAAAACTAGAGGTGTTAACAATACATTGCCCACCTCCAAAACCCCGAGACACGATACTCTGACAGCAAATAGGCAAATTACTTATACATGGAACACCCAGACTCGTAGCATAAATTAAAATTCATCATTTAAATTTCTGCCCGGTCGGGAATCGAACCGGGACCCTTCTTGCGTAGCAGTACTGAACCACTTAGGTCGTCATGTCGTCAGTCGAGTGGCTACAATTCGTACGGAATATCCCGCTATGCCCTACCTATTTTAAATCTTTGGCTCGCCCCTAAGTGTTAAAATTCAGTTTATTCCGAATTCCGTCGATTTGGAATTCACTCAATTTGGAAATCAGTCAATATGAGCTTCAGCTATTAAGGTATAAATACAGTTTCAGTTTGTATTGACGTGTTCAGCAATTGGTAATAGGTTGGAGGTCAGAGATACCGAAAACAATTACACTTTCACAAATTGGACCAAGTTCAATTCACACTTCGATACACAATCGGGAATCACAAGATCGGGGGCATAATAATTTAAAAAAATAATATAGTTAGAACAAATTACTCTCTCCAAATTATCGGATTTTTCCTCGTAGGTATAGATTGTTAAATTCTCGAGATCGACGCATATAATAAAATCTCTTTCGATTATGAGAAAGTAATCGCCTTTAAACAATATTATTACCATATCGTGACAAAGATTTTGGACGTATCAACTACAAGACCCACGAACTTATCTGGCCCGGTGACGGTGTCGCTGTTGTTGGCATTCATGTCATTCCAAATACATTTCAAAATTAAGTGCCGCCATTTTTTTGTTCCAGTTTTGGCCACCGGTTCAGATAAGTTTGTGGAATGTAACAGTGAGATATTGTGTGACATATTCTTTAAAAATTCCATGCAAGCTCAGCGACGAGTTAAAAAGTTATTATACTCCAACGAAATCAACCATTTGAGGATTTCGCCGTGACTTCAAACGTGGTCTTAAACACATAAAGAACGCTAAATGCTTTTTTATTCCAATTGGGCAGCGACTCAAGAGAATACAACAAACAAGTTAAGGAAGATCAAAAGGTGAAAGTGCGGGAGATAACTGGGAGAACTGCAGATATCAATTGTTACTGTTTTTACTATGTTGTTTCAAAATCTGGTCTAGAAAAAGCTTTTTTCAAATGGAACAAACATGAAACATCTAGCAAGATTATGGCTTTTGTGTTTTGGGATACGGATGAGATAAATTCATCGATTTCCTTGGAAAGGAATAAGAAGTCCTTAAGAAATATTTCATGGTATTTTTGGGAAGGCTAAAGTACGAAATCGCTTTAAACAGCCACAAGTGGTAAATAAAGAAGTTTTCTTTGTCATAGTGTGTCACAAGTTGTTGATATCGATGGCCCAAACTTCCCAAACTAGGAATTGCTTCCTCATCTAGTGTATTCCATATCTGACCTCCCAGTGAGTAAGTGCTTAAGAAAATACTCCAGGAAACCGATTAAACTCTAAGCTAAAGTCATCGCTGTAAGTAAGAGTTATATTGATGCAGGAAGAGGATTATATCACTCTACCCACGTGAAAAAAGATTAAAGACTGGAATTTAAAATTTCATGGAATAGGTACAAAAAAAATCTTTACGAATAAATTTTGATTTGGTATATTTGGTAAACCTAATCAAACAGAGACAGATGATATAGAGCGCTTTTGTAATTTGGTTGTTTTCGGGACATCACATGCATTGTGCGCTTTTATAATTCTGCACTTCACGTTATCGTGGACGTAGACTTCCATGCTAGGGTATAGGTGTCATGAAAGGAATACGTTTTGAAAGGGAAAAGTCAAATAATAAATAAAATAAGAAAGTCGTCTCGAGACGACAATATTTTTGTAAGCACAACCATTCGCAGCTAAAACATCACACTCCCGCCATATTAAATACGGCGACGGCGTGCAATTGTTAGTAATAATGTATCGGCGTGCAATTGTTAGTAATAATGTATTTGTCCTATAAAAATGTATTTTTTCATAATTTTCTATTTATTTCAATTAACTCTTGCGGGCTACCTAAATCGGTTTCGCGGTCGACCGATAGACTGCGTTCGAGTTCTGGCCATCCCTGTCATATAAAATACTATGAAATTCGTAAAAGCTAAACAACTTTTGCCGGTATAGTGTAACTAACATCTTAGAGATGCTGAACAACTGCTAGGATGCCATTTCCATATATGTTATAGTGTAGCTAGCCTCTTAGAGTTCCACATCAGGTATTCCAGATCTTAGATTTTTATACATCATCAGAAAATGCTCATCAGGCTGAACAAGGTTTACTCAGGCGCAATTTCCATATGTCTCATAGTTTAGCTGGGCTATTATGGTTCTACATCAGCGTTCCAGTTCCGAAAATCAATTAAGTATGTACTATATGTTGTTCAGGCTTAATAGCTATACAACGAAAAAAAGTTCCATAAAATCAGTAGTAGTTCTGGAGATTAGTGCACAAAGAAACAACATTTTAAAAATTCTTATTATTGTACTATTTCTTCATCGCCCTAAATGATTTTATTATAAATATATTCAATGTATTCTCACACTTTCATTATATGTATTGATATAGTTTTATTTCAATACAAGATTAATGGCTTCTCATTCAGGTTCAACCAATTTAAAATATGATATCAAGCATTTACTAGACGAGCCTCTATAACAAAAATGTCCCCCTAATATCTTCGTCGGCCATGATAATATCGTGACGCTACAAATTATAAAAGCGCCTATTCGTTCTCTTTATTGTCATGAATATAAGCTATATACTACACTCGGCGTCACAAAAGTCGCACCTTACCAAAAAAAAAATTATCCAAGCTACACGAGCCATTAACTTAAGCACCTTACCCAACTTAAATTGGTTACTACCAATTTACTTAAATTGTATGAAAAAAATAGCAACAAGGAAAACTTATATGAAATAACAAAAAATGCCCTTGAATTAATGAAGTCTATGCAATACCCCATGGTAGCTGTCTTCAGGGCAAGAGGGGATAACCCTGGGCTTGAGGTTTGTTGTGAACACCACTTTGTTTTTTTATTTATGAATTATTCTTTTAAAATATTTTTTATGGCATTGAAAACAAAATCTTAATCAATTTAGTGTTTTGTATAGTCTTTATCATTATAATTATACCAAACAGTTTCCCCATTGTGGGTTGCAAAAACCTGTTGTCTGAACTTTAATTATTTCTAAAAGGTGCGATTTTTTTTGACGATGAGTGTTACGTGGCTTTAAGGGACGGCGCCCAGTTACAGGCCAGGGATTTTTCGGGGAGCACAAAAGAATGCAACTCAAAGGAATGACAATTAAGTTTAAATGTCTATTTACGCTTAATTTATGCTACGTCATTTTCATACCCACAATCATTGACAATGAAATTTCAACTACTTTGATTTACTTTTAAGCTACAAAAAGAACCCATCCTCAACACAATATCTTACCATGCTGTCCTGTCATTGGGCATTGGGCCTAAAAGAGCGTTACATTACCAATCTACTACATGCATGCTAACTATTTCGCATAGCAGACAAATTATTAAGAATGCTAAGTCAGCTGTTAAATTTATATCAGAAATAACAGAGAATTATTAAAATTTCTCCATGTTGCTTCTTTTTTCTTTCATTGCAAAGATAAACTGCATTTTCCAGATACATATGACAGTAAATCATTACACAATAATACCACTAATCATGTGTGATAATAACCTAACCCAATATAAATGGACAAAATGAAAAAATGACTGTCTTTACCTTTGTTGTTCCCAAATAATATTCTATATTATCATAGTCTATTCTAATATATCATCTTTATTGTAATTTCTAAGTTTTAAGTGAAAAATATGGTTTATTTCATAAAAAATATATCTAAATTATAAAATGAATACATTTAAACAACAGTTTTAAATCTACACCATCAAATAAATAAACCCCCCTTAAACAGCCTCACTGCCAAATGTGCCTACGATTCCAGTTATCCCGTTGTACAGCCAGTGATATGTGCTGGCCCAAAAAGTTAAAAAATTAAAAAAAAAAAAGAAATCATGAATATTTCCAATAACAGTTTCTGTTATTTACGAATATCTGATGTAAAAGTTTTAAGAGCTGTTGATAAGCCATGTGGTGTCTGGAAAGTAGAATAGCACCAACCCCTTACACTCATGGGTGTTGTACAAGGCGACTAATGTTTTTGAGGCAAAAGATATAAGTCTCCGTAGTCTGCTGCTAATGCTGCAGCCCATTTTCCATTGTTATATTTGAACACTAAGGTCTCCAACCCAGCTGCCAAGCGTGGAGATTATGGCAATAACCTCCCCTTTCGTAGGAGAGGCCCTAAGTTCTGCAGTGAATTCTTAAGGGCTGTGATGATAATGATGGAGTGAACAAATCGTAGCCAACAATTTAGGGTTTGGCCTTTTGCATTCTTGGTCACGTGTGTCGAAACAATCTACATGTATGGGATCCTATCAACTCTGGGACATCCTCCCCCTCATTGTTCGAGTTCATGTAGCTCTTGAGCCACTAACTGAAGTTAACCATATCAGACTACTCTAACACTACAAGTTCATTATTAAATTTACTTATTGGTTTTCAATACTGAACATTACAACAAATATAAATGCTAAATCATGACAATCAATATTTTTACTTATTAACAATACTGCTTTTTGCCACTGCTTTGCAGTGTACATTTTGGATGGCTTGATGATACAAGCCTTTGCATGGTATAGGCTCATATCATCTCTACCTAAAGCTAAAGCATTATGTAGAGTAAAACAACTGTCTTATTTTCCCTGTGTAGTGAAATATGACCATCATACAACAAAATAGTTATTATAACCTCTAAATAACCAAGTAAATTAAGAGCTATACAACCAAATAATACAATAAACAAAGGAAGAGCAACATTTTATCTAATAAACATGACAACAAATTATGACAAAAGCAGATTAACTAGTATTGACTTGTTAATTCAATTTGAATAACTGAAAGTTTTTGTTTAATAGACATAAAGACATTAGAAGTAAATTAACTTTATTTCTCAAGATAAATTTGAATTAATTTATAAATTGGAGAAAAAGGCAAGGTATAAACTGCAAACTAGCTAGTCAATGTCACAATCAAGGCCAGTGACATCTGCTTTACCTATATCCTCAGTTCGTATTTTAATATTATTATAAGGTCTGTGAAATATTAAAACATTTAGCAGCCAAGGTAAATAAAAATAATTGCCTATGTCACCTACTTAATATGTTGAAATATGATATCCATACAATAGGAAATAAAATCACAGGTAAAACTATCTAAACTAGCAAACTAATAAGAAAAGACATGAATAAATAATGTTTTTCACAGTGCGTGCTGTGCTACAGATACACATGCATCCGCAATTATAAAAAATCTAGGTACAGGATATTTTTCATTGCAACTAATTCACTGACCTCTCCATTTTTATAAATCGCTCAGACCGTCCTCCTTTCACAAACTCTGAGCTCTAACTGCCGGAAGCATCTGTCTGGATGCGCAGAAACGCATCCCGAGCTAAATAGCTATGCCTGGGATTTTGAAAGGATAGACTGTGAAAACATAAAAAGTGGGATGGGAAACCTATTACGTACCTACGTAACCCACGTTCACAACTCATTTCAAAAACTTACCAGTAAGAGATCAATACTATTATATATTTTCTTGATTTAGTAATTATATCGTTTAAATCATAACTCATGTAATTATTCCACTGAATTTAAAATAAAAAACATGCATGTGGTGCTTACAATAAATGCTATTTCTTCATCTATCTACTTCTCTTCAAACACGGTGGTCGGCCATCGACCATCGACCCACAGACGATAGGGCACACCACAGACTCAACAGGCATGAGAGCGAACACTTTCGATTTAACTATTCTAGGAAGAGGTAGTCTATGGATGAATTTTGTTGTTCCTTGGATTGTAGGGCGGGTCGGCGCGGCGGTGCGGTACCGCCTACAGTTTGGCAAGAAAGTCGTGAAAAGAATGGTTTAGGACCACGCTAAGTCCAAAACGACTGACAGTAGTAGAAATTATAAAATGTGGATATGGCAATAATCTGGGGATAATCTGTCCTTGGCAGTCCTTGTCAGACCTTCTTTGTTGAAGTTGTAGCCAAATATCTGAATATTTACAACATTCAGATATTTGGCTTCAACTTGTACTTTTAGTTTGACAAAATTATTAGTCATGCAGAAAATTATTACTCTCACTTCCTTTTTACTGTATTATTTCATTTATTGGAAATAAAAGATTTACAGTTAGAATACAAATATATCTATATACATATACCTACCACTACATTTACTTATTCACTAACACATAAAATCTATACCTACTAAAAATTAAAAAAGTCGTCCACACCGCTGCCCCCCGGAATGGTGCTCAGAAAGCTGGCTGCGTTGCCTCGTTAAATAGCGAAGCTAATCCGTTGCCCGAGGAACGACCCAGCTCTCCGGTCACCAGTGGTGTGATTTAATTTTTTTGAAAGTACTATAAAGAACTTTCTCGCACCAGGACCCCACGGTCCCATCGTTTCCACACCAAACGGCTGAAATACGAAGTCTTGCGCTAGACTTTCGTATTTCCTCCGCTTGAGTTCCCAGCGCAGCTGGCAGTGGAGGCCACATGCAAAGGCGCCAGGGTGTCCACAGAGGTAGCGTCCCCCAACAGCGCCTTCCCACGCTGCCACCCAATGAGCGTCATGCCGTCGAGCCTCTTGCCATCGTTACGTACGGTACCTTTCGGCTCTAATACGGCCGGTACGTTGACGGTGACAAGTGCCCTACGAATGACGTCATTGATTGCCGCATGCCTGGAGATTCGGCCTGCGCTGCGGGTACATGAAAGACCGTGATGCCCTAACGGATTGACCCCCAACCTTAAACACAAACATATGGACAACGACAAGTTGTCCAGGACGGTGCCGATATTCGAGGAGGGGACTGCTTGCAGCCAGAACCCTGACTCTCGCTCTGTCACGGCTAGAAGGCGAGCCCGTTCCGAAATATTCTCTGAAGAAACTAATAAATATTTTAGAATTTGTTGCATAAGGTCTCTTTCCATAGCCGTTGATGCATCGGAGACTCATCCAGGCTTTTTTAGCATCTGTGCAGCAAGGATTGTTAATAAACCTTGTGTGTGGTCCTAGGATTTTGCTGACTAAATTTTCGGTACTATAAACAGATGACAAAAAAGCCTTGAGAGAAATACTTGAAATTTTGCGCACTCTGATTCCGCCTAAATGAGCTGGTAGTGAAGCTTGGGACCATGCTCGTGAATTAAGATCTAAATTTAAAATTTTGGAGATTATTGTTCGAATGCCATTGTCTAAAGGTATTACTAAATTGTCAAATTGCCAAATAGGACTGCATCGTAAAAAGTACGTAAATTACGGAACGAAAAGGCAGAAACGGAGTAAAAATAGGGCCATGTGCGATTTTATTTTAAGTAGTTCTTCACAATAAATTTGGAATTTTGATTGTTTTTCAAGTAAAAATGGCGGTACAGACTTGTTCAAAATGGGGTACCTAAAAGACGGAGAATTTCTTCACTTAAAATTTTGATTCCTGGGTCTTTTGAGTCAAAATTTGCTTTGATTTCAGGTTTGTTAATCAAATTTGGGTCCAAATAAAACTCGCATTTTGAAAAGTTTAAGGATAGGCCGATTTTTGAAACTCAAGAGGATATTAGTTGTAGATCATCTAAAACTGTTGTAACTCCACCTCCAAGTGTCTCATACGTTTAATTTAGGCTTTAATTTTGATATAATAGGTTGTATTGCCAAACTAAATATAGCTGAGCACTCTTACCGCCTATCTCCAATCGTTTGATACCATTCTCCTGGAATGACGTTACAGAATTCGCAAACTAAAATGAACGAAATGAATGAGGAGTTATGAGCCATGGACTTATCATATTTAACAGGACTGAGGACTCTTCGGGTAAAAACAAGCCGAGCAAGTGGTGTAGAACAGAGGCCGTATACTTCTTTCCAATGTCCATGGATGAATATCTATCTATAATATATTATCTGTCTAATAAAATCTACGTGCATATGTTATATACATATAGGGTTGCCCTCTTTTCCCTTGACAAGGCAAAATAGACAATAGTGTATGAACATAAGGTTGCTTTTCGCAATTGTAATTTGGAGAGTAATCTGTCCTGTTAAAAATGATAAGTCCATGTTTATGTCATGTACTGTGGTTGACAATAGACAAGGACCAATAACAGGGACGCTTTTTGACACGTCTGGCTCAAAATAACTTATCAAGATTCTAGGCAATAGAGCCGTTAAACCAATAATTAAAAAACATAGATCGACAGACGCGCCATCACCTGTTAGCAAAGTTTCGTGGACCTCAGTCATTGGCATCTAGAAAAAAAAAAATTGTAAAAACCGAATAATTTTAAATGGTATACAATAACGAAGGCGGCTTAATAAGTTTATTGACTACTCAATAGCGTCAAGTTATATTTCCTCTATATAGTTTATTATTGCCAGTAAAATAATGCTCATTTTTCCGCAATCTGTCAAAGTAACCATGATCGTGGTACCCCTATAATGTTATTATTTTCTATAGCTAGATTGTTAGTTTTTGTTTGCAACTATTACAATATTAAGTAACTGCTATTGGTGTTCTGATTGAAGTACAATAAATATCAAGGATAAACAGCACGATTACTAATATTGAAAAAAGAGAGGGTAGGCTTTTAATTTTCAGGTTGATCCTGAAAATTTAAATTGCAAGCATTTTAATGTGCTACAAATAAAATGACCAATCATATTATAAATGACGTTATTGACTTAACTGAGTCTTTTACTTTCAATTCAAATGATGTTATTGATTTAGATGAATCATCAATAAATTCTTGTTCTTCAAATACTGACAAGGTAAAAAATACAAAATTTTCTTTGCTGTAAGTATTTGGTGTTCTATGCTTTATAAGTTAAATAAGTTTGATTTTCAGGTCCTTAACTCTGAACCACGCTTAAAAAAATCAAACGCGCAAGAAACTTATCGAAAACTTGGAAAATGTGCTATTTGCTGGGATGAGTTAGGAAAGAATCCTTTGGCTTCAACAAAATGTGGTCACGTTTATTGCATGAGATGTTTGGAAAGGTCACTGAAGCAGGAAAGGAGATGCCCAATTTGCAAATGTTATCTGAGAGGATCTTCATCTTATCATCCTTTATACATATAAATTGATTGTACGGCGGTATTAGTTTCCAGTCACTGAGTTTAAAAAAAATGAAATTTTCATAATATTAGGGATCGTTCTGTCACGAATTCACTATTATTATTAATTATTGACAGGATGACTTATTAGAGTTAAGGAAAAATTTTGTTTGCTTTACATAAAGGAGGCTATGCTTCCATGTAAATAAGGTACCATGGACACCTGTACGTAATAACGATATGACGATTGACGACAATCCCTGTACTTATTGACAATATTTTAGATTGTGTTGTTCAGAGGTGTTGAATTGTATAAAGTTGGCCGATTTCACAGCTTTGCGGGAGCCGTATGGGCGATCCCGGAGCAGAGACAAATTTCCGGACAGATCTGAAATCGGCCTCAGGATTACTTAATTATAATGTTTAAATAAAACTATTTTTTTCGCGTACCCCTACCTACCATTTTTTTGCTTATAAACCTTCCTCTTAAATCACTCTATCTATTGTTGAAAACCGCATTCCACAATCGCAGTTGCGCAGTTAAAAATATCTAAGCGTACATAGATACAGACTTAGATACATAGGGACTTTGATTTGACTGTGTATATAGATAGATGACTACCCGATGATCCCGTACCCCGTGCTGCCTAGATAGCCGAGCGGACTGAGCGGCGAACACGCGACTTTTTTCTAATATTCACATTTTTAAACTCGTGATATCTTTCGAATGGAATGTCTGAATTGAATAATTCAAAAAGTTATATAAAGGTATTGAAGCAGTCGTGAATATAAAGTAATTGATTTTGATAAGGATTAATACCAAGGTACAAATAAAGAGCGTTTTTTAGCGGCGGCATTTCAATTAAATTTTGAAAATAAAAGAACACTTATTGTGACATAACTATAATAGTTAGAGATATACTGTCGCGACACTTTTTGTAGATAATTGTGTTCTGCAAAGTCGTAGTAGGTACATTATTTTGTTCTATCATCAATAGTTTTCGCAGCACACGCGATGTAAGGAATTTTACGGTATTTTTTTACACCTTGGGTTACATTATTGGAGTTTTATTAATGATCCGTAATTTTTTAGAAAATATTATATAGCCTATGTCACCCGGGGATAGTGTAGCTTCCCAACGGTGAAAGAATTTTTGAAATCGGTCCAGTAGTTTCGAAGCCTATTCAATACAAACAAACACAAAAAATCTAACCTTTCCTCTTTATAATATTAGTATAGATAGATGAATATATGACTTTAAAGTATTAACGATTAAGTTTAAGTACTAGAACATGCCAACCGGTTATCCAGATAACCGGCAGTACCTATTCTTACTCTGTTTTTACCAGCTGTAAAACAGTTTTTTAAATCTTTTATTATACAGGTTGTTACATAATACGATACGACATTTTAATACGTTTAGCAGTCCATCGAGTTCACGGCTTCATACATATATTATGTAATACCCTGTATTACAGGTAGTCCCTTCACTGTAATTACCTGATTAGTAGAGATTGTATTGGATCGTACCCATTCAGAACCTTAAATTTTTTTATCTACACTCATAGCGCAAAGTTCCAATTACATATTCGATAGTTTTTGTTTAAGGATACACTATTTTCACGCCAGTCTATAAAATTTTAAAAAATTACTTTTCGTTACAGCATTTCCCATACTATTTTCATTACAGCTGTATCGAAATAGTATTTTATGCAACTGTCATATTATACTGTCTATATATGAGTGTCTGTTTATTATACGAGGCGTAGCCGAGTATGATAATAGTTTGAGACGAGTGTTTTAATACCTAACTAAATGCACTTTCATACACTACTTTATCTACACTCATATTTCTAGCTGAACTCATAGTTAGCTAAACAGCAACAGCTATCAAAAAAAAACATAAATTGTTTACCTTTTTACGATTTATTATAAATATTACTATGAAAATGATTAACATTCATACCAGAAATGAATTCTGCATCTTCTATTTATATAAAACGATACCAAACTTACTATAGTAGCTTGATAATACAACCAATTTGTTAGTAAGGTAAATCGCCTTTTAGAGGGAGTTGTCACCACCGTGAGATTATAATTTTTTTTACCATTTTTTAGATGTAAGAGGTCCTTGAAATTTATATTGTTAAAATCGGCATGAAATACGCTTTATTGGTGTATTTTTAGTTTGTTATATTTTTTTGCTGTTTCAATGTTATTAGCTCTCAAAGAAGATTTTTCAAATAATACTATGAAAATTATTAAAATAAATACCGGCAATTAAAGCACCTACTACTCACTTTCTGCATGGTCTACTGGTTGACTGGAAGATAAAGCCTTAATGGCTTTAAGTCCGCCAATTGTGTTATTGTGCAATAAAGTTTTAAATAATAAATAATAATAATAATTCTACATCTTCATTCATAAAAATATTTCTATCAAGGATAGGATGCAATAACTTAAGCATTTGGCCATAGTTGCTTTAATAAACAAAACATACCTATGTAAAATGACCTCTGTATACACATAGTATATTTTTACACTGAGCTATGATGAATTTATGTGACAAATTGGCAACACGTATAATTTATGTAGATAATTAATTATTGTTTAGTTTTTCCTCTCATGTTGCTATAGTTCGGTACAGCACTGAACACGTTATGACGTATGATATGTCACATCACGCTAAATATGATATACTAGAAAATAATTTATATTCATTTAGGCAGACAGCCGTGTGGTGTCCGGCAGAGTAGAATAACACCAACCCGTTACTCTCGTCGGTGTGGTATAAGGGGACTAATGTTTTTGAGGCAAAAGTTGTGGAGTCTCCGTAAGCTGAAAAATGGGCAGCAGCGTTTTCTATTTTTATATTTACAATACTGCGATCTCCAATCCGCCTGCCAATCGTGGAGATTATGGCAACAACGTCTGCTATCGGAATAAACCCTAAGTCCTGCAGTGGACTGTTACGGGCTGTGATGATGATGATGATGTTTAGTTTTAGTTTAACCGTATAATACCATCACAGGTGCCAATCGGTTCCTGAGACTGTTCCAAGAGTCTCAGGGTCCCCAGCGGAAGACCTTAGTCAACCTCGCTTCACTAACGGCATTAGAAAGCACACCTAATGAATGGCGAGTTCGTGGCGGTGCTGAAGTTCGACTAGTCTCAAAGTATGAACCGATTACCCATCCAGTTCCCGTACTCTGCAAACATTGCTTAACTCTGGTTATCGGTTTTCATTTCGGCACGCTTTCATTTATCAAAAGACCCGTGAACTCGGTTTTAGAGTTCCCTGGTAAATGCCTACAACTAGTGCAATTAAAATATAATGAGATATTAAAAGAATCCTATATTGGCAGAGAGACCCAGTTTTAACAGTCCAAAAAGATAAAAACAAAGTACTTATGTAGATTTCAATATTTTATATTAAGAAGTGCAGACAGATATACATAACAGTCTGATGACAAAATTAACTAATAAATAACCTGACAGAAAAAATGGAATAACCCCCGACCAAGTATACTTAAACTCAAATATTTTCTAAACTACAGAACCGCTTTTATTGAAACAAAGCTAAGAACCATCTCACGTTCAAAATTAATGCTTTCAAATAGAGAAAACCGCATCCAAATCGGCCTATCCATTTGAAAGCTATAATGCTACAGGCAGACACACAAAGCCAAAGATATGCACGTCAAACTTGCCTCTTTTTTCGTCGGGGGTTAAAAACCCTCTTATCGACATGTACAATAGTTTAAATTATAATCTAGATTATATGTGTAGGTACTTAGGTAAAACTACTTTTGGCTACGGACTATTGGACTTGTTATTGTTCTGCATTAGGAAAGCCATTCCATGAACTCTGAAGTGCTTCTCGAGTTCATCAGCGTTATTAAACTGTTCCCTGCATATTCGACATTGATTTTTACGAAGTGGTTCGATACTATTAGAGCCATATTTCATTAAAGCATTTTCGTTATAACATTCCTTTTTTGAAATATAATCTTCAACATCTGCAATCCCATGTTCCAATAGTAGGTGAGTAGAAAATGATGGTTTAACTACAAAAGATTGACCACATTCCATGCACTGATATGCCATACACGGATCTCTATGGCACAGGTGTGTTTTTCTAATATTACTTTGTTTTTAAATTCAGACACAATATTTGCATTTAAATCTTGAAGAACTGGATACAGACGCTCCTGTGTCATGCATAACATTAGGAAGCGAAAGGCTCTTCTTTTTCTTAGGGTTTTTGTTCTTTAGTCTTTTGACATCAGTCGCCATTCGCGTACCTATGCGAATTGATTGTTTTTAAACTGCTCTTCAATGTCCATCTTTTCTTTAACAACTTTGATATCAAGACAACGATATTTTTTGTGATGTTTAGCATAATGCTTTTTAATTTCTTTCCAATCTTGGGAAACTTTCTGTTTGCACATGTGACAAATAATTTGAGATTGAAGAAAACATTCAACTCAACTCAACATATTTATTCAATTTAAGGTTTACAAGAAACACTTATGAACGTCGACAATAAATACCTACATAACACAGGTTAGGTATCTTAGTAGTCAAGTCAATATTTCAATGTATGAATTCATAATAATAATTATTACATTCATTTCTCAGCCAATAGAATAATGAATTAATCAAATCATAAAAATTGTAAAATTACAATATTGCAACATAATAAATCCCAAGTCAACCAAGTCATTGCATTAAATAAACAAATTAAATAAATCAATATAAATTATTCTAACACATGTTCAATTACATTCAATTTATAATAGGTATATTTACGATAGGGGAATTCTTTAGGAAGATTAGCGATCTGATCGAAATCACATTTGTATGTGAAACTTCTTTTGCACTGATCGCACATTTTAACAACTCGGTATATTTTTTTCGACTTCGTGGTTAGTGAATTGATCCAATAGAAAATTTCGCCACTAAGGTGTATGTCTTTGCCGTTTATGATCAATTAGACCTAATATGTCTTTGAATATGGTACCACAAGCCCAACAAGGAAATATTACATTATTCTGGTGGTTTTTTATATGTGTCTCCACGTGACTTTGTACCATCATTTTTGCAGGACATATTTCACACTGAAAAAATAGTAAGCCAGGTTTACCCTCAAACTTTTGAGATTTAAGATGTTTCTTCATTATGGAATCGCTGAAACATCCTACATAACAATAGGGACATTTGTACACGGTTTTCAAGTGATTTTCTTTGAAATGCTCTTGATATCCATTTAGATGAAAAAGAGAACACTTAGGCGAAGGGCATAATAATCAAGCTGTTGCTCGCATCATGTTGAAACCTTGACAGTCATGAGCGTAGGGATAGGGTATACTTTTAGTAGGGAGATTGTAACGTAACACTGTCCTACGGACAGTGCCAGGCTCAGTTAATAAGAAAAACAACGAATATTCAGGGTAATGGGTTATATGCAATCAGAAATTTATAAAAAGAATTGAAAAGGTTAAAAGTACGAAAGTTTTTACGAAAGTCCACTCCACACAACCTATGCCCGGGCTGGATCACTGGGTTCACTGTTGGCCGAAAAAGTACAGGTTGCAAATTGACTCGACAGACTAACAGGTTAGAGAATTTCGAAGATAAACTTTTATGCAGTCACGTGCATACTTTGACCGGTCACTTATATTTCGTTTTGGTTTCTGAAGATAGCTTCTTCCAGCTATGATACGGATCCACCTTCTAGTTCGAAGGCTGGGAGAACTCTCCCCACTAATCAGCTGCACTCTCTAACGAAGGCTCGGTCTTTTCTTAAACACGTTCGAGAACGCATTTGGCACAAAAGAAGATATAGTCTTGATGGCCAGTACTCATAGTCGACCAGCCAGTTTCCGAAGGGGAGCACAAAAAAGATTAAAATCTCCGCCGACTATGAACTGTGTCCGCATGACAACATATGACGTATAAAGAATAAAATAATAAAAGGTTAACATCAATTTGGAAAAAGTGATATTTAGTTTACAAAATCTAATATTTGCCACGAAAGAAACCTTCTAATGTGATGGAAAAATGACCCCCGTGGCATGGGGGCCTACCTGGATTCCCCACCAAAGGAAAACAATAAGATACAACGTTAAGAATCCAGACACACACCCCAATACCCTTGTATTTGTCCAAAAACCATCATTACTTTTACCAATTGGATATTTAGGAAACAAGAGATCATTTCCCCAAAAGAAAATACTCTAATCGAAGTTCGATTCGATTCAAAATATTTGTAGAACGTAATTACAACGTAGTCAGAATTTACAGTATTAACTAGTTTTCCAGGCAAGGATGATGAGCAATCAGAGCCTGAAGGGCCAAACTCAAGAATATACCAATAATATGTACAAATTTCTTAAATAAACGTGTCAACGTGCTGAACAGTTGTTTGAACAGGAATCCTAATAACAGTAAGTACACCACATAGCATCAGGGCAAGACCCTACAAGATGAATTCCACATTCAGAACAAAAATACGGCGGACACTTTAGATGTAAACGTAAGTGGGCTTTAAGAGCGCAGCTGGTTGGTAAAGTAAACATGCATACTGGACAGGAATGAGTTTGATTCGTATATATACTGCATAAAGTGTTTGGTTCGATCTTTGTAGATGACTCCAGTATTTGTTATATCTTGTTTACACTCACATTTCGAAGTTGTTTTCTTATTAAGAGTTTCAGATTGTGATTTTTGCGGAGAATCTTCCTTGTTGAGTATTTCCATTTTTAAAAACTCCAATGGTAATGGCTCTACTTTTATGTCTGTTACGTTTATTGTTGCTGTTTTAAAGGAATGTGTCCTTATATGAGCCAGAAAGTTACATCTATTGTAAAATATTTGAGCACGCGTGCAATGTTTACATTAATATGTGATTTGGATGGATTTTCGCTAAACATGGTCTTCGAGGCTTGATTCCAGGATAAACCTGAAAATATTAAGTAGGTTCTTAGATGTGAAGTAGTACTTAGGTTAGAATAAAGGTACTTACAAGACACATGCTTATTTCAAGCATAAAATCATGCTAGTAGCATGCTATTATTACATTTGTGTATTGTTACTTGTGTACACTTTGCTTGAAATAAGCATGATTATTTCAAAAAGCGTGCAATTTTCAGAATGCTACTAAGCATATAGTGTATCTAGATCCCAAAGACTTGAATATGGAGAGATGGGATTTGTTAACTTTTTTAACATAAATAGATACCTAACTTCCTTTAAATACACGCTGAGTAATGATTAATTATTGATAATTTATATGGTGTCTTAGCATATCAACAGAATTTTTGAATAACTTTGAAAATAAGCAAGATAATGGTCTCTTGAAATTCCTTAGCTATAGCCGAACCATGTACGTATGTCATATACAGCACATGAGTTTTCATAACATAAATATTTCAATTTAAAAATTGGTTTCCCATTATTACCATTACATTTTTCAATTTGGTGGACAATAAAACAAAAATTCCCATTACAGAATGATTAAATTAAAGGTCAGGTCAGGTTAGGTACTATTTTGTTAATTATTAGTAATGTGTGGCAGTGTTGCTACGGTCAATTTTCATGATATGACAGAAAAGTGTATTACTCTTGCTATTGTTTAAAGCCACTATTTAGGTTGCAGGTATTCAATGTTCTGGGTGACATAAAATTAGCAGCAGAACAAATTTATCCTTGTTCTTGCCTAACAATAATTATTACCAATCAGCCTAAACAGTACTCCCATAATCTCGACGCTTGCGTGGTGTAACGTTGAAAGTATACCAGATTCTCAAAATGAAAATGACACATACAAATTGTTCGAAATTACTAATTCTTAGAGTGTTATGTTAGCAAAATGCCATTTATATTATCTGCGAACACCAATAATGATATGAGATTTATTTTGCAGTAGGTATGACATTTTACACTCTTACCCCTTACACTCGTGGTGTCGTACAAGGCGACTAATGTTATCGAGACAAAAGTTCTAGAGTCTCCGTACGCTGGAAAATGGGCAGCAGCGTTTTTCATTGTTATACTTATAACACTGCAATCTCCAACCCGCCTGCCAAGCATGGAGATTATGGCAATAACCTCCCCTTTCGTGGGAGAGGCCCTTAAGTCCTGCAGTGGACTGCTATGGTGGTGGTGGTGATGACATTTTAAGAAAAATACATTTTGCATCAAGATGCCGTTGCGAATCGCTGCGGGCTCGGTTTCTTATTTATGGAGGTAGGTAAATTTTTCGCCAATCTTTACGGCGGTTCGGAAGTACATTCCAAAAATATTATTTATAACAGCTAACTATGCATAATCTATATATAACCTGAGCAGCTATAAAGATTGACGCAAAATGTACCTACTATATATCAGGGCCACGACCGACAACCTAATTCGCTTATTACACATACCTAAATTCAGTACTCTAAATGATTCAGTTACTGAATTCAGCCAAATGTAATCGCATTTAGCAAATTTAGAACATATGGTTTCTGAATTTAGAAGCTTAATTAGAAACGCATTTAGGAAGGTGTAAAGCGTACTCCACATGTCCGCCGAAACTTTCGGCGACTTTTGCCGGGACTTGTCGACCCTCCACATTCTCCCCTATTAGGGATGTGGTGGGTGTAAAAACGCGTCAACATTATATCGATTCATCGGTGTAATATCGCTAATCTGCTGTAAACAGGGTCACAGTTTACTTGCTTTGATGCGATACAACTTTAGTAAAGAATATAATTACCTAGTAGCCAAACTTGTTCCCGACTTTGATGCAGACTGCGCAAAAATGTGTCCACTTTGCTATTTCCCAATATAAATGAATCGTGTGTTGTACCCCCATATCTGGGGTTGCAGTTTGTGATCCTCAGATCACTATCACAAACCTATAACAATAAACATATTAGGTATTGCTATAAACACTCTCAAGCAGTGGACAGCATGCAACACATACTTAATGAACTAGTTTTACATACCATCTGGACATTAACGTTGTGGTATCCCTTCCTGTTATAATATTGGTGCTCCAATTCACTTGGCTTGACCAAGGCAACATGGGTGCAATAAATGCACCCTATTACGCCTGGCAAGCCAAACTCCCTTTGGAATCTGAAAATAATGTAGAATTAAATACCTAAACCAATTGATTCTTAAAGAAATGTTACAAACCTTGCACAATTTTTAGTGTTGAGTGCACATTATTTATACTATTTCAACTTTGTGATTGTGACCCTTGTATTTCACCATTGTTATATTAAAACATTGATTATTGAAAGACCACAAACTTTCATTGTAATTGTTATAATATAATAATATTATGTTTATAGATGCAAAGACGCCAAAGACCGTACAAATTTTGACTTTTTGTAAATGTCAATCGTATAACTTGTCAATAAATACTTGTTTCAATAAGTTTGTGCCCAGCCTGTAAACGTGCGCGAATTTAAAGTGAAAGTTCGGAAAAAGTTTGGACCTAACTAGTGGTCTCCACATAAGCTTACCTTTTAGAACTCTGTGTTGACGATGTAGAGGGCAAAAGTATATTAAACCTACTGTTAAAAAAATGTATTGGATCCTCACTTACTTTTGTTGGATAAAGTTCCGTTCTTCTCTGGTTCTTGGGAACTTTATCCACCGGCTCGTTATGGTGCGGTGATATAGATAAGGCTATTTTAGCTTTAAGTCCGCCACTGTACTATTTTGTGCATGAAGATTTAATAAATAAATAAATAATAATATTATCACAAATGGCAAGGAAAAATAAATACTACTATATATACCTCCGGCTGACACTTCGTATCTCCACTATCCTGGATACAAGCTGGAACATAGGTTTTTACTTCGCGCTGGTGTGTGCCTATTCGTCAGAGGTGATATCTGCTGTCGACGTCTTAATGCCATAGAACTAAGTGACGAATCTGTAGTGTGGGTGTGCCTAGAACAGGGGGGTCTATCCCGTGTCTACGCATGCCTATACAACAACCGTCACGGCGCCGCGGCGTAGGTGAGACAAATCGGTTTTTCGAGCACATACAATGCGCTACCGACAAAGTCTTTGAGCGGTATCCTTCCGCCGAGTTGGTGGTCCTAGGAGATTTTAACGGTCACCACACTGAGTGGCTAGGGTCGAGCCGTCCTACCAACCCAGCCGGGAGGTCCACCCATGAATTTTCTCTGGCCCATGGTCTCACGCAACTGGTATCAGAACCCACCTACTTACCGGATGTTGTGGGCCATGATCCTTCTTTGTTAGACCTTCTGCTTACCACTCACCCAGACGGTTATCAGGTGTCCGTTGATGCTCCTCTTGGGACATCAGACCACTGCCTGGTCCGTTCCGAGGCGCCTCTTGCCATACCCGAACGGGCTCGCCCCAGTGGGTCACGCAGGGCATGGCATTATGGTTCAGCAGATTGGGATGGATTGCGAGAATTAATTGCGTCGTACCCGTGGATACGGCTTTGCTTTTCCTCAAATGACACCAACATCTGTGCTGCCGCCGTAGCTGATGTCATACTGCAGGGAATGGAGTGTTTTATCCCGTCCTCTGTAGTCTGTCTCGGCGGCAAGAGTCAGCCCTGGTACGACAGGCCTAGTACTGAGTCAACTCGCCTCAAGTGCCTGGACAGTGGCTCGGGCCCAAAAGGACCCGATACCCACATTTTAAGGAAAAAGTACAATGCTGTTCGAGGTCTACAAAGAGGGCATTGGCCAGAGCAAAATACAAATTCATCGGTGGAATTGGAGAGAAACTAATCAGCTACCCTTCTGGGAGCCGTGCTTATTGGTCTCTCTCCAAAGCTGTCGAGGGGAACTTTTGTCGGACCACCTTTCCACCTTTGCGCAAGCCGGATGACCAATTGGCCCACACAACAAAGGAGAAAACCGAGCTCTTGGGTAATCTCTTCGCTCAAAACTCAACTCTGGATGATGGGGGAGCTGCACCGCCTACCATCTCACGGTGTGAGGGCATCATGCCCGAGGTTCGTTTCACCCAAAAAATCATAAGACGTGTGCTTCTCTCCCTAGACATCCGGAAGTCCAGTGGACCTGATGGCATTCCGGCTATCGCTCTAAAAAAAGTGTGCTCCTGAGTTGTCTCCTGTGTTAATGCGCCTATTTAAGCTTTCCTACACCTCAGGAACGGTGCCGTCTTCGTGGAAGTTAGCCCATGTGCACCCGATACCCAAGAAGGGTGACAATTCAGACCCATCAAATAACAGGCCTATAGCGATAACCTCCTTGCTCTCTAAGGTGATGGAGCGGGTCATAAATATCCAGCTCCTTGGATACCTCGAGGATCACCAGCTGATCAGTGACCGTCAATATGGCTTCCATCATGGTCGCTCAGCTGGTGACCTTCTTGTGTACCTAACACACCGGTGGGCTGAGGCTGTCGAGAGCAAGGGGGAGGCTCTGGATCAAGACTGACAGCTTGATATAGCCAAGGCATTTGATCGGGTCTGGCATAGGGCACTGCTAACAAAACTCCCGAAGTACGGTATCCCCGAGGGACTCTGCAATTGGGTATCCAGCTTTCTGTCTGGGCGGAGCATCCAAGTCGTTGTCGACGGTTGCTGCTCCGATACCAAGAGTATTAATGCTGGAGTACCCCAAGGTTCAGTGCTGTCTCCCACGCTGTTTCTTCTGCATATTAATGATATGTTGAATATTCCCAGTATTCATTGCTATGCAGATGACAGTACTGCAGACGCTCGTTATACTGGCCGTGCGAATATCCCTCGTTCCGTGGTGTCGGAAAGCCGAATAAGACTTGTGTAAGAGATTGAACACTCCTTGGAGCAAGTTGCTCACTGGGGCAGATTGAACCTGGTGGAATTCAACCCCTCTAAGACGCAGGTCTGCGCATTTTCCGCCAAAAAGGATCCTTTTGTCATGGTGCCGCAGTTCCGAGGAACATCCCTCCCCATCTCAGAAAGTATCGGGATCCTTGGTGTCGACATATCAGACGACGTACGGTTCCGAAGTCACCTGGAGTGTAAGGCTAAACTAGCCTCGAAAAAACTTGGTGTGCTTAACCGGTCTAAGCGATACTTCATCCCAGAACAGCGCCTGTTGCTGTATAAGGCACAGGTGCAGCCACATATGGAGTATTGTTCCCATCTATGGGCCGGGGAAACCGCCGACCTGCTTAATCACTTGGATTCCATATAGAGGCGCGCCGTACGAATTGTCGACGATAACATACTGACAGGCAAGTTAGAACCACTGGCTGATCGAAGGGACTTTGGCTCCCTGTGTGTGTTCTACCGGCTGTACAATGGGGAGTGTTCTGAGGAATTATTTGATCTGGTGCCCACAGCACAATTCCGCCATCGCACCACCCGCCGTGGGCTGGGTACTCATCCCCATTACGTGGACCCTCTAGTGGTGTCCACGCGAAGATTCGAAAGAACGTTTCTCGCTCGTACGATTCGGATGTGGAATGAGCTCCCAGCCACGGTGTTTCCTTTGGTCTATGACATGGGATCGTTCAAGAGGTATATTAGAGGTCTCCTTAGAGGCGGGCAACGCATTGGTAGCACCCCTGGTGATGCTGATGTCCATAGGCGGCGGTGACCACTTTCCATCAGGTGGC
This sequence comes from Blastobasis adustella, assembly GCA_907269095.1. Lineage (NCBI taxonomy): Eukaryota > Metazoa > Arthropoda > Insecta > Lepidoptera > Blastobasidae > Blastobasis > Blastobasis adustella. The sequence goes on from OU026114.1 coordinate 13,381,447, forward strand.
CCGCATGCCTGTTTGTCTGCCGGATAATATAAAAAAAATAATTATATATATATAGAGCGTCAACAACTTGCCTTAAGCACAGACTAACAGTGCGTTGGGCAACACAAACAATTAACTATTTGGGCAAGGTGCCGAGCGACACCCACAATAGCTTGATAGGAGCCGGTGGCAAAAACTCAGGGCACACAGCACCTACAAAAAGAAATGAAATATATATTTGTTGGAATGTGAACAAGAACAACGGGCATTTCTTCACATTCATGAAGAAATGCCCGATCTTCGCTTCTTCGCACCCGTAACAAATATTTATGCTTTTTGTGAACTTCCACTAGCATATTTAATTTAATTAACGTAGACTCAGTGTTACCAGCAGTAGTTTCCAAAAAAGTACGTCCGGGCTCCTAAAATAGTACGAAAATGGCTAAAAAGGTACGGCTTACCGTCTCTTCTATTTTTTCGGCCTTAGGGGGGAGGGGGGGTGTAGCCAATAAAACGGCGTTATTTTGACAAGACAAGACCTTATTTACTCGCCGGTGGTGCCAGTGAGCAACACGTCAAAATCAACCCTTCCCTCCATTATTTTATGGTATGGACAGGAAAGATAAAGTGACCACCCCCCCTCAGCTAAATTTAGCATTTTGTAAAAACGTACTAAATAGTACGATGTGGAGCAAAGTACGCCAAAGGTACGACAGTCAGCCAAATAGTACGTAAATCGTACCAAAAGGTACGATCTGGCAACGCTGCGTAGACTATTGCAGAGCAAATTGGTGTCAAGAACAAACCACAAACTATGAACTATATATACAGACGACCGACTTCATACAAAATAATGTGCACAATAGCTGAGCACGCACACACGTGAGTGTTTGAGTGTAGTTCGTGTTGTCATGACACTGGCAATAATGGTTGTCAAGCTGTTGAACGACCCGTTGCCATTTCATAAAAAAATGAATGAATGTGTTGTCATGGGATGCAATCTGTCTCTTTCTGAGGAAAAGAGACAGTTGATTCTAATCCTTACATAATAAACAATAAAGTAACTTTTCGTTTAATCATCGGTCATCGGTTGTTTCCTCACACGCAACTCCTACAGTTGATTGTAATCCTTACACAGTCAATAATAAAGTCGCTTTTCGCATTATAGTCGTGCACAGGATGGAGGGAAAGGGACAAAATTGTTTTAATATGAGTAAGTAGAGATGGGGACATCCTAGAGTGATTCTTATTAGACACATTAAAATATTGCAACTTGGACAGCCCTGGAACAAACCGAGAAAATTCACAACCAAATGTCAAAATATCGTGTGTAGCACAGTGTTACCAGCAGCAGTTTCCAAAAAAGTATATCCGGGCTCCTAAAATACTACGAAAATAACTAAAAAGGTATGGTTTACCTTCTCTTATTCTATTTTATCGACCTTGGGGGGGGGGTAGCCAATAAAACCGCGTTATTTTGACATGACAAGACCTTATTTACTCGCCGGTGGGTGCCATTGAGCAAATACACGTCGAAATCAACCCTTCCTTACATTATTTTACGGTATTTTGCGGACAGGAAAGGCAAAGTGACCCCCCCCCGGGTCGACCCTCTACATTCTCGCTCTATTAGGGATGTGGTGGGTGTCAAAACGCGTCGACATTATATTGATTCATCGGTGTAATATCGCTAATCTGCTGTAAACAGGGTCACACGGGTGATGGCAGCTGCTCTACTGTAATTACTTCATCTACTAATATTCTGGATCATGGTCAAGTGTACCCCGAACCTGTTACGGGAAAAAGCACTAGGATTATAAATATAAACACGATCGAATCGAAACGACAACGAACTATCTCTACTTAGTCTATAAAATAGGCGAAATATTCCAAACACGCACGGGACTACACGAATATAGGCGAATACTCCCTCTGCACTCTCGTGTTCCCGAGGAACTGTCCACATGTGGAGTGCGCTTCAGCTTATGTCAAATAACATACATTTTTTTCTACCGTTTTTTGTGTCATGAGTGTTTTTCTATCTTTAATATTTAAATTTATCACCGTAATTTTACCGTGTTTTTATTATTTGAAACATCCTAATTTTCCCAAAAATGTGGTAATTATGACCTACTGTGCACAGCAATATTGATGATTCAACCTGGCAACACTGCTGTTGAAAGATGCATTGCCATTTAAAAGAAAATTATTGATTTATTGAGGTCAAGTGTTGTTTTGCTTCGGATTTTTCATTTCGTATCCGTTCTTGTGTACTTGCATCGTTTTATTTGATTTTGTTGTACGCAGTTGCCAGACCGTACCTTTTGGTACGATTTACGTACTATTTGGCTGACTGTCGTACCTTTGGCGTACTTTGCTCTACTATACTTTTTAGTACGTTTTTTGCAAAATGCTAAATTTAGCTGAGGGGCGTGGTCACTTTGCCTTTCCTGTCCGCCAAATACCGTAAAATAATGAAAGGTTGATCTTGACGTGTTTTTGCTCACTGGCACCCCCGGCGAGTAAATAAGGTCTTGTTGTCTTGTCAAAATAACGCCGTTTTATTTGCTACAACGCCCCTGCCCCCTGCCCCCAAGTCCGATAATATAGAAGAGAAATAAACCGTACCTTTTTAGCCATTTTCGTACTATTTTAGGAGCCCGGACGTAGTTTTTTGGAAACTACTGCTGGTAATACTGGTTATTCTGTACGTGTTAAGCGTACTCCACATGTCCGCCGAAACTTTCGGCGAAAGTTTGGCCGGGACTTTGGTCGACCCTCTACATTCTCGCCTATTAGGGATGTGGTGGGTGTCAAAACGCGTCGACATTATATCGATTCATTGGTGTAATATCGCTAATCCGCTTTAAACAGGGTCACAGAGGTGATGGCAGCTGCTATACTGTAATTACTTGATCTACTAATATCCTGGATCATGGTCAAGGGTACCCCGAACCTGTTACTCAAAAAAGCGCTGGGAATATAAATATAAAATCGATCGAATCGAGACGACAACGAACTATCTCTACTTAGTCTATGAAATAGGCGAGACATGCCAAACATGCACGGGACTACACGAATGTAGGCGAATACTCCCTCTATACTCTCGTGTTCCCGCGGAACTATCCACATGTGGAGTGCGCTTAAAGCGTACTCCACATGTCCGCCGAAACTTTTGGTGAAACTTTGGCCGGAGCTTTGGTCGACCCTCTACATTCTCGCCTATTAGGGATGTGGTGGGTGTCAAAACGCGTCGACATTATATCGATTCATCGGTGTAATATCGCTAATTTGCTTTAAACAGGGTCACAGAGGTGATGGCAGCTGCTATACTGTAATTACTTGATCTACTAATATCATGGTCAAGTGTACCCCGAATCTGTTACGGGAAAAAGCCCTAGGAATATAAATATAAAATCGATCGAATCGAGACGACAATGAACTATCTCTACTTAGTCTATGAAATAGGCGAGACATGCCAAACATGCACGAGACTATACGAATGTAGGCGAATACTCCCTACACATTCTCGTGTTCCCGCGGAACTGTCCACATGTGGGTGAAATCCAAACAAGGACTAAGAGTTTAGTTACAAAAAATAATATAATAACCTAAATGTTAATTTTAAATGTTCGATTATTTTATTTGAATACCGATTTTCGGTTGTCTTTTATTATTCGTTATTCGTGGCACTTCACTAAAGGGGCGGTACCTGTCTATGAAGTTTGACATTGTCTGTAGCAGTTCATAGTTTGTGGTCTGTAGTACATTTTATCATAAAAATACGAAACTTCATAGGCGTGTGCCAAAGACCAACAATTAGTGGGCTGTCAAAATTATCAATGCATAGTTAATTTTTAGTTGCAGAAGTTACAATAAACAAAAAGTTACAAGTTACAAAACTTACGAAAAACTCATAGAGAAGAAATTTTATATACAGAAGTCTGTGAGTAAAAACTAATTTTAAGTAAAACTTTTATTTTAACTATGAATATCCTAGTTAAAACTAGAATTTACATCCACACATAAGTTCAAATCATTGTTATAGATGGCGTTGGTTAGACGCGATTCTCAAAAATAAATCAAAACGAGACTTGATTTGGATGTATAAAAATGTAAACATGTTGCGCTTTCTTCTCAGAAAAGTTACTAAAACTAAATTAATTTTGACGAAACATCTTTCAGAGTAGGTAACTTCGGTTACCAAATTCTATACTTACTTGAGAATCCTGTCTAAGCAGCGCCATGTAGTAGGCGCGCCGAAACCATACTTTTTACTTTTTAAAGTAGCTTTCTGAAAATCCCCCATTTATTCACGATGTTGTATTTCTAGGCAGAAGTCGGCTCTCGGTATTCTGGTGTTCTTATAGCGGCGCATATGGAGGCAAATACTCTGTTTTAACATGTCCCTTGCCAATATCGAATTCTTGCCATAATGTCATCATAATTGCTTCCCAAGCTGTTGTTAGAAGATTTCCATAACAGCTCCAGACATTATGCCTTTAGTAAGTGTAAAAATAATGTAGTTTATTCACTTTTTAAATTTATCGCCACCAGATTACATCATTGGACCCTGAGAATAACCTTACCCTGACCTGGGATTTGACCTACTTCCCGGTAATCAATTGTAAATTAGATGAAAATGCAATTTTATGGTATTATTCACTTAAACTGATAATGGTCACCGATTCTTTTCTATATTATACTAGACAGGCATTTCCGATTAGACGGGTTTTTGTTCTGTTAATAACTGTCACGTGGTGCCTGAAACTGTTCAACCAGTCCTAGGGTCTCTAGACCTTGGTCAACCACGCTTCGCCATCGGCATTATAACTCGCAGTGGTTCTGAAGTTCGACTAGCCTCAAAATGTGAAATGGTCACCTATCAGTTCTTGGACTCTGCGTGCGTTGCTTGTTTGTTATTAAGAAATCTAATCTAGTTACATACAATTTTATTTCATCAATAATATCGTTTAATTAAATAATATTCAATTTACATCGACAATACAACGAATTTTCGCGTTAAAAATCGCGACCGAGCACTGCTTGAAACTCCTTGAGAAAGGCCTCTAAACTAAACGTCAATGTGTGCGTGCGTGGAACTTCGGCTTGCGGCGGTGGGTCGTTCTTTATTTTGTGGTTTTACCCTCATTAATTTTTAAACCCGTAGCTACTGGAGGAAATTTCACTCAGACCCCAAATACAGCGCTTCGCTCTCATTCTATAATTTCTTTGACGAATGCATCTACAAACTATAGGCGCAACACATTCATGTGGCGTGTAAACCCACTTTCTGCTCTGGGCTGACTCCAGGAACGGTACCGCCTAACTCCAATCGCATGGTACTGTGGCTACCTAAAGTTTCGTATATTTATTCGTTCTATTTATTGTAGAACACGAGTTTCATTGACTTTTATACGAATACTTTAGGTAGCCACAGTACCATTACTCAGGAATGCGTCACAGAATTCGTACCGCCGCCGCCGGCGAAATATATTTACACTATTCCCAAATATGTATTTGAAATGAAATAAATTTCCTGAAAGATATATTTCGAGAACCATATAAACCTAGTAACAATACCCACAAAACCACTCGTTTAGATTTTTTTTTTGAAAATCGTGTCTAGCACCATCTATACCAAATTATAGAAAAAGTTTTTTCTTTAATCGGCAGTCAGAAGAGAAATTCCCAATAGGTGGACTAAATTGTATTGAATAAGTAACACAACTAACAAACTCCATGCTTTTATTAAATTAAAATTGTACATGCTTACATGCTAGGTGCTTTACTATTGTTGTAATGAGGTAGGCAGCAAACAAACAGTCGATCTTATAATTAGAGAGTTTTCACTGTACAATATCCAAACAATGGGTGGTGTTCAGACAGCTACTTTAAAAAGTAAAATGTGTAGTTCGGCCCGGTCTCACTAAATGGCGGTGTTTAAATAGCATTCTCAAGTATTAAATGTGGTAACCATTACTCGGTAAAGTTTCTCGGAAAGGTGCTTCGTGAAAAGCTTTAGTACCTTTTCGGAGAAGAAAGCGCAAAATGTGTACAATTTTACACATCTAACGGTCTCATTTTGATTTATTTTTGAGAATCGTGTCTGATCAACGCCATTTATTACAATTATTAACATTATTTTTTCTTTTTAATCAGCTCTCGGAAAATCTCCCATTATCTATTTATTTCAAGACGTAGACATGATTTATTTAACACGAATGAATAAAATATGAAATCTAATAATAAACTAAACAATAAAATATACACAAATATACACAAATATTTGATATAACGCAATTTATTCGTAATAACAGCTCTGTATAAAATATTTAAATCACTATCAAAAGCCATGACATTATGAGTGAAATCTTTGTATCCTTATCAAGTACTTACACTTTAGAAATACCTACTAATTAAACTTTAAACACAATCAAAATACATGCATTACAAAATACAAACACAATAAAATTAATTAACATGTTAGATTTTATTATTGTAGCAGAAGTGCCTAATGGTAGTATTAAGGCACTTCAACGAAACTCTGAATCCATTTACTTCGATCAAAACCCTTAGCTGTCCAGAATAATACGATAAATAAATTGAAAACAATTACTAAATGAGTGTAAATGTACGCTCGGAGATAAAATTCAAGATCAAAAATGTAAGCTTTCCATTATAAATAGTAAACCCAAAGGATGGATTATTTAAAATTATCGAAATATGATAAAAAAGATGTCACAATGAAATTAAAAATATTTTAAAAAACGTTATTTTAAATAATTCGCCCATCCGCTTTGTTTTTTTATAAGGGTTTGTTTACACTTTTGATCTTGAATTTCATCTCCGAGTATAGTGGAAATGACAACTTAGCAAACTAAATACAGACCATTTAAAATTTTAAAGATTTGTACATAAATAATAAGGAACACTTGAACAAAGGCTGCACTATAAGTAAAGAATTTGACAACCTGAGTGGTTCAGTTGATTAACATGCCGGTCGCCACGCAGAGGTCTTGGGTTTGATACCCGGCCAAGCAGAAATTGAAATTATGAATTTTAATTTCTATTACGGATCTGGGTGTTGTATATACATATAAGAGTGTATTTAAAAAAAATACATGCATAAGTAGTTTATCTGTTATCTAACACCCATAACCCACCCATAGCTTTGCTTACTTTGGGGCTAGATGGCGCTATGTGAATTTGTCCATGCATATTTATTATTATTATTATATTCGTTTATTATAAATGCGAGTTTAACAAGATTGATTTCTGTGTTGTCCCGATTGTACGAGGTGAGTTTAAAGTTTTTTGTCTGCTTCAACGCACAACCTCAATCTCTTCAATACCACCAAGGTTGACATTGTGAGTTAAATCAATTATGACTAACCTCCGACAATATAATAAAAGTAACATATGTCCATTTGTGGTTTCAATTATTTCAAGCTGTTCAAGACAAACATCATCCATCCTGGATTGGGGACGACTCAACATCACTGGAAGAGCACCATCTATATCTATACATATTGTTGGCACTGTTGTATCAAGGATGAGTTGACCATCAGCATTATACGCATTTAGGTAAACATAGAGATTTCCCCTTGCGTATCCGGGTTGGACTGTAGCTGCCAGCAAGTGTGGACCATAGGTCAGTGGACATGCCATGAGCTTACCTTCAACACTGAATCTACTTTCTTCATCAAAACGATAGATCATCCAGTTAAATATATTTCGATTACTCCAGGTAAAACCATACTGTTTTATTACATCCAATACATCAACCGCTGTGTGATCTAACTCTTCTACGTCACATACTTTTACTATCTCATTATTTATAACCTCTGCTATTGACATGTAGCCATTTCCCTCGTATTTTTGGAAAACATAGATTTTATTACCTACATATTTGACATCCAGCATGTCATGCCAACCACAATTTGCCAGTTCAATATTTTCGTAGCGTACATCTTCATTGACGATATTCACTCTCATCCTGCAGAACTTAAAAGGTTCATCTTCATCTTTCTCTATCATATAAAATATCTCATTGCCTATAAGTAGCCAAGGCCTATATTTCATTATAATCTGGTTATGAGTAACTTTTCTTTCTTTCACCTTGGTTATAATTCGTATTTTGGTATCTCTTCCTTCATCAAATTCAAACACTATTATATTATCATTTTCTAAATAATTCCTAAAAATGACATCATACTTTATTCGATTGATTTCAAGTCGTGTCTTCACGTTGTAATAAATAACAGTATCATAATTTTGTCCTGGACAATTGCATGTGCAGGCTATTGGAATTGATATAACACAATCTTTTAGAAGATGGAAGTCATCTGTCAACTCCCCGACAGGTTGTATGGAGGCACAAACTTCTGCATCATCTACATTTTCCCAGAGTGAGAAAGAGTTATACAGTTCCCGCCAATTCAGCCCTGACACCCGGTAGCTGTCTTCATAAACATTAGAATATTCTTCAGTGCATAATCTCTTCCAGAACTTTTTACTACATCCAGCTACAGCACTCTGCCAGCGGCAGCAAACTCTACTTGCATTCATAACATCCTTACCACATAGATGCTTGAAAATTTCCTCCAGACATTCGTCTGGCAAATGATTTATTGTAGTTGAAGACATGACCGCAGTATGATAACTCTAATAGGTAGGTAAAATACTATACACTGCCACTTTGCATTCACTTAATGTCGAGGTTTTCAAGCATCGTAAGTACCCACACAAACTAAATACATACGCAGCGATACGCTACCGATCTTATTAAAAAAAAATTTGACCATGAACTCTCACTTCACAAAAAGGTATAATAGATGTTTCCTACGCAAAACAAACTGAGATATTTAATTGGCTATGTATTGCTACTTTTCCTTGCTCCATGGTAGCCGGAGAAAAGAAAATCAGTGTTTTTGATAAAACTTTGTGGCGGTAAAAGTATAACAAAACATTTTTTTTGACAAAGGTGGATTGGTGCGGGCTGTCCAACTGGCAATCCTTAATGTGTCTAATAATAATACTTTTGGGATGTCTCCATCTCCACTTACTCATATTAAAAGAATTTTGTCCCTTTCCCTCCATCGCATGCATATGCGAAACAGATTATATGCGAAAAGCGACTTTATTACGTAAAGATAAGAATCAACTGTAGTAGTTGCTCGTGAAAAAACAAACTTTGCAAATCGACGGTTATTATTCCAACTAAACTAGTTCAAACCAATTTGTGTACTTTGTCTGCCGCTGTGACGCGACCGACGTTGTTTTCTTTCCTAAGCATTTTCAATTTTATATTTCTAATAGTTATTGAAGAGTTTAGTGAAATTAGGTTTGAGTGTGAAGTGATAAATTTGCAGGGCGTTTAGCGTTTTAATTCTGTGTTTTGTGTTCGTGCGTATTAGTGTATTTACGGCCCTACTGTAATACTGTATGTATTTTGGTTTTGCTAGTATTTCCCTTTCATTTTATCCAATCTTCTTTCCGTTTAACAACTATGGGTAGAAGTTGTGCAGTTCCCGGTTGCCGAAGCCGACAATCACATTCTAGATTGTTTGCAATCCCGTACACAAATAGTTCTCGTTTTCAAGTATGGATCACAGACATAACAGACTAAACACAAATCACAAATATTCCCTGGTCGCTCGCTCTACAATGATTATGAATCTTGCTATCCCGTTTTTTCATCCATTAAAATAAGTTCACGGAAAGTGACGCGCGCAATGTTTTGAACGTTCGACATATTGCTCGAGGGCCTAACGACCTGACGTTTCTTTTGAAACATCGGTGTAAATTTTATAATTTCCTAATAAAATTTAAATCAAATCATTTAAAAGATTGTAATATTGTGTGTAATTTAGTGCACATTTATGTGAAAGCGCAAAGTATGGAAATACACCTGGATTATCCATTCATCGGTAAGTAAACATTCGTGGTCGTGGCGATCCGAAATAAATTTTAGAAATTGTGACAAAAATATGCATTGAAATAGTGTGAATTTACAATAATTGAAATGCTTTACCTTAAAACAACATGCCATTAGAGATAGATTTAAAATTATTGGCAAATTGAGCAATATTTCGGTGTCTAAATAGGTACGAAAATATTTTGATGCTAACAGGGTCGGACTTAGTATTTATTTTATATTATTTTGTAACTCAAATCTTGTGAATAGTGGTCCACAATTTTATATGTATCAGGGTTCCATGCCAAAAACGTACCTAGATGATATTTTTAATGTTCAGACATTATATGAAACAACGGATTAATCGCGTATTTACGTTTATTTACATAAATATTTGTTTTTCTAGGTTTCCTAAAAACCAGACATGGTTATATCTGGGTTGCAAATTGGAAGTGCTGCCTTGTAAACATTTTGAAGAACAAGATAATAATTAGATGCAAGTCCCTCCTGTCCTGCTGCACCAGCATTATATGAATTTTTACTGAAAATAAAGAATATGCTGCTTGTTTAATATATTAATGTATCTATCCTTTTCATTATTTTTTTTATTTCATGAGTATGTCCTCTATAGGGCATCATATTAAATTTATGAAGTCACATAGGCCAACCTGTGAACAATGAAGACGCTTCTAACTATAAGTAAGTAGGTAGGTACCTACTTAGTTTAGAAGTTATGAGGCAACAAATAAACATTAATACCGGTCAAAATCATAACCCACCTTTTTGCAAAAGCAAGCACTCCCGATTCACGGTATGTAGGATCGAGACATCGAAAAGACGGTGGTGGGTATCAGGGCATGGCTTTGATTCACTAGACACCTTACCTTTTATTATAATGTAAATATTAAAATATAAGGACAAGTTTAAAAAAATTGCATAGTCATCTGGAGCGAACTACAAGTCAGATTTGTTTGTGTCCGTTACGAGTAGAAAGTCATAGCAAAATATAACTCATGAGTTATATTTTGCTGCAGATGGGTTGCCTGGTTCCGTCCCTGCATTTGCATTAGTGTGTGTGTTATAGAGATGTGTGACATTTTGTATCGTATTTAAACTCTAAATGTACTCTCTGCTTCTGTACATAAATTTTTTTCTCTATGGTATGGATAAACCATTGTCCATTCTTGCTAGACTATCATCGTAGCCAGTATGATAATTTACGTATTTGTAGTTTGTAGTTGTTACCATGTGACAACTCTCCAAGGAAACAAAAATTACGTAGGAGCAACAATATTCTAAAAAACAAATTACGTGCTTTACAGTCAAAATTTTTGCGACTGAAGCAGAAAAGTAATTTGCATTGCCCCAAGACCAAGTGTCTTCTTTCCAAATACAGTAGCTTAAACCATTTTGGCAAGTTGCTGGTAGATTCCCAATTACGCCTGACTGGTGTCACACCTAAAGGACTTAGATATACTGATGCTGAGAACATTTTTGCTCTTTCTTTGTTTAAATTAAGTCCTAAATGTTATAGGTTCATGCGTAACTTTTTATCACTTCCAAGCAAATCTACTATCAATACACTCTTGTCAAATATCCCACTTAGACCTGGTATTAATGATTTTATTTTCCAGCATTTAGCAGACATTTCACCTACTTCTACATCTCATCTCACCTAATCTGAGTCAGACAAACAGTGTGTTTTGTTGTTTGATGAAATGGCCATTAGTAAAAATTTATCTTTTAATTTTCAAACCGGAGTAATAGAAGGCTTTGAGGATCTTGGGTCCGGCAAACGTTCTTCAAATGTTGCTGACAAAGCTTTAGTTTTCATGTTACGTGGCTTCTTTAGTAATTGGAAAATACCAATAGCTTTTTATTTTGTTAAAGATGGTGTTAAAACCTCTAATTTAAAGAATATCATTAAAGAAATTATCTCAGCTACTTTATATAGTGGATTTTCAATTAGAGCCACAATTAGTGACCAGGGATCTGCCAATGTTGCGGCAATAAACTTATTGATATCAGATACTAGAGCTGAACTATTGCGTAACAACAATAGTAATGATGCCAATATTCTGCAATATGTTGTAGACAACTATAACATATACCATATATATGATGTGCCCCATTTATTAGTGTTTCCAAAATAATTTTTAGAAAAAAGATGTGCTCCTTGGTCAAGCAGCAGTGCAGTGGTCTTTTCTAAAGACACTGTATAAGGCGGATGGTTGTAGTGGCGAAGCCCGCACCATCCGTCTCACTGACAAGCATCTCGACCCAAAGTCATACGACAAGATGAAGGTATTTACATTGTTTACTATTATGCATTATGTTTTTTATGTACTAACCTAATTGTTTGTACTGAAGGCAGCACATCAACCTACCCACCACCAGTACAACATCCAAGGTCTAAGAAGTTTTTTTTAGACAGCCCAGGTCAAGGCTAGTCTATGCCTACTACTAGCACAGTATTAAACACATTACAATTTTTTAATGTCCTGATGCAAAAACTGTTTTAAAACCTTTGTTTAGACTTTTAATAGTCTCCGGGTTGTACATGTAAACACAGTGATGCTAACTCATTTTATACTGGTGGTATAGTCATAGAAATGATTTTGATGCGGTGTTCACTATCATTTATAGAAGGAAGGAAAAATGGAAGGTTTTTATGTATAATATATGCATATTATAATAGAGAAACCCTGAGAACACGCGTGTGAAGCCGGGGCAGGTCACTAGTAAATTATATAATATAGTCTTCAAATTTTAGCCACCACTTATTCTATGCCTTAGTCTAGTATCGAGTTTTACTGTGTTAATGTGATTAATGATATAATATTTACTACTGCAGTTTTGTAACTTGTGATTAAACAAATTAGGTAAAGTAAAAATAAATGATCAAATGGAATATTCATGTTTATATCTTTTACATTTACAGGTGAAGCTTGCTGCACAGGTGTTTAGTAGGTAAGTAACCATGTCATATGGATTTCTGCTCCACATATGGAGACGGATTTCATATGATAGGCTTATATGGGATGCTCTGCTTTATGGGAATGTGGTGTTGCAGTTAAATATGATTTTTATTAATGCATGTGTGTGATTTTATGCTTGTAGGCAGGTGTCTACATCGCTAGACCTCTACATGAAGTATATGTAAAAAATTAAGTTCAATGAAATTTGACGCCCCAGATGCACGAGAAAGTAATCCCCTTTGCCTTAGAAATTTTATTAATGTCATTAAGACAGTAAAACATCTTTGGACTGATTTAAGGAAAATTGAAGGGATTAAGTTTTTAAGCCTGAGGCGTCTAAATCAAGACCCATTGGAAAACTTTTTTGGGCAAATTAGAGCGCTAGGTGGCGCCAATACGAATCCCAATTGTTGCCACTTTGTGTCTGCCTATAAAACGTTATTAATCAATAACATTTCAACGGGTAAATCGTTATACACAAATTGCGCCAGTGATGATGATAAAATGTTAGGCACTTTGTCTAAGTTAGTAGCCAAAAAGATGACAACTTCCAGTCATATACTTAATTCTGAGATTATTACAGAGAATGCAACTTTGATTGAAAGTTCCATTCCATGTGAAAATGTTATGCAGAATTATATTTATTTATATAATTGACAAAACTGTGCCGGGTATTTGTAGTGTTTACAAATGTAAACTCTGATATGATAAATATCCAGACCTCATCAAGGCTCTGGAAAGTAATATTGAGATCTCGTGGTTTACGTGCCTTCAGCACAAACAAGATTTTATTACAGCATTTTGGCTGTATGTGATTCGAATGCAAGTCAGACAATGGTGTATTAATTTTAATAGACGTATCCACAACGTCGATTCGAGACCCGAGTCAGCTGAAATGGAAGATTTGATTAAGAATAAAGTATCCAAAGGTCATAGTTATAGGTGTCGATTACGCAGAAATACAATTGCAGTTAGTATTAGTACATATGTTTAAGTTTAGAACTAGTACTTATCAAATTTTCCATACAAGGCATGCATGCTTGCTTCATTGTTAAATTGTTTTCTTAACTATAAGATTATTCTATTTGGTATAAATAGTGTACATAAGATTTTCTACTTATTTTCATTATTTAGCTTTTAAGTTAACCCATAATAACTAGGTTGATATACCAGCCTAGTTATTGTGTGATAATGTACTTTTGGTGCTTTATACTACCTAGTTAATGTATGAATCAATCCATATTAATTAATACAATAAAAATAGATGAGATGCTGAAAATTTAACAAGGGATTCATGTTTGGATGTAGTTGTTTATTCAATTTGAATAGGTACTTATGTACCTAACCTACTAGTTAAAATTATAAGTTTCATTCTAGTTTGCATGTGGTTCTTTCTTCAAATGGACCAAAATAATGATATGGATTGTTTCGTCATTTGGTGTTTATTTCATTTGTCTTGTAAATGGATCATCTCGCTGTTAATATTTACTAACTAATATTTTTTTCTTTCAGACATAAATAATTTAAATGAGAAGACCGCTACAAGACTAACTTCAGTCCTCCTGTGTGACGCGTGATGTAAGGATGTTTCATTCATTTTTTATAATTGATGAATTGAATAGGTCTTTGAAGGTTTCATTATGGATGTGGCTTTCAGTTGGCTACATCGCAGCATGGTAGCACGATCGATCGGCGAGCACATACTACGGACCCCTTGTAGCATAAGGAAGGAAATTGGAAATTGCACACAGGAATAATATTCACGCAAGTAAGATATCAAGCCATCTCACCTGGTGGTCACACGATGCGGCAGATGATGGAGCATTTCTGGCTAGGAACAGCCTATTCACTGTAGCCTAGAAGGCGTCTAGATTATAATGATTATTAGAATATTCATTTGATTCAATATCTAACGTCCATAACACAAGCTATGCTTACTTTGCGGCTAGATGGCGCTGTGATTTTGTCCAAGCATATTTATTTATAACATACATACCCGCCTGTGGGGGTCTATCTACTAACCCTTTGCTTACTTTGGGGCCATATGGCGCTGCGTGGATTTGTCCAAACACATTGACTTATTAATTTACCCCCTTCCCCCCAGCTCTCCCCCTCTGCGTTCCACACGGAAGCCGTATCCCTAGCCCCCGTGGTGGCGTACATGGTGCGCGCGGCCCGCCAGCGCTGGCCACCGACGCGGCGGCGTACCTCAGCGCGCGCGAACGCCGCAGGATGCTGTCGCCGGACGTGGATCTCGATGAGAGTATTACGGATAAGTTAGTGGTTTTCGGTTTTTAAACGTTGGCCGTGTGGTGTCCGGCAGAGTAGAATAGCACCAACCCCTACATTCATGGGTGTCGTACAAGGCGACTAATGTTTTCGAGGCAAAAGATCAAGAGTCTCCGTAGTCTGGAAAATGGGCAGCAGCGTTTTCCATTATTATATTTAAACACTGCTATCTCCAACCCGCCTGCTAAGCGTGGAGATTATGGCAATAACCTCCCCTTTCGTGGGAGAGGCCATAAGTCCTGCAGTGGACTGTTACGGGCTGTGATGATGAAGTAAGATATAGTTCATTATTCAACTAGCTTCTGCCCGCAACTTCGCGCAGTCCGCGTTTATTTATTTCATATCCCTAACTTGTGAAGTTATTCCTTGTACTAAGATAGTACCGCTGATGATATTTATGACGTTGTTAGGTGGTGTTACCGTCGTTCCCGATTGCTATCGATTGCTAGCAGTCGAAATAAGCCACACCGGAGGCCTTTTGGGTAGCACGAAACTGCGACACCAGGGGTTTCACACGATGAAATGAATAATTGTTTCAATTTCCATACCTATGTAAACTCCTCAACGACTAATATCACTTGAACGCAAACAGATGTCATGGAGACACGCGCTGCGTAGTGCCATGGCCCGAGGAGCTCCTGCTGGCCTTCACGGAAGAGGAAGACGATGAGGAGCAACAATCGCAGCATGTGAGTATGCTCTGCCTTCTGTTTGTTAATGCTTTAGAAGGGTGCCCTCGAATGGTTTCCCTACATATTTGAGTGTGAAAGTGGTGGTTCGATTTTCGTTATAACGATTATCGAAAACGGTGTGTCGACATTTCCGTATTGCAAAAAATCATGTGTCAACACCCTGCAGCGATAACTCAACAATTTGGTGTTTGGTCGTTATGATTAGTGGGTTTAAATCAGACGCCTAGTTACTGCCTATTACATTAGCATTAATTGAAAATTTCAAAATAAAATGGGGATCATCATCGTCATCATTTATCAGCCCATAATGTGTTCCGCCTTCGAACGTAGGCTTTCTCTTCAATTAATGAATAACTCTTTGCCTTTTCTCATTATATCATCAACTTGGCCTCTACTAATGAATGTATGAAACAGATTTATATTTCGGATTACAGTAAAAAAGCACAGATTTAGAGAATTGTTTTGCTGTCTGAATTGTCTTATGTTAACAATGAAAGTCGACTATGGTGACGCCCGAGAGGTGAGGTTTGCGGAAGCGGCGCTGGTGGAGTTCTACAATTGCTGACGACTGCAAATTAGATAAAGCTATAATAGCTATTCACCTGTCCCACCAATACTAGACACTAAGACAATTCTCCCATTGCTTGATTTACAATTTGTGTTCGTTTTCGTTTTAAATGTTGTACCTAGATTCAATTATTTATAGTTTACCAACACTCTATTAAAATACAAGCACTGGCTAAATATTGTTAAAATAGATCAAACGGTCGCGTTTAAAATTAACCTACAGTTACCGCCTTAACGAGCTTAATAACAACTCACTGTACGTACGTACAATCGTCGAAAAATCATTAGCATTATTAAAGCAAGTCTAAATTCACAATTCCCCTGACGCACCACCTACTTTTAGTAGCCCCTCTGGCGAATCTTCCATCGACGTCACGCTTAGCGGGTACGTCCAAATGCAAAACTGGCGCGTCCTCTCACGTCGTGTGGTGACCACACCGCCTTATCAAATTTGAATATAGGAAAACAAATCACTAATATTGGCAACAAAGTGTCACCCGCAGGAAGTAATTTATTATTCGGTGCCCGTGGTGCGTTGTTTCATGCAGCCAGTTTTGGTTGACTGTAACTGGCCCCTTTTATTGGTATATTTTGCCTATTCCTTAATTGCTTGCACTGTCTCCGCTGTCTTTTGGAGGAAGTCTGGAACAAAGTTGTTTTCTACTATTACCTTTCACTCCTTCATTAATTTTTTGGGGGTTCCAAGACAGTATTAGTTTGTCCTCGGGCGTGACTGGGTGTCAAAACACAGTTGCTCTCTGTTGTGGCCGCTGTAGTTCCTGGCTACACAGGAGTTGAAGTGGCGGGAATAAGTAATGGGAATCAGCTCGCAAAAAAAAAAAATACTTATAACGGCTGTGATTAAACAGATCACCGTTCCATTTAGGATTTGAATAACAGAAAAATATAAAAATTACTGAATATAGTTATTTATTTAATTACGATCAACGAAAATATTCAATATGATCAACTACAATTTAACTACTATTGTAATTAGTCTTGACACTTTTGACTGTTTTAAATTGTTTATCAATTGTATAATTTACAACCAATGAATTATTTTATATTATGGCCAATATTACAGGAAACGTATTGTAACATACGTTCACCGTAAAATACGATTGTTTAATATTCAATAATGTTAAGATTAGTTATAGAACAAGTAGAAATGCTAATACTGTTATTGTTTAAAGTATTATTATAATGTCTAATCGCCAGAAGGGTGAGTGCCGACGAATAGTAAAGCAAAGAGTATTAATTGGCACTAATACTAATAAGGACAACGATATTTATAATATTTACTAGATACCCGTCCCGATACCCGGGACATTAACGCCAAGATGATTTTTTTTATTTTTTTACCCGCCCTGGCTACGCACAGGTTTTCTCGACTTTTATTTACTATATTAAGCATGTATTTTATACACAGGTATAAATAATCGTTAAGAAGTGATCTAACTGATGGTGAAAACTACATCAAAATCCGTTGCGTAATTTACCGGAAATACTATTCAGACAGACAATAATAATGTAATAATCCATAGATAATATAAATTAAAATCGCTTTCCGCGTCTGTCTGTCTATCTGTATGTATTTCCGCTAACTCCTAAATCACGCAACGGATTTTGATGCGGTTTCTACCATCAGTTAAAATAATTTCTTTCGGAAAATTGATGTGTATAATTCGTTCATATTATTGTAAAGAAAAGCCGAGATAACCAGTGTGAAGCCGGTGCGGTTCGCTTATATAGTATAACTGGTAAGGAATGTATTTGTAAAAATAACTAGTCAATAATTATTTACCTATCATGGTAAAGACTATTAAAGTATACTTGTTCGTCGTATGTACCTACCTATAATACTTAAATTTATGTGACAAAAGTTAATGGAACTGATCTTCTATTGTAACTTTTTTACTGTCATGCTTGTACGTTGTAACAAACATTAAGTAGGAAATGTAAGAAAATATTTTCAAAGACAACTCTTGGCTCTGTAGGTTTCTCGTCGCTTCTTTCCCCATGGATAGGTCCTTTTGTTGAAGCGGTGTTCGTCTACCTCTTCTCCCCACACTGGGCGCGTCTGCTTTGGGTCGGCTTCGGCACGGATTTGTACGGGGTGGGTCTTTACCTGTTTGCTAACCGTTTCCCTTGTAGGCGTGGGAATAGTGGCGTTTCGGCATCGGAAATAACTATAATACCAAATTGAGTACATTTGCAGTCAAGTGGTATTTGTGGCAGATGGATTAAAATGAAAAACTATCAGAGGGACGCAGCTTTAGTCCCGCTGCACTAGGCCGATTATGTACGGAGATAGAGCTATTAAGTTGAATCTACGCGGGCCAAAAACTCAAAAGTGCTGTCGTAGACAATAGCTATAAGATAACTAGATATAAGTTTTTATTTTATCATGTATAATGGCACGTTGATATTAAGACCGCTTGACAGAATTCGGTTGCAAGCTAGGTTTTGTATTTCTGTCAGAGTTCTAAAACTAAAATGCGTCTCAAAGCTAGTTACGTATCTATAAATGCGCCAGCGCGTGTGATCGACACTTACCATATCATACCCATACCATACCCACCTACTAAATGTATCGTGCTAAAACGACTTCATGTTCTCAATTGTTTAATCCGCTGTATTTGCAATTTTGTAGAATTACATACATACATAAAGCTCACGCCTGTGTCCCACAGGTGGGGTAGGCAGAGACTATGGACCGCCACTTCGGACCTCAGCATTTTTAAGAACATTACTGATCTGATTTTGTAGGATTTCTTTAATAAAATGATTTCTAGAAATAAATATTGCTTGTTTCATTTGAATTTTCAAACAGTATTTGGTTAGGAAAAACTAGAGAATCGGAAACCAGTCTCCTTGGAAACCGAAACTCCTTGGTAGCTAAGCTGAATAAAACCTACTTGCAGAAAACTCTTCACTTCCCGCTGAATTCGAGATCTGTCTCTTTCTCTTTCTTTAGAAAGAGACAGATTGCATCCCTTAACAACACGCACGCACACACAAACACGCACGTGTGTGCGTGCTCAGCTACTGTGCACATTATTTTCTATGAAGTCGGTCGTCTGTATATATAGTTCATAGTTTGTGGTACAGCAATGTTTGATTGTTTGAAATGCGAGTGTCACGGAGCTATCGTATTGCGGAAGAAGCTCAGCTGCTAGCTGAAGAGAAATGGATAATCTCAGCATTGGAAAAAATTAAGAAAGAACGAAACTGTCTACAGGTAAGAAGTTTTCATCACCATCATCAAAATCAGCATAGCCCCTTCATCTTACAAGCCATGCGCAGAAGTTTGACGTCGCATTTTTTAATTTTAGTAAATGTTTGTAAAACTTTCGTCGCAGTCGTCGTCGTTTAATGTTATTAGATATTTAAGTGGTTAAGAATATAAATAATTATATGCATAAGTTAGTACCCTACCAGCAATTGTATTATCCTAATATTATAAATGCGAAATATAATGTGTGCTTGGTTTTGTACATAATGGATGTTTGTTACTCTTTCACGCTAAAAGTACTTAACGGATTTTAATGAAATTTGGCAGTTATATAGCATATAGCCCCGAATAGCACATATGCTATAATTTATAACCGAATTTTATGCGGACGCAGTCGCGGCCAAAAGCTATTATGAAATAAAATAGTCTATGCCAGTCAAAATATTGTCCAATTCATTCAATATAGTCATAAATAAACGCGTTAATTTACAGTTTTATCAATATATGTATTTTTAATTTATCATCATAAAATTCATAATATTCCTGCACATTGACATGTAAACAATGAGTAAATCGATACACAGCGCCGTTGCCGTTCCGTGCTACAGCATGGCTTGTAGTATGAAGGAGCATAGCCTCCTTCATCTGATCATTTTTGTTGTTAGTTTTTTATTTATTTTATTATTCAAATTCTGGTTTAAAATAGTAATATTTCTCTAACAGATGCCTAGGATTTGTTGCATAGAAAAATGTAGGTCAAACTACGAGGCTACACTTAAAAACGGGCAAGAAGCTGTGCCGACTTTTTCGTTTCCAAAGGATGAATATCTTTTAAAAAAATTGACTTCTGCTGTTCCCCGAGAGAACTGGAGTCCCACCGTAGGTTCCTTTGTATGTAGTAAACATTTTAGCGCAGGGGAAGTTATCACAACAACTAAAATTCGTACCATTGAAACGCGCTCGACTAGTGGCTGGTGCGATACCCCGCATATTCCCTAGTTTGCCCAAACATTCAAATAAAGCCCCAAGACCAGAACTGATCCAGAAGAACGACGACAAAAATGGATTCGAAGGCAACAAGAAGAAGACAATTTAAAGTTAAAAAGTGATGAGATTAAGAGCTTTAGTGAGCTACAGGAAGGTCTTAAATTAAAAACAGAATTGTATTGTGGGTGGCGTTTAGGATATGGTGACCAATTCATGTATTTTTATACTTTAAATAATGATGTTCCTATCAAAGTGCTCAACAATATTATTGTATTTTCTAATATAAAAGTTAAAGTATTTTTAGGTAAAAATGAACTGACCGAACATCATTTGAAACCGATGTTGACCCATACTTTGCTGCTTTCTAAATGGTCCCAACTGGAAAATCTATTAGGTCGGTACAAATGTTCCCATGAGCCACCAAAAATAAGATATAATCATTGCATTGAGAAGGCACTGGAATACTTGGAAAAAGCAATCGATCATACAGACGAGGATAGTAGTGAGGTACAAAAACAGGTAGATATAATTAACGACCAGTTGTTATTACTTTTGAAAAATCAGCGAAGGTACTCTACTCTATATCGACTAAAATATTGGCATTTCTTATGTACTTTCAGTCGCCTTCTTGTTATGAGCTACTGCGAAAATTTTTATTTCTGCCCCATAAAAGATATATTCAACATTTATCGTCATCATTAAATGTAGGACCCGAACGAGAGACGAACAATTTAAATTATCTCAGTAACATATTTAATACCCTAACAAATCGTGAAAAAATTGTAAATCTTGTAATAGATGAAATTTATGTTAATAGTAAAGCTGAGTATAAGTCTAAACGAATAGATGGATATTCGAACAATAATCCGGGTGTGTTAGCCAAAACAGTGCAGAGTTTTATGATTACATCTCCATTCGGTGGGTTTAAAGAAATAGTAAGGCTATATCCAACATGTTCTATGACAGGTGCACAACTGAAAGATTTAACTGTAGAAGTGATACACTTTATTCAATCTATTGGGTTCAAAGTGCTTTCTATAATCACTGACAACAATCGAATCAATCAGTCTATGTTCAAACTTCTGTTAGGTGACCAATTATACTGTAAAAATATTCAAAGTGGAGATAAATTGTGTGCGATGTATGATACAGTGCATGTTTTTAAAAACATAAGGAATAATTGGTTAAATTTGAAGTGTCCTGGAAAAACATGCACATATCCTTCTTTTGAAACAGGTGAAACCAAAACTCCTGCGTTCGAAGATTTGACAAGTATATACAAAGAGGAACAAAACCAGCTACTAAAAAAAGCTTACAAGCTTAACTCAAAGACTTTGTATCCATCAAGCTTTGAGCGCCAAAGTGTAAGTTTAGTAGATAACTTATTTCATGACAGTACAATCGCTGCCTTGAAGAGCAACGAAAAATATGTATCAAATGGAGAATTCTTAGCAATTATTAGGAAATGGTGGAATACTGTAAATGTTAAAAATCCGATCAAATCATTGCTGAAACGTGTTCAGCAATAAGAGCAGCTGCATGTCCTGAAATAACTTTTTTAAAAGAATTTTTAGTTTGGGTTCAGAAATGGAAAGCTCTTCCACGGGGGACATTTTTAAGCTTTATTTCATACTACTTCTGTCCTAATTGAAATAACTGAAACAGCATTTGGTAAATATCCAATTAAATATATTTTGCTGGGAAAGTTTCAGTCGGACTGCTTGGAGAGACGTTTTGGCCAATATAGGCAACTATCAGGCTGCAATTTCCATGTCTCATGTACACAAATTATGGAATCAGAAAAATTATGAAAATTGGAGACATTGGATGCCAAATTTAAACAAAGTCAGGAAATATCAAATACTACAGACACAGATGAATTTAAATTTATATTATCCACAGACTATCTTTAGTGTTGCTATATTGATGAACAATCTCAAATTTATGTTTGTGGATATGCAGTCCATTCTGTTTGCAAAAAAAATTTTTGTTCTCATTGCACTGCCTTAATAAGAGAAAATAAAGGTGAAACTGTTAATGCGCCGTACTTCGATTTCTTGCAAAGAGGTGGTCTAAGTGTACCAGCTGATTGCGTAAGGTTTCTATGTTTCCACCTTTATGCTATCTTCGGATATATAATAAATGATTATCAGTTGAGAGGAAACCTATTTAAATATTTCGATGTAAGAAAGGTGTTATGTGATTTAACGCTTTCAAGTTTGCAATCGGACACTTTTTATATTGACATAGATGGCTGCTGTGAATTAGGCCACTCAACCCAGCAAATATATTTTTCAGTTTGTAAAGTAATTGCCAACATTAACTCGGTTGGGCAGCGTTCGGGAAGCTACGCTGTATATTTTCGTCCCAATTGCAGCAGTGTCTCAAGACGGAGATCTTTGACCAGTGTGTTGCCAGTGATGACCTACGGAACAGAGACGTGGCCGCCGCGTTCTGATCAAATAAGAAAACTCACTGTTACTTACTTGTTGTTGTTCAGTGCTCGGAGTCTTAATTCGCGATCGAATCAGAAATTATATCCCACATGGTGGACCGACGAGCTTATAAAGATCGCAGCTGGACGCGAAGGCACAAGACCGGTCTTTATCCTACCTAAATGACTTTTTCTAAGTTATGTATATTAGTTGAACACTAACCGATGCTTTTACAATCAGGTAAAATATCGTGATGGAACCTCCACGTTCAGGCGACTGAATATGTAACCATGATCCAATCTATTCTCCTGTTAACAGGGCCACGGAGGTCAGATGGCAGTCGCTCCACTCAAATTACCTTATCTGCCAAATCTTGGATCCATGGTCAAGGTGGACCCCGGGCGCTCGCGCGTAATAGCGAACCGGGGCATTAACGCTAACATGACCATTTGTGTATGTGTATTATTAAGTTAGATAGGTATTAATTGTTGTAAAAAATATGGTAAGTAGTTTTAATGTAGGTACCTACCTCCCTGGTTTGTATATACTTACTTAAGTCCTGTACATATGAATCAATGTATAAAATGTATTATATTAATTAATAAATGACTAAAATTAGGCAATATTTTGTCTAGCTTTATTTCCTAATAGCTTTTGTCATACAGTAGGCAAACAGGCAAGCGGCCCACCTGATGAAAAGCGCTCAGCGCTGCCTATAGACATTAAATAGAAAGTAGCCTATGTTTAAATCCAGGCTGTAACTTAGCTACCTACCTAATTTCATCCAAATCCGTTCATATATTTAGTCGTAAAGAGGTAACAAAGATACCCACAAACTTTCGCATTTATAGTATTAGTAGGATAACGTTCCGGGCTTGCGCCCACGGGAACCACAATGAATTTTGGCATAAATTGTAGCCTATGTACTGTTCTGGGCTATATGCTACATTACTGTTAAATTTGGTCAAAATCCGTTCAGTAGTTTTTGCATGACGAAGTAACATTCATCCATCCAAACTTCCGTCAAACCTTTCAAACTTTTGCATTTATATTAATAATAGGGAAATAGGATATAATCCAAGTATGTAGATAGGTAAATATTACAGGTGTTTAACCATTTTAATATTATCCAATGTATATACTCATTTACTTAATCAATTATTGAAGTTATGGACATTGAACGGCGACGACCACAAATGTTGAAAAGTAATTTTCATATTCACTAAAAATAAAAAATGCGACGTTGTCAAACTTCTGCGCATGGCTTGTCAGATGAAGGAGGCTATGGAAGGAGGCTATAAAATCAGCCATTTCATCCTAAAAAGAGGGAAAACTGAAGACCAAAGTTTCTCCCACATCTTGCCAATCTCCTCTGTTATAGGTTGTCTTCGTTATCCACTGATAATTTATACTTACATTATCAATTCATATTAATTTCTTCTCAGCCTTTTTTTATAACTAATGAAATCCATCATCATCCTCATCATTTACCACCAGAGGGGCTATTGGTTGTCAGTGGACGACTAAATTTGACATACAAAATCGTATACTACTCTAATTTGGTAGATTCTATTGCCAGTTGCTAACGTAGATGACGTAGTGTAGAATTGTTTAATGTCAAATTCAGTAATCAACTCAGTTAGACAATAGCCCCGCAGATGAGATAGCAGACAAATGCTTACCTCGAATGATATAACAAATATTAATGAACAGAATTGCCACATCTCATTTTATGTAATTTGTATTCAGATTGAGAGACTACATTTGGAAAGTTTAAAAGCAAAACTGCCATTGCATGGACCAAAACCACTCGACAAAGATGTATCACCCACAACATCATCAAAGCTATCACTACAGAATGTAAGGCACTTCAGTACTATTGCAGAGTTAAGGACGGATACAAACAAACCTCAGTCTGAGGATACTTCATGCAATATTGAAAAGCTGGATCTGATTGTGTCTAAATCAGTCTTTGGTAAGCCATGATACAGCTTTATTTACTTCTTTTATTTCACACCTATCTTTTACTCCCATAGTTTATCCAATATCTGAAGTTTTAATTACTTATGATATAGCTATAAATTGTTTGGCTGAATAAGAGACAAACCGAACAAACAAGCTGGATCATCGAGCCAGATATTCAGCAGAACTATATCAACCATGTTTTCCTCCCAATGTAATTTTTTTTATATAAGTACAATCAAAACTGCTTATAATGAGATTCCAGCCGAATCCCTACATAAACGCCTATGTAAACATATCCCTTATAACGACATCGGATATACCGACATATAAGTGATAGTGACGAACCACCATCTACATTATCAGTTATAACAACCAGCTGTCATATTTTTCGCTAAAGCAGGCACTATTCTGATTCTTATTTAAACTTCGGAAGGACTATGCAAGCACTCATTACCATTAAACTTTGGAACCTTCACATTTACATGTAGTGACTAACAGTTGTAGTTCATATGAAAGTACATTTCTTGTTGCCATTTGATTTGGATCGTGTTTTTTACGTCATCATGGCGTAAAATATAGAACAGTGCTTATTAAGAAGAAAAACTACATAATATGGCGATTAGAAATTTTTTAAAGGTACATTACCTACTTATTATGCATATTGCTTATATGGTCCCTTCAAAGTCGTTATAACCAGTTTTGACTGTATGTACTTATACCAGTAGTTCTAGAACTCATAACATACATTCATAACTTTTTATATTACAGATCAAGTGAAAAATCCTGAATTCTGTGCAGAAGAAGATGATGATGAAAACACCGGTGATGATATGTTTTTAGATATGGGCATGCTAATCAGTGGTGATGGAGGTAATCCGCCACTAGTATAAGATGCTAGGGTGCAAAACGATCTGCAGGGGATGATAAAAATGATAAGACCGAGTTGCACAGTGTGGTTAAAACACGAATTAGTTAATAATGAATTAGGGGCAATGCATAGTATGCAGTTTGTGGCGTTCGGCCGGGCGTAGAATTAGAATTAGAAACATTTATTTGCTGTAAATGCGGTAGGTACATTAACAATGTAGGTGGTACAATAATCAGAGATGGCAGTTCTCACATTCAGTCAGTTAGGCACTGACATGCAAATATCAATACATAATAATAATTAATTACATTTCACCAACAAGAGAAATTTTAAATTTAAATTATAAATATGAGAATTCTTATACATGTCAGTCAATATTTTAATAATTTCATATAATGTCAATTCACAATGTCAAATGTGTATGTTAGTTATTAGGCTCAAAACAATATAAAGCTCAAAATAAATTATAAATGTCAATACACATTACCAATAAATAAAAATAATCAGAAAATAATTAGATTAGTTCAGGGACTGACTTACATAATATTACATGTCACATCATTACTATTACTACCTATGTTACTCTTCTAGAAGCAGGTATTAAATTATATAAACTCAGCTACAGAATAGAAACATTCCTTTTAAAGAAATTTTTTCAATTTGCTTATAAAAATATTATAGGGCTGGGTTTTTATTTCGTCAGGAACTTTATTATACATTTTTATACACATTGAGTATCTATGCATTTTTTTGGAACGTGTGCTTTTAGGTAAATGTTCCTCAACTAGCCTATTTGTGTTTCTCGTACTCCTTGGAAACATTTCTTTAGCCGTCTTATAGCTGTTTAGTTGATCCCTTACAAACTTGCATACCTCGTATATATAAATACAAGGCAGTGGCAGGACCCCTAATTCAGCAAACAAATATTTACATGGATCTTTAGGACCCACACCACATACTGCGCGTATGCACTTTTTTGTGAGATAAATGCTTTATTTATCTCAGTGCAATTACCTCATAACAACAGTCCATATCTGAGCACTGATTCGACATATGAGTAGTATGCAACCATATAAGTTTTTTTTTATTATGTTTTGCACAATTTGTATAACGCAAAAGAAAAACGCCTTAATTTATTGCATGTTTTATTTACATGCTCTTTCCAATCAATTTTTTCGTCTAACATTATACTTTTTAGTATAATGTTAGAATAATTATTCGTCTTTTTTAAAATTTGTCCATTAAATTAATATATTAAATATATGTATATATCTAAATGTCATTGCAATTATTAAAATTTATAAATTTTGATTTGTCAATGTTTAATGTGTAATTTTTTTGTCATTGTTTTATGTTTAATATGTATTATTTTGACATTGCTATTATTTTAACTTGATTTTTTTTAATTGGACAAGCTAATGATTGTTATTTGTAATTTAATTATTTCTATTGTATTTTGATTGTTGAAATTACTATTGTTAATTTTATATGATTTATTATGACGACGATGTATGTATAATTACTATAAATAAATATGAATATGAATAATTGTAGATTGTTTTTGTCGAGCCATTCCATTAGTATTTCTATAACTCTATTTATCTCAGTTTCATGGTGTTTAATTGATAATTGCTTATCACTGCATACAACTACTAACAAATCATCTGTAAACATAAGACTTCTATGTCCTGTAATTTCTATTAGGTCATTTACATAGGCAATAAATAGCAAAGTCATAGTCATACAGTCATACGCATAAATTATAATACATGTACAGTGAACCTGTACATCTTGGCCACCAAACGAGAGACAAGAAGTAAAATTATTCTAAAAATAAGATGATGACTATTGTGTGGCGTAATATTATACTTGGACCAGCACCTTACAATTTGTAAAAAACGCTTCCGCTTATGATCTTGTTCCCTACGAAAATTAACATTTTATCGAGACACCCGCAACTTTGTACAAGGAGAGAAATATCAAGACCGGCCGCAGTCTTCAGTACCTACGCGTTGTGTGTATGCATAGTTTGGAACTAACTATTGAACTCCGTCATTGATTTTGTAACCCAGTGAATCTAAAATAGTAAATTCTTTCTTCAACTTCTATAAAACAATATTCTTCATTGTTTAGTACTTGAGTCGTGTTCTATCTATTCTATACTTTCCTCTTACCTTCTACAAGTTTAATCGTAAGTAGCTACCTACCTATCTACTTCGTGGGCAAGGATCGTCAACGAGACTTCCCTACATTGGTGACCCCCGAGAAGCCAAGTAATTGCTGCATTGAACAACGCTGCGTAATAGAAAGGATTTTGGTGATCAAGATTCGGCAGAATTGTTTAAATACAACCATCGTCGCTGATAGAAGTCGGAACTTGCGTGCTACGAGTATAAGTATAGTGCAAAAGCGGTGAGCATTTTTAATTATCATAATTATGGATGAAAGTGATGCTACTAACGTTGCTGGAGAGGTTTCGAGAGTAGGTGTGAGAGTACCTGCATTTTATCCATCGGATCCCACTATGTAGTTTTCGCAAATTGAAGGTCAATTTGCACTCGCGAAAATTACATCTGATGAAACTAAGTTTTATTATGTCACCGGACAGCTCGAGCCGCGATTTGCATTAGAGGTCAGAGATATAATCATCAATCCTCCTAAGAATGACAAATATGAAATTCTTAAAAAGGAGCTGATTAAACGACTTTCAGCATCACAAGAAAAGCGACTTAAGCAACTGCTAGATCATGAAGAATTGGGTGATCGTAAACCGTCACAATTTTTGCGACACCTACAGACTCTCGCTAGTCCAACTGAAGCTTCGGAATTTATTAAAACTATCTGGATTAACCGCTTACCTCCAAATATTCAAACAGTCATTGCTTCGCAGATGTCAGACCTGTCCTTGGAAAAGTTGGCAGATCTTGCTGACAAAGTGCATGATATCGTGCCGAGCGCGCCTCAGATCGCCAGTACCTCTGCCGCAAAGCTGCCTGTGGATCCTGTACAGCAGGTAATGGCTCAGCAGATTAATGAACTTCCACGTAAGGTAGCTGCACTTACCTCACATTTTAATATAAACGGACGCAATGCTGGTCGCTCACGAGCTCGCTCGCGCTCTCGGTCCGAATTCAGGAGGAACTCAAGTAGGCCCAGGCAACCACCGCCGAACCACCCACACTGTTTCTACCGTTATACCTATGGAACAAAAGCTAATAAATGTAAGCAGCCCTGCACTTTCAATACAGAAAACTTCAAGGGCGGTCGCAACTAGCGGCCAACGACTGCCCTTCATCAGCAGGCCGTCTATTTGTCACAGATCGGAATACAAAAATGCAGTTTCTAGTGGACATTGGTTCCGACTTGTGCGTTTTTCCCCGATCAGCTACTAGGACGCCCTATATCAATTCAAAATATGATCTCAATGCTGCGAATAATACCATTATTCATACTTACGGACCAACTGAGCTACATTTGGATCTTGGTTTAAGAAGGAAGTCTTCTTGGAGATTCACGATTGCAGATGTGTCACGCTCAATCATAGGAGTAGACTTCCTCAGCTACTACAACTTGCTCGTGGATTGTCGGAACCAGCGCTTAATTGACAACACTACCACACTCAGTAGCTGCATTAGTTACAATGGATTCGGAAGAGAACGCCTCAGTGAAGGTTATCACTGGAGATTCCGAATTTCATGTTATACTTCATGATTATCCAGAGATAACACGCCCCCCAGGACTACACCTACCTTATAAACACAGCACACTGCACCACATTAGGACGACGCCTGGTCCCCCAGTTTCCAACAAACCCCGCCGTCTCGACCCCTCGCGGATGATAGCTGCAAGAAAAGAATTCGAAGTTATGTTGTGCTCTGGTATAGCTAAACGTTCGGAGAGTGCTTGGTCCTTCCCACTCCACATGGTGAAGAAGAAGGACGGAAACTGGAGACCCTGTGGAGATTATCGCGCCTTAAATTCAAGAACGTCATCGGACAGGTCGTCACATCCATGATTTTTCTTGCGAACTGTCAGGTTGCTCAGTTTATTCTACTATCCATTTAGTCAAAGCCTACAACCAAATTGCTGTCAACCCCGAGGATATACAGAAAACAGCTATTACTACACCTTTTGGGTTGTGCGAGTTTGAATATATGACCTTTGGCCTTAGGAATGCGGTGCAAACATTCCAGCGCTTTATGGATGAAGTTTTACTAGGTCTTAAATTTGCTACGGATATATAGATGATATTCTGGTATTTTCTTCGTCAATTAAAGAGCACAAGAAACATTTACGACTACTTTTCGATCGCCTCAAGCAGAACTGAGTGGTCGTGAACACTAGTAAATGCATACTTTGCCAACCCAAGGTGACCTTTCTTGGATATCGCGTATCAGATGCTGGAACTAAACCACTTGATGCTACAGTCCAAGCGATTCAAGAATTTCCCGTGCCAGCGACCAAATCCAAGCACCTCTAAACGCTATTTTGACTGGCCCAAAAGTTAAAGGATTACATACAGTGAAAATGACGCCAGATTTACAGCAAGCTTTTGACGATTGTAAAAAATCTCTATCTACAGCTACACTTCTTGATCATCCTAATTCAGACATAGTATTTTCTATTGTAATGATGCTTCAGATTCAGCTATTGAAGCTGTGCTACAGCAGCGGATGGAAAACGATTGGGAACCGTTAGCCTTTTATTCGCACAAACTCAAGCCTTCACAAAGAAAATACAGCCCCTATGATCGAGAGCTTTTGGCTGTTTATGAGGCCATTAAGTACTTTCGCCATATGGTCGAAGCAAGAACTTTCACAGTCATCACCGATCACAAGCCTCTCACATATGCTTTTTCTATGAGTAAAGACAAGTGCACTCCACGCCAGTTTAGACACTTAGACTACATTGCACACTTTACCACAGACCTGCGATACTTACTCGGAAAAGAAAATGTCGTAGCTGATGCTCTTTTCCGCGTTGAAGAGATAACATTGTCCATCGACTACAAATAACTTGCACGATCTCAGGAACAGGATCCAGAGCTGCAAGCCTTAATAAGAGATGGCTCGACGCTAAAGATTAAAAAAATTACTACAATGGAAATTCACTTACCTGTCTACTTTGATATCTCCATGCATTCGCCTCGTCCGTATGTAACTCCACAATTCCGGAAGAAAATCTTCGATATGTTGCATAATCTTAACCATCCCGGAAGTTCTGCTACCGTGCGACTGGTTACACAGAGATTTGTGTGGCCAGGGATACGCAAAGAGTGTAGAGAGTGTAATAATAATAATAATAATAAGTCTTTATTGAGCAAGTACTTAATCATAGACAATTGTTCAAGCTGTAGGTAAAATAGGTAACAACCTGTGCTATACCTCCAGCTAACAAAAATAACGTTCATTTGCCAAACAGTACTTTTAAAGAGAACATTAAACTTACAAACTAATAGCATTCCATAGCATTATTTTATTTTATGATTATGTATGTGTTTGAGTGTATGTGTGTGTGTGTGTGTGTGTGTGTTGCATTGGGTTATGTATTTGGTAAAATGTAGGATAGCAGTTAACTAATTCGGAGGATGAATTAGGCACTCAACAGTTTCATAGGAGAGATTCTGGAGCCAGTTGGTGACATTTGCTTTAAGTTCGTGTTTGTGTTGGAAATATATATTAAGAGTGCAGTGTAAATTATTATATAAAAAGGGACCAAGAAAGCAGAAGAATTTGTGACTAAAACTGGTGTTAAAGAAAGTGGATTTGGCAACAAGGTGATTGCGGCGAGATTGAGATAATTGAGTGAGTGGTGTAATCGAGTGTTGTTGTACAATGGTATAAAGTATGAAGAGTTTTCGAACCGAGAGTACTTGGCAATATTCATATAACGATTGAGTAGGGAAGAGATAAGGTTTGAATGTTGCTACTTTTAAGAGAGCTCTTTGAGCACGTTCAATTTTAATGAAGTAAGATTTGCAGGTACCGCCCCATGTGGTTATGCAGTATGTTAGTACTGACTGGCAGAGGGCTTTGTATATCAGTTTAAGAGTTGGCAACATGACGTAACTTTTTAAAGACAAATATTAATTTTCTGAGCCTGTTTGAAAGTAAGTTAATTAATGTAGGGTTTGAAAGAGAGGTTACTATCAATAATTATACCCAGGTATTTTACTTGATTACTTGTTATGATTGGAGAACAATTACATGGTACTGTAGGTAAGTGAGGAACATGTCGCTCATTTGGAGAAACAAAGACAAAACTGCATCTTTGCGATTTTACAGGAGAAGCAATCAAAGTTTTAGATGTAAGTGTAAGTTAAGGAATAGTACTTTCAACAAATATTTGGATTTTTCCTTAACTTACACTTACATCTAAAACTTTGATTGCTTCTTCTGTAAAATCGCTAAACATGCAGTTTTGTCTTTGTTTCTCCAAATGAGCGATGTGCAATAACTTTATGATGATTGGGGGCCGGGAGATTTACATTACGTAAGGTAAAATTTATAATGTTTGTTTTCTTCACGTTCAGTGTGAGCAAGTTTAGATTTAGCCATTCTGATACTAAATTAAAACCTTGCTGTGCATTTCGATAGGTCTCGTCCCATGTGCTGCCAGAAAAAATAAGACAGTATCGTCTACAAAAGATATTAAATTACAATGCGGGATTTCCAATTGACAAAGGTCATTAATGTATGTCAAGAATAAGCTGGGACCTAATATACTGACCTGGGGGACGCCGATTTTTATTGGTAGCTCATTACTTGTATAACCATCTAATGTAACACTTTGTGTTCGACCGTTCAGATAATCTTGGAAAAGATTCAACTGAGTGCCTCTGATTCCGAGAGCTATCCTAATTTATAACTATATTATTTGTAAGAGTTTGTACAGCGTGAGAGGTTGATTTTCCTCTACGAAAACCGAATTGCTTGTTACTTAATAAGTTTTTACTTTCAAGATAATTTATAAGGCGATTATTTATTAGTCGTTCGAGAATTTTCGAAAATACTGGTAAGATCGAGATAGGGCGATAATTGGATATAAGATTTTGATCTCCATTTTTGAAAATAGGATGAACTATTGCTTTTTTGAAAACAGAAGGAAATAATCCTGTTGACAGAGATAGGTTGCAAATGTATGTGAGAGCAGGTATAATTTCAGTCTTATATGTTTTTATAAACTTTGTGGATATGCCGTCCCATCCTACAGCGCAGTCATTGTTAAGTGACATAATAATACTGTTTATTTCGGACAGGTCTGTAGGTAAGAATACAAAAGAATTGTTGGAGGCAGTGGTCTAGGCAATGTTTGACATGGCAAAAATACAAAGTCTCCCGCCACATCATTGCTCCTCTCACCACCTTCCTAACTCCCTCGTCGAGGTTCTCCCATATCCACCTCGATATAGTAGGGCCGCTAACTTTTCCTTCTGATTTTAGTTATTGTCTTACTGTCAGATAGACAGATTCACTCGCTGGCCGGAAGCATACCCTATCAAGGACATCACAGCGGAGACCTGCGCTGCCACCTTGGTGTCGGGCTGGATCGCCAGGTTTGGTTGTTCCATTCGAGTGACGACAGACCGTGGTCGTCAGTTCGAGAGTCAACTGTTCAAGACCCTCACTCAACTGGTTGGTGCACGACATTTCCGCACGACAG
Source organism: Blastobasis adustella (assembly GCA_907269095.1). Taxonomy (NCBI): domain Eukaryota; kingdom Metazoa; phylum Arthropoda; class Insecta; order Lepidoptera; family Blastobasidae; genus Blastobasis; species Blastobasis adustella. Next base: position 13,415,023 of record OU026114.1, read on the forward strand.
CCACTACCCAGCAACATTATTGAATATTCAGCACGCCTTCATTCCCATATGGCAAAACTTACACCGAAACCTACTTCTTGGCACACTACGTCGCCATTTTATATTCCACATGATATTTTAAAATCTTCTCACGTTTTTCTACGTAAGACCGTGTTTGGAAATCCTTGTAGCCACCTTACGAGGGGCCTTACAAAGACTGCGGAAGGCAGCCCAAACTTTTTACCATAAACGTACGAGGAACGAAGACCAACGTATCTATCGACAGACTCAAGCCCGCTTACATGATAAAACAAACGTTGAAGGCCGTCCCACAAGAAGAAATTACAACACGAAGAGAAGCAGTCAGAACACGAAGCGGCCGAAAAGTTACTTTTCCAGATTTTTATCGACCGTAGTTACGGTCTGGCCAGGGGGAATATGTGACGTAATATAATACTTGGACCAACACCTTGAAATTGTGAAAAACGCTTCCGCTTATGATCTTGTTTCCTACGAAAATTAACATTTTATCGAGACACCCGCAACTTTGTACAAGGAGAAAAATATCAAGACCGGCCGCAGTCTTCCATACTTACGCGTTGTGTGTATGCATACTATGGAACTAACTATTGAACTCTGTGATTGATTTTGTAACCCAGTGAATCTAAAGTAATAAATTCTTTCTTCAACTTCTTTAAAACAATATTCTTCATTATTTAGTATTCGAGTCGTGTTCTATCTTTTCTATACTTTCCTCTAACCTTCTACAAGTTTAATCGTAAGTAGCTACCTACCTATCTACTTCGTGGGTAAGGATCGTCAACGAGACTTCCTTACAATTGTATGACAATGATAAATGAATTATAAGCTAAATGATATAAGTAGGTATTATGGTACAAGGTGATAAACATTGTTTGTTTTAAAGCTAGGTAGTTAGTCTCTAAAATTTACTGTCTACACTTGACACTTTAACACTTGGGAACATTGATCGCGCGAACCCAGGGGAGGACCCTTGATCGACACTTTGCACTGATTTACTTAAGCCCTTCCGCGTACTAAAACCTACAGGGGGCGTGCTCAAATCGATATTTGGCACGGATTTGCTCATTTCATTCGCATTGCATTCCGCTCACGCGGTCGGCTTGATCCGCACCGCGGCCGGCGCCGTCCCTGCTCCTGAGTCATCTCTCGATGATGTTCTCCTTCTCAGTCTGATATACCAAATTAGGCCTCTAAGTAAAATGATAAGCATGATAGTAAATGTGCCATTATGATATTGTGTATTGATGTACATCGTGTAAACTGAGTTCTTGGGATGATAGTACATTCAAGTCGTTAATTTTAGTCTTTATATTTTGTCAAATTTTGTCATGATTCGATATGAGGGTGATATTGGTGACGTCATACGGTAGTGACGTATTAGTTAAACTGTTTAAAGTAGACTCCTCTGGAACATCAATATCTGGCTGTATATGGGCCTGATTTATGTAATTGTTGTGAGCGAAGATGGTAAATGTAGAGCTCTTGATAGTGTAAGCGCAGCAAGTGTGTTTCTCATACACATAATATCTGTTTTGTTGTAATGCAAAACAGTTATATTATGTTTCTTCGAAACACAGCGTTGAGTGAAGACTTGTTTGATTACTGCTGGTGAAAGAGGATTGCAGACGCTATGTGGTCAAATAACTGAAATAATATGTAATTTTAATGTTTAGTTTAGGTATTCTGAAACGTAAAACATTTTAGTATGTCTCAAATACCACGATTCCTTTTAAAATTTTATAAATTTCTATGAAATGTTTTCCCAAAAATCAGCAAATTATATTACTAATGGCAACAATTGTAACTTTAACAATAACCATAAGAATGTAAAGTTGACTCTTATAGTCTTATCAAGAAAGTCGTTACAAGCAATATCTGAGCTGAGTCTGTTTTTCTGCCAACCTGATGACTGTAAAATTTTATGTACATTATATAACTTCCAGTTTTCCCCACGTGTCTATGGGTTGTTCTCTAGGAAACGCTTTATTGGTGCCTCCATGTTCTCCATAAATAAATATTTAGAGGGACTGGTATTTAGAAATTATTTCCCTATTTTTAATTATATTTTAATAAATGTTTCTTTTAATCTACATTACATTACCCTAAACCTCCTGAAGGCCAGGAGCTAGCTATATTTCTAATCTGTACAGTAGGTATCTCTCATACGAGTTGGTTGTTTCCACCATTGTGCCCCGTTAAATGAGAATATATGAAAAACCTTTATGTGCAGCAGATTCTAAAAACTATTTCTCTGAGTAAACCACAATCCAAGAGAGTGCCTGTGTGGGACACAAAACTAGTATATTACTGGTTAAAATAGTCCACCATCTCCTTATGCACACTGCATGAAATGTCAAGAAGAACGGCTTTGACTCTTCTTTTGGCCTCAGGAAGACATCTGCATAATCATACTATATATTTATATTTCTATATATTTCTGCAGACAATATTACTCAGGAGGAGGAAAGGATAACACTGTAACACAAGTATAGGTGCATTATGCATATTCAAGTTATTAGACATATTACCCATGTACTTAATGCAATTTATGGGTCAATGGTTTTTATTTTTATTTTATTTATTTATTAGTATATTATTTTGCAAGATTCCTGAACTGGTACTGGTACCAGCTCCTCCAGAGCTCGGGCCCCCAGTTAGGGCATACAGGCGCACGAGTCCAGTACGGTGCAATGAATATGTAAGGTCTTAAGGTCTCTCTGCCGTGTTCATGTGATTGAGAACTCGTGTTACCAGATTAGGCGGAGGTCACGCAAGCCGAAAGTTCCGTCTTATTGAATGCATCGCAATATTTCGCCAAGTCATCGTTTGAGTCCCAAGTGACTTATTCTCGCCCAACGGCCGAGTCAACAGTCTGGGACACCCACAAGGCCTCCGCGGCCTGGGGCAACAGATGCAATTTTGGCACGGGTTTGTTTCCTTAAAGGCAGTTGGCTATGCCGTTGTACCTCGTCACAGGTCCACCACTGTGAGGGTGATATTGAGTCAATATGACCACACCAACAAATGTATGAATACCCCATTTACGAATCAAAGCCTCCGAGGCCTGGGGTAACACATGCCCTTCCGGTAATGCTCTATTTCTTGAAAGACGGTCGGCCATGCCGCTATGCCTCCCCGAGAAGACCACCAGTGTGAGGGTGATGTCAAGACGATATGTTGCCCCAGTTGGGCGTCCGTGTTGTTGTGAACATATTTGGGACGAATTGGGACGAGTTGGGACGAATCAAGGCCTCCGAGGCCCGGGGCAACAAATGCCATTCCGGCAAAAGTATTTTTTGAAAGGCGGTCGGCTATGCCGCTGTACCTTCCCGAAAGGTACACCGCTATCAGAGGTGTGCAGTCAGATTCAGGAGAGCACGGGAATGAGTACCTTCGTCTGTTGTAAAAGGCTATTTTCCTAGGTGGCAACTAAATTATGAAACACCATTAAAGAACTTACATTCAATACTCAAAGGTTTATTGAGTTTTACGCCCTCGAAAATCCCATTATTTATGTTTTAAGCCACATAAAACGTTAAAGTACCCATTTGACAATGAGCTCACAAGTCTGTACTGCATACAAATTCTGTATTTTGTCAGGTGTTTAAAACTGCTGATTTGACCTGCAGCTACATACAGTAATGTCCTGTTATATGGACTGAAATAGAATGTTTGCACTGAAGGCCTGCTTCATGTACGCTTTCAGCTCCATATACGGCAAACATCACCTTCAGATTGTAACACCATCATCTCTGATACGGTGTCCAGATCTCTGACAGACTAAGGTTGTCTAGATGAGCTCCCCACCATGCATCCGCTGCATCGGTGGTAAGTGTGTTACTGGGTTCTTGTTGGGAGACTTGCTGTTATGTGATTTATAGCACGTTCAAAAAATCTCAAATAACGCTTAAAATGGCATCGACCTCCTTTCTTTGGATCTGCCCTTTCCAGAGACTTAGAAAGACCTGAGTCCGACGACAATGTAAGCACCCTTGGAATAGTTAGGTTAGCTAAAAATTAAAAATGTATCCCTAGATAGTACCTACAATTTATCCTATCCTTATCCCTGTATTGTGTACAGGTAGAGGTAGAGCCCCAGGTATTCCACTCAAGGACTGGTTCAGAAATTTATTTCTGAAAGTTCCATTGTGTCTGGTTTTCCAGTGCCACCCTGTTTTGGTGGAGTATTAGAAAATCGGCAAGAAAGAACACCGACGAGACGGTGAGATGCATCTCTACCTCTCTATCATTCAATTGGTGACCGCTGCAAACAGTCGGTGTTCAACCCTCAGGGGGCCGGCCCTCATGAGGCCACATTATCTCTTAGTAATCATTATTACCATATTAAATCTTTATTGGGATATGGAAGGTATTTTTTTTTGTTTTATCAAATAGATTTATTATTCCTACAGTACATTCCCAGACTTTTTTTTATGTAGGTAATCAATATTTATTGGGAACTTTTATACAAAATTGTACATGCCAGCTCCGTATTAAAACAATAACTATATAAAAAGGCTAACTTATAAACTAAACATCTAAACAATTATCCCCTAGTACAGACGAGCGTGTACACATCGCTCGAAAGCAAAAAAAGAACAATTTCTAGGCTTCCTCAGTACATGGATACGCTAACAATGACTGGAAGGCCCCCACATCGTACGGATTTAATTTAAGCTCCCTCCTCAAGTTATTCCTAGCACCCTCGTACTGAACACACTCCGCCAATAAATGCTGCACATCCTCTATCACCCCACAAATAGCACAATTTGGGGAAGAAACTTTCTTCATAAGATAAGCAAATTTATTCAACATGTCCAGTTCTTAATCTTAGTCCAGGCACACTGGCCTTTCTACACAATTTAGTAGTACAAACTTTGTAGCTTGATCTTAAAACAAAGTACTCCTTCCACATATCAAAACACTTTTTGCGATACTTTGGCAATAATTCTGAATAATTTGGTGAAATTACAATTGCAGTCTCCTCTGTTATTCCCTTCCTAGCCCTAACAACAGCCTCCTCGTTACCTCTGAGACCAACATGAGCCGGAACCCATTGTAGCCTAATTTGGATATTATCTAACACCAAATTATTAATCAATGTCAAAACAGAGTACGCTACCGGAAAGCCAGCACGCCCCTTTACACAACTGATCAAATGCTGTAAGGCAGTTTTACTATCGGTACAAACGATAAATCGTTGAACACCAAGTAATCTGGCATAAGTTAGGGCTTTGAGAATAGCTAGAAGTACAATGGACATAATACACAAGCTGGGAGAAATTTTAAAACAAAGAAGTTCACTTGGATTAGCAGGATCATAAAAAGCGGCACCTCCGACCTCCTTGAACCATCCGAATATAGGAATGACCAACCTCTATATTTAAACTGCAACTCGGCCCATATAGCAAATTTGACTACAGTAATATCTAAATTTTTCTTTGTGTCTTGTACCGAATCTAAGGACAAAACAACTATATCACTTAGATCTATATGAGAAGCCCATGTTTTCATAGAAAACATTTTTAAGATGGCCGATCCTTCCACCTCATCTTCTTTGGTCTTGTTAAAAGCTGATACTAACAATGGTAATTTCTTATTGCGTCAATAAGAACGTTCACAGAGAACACTGAGTTCACCTGGTTTCTCAATTACCCTATTATTCTCCCGAGATCGACTTTTTAACAGAACTTATAAGCCAAAAACTCCCTCCTAATCTACAGTGGAACAATACAAAGTTTGCCCTCCATAGTATAAATTGGTGTACTTAATAAAACTACCAATGATTCTAAGCGCCTGATTTTGAATCAACTCTAATTTACGTAGATGAGTGTGCGCAGCATTGTCATAAAAATAGCAGCTATAATCCATTTTACTCCTAATAATTGCTATATAAATACGGCGTAAATGCTTTGGATGCAAGCCCCATCCCGACCCAGCCAACACTTTTAGCACATTTAAATACCTCTACATTTATCCACGGATTCATCAATGCATTTTCCCTAACGAAGACCTCTGTCCAACCTTAACCCCAAATATTTGGAACCATCCTCATATTGAATTTGATCATCATTCAGGCTTAAATCTACCCTTTGTCTCTTATAACCCCTGCTAAAAATACAATACTTAGTCTTAGAAATACTGACACGTAAATTTATTTCGGATAACAGTGACTGAACAATATGCAATGCATTTTGAATACTATCTCTACTGCAATTTATATCTTTATTCCTAACAAACAAAACAAAATCATCTGCATATTGGTCCAAATCAACCTCCCTGACAATTTACCCTATCTTATATATCGCCAAATTAAATAGAAGAGGGGATAGGGGTCACCTTGCGCCAATCCTTTGAAAGCATGCCTAACTATAAACATATTCTCATCTACATCATCCTTAATTTTAAGCCTACCATCTATCAAGAAATTCCAAATATATTGACACATTTTCTTACCTACACCAATTTCATTCAGAACTTTAACCTAAGCATCAACCGTAACATCATTATACGCGTTCTCTACGTCCAAAAAACAAGCTACCGTTGGCGTACAATCAGAAAAGCCGATTTGTATTTCAGTATACTCTGTCCCCGTTTAAAGCCACTAGCACAACTTGGAAGGATTGAATTATTCTCAACATACCACACTAGGCGCTTTCCTATCATCAGATGAAAAATTTTACAATAGCAAGATATTAATGAAATAGGTCTCAACTTTAACTGAGACTCTGGTGCGTTTCTACAGGATTTTGGAATTGGAACTATCAATATGTCTCTCCATAGTTCAAGAACAATGCCTCTCACAAAGATTTTATTTACAAACTCCAATAAAAATTTTTTTTCCTACCTCCGGGAGATGATAAATAATTGAATAAGTCAATCTATCCAACCCGTACCCTTCTTTTTCAGACAATGATTCAATTCCGATAACGAAAAATTATATTTTATATGCAAGTTCACTGAACTCATTATTGGAACAACTGGAATAACATAATCTGGAGCTAAATTACGTAAAAGCGCGTCTTTCTTTTCCAAAGGAACACAACTCCTAGTTGATCTAAAACCCCTTTATCCATCGCATCCTTTTCCACATATCCGCGGACGATGTACACTCATCTATATTATTACAACGCTCACGCCAGTTAATGATAGAAGCTTTCTTTATACTTTCTTTAGCCTCCTTAACCCTATATCCTCCAATAACTTTAGGTTATCGGGCGTAGAGTTCTTTCTAAATTGTTTTAGAGCTAGCCTACGCAAAGCTACTAATCTGGAAAAATATGGGTTTGGGACTAAACTTTAAAGTTGAACTATCAGCTACCTCTATAATAGGGATATTTTTATCAGCCGCCTTATTTATTTCCTCAACCAAAAAATCATAAGTAGCTTGAACTGTATCAAGATCTGGATAAACTGACAAAGCTACCTCTAAATCATTTCCGTAACCATTCCAATCAGCCCCTTTGAGATTCCGACGATTGGAACAACGAAATTTATCATAATATTTTATCTTAATCTTAATAAAACTATGGTCACTACCTAAAATCTCATTTATATTCAGTTTGGTATCTCGCAATTCGCATGTTTGTCCCCGCACTTCGGACGTATAACTTTAGGGCATGACCGTCTTAAATGCCCAAATTTTCAGCACCCAGAACATTGCGTAACCGGAAACGTAAATGGTTTCACTCTAAAGCGACACCCGTACCCGTAAACAAACGAGGGTCGGCGTGGACCCTTAAATTACACTCGGATCGTCTCACTATCTAGCCACTTTCCATTCACCTGCCTTTTAAGGCGTCTAATGGCCAGGACTTCAATTTCGCTCTCAAGTATCTGCAATAATTATTTCTCCTCCAACTCTAGGTCTACTTGTTTAATAATTCCAAAAGAAATACTAGTCTCATTGGCTAATTGACAATTAAATTCCAGGTCCTTTACCTTATCATTGTATAATAAACGTAAAGCGTTATCTCTCCTGTCAAAGTCAATCAGCACTCGGAAAACACTCTTATACTGAACCCTTATAATGCCCTCTACACCCTGCGCCTTCAACAATTTAGCTTAACCAAACTGCCTAGGCAAAGCCTTCTGGGCCGACAATGACACAAGAAACCTGTTTAGATGTACTCCACTACCACCCCCGCTACCGTGGAGTGTTTCCACATCGGTCCTACTTTTTATCTTTCGCCTCGTTTTGCTGGCTACCTTTAAAAACTCTTGCTCTGCATTGTCATTATCTGCGTTCCCCACGGTTTCTTCCCTCAATCTCTTCAGCCCTTTCTCCTCCCTCACCGCATGACTCGGTATCAATTTCAGTTTGCCCCTCTACCTAAACATGCACCATTCCAGCCCTCCTTGGGATATCCTCTTCATCCATCTCACTCCATCCTCTTCATCCATCTCACTCTCCGAAAGAGTGGTATAAAAATTGCTCTCGTCGTCATCATCCATTATATATATTTTAGATTACTTCAATATGTTAGTTTACCGCAAAACGCGGACAACAAACGAAATAATATGTAATTACAAATTAAATTGAATTTAAATAGTAAAAGCCGGTACCCAGACTCACTTTGGGTCACGTTACCACCATAGTAAGTGAACAGTAAGTATTCCAAAAATGGGAAATTGCAATGGTTTGATTTATAGGGAACATTTATTGAAATTTTATGTACAAAAGTACAGTGTCCGCCACTAAAATTTAAAGCTAAAATAGCCTGGGGAAAATTACGTAGATTACCCGTTATTATTTTCCATATAAATGGATTGCTTCCAAATGGATTTGTATTTGCCTGCACATGTTCCTTATTTTTTTATTGAGTTTCAATCAGTACTTAACTATAATTATTGTTTTTTATTTTCTAAAGTAATTTGGAGCATCTAACCAGGTCTGCATACTTCCCAGGAATTGAATAAGAGGTGAAAGAGCATCCCGGCTACATAGACCCTCTGAACTTATGAAGAAAGCTCTTAACCTTAAGAACTGGGATTTAGATCTTGCGGGTTAGCCGCTGCCCAATTTACTAGGTCCTGTTTTAATAACTCGTTCATGGTAGACCTATGTTTGAGAGACCGGGCAAAACTTCCTCTGTGATGGCTAAATAGTCAATCTTATAAATGTGAGAGAGTTCTTTTCATATACTTTATTTAATACCACTAACATGGCAAACATGCTCACGACCCGATGGTAGCAGGTACAGCAATCCATGGCCATTTACAATACCAGGGGCATCACATTGCACAAATTCTGTACTAATATTACCTATATAGCTGTGAAATAATTTCTCAGAAGATCCTATGGGATTTACCAAGAAGTTGTTTGTCGTTCTCTCTCATGTTATGTAAACTACTAGCTCCAGAATGGTTTACTTAATTTTTTTACACTGACTAAGAGTCAAAAGTCCTCTTCTGTGTAACATTTTGTACATATAGTAAGAGGTAACTAACCTGTCTTATTAGTAATTTAGAAAGACGATGCGCGGGTGGCAAGTATACACGGACGCTGCGGTGCGCGGAAGCTACACCTTCATCCTCCGAGGATGTTGAGCTCACACCATCCGCCTCATCATTGGCTAAAAGACGATGAGGGATGTTCAGCAGGCAGCAACACAGCTTCCTCCGGAGCACCCGCCCGGCATCAGTATTTTCGGCCTCGACTTACCGATTTTGCACGCTTATTGCACAAAAACACACCGAAAACACAGTTACCAAATTACACAACACCACTAATACATATTTCGCACCGAAATAAGTAATAAAAAACTATTATTTAAACAAATATAAGATTTTGCATTCATTGCCGGCAAAATTACACGCTATGAGCACAAAATAAAATATTTGATAGAAAATGCTATAAAACAGTGTTTTATTTTCAAGTTTAATAAACGTCCTATCTTATAAACTAAATCAGGCTAAGATATTCATCACATTTCTAGTTTTTTTTACCCGTTCTAAGCCACCTTCCCCTACCAGTCTCAAGTGAGCGGCGATACAGGCGCCTGAGAGGAGGAGATAATCGTAGTCCTTACAGTGACGCCTGTGGTTCTGCATTTTTGTTGACTCTAACCTAAACCCATGAATCATAGATATTGTTGTCGACAGTTACCGCTTTCTATCAGGTGGGCTGCCTGCTCATTTATCACTGCGTAGTAAAAAAAAACACTTCGAAGCCGAGCACACATATTTCAAACAAAAGACATATACGTGCTCGTGTTGTAAAAAAGCAAAATTAAGGCAACCATCGAATCGTTTTCATTTGGTTATGGTTTGATAGCGATGACTCACGATAAGTGATAAAAAGTTCTAAACCTGAAAACCGATTAAGAAACCGAAAATGATATATACATGTTCTAAAGTTCGTTCGTTTGAGAAGCGTTAGGATAAGGATCTTTACACTGTTCCTAATACAAATCTGAGAAAATGCGATCCGACGTATCTACAAAGCTTTTCTATGACAGTTTAATGCGAACGCACAGGCTTCCAAATAACAATGCTTTGGGGCCAACGGCACTATGCCTCCGTCAAAATGAACGAAAATGAATAGAGTCTTATTAAAAGCAGCGTGCATTTCACTTCGACTACTGTGAGATCGCACAGGAACGTTACTTAGGCAAGTCAGAGACCGGTTCTTTGTAGCAGAATAAATAGATGGATCCTTAAGAATGTGTCCAAGATCATGACGTAACGGTTAGCAGATATCGTGTAGGTACGTATTTAAAAAATGTTTATTTTATACAACACTTTACTGAACGCTTTAACTATTTTTAATTTACCATTGGGATAAGAAATCAAAATCAGTAAGCCGCAGTAGAGAAAATGCACGCTTATTCTTTGAAACCAATCCCATACTTGACCCTTTTTTTTCGCTTTCCGATTTGGTTTCTTTAGACTTGACTTCATCTTTTTGTGGATTGCAGTTTATGTCAAAAGGGCAATTGTCAGCTGAATATAGTGGCATCATAATTACGGGCACGTATTTTGTTTTTTCACTTCCACCGGACTAGAACAAAAGAAACGTTGTTAAAAAAAAATATTCAATTATAACCTAAACAGTACCCATAAAATATTGGCTTCGCTTGACAATTTCTTTACTTGTAGAAAGTTACTGACTTCATCCACAAACTGAGTCCACGTGTCCAATTTTATCGCTGATCACTTAAAACAACGGTTTTGTGAATTGCATAGCCACAATTTATCGGCAATAACAGACACGACTTGTACCCCGAGGTACCTGGTTCGAACCCCAGTGCCGCCATGTATCATGTACTTTTTTCTGAGTTATGTTAGTTGAACACTAACCGATGATCCTACAGTGAGGGGAAACATCGAGATAGGCGACTGAATGTGCAAACATAATCCAATCTGGTCAGATTACCCTGATAACAGGGGGTCACAGAGTTCAAAGGCCCACTGCAATTACTGATCTGCAAAATATTGGACCCTGGTCGCGCGCGGTATCCTAACCAAGGGGACCGCCAAGATGACCAGACAAGATCGCCTTTAACACTTGAAAAAACATGAAAAATTTGCTCCAAGTAAAAAATATCAGCTAGATAAAATCAAATGAAAATAATGCGACTAGTTATTAAGCTGCAACTAAAAAAGTTAAAAATAAAAAACACCAAGTAGAAAAACAAGCAAAGTTTTCGCGTGTGTTTGTATTTCATTTATACCTTACCCTTTAGTTGGAGAGGTTAGTTCGTAAGGAATAATACAGGTTATTAACTTATCCCCAAATTCAAAGTAGGTCCTACAGAAACGAAATTTTAAACGGCAACTAGATGATGTCATGTAAGGCATCCTTAGAATTGGAACCGCTCGACTGGTTAAGTATCTCCATCCATCCATCTTGCAGAATACCGCGGCGAAACAATATTACTTAAAATCAATACTATTTAAAATACATCGTTTCTGGGCCTCCATGGGGTGGATATTTGGGGAACCGTAGCTTTGGCTATGGAGGGGCATTTACCTGTCAGTCTGTCATCTATAGGCAACGGTGACCACTTTCCATCAGGTCACTTGCCTGTTTGCCAACTTGATGATATAAAAATACATATAAATAAAAGAGGTAAAAAAAATACCATTCGGTTTTCAGCCGCACATTGTAAACAATAACTACTTGCAGCGCTCACGACGTTAGACTTTACTACATGCTCTACGACAGCTTGCAACCGCTTATCATCCAGGTTTTGGGGCTTCGTTGTCTCCCACTTGCCCGTAGTATTCATCTGCATCATGACTGGTGCAGACATACCCAGTGTGTCGAAACCAGGTCTTGCGGTGGGTCTGTCAGAAAGCAATGTACCGAGTATAGATAACTACCTATTTAGTTTTTAATCACGGTTAATGGCTGACAGTGAACGACTGAAGTGACGCAAACACGGTGCTAAATAAAGGTTCTCGACAACAGGGCAACTTTTGTCCGCAGAGGACAAGTATTTTGTGTGATCCAAGTATTAGCACACGCCGGGATTTTTATTCTCCGCGGACTTCGTTGCAATATTTTTTTAAATACCATTCAAACTTTCAGAAACTCGGTAGTAGCTACCGGTACCTTACCTATTAGTATGTATCTACCTAACACCATTTAGGCAAAGGAAATATTAGTTGTTTTATTTTCTCTGTTAAATGACATCTTTTATAGGTTGTTTTTATAAAACCAGAGGTTTTCAAATTAGAATAATAAATAATAATCATCTTGGCGTTAATGTCCCTGTTGTGCTCTCGAGAACGAGGGCCCGGGGTCCGCCTTGACCATGATCCAGGATTTGGTAGGTCAGGTAATTACAGTAGAGCGACTGCCATCTGACCTCCATGACCCTGCTACCAGGGGAACCTGACCAGATTGGATCATGATTACACATCCAGTCGCCGGAATGTGCAGGTTTCATCACGATGTTTTCCCTCACCGTAAGAGCATCGGTTAGTATTCAACTAATGTACATAACTCAGAAAACAGTCATTGGTACATGGCCGAAGCGGGATTCGAACCCGGGACCTCTGGCTTACAAGTCGGCTTCAAATTAGAATATAACAAAGAAAATATGTATTTTATATCATTCAATAGCTTTGTTGGAAAGACAATGAATTGACATTTATTTATTTATTTATTTATTTAACTGTTTATTGTACACAATAATTATATACAGAGAAATATAACAGTATAGAAGACACAACAGGCGCTGCAACATTTATGTTTAAATATAATATATCATTGACACTGAAAATATCTTAGTATCTACATCTTTGGAATCAGTTGCGACATGTTTTACAATAGCTTAAACTCTAAAGCTCTAATTATAAACCTGTCACATAATCAAAGAGTGATTTAAATTACTATACATAAAGGGGCCACGCTTCATATGTAATAAATTAAGATACCCACACCTTCAATTTAAACTGTTAACACAGTTTTAACTGTATATTCGAACCGTTAAGTTAAAACGTTTGTGTGTAAAATTGTAGGTATGTAGCAAAAAACTGCGCAGTTGTGCAAAATACTTATCTTACTTTATTCTTTTACGAATTTGAGAAGCGAGTTAAATGGAGGTAGATTACTTCAAACGGATACGAGATCACAACTGAAAATACCCTCCCTCCTTCTGACGCGTCGGATAAAAACTCATCTCATCTCAACGAGGTTTTAACTGAACGGTTTGACTGAGTGACAGTGGCCATCCTACAAATAGCGGATACCAAGTTTTAATCGAAATAGATCTAGGGCAACTGCCCTTTTCTGGCTGAGTTCAGCCAGGTGTATTTCCAGTCCAGAAAAGAAGAAATTCAGGATCAGATGATGATGTATGCAGATAATGACGTGTAAATAGATATTTTATAGTCGCACGTGCGTAGAAGAGGTGACAAAATAATTATATATTGCATCTTACATATCAGCAAGCTGGGCTCCGCTGTCTTTCTTAGCGTCAGGCATTGCAATTTAATATATTTCTATACAATACGATACTATAGGTATATTTTTTGCTTAACGGTAAATTTTAGATTTTTTTAAGCGTTTTCATTAGCTTTTTTAGAAAATAAATGACAATTTACTAGTGACAACTCTAAAACTTCCGAAGTTAATTTTTTCTTCTGAGGCTTCCACCACATAGAGTTTACCTGGTATACCAATCTCTTTGTTCCACTTCATTAACAGAAAGCTACATTATTCCCGAGCGCCATAGGGTACTTTCGATCCCGGAAAAATAATAGGATACCGGGGGATAGTTGCATGTTTACAGAGATCTGAAATATGTTCGCGCATAACTTCAGTACAGCTACACCTATTGCAGGGTTTGTAAGGGAGGACAAGGTTTGTTGTATAAAAAGGTAGATTAGGGTAGGAGTAGGGTAGGTGTAAGGTAGGGTAGTTGTAGGGAAGACGGTAGTTGTAATGTAGAGGGTACATGTAGGGTAGGCGTAGGGGTAGGGTAGGATAGGGTAGGGTAGAGCAGGGGTACTACACAACGCGAACGAAGTCGCGCCAGGCCAGCTAGTCAATGTATAAATAAAGGGCTAGGGCTATATTTATTTTCAACAGTGGACTGATACAGGCTGAGGAATGTACTGACGAATGGTCGCGTCGAAGGCGGATTTAAAACGGTCAAAGGACCTTGTGCGAGAAGTGTTTAGTTGCGCTTCATGTACCTACGAGACGTGGCACGAGGCGAGACAGATATTTTAAAATACTACGACTGTACCACTGGCATAACGCAGTCAGCACGAAGAGATAATGATGAAATTTTACACGCGGTATCCGCGCAATATAATAAGGATGAAAGTAAAATTTTCTCCTTCGCAGCGTGAGCCATGTAGGTATGAGTATGATGTCTGTTTTAGCACTTGAGCATGACTGCAATCAGCATTTAACTTTGAACGAGACTTCAGTTTCATTAGACAGTGATCGGATATATCCATGGGTATACCCAGCGACGCGAAAACCGAATCAGTGGTCAGCAGAAAAGTTTTGAGGTACAAAAAAATATTAAGGCTAAAAATAAAAATGTGTGTATTACATTTATTACAAAATACTTTCCATCGGTCTCTGCACATTGATTCGTCCGTCTAAACCAAGATTTGAAGCACTGGCGATAGTCTTCTCGAGAGGTCCTCAACTGCTGCTGTAAAAGCATTCCGAGCGTCTTCAGGGCTATCAAATTGAATTCCACGGAAGCCTCCTTTCACTTTTGAAAAAAGAAAGAATTCGCTCGGAGCTAGATATATATCGCTCGGGCTATAAGGCGGGTGGGTCAATTCTTGAGTCTCAATGTTCTTTCGCTTTGTGCGACGATGCATTGTCATGTTGCAAATAGAGCCCTCTCAAAACCCGGTTTTGGACGTTTTTGATTCAACACACAAAATACGGTCGGTAAACACACTTCAGAGTACCATTGGGTATTATTCCCGATTGCATCAAACTTTTATATGAGTTCTAAGTATTTAGGCGTCACAAAATCGGTGTCAGAAAGTTAAGAGTGACCTAGCGAGTGGTGTTTTTACCTACCTATTTGGTTGGTTATTGAAAGAAAGAAAGAAAACATTTATTACAATGGACGCCACGACATGATAATTTACACTTCACACAAAATAAACGGTACACAAAACACGGGGACAATTATAGGGTTCCCAGTGGCGTTTTTCGTGGGCATCCAGCGTAAATGCGTAAAAGAAGGTCCCCTCTTCAGCATAATATATTGGTGCACTACTTTTCTTGTTGGAATATCTGAAATCAAATGTAGGTCACCTAAAGTTCAGGGCAATCGGGCATAACAGAGTCCAAGGAATTTGTCGCTAAATGGCCACATGTAGAAAAGAGTGTTGACACCTTTTTCTTGCCCACACTGCGCCCACGTTTGACTTTCATGAGAGGTTCTTCGTCTGGAAACACCCAATCCGTTGACTTCTGCTTAGTTAGTGGGTCATATAGTTCAGGAACAATAGACATTAACCTCGAAATAAAAACCTAGTTTTGATTTTTGACACAAGTGTTTCTAGAGTCCCAGGAGTATGCCCTGAAAGTTCCCCACCCCTCCCCTGGCCGCTTCCTTCATAACCCTCTCAAATGAGTCCAATATTTTCTGAACTACTAAACAGAATTTAACGATACAAGCTCAGAACCATCACGACTAAACAGGATCAAATAAATAAAACCACATCGAAATCGGTTCATCCTTTCGGGATCTACGTTGCCACAGCAGATACATACCTACACAGAGCCACATTCGTCTGTTTGTCTGTGCTTATTGGATTTTGATGGGGTCCAACTTAAAATCTAAGCCATGTTTCTTTTAATTCGGGTGAATAGAACCGGAGATACTGCTTGACCTCTCCGTAGTACAAGCACACATACACTAATGAGGTAATTTAAATTGCCCGTCATAAGACATATTTTAATGCAAACGAAGTCGCGAGGAAAAGCTAGTACAACAACAGGATGGGTCTTATTTTGTTGGTAAATGTATGTACATCAATTCTCCTCTACACCACCTCATGTTAATTACAGTAGTTTTTGTATAATTTCTGTGAAAAGGCAAATTTACATGCAGGAAAAATAAATTCAAGCAGTACGAGTAGGCATAGCTCGAAAACTATCAGTCCCATCGAAATAAACTAAAAGCCATTTCGTAGATAATTTAATCGTGTTTATTTTTGTCATTAACAGTTTTTTTCGTATCTCTGATAGATTTTGTTAAAATTAAAAAAAAATTACGATCAGGGTCACATTTGAGGAAAAAATTTCTGCAGCAGTAACCGTTATATGGAGTATGTCAAAAAATCATGAATAATTCGTTTTATAACCATCTGTAAGGATATTACGGTTTTCCTTGCTGTTTCAGAGAAAATTGGATTTTTCATATTAACTCCATACAATTTTTTCGTAAAAAAATTATTATTGATTCGTTTTTGCGCAGAGTTAACTCGGATATCATTTTTATGTATAGTTATAGCTCATGGAAGCAATTCCCGCCAATAAACCGACACATAAAAAGTTGAGTTGCCTATGTCTATGAAGGTCGATTTTCAGCAAACTGTGCGCCGTGACGTCATCGCACGATCGAGAACCGCTCGCGTTTCTAAATAGCGCTGACCGAAAATGCGCAGGTTGATCTTCAATTTTTCTGTTATTTATAAAAATAGAGAAAAATACAGTTTGTCTCGTACTATTTTCTTGATTTTTTGGCATTTACAAAAAAAAGGATTGTATTATCCATAGTGTGGGTCGGGGAGGGCATTCCTGTCCTACACAACCATGTCGGGATTGACCAGCGTCTCTGTTCACCCACTAGTAATATTTTCTACAAGTCTAGGACTGACCAGATGACAGTGGAAGCTTAGAGTAATAGACTAGTTTCCTGATGAAAAAACGAGGTGGTGATAACGTCACACCGTGCCATAAATTGGCGCACGTAACCACATGCGATATTTTAACTGGCTGTATCCTTTATTTCTTTGTTTATTTAACAAAATAAAAAAAAACGTGTCTAAAATATTTTTTTAACCTTTTTTAAATTTCATTTCTGACGGACTAATTAAATTTTTTATCAAACTAGAAACTCACTTATAATGTGGCTATGGTAATCGAGTTCCTAGGGTACCTACCAACGGCCTACTGAGCATGCTATGTGACATTGTAGAAAAAAAATTGCTTATTTTATATTACACTTTTATTAAACGCCTCAAGGATTACTTTACCATTGAGAAAATAAATCAAAATTAGTGGATCGTATTAAACGTCTCTCCTTTTGAACCTCTTTTTGTTTTAGTTGAAGGCAGTTAATGCCAAAAGGGCAACAGTCATCTAACTGTAATGGCATCATAATAACGGGTACGTAGTCAGCTTCACCGCCCCAACACGTCTAGAATAAAAAGTAGGGATATTTATAAGTTTTCATAATTATAAGCGGAGTCCCAGGCATCCAACACAAGCACGGACTAGGGTAGGGTAACATAGCGGTAGGGTAGGGGAAACAACGTTACGTGAGTCATTTGGAGAAGTGCGCGCGAGCGTGCCAGGGCAGCGCCGGCTCTAGACCTTGATCAAATTTGGTAGGTAGCTAGATTTTATAGCTAATAATAGCGACATAATAAATTAGTTGGTATTTGGTGACAATTTCAATCAGTCACTTAGCAATAAAATCTGTTACCTATGAAGCTATTGTGGAATGTCGGTCGCGTAATGGTTAAGGCGTCCGACTCGTACCCCGAGATACCCGGTTCGAACCTCAGTGCCGCTATGTACCAATGAATTTCTTGAGAGTTATGTCCGTTAGTTGAACACTAATTGATAATATTACGGTGTGGGGAAAAATCGTGATGAAACCTGCACATTCAGGTTCCCCTCTTAATAGGGTCTCGGAGGTCAGATGGCAGTCGCTCAACTGTAATTAGCTGATCTGCCAAATCAAGCCAGCTCTAGGCGGACCCAGGCCTTCGCGCGCGAGAGCACAACCGGGACATTAACGCCAAGATGATCATCATCATCACCTGTTGTAATAACTAATTAAAGGAAAACTTAATATTTTCAATTAAGTAGTTAAAATTATTACACTCCTGCTTCTTTAACATTAAGAAAGCTCTCACTGCTATATAAATAAAGTAAATTAGTATTTGGTGTGAATATTGATCAGTAACTATTTATAAAATCTGTCCCTTGTGTGTCTGTTTAAAAAAAATCTTTAATAAAGTATGTAGATCTACAGATTTATTTAGAGCCAATCTACGGATTGTCCAGAGTCACACAATTGCCGCGCCTCTCAAAAGCCGCAATAAAATTATATTTTACACCGAGAATTATTTTTGCTTTTGGCTTTTTGGCGCCCCTTACCATGTACCTACAGCGACCGCCCCTCCTCACCCCAGGGCCGGAGCTGTACGAGGGGATTGTATGCGGAAAATAGTTAATTCGTAAAAAAATTTAATAACGGAATACCAGTTTATTTTCAGCTACACACAATGGGCAATAACTATTTGCAGCGCCCACGGCGTTAGACTTGGCCACATGTTCCATGACCGCTTGCAGCCGATTATCAGCCTGCCTCAGCTCGGTGGCTTCCCAGTTGCCAGCAGCATTCATCTGCATCATGACGGTTTCGTAATTGCGGTGAAGAGTAGGCGTTGCGCCGGGTCTGCCAAATAAAATACAAGGTTCAGTGCAGTAAGCTTACTTTATAGTCGCGTTAACTTGGAGATGGGGGTCACAATACCGATCATTTTTATCAAAACCGGATATCTGGTATTTTCGATATTTTCGGAATTTGGAGACGGCCTAAAAGGCTTGTGCAGAACATATTTTGTTCTCAGCGGACTTCGTCGCACTAGCGCATCCGGCCTGTAGTTTACTTGGTTCACCTGGATTTATGGACCTAGGTGCATTAAATTCAACTATATTATTCATAGATTTAAATCTACAGTACTATATTTATAGTAATCTTTATTCAGTTACAAAAAATATTAACTAAAATTGATAATGTATTTCTTATCTACCTATCAATCTTCTATCTATACATAGCATAAAACAAAGTAATTTCCCGCAGTCTGTCACTATGTATCTATTTGTCACTATGTATTTAGGTATGTGCGCTTAGATATTTTAAACGGTTTTCAACAATAGATAGTGTGATTCAAGAAGAAGGTTTATAGGCCAGAAAAAAAGGGTAGGTACGGATGAAGTAGGTGTAGGGTTGGTGTAGGGTAGGTGCAGGGAAGGTATGGGGTTGATAGGAAACATGCGAACGAAGTCGCGGCGGGCCAGCTACTGATAAATAAAAACCAATATGCCCAATGTATGTTCGCCATAACTTCTGAATGACCACACCTATTTGACTCATTCTTTTTTTGTCTAATCTGTAATAGTCAGGACAAGGTTTGTAAACGTCGCATGAACGTGCTTAGTCAACGAAGGCCAAGTCAGCATATATAGCAGCCATAGACCATTACATGCCTAATTATGCTCTTGTATCTAAGCCCCTTTGAGTTTGATCGGGATTTTTGGGTTATAAGTGACTGGACATTGGGACTGATACTCCCGGTCTTGTGTAGCTCGGATCCGAGATATTTGAATTTATATGGACAGCTTCGTAATCTATATGGGTGGTCTCGGGATCCGTGCTACAGCTAGCTATACTTATAGTCTGTTTTGGCGACGTTCAGCTGCAAACCCCCGTTTTCTAGCTTCCTTCCACGTGTTTACCCTGGCCTCAAGTCCCTGCCTAAGCTTGCTCACCTACGATGGTTTTGATGCTTTTACCGTGTGATGGTAAGCGGCAACTGCCGCCTATAACTTCAATTCATGCATTTTAGGTTGCAGGCAACAAGAATGCAGAACAACAGGTGCGTTGTCACTGTGAGGACTAAGATGAAATGCCTTATGCCTAATTGCGCTGGTTTATCCTTCAAATCGGAACACAAATAAGGCAGAAACAGATACAGCAGTGGTACTCACACAGGCGAACTCTTCAGGGTTAACAGGCTTTAGCCAAAAATCACTTAGACTGTACTGCCCATAATGATTCACTGGGTAGGTATAATGTAAAGGGCTGTTCCCCTCTATACTATGGGCTTTATGTCGCAAGAACTGTACTTAGTTATATGAGCTCATACATTTTTTAAAGTTACATTTATTACCATCAGGTATACTGTCTAAATTGCTAGATAATCGAGTTTGCTGCGCTCGCTCATTTATTGACTTATTTTACCTTAACGCTCTGCTCGCTTATTAATTTATTTGTATTTCTTTTTTTATTTAATTTTATATAGTAAATTATTATTTAATTTAATTTTATATAGTAAATTCACATATTTACACTTGTTATAAAACCTATTTAGTAAAGAAACATAAGCCTAATAATTACAATAAATCAAACAACCTGCCGCTAATTATTCCCGGCGCAAAGGTATCCATAACACCACCATTATTTAGTTAAATACACGGGAGCTTTTTAGATTGCCAAAAAATTATGAACATATCTCTTAAAGTAACCTCTACAGGTTAGCAAGGTATTTTACACATGTAATCTTACGTGTCAACATGCTTTATTCCAGTGGTTTCTGAAGTGCCAGGCATTGTAATTTAATGTATTTAATTTAATTACTTTTCAGGCTTAATGGTAAACTTTAGCTGTTTAAAAGCGTTTTTATTTTTATATAGAAAATAGGATACAATGATACAATAGCTATTATATGATTGATAAAAATCCATATGTATCCATAGACCTACCACAGAGGAGATAAAAAGTACGTTTATTCCTTCTGTAATTAATTTTTTTTTCTATGGTTTATTCTTCTGTATCATAGAGAAAAAAATTTATATACAGAAGCAGAGAGTACATTTAGAGTTTAAATACGAGACAAAATGCACAGACATAACAGACTAAACACAAATCACAAATATTCCCTGTTCGCTCGCTCTACAATGATTATAAATCTTGCTATCCCGTTTTTTTATCCATTGGAATAAGTTCACGGAAAATGACGTGCGCAATGTTTTGAACGTTCGACATATTGCTCGAGGGCTTACGACCTGATGTTTCTTTTGAAACATCGGTGTAAATTGTATAATTTCCTAATAAAATTTAAATCAAACCATTTAGCATTAATTTGTAAAATAAATTCATAAAACTGTCTCAAAAAGTCTGAACATTAAAAATGTCATCTAGGTACATTTTTGGTATGGAACCCTGATACATATAAAATTGTGGACCGCTATTCACAAGATTTGAGTAACAAAATACTATACAATAAATACTAAGTCCGACCCTGTTAGCATCAAAATATTTTCATACCTATTTAGACACCGAAATATTGCTCAGTTCGCCAATAATTTTACATCTATCTCTAATGGCATGTTGTTTTGAAGGTAAAGCATTTCAATTATTGCAAATTAACACTATTTCGATGCATATTTTTGTCACTATTTCTAAAATTTATTTCGGATCGCCGCGACCACGAATGTTTACTTACCGGTGAAAGGATAATCCAGGTGTATTTCCATACTTTGCGCTTTCACATAAATGTGCACTAAATTACACACAAAATTACAATCATTTAAATGGTTTAATTAAAATTTTATTAGGAAATTATAAAATTTACACCGATGTTTCAAAAAATACGTCAGGTCGTTAGGCCCTCGAGCAATATGTCGAACGTTCAAAACATTGCGCGCGTCATTTTCCGTGAACTTAATCCAATGGATGAAAAACGGGATAGCAAGATTCATAATCATTGTAGAGCGAGCGAATAGGGAATATTTGTGATTTGTGTTTAGTCTGTTATGTCTGTGTTCTGTATATACAATTTTTTCTTTATGCGTTTATTGGTGTCAACGTCTACTACGTCAAATATTGACACATTTGACAAGAATCACAATTAGGAAGTTTCCTAATGTTTTTTAATAGAATATAAAAAATTTGTTGTAATATCTCAAAATACAAAAAAGTTATAAAACTTTAACTGAAGGAGGCTATGGACTTTAAAGTTGCGATTGCAACAAGAATAATTTCATTAGGTGCGCGAATTTGTACGTGACGTCACCAGTAGCCGTATTCACAATGATTCAAAAAAAAATTCGAAGATTCGGCCACGGAAACTCTACCGTTTGGGAAATGTCTATGGTTCTCCCTCGGAAAAGAAGAGCGTTTACGAAGACACTTTTGTTGATTGATAAATGGATTATTGGCAATTAATAACATGAATTTGTAAAAAATGCTATTAAAAAGTTATATTTCGCTCTATATATTAATTTTTATATAATATTTGATTGTTTATTATAAGTTAATTTGCAAAAAATAAAATAAAAGGTAATTATTTGAAAGTTAAATTCTTTCTGTCGTTATGAACATTCATAAATATTGTCAAACTAAAGTTTTCAAAAAAGTTTCCCCGTTTTTCTTCGAGCGATTTAGTTTAGTGATTAAATTAATTTTTACCCTTTCGTATCTAATCTAATCGAAGAAACCATGTTAACAGTAAGTACCTGACTAAATATTTATAGTACCTATTCACTTGAATCAAGTACAAACTCGGTGTTTGAATTTTGGATAAATAGCTATCTAAACTGCCTGTTTTCTTGCGATTCCAGCCATCACGTACATGCAATATGCGAGCAATATGTCGAACGTTCAAAACATTGCGCACGTCATTTTCCGTGAACTTATTCCAACGGATGAAAAAACGGGATAGCAAGATTCATAATCATTGTAGAGCAAGCGACCAGGGAATATTTGTGATTTGTGTTTAGTCTGTTATGTCTGTGATTTTAGTCACAGACTTCTGTATATGAAATTTAAACTCTATGATTTTAGTGCCACAAATCGGTAGCCAAAACTGGAACTAAGTGTTGCCATATTGAAATGTCATGTCAATGCCAACAACAGCGACCCTGTCAATGGGTCAAACAAGTTTATGGCACAAGAGCGCCATTTTATTTAAAATGGTAACGGTGAGTTTGTTTGTTCGTTCAAGCATATCCATATCATTAAAATATCAATGATCAAATAAACTTCCTCTCTTTCGACAATGATGAAAGGAAAGCCGGTTTTTTATTTAGTGAAAAGTACATAACTACTCTAAGGGGAAAGGGTTAAGAAAACAGTTTAGAGTTCTTACGGAGTTTCTTTGTTAGGTTTCTATAAATACATTAGATCCATTGCCCTAAGTAATCGGAATTAGTGTGTCGGGTTAGTAACCAAGGCTTAGGTTTGCTAAAGAAGCCACCGCCTTTCTTTAAGCTGCCGCTATCACTGTTCTTCGACTTCTGGTCCGCGGACTTCTTTTTACAAGAATGCCATACAAACCTGGAACAAAACGAAATTTTTGTGAAATACTTAGGTAGGTACATCATTGTTACAATGCTACCTATCTTTGTTCGGTTGAATTAATTCAATAGGAAGTTGTATAACGTTTAATATTAGTACCTCGAGTTTCCGAAAGATAGCGTTATACAAGGCACGAGAACCTACATTCCGTAAACAAACAGTATGTACGCCCAAACTGCAGATGGCGCCTTGTGTTCAAGCTTTTACCGAAACAGGACGCTTGCTTTATTTAGCGGGGTCCTCTTAGTTAGAGCGATGAACGTGATGTGCATGTTTAGCTTGATCAATGTACAGACATAGATACATACACACACGTCCGTGTCTCACAGGGGTAGACAGGCTATCGAGTGCCACAAGCTACGACCTGACACACCTCTTTTGCCTCTTCCACAATCATACATATTTTTATACATTAACGACTGTTTTGCTATTTTTGGATCAATGTACCCACCTAACAGGTATAAAGGATTTATCCAATATTAGGTACCTACTTACGCTGCATAGACAGCAATGACTTTTAAACACGATTTCCTTTTGAAAGGTAGGTAATATGTAAACAGAACAGTGAAATACCTTGGTGTATGAATTGTTTGGTTGTGTACAGGGCACTGGACTTCCCAATCTGGCAATTGAAGTATGTAAATGACTTCTTCTTCCTCTTCTTTTTTAGCTTTTTTCTTCTTTGCCAAATGTTCACCGTACGGCTGTGAATTTACAATATTGTCAAAATTCATAAGTGCGAAGAACAGATTTTGTTAGAAGTTATAATTATTTAATATTAGTACACTCACAAATACACAGCCCTGAGCAGTAACCGCTTCGCTGGGATCTAGTAAACCGTCTAATATCTGTTGATTTATTTTTTCTTTCATCATCATTGTGAAATGTTGAGTGCGACCCTCTTGAGTCATAGGAAATGAAATTAGCGGCCGTCTGGGGAAAACGCCGTGTATTAGAATATATTAACGTAGTACCTACTCGTTATTAATAAACAGATTAAAAAAAAATTATAATTAAACAATTTTATATTAGACCTGAACGGATCCATATATAAGGAGCGCTTGGGAAACTTGAAGTATTTCTTGAGGTAATCTTCGTCTAGGAATTCGAAGTCTGGGTTTATGCCGCCGCAGGGAATTTTTTTACCGTCTCGGTGTCGTGGCGAGGCGGAGGGCTCGTGTTTGGAGCTCTGGAAGCCGTGGGGAGAATGGCCGCGGGCTTCCTCGCTGCTGCGCCCTCCACCTTGCCGCGGCACGAGGCACATGAGAGGTAATTTGCCGGCAGCGGGAGATTCAGCAATGCCACAGCAACTTCCGCAGCTAAAAGATAAAAGATAAAGATTACATTATTCTAGGTCCAGCAATCCCATTTCAAATATCTAGAAACTTACCACGCCATCATTAAATTATTTTATATTCTATTATAAAACCCTACTATGCTTATAATAAAATATAAAAGAATTATTTTGTATTTCAGGTTTTGGTTTGAGATATAATTTTTAAAGTATGTGACGTTTCATTTTCGGCCAATCATACGAAGAAGAACGCGCTTTACGGCCAGATAAATCTTCTTAGACAAGTCGTTTAAGTCACGGTAAATTCACAGTAGGCTCTGCTGTGTCTGCTGTGTCTGTGTGTGTATTCTTTTTTATGTCTTGGCACACGGAGGGATGATTGGTCCACCTGATGCAAAGCGGCCACCGTCGTCTAGTAGCCCGACCGCAGCACATCTGGCGGTGCCGGCTTTTGAGATGCCTGTAGACATGCCTTTGAGAACGCCTATGTCATACCTAGTTCAAAGAAAATATTTCGGTAGGGATTACACATAGCGGTAAAAAGACTTGCGTTGCCCAAACATTACTTATTTTAATGCCAGGCATCTAGATTGTGTAGATGAAATCTGTCGCATCATAGGAGGGTGCGGTGGCGGTAATCTTCCAAGTGATCCCTGAATTGGGCTTTGCTCGATATGTCGACGCCAAAGGTCCCAATAAGTAGGTACTCTTTGAGATGGTAAGCAGAACGTTCTGGAACAACATGAAATGAGTGAGTGGTATGGCACTACATGAAATGGGTCGCGAACGCACAAACTTGGGGCGGGCTGTTTTTTACTTTGTGGCACAACCTTGTGTCCTCGTAAGGCCACTTTCGATTAATCAAACAGAATTGTTTTTCTTTTTAGGAAACAAGATTTCGAATAAAGTAAAATGATCCTAGTTTCTAAACTGGTTTCAGATTATAGAATCATCTTGTTAAACTAATCGTGAGCGTGCTCGCCTCCTGGGGAGTGGGAGTCGGGTCTCTGGCTACAAGCAATGTCGTCTAAGTACAGCGGCACTCTACTCGTACTTTGTCTTAGCGCACCCTGTAGCGTTTTGCAACAATGTCGCCCTGTTGACCAGCTAGGCCACCACGGCCTGTCTTGCGGCTTGATTCCTTGGCACGCGAAATTCAATCATGTGATCCCCCGGGCCTCTACCTCTCAGAGCCCAGAAGGGAGTGTACCAGTGAGTCATCTGGTTTGCGCAAGGTTGATAAGGAGTGGCGACACAAAACTTCTATGGCTTAAGGACCGAAAGCACGGCTCCCAGATGGGAGACTCTTTTACCAACGTCGCGAGTGTGCTTAACTTAGCCATGGCTAATTCCTTTTTACTTCCTTACATATCATAGATCTTAGCCACACATTAATCTGTCTGGCAGTTTTGCTAATAGCTGAGGCGGTGAAATGAGCCCTGCAAATTGTGACCGAAGCATGAAACTTGATACAGGTGTAGCCTAGGCCAAAATGAGTAGTACTTAAGCGCTGACAAACCTCAAGAATAGATTTTGGTTTCTAGATAACGTCTACAAAATTTCATTGGGTTTGATAGCGTAATATTGTAAATATGATCAAACTACGTTTGTTTGCAGCGCGCTCGAGAAACACTCCTCTTAATAAAGTGTGAAGCGAATCCATTGAAAGAAAGAAAGAAAGGCATTTATTATATATAGCACACCACGACACAATAATAGTCACATAATTGCAAAAGGAAACATTAATAATAAGAATATTTAAAACAATGAGTAGCCTCCCATGCAACTGTCGGTACCGCGTTGGCCAGCATAAATGGTACCCATTCAGCATGTCCTGTAAGGCGCAAGAAGCGACTCACAGCGCTGGTATTCTGTGGGCCCATTTAGTGTTGAGCAGTGATGTACGGATGGACAATAAACTTATTTTATGACTAGCCACTTACTTTTGCACCTTATTAATTAATCAAAATTATTCGCCTTATCTTTAACAAAAATTACCCATAAGTTGTAAAAATCTTTCTACCACTTTAAAATTAAAATGTTTAAGATATGCAATGCATCTAAAGGCATATTATTTATTGCAAAAGTATTCTTGAATATTCCGATTAAAACGAATGCTTGCTACGAGTGTCAAGTGATCGAAGTCGGTCGGTAGTAACGATACTTTTTCTTTGCTGCATTGGAAAGTAGGTGCTGAAGCTACCTCAATAGCAATGTTTACTTCAGACTCGATTGTGTGAATTTAAACATCGTTATGGGGATAAAGCAAACTTTCTTTGTGACCCTAAGAAGAATGCGCAACGTAGAGGTGTCAATAGAATTGAACCGCAGGGATGTTTATAGTATGCGAAATAATTACATATCCGTAACAGAATGTCAAATAGTAGATTCGATACGTAAAGTATCTAATGGCAAATTCAGAAAAAGTCGAATATAATGTCCTCTCAGATGGTCTATAACAGGAATTTATACATATTATAAAACCAATCCCCACGCCGCGTATGTCTGTCTGTTTGAGTAAACTCAAAAACTACTGGACGGTTTTCTTGTGGCTGTCACCAATAGACAGAATGATTCATAAGGAAGGTTTAGGTGTATAATTTGTTAAGGCTACCTGTGCGAAGCCGGGGCGGGTCGCTAGTGTAGTATAAAACAAAGTCGCTTGTCGCCGTCTGTATCTATGTACCCTTACATCTTTTAAACTACGCAACGCATTTCATCAATAACCGACACGTAAGCGAGAGGTACCGAGCTCAATCCCCACTGCCGCCACATAAAATATATTAATCTGTGGCTATGAACCAATGACTTTTTCAGAGTTATGTACATTACTTGAACACTAACCGATCATCTTACGGTGACAGAAAACATCCTGAAGAAACTACACACAAAGGCGAGTGAAAGTGTAATCATGATCTGCTCAGGTTCCCCTGTTAAGAGGAGTGTCCACCGAGCGCGGTCCATACAAACGAAGTTTAATCATAATTTCAATATTAACCAATCACAGGCAGTGAAATGATGTAGACGAGATTTCAGGGTCACGGAAGTCAGACGGCAGTCGCTCCGCTGTAGGTAATTACCTGATCTGCCAAATCCTGGATCCTGGTCCAGGCGCGGAACTTCGGCCCTAGCTCGCGAGAGCAGAACCGAGTTGAAGATGAAATAACAAGAACACTCGTGCAAAAACTGCTTCAAAAGAGCGTTCGTAGACATATTAAACATAACCTTCAGTCTTATTATGGAAGTTACGCTAAGTTGGTAAGATTGTAGTGTTACTTTTACAAAGTATATGTTCCTAAGCATATCAGTTTCAATTTAATGTGTAAAGGAATACTCCATCAAAGCCATGTATCACTCTTACTTACTCTGTCTTAGCTCTCAACTTTAAAATATAGTTTGGAAAAAGGTTTCAGCCGCTTCTACCCTCATCAATACGTCTATGGCGGACGAGTAACAGTTAGAATATCTACGGAATTTGTTTACAAGCTGTCGGAAACTCCACCTGTTGAGTGCCAGGATATTCGATCAAATGCTCGTCATGTGGCGACGTCGCTGTTTCTGAGTATCTCTTATCCCATCGGTTTTGTAAGTGAGGGTAACCATTACCAACATCTTATTTTAACTTGACTTCACTCGCAACTTTTATTAGACAGATACAGAAATCGAAATTGTTTTCTTAGGGCCTCTTAGGTCATGAAGCCATTATTTACAAGTACTTATGGTTTTGAAATGGTAACTCAATTGGCACTATATCCACACCTAAGGAAAAACTGGATGCTGTACATAGGTCACCTTTTTGTTTATTAAAATTAGAAAAAGAAGATGAAATAAATTTTATCATAGAGTAAAATTAATAATGTATTTTATATTGTATGTCTGTGGTATAGGTATACTGTCTTGTTCGGCAGAGCAGAATATACCTAACATCAACCCCTTCAACTGACGAGTGTCGGTCGAGGCAGATCAGCTGAGACCTCCGACCAGAAATGGGCAACAGCATTGATATCCCGGACATCAGCCTGTACGAGATTAGTATGGCTCTCAAACAGCTCAAGAACAACAAGGCGCCGGGTGATGATGGAATTACGGCTGAGCTTCTGAAAGCTGGTGGCAAACCTGTGCTTAAGACCCTTCAGAAGCTGTTCAATTCCGTCATCCTCGAGGGAAAAACGCCGGAAACATGGCACAGAAGTATAGTGATATTGTTCTTCAAGAAAGGTGATAAGGCTCTCTTGAAGAACTTCAGACCAATATCACTGCTGACCCATGTGTATAAGCTGTTTTCGAGAGTCATTACGAATCGTCTCGCACGCAGGTTTGATGACTTCCAGCCTCCCGAACAAGCCGGATTCCGAAAAGGTTTTAGTACCATAGACCACATACATACGCTGCAGCAGGTTATACAGAAGACCGAAGAGTATAACCGGCCATTATGCTTGGCGTTTGTGGACTATGAGAAAGCCTTCGATTCGATCGAAACTTGAGCGGTGCTTCAGTCTCTACAGCGGTGCCAAATTGACTATCGATATATCGAAGCACTAAGGAGTTTGTACGAAAACGCCACTATGTCAGTTCGTCTCCAGGATAAGACCACAGAACCTATTCAGCTGCAACGGGGTGTTAGACAAGGTCATGTCATATCACCGAAGTTGTTCACATGAGGATATCTTTAGGCTTCTGGACTGGGACGGACTTGGCATCAATATTAACGGCGAGTACCTCACTCACCTCAGATTTGCTGACGATATCGTAGTCATGGCTGAAACCCTGGAAGACTTGGGCAAAATGCTCGATGACCTCTGTAGTGCCTCTCAACAAGTAGGTCTTAAAATGAACATGGACTAAAATTATGTCGAATGTCCATGTTGTGCCTACTCTAGTGACAGTTGGAGGCATTCCACTTGAAGTTGTTGACGACTATTCATACCTAGGACAAATAGTCCAGTTAGGTAGGTCCAACTTCGAGAAAGAGGTCAATCGACGAATCTAACTCGGTTGGGCAGCATTCGGGAAGCTACGCCATATATTTTCGTCCCAATTACCGCAATGTCTCAAGACGAAGGTCTTTGACCAATGTGTGTTGCCAGTGATGACTTACGGAACTGAAACGTGGCCGCTCACTGTGGGCCTTATAAGAAAACTCACTGTTACCCAAAGGGCAATGGAAAGAGCTATGCTCGGAGTCTCTTTGCGCGATCGTATCAGAAATGAGGAGATCCGCAAGCGAACCAAGGTCACCGACATAGCTCTAAGGATTGCCAGACTGAAGTGGCAGTGGGCAGGGCACATAGCTCGAAGAACAGATGGCCGATGGGGCAGTAAAGTTCTCGAGTGGCGACCACGAGCCGGAAGACGCAGCGTGGGTAGGCCTTTCACAAGGTGGACTGACGACCTGGTAAGGATCGCAGGTACCAGCTGGATGCGAAAAGCACAGGACCGGCCTTTGTGGAGATCTCTGGGGGAGGCCTATGCCCAGCAGTGGGCGTCTTCTGGCTGATATAATGATGATGATGATTTGTGCGTTAAGACTGCCCGCCTGCCAAGTGACAAGATTATGGCAAAAGACAATAAATTTGGAGGAGGCTCGGGTCGGCTCGTACGTACAATTGTTTAAATAAAAAGAATATGATTTTTACAAAAATCTAAAATAAAATGGCATTTAATATAACAGGTGTATTTGTTGGGTGAAAATGTAATTAAAGTACTTTACAAATTACTTTTATTATCATCATTCGTGCACACATTCAAAATATTACGACTTTCTTAATAGATGTTCTGCTATAATGACCATCTAATTTGGACGTTTTGCTTCATGGACATTATGGTAATTAGGCTTAGGTACCTAGGTACTGCTGATTAGGCGTTTCTCGCTGTTGGACGTTTAACTATAAATATACTAATACCATGTGATCTTTTCCGACCCGAATATGTTCCGATCTTCAACGACTAATGGGTGGATTTCATAAGTAAAATACTTGGCTACTTGGTACTAAGTATGTTTAGTCCAGGTTTAGTCACATAAAATTGATGAACGACATGCTTCTATAATATCCATAAAGATCGCAAGTATTAAAACATTAGGACAAGTAGGGGAAAGTTGTATAAAACCGGGTACGCGGGTCAAACCCGGTACCTCATTATTTCGAAAACTATTATTGGCATATATCGGTCTTATAGTAAATTGCATGTCTCCTGATGGCATGACAGTTTGTAACAGGGATTTTGGGAGGAAATTTCGATTTTATTGCTCTCAGAGATTTTTATTTAAAATCCGTAAAATGTTACCGATTTTCAGTCTGATTCACCCCGTCCCTACGGGGTGTCGCATCCGATGAAACCTGAAAGGCCTTCCCGTCTACAGGAGGTGTTTAGCACGTATGCGCCTAGGTCTTTTTTTTTGGCGAGTCGTGCATAACCAGTCCGGCCGGCCGGCTGGTACTCATGAGAGTTCACCTCCTCTCTACCAACCGCTATACCGGAGGGTGCCCATTTCCTTTGCGTTGGGCGCAAAAAAAAGCAGTCTGATTTCGACTACAGGGAATCAACTTTACATCTACACGTCTGTAATGATAAGTATGTCAAAGATTATTTATATCAAATCAATTTTTATTTATTTCATTTTGTTTGAAAATTGTACATTCAATACCGGGTATCCTTGTCGGTATCGATATTATGTCATTTTTGGGGCCATATGACATTTCTTCAGTTTTTAAATGCAAATTGAATGGAATTGGCCCGACAGTGGACAATATTTAATATAACTAAAAAATTGTGTATTTAAAAAATTTGCATTATTCCGCGAATTTATTCGTGCAGAATTCGGTTACCTACTTTGTGGGGACCACAACGCGGGGAGTAGTAAAAAGAGCAAAAGTGACAAATTTCCATCCATTCATCCATCCATGGTCATAAACTTCCTTATTTATAATGATAATAGGTAGGATAATAGAAATGGGACACGAACGAGTATTACCAAACAGCGTACCCGGTTATGCCCCACCTAGTGGGGTAAAACCAGGTAAACGTCATTTTTCGAAAAATAATTATTTTTGTACATCCAATTTCTTTTGTTACATTAGATAATTGATTAAATTTTCGTCAGGGTATAGCGTATGTAGGCATAAATAATTTTTTATTTAATTGTGTCGAACTGGAGCAATTCTAGAGACAATAATAGCTTAGGGTCCCGGTTCTGCCCCACCTTCCCCTAATTAATATTTTAAAAAAAATACGGTGGTAGGTACCTTCGAACTTATTAAGTGGTCTTTCACGGCAACGCAACTTTGGCTTCTTTATAGATTACCATAACAGAAACAATAGGACAACCGGAAAAAATTTAGTACAAAGGTGTGCCGTGCACGGTCAGTGTTTCCCTACATGTTGTAATAATATCTCGTAGTTTATATTTATGTACGAGTAAGTATGATGCTATTTATAAAAGGAATTGCCACCGTTATAACGTTTATTTTTCCACAGTTTATAATTATTCGGCAGTCGGAGAGGGTTATTTGAATACAATACAATAAAACTGTCATCGTCTACATTTAGAAAGTGTTACTAATAATTTGTGTTGTACGATTAATGTCGTCGAGTTTGTCTTTAGTGCTTCGTGTGTAGTTCGCTTTCGTTCGACTTAAATTGTTATTGCTAGGTAGGTTCCTACCTCCTCACATTATGATATCCAACTTGTACTATCATCTTATATCATAATTAGGTTCCTATCTATACATAGTGTAAATAAAGTCGTTTTATGCGTCTGTCTGTATGTCAACATCACTTTATCATATCAGCCGAAAGACGCCCACTAATGAGCATAGGCCTTCCTCAGAGATCTCCACAAAGACCGGTCCTGTGCCTTCCGCATACAGCTGTACCTGCAATCTTAACCAGGTCGTCAGGTGTTAGGTTCAAGTGTCTGTATGTATTTCCACTAAATCCTCCTACAGCACGCAACCCATTTTGATGCGATTTTTAATATCAGTTAGTAGAGATTTTTTCTGGAAGGTGTATATATATATGTTTAATACATGCAAATTATGGTAAAGAAAAGCCGAGAAAACCCTGAGGTAGGTCTTAACAAAATCGGTCTAATCGTCTTTTAAGTACTTATCGTAGTAGATATTTTATTTATAAGTGAACTATCAAAAGTCATCCCGTTTACATTTTAAATACTGAAAAGTTGTGTTGTGGTACACACGTTGCAGACGCATCCACTTCTCACTAGAGCATATTCTTCATTAATGCAATAAAATTATCCGGCCCGGGGCACAGAGGTGTCGGAAAAATCAATTGGACCGATTTTATCGCGATCAACACTCGAGTGGTCCCACATCGATAAGCCTCGATAAAGGAGTTGCGTTTAACGATATCATCGAGGGCGACAAGCTGGATTTTGATACTCGACACAATGACGAGTGTTGGCCGGACTCCATTTAAGACAACTAACAGGTAGTAATATTAAGCTCTACTAATATTGGCAGGGGCCAACACTTGTTCATTGTTGGACAATGTTGCTGAGGCCCTAGCTACAGTGTGTGATGTTTGGGAGTGTGTTGAAGTTTGGTACCTGTCGCATTCGTTCGAGTTACCTGCTTAATAAATAAAACCTGAATTTTTCGTAAAATCGTCTACCAATACATAACACTTGTTGAACACAAAAGACAAGCGATTGTAATGAGCGCAAGCAATATGTTTGTAAGTAGCAAATTATATAGGTGCGAGGCGCATGCTCCGATATATTATTGTGCCAATATGTGCCACGTCAGAGGGACGCACCGGGCTGCACAATAGCTCCCGGTCACAATTTATGCGGTGGAGGGTGCCGCACGTGCATCCTTCCCCGTGACAACCACGACGGGCTATCGTCTCGGCTATTTAATCAAATGTAACTCCTACATCGTTGTATTTGGAACAAATAAAATGGTGACGTTTAATGTTTATTTAGGGTTTGACGCGATTAGACCATGATTAGTTACGGCGTGCTTTCGCGCTATAAAATGTTTACGCTGGAGTTTTTGATAACTTTGTTTTTATGTACCTAACTACCTACTAGCTTTTGCCCGCGACTTCGTTCGCATAAAATTGGTTATTGCGGCCCGGACGCGTTCCCGCGGGAAACACATTGTATTTCGGGTTATTCTGGGCTACAGGCTACCTTACTGCCAATCCTGCAAATTTCATCAAAATCTGTTCAGTAACTAGCATGTCAGCTTCTTATAAGCATACTTAAGTCAAAACTCATTTACAATTCTGCAATTTGTTCACTGTAACCTAAATGGATGAATCGCAAATATGGGCGGCAATCAGAACTTCCTATCAGGTGGATTATCTGCTTGATTAACACGATGGTTATAAAAGGTAAATTGCGAACCCAAACTTTTGGATGCATCAATCTCGTTAGGAGATGCCAGCCAGTGTGCACATTACGCGACACATTACACAGCGCTGGCGCCGCAAGTGTATTCGCTCAGTGCACGCGTGCGCGTTGCAAATTGCCTGTTGTGCCGTGACAACGGCGTAGTAATGCGTTCCGCCGATGTTCCACCCATGTTCCGCCTGGTTAGCGCCCCCGCCGCTCGCACCCCGCCGCTTCAAACACCTACCAATGACACTTAATTTAAAGCAGAGGTAACAGAGCTGCGTGACTCGATAAACAAACTGACGGCAAGTACCTAACTAATTTAGTTTAAAACGTTAGGCCATCATTTACATGCTATCACAATCGTGACCCAAACTTGTAGATACCTATCATCATCACAGCCCATAACAGTCCACTGCAGGACTTAAGGCCTCTCCCACAAAAGGGGAGGTTATTGTCATAATATCCGCGCTTGGCAGGCGAGTTGGAGTTCGCAGTTTTATAAATATAAAAATGGAAAATGCTGCTGCCCATTTTCCAGCCTACGCAGACTCTAGTATCGAATGCATTAATCGTCTTATACGACACCCATGAGTGTAAAGGGTTGGTACTATTCTACTCTGCCGGACACCACACGGCCAATAATTATAAATGAATGCCCTAGTTATCCGGAGTAACCCCGGTGTATACGTGTGTATGTATGCGTACGTTAAAACAAAATTAATAAATGAATAAGTTACTTAACATCAAAACAACCGACACGGGAATTTACTAATTATAGTTGGATGCGCGAAATTGAATTATTATTATTGATCACAACACAATATGATATGTTTGTGGGGATGCATTGTATTGTGCGCACCCTCCGAAGCTACGCCGCGCGCGCATTCCACGGCACACGTGCTCCCGACGCAGACCTAAGTCATAAATTTTTCATAATATATTCGTTAACTAATAAGTGTGTAACCTTGGCTATCTTTTTCGATTAATAAATAAAAGCACAAATTTCAATATTGTGAAAATCAATAGAAAATATTTCCTTAATTCATGTTGATGACAGTTAGAAAAAAGATTCGCACGGAGACGAATGTCTGGCAGGTAAGGGCAGCTATAATATCCCTCTGCATTTTAGATACAGTTTTTTAGTGTAGTGACGGTATACCGTTACCATATCAAACCCTCTGCGCTACCGCGAGCAATGTGTAAATCGTCACCACCATCACTACGTAACAATCAACTGCAGGATATGAGCTGGAAAATAGGTAGGTACGCCTCTAGATAAAAACACTATTACCTATAATCCAGTTGTCTGGAGGCAAAATTAATAGGCGTTTTTTTTTTTTTTTTTTGCGCCCAACTCAATGTAAATAGGCACCCTCCGGTAGCGGTTGGGAGGGAGGAGGTGAACTCTCATAGAGTACCAGCCGGCCGGCCGGTCTGGTTATGCACGACTCGTCAAAAAAAGACCTAGGCGCCTACGTGCTAAACACCCCCCGGGAGCACCTGTAGCTGGGAGGGCTTTTCAGGTTTCATCGGAAGCGACACCCCGTGGGGATGGGGTGCGCAAACTAGTAGGGAATAAAATCCCAGTACTTGAACAACGCAACCGAACAACTGGGACTGAAGGTAATCGTCATGTACATAGGTAAGTCTATGGAAGTGCTTCAGGGTTCTATGTGTCATCTGGGATACAAATTATAAAATGTTGTTCAAAGGAATGACACGGTCTCTCAAACATAAAGTTAACGGTATGTCCACAAATAAGT
This sequence comes from Blastobasis adustella, assembly GCA_907269095.1. Taxonomy (NCBI): domain Eukaryota; kingdom Metazoa; phylum Arthropoda; class Insecta; order Lepidoptera; family Blastobasidae; genus Blastobasis; species Blastobasis adustella. The sequence goes on from OU026114.1 coordinate 13,451,275, forward strand.
TATGTTACATTACCGAATAATTTTTTGCGAATAAGTCGACATGGCCCTATTTTGTTTCAATTACTTTGTCATGCCTCACTGGATGTTTGTTACTCTTTCACGCAAAAACTACTGAACGTGTATTGATGAGCTTAGGTTTGCAGTGTTGCATACATTGTTGCAGGCATAGGTACCTACTAATAAGTTATTTTGAAATAGCTATAAATTACAGCTAAGGCCACAGAAATCAAAATAAGGTAATGTATAGATGAATGTCATACGCGAATGATGTCGCGGCCACTAGCTAGTGTTTTCATAAGATTAATGTACCTAGGTAGTTTAAAATATCATAGGTACTAACATTTTCGTAAAAGCTTATTTGTAAACTGCAAAATATGCAAACCATCAGAAGATAGAGTTAGGCTAGGAATAATGAGGCCTAAAGACCCTTCCCGTTAAATACAAAAATAATTCAACATATTACTAAATTCAAATCAGAGCTTGAGCTAGGCTAGCTATAAATAACAAACCCACTCTCGGTATTTACTATACAAATAATATAGATGGATGGAAATTCAATCGGATGAATATACTTTAGACAAAAAGAAGTGAGCGAGAGTTTGTAGCCGGCGTACTCGTAACTGAGGCGCCTGACGCTCTGGCGCCGGCAGTTTAATAATTGAGGCTCTCGGCTCTCCGGCTCTCGAATTCGTGACTGTCGAAATCAATCTCTCGATTAAAACTACTACACGCCCACCTGCCTCAGATGAATCTGGCTTGAGTCACCCTCTGACTCGACTCCCAACTCGCCTTGGCGGTGGGAGGCGATGGTGGAAGGCGCGGGTGAGGGAGGGGTCGTATTTCACAATTAAATTTTTCTGGCGCGCTCCCGCCGAGTGTGTACGCCGAGCCTCGCCGCGCTTTCTGCGAGGCGGCATCCGTCGACTCTCAAACTTTTCTAGGGAGTGCCTGGCTTTACCTAGTTTTAGCTGAAGTAACTGAATTTCCTACTCGAAAATACATTCTATAACTATTTAATTACTTTCTAAATGAGCTCAAAACTGTATTATTGTATTTGTAAAGGCGGGTTTCAGACTCTCACGGACGGCCACGTGTAGAGTGCCACAAACTTATCTGACCCGGTGGCCAAAACTGGAACTAAGTGTCACTATTTTGAAATATCACTTTGTTATCAACAACGGCGATACCATCACCACCCACTTTTCGCCATCTAAAAAAAATATTGATTTTGCGGCTTCTTATAAAACTTATGCCAATCGATAGGAAACTTTAATATCCATCGATCACTTTATGTTCAAAATGTCGAAAACAAAATATCGCAAGTCAAAGATGTATATTTACTACCGACACATGGGGAACAAACACCCCCTACTAAGTCTACTGATAGTCAAATATCTTCTAAACTACTGAACCGATTTCGATTAAATAAAGCTAGGAATAATAGCGATTAAAAGACCTTTCAAATTTGCTGTATTATGTTTTCCTGCGATTTTGCATTTATAAACAATACAGTATGTCTGAATAACATGTTAGGAGCGCGTAACTTTTAAACGGCCTTATCTCAAAACCGATTTTGGGTAACTTACTGTACTCTTTGTTATGATGGCAGAATTACTCTCCGGTCCCTAGCGGTAGACCTTGGTCAACCTCGCTTCGCCTTATACCGTTGGCATTTCCCACACTTAAGAAGTGGCGAGCTCGTGGCGGTGCTGAAGTTCGACTAGTCTCAAAGTAAGAAACAGTCACCCATTTAGTTCCAGGACGCTAGGTTATCGGTCTGGCAAGCTTCTTTATTCGCAAAATCGGTATTTTTTCAAAATGGCGGAAAGTAGGTGGTGATTTTCTCCATAGTAAATGTTCAATGCTCGTAAGATGTCTGCGCTATCACGGACGACACCCTCTCCACAGAGCGTCGGTGCGAGCTGGTCCGCATCCTTCCGCAAAATCATGCACCGTCGAAACCCGCTTTAATCTCCATGTATTACTCTGAAAGTAAAAATGCTGGATTATTCACATTGGCGACTAAGAAATAATACACCGACGCTTTTAAGTTAGAAAACTTCATTCAAACAGGGTATTAGGAAACCTGATCTTTCAAAGACTACACAAATCAACTACTAGGTATGATTTCTTTACAAAAGTACAAGAAACCGTGGCCATACCGTGGTAAGCGAGAGGCAGCTACTGTTCGATTTCCCGTGCCGCTATGTAAATGTAGGTGCTATGTATGCCAGTGCAACGTGTTATAGAGGTAGACAACGCATTGGCAATACCCCTGGTGTTGCTAATGTCTATAGGCAGCGGTGACCACTTTCCAGCAGGTGGCCCGATTGCCTGTTTGCCTACCATACAACATAAAAAAAATCATTTTTAAAATGATTTATGTACATTAGTTAAACATTAACCGATGCTCTTACAAAATACAATCAGGATACTGTCGCCATGGACCTAAAAATTATGGTCGCCATGAACCTAAAAATTATGGTCATCATAATTTTTAGGTTCATTTGCTACTTTTTAGTTTTGTACGTTTTGAGTATAGGTACTTGCGTGTTGTACATTATGCTCCGAAGAGTACCTATATAAAAATCTATGTACGCTTCTGTGTGTTCTCTACAGTTTGAGCGCCGGCGACTCGTAGTTTAATATCGCAGCGCGGCGACACGGCGGCGTCACGTGCACTGGCAAAGATACACTAATACAGACGCGGCGCGAGCGCGCAGCTGTGTGTGTGCCTCCTGTCTCCCGGTCGCCTTGCCCTCGCCGGTCACCCGGCTAAAACGTGACGCCCAAATTAGCAAAATTTAAAAGGAAGGTCGTAAAGTACTGAACATAACGCACCGAGTACCTAGCAAATACTTATAGCGAATCAGCGATATTTTTTAAGGATAGCGGAGGGGTTTTATTTTCTTATCAATTATAAAGATTCGCCATCGATGTATGTTGACTACTTGGCACTTACTAAACGTATTTCATAAATAAATTCCTTTTTTTATAATAAAATTAATTAATTTAAATTTTTAATTCCAAACTTCTAAACCGCACATTACAGTGCATAGGTACGTGTACAATATCTATTTCATCATTGTTATTTTTGTAGGTACACAAATTCGAATCTCCTTTTGTGACTGCAACTTTACTCATCCCCAAACATTAGGGGTAATCTGTCTCGGCCGAGCCCGCAGCACCTGTTACGAGTCCCCGGAATCAGGGTCGCCGGCCCCCTATTGGCTTGGCGACTATAAATTACTTTCGACTTTTAGTTTTGCAACAGAAATGCACCCCAAATATCGACACGACTATAGATTGTGCTGACTTCTCATGACTCCGTAGAGCTTAATCCTAATTCAAATCGCATTAGTATAGTGTAAAATAATACAACACGGATATATAATAAAATAATAAGGAGGGAATGCGCATAAAGTTGAAAACGTTCTAAATCATATTGCCCCTATTTTAGACACCTCAGAAAAGTCTTTACGTCTGAATCAGGTTCATTTTATAAGGACTTTCCTTCTCGCTGTAGTGTAAGGAACAAGAAATTATTTTAGGTGTTAGACCGTCTAAATTTTGAGTGCCTGCAGTGTTGGAATGAAACGTATGTGTAATTCAAAAACTAAATTAAAGATAGTAAAAATTCAAAGTGAATCTGGGTTATGTAAGGCTTGTGTTTCATCCATTCTAAATTGTGATAACATATATTTTGATTCCGTGACTTAGATGACCTTAAGTACGACTGATGAACATAACCTCGCTAGAACATCACCCGTCACCCCATGCCGTCCACCTTTCGGTACATAACTATACCTACCTATTCCTAAATCGTCTATATCCCATATTTACTGAAATTCAAATCCTAAATCGCCCAAATCGATCAAATATTAAAATGCCCTAGGCCCCAATTAACTAAAGGTCAATGTTTATGATACTTACGCCACCTGGGAACAAATTTTCATATTCTCGCACAACGGCTCCCTACTGGCCGTCGTACGCTGCGATTTCCGGTAAGTCGCCACTACGTGTTACGATTCTGCGAGCTACGTCGCCTACGCATTTCCATTTCAGTTTTGCAACTCTGGAAACTAAGTCGGTGACCTTAGTATTACTATGGATATCTTCATTTATATTTCTATCATGACCTAGTACGACGTGTTAACATTTAATTGGAATGATTCAAGAATATTGCGTGACGGGTGACGGGAGCGTCGCGTCGGCGGGTATGTTAATGCTAAGCTAATAGTCGTACGTAAGCGAGAGGCACTGGGTTCAAACTCTAGTACCGCCACCATATACCATATTAACCCTTTTTCTGAGTTATGAACGTTACTTGAAAACTAACCGATGCTCTTACGGTGATGAAAAACATCGTGATAAAACCTGCACATTCAGGCGACTGAATGTTTAACCATGATCCACTCTGGTTAGGTTTCCCTTAACAAGGTCACGGAGGTCAGTGTAATTACCTGATCAGCCAAATCCTGCATCGTAATCAAAGCGGACCCCGGGCCCTCGAGAGCACAACCAGCATATTAACGTTTCCGCTAGGGAAGAATTTCCAAATCGAGAAAACAATGAGTAAATTACTAATACTTAAATAAAACATTTAATCAATCACATGTTATGTCATCAACAGCCCATAATAGTCCACTCCTGCGTTTTGAGCATTAGGTCAGAGTCATAATCTCCGCGCCTCCTGCATGAAAAACATAAGGCTGTTGGCTTTTTCCTGGTCTATTGGCCTACTGTAGGGGTCTATGGGATCGGTGCTATTATCCTGCTCTGCTTATTCATAACACACTCTTATCAATAAAATAATACGCCAAGTACCAAATGGAACTCAAGGTTTATAGAAAAAAAAATACAATAACTAGGTACCTACTACTCGTAGTATAACCACGACCACGTTGAATCTGATGCTGTGTTAATATTATCTTTGATAGTTTCAGTGACCATGTGTAACTCAATTACTTATAAAATTTTCACATAACTGAAAATAATTGAAACTAGGCAACCATAGAACTTCATGGAATTTAATTAATGTGTCATTAGACATTAACGTGTTTGTTGGATGAACTATTGGAACTACAAAATAATATACGACTGCGAGAACACTTATGTGGTCTAAGTAGGCTGTCCGCCCTGCCCGGGCTGATGCGTTATGCCGGCTGGCGGAAACTCAGGATTGGGTTGCTGACTCACTCCATTGACTGGGGATGCTTCGGTGGTTATTTCTAAGCATTTTGGGAGCAGTGTATCGCTACGCGCTTGCTTATTATAGCCAGCAAATTTTGGCACCGTGACTGACAGAATTTCATCATTACTGAGCATTGTATGTGCACAGGCATGGTCGCATCCAGGGGGCAACTGAAATTTTTTCACGAACTGGCGAGTCATACATCCTTGAGTGGTATTCCTACATTGCTTCCCTTCTATCAAAACATATTCCGGGTAAACTTTCACGCAAACCTCTTCCTTCCGGTAATTGCGTACGTTTATACTGACTTGAAATCTATTCTTCTTGTTTTTTATTTGAGATCTGCATGCCCGACTCACCAGATTCACGATAGGATGGCTCGACAAACACGCTAGCAAAGTTTTACTTATTTTAAACATTGTGTCGGCGTTAAATTAATGTGGTTTTGTACATATTTCAGCGACATATTAAATTAAGCATTTCACAACTAACTTCGATGTATTTTATTTAAGTTTGTGTTTACCACACATTTTAGAAAGTTTCGCATTTTTGACGTTTTGTCACAAACGTCACACGTGAAGTACATTTTGTAGAATTTATGGATTATGCCCACAGACATAAAATAAAATATATTCTATGATTATACTAAAGAAAATAGACTTTTCCTATGACTCATGCGTCACGAGGAGTGAAAGAACATTTTCTCAATCACAAAGGTCAAATATATAATACCTATACAGCTCAACTATAGCTCCTCGTCTAGACGACTCGCGCGACTGAAACTCAATGCTCTATTTTCCAAGAAACGAAGCTCCTCTCGAGCACCGCCAGACACTTACTTTGTTGATACTATTACTTTGTTGTTTATCAGGTGGTAGGACTTTGCCTGCCTGAGGAGCTCGCCTGGGTGAGCACACCGGCTTATCTATTTCTGCCGCCAAGCAATATTGCTAGCATTATTGTGTTACGGTTTGAAGGATAATGTATAAATCGTAGATGTTATGGGCGACAGTTACTCAGGTGGGCTGTCTGCTCGTTTGTCACTGCGTAGAATAAAAAATATATTTTACTATACGTCTCGGCCGGTGGCGGCGTATAGGTTCGTCGGCCATGTTGCTTTAAGGCGAGAATCTTTCCGCCCTAAAGCTCTGATCAGATCGAGAAGCTGTTCTTTTTGTGGTTCGGACCCGAAGAGTGGAAAAGCCTCCACTGTCTGTCTATGCTTTCTGTGGAGAAATAACGGATAATTTAAAGGTAAGGGGGAGATGAGACGGCAACCATTCTGGGATCGACTTAGCAATTTAATGTAATTTGATATCAATTTTAACTTCCTGACACTTATTATTTCTTTATCTAAAAAAAGCAGCTAAGATGTGTCGTGTCACGTATAGTGTAGGGTTCCGTAGTTGCCTGTCATAATATGCGTGCAAAAGAGGGCTTTCTGATACTATAAACACATTATAAACAGCACATAGCCCAGTCCTTTTTTGTTGGCTTATGGTACTTTAAATTTACCCGAATATTACGCTTATATTAGCTTATTCAAAAACGTTCTTTACATACCCTAAACTCATAAGGATTATCCAGCGACACACCACATAATGGACTATATCTACGAGAAAATTAAACTAATCCCCCCCCCCCTGTATTTGTAGGGGAGGTACCCAAATCATGGTAGTAACTTTTAAAAGATTTTATTGTACAATTTTTATTTGAGGTATAACATTACAAAAAAAAACAAAATGAAATACACAAACTATAATTATTAAACAAAAAAAAATACAAAATTTCTAAGATCTAAGGGCCCTAAAAACATACAATAAACAATAGGACATACTATGCTACAAAGTTCCATCCATTATCGTACTCTAAAAAGCTCCACAACAAAGATTTGGTGTTAAAATTAATTACCGAGTATCCCTTGCGTGCCGCGGCCGCGAACAAGTGCACCGAACGTGCTCCCGAATTCGTACGCTGTCATCAATTACGCCAATACGAATTACTGTCACGGCTAGCTATTGTTCACTACCCCATCTTGACCCGGTCGGCAGCAGATTGCATGTTGCACTTTTGTACGGCCGTACACTGTGGCGATTAACAGCATATGAGCGGTAATTATACCGAGTTAGCGATTGCATTTTTTATGGTCGACGCCCAGCCACCTAACTTGTCCTAGTATACATAGAATATGTTCTACACCTGTTACACTACATAGCTTATTAAATAAAATATTGGCAGTCGACGCCATAGACCGCCAACTTTTCTATTATGCACCATCTCCCGCTGGTATCTATTTTTTGGCTTCACGAGAGACTCGGCAAGCGTAGTGATGCAGCACGCCTTTCGGCCAGGTAGTGACGATTTGCGAATTACTGAAGGTGGTTGTTTGATGCGGCAAGTCAAGGACAGAGTGTATTGGCTCTCATTGGGCGAGGTCTATGTCCTGCAGTGGACATATTTTTCATTGATAGTTCACACCCAAATTACACAACGGTAGGTTAACCCGGTTAACCATACAGTTGAAAATTAAACCCAGCTCTGAGGAGCCTGCCTGGATAGATATTAGCGTCTCGTATTTCTGCCAAACCTTCAGTTTAAAGGATATAATAAGGTAGCCAGCGTAATAACACAGCGTAGTTAAGACATAGTAGTCCACACAAAGCCAACTCACCTGCGGTTCAGCATTTTTGCCTCATGTCATCAGTCACGTGTGCAAGATCTAAATGTTGTGGAAGAGTTTTGTATGTTTGCTGTCTGTCTGTCAGGGGTAAGACTTTTAAATATTTTGCAATTATAAATATATGAGTATTGTATTAACAAAGAAATAGCACAATAGTTTTCATAGGGTTAATACAGCAGCTAAAGCTCATTTCTTTTAGCATTTTTGTAATTAGGTTTCTCTGCATGATAGTAGTGCAAAAGCGCAGCTCAATCTATTACATAAAAGGTCGATCACAGCTAGAGTCTCGGGCATTCTTTAATCCGATTAGTGACATCTGTGCACTGACAGACAAATGTGCCTCGTTCGTTATTATTTTCGTTACGTACTGTGATATCGTGAATTGAAAGGCAAATTGCCTATTTAACTTGGAACTAATGTTTAAGTAGGTAATTTTGGCGAATCATCATCCACTCGCCCGGTCGTCGGCATCCTCACTTTGTAAGCTGTTGGTCGTTGGCTTTAAGCAAGCCCAGTGACGGTAAGTATCTATAACAGAAATAAAATTTTATTATATATGTATTTTCCATTGAATGAGGTTCTCTAAGGCTCTGTTGGTCACCACGCGAAGGTTCGAAAGAACGTTTCTCGCTCGTACGATTCGGATGTGGAATGAGCTCCCAGCCACAGTATTTCCTTTGGTCTATGTTCAAGAGGTATATTAGAGGTCTCTTCAAAGGCGGGCAACGCATTGGTGACTCCCCTGGTGTTGCTGAGGTTCATAGGCGGCGGTGACCACTTTCCATCAGGTGGCCCGCTTGCCTGTTTGTCAGCTGTAAAACATAAAAAAACAATATGTGAAGTATTTTCACTCCGAATTGCGCATGCAGGTAGGTAGTCGTCAGTGAAGCTACTGCACTTGGACGGTTTGGCATTCCTGAGGCGGCGTTGACCTGTTATATGTTTCATAATAATATGTAGACCAGTATTACTTGTCCTAAATAAATTTATTAGTCACCCACGCTCAAGCCCCCACGAAGTAGGTATAGTTGTCTTTCATGAAATAAATATGATATTCTAAAGACGTTTATTCCACTATACCTACCCGTGACTGGTTGACGTCTTCAACTCGACGATATTCGACGACGACTCGACGGTATTAAAATCTCTCCTCTTATTTCCACGAAAATATCTTCCTGACGTTGGAAATTTCCATATAATTAAAGCCATTCCATTAATTTTATTTCAATAAATTAACGCCGACAAGATTAATAAAATGGTAATCGCGCTCTCGGCTAGTGCGCCGCGGCAGTCGCTCATGTTAACGCTTTTCAATTATTAACTGGCTTTGTTGGTGGTTGACTGCGACCACGGAAAAATTAAATGACCTAGTTGTTACTGGATGTGACCAAAGCTATTGACTTGCGAAAACTTCCGAAAGCAAAGCGAAAATCTCGGCTTTCCGAAATCTTGCACATTTGTCACTCTTCACAAACTAACAAAAAAAAAAATATTGGTACCTACGTGGGTATCTTTGCTCTATTGCGGCGTAAAAACAGGGCAAACCAACAAACACGCGTTCCTTTCGGCATCCATAAAGCTTTGAAAGTGGCTTTCCCACAGACTTATTAAATATGCAATAAATAATTCATATATTAGTTGACAGTCATAAGCCAGTTTAAGCACTCTATTTGACTTGTGGCGCGAACGTCGCCTACCCTCATAATAAAATATACGTAGATACGAGTATATTAATTCTATTTGAACAGCTCCTTGGGATATGTTGGTTTTCTATCATATATTAGCAGTCGACTTTAGACTTTACACAAATGAATAACTAGTATCTCAATTATTATGTTCAGCAGTGAAGGATGGGCTGAAGGATATTAATCCCAGCTTATTACTAGAGCTTGTTCCCTATACAACTTTGAATTTGATTGTGTCGCAATTGTTACAAGCTCGCTACCTTTTTTGCTCATATGGAACCCATAATGTTTTGAAACTTACTGCTGTATGTAGAACGAGATATACATTGAAACGGTTAAGTATCTAGTGGCCCAGTATTGGCAAATGAAATAGGCGATGCACCGCGCCGCGTGCCGCCGCCGGGCTTACATGCGCACGCGCCTCCTAAGCCCCTACAGACGCCGCTCGCCACTAAACGTCAAATCATTCCGATTGATAAGTTGCTTGCCTGACTAAACGGTTCATTCCCGATTACATCCCAGGTTATTGAATAATTCTACTAATAATTTTGTATTTTGCTAAGTTACCGATATCAATTTTATCTACATAAATATAAGAGATGGGCCAAAATGATTATAAACCGGAAAAAATCTTTTAAAAAAGGCTTTCGTTATGAGCCTAGAAGCAAATCGTATTACTTTTTGGTAACCAGGGTTTTCCTAGCAATTCGACCCCGCTGAATCCAAAAATGCCGGTTCCCAACTCCTTCCCTCCCCCTTCACCCCTTTCTGACTAAAGTGTCCCTGGCCGTGGTATTTTCATTTTGCAGGAAAAATGTTAAAGATAGGAGCAAATTGTCAATAAAGCTACCTACATTAAATGTCCTAAATACAGCCTCTGACATTGCATCAAAAAGTGAAATAAAATGAATGGTTTTCTTTATATTTTTTCTTTATGACCCCGTAAAAACCTTTTAACTCCTTTCTTGAAGAACTCTTGAAAGAATGTTGTACTCTGCAGGTAGTTCATTCCACAACCTGAGTGTGCGTGAAAGTTCCTTTGGAACCGCACAGTTCGCAACCAATTTGGCTCCAAGGTGTGGTAAATATCAATATTTTTATAACTATACAATCTTCGGTATTAAATAACAAAGTTAAAAAGCAATATCGTTTCCTTAGTTTTAACCGAATTCAAAAAAAGGAGGATGTTCTCTATTTAGTTGTATAAAGTTTGATTGTATATTTGTTACCTCAGAACTCCTCATCTATAAACCAAATTATTTTTTGTTTGAAAGGACGTACTTCCAGTTTGGCCCCATTTTTATCAAAACCCAGTTCTGAATTGAGAGTACTCCTCAAATTGCATACGATAAGTCAAGCATTTGCATTCAGAAAAGTATAATTGGGTGAAGTGGAACTGATGAAAATTACTTACGTTATTATTAATACTCTCAATTGCACAAAACACATAATTAAACATATGTAGTCACAATACAATGTACAGCACCCATAGCATGACCATAGCACGGATGCTACATACATCGATTTTCGACACCATGGAAAAAGGAAAACTATTTTTGATTATCGTGCCACAAAATCTATGATTTGTATTGCCCGCTTACAGATTGAACCAACCCACATGCCGAACGAACGTACAACATAAGAGTCCTCGTTTCACGAACAAGAGCGCTCGTTCAATTCTGAACCCAGGTATTTTCAAATGTAACGAATCGGGTGGTAACAGGAATGCACCTCACGGGGGGTCCTGTGCGAGGCCCCGTGTTTGCGAAGGCCGGGGGCCGCGGCCGCCGCCCGTGGGATGTAGCACATTGTTGCCTTCACAATGAACAGAGCTGTGTGATGTCCATCGTGCAAATTCTATCGTGCCATTACAATAACGACGGGACACATTTTCGTTGCATTCCTCTCCTCTTCTCTTCTCATTAATTGCAACCGGCAATGTGTACCTGTACGGTTTTGAAATGCTGCTTTCACATTTCTGGGGACTGGTAACTATGAGTTCTAATTATTGGCTAGTGTCAATTGTAACATTGTTGTACTTGATTGCTACTTAATTACAATCGCAGTTGTTAATTAAGATAGGCTATGACATTTTTCTGCTTAAAATTGTAATTGTCATTAAAGAGTTGAAATAAATACTGTTCGGAAATAATAGGAGAACATACATATGCAAGTTTAAATGGTCAATAACTGTTAATACTATAACCAATGAGCTTACATAAATATATATGCAAAATGCTCACTATAACCTAATTCGATTAGAAAAAAACAATATTTACAGACAATACACATAGGTACAATTTACCTACTTAATACGAGTACTACACAATAAATTTACTTCGTTCGTCGACGTGTTCAATAACAATATTAGATGCACGACAAAACGTATTCTATTTCGTGCACTGTAACCGTGAATCGAAGCATCACTCAAGTATTTTGCATGTGCAATATTCTGTTCTCTGCAATTTATCGTAAAATGGAGCAATACCGTTCTGCTGTAGTGTAATATTTTGATTGAAACGCTCTGTTCTGAATAGCGTACGTAGTTACCCGCATCAGATTCAATAGTCATACTCGGAATATTCAATCAGATTCATAACAGCACCTGCACAAATACAACAGTGTCCTATCTTGTCGCGCGGTATCGTATCGTAACTGGGCATACGTACATGATATGGCGGTGTTACCTCTCCCCAGGTAAACAATAGAGCAATTTCGCAGCAAGATAACCGCATCGCGACGTAGCCACGGCCAAATGTCCAGTTCCCAGGTTCCCACTGACATGTAAGGCTCAAAGGCAACTAAATCGACGCGGCGCTGCGGCAAAATATCCAGCCCCGACATTTACGCAAAGGCACAAGGGATGTGATGCTATGTAATCTGACGCGAGGTGAGCTCTGTCTGTTTATGAATAGTAGAGGACGACGATTGGTCGTGGAATTAAGCTTTAGACCTACTTTAACGCAAGATTGAAATTTTGGTAAAACTATTTGGCAAACAATGTGATGAAAGAAATAAGGTCTAGTCACGCAGTGAACTGATAAACTTTAGTAAAAAAAATACAAAAACAATCACAAAAAGAATGTCGTTCGGATAGTCAGCATACGTTCCCAGCCTATCCGTCTGATCAAATCTGTTCAGTAACTTTGAAAGGCTAATGTTAAAGAGTGTTAATATTCTTTGATCGACCCTCTATCGCGCTATCAACAAAGCGAGACAAGTGCCAATATAGTGATGTTATCGACGCGCGCGCACGTTCCCACGCGCGCCGGCGCGTGCGCCCGGCGGGCGGTGCGCTACCTGTGCAGGCGCCTTCGCCACATACAATATGTAGTAGAGTCACCATTTGATAGAGATATTATGTTATAATTTTATGCAAGTAATTACAGGCAACGTTACAATATAATAATAATTAACATGAAATGAATTTCCTTATTCTATAAAATTATGTATGAGATAATTTTAGTACATCGGAGCACACATAACGTTCCCCAATAAAATAAAAAATCTATCATACTGAATCTTCGCAGAAATTGGTTAAAGTTGTTGCGTCCATTTGATATTTTTTATGTAATTAGCGTTTTTGGTGAGTAGAAATAAAAAAAATATTTAGGATTATGATTGGTTTGAAAAGTGTATGCAAAACTAGCTTTTTTCAGCTATGTACCAATGTGTAACTGTGAAGAGTACCAAATTATGACTATTGCAATCAATAGTCATAATTTGATACCCTTCACAGTTATGGCCGAAAATCTGAAAATTGAATTACGTTACACACAAAGAGATTTTTATGGTATGGTAACTTTATGTCTATACTCAAAGATTTCGACTTATATATGTATACATACAAATATTGTCACATAATGTATGATACATGTGTATTAAGTATGTATTTAAAAATATATAAATAGTTTATTAGTTTACTGACAAGCTTTGCTTACTATGGGGATAAATGGCGCTGTGGTAATTGTTCAAGCTAATTTGTTATTATTATAATTTTATCGGGTTTGTCCCCATGGTTTTGATTAGTATATTTTTACCTCAATATTTCGAATTAAATTGCACCGTCAATTGATTAGACTTGATTAACTTATGGAATTAAAAATATCGTACTTTTTTAAGAATACCAATTTATAAGTTCCGTCCAATGTCTGATAGGAATTGAACCACCCCCTACTCATGTCGACAGACGGACAACTTGACGCCACAAATGGGACACAGAAAGTACTAATATCAACTCATCTCATCTTGTGACCGGCAAACTTAAGTATCTAGTTTGAAACAAACTTGTTACCAATTCCGGTGGGGAAATTCTCGCGCCTCGGCTCGTGGTCCGACTTCTTGCGACTTCCTTCCTGACTTTGGTTAAACAACTTTGTTGCAGTTTGGTCCTTAACATAGAAACTCAAAAGCATATTCTAGGCAAGCAAGCGAGATTGGACAACAAACTTTAGGTACCTACATAAGAAAAGGAGTATCTGCCAAAAATACATGAATGAACAAGCGTATGTAACTGAATAAATTTATTATTATAGATTTATTCAGTTACACGAGAAGCCGGCAGAAGTGGAAATAATTTGACTAATTCATTATAGCTTCATTTTAAAACGGACTTAAAAATTGTATTAAGGTTTACACTTAAATGGGCAAATATTCCATCAACATGTTATTTCGAAAAATAAAATATACACAAAAGATCCATGAGTAGCTAGAAATATTAGCAGTAGTTTGTGGATCTCATGAAGAGTAAATAGAAAAAGTAAAATTAGTTTGTAGATGAATACTCGAAGATTATGTCTGTAACTGAAAACGATTTATTATGGCCCTACGTACATATCCGTTCTGTTTAACAGTTTCCCTGAGAACTCTTAGAAGTTGTCACTCTTATATAACTCATGCCAACTGGGCAAGAGAACCGACCCCATCGAGTTACCCCGCGGGTGTCCAACATTTGACGCAGTAGGCACTTATTTCATCCATCCTCAATGACCACCACTTCTCTAGTGCTTTATTCTATGGCTTTGTTTGATCTGGCTTCAATGTCAAGCAAATCAAGCAAGTCAAAGCAAGCATTGGTAAAGTGCTATTAAATTAAAGTGAGAAATTATTATGGCCATCGAAAATGTTCTTTTCATCCCATCGGCGTCTCATGATCACATCACACTTCCGAAGAGATTTCTTTTAGAAATAAGTAGCGCCTGTTGTGCCATTTTGTTACTTTGTCTGTTAACCTCTATGTATTTCCTGAGCACAATAAACTGTTAATAAATAAATATTTAAAAAAACCACCCCCGAAGATGGAGAGGGAGGGAATATATGAGATATCGCATTGCAAAATTTCAAGATGTCAATATCGATTTGTAAACTTTCTAATTTATCTACAATTCCAAATGTACTTGTACGTCAATACATTTGTTGATCACAATCCGTACCTATACGTATCTGGTAAAATAAATATGTACTCTTTAGCAATAAACCGTCAAGTCGACGGCGAAGCGTTTAATATTTGAACATCAAGCAAAGGAGGGTGGCACCGCCGGCTGAACACCGCAGGGGTTATCCCTTACTGCCCTCATAATAAAAAATAGAGACCAGTCAGAGACCGGCAGGACCGAAACTGGAAGTCTTAATATGCAGGAAATAAGATTCCAAATCCTGAGGTATTACTAGTGATCGGGATTAAACGTTTCGATACGATGATATTCAATGTATTATAGGTGTTGTTTTCATGATATATCGATTTTATTTCGTTATTTCTGCGAAGTATGTACGATATAGGAGACGTTGTTTCCAGTTCATCTTAGAAATCATCATCATATAATTCATCATTCATTCACGGTTTCTTAAGATATTAATGGTGCTTTCATATAGACGCCGCAATACAGCGGTAAATATTGAAACGTTGTCTATGAAAAAAATATGGCGTGATTGTTTTCTCCCTAGATTTTACCGCTATATGTCAGTTCTCTTAGGAAATCGTGACTTTAGCTATATTATCATAATTTAGTTCTTTGCTTTAGACTGTACTTCTCTGTTTACTCTTTAGACCGAAAAGTTGTAGGTACACCCTACGAAGTTACGTTATACTTAGTTGTACTTAGGTTGACACGGTCCTTTACACTTAATAATCTTTGTAAACGTCTCTATAATGCAATATTGCACTATTTTACAGAAATTAGGACATTTTCTGATTTCGTGAAAAAGGTACACTAACAGATTATCTCTTTCTCTTCTTCTTCTAGTAGGCATAATACATCACAAGGACTTTAAAAATTGAACATTAAAATACGATATTTCATAAGTAGGTATAATTTATTGTCATAGCTCGCCAGAAAAATCATTGCAGGCCCGCAAAAGCTTACTAACGTTAACCTGATAATATAATAATAATCATCATCTTTGCATCAATATCCCAAATGTGCTCTCAGCTAAGGCCCGGGGTCCGCCTTGACCATGATCTAGGATTTGGCAGATAAGGTAGTAGAGCGACTGCCATCTGATCTGCATGACCCTGATAGCGGGCAACCTGACCAGAGTTGAACACAGTTACACAATCAATCATCTGAATCTGCAGGTTTCCTCAGGTTAGAGCATCGGTTAATATTAGTGCGTCTGATTTGTACGCGCATCCATATAGTGATGCTAGCTCATTTTATAGACTGATGTTGGGTAGGTTGATGATATGCCTTCTGTACATAACTCAGAAAAAGACATTGGTAGGTACACTGTAGATCAAACCTGACTAACGTTGACCTGATAAAGGTAGGTACTTAGTACCCTTAAGTACTCTTTGGCTTAAGAAGGAAAAGTCCACTGATAAAAAAACTGGACAAGTCCCAACGGCCACGCCACAAAGAAACGATTCCCTAAAAAATTGAAACAATAATATTTATTTGTTTTACAAAAAAGTTTTTAACAAAAAATACGTAAACATATAGACCCAGGCTTCTTTTCACCATTGATATTATAATGTCTACATCATATGATATAATTATGTATCTTCTAATCTGTTGATAAGTAAGGCCGTTTTCAAGTCGAAAACCATCAACAGCCCGTAACAGTTCACTCAGACATGACGCTTGGCAGGTGGGTTTGAGATCGCAATACTGTGACAGTGCGGTTTGGCGTAATGATAAAAAGAAAAGACATAAAAAATAAAACACCAATTTACGGCACAGAGGACGCATCTAATAAGACGATACAGCCAATTATTGGGTCGAAAATGCCGTGGAAAGGAAACATCGTCGCCTTGTTTGCAATAAACGTGGCGCGGGTTGCCCTAACGATCGCCGTTTAACCCTGGCCGTACAAATCGGTGCGTAAAATAAAACAATAAAATAATAGGCGAACGGATGTAGCAAATATGCCGCGCGCGCCCCTTGACAACTCGGCGGCGGCGGCGCGTGCGCCGGCCAGCTCATCAAGACCCCAAGGAAAATGCGATATTTCGATACTTTTCTGTCCTTTTACTATGTTTATTAACATTTTAACGGTCAAACCTTTCTTTGAACTTGGCCTCGCCGCCATGACAGAAAATCATGACGGCAGCGCTACAGGAAGTCGATGAATTAGAAACCTATCTAGGTCATACAATTATTCAAATTGGAGATAGGTATACCACCTGGGATACGGCCCTGTGCGTCTGAAATGTTCGTCAAGGAAAAGTAATCCGGTAATTTTATTTATCACAAAACTGCATCTTGCCTCGATTTCACGGAGCTGGTACGTATCTACTGTGTATCAGAGCCTTCCTCATAAAACAATACGTAAAATATTAAAATCTGTAGCGTAGTTTAAAACGAATAAGCATATACGCAGACTGAGAACAATGGCGGCTTTATTTTATGCTATTTAGAGAATATGTCTATGTTACTAGGTTCCACCCCAGTTGGCAACCAGCACCGGCTATCAAAGTCGCAAGAGCAAACACCAGTGGGACAATTGGAAGGCGATCCGGCCCCCGCCGCGCCCCGCCGCGCCCCGCGGGCGGCACGCGCCGCCACGTGGCGAGATTTAACTAAAATCCATCCTCCTTTTAATCTAAGCGTTAGAAGACACGATTGGCTTGCTAATATTGAAACTTCGTCTATGCGGTCCATGACGATTATTAATATTGACGTGACTATGTTGGGTGAAATGAAAGAGCTGAGAGACTGTCACTAACTATCATTCTGCGCATTTTTTTATGTTAATTACCTACCTACGTTTCGTAAGGTTAATTGGTTTAAATTTCACGTGCGTTGAATTTTTAACTTCGAGGATTATTGCATGTTAACTCATTAATAAATTCCGATAAGGATTATTACTTCTCAAGAGGGCCTCGTATTATGGATATTGGATAGGTATTTATTTATTTATTAAAACTTTATGCACAAAAAGTACAGTGGCGGACTTGAACCTAAAATATCTACTAGTCAACCGGTATAATCTAAGCCTGAGAAAAGAAGGCGGTGCAGCAAAAAAACTACATGAGTAAAATACAAGAGAATATACATTTATGCAACTATAGTAGGTATCTGCGTAATAGTATTTTGTGAATAATTTTTATTACAAAATTCTCACAAGCAAAGACGCTCAGTAGAGTTTTTCTAATTCCCAAGACCTTACTTGAATTGCAACATTTGCATCCCATGAAGTCAACGAGTAGCCGAGCCGCTAGAGATGACATCGCCGCCACGCTGTGCTCTTTCCCCGCCCGGATTAGCGCATACAAAAACTCGATACGTTGACTGACTGCAGGGTACCGACCCCGACGCTTTACTCCTATCACACGACGATTAAATATTTCCGTCCGAATACGTTCATATGGATTTAATTGTTATTACTTAGCATTGCAGAATATTGTGCTTCAATCGATTAGTATACGCGATTTAAAATTATATTTGATCAGTTGGGAACGAAAATTATTAAACTCGATTATAATTATTAATACTCCAATTACTGCTCCAATAAATACTTATTAAAAGTTATGGGTTTGCTCATTGACCTGTAACATTTTTCATCAAGATTTTCATTTAAGTGATGTAAATTAATACCGACACAAATGTTTTCTGTACTGATTAAGTACAGGTATAATTTTGAGAATACAAAAGCGAATTTATGGAATGCCTTAGAATACAATTTAGTTATTATGCTAGAGTTACGTTACGCCTCTGACTACGCCAGATTTCTCAGCTCGCCGCAGGTTAAATAACGAGCAAGCCTAAATATGTTATCAAATAGCGCATTCCGCACCCCATCCCACCCGCCGGATAACCAACTAAGGTTTATTTACCAATCATTCGGCTCGTTATATTTAATATTCGCGGATAAGTTAATCCGCAAGACATTATGGCACATCCCAGAAGCGTGCCGGGTGGATTTCACGCCGGCTTCCGTTTCATTAGGATTTATATTTAAAAAATAATGTGCATTGTGCGCTGTGACGCCTCCTGCGAACTGGCGGCTCTCCCCGGCATTGTACTAAATAGACTGAAAACGTTTGCCTACGAATATATGTAAGTCCTCGGGGAGGCAAGATGTGCTAACAACGCTTGTATCTCAGTATCTACATGTGTTTACGAGGTACATCTTTGTTTATGCTATCGCGCGCGAGTGCCTGTGGTCCGCCTTGACCATGATCTAGGATTTGACAGATCAAGTAATTACCATGGAGCGACCATCTCGAATGTTGTGTTGTTGTTTTCCCTCACGGTAAGACCATCGGTTAGTGTTCAACTAATGGACCTAACTCATGAGATACATTATTACAGAAAAGAGTCATTGGTAAGTACATAGCGGCACTGGGGTTCGAACCCTGAAGTTGTCAGGTTTTACCACCATGGGTTTCATTATTTTTTACTACGATGGACACGAGTTGAATTTGTACTAATCAAAGGCATTGGCAAAAACAAATTACGAAATTGATAAAGGCAAAAGCTTATCTAGGTAAAATACTGGACATCTCTTGCACAATTCTCTACTCTACACAGAAGTAAAAGCCTGTGTTTACGATGGGGGAGACCGGTCCCTTTTCGCATAAGATTCTTTATGGGGTGCGCCAAAGTGCACCCTCCGTGCTGGGTAGACGATCTCGATTTCCGTGGCGCATGAAATCGCTCAGTGTTTTCCGTGTCGGTAACACGTGTGGTGCACGGCATTTATTGACGGCATTTGAGACGTTGCCCCACCCACAGCGAGGGGGAGAAATGAAATTCCACCTGTTCTAAATACTTATCCCCATTATCGATATGCAAAAATGTTGTCAGTAAGCTGGAGTCCGTATTGATGCGTCTGACAATATCTATAATATATATTTTTCACCTCCCTCATTAACACTTTGTGACTAAAGATTTTTGGCACTGAAGCCAGCCAACAAAATAAAATTGTACGTAAAAAGTAATATTGTTTCAACACATATACAGATAATGCAGTGCAAGATTGTAACTTTACGACTATTAAGTTTGAATATTAAAGGATTTTAATGGGTCGGCATACGAGACGAAAGACTGCAATACGATGTACAAGCTATGGTCGACAACTTAACTGGTGTATCGCCTGCGGTAGGTGAAGTCGGTGGGAGGGTGATTCTTCGTAGATGAACGCGGGTGTGCGGGGCGCGGGGCAGTGAGCATTTTCTTCCGTGAAACGCCACTTGATGACGTTCCTCGGAAAAAGAACGCACACGAGATTATGCCCGAACTTGTTCCAAGATATGTATTCCTGAGACGAGACACCTAATATTTGCCAATGGCAAATATATAAAACTTAACCTCTATTTTTAATATAAGAAAACTCAATGTCACCTAAATGGCGATGGAAAGGGCTATGGTGGGTGTCTCATTGCGCGATGGAATCAGGAGTGAGGAGATCCGCAAGCAAACGAAGGTCACCGACATAGCTCGAAGGTTTGCCAAGCTTAAGTGGGTAGGGCACATAGCTCGCAGAATAGATGGGCAGGCAAGTTCTCGAGTGGCGATCACGTACCGGAAGACGCAGCGTGGGTAGGCCAGTCCCACTAGGTCCGACAATCTCGTAAAGATCGCAGAACCGGCCTTCGTGGAGATCTCCAGGGAAGGCCTATGCCCAGCAGTGGGCGTCTTCCGGCTGATATGATAATGATGATTTACTTTGTACAAATGAACATCTAAGTTTTGTTTCAAGGAGCGAAGGCCTAACGGCTTGTCTATTAATTTTATTAGCAAACATTTTCATCACCATTCATCTCAGAATTTATCTTTGGCAAAATAACCACGTGTGTGTTATTCCAAGCGTCCGTAACAAAATAACCAACCACGCTGTGCGGAGTCCGCGAGTAAAAACCGCGAGACGGTAAAAACGACATCAAAATCGGAAACGGACAGACGAGGAAAGCGACTTTATACGAAAAGGGTTCGATGTACGCAAAATTGTTTTTCTATTAAAATGAAACTATAAAATTATATACAATTGTTTTTTCAAACCATATACGATTTGCACTGTTTTGGAATAGAATGCTGTACACAGGAATAAAGAAAAATTATGAAAAAAATTCCAAAGTCCCTTCCAAAGTCACTTCCGTTGTTCGTTAGACATGAGGATACTGTGAAATATGAAGGCATAATATTTAAAACACAAATTTAGCTGTATCGTATTAGGAGGAGCCCAAACTTGGTGTGTTTTGAAAATTGTAGTAAGTATTTATTAACCAAATGGCTTAAATGTAACAATGTATGTAATGGTATATTTTTGTAATCAGCCCTGGAAGCGAAAATTCCTTTCATTTGATACCCCACTCGATATGTTTCAGAGAAAAAAAATCACGTACTATAAAAATATGGCGTCATCAAATATTTTTTAAATCTGCGCAGGTCAAAATGATTGTTTAGATAACTAATACAAGCGGCTAACTTGTAGGTACATTTATTTGCAGATTTTTTATGCTTAGGTACAAGGTGTACCGAAGCATAAAAACTAATAAAGCTGTTTGGTAGAAGACAGACGACTTCATCCTAAAGGTGAATAGTCTACTTTTCACACCAACTGTGAGATAATAAATAAAGCAGTTAAAGCGTCTGATTAACAAACTCCGGAGTCAAATCAGTATCGCGTCAAAACATTTTAGTGTCAAAGTAAAAATAAAATTTGGAAATAATTTGGAATTGTTAATTTTTCTCTTTTTTAGGTCATAATCTTTAATTGGTCTTTACTTCCCCACAAAAGCACGATAGTACTGATATTGCAGGTTCTATTACGATTTCTTGGAGCAACCCGAAAGCTGAGTTCCGTTATTTTTATTACACACTTACAGAGGTATTTGCTATTCATTACGCTACACCACACTAATGTGAATAAAAATAAAAATATATAATATTAGAACTGTCAAAATCAAAACAATACGAAACATAAAATAAAAACTACACGAAGTGGCAGTTTTTGCAATATTTATTGTGAAAAAGAAGAAAAATGTGCTATTTTCAAATTACCTCTCTTTAAAATACAAAAAAATACAATGGTTTACATGCGAATGTTCCAAATTTCATACAATATTACCTCCCTGCGAGTAATAATGCCATGCTTTAGTTACCACATGTTAGAAAAATATAGTAGGGCCGCTGGATTTGTAGATAGGTATAAAATATAAATGTGTATATCAGAATGAAAAAATGCGTATGAGAAATAGGCATCAACCAACTAACGCTGATAACATGTGAAAACTCCAGAAAAGACAAGTGATCATCGAAGACCTCGTTGTAAGGGTTGCTGCCGACGAATGCGAAATTGTACAATACTGCTGGGGTAGGTAAGGTACTTGGTGGCCACTTATATATTTTTTATAACCGACAATAATTCTCGTATACTTAAACAGCGCATGGTCCCGTTCACTTAAATACGAAATACGTTTGTGTTACCAACACAATTATGACTGAATTACGTACTGGGTGCTTGAAGCATATTTCCTCTGCGCACAAAAAACACCCGAATGTAACCCGTCAACTGTGCGGCATTTTTCGTGATCACCACAGCGTTTGACTTGAAGTGGTCGAGCTCTGTACCTTACAATGGCGCAAAAAATGCACGCAGCGCTATTCAGTGCGCTTGGGCAATAAAAACACAATAGTAATCTACTCCGCACACGAAACATTGGATGTGGTGTGATCCGTGGAGGCAATACAGGACTATGAATATCTAGATACACAGACGTATGTTGATACCTTCATGATTTGACTCTTTCCTACAACCAACATCCTGAACGTATCCAGGTACCATACGAGTAAAAATGGCATCATAATACACCATTTTGATCCGTGATCAGAAAAATGTCTACTTTGACAAAAGAGCTACCTTATTTCTCAAATACTAAAATTGTTAGGGTTCAAAACCTAAGAACCCTAACACTTAGTTTCGCCATGTCTGTCCACGGTCTATCTCAAAACCTATTAGTACTAGACAGCTGAAATTTTGTATGGTTCTACATATTAATTACTTCGACAAAGTTGTAAATCTGTACCACTCCCACATGTAAAGCGGGGGATGATTTTTTATCGTGTATTGTTCATTTTGAGGGGTGTCGTTGGATAGAAAATGAAGAACGATTTTGGATGAAGTTTTCTGTTTTGTGGTATTTGTTGGTAGAAACACGTGTGACCTCTAACAACTAAACCGTAATATTTGGATACGTATAATAGTATACATAATGAATTTAGAAGGTAAACTATTACAACATAGTGGGCTCTTCAAGTTAACAAGTAATAGTTGATCAACTTATGAAATGTAGTTGGAGTAGCAAACGTTTTATACAAAATGATTGGAAAAAATGTTGAGCTAGCTACATTTGTAACTTTTTAATTAGTAGACCCTCTCTTGCACGCATTTTAGACTGGCAACTACGGAACCCTTCAATGTACGTGGCACGACACGTATTGACCGGTTTTTAGATTAACTTAGTTGGTTCCACAGGGGCTCAAAGCGCCGCATCCACATAGGGCAGCGCTCCTCGTCGGGTCGCCGCGTGTTTACAGTGCGGATGGTGCTAGTATCGGCTCAATGGGAGAATTGGCCCACTTCACTCACAATAGCCCTCCAAGATCTTCCATTGCTATGGGCCCCATCAGCAAGCGCCGTGCTGTACCGAGCTTTTTGATGTCGACTGATATATCATAAAAACACCTAAAAATCTTTAAATAGCCAATTTTCAGTTAATAGTTATTGGTGCTATACGGATTTAGTTTCGAAATTGTCGTTTGTTTGCATTTTATACTAGTCCAGCAATGGACTTTCATGCAATTTAAATTTATTGTTGGCTTCTCATTTTTATCAAATTCTTTGTCAACCACTTTAGTGGCAAACGCATTTCAGAATTCTAGAGATTTGATCTACGGGATACCTGGATCCAGATGGTAAATTCATATTAACCAAACTAATACTCCACGGTAATATCTTATGGTAATGTGTAACTTATGCAGTATTTTGCTCGATGGCTAGGGTTTGTTATATCTATTTTCCCTACGAGAAAAAGAGTTGTAATAATTGTGTAGATAGGTTTATGTGTTGCGGTTAAAGTTGTAAATGTCGTTTGTATAAATAATTACCTGCGTGTAGTACCTAACTGTAGCAAAATGTTAATATTCAAAGAATAATCAGGTTGAACGGGGCTCCACGCCACGGTACCTACCTAGGCAAGTACCTATACGGTCATGTTGGAATTGGACATAACATTACTTGTCAAATCTTAATCCCACTTGATACTAAACCTGAACATAAAATGCTTTTGTTGAAAATATCCAGCTTCCACTTTTAAGTTAATTTCTTACTACGTTTATTGCTGTTCGATTTTATCAATTTCATAGATAGAAGTTTTGTCGTTATAATATTGTCAAATTGAAGTTTCTACAGAAACAGTCAAAATATAATGTAACCGGACAAAATAAATGACGGCAGGACACCGCGGGTGATGCGCGACGGCTGATGTTCCATGGGTGGAAGCGTTTTCTTCCTTTTTTTCACAAATGAAAAAGCACAATTTGTTTTAGCCGTTTCAGCGGTGCGGCACAATATCATAGCTTACGGCCGTATAGACAGCGAGCTATGTCGCGGCGGCAACAGGGCGGAGCGGCGCCGGGGGCTGCGCTGCGATTGGTGGAAGGCGGGCCAGGGGCCGGATCGAGGGACAGCCGCGAGGGTCCCGGCGCGCCGTCACGTCATTGTGCATCCGACCGGCGCGGCCAGAGCGTCAGAGTCGCCGGCTGTGCAGTGACGGGATTTATGAAAAAAATGTTGGAGTTTTACACGAACATCAACTCCGGGCTGATGCAGGAAGGGATGCAGCCACCACTCTCGTGCGCGGGGAGGACAGGTTAGTTCGAAATCCATGCGTTTTTATTTTTGGCAATTTTTACTATTTAGGTTTATTGCTTATTTATTAACATGTCAATTATAAACGTTGTTCAGAAATTTTTATTTTATCATGCTAAATTAAATGCTCGTTATTTCTAAATTATCTACGTACCTAGATACCTAAATATGTGTGAAAAAATTATAAAATTAAATCAAGTAACGATAGCTATCAATCTATTATATCTTAAGGATAAAGTATATACGAGTAGGTAGTAGTAAAGTACTTAATTAATTCAGGCAAGTTCAGGAAATTGTTGAGAGAATCTTAGTACCTACCTATGTGCTCATATTCAAGTTAAATATCATTTAACGGTTTGGTAGGTTAAGTACCTAAATGCCTACTATACAGTTATGTAGCTCGAAGCGCTAAAGAATAAAATTAAAATATTTAGGAAGAACCTAACACCAAATAAAGTTGTATCCGAGTTTCCGAATCTTCTGAAAACCGAGCCTCAGCTATAAATTTTCATTGCATGACTAGGTACTTGCATTGGTATTGTATTTATAAATGCTGTTTAATCAAAATTGTTATGCATTGATTTAATGTTTACGGACTATAAGATTTGAATTAGTAATACATATTATGAGAACCATTTCTTTAATCAATCAAATTTATGAACGCTTAGTTTTAGTCTATACTGCCCTATGGCTGTTGTGTTGTAAAATTGATTACTTACCTATCGATGGGAGAAACATAAATGTTATAATTTATTCGCCATAATTCTTGTCCTTGTTAAATTGCATAGTTTGTAGTTATATTCAAAAGGAGATTGTTTGCTAGTGCCGCTACGGCTAGTTCGTTAGTTGTTCATCATAAGCGGGTAGATACCTACTTCCATTTTACACGCTACAAATTTTTAACACTACACTAATAGGCTTTTATTAACATAACCATCATCAGACCGTATATCTACTAAATTTGATCATTCTTCCTTTTTTTTTTTTTTTCCACTATTACTACAAACCTACCCAGTCCAGTTTATCTCCAAGCAAAAAATGTGTTTTCTGTGTACCTGATATCAGCATTGCTTTGAGTGAAAAGCATAATAATTATCTTGGCGACAATATCCCGGTTGTGTCGGCCCGAAGGTCCGCTTTCATCAGTGCAGCGACAGCCATCTGATCTTCGTGACCCTGTTAACAGGGGAACCTGACCAGATTTTACTGAATGTGCAGGTTCCCACACGATATTTTCTCTCACCGTAACAGCATCGGTTAGTATTTCATAAATCAGAAAAAGTCACTGGGACATGGCGGTACTGGGGAGTGGGGACAAAACTTGATACCTATCGCTTATGAGTCCGACCCGATAGTCATTAATCCTCGACTTTCAAAAATTCCCACCCCCCAAATTAGGACCTTAATTTTTTTTTGTCTGTGTACATTCACCTAGCCAACTGACAATTGTAAAAATGTAGCCGAACTCGTAGAACATGTCTAATGTGATAAAGCACATTAATAACTATAAGAGTTTTTGAAGCGAGTATCCCAAATGCGTAACCACACACGTCGCGCAAAGCTAATATGATGTCAAAAGTTTGCATTCCCGTCGGCAAACCTAGCAGCGCAACCACAAAGAGCTTTTCCACGAAATCAACTGCAATTTCGAATTCGAATATTCAGTGCATTAATGTGAATGGCTAAAACAAACCAGAGAGTTTATGTAGTTTGCAGGAATATTGCTACAAACAAAATATTATGAAAAGCGAATTCGCGGAATGTGGCGCGTGGGGGCTTTATGACTCCTACGTATCAGGATATACGGGCATCCAATTCCAATGCCATTCTGTACTAAAATAACCAAAAAGGTAGTATGTAGTAAGTGATAGTAACTATTCATAGTAGAGACAGAGATACGCCGCCGCCGCCCGCCGCGCTACCGTGTAAGCCGAAACCGATTTTTTACCCTTTAGGCTGTAGGCTGTATGTACGTATGTTTGGATGTATGTCTGTTTCTTTATTCCCTCGTAGCTACTAAACGAATAACCCTTTTTAGAGAATTATCACGACGGTTGGTCCGTCTTGGTGGCGCGAGTGTCACTAGGTCATCGACATATTATTACTATACATTGGATACGTACATTATAACTTTCAGAGAAGTCTCCTCCGAACGCGCTCCATACAAACGAAGTTTGATCTTATTTTAACTCGCTTTTGCCCGCGATTTCGTCAACGTGAAAATAGTTTTTATGTCAGTTTAGGTTTTGTCCTAGTTATCATTTTAAATGCCCTCCGTATTGTATGAGTGCTAGTACTACGGGGAGGTCAAGCCATCTCTCTGGTTCTACCAACCCGAATGAGATGAAACGTGGCTTAGATTGTACCCTGGACTTCTAGCCACCAAACTATCAAAACCGAATAGTAATCCATTCTGTAGTTTTAGACAACATATAACCAGACAGACAAAAATTCCAAAATATAAATTTTTTGTTCTACTTCCGTTTCAGGGTCTTATCCCGACAATTTTTTAAAGTTTTATAATAGTATATATATATGGATATTATGCAATGAAAGCCAATTAAATTTTGTAGACGTGAATCAGATACAAATATCTTTGTCTGTGGTTTGTCAGATTTACGTTAAAAATATCGTTTCAAAGTTACACGGGTTTTAAGATTTCCATACAGTACATAAACCAAAATACCATATAATATAAATGTTAGTTTAATTAAAAGTTGAAAGCAGGCGGGGACACGTTCTATAATTAGCTTCATCACTTCATGTTGTAGCTTCCATTCCACTTTTGAATCGGAATCCTGAATGTAGCGAAGGACTGTAACTCCTGAGCGAAGCAAGGGAGTTATGTAGAGTCCTGAGTGAAGCGACGGGTTCAAGCCGGTCAATACTAAGGCAGCTTTATCCCAGAAGTGAATATTTATTTATTTCAGGTAATTACACACATAAACATTTTAAAATTTTAATTTTGTGGTTGCTTGCGTCCCTGACATGGCATTTGGTTATTTGGTAACCTGCTTGAACTTGAAAAGAAACCGCCACATTAACATAGCGTATTGTAATCTAGCTAGAAAGGGTGCCGTTAGGTATATTAAATTTAAAAAACCCATGACGATTTAATGTAAAAAGGATTAAGTTAATAATTTTCTTAAACCCCTCACTAATAGGTCGTAGGTCTATCATATATTATATATGTACCTACCACTGGTTATTTATTCCCTTAATCGTCTCCACCTTTCTGCACCTACCTATGTAGGCAGGGCTCCGTAACTCGCTTAGAAACGAGTATGGCGATATTTTCGATCGTATGTCTTTCGCGGCTCGAGTATACCCGTTCGTCGCCCGTTCGAACGGCGGAACCGCTATGCCGCGAACTTACAAGTTACTGTATAACTTCGCTCTATGGTCAAAGGTATTAAACGAATGTTAGAAGTTTAGAACACTTTCCAAAAGAGAAATTTTAGAACTGTGACAGATTGTAGATTGTTAGAAATGGCTCGACGTGGAGAGACTGATTTGCATTTTCCAAGAGCGCTTGACGTGGCGAGACTCGACATGAAGGGAATACCTAATTCAAAGTTCTGCTCCTGACGGCTGATCTAAGAGGAGATCTAGAATCCGATCAAGAATCACCCTACACACGGTTAGCAAGCCGTTTTTTTTTCATCCTAAACCGGCCTTTCCGCAGTGTCATTGCTAGACGCCATTTAATATCGCTAAGTACGTTTACCTACATCACTACAGCTCTACAGGCTTCATAGGCAGAACTAAAAAAAAGTAAACAAGTCGCTGGAAAAATCGAACCAGCCGCCCGCCCGGATGAGCGGCCGAATATACCTAACTTGAGCCTGATGAAAATTTTGTGGAGCATTCTATTTTTTTAGAATTTTTATGGGAGTGATGTATCCGTTGCGTAGTAACGTTTGTAATCGGAGACCTAGGTTTATGGTAGATATACCAATATTAACAAAGTAGGTACTAGCATATTCCCTAACTATTAATATATATATACCTACACCTATACACCACTTAACTGAAAAATATGCCCGGGGCTGCCACCTGCATCATCAGTATCTCCGTTCCGTCGTGGATGAAAATGTATCGCATTCCGCCTGAAACTGAACCATATTGCATGGCGCCCGTCGGTGTTCTGTACTATTTTAGCCGCTTACGTAAAATGGCCTATTATTCCGATCAGATACAAATAGCTTTGTCAATTAGTATTATTATAGTATTGTGGGGATCCACTGACATCTAAAAAAAAAAATCTGTTTAAATAGATCAATTTATTTTTAATCAATTACTCTGGATTTTATTAATCATGATCGTACTTTACTTTTGTCATTTCTATTGAAATGTATACCATATCATGTAAATCATACCATAAAAAATTATTTTTTTCTATAATACATAACTATTTAAATATGAAGTAGATGAACCTATTTACCTATATTAAATTCGAAAGATACTCCGTCTGTTTCACGCCCAAAGCGCTAGTTTTTACGCCCATACCGCTGAACAGATTTTAAATAAAATTTGGCAATCTGAAGCGCAGTGATGCCGCAATAGCTGAAGCGAGTGAAGAGTCGTCATCAATTAGTGCAATTAACTGCAAAAATGCTACAATGAAAATATCGTACGTAAGGACAGACTTAATCAAACATCGATTGTTGCTTGCGGACCTTTAATAGCAACTGCAACTGTGGTTAATGAATATATAATTTAAATCGAATTTATATGCTTAACACAATATATAACAAATTTCGACATAGTTTGTATTAGCGACTATTGGTTAGTTGATTACGTACCTACTTAACAAACTTTCATATAAGGAAAGACTATAAGGAAGACAAAACTTAATCAATTAATAGCCCTTGAAGTACCTACTACAAAATACGGACCTCATATTTCTCCATTAATGCCAAAATTATAACAATTTCATCAATATAATTGTCTACCTCAGCAGAATACATTTCCTAAGATTCCACTAAAGGGAGTAAAATTTTTGAGTAAAGTCTACGAGGCTTGTTCGAGGGCGGTCCGCCCGCTACAACCGCGTAGCTCCCCGTAGCGACGCCTACGCGAATCAATACTGGCGCGCGCTCCATCGCATCGTAGTAGATAACGGGGTCTATACCTAAACATGTACGTAGTACCTATCCACTGTGTGTAGTATATTTTATTCCTTTGTGAGCATAATATCTGGGGAATCGTATTTTCCTTAATACTGAAGTATTGTGTGCGTAGGTTAGTAGGGGTAGGAATGTTACTTGAATTAGTGCCTACCATTTCAAATAATGATACTCAGTTGATTAACCATCATTTTCTTGTACTTGTTGTAATGCTTTCGAGTATTATTAAATTGTACGATAGTCTTTATATTCAGTAATGGAAACGAAGATATATCAATTGATACACGTCTTTTTACATAAGTTTCGCTATAATATAAATAAAATTAATATATTGCGACCGGTTTGCGATGTTTTCAGTAAAAAAAATTTTGTATTTCTTTATACATTTGTTAATTGCCTTACGATTATTTCTTGGACTGATGGCAATACATAGAACATACTGAAACGTAGAGGGAGAATCTGAAAGTTCTGCGTTCACAAAATTCGTGAAGGTCGGCCTACAACTGTGATCACTGAGGAAAATGTGGCTACTTTCTGGCAACTAATTAAAAAAAACCGGCGTGTCAAATTAAAAAATCTTACTTTGACATTTTAAAGTTCAAAGAAAACTTTGTTGCCGCTGGATTCCTTATAAACTCACCCCATAACAAAAACAAACTCAAGTTGATTGGTGGTTGACATTCAAATGCCGTGTATGGCCTTGTGAGAGTTACATTCTGGAAAGTTCCGGATTGTTACATGCCGGAAAGAAAGCAATGTCAAAGTGTATGGGTGATTGAATGCGACAGAAACCAACAAAGTTGAAGCAGGCGAGAAGCGTAGGCAAAAAAATTACGTTTTATTCTCTCGGGCGAATCCTGTCCGCACGATCCCACTTGAAGAACAAAAGACAGTTAAGAGCTAAGAATCCGCAATTTGTTTGCCCAGTGTTTGTGAAAAGGTTAGGGAAAACGACCAAGAAGTCGCATACTATTACACCACGACAATGATTCAGCGCACACCGCGAACAAGACAATATCATTTTTTGCTTCTGAAAATGTAGAGCTAGTGACCCACCCTGCACATAGTCTGGACCATCACCATGTGATTTCTTTATTTCCCCAAAAAATTAAAATTTGCTAGAAGGTTTGACATTTAATCCCATCCCATCAAATCTTTTAAAATAATAAATAACTTTGGATAGCTTTCAACGAGCTCATGAAAAACATTACATCAGACTAATGTTCCTCATGTTTTCAAAAATGGTTTGACTAAATGAAAATGTGTTATTATGTAATGGAAAATATTTCGAAAAGCAGTCAATATACATGTAAATTGTTTTATTATTGACTTATGCAAAACTTTCAGTGTACCAAACGTATTATAAGTTTATTTATGTAATAGTGGATCTTGTGTAAAAGTGTTTTAATTTATAATACTATGGAGTTCCATCAATAATGCTTTACACAAAGTATTAAATAAAAAAAAAGCAAAGTATCGATGGAGAATCGGTGGCCTAGTGGTAAAGAAATCCAACTAACAAGCGACAGTTATCAGGTTCGAAACCTACGGTACAAAAACTCTTTTCTGAGTTGTACATTAGTTGAACACTAACCGATGCTCTTACGGTGAGGGGAAACATCGTGATGAAACCTGCATATTCAAGCGACTGAAATGACATGGCAAATAAAATCACAAACATAAATTTTTTGCATTGCGTTGCCCTAGCCGATACTTTTAAATTATATAATTCATATTGGCCTTAATGTCCGGTGGTGTCCGCCTTGACCATGAGCCAGGATTTGGCAGATCATTTAATTACAGTGAAGCGACTGCTATCTCACCTCCGTGACCCAGCTATAAGGGGAACCTAATCGGATCTACAGCTTAGAAAAGAGTACATAAACATTAATCTAATTAAATGAAATTAAATTGACTGTTATTTTCTATGGTCTGCTACGCAAGAGGTCCCAAGTTCGATTCCCGGCCGGGCAGAAAATGAAATGATGAATTAAAATTTCTGTTAAGCGTCTGGAACACATAGAAAGCCTTCGATATGGTAGAAACCTGGGCTGTGCTCCTGTCTCTTCAGCAGTTCCAAATCCACCTACTGCAACCTACTATCGATATATCGAAGCGTTGAAGTGTTTGTACGAAAATGCCAGCAAGTCAGTACGTCCCCAGGACCGGAACTCAGAGCCTATTCACCTGCAGCGGTGACGTCATATCACCGAAGTTGTTCACCGCGTCTGGACTGGGACTCAGACTCTCGGGGACGGACTGGGCGTCAATATAAACGGCGAGTACCTCATCCGCCTTAGATTTGCTGACGATATCGTAGTCATGGCTGAAACCATGGAAGAAAAGAGGACTATGCATAGATAATAGGACAAATAGTCCAGTTAGGAAGGTCCAATTTCAAAAAATAGGACCTAATTTAAATATATTCGTCAAAATTACTGGAGTCTCAAGACAAAGGTCTCTGGTCAGTGTTTGTTGCGAGTGAAGACCAACGGAACGGAGAAAAGGTGGGCCGTATAAGAAAGTGTCACCCAAAGGGCAATGGAAAGGGTGCTGCTTAGAGTTTCATTGCGCGATCGAATCAGAAATGAGTAAATCCGCAAGCGAATGAAGGTCATCTGTTCTAGCCCGAAAGACTTCCAGGCTTAAATGGGCAGGGCATACAGCTTGCAGAACACATGACCGATTGGGCAGTAAAGTTCTCGAGTGACGACCATGTACCGAAAGGCACAGCGTCTGGATGCGGAAGATCCAAGGCTGGCCTTTGTGGAGATCTCTTGGGGAGGCCTATGCCCAGCAGTGGGCGCCTTTTTGGCTGATATGATATGGTCAAGGCTACTATGAAAACTCTATAAATTAATCGTTTTTATTACTCTTGTTACAGGCCACACCCTGTTTGTTGTAAGATAAGAAGATAAGTAATTGACTTAACCCCATAACCAAGTTGTTAATAATAATAAAATAACAACTGGTGGCGAGAAAAGTTATCGTTTACACAAAGAAGGCTGCGAAGGTTGTTAGAAAATATTGGAGAGCACTGAGGATCGATTAACGGTGGAGCGTGGTGCGTTGTTTTATGTCGACATTTTGTGCCCGGGTGAACGCGACCCGTGTGACCGGGGTACGCCCTCTCCCGCCCGCGCGCCCCGGGGCGTGTCCCCCGCCGCAGCGCAGTCTAAGGCGCACGACGGCACTCCTTATGTTACCCCAACACCGCCGTCTCCACATAAATTCGGAATACATTATTATATGTACATATAGGTATAGGTGAAATACTGGCTGGCGCCTATATCAACAACTAAGAAAACATTAATAATAGGTGTAATATAATGATACAATGATTACATATTGAACCTTCTACTTAAATATTGACTAATGAAGAAAGGTAATTTAAATCATCTGTTGAAGTTGATCTAGAGATGATAAACAAAATTACCCTGGAATTATATTTGTCAAAAATTATAAAATTCACAGTTTTGTTGGCCGAAGGTGGCCAAAGTGGAAGCCGAAGCGGAAGCTCACATACTCGTATTTTAATATTTTTTAAGGAAATCACTAAAAAACTTTCGCTAAACATACGTCCGCCATTAAGGGGCTCCGGTGCCCGAGCAAAACGGATCGAAATTCGTCATCATTCGGTACTCTTGGAACATGCACACGTCGGCACTACTTATTGACATGGCAGCGTACGAGCGCCCACTCATTTTTGGCGGATCATCCATTTTAGGCCACCTTCCCCTGATAGTATCCGCTCTGTGGCACTGATTTATAACGGAAACTGAGAATAAGTATGATTTTTACACATTAGTATAGTATACCGGTCAGTATGTGTTTATTACCGTTTAAGACACAAATCGCTAAAGCACTAAGATCAATAAAATCCTGTGCATTCATCATGAGCTCATAACGCAAAAGAGACGAACCTGTCACCGAAATACCATGTAATTGGAAACTCAACTCAACATACTTTTTGGAAAACAGGTAAAAAGTATTTTTCTTCCTAGCACCTACAAACATTCTCTGATTCTTCTCCCTGATCCAAGTTTGTAATAGGTAATCACTAAGGTACTTAAAAATTTGGTGTAAACTCGATCAACTTAATGTTTTTAACTATCGCGCTTAACAAAGGTACGCGGTAGGAAACCCGGAACATACCCTAAAAATCGATCAACTTGACCGGGATTCGCCGCCGGTCATATTACCCCGATAAAATTATTGACCAAAAACGTTACAGTACCTATGTTTTAATATTGTAACAAGTAGGTATTAAGGAAACTTGAGGCATTAAAGAGTATTAGTTACCATTAGGAAGTTCGTAAACATATTTACACCTACAGGTAGTACGTACACACCCTAAAAACTCCTTAATTTTAGCGCGAAAACAAGTCATGCAGTAACTCTCCATAGTGTGTTAAATGCTAAGTCCACGAGGATGGATGCCGCGGGGGTAAGAATTGTTCTGCTTGAATTTATCCTATCTCTACCAGACCACTAGCCTACCCCTAACCTACAACTACCCTACACCTACCTTAGCCCTACTTTACGCCTACCCTACCCGTATCTACCCTTTGTTGCACACAAAGAACAAAAGAAATTATTCAAATCGGTCAAGCCATTTTTTACTTTTAGCGAGACTATTATTATTATTATTATGTTAAGTGGGCTTTTCAAAGCTAAATGTCCTAGTATCACTGTGACCACTGCTGATCTATTGTGATCGCCCCTAGCTTACAGTTCGCACTTGCAAATCAAGTGTAGAAGCGTTTCCTCGTCCTCCTTACAGAACTAACTTATACAGTGAGACTAACTTATATTTTATAGATAGTTTATAGATAACCAGTAATGTCAACTGACCGCCATTATCCGGTTTTACACTGATTTCGACTTACTGCAAAATTAATATAGAATCATGTAAAATTTACCTAGCACAACACAACAGCCTATCAAGTAACGATAACATTTATTTACATTTTATATTACAGCGCTCTGTTGCGAATTCATTAATGTGCAAATTAGAATTAGTTCTCGTTACGATAATATATAGACAATAATCATATCTTAATGTTAATGCATTAATTTGTACGCATATACTTTTCTTAGCCGTGACGGCGCCTTGTGCCTAAGAAAAGCCAGAAAGACACAAAAGCGCCCGATGGATTTTTCGCATGCTACTTACCAAAAGGTTTTCTCTTCTCAGAGCTGAGCGCGAGCATCAAGCGTGAGAAGATCGTCGAGATATGCGAAGGTTGCGGCCAGAAGATCCAGGACCGGTACCTGATGCGGGTCGGCGAGCTCTCCTGGCACGAACACTGCCTCAGCTGCTGCGTTTGTGGCTGCCCCCTCGCCCACACCTGCTACACTAGAAACGCCAAACTGTACTGCAAACCTGATTACGACAGGTATGCCTACTTACCCCGTGGTGCTCCACATAATGTAGGTATTTGATACCACACTGGCCAAGCGACTAATGCTTTGCGAACTGTATAATGCAAAATTCAAACGCTAAGCGAGTTGTGGAATGTATGTATTGCTTTGTGAATTGTTTTAATGTGACAGTTATTTGTCCGTAGATTGTTCGGGGTCAAATGCACACGCTGCGGCGACCGCCTCCTGCCACAAGAAATGGTAATGAGAGCCCAGCAGTACGTGTTCCATATACAATGTTTCGTTTGCGTTATGTGCTGTCAGCCATTGCAAAAAGGAGAGCAATATGTAATCCGAGCTGGTCAAATATTCTGCAGGCAAGATTTCGAAAAAGAAATGTTTCTTATGCAACACGCAGAAGACGATATGATCATCGATGACACCGAAAGACCGCGGGATGGGAGACGAGGCCCTAAGCGACCGCGAACAATCCTAACGTCAGCTCAACGACGACAATTCAAGGCCTCCTTTGAAGTTAGTCCGAAACCTTGCCGTAAGGTAAGGGAAGCGCTCGCCAAGGACACGGGTTTGAGCGTTCGAGTCGTACAGGTGTGGTTCCAGAATCAGAGAGCGAAGATGAAAAAGATTCAAAGGAAGGCTAAACAAGAAGGTGACAAGAATTCCGATAAAGATAAAGAAAAAGACGAAAAAAGTATTAAACAGGAATCACCATCAAGTGAGCATGGCAACTATCTAGGACTGGACGGGTCCTACTCCGCGTCAAGTCAACCTCTGAATCCAAACCTGCCATATTCTCCTGATGGTAAGTTTATAATGAAATCGATGCTAGCTCTTAGTACACCAACTCGATAATTGTGTCTAGTAGAAATGGAGAGTACCTACCCACCTACCTATCTAAAAGTGCCAATTTAAAGTCAGTCATTTTAAATAAATATGCATGTTTTAATTTCAGATTACCCTGCGCATTCCGGCGACAGTTTCTGTAGCTCGGACATTTCGCTGGACGGGAGCAATTTCGACCAGCTCGACGAAGGCACGTCGGACACCATGAGCCTGCAGAACCTGGAGGTACAGCACCACGGGCACGCGCACGCGCCGCATGCTGCGCACGAGCCTCTCAATCTCGGCACCGGAGCGGTCGTCAACCCCATAGACAAGTTGTACCTTATGCAAAATTCCTACTTCAGCACTGATCACTGATTTATCATGAAACGTGGCGCTGTCAGGAAGCCCAAGGGACAGCGGCCACGTTACCCGACGGCCATGGACCTCTGCGTCCGCTCCACGCCCGCCGGCGCCCCCCCGACCGCCCCCAGCCACACTGAGACCAACGCAAACGCGTACTTGCATTCACAGATGACACAACATTTTTATAATGATCAATGTGTATATACAACACACACATAGTTTACTGTTTAACAATTGATGGGCACTGGAAGTACTTTTAGATACTTATTTTAGGACGATTAACTTGAACAACGAAATTTAACGTAGTTGGCTTTTCAACAATAAGACTAGTGTTGCCTATCTACAGCAGCGGCCGGCTACCTTTTGGCAGGCTCATAGTGAATAAATGTAGTGAAGACGCCCTTGTCCATTCAGGGAGATATTATCATATTAACATAGGTATTTAATCCTTCAATAGATTCTACTGCCACGAATTGACGCGAGGCCATCAATATTAATACTATCCTCTTCGCTTTGTTAAAACTCGCATGGGGGGTAGCCATTGCCAGCAGCTGAATCGGAAACCGGTCCCGGCAACGGATCTGTTACTCAAAAAATGCGTAATTTTAACAAAATTTTAATTGAATTATTTAATTAAATTTTTAAATTATTTTTGGCCCGCGGGCCACAGGTTGCCGACCGCTGTATAGCTTGACTATCAATTTTTTATTGACCGGTAGGGTATCGATAGTACCTACCTACACATTCAGGGATTAATGTAACTCGATACTATCGACGGTTTTGCTTTTGTGATACTATCGATAGTATTATTGTGTTGTGTACGTGGATGGATATGCATAGCCTACGAGATACTATTGGTTACGCTACCACTGTCGATAGGTTATCGATATTCATTCATTACACATTAATTAAAATCACATTTATATAATTAATTCGACGAATAGGTTGTAGTCGACTCTGTACCTACTATAAATTGCAGCTAATACACCTTTAAAATAAAATAAAGCACACAATGTTGGCTTTTTTAAGAAATAAGTTTATACTTATATGTATAAACATATTATGGAGTTAAGGCTGCGTCGAATGAAGTACAATCGGGAAGACCGGCCACTTTATCGAATAGCTAAGCTCCGGGTTTAATCCTGTAAACCTTAAATAATGCCAACAGAATGGCCATTATCATTATTTTATCTGCTTTATTTTATTTTAAAATTGTATAGGTACCACTAAAAGAAACACCCTATACTACCTACCTATGTTAAGGCGTGAAATTAGAATTGTGTGGGAGTAACATGTTTGTCGATTTATTCCTATTTTTATTATTTTAAATATCAATGCCGTGAGAATAGGTACAGTATATATGTAAATTTTTAACATGAATATTGACTTGTGACCAATGAGAGTCCGCAAATTGGGTATAGCTACGTGTGAGCTAACACGCCCACTATACTGTTAAAACATGATGGTACCTTTGCATAATATATTTATTATGGATGGATGCTAGCTTAAACTAACCTGTAAATATATGTACAAAAATATTATGAGATAGGTTGCCTGCTTTAGATATATGTATAATAGCGTCTTTTGGCATACCTACTTGTTGTTTGGTGGCCATTAGTTACCTAAGTATCTACTACTTAAACGTACATGTAAAAAATAGAATAGATATCCTGTGTAAATATACCTACAATGTAGATATTTAAAAAGTATGCAAATCAGTGGATAGCGGATGTAGTAGGTATATACCTAATAATTTTATCACACTCTCAACAACAACAGTCTTGATTTTCTCGATCCTAAATAGCTTCAAGCACCACCTCAGTATCAACCCAATTTTTATATAAGAAACGATTGAGTACCTTAATAGGCTGGCTACCGTACTAAACAGCTAAATACACTAATATATTTGTGATGAAGAGAGGTTTTGTAAATAACTACGGTTTCTATGTTAATTCTACCCAGCACCTAGTAGGCTTTAGTTTGTTCTTTAATGTTATGTTAAGCCGCATTTTGTTTCAAAAACAGTAATAAAAACAAAAAATGTATATGTCTACATAGCTTTATTTTTATTATTATAAGTGGTACATACAATTATTATTATTATTATTATTATAGGTAGCTGCAAAATTATAAACAATTCTAGTCATTGAATGCGAGTCGTTTTAATGTCAAGGCAAGACAACGTCTTGTAATTAAAATAGTTATAAACTAAATATTTTGTTGTAATAGAAACTCTGTGAAATGTAGTTCTGATTGTAAATCACTGTTTAGA
Organism: Blastobasis adustella; assembly: GCA_907269095.1. NCBI lineage: Eukaryota > Metazoa > Arthropoda > Insecta > Lepidoptera > Blastobasidae > Blastobasis > Blastobasis adustella. The sequence continues at coordinate 13,490,120 of OU026114.1, forward strand.
CAATATTGAAATAACATAACAAGCATTTTTGTCAGCACTTAGATTGAGCCATGACTTTATTAATGGATGTAAATTAAAAAGATGTGAATAAAAATGAGTACATTGTTTCAGTAACGCCGCATATAATAGCTGTAGGTACACACCTACCTATTTGCAAAAATGAAATAAAATGTTAAGCAACCTAGTAAACTATAAGTACTTACCTATCGAATACTTTTATTATCGCTAGAAAAGATATCTTTAGGTAATACCAATTCAGGTTTCATAAATATTTGGACCAAAAAAGGATGTGCCAACCAGAAAAAAAATATTTTTCGATAAAGCAAACAATTCCTAACATACATGACGTCAAATGTGTACGCCCAAAGGTTGGGTTGTAATTTAACGATTTTTAGTATAGTAGGCCCAGTGGTAAATAGTGGTACTAGTGGGCATACGATTTTGGCGCCATAGTACATGTTAGAAATTGTATAGTCTATCCGAACCCACCACATTTTGTTATAGCCGTCACTTCCAGCTTTTTGGTCCAAAATTAATGATACCTTTATATCTAATTTACTGACTACTTATTATAAAACATCGATATTTAAATTTTCATAGCTCAAGTTCTGATATTTACTTTATTAGATACTTACTTAAGGATTTTATGCATTTTCCACATTTACGTCATATAAGCATCAACGTAATCTGCCGTAAATAAGTATAGCTTCGTAGGCATTTTATAGCATTTCTGCACTTTCTACAATTATGTACCAACTTCGAGATCTATGCATACATATGACGTACGTAAGCCTGTAAATCTTACTTTAATTCGAGTATCAAATTAAACAGGTTCATTAAATTCATTAAAATTATACTACCTAGTGTTATAATATATTGTGTAGGATTTCTATTGCATGTTGTGTTTTCAGTCGCGATAATCTACCAAACTTTTTTACCGTCATTTTCGCCATTCGAATTACACAAGAAATGCGGTAAGTAGTCAAAGTGAGATATATTCTAATAATTCATTTAATATATAAATATGACTAGTACTTAAATTTAATTGAGAAACTTCTACTATACCCAACTTTACATACGAGCGAGTAGGTGTAAGTTCTGGTGGTAAGCTTGTATTTGTGTCATTTAAATAATATTCAGCAAACTAAAATTTATTTCTATGGAAGCGCATGTACAATCGAGGAAACTGAATCAAGTTTACATGTCTGAAAGTGGCCGAGTTACTATATTCCGACGTGTGGTTTCTCGTAAACGTAAAAAGATTGGAAACTTAGCTACGAGATGAGTCTCGTAAATAATACGAACAACCTAAGAAGAGTTAAACTGCTATACAATTTCCTCGAGTGTACCTAGAAGAATGACTAAATATTATAAGAATCAATATCTACTATACTACAAGTCTTAAAAATAATAAAATTATCAATGAAAGTTAGGAATCTATCTTGAGTTTTAACATTATCTTAAGTTGCTACCTCAAGAAAGAAGAACATAATGGTTGGCATCTCCGCTAATACTTCAAATTAGTACTTATAAACAGGTCTTTGGTTAAATAACTAGTTTATCGGAAATGCCGCTAAACAAATTATGACAAGGTAGGTAACCTGCAAACAACACTAAATGCTAAAAAAAGGACTTTGCCCACTTATCGTAATATATTTAAACATTACATCAGACTGTCAACATGTTCTATTTTGCACAACGACATCTGTGGTCATCGCCTGGAATGAAACTGTAAGCTAAAGGACCATCAGACTTCATCAGAGTAAGCGACACTTTGACATTGACACTGAAAAGGGTTTGAAGATTTTATAGAAGTCCGCCAGCCGTCATTTTCATATTTTTCTCAAATATGAAATATTTTTCAACCTTTTAGATTCCTAGAGGATAATTAAAATAAAAATGTTCACGGAATATCTCCTGGGAACCTGTGCCTAATTACAAATAAATTGCGAAAGGCGAGGTTAAGGGGGTTCCGAAGGTACTTAATTTATTTTTCCATTCTTTCATTCTCATTGAGTGTTTAGTAATTGCATTATGATTTATACTCTTAGTAAATGTATTCAAAGGTGCCGCAAGTGGATTTCTATAGCTTAATGATATAAAATAAAGCAGTTAAGTCGAAAAAACCATAACTTTTCGCTAGATGGCGTTTTTTTTGTGATTAGTTTTTTTTTTTTGCTTTGTTTTATATTATTAGCATGTATAAATTATTCCGCACTCATTTAGATACAGTTAGGAGCGGCCAATTGCACAAACATACATTTAAAATGTCAAATCCTTCAAAGAAAGAAAAAAGCTTACATAAATTTGTATGAAAAACGAACCCCCTGAAGTATTTTTTTCGGGTGTCAGTTTCAAAAAAGGCCAGTGTAGTCCGTTGCATTCACAGGTATACTATCTGATAAGTAGATGGCGCTAGCTAGAAAATAATGCCAATACCAGACATACTAAATCCGCACCAGACGTTACTTATTTTCTGAGTAACAAAATAATAATAACTTTATTTAAGTAACAAAAGGTGTGTTATAGAGTAGTGTCCAGAGGGGATCAGCCCAAGTATGCATACGTTTAAAGTATATACTGACACTACTCAATGCCACACATTTTGTTACGCAGAAAATAAGTAACGTCCGGGTACCTTTGGATCTTGCTTAATTATGCTTAAAATGTAAATCTATCAGTTCAATAATAATAATAATTACGATTACGATTAATTACGATTAACCCTCAGAAATGAAAGAATATCTTATATAAACTCATAATAATAAATACTTAGGTATACTACTTAGGTGTATGGTTACTTAGGTAATATTAGCCCTTTCTCAACTGGGATTCGTATGGATACTAAACCAAACGTTTGACGTTTGCCTACCGTGTAAAATTTGTTCCGCACGTCGACCGCGACCTTGTTATTTCTCCGTTCGTCCACACGTCTTTCTTTCTCTTAACACTTAGATTAAAGAGATATTCGTAGCAAATATAAGTCAGGCGTTTTCTCTCTCACGCACACACTTGTGCTAGCCGTGCTGAGGCCAAAAAGCCAGAAAGACTGTACTTATTTTGTAGTGGAGAAGGGAAGGGGCTTTGTCCCAATGACCCTTGCGCTCGGAAAAAATATTCAAGCCGAGGTATTTGGATTTAGAAAAAATATTTTTGTTTGAACAGTTCTGTTGGCATTCGCCATAGTGCCGATTCCTATTCATTGAGAGCCGTAGCATCCTTGTACAGGAAGTCCGTCAGTATATATTAAAAATACATCAATTTATCTTACGAGAACCCTCGTTGGTTCCAAGAGGCATCTTGGCATCTTCGTCTCTCGATTTCATTCTCTCGTGAATTTATCTGCGTTTACGGTTTTCATGTTTATCTCATTCCAGGGTTATATTCACCGGTAAGATAATTCCTAAACTAAAGTATCAGCAACCATTCTCCTGATAACACAATGTATATCTCATGTAGAGTAACATAGTGAAAAGCCTTACATACTGTAGCTTACGGACTGGAGGTCGCAGCATAGTTCAGTTACCTTTTAAATATACCTTTAATATCTGGAGACTTTAGTCGGAACCCCTGAACGAAACTCTACACGTTGTGTTACACTATCATAATAGGATGACTTCGAGCCCCAATGATCCTGTTTCTTTAACATATAAGTGATCGATATATTTCAAATTCACTTGGATACCGTAACTATATCTTCCAAAACCTAAATCTACTTTAATATGGCACTCCTACATAGCAGCTAATCGTCGTATATGTTCAATTTTTCTGATCTTATTAACTAATCTGAACCACCTTATCGATCGATTAGACAGGCCATTTATTTTATGTGACTTAAAATATTAAATTTCCTTAATATCGAAATAAGCTCCTTTGGAGATATTTTATTCACACCATTTAAACTTAAGTTTTAATTTAACAATTTTATATAGGACAAATCCATATGGAATCTTTGTTATGTATGACAAAACCCTAATACCCTTTTTTAAATAACACAGTGTCAACACTATATTATTTATATAACCATTATATTATTTTATAATCTGGTAGGTAACTTTTCATTTAATTTATCCCAGTACGCACATTAACTAAGATTTTAGTTTATTGGTGAATTTTGTTTATGCTACAATAGGTATACCAAATAGCTCAGCTGTTGTACTTTCCGAACTCTGGTGCATTGGGATATTAAGCCCCCTTCCGCTCCCCAACGGGCCTATTAAGCCACGCGATATTCAATGTCTTAGCAAGTCTACACGTAGTGTAATAAGAGTAAGTCATGTTAGACTAACTAGTCTGTTCGAGTGGATTCGGCCGCGGCAGACTGAATATCGCGTTGTGTAATAAGAGTAAGTCATGTTAGACTAACTAGTCTGTCCGAGTGGAATCGGCCGCGGCAGACTGAATATCGCGTAGTGTAATAAGAGTAAGTCATGTTAGACTAACTAGTCTGTCCGAGTGGAATCGGCCGCGGCAGACTGAATATCGCGTAGTGTAATAAGAGTAAGTCATGTTAGACTAACTAGTCTGTCCGAGTGGATTCGGCCGCGGCAGACTGAATATCGCGTTGTGTAATAAGAGTAAGTCATGCTAGACTAACTAGTCTGTCCGAGTGGAATCGGCCGCGGCAGACTGAATATCGCGTTGTGTAATAAGAGTAAGTCATGTTAGACTAACTAGTCTGTCCGAGTGGAATCGGCCGCGGCAGACTGAATATCGTGTAGTGTAATAAGAGTAAGTCATGTTAGACTAACTAGTCTGTCCGAGTGGATTCGGCCGCGGCAGACTGAATATCGCGTTGTGTAATAAGAGTAAGTCATGCTAGACTAACTAGTCTGTCCGAGTGGATTCGGCCGCGGCAGACTGAATATCGCGTTGTGTAATAAGAGTAAGTCATGCTAGACTAACTAGTCTGTCCGAGTGGAATCGGCCGCGGCAGACTGAATATCGCGTAGTGTAATAAGAGTAAGTCATGTTAGACTAACTAGTCTGTCCGAGTGGATTCGGCCGCGGCAGACTGAATATCGCGTTGTGTAATAAGAGTTAGACCGTTTAGTCTGCGCGCAGTTCAGTGTTGCCGCCAGCGAAACAAGAAAAAGTCCGAAAACGAATCCAAAATTACCCTTTAAATTAAATTTTAATTTGAACTGAACTTATAGTTTTGTTTTTTATATAGGCAAGTTAATTATTAATTTTTAATACAAACAAGCTATATTCTTAAATATTGGTTACAAGATTATTATTTCTTAAACATTATGATTATTATGATTACATTAAACTACGTTAATATGGCTGTTCCTTAATCGACCACTGACATAATACCTACCAGCCAACTTTAAAGAGGAGTTATTTACTAAAAATAATATTTGTCCGTCTTTTTATAATAAATAATTAGTTATTGCAAGTAATCATTAAGTAATTACCATAGCCCGAAACTGCTTAGTAAAACTTATCAGTAAATAAAAAATAAGGAAACTTTCTAAAACTATACTAGCCATTCGAATGTCAGTGGATTTGTTACTATAATAATAGGTAATGAATATTATGTATGAATGAATTTGTTGTGAGCATCAGTACTTTGACGACTTACAAGTCTAGTACATGAAGCTGAACAAATTTCAGGAGGCCACGTCCTCGGCGCCTGTTTCGAATTCCAGCTTCACGTCTCCTCCCAGCCCTTCCACGTCCACCTCGTTCTCAGTCGCGTTCAGCATGTTCAAGGTCACCTGACAGAAAGAGCTAGCTTAGAATCAAAATATCTACTACGCAATAAAATAAAGTGGCCGACATAAATTGGCAAAGTTCGATATAATCCCTATACATATGATAAAATAAGTAAGTAATAAGTAGTTTTTTATCTGTCGCCGCGTCAGTAAACAATAGAAAACCGCTATTAATCTGCCGCTATTAATTTTATTCGAGTAAGATGTATAGACATCACGTAAATAGAAGACTACTGCGTAGGCCATACTGAAAGTTTCTAGAACTGGTAAAAATAAAATAATAAAATATTTGATAAATCATAATAATTTTGCAGCACCCAGCACTTGCCGTTCATCGCTGCATCTGAATACGCAATAAAATATTCTATAACCTGCCGTATAACCGCGGTAACGACTTCAGCACAAATCGACGAATCGCCCGAAGAGAAGCATGGCTCCTGCCAAGGATGGCACGAAAAGAAGTGGCGCATCTGTTCCCAATCTAATAACTTTTATCGCCACAACCGTCGGGGGTTGCATGGGGTGGGGAATAAATAGATACAGATTTCACCAGACAGTGACAAAGACGATTTTATTAAACGAGCCAGGCCCATTTTAAAGGGCCAAAATATGAGCAAGCGAAACTAGCTCAAATTGTTGTGATTTTGCGATCTTACAGGCACAATTTCAATGAATGAGTGAGTGTGGAGCGCCATAAGTTACTGATTTTTAATAATAAAAAAAAATTACGGACTGTATGTCTTGATTTCAATTGCTTTTTTGGCGGAGGGCCCCTACCTTGGTCTGAAATTCTCTTTGAATAATTTTTTCCCTGGAACTTTGTACGGCCTAAGAGTTTAACTGAAATTGTTGATAACAGTTAACGAATTTTTGCCTACTCATTTTTGGGGGCCTCCGTGGCCCAGTATCATTGATAAGGCTGATACGGCGGTAGTTACGCGCCTGTCCCGACTCCAAACCACATCTTAGATTTGTACTAAGCTTATTTTTAAAGTTGTTTACTATTTTATCAAGGCAACATGAAGGCGTTTGGAGGCCCCCCAGGACCAGAGGCCCGGGACGGGCTGCTTCTTCTGCCCCCCGTTAGTCCATCACCCAACTACTTTTTACAGAGGTTCCAGCGAACGCTAAATACTATAAATAGTCATGGCACATACTTTGAAAAACAATTAATGGATCATAAGTCTTAATATCTTATTTATCATATTTCAGAAATTTTTCAGCATGACCTGAGTATAGTACTACTATCCATAAATTATACGCGAATCTAGGTAACAACCAACCCTGTCGGTTATAACTCCGATTATCACTGACGAAGAGATAGACTTATCCCTTTATGAAGAGCGGGTAAGCTATCGGCGATCGGCCATAACGGCTATTCATGTAGAAACATGGAAAGCAATGGGAACATGGGGGAATGCACTAAACTTTTTTTTATTTACTTATTTACACCTAAAGAAGCATCATGAAAGGTATTCGTCATGCCATAATTTTTATCCCTTATAAACATGTCAATTGTAAAAAAAAATTAGATGTAATTTTAAAAGCATGCATTTTATAAGGGTAGACATTATACATAATTACAAACAGCGGCCCGCCCCGGCTTCGCACGGTTTTCTCGGCTTCGCATATATTACACATAAGTATAAAGGAAGAAATTCTCCTTCAGGAAGAAATTCTCTAACTGATGGTGAAAACCGCATCAAAATCCGTTGCGTACTTTAAAAGATCTAAGCCTACATACATACAGAAGGACAGACGGCGGGAAACCACTTTACTTTATACTATGAAAAGATGATCAAAATATTCAAAACTAAGTGGCTTGCGCGAATTCGTTTGCGAGTTGTCCTAGCTGTCCTACTTAAAATTTTTACCTTTCATACAAATCTTGTCCTGACAATTACAAACTTAACAAAAAAGTATTAGCCAAATAGGTGTAGCCGTTCTGAAGTTATGCGCGAACATATAATTGCGTAATGCACTCTCCACATGGCACAGGTAACGAGATTAGAGTATGTTATTTTTTCGTTTATGTCTGTTTTTTTTTTTTTTTTACCTTATGAATATTTAAGAATTTTGTGCCGTGTGTCTACGTGTAATAAATGTGTTTTACTTTACTTTACTTTAATTATGTGATATATTTTTAGAATCGACTCAGACTTGGCTTTCATTTGAAATCCCAAACGATAGGTTTCAGTGAAAAAATATTTATTTTTTCGATCTCACGTCCGCCATTTTGAATTCTATGCTACCGGTTCAAAATATGGAATGTTCAGCTAGTCCGAATTAGTAAAAAAGACACGGTTGGCCAAATGTTAACTAAAATGCCCATAGAATTATTAAAATATAGCAATTATAGAGAAAAATCAACTATTCTATTAGGCAACCGATGCTCTTAACTACTGAGACTATTACTTACGTTTTCATTAAAATTTTCTTTGAATAAATTATTTTGAACTACTACCAAGCTGAATGATCTTATTATTGCTTTTTGTATTTTTCAAAAAAGTAAACTTTTATAAACTTTTTATTATATTTTTACGACCTGAGTAGTTTAAAGTTTAATATGCCATGCAAGAGGTCCCGAGTTCTATTCCCGGCCGAACAGAAATTCAATTTTTTTAAATGTCACTAAAGTGGCAAACAAGCTTACGGCCCGGCCCGCCTGTTGGTAAGCAGTCACCGCAGCCTATGGACGTTTGCAATACTAGGGGCATCACCCACGCGTTGCCGACCCCGTTAAAACATTTTCACCCCTTTTTAAATGATAAATTTTAAATGCCATTACGGGTCTGTGTGTTATATGTATATTAAGAATGTATTTAAATAGTAGTTTATGCAACTGTCATATAATACCTAATTATATGCAGTTGCATACACTACTTTATCTACACTCATATTTTCATGTAAAAATTTCATACCTATAATTTTTTCAACTTTGCTGGAAGTAACTGCGAGTCAGTTCTGTTGTATCTACGCGTCGAGGATATCAAGCAAAATTCACTTCACTTCTTTCACATTTATCTATTTATTTGCTCCAAACAAGAAAAAACATGAATGAAACATCACAACAAACACAAATTACAACCATTAGAAAAAATATTCTGTTTAGCGGGAAAATAATTCCAAATGTACACAATCACAACCACAGACTATGAACTGATCACAAATATAAACAGGAATTTTGAATTTGTTGAAGACATTTAGGTATTCAGCCTACATTTCGCCGTGTCCCGGCGCCCGACAAAAAAATTAAAAAAGAAAAGTGTTGCATAATGATAAAAAAGTTGTTTTTCGATACAGCTGTAATGAAAATAGTATGGGAAATGCTGTATCGTAAAGTAATTTTTTTTAATTTTATAGAGTGGCGTGAAAAAAGTGTATCCTTAAACAACTGTTTTCGAATATGTAATTTGAACATTACGCTATGAGTGTAGATAAAATATATTTTTAAATACATACTTATAGTAGTTAATCAGTTGTCTAGCACCCATAACACAAGCTTTGCTTACTTTAGGGTTACTTATACAAAATAAAAAAAATTCAAGTTTAAATTTTTTTAAATGTAAGTTGTTACATTCAAGATACACTTAGGCTAAGGCCGAATGGCAGGTTCTTAGGCCCACCGCGTACCTAAGAGTCTGAGCGTTGGCCATTTTTAGGCGTTTATTTATTTTATTTTATTTCCGTTTAATGTTTGTATATATTATAAATTTGTAAGTATACTTCATTTATCTTCTTTTTTTATTTACTTATTGAAAGTCTATTCATAAAAATGTTGACCTAAATTTGAATTTCATAATCACTATCACTACATATTATACAACAAAGTCCCACACCGCGTCTGACTGTATGTCTCGTTCGCGATAAACTCAAAAACTTCTGAATGGATTTTCATTGGGTTGTCACGAATACACAGAGTAGGGTATTCATCGGGTAGGTTTAGGTGTATAATTTGTTAGTTAGAAACTTGTACCTAGTAAACTTCTACTACCCGTGCGAAGCCGGGCCGGGTCGCTAGTAATATATTAATTGGAAATCAATTACACACATTATTCATATGGAACGGGAAATGTGATTAGTCATGCAGTTTTACTTACATTATCCATTAGATATGGGCGTTCTGTACAGACCGGTAATTATTCATAGTGACCGGACTTCTCAAATTGCCCGTAACATATAAATCCAAATGAACAGTACAAAACCTACCTAATATAAAAATTAGAACTAGCTTAATTTAAAATTGTATATATTTATTTATTTAATAGTTTATTGCACACAAAAATGGTTACAAAGACATGGCAAATATATATGACACAAATATAACTACTTATAGTCTGGCAAGAAAGTCGTGACAAAAATTGAGGGCGCCACTATCGTCAATATGGTATAATTGTACTGTATCAGTCTGTGAACTTAAAATATTAAAAAATACTATCTTCATGTCTGTGCTTTGCCTCTATGTACAATTTCTTTGTCTGTGCCTCGTATACTTCGACTAGAAAATTTGATACCTGGGGCCTTACTATGAGCTCTTATAGCAGGACCGAAACAGAACTGCTCTGCTTAGAAAGAGACATGTATAGGCTTATGTGACACGTATAGCTATGTCTCGTACTAAACAAGGCAGTTCCGTTTAGGTCTTGCTATAAGAGCTCATGGTAAGCCCCCTGTTAATATTTTATACCATATCGCACGACTACAGCGCGTGACAGTCCACTGCTGGACTTAAACCACATCAGCCGAAAGGGCTACTTTAGTAAGAATAGACAAAGGGATAGGTAATATATGGGGAAATCAAGATTACCATAAGGCCAGTTCCAAGTAAGATAGCAAGATTGAAAAAATGGGTGGTTCATTACTACTATTTTCATCAGAATCTAAACAATCTGTAAATGCCAACGGATCTCGTTACAAAGCCCTTGAATCTGTCCTTGTAAATAAGAGTATCATGATGAAGAGTAGGTAATATTAAATCGTATAGTTTTTGCATTTTGGGAACTACTGCTCGGGCTTACTATGAGCTCTTATAGCAGGACCTAAACAGAACTGCCCTGCTTAGAACGAGACAAGCTTATGTGATACGTATAGCGCTGTTTCGTTGTAAGCAAGGCAGTTCTGTTTAGGTCCTGCTGTAGGAGCTCATGGTACGGTCCCTGTTACCTAACTGCCCTGACTGAGTACCTACTTCAGCTGTCACATTATGGTGGAAGATTAAGAATAAGGGGAAATTTTGGAAATTGAAATAAGAGTCTGGTATATATTTACTCTTATAAATTTATTAACAGCAACACTGATGCACGTAACGACGTATTGTCATACTGTTATCTATCTTCTGTTTCTCTCTCTGTTCAACCAGCCTCCGTGATAATCTTATATTATTCTGATCAATATATTTCTCAAGTTTCCCTGACCCTGGGATTCATTTCACCAGCCTCGAATAGCCGTACGTTGCCTACTGTGCCTAGATAATATAGCTTTGTGCTACAAAACCTTCGTACACAAGCGCCGCCTGCTTTTAGATACACCTGAACGCAAAAATATTAATGAATATTATATTTACGAAAAAGATTACAAAAAGATCAAAACTGTAACAGTACACTATAATTTGACGGTTAATTTTGTAACCTCAAATACATGTAAACAACTCTACAAAACACATTAATTTTACATAAATTCAAATTATTTCCAAAAGATCACATTATTTTTAAAAATTAGATAAATTTTAAGTATCGATAATTTTGCTATTCGGTCGAAAACATCTTCCAAATCGCACAAAACTTATATGCTCTAAACTCGGGCATACATTCTTTAACTACTCTAAATATTACTTTTCTCGTGCCGCTTTTATACGTTTTTGCATTCGTTTTGAAAATAAATGTCCCACACAGTAAATATCTAGAAATATACACATAAAAAGTTAAACAATACAACAACAAAACAACGATAATGTCTAGATGACGTGACAGCTGAAGTCAGTTAGACCACAGATAGGTATATATATATTTGAGTTTTGACAGTAATTTAGTGTGGCCAATTTAGGCGAGAGCAGTAGTTCCCAAAACATTCTTTTCACGACTTTCTTGCCAAACTATACATACTATCATGCAATAGCATTTATGCTAAACATGCAATTTAAATAATTTAATTTAATGTTGAAAGAAAGTAACACCTAGGTGCAAAAAAATTATAATCGGAAAATCATTCAGAAAAATTAAAATCATTCAAACTTCACTAACCAAAAATTGCAGACAACATCAAGAAAAAGAAAAACAAAAGAATAATAAATTGCTTAGTTAGTGAAGATTTGAACCTCTGAGTTCTTTCCTAACAGGGACTGATGATCGAGGAGTGTAGGTGGCGATGCTACCTGAGGTGTCGGCGGTTGCGGCACACTGGTCACTGTGCTGCTTACCTGTCTCACAGGTATACCTGCATCCTCAAATGCTTTCTTCTTTAAGGTATTACGAATTTGTGACCTACAACCAAAATTAAGGTAGGTATTACTTTTAAGTAAGTACATATACAGGGTGTTACATAATACTCTTATATGTATAAAGCCGTGAACTGGATGGAGTGCTAAACGTATTAAAATGATAGTTACAATTATTTCTGTCGTACGTGGAGTTGTTGTTCCTACCAATCGTTTTAATACGTTTAGCACTCCTCCATCCAGTTCACGGCTTCATACATATATCATGTAATACCCTGTATATTAGTATAATTTTTAAGAGAGGTTACCATTATTAGTACAGATATTTCAACTCAGTTGTGCGCGCGGCCCTATGTGTAGGTAAACCTTGTACATATACAGTGACTTTGTGAGCGTGACAAGAGGTACAGTTGGGTACAAAATACAAATACAGTTATTTAAACAAATTTGAAACAAAAAGGAATAACTCGGTTTTTAAGGTCTTTGTAACTTGTTGTGTTTGATAATATACGGGTTCTTAAAAAAAACAATAATTTGGTAATTTAATGTTTATGTATTTAACATATTATTCTGAATCGCTACTTGAAAAATCAAATTAGGTGGAAGATTCGGTATTAGACGTTCTTTTAGCCACTTTTCATAGTTTTCTGCATTCATGTTAGAGTGGTAATCACCGCAAACACTATTTTCTTTGTATGTCAATAGTGCGTTAGGTACGAAACCTTGTTCTGAACCAGCATGCACAATAATAATTCTTTGTCCTTTCGACAGGTTTCTCTTTAGAGGTGGTCCATCTTTATTACCCCATCCTTTGTTTTGCACATGATTAGTTAAGATATAGCTCTCATCTGTATATACGATACACCGATTTTCTTGACGGTATCTGAGTAAGTTTTTCAGGTAAGAAAATCTTAGTTTTTGGATGTCATGCCACTCTATAATAACACGTCTGTTATCCACAGTTTTTCGCCATTTGTATCCCAACTTTAACAAAGCTGTACGCAGAGTCGAAATACTTCAATCATAATTAAGTTTCTCTTGAAATATTATTTTCAACTTTAGCAATGTAGGTAACTCGTGATGTTCTAAATGGTAATTTTGAATAGTTGAACGTATAACATCAACGTTAAAGTTGTCTAATTCTAACTTCTTTGAACGTTTTTTGCGGTCTTTATGCGGAGATTTAAATTTAGAGTCAGATTCTTTTCCTTCAGCTAATATATTAGTTATTGTTCTCTCTGATACCCCCACTGCCATTGCTGTTCTTTTCCGTACGCTGTTTAAATGTTCACTTAATTTCGATATTAAAATTGGACTTGCACTGCAAACTGGATCACTTACTAGTTGCAATATATCTCTCGTATCTTTTTTCAGAAATTCGTATACCTTAGCAATGGTTTCTCGAGTCTAAAACAATAATACGTTAACGTCAACAAGGATATATTTTTTCGTATATAGAATTATTATAAATATCTTTTATATCTAAATTCAAAATTAACAAATATTTACCTGACTCCTTAAACATTTTCTTCGTGAAGCACTAGACATTTTTGTTAACGACTGTACCCGTAAGAAAAAGCGATAAGAACACGTCTTGCTCGGACGACGACTGCCGCGTCACTGCCACATAAATGAATATTTACAAGCGCACGCACATATAGCGCCGCGCGCACAACTGAGTTGAACTATCTATAATACAAAAAAATTAGACAAAAAATTTTAAATATTCGGACATTTGAAATAACAAGCTGAAAATTGGTGAATATGTAGATAATAGTGTCCTGATTGATATCCCAAAAGTCCCAAAAACCTATCCTGGGGAAACCCCGTAATTTAGGAAACCACGGCCATATTGGATATTTCGACTTTTGATAATCCGTACATTTGAAGGGTTACGAGTATATTTGGCTCCCACACGATAGGTACCAAGGTACACATCTTAATTCTTGAATTCTGAGATTCCGGTCCAAAATCGGTAGTGCCAACATCGTATTCAGCAGGTCCGAATTTGTAAAAACAAAACATCGTTGCCCAAATGTAAACCTACTAAAAAATCCCAAAATGCAGCTAGATTAATAGATAAGCCACCCGTCGAAGAAAAGTTAAGTTTAGAACAAAATTCATTTGTTAGATTATAATAGTAGGTTTTGTTTTGCCGAAGGACTAAAATTAACGTAAAATCTTTTTTTTTTTTAAATTAGCATATTATTATACAGATAAAGTAGCCTGAATTAAGGCATTTAAAACAAAAACAAGTAAAATCGGACGCAAGGTTCAATCGATATGCTTAAAAGTCGAAAAATCTAATGTGGTGGCGGTTTTTTTTTAACTACGGGTTTTCCCCGTTATAGATTTTTTAGGACTTTTGGGATATCAATCAGGACACTTCTCTACAGTTCCGAAAATTTTCAGTCTGTTGTTTCAAATGTCCGGGGGGGTCAATGTCTAATTTTCGTGCACTATAGTGCCTTGATTCCCATACTAAATACTAACTTCTGATTTATGTACATAGCCCTCTTGTGCCAAGCTGGATCATGGTTAACTCGAGAGATAAATTCAAATTTTAAGTAGGTATATTTACTTAAAATTATATCCTGCAATGTATAACTGTGCTCCAATTTGGTCAAGTAGCAGTCCCGCGGCGCTTTGGCACAACCCAAACCTAACTTAACGAATTGAATCCTGAGCGTCCACTGCGCTTTGAGACAAACACTAACATAACCTAACCGAATTGATACTCCATACTTACGATCTGCCCAATTCGACGATTTGCCCACGACCTAAATATATAAACTACATATTATAACTTTTACAGCATTTCGTTTTTTTTATACGAAATTAAACTTAAAGACAATGAAATTAAAATAAATCACACTTACACTGTTCTGTTTTTGATATGTTGACTGAGTTTATTTAGGTCGACAGCAAAACGGTGCACACATGATCTCAGCATTTCCACTTCTTCGTCAGTCCATTTACCACTGATGATGGAAATACATGTCAATACATTTTATTTTAATAAACAGTTGTAAGGGTGCTGTAGCCGAAAGATAAAATAAGAATCCTAGTAACCTGTGTTGTCTGTCTGTCCAGGCAGGCGGAGTCACAGGTCTAAATTTTTGTGAACGGTAATAACTGGACACATATAACCTTAGATACATAATTTTTTCGGCATTTTTAACGCAAGATGACGATTGATACGGAAGCCCCTAGGGCAATAGTCAAGCGGGACTTAGTAAACGCTGTGTAACAGGAAGCATTAGGAATGTCGAATGTCGGCGTTAATGTCCCGGTTATGCTCTCTCGCACGCGCCCGGGGTCCGCCTTGACCATGATCAAGGATTTGGCAGGTCAGGCAATTACAGTGGAGCGACTGCCATCTGACCACCCTGACCGTGCTATCAGGGGAACCTGACCAGATTGGATCATGGTTACACATCTAGTCGCCTGAATGTGCAGGTTCATCACGATGTTTTCCCTCACCGTAAGAGCATCGGTTAGTATTCAACTAATGTACATAACTCAAAACCTGCCGTACAAAAAGAACAAGCAAAATCTCTGACAATACCCTCAAACTCATGGAAGAAAGACGCGCAATGACTCTGCAATCCCCTGATGATGTCTCTCAATTTAGGCGACTTAATCGACAGATCTCCAAGTCTCTGACTCGCGATATACGCCGATTCAATACTATCAACATTGAGGCGGCGATCGAGCGGAATAAAGGCTCTAAAGTCTTTGCGAGAGATCTGTCGATTGGACAGAGCCAGTTGACAAGACTGAAAACGGATGACGGCAGAGTTGTTTCGACCAAGTCCGAGGTTTTGAGGGAAGTCGAGAGGTTCTATAGACAGTTATACACGACAACACGGGCACCTGTTACCAGTATGGCAAAAGACCCCAGAGCCAAGTTGACCCGACACTACACCGAAGATATCCCGGACATCAGCCTGTACGAGATTAGTATGGCTCTCAAACAGCTCAAGAACAACAAGGCGCCGGGTGATGATGGAATTACGGCTGAGCTTCTGAAAGCTGGTGGCAAACCTGTGCTTAAGACCCTTCAGAAGCTGTTCAATTCCGTCATCCTCGAGGGAAAAACGCCGGAAACATGGCACAGAAGTATAGTGATATTGTTCTTCAAGAAAGGTGATAAGGCTCTCTTGAAGAACTTCAGACCAATATCACTGCTGACCCATGTGTATAAGCTGTTTTTGAGAGTCATTACGAACCGTCTCGCACGCAGGTTTGATGACTTCCAGCCTCCGAAGACCGAAGAGTATAACCGGCCATTATGCTTGGCGTTTGTGGACTATGAGAAAGCCTTCGATTCGATCGAAACTTGGGCGGTGCTTCAGTCTCTACAGCGGTGCCAAATTGACTATCGATATATCGAAGCACTGAAGGGTTTGTACGAAAACGCCACTATGTCAGTTCGTCTCCAGGATAAGACCACAGAACCTATCCAGCTGCAGCGGGGTGTTAGACAAGGTGATGTCATATCACCGAAGTTGTTCACTGCTGCACTGGAGGATATCTTTTGGCTTATGGACTGGGACGGACTTGGCATCAATATTAACGGCGAGTACCTTACTCACCTGACGATATTGTAGTCATGGCTGAAACCCTGGAAGACTTGGGCAAAATGCTCGATGACCTCTGTAGTGCCTCTCAACAAGTAGGTCTTAAAATGAACATGGACAAGACGAAAATTATGTCGAATGTCCATGTTGAGCCTACTCCAGTGACCGTTGGAGGCATTCCACTTGAAGTTGTTGACGACTATTCATACCTAGGACAAATAGTTCAGTTAGGTAGGTCCAACTTCGAGAAAGAGGTCAATCGACGAATCCGACTCGGTTGGGCAGCATTCGGGAAGCTACGCCATATATTTTCGCCCCAATTACCGCAAAGTCTCAAAACGAAGGTCTTTGACCAATGTGTGTTGCCAGTGATGACATACGGAACTGAAACGTGGCCGCTCACTGTGGGCCTTATAAGAAAGCTCACTGTTACCCAAAGGGCAATGGAAAGAGCTATGCTCGGAGTCTCTTTGCGCGATCGAATCAGAAATGAGGAGATCCGCATGCGAACCAAGGTCACCGACATAGCTCTAAGGATTGCCAGACTGAAGTGGCAGTGGGCAGGGCACATCTCGAAGAACAGATGGCCGATGGGGCAGTAAAGTTCTCGAGTGGCGGCCACGTGCCGGAAGACGCAGCGTGGGTAGGCCTTCCACAAGGTGGACTGACGACCTGGTAAGGATCGCAGGTATCAGCTGGATGCGAAAAGCACAGGACCGGCCTTTGTGGAGATCTCTAGGGGAGGCCTATGCCCAGCAGTGGGCGTCTTCTGGCTGATATGATGATGATGATGATGATGATGATGACATAACTCAGAAAACAGTCATTAGTACATGGCCGGAGCGGGATTCGAACCCGGGACCTCTGGCTTACGAGTCGGATGTTGTAACCGCTCGGCCACCGACGCTCTTCTTTTACGCGAAATTCTTGTACGCGTTAACAATGTTATATCTAGCGGCTTGACAAGATTGTTAACAAACACTAAACTATTAATTTGAAAGCAATAAACACTGAAATATTAATTGGAAATGCTAAACACATAAGTTTTACAAGTAATACATGATGTTTGTTATACTTTACGGAAAAAAAATACTCTATCCTTGTTTTTGGTTGCTATTTATCGGTATTAGTGGACGTGTTTCCTACGCAACTCGGCGACCATTCGTATACATGGCCGAAACGTCACTGAGACGACGTGTGAGCTCCATTGCAGTTTTAGCTCCAATGAAGTGGTCTCATTTTACAATTTACAGCGCCTTTGTACAATGAACCGGTCCATATATAGAAGTCTTTGCTTATTGTTATACCTACATTTGACGTGTAAATTTTTATTTATGAAATTGTTATCAACACTAGAACTGAAAGACCTATCCGTCAACGAGCAAGGAAATACCGATTGCAAAAGAATTAGAAGTTCAAGAGCTATTAGAGTAGAAGACTAGAGAAGAAATAAGGTCAGAACCGTCTGCAAGTCCATGGTGTTCACCAGTCGTCTTAGTCAAGAAGAACGATGGCAGCACACGATTTAGCGCAGACTACCGCGACTAAATGAAATTAAATTACAAAGAAGCTATCGTATCGACGACACATTGGATACCTTGAGTGGCATGCACTGGTCTCGACCTTGGATCTGAAGTCTAGCTATGAGCAGGTGAAAAGTCATTCAAAAGATAAAAAGAAGACAGTGTTTTCAACAAGAAAACGTCAATAGCAACACGGCGATCGGAGGAGCTTACTTCAGTAAGTCGTTGTCGATACCAGAGAGGCACTGATGCTATGGAGCTAGATTGATAATTTTATTCCACAAAAACGAGCGGTGCGGGCTATATATCGTTGGGGCCCACGAGTTCCCCTTAAGAACATCTTTAAAATATTAATATTCTTACAATTGCGTCTCTTGTGCTATTGCATATTGTTCATATTTATAAGCACAAAACATCTTCCAAAAGCTTCTGATAATTTAAGAATGAGATTAAGGGCAGGTTTGTAACTGTAAATAAATAAATGAATAAATAAAAAAACCGAATGCTTCAGATTGACAAATGTGAAATCCCTTTATGTTGCTCATGGTGGTGTATCTTTTATTAATAAAATTTCTGAAGAGTTACAAAACCTACCTCTGGATAAATTAAAAAACAACACAAATAAAGCTTACTAGAAATAACATGACAAGTTTAATTTGTGTAACCAATAATTAATGTTTTTAAAGTGAATAGACATTTTATACAATACTTAATTATACGATAATTATGTTTTGTAACTGATATTAATTTCACATTTTAGAGAATTGACATTTTATATAATTTAATCAGAATAATTAACTTTGTCCAATGTTATTTTACTGGTGAAACTTTATTATTTCTTTTTTATTACATTTAATTTACTTGACACTGTATGAACAACAATATTAAGGACAAAGGCACCTTAAATAAGCATGGCTAAACTGAATAAATGATTTTGACTATTGACTATTGAACTCCTGCATAACCAGAACTCATGGCTGTGGTAAAGAGACTTAAAAATTTCAACATCGTCCAGTTTGTTCTCCAATTACGCTGCCTTTGGCTATTACAATTTAAAAACCCATGAGGACAGGTTCCCTAATGTATCGGACAACTACAGGAGTTTGACTACAACATTACGAAAAATGTTCAGGTATATCTAATCTAATATGTTACCTACATGGATGCAGGGAAAAATTAATTGATTTTAAGTAAAATTAATAGAAAAACGCCCATAGTCGTTCTTTAATATATGGAAAACAAACAGTTACACAAATCATATTGGTATATAATAGTACCAGGTATTGTTTTTAACCTAGCCTTACAAGTCCCTCTTACAGTTTACACATGCTAGTTTTCTGAAAATTAGCATGATGAAATGAACTCAAACTTAGCTCACTTGCTCAAAAATAGCATACTGTTGTGCTTGAAACTATCATGTGTAACAGGAGCTTTATTTAAAATTTCTCTGTGGCAAGTGGGCAACATGGGGCGAATATAGTTTCCGAGTATGGCATTGAAAGGGTTTATGTAGCAGAAAAGTTTTAATTTACTTATGGTTTAATGCAAATTTATTACAATTTTGTTTTAGGGAAAAGGGAGTACAAAATTAGTACAAATTTTAGAAACTAAACAGGCACAAAATCTGAAAAAAGTACCACAGAAATTTATTAGAAAAATGTCCTTGGTCAACATAACCACAGCTTTTGAACAAACAAATAAACAAATTCTAATTTTCATACAAAATAGTACAAATTTAGAGTGATTTTGTACCATCAAAAGATTTTAGAAAAGTTTCCATGGCTGGGCCAGGAAGGACAATAACACAAGAGTTTTGTCAAGACCATGGCAAGTGGAACAATGTGGTATCTGCCTACCCCCCCTACAAGGTGTGATGCTAAGTAGGTAAATATTATGTAAATAATTATACTAACCCAGGTTGTGTGTCCGACATAGGATGAAGTAGCATTGTCATCTCTCCTAATTTGTTAAATGCGGAACCGGCTTCTCGAAATATTTCGCCCACCTAAAATAAATTAATTAGACTAACTATATACCCTTTTGTAGTTTACACTGTGTTGTGCATTCTTGATGGAACACCATTATATTATAGATTTAAACACTTTTACACACTAGTTCCACTGAATATATTACACTTCATCATATTAGCCAGAAGACGCCAACTGCTGGGCATAGGCCTCCGGTCCTGTGCTTTCCGCATCCAGCTGGTGCCTGCGATCCTTACGAGGTCGTCGGCCCACCTTGTGGGAGGCCTGCCCACGCTGTGTCCTGTGGTACATGGTCGAGAATTTTACTGTCCCATCGGCTATCTGTTCTTCGAGCTGTGTGCCCTTCCCACTGCCACTTCAGTCTGGCAATCCTTAAAGCTATGTCGGTAACCTTAGTTCGGATCTCCTCATTTCTGTTTCGATAGCGCAAAGAGACACCAAGCATAGCTCTATCCATTGCCCTTTGGGTAACAGTAAGCTTTCTTATAAGGCCCACAGTGAGCGGCCACGTTTCAGTTCCGTAAGTCATCACTGGCAACACACATTGGTCAAAGACTTTTGTCTTGAGACACTGCGGTAATTGGGACGAAAATATATGGTGTAAATTCCCGAACGCTGCCCAATCAAGTTGGATTCGTCGATTGACCTCTTTCTCGAAATTGGACCTGCCTAGCTGGACTATTTGACCGAGGTATGTATAGTCATCAACAACTTCAAGTGGAGTGCCTCCAACTGTCACTGGAGTAGGCACAACATGGACATTCAACATAATTTTCGTCTTGTCCATGTTCATTTTAAGACCTACTTGTTGAGAGGCACTACAGCGGTCATCGAGCATTTTACCCAAGTCTTCCAGGGTTTCAGCCATGACTATGATATCGTCAGCAAATCTGAGGTGAGTGAGGTACTCGCCGTTAATATTGATGCCAAGTCTGTCCCAGTCCAGCAGCGTAAAGATATCCTCCAGTGCAGCAGTGAACAACTTCGGTGATATGATATCGCCTTGTCTAACACCTCGCTGCAGCTGAATAGGCTTCGATATATCGATAGTCATTTTTGGCCAGCTGTAAAGACTGGAGCACCGCCCAAGTTTCGATCCAATCGAAGGCTTTATACTCTTCGGTCTTCTGTATAACCTGCCGCAGCGTATGTATGTGGTCTATGGTACTAAAACCTATTCGGAAACCGGCTTGTTCGGGAGGCTGGAAGTCATCAAACCTGCGTGCGAGACCATCCATTGCGACCCGTTTCGGCCATCATCTTCTGGCATATGCCATATACTTTTAATTAATTGCCATATGCCAGATGAATCAAACATATGGCAATTGCCAGAAGATCAAATTGGAAACCGGTCGCAATTAATTAAAAGTTATAGTACAATATATTCAGTGGAACTAGTGTATAAAAGTGTTTTGATGTATACTTATCCTTCATTTGTCGTGCTAGAATTAACTAAGTAATGAAAAAAACCGGTCTTTCGCACTTACCTTAACTGCAGAATTGTCCATGTTGGGTGGAGTAGTTTTTAGTATTACTGAGTACCTAAGCTTTCTGTAGTTAACTTTAGCTAAATCAAAAAGACTTCAAAACCATAGATATAGCATGTGTTTTGCTACGCAAAAAGATACACGAAGTGTGCGAGCGAGAACTCCTAATCAAGTTCAAACAGCACGAGAGAAAAAGAGACAGCGAATGAAGTACCGTTGTGTCATTGTTTTCGCGAGTAAGAGGCCATAGCGTCCCAGTGTTTTCTACGTCGTGGCGGAAACAGTGCATTTTGTGCTAATCCTAGAATTAAAATTGAGAATAATACATTTATAAGGTATGGTTTCGTGTTCTGTACCTGAATGTGACGTGACAAGGCGATATAATCCGGAACAATATACTTTTCACAGGTAAATACGATTTTGTCATTGGAATTTTTCGAACCTTATTTTGCCAAATTTCTGCTAGTAATCTGCTCAGAAAGAGTATTTTCCAGTAGTATATCGTTTATATTCGATATATTTATGTATCTTTCGTGATTTAAGACAGAATTTACGAAAATTTCAAGTAAAATAGTAAATTGTTTGTTTACGCTAGGGCTTGACAAAGCGGTGACGTCACGAATATCGATTTACCGAATACTACCGATAAATCCTTTTTCAGTGAATTTATATGAATACAATTTAGTAGGTATACAATTTCGAAAAACGGCATGCGGCATTGAAGTTTTGTCTATATACTGATTATATATACAATTTAGAATAGGCAATGCGGCAAAGAAGTTTTGTATATTGTACTGACTTATTTTTAACTGACTGCCAAAAAATTAGTGTTATGTCTTATTACTATTAATAATAGTATATCATTATTGACATTTTAACATAATATAAATAAACTCTAAACACATTACACTCCCTTATTTTCAGTGGTGTAATAAAAATTAATTATCTGTAGGCAAGAAATTTGTCGTCATCAAACATTTTGTCGGACATCTCGGAATCACGAAACGACACTCGGGAGAAACGGACGGACAAAACTTTTTTGTCCGCGGCCTCAAATGTCCGACTTCAGCGCGCGCCCTTATGTTGAAAATATTAGATTTAGTTACCTTCGATAATTCAAAACATGAGTAAGTACATATTTGATATTTTTCTAGGTTTCCATCCAAACCAGCATTACGTGAAAAATGGATGCGGATTATCAACAGACCAGATTGGACTCCTAGTGCAAACTCTACTATCTGTAGCAAACATTTTGACGGCAAATGTTTCATACAAAGGAAAAATCGTCGTGTTCTTATGAAAGACGTGATACCTACATTATTCGTACCTGTAAGTAATATTGAGAACTGACTTGGACTTGCCAATATTTTGAAATAGTGTAGTTTTAAAATGTTTTCAATTTTCACCATTTGTTTATAGATTCAACTGCCACGAAGGAGACCGTTGTCTTCATATATTAACAGAGATATTTCACCTCCGCCACAAGACGTGACTCCATACGCGCCTGCTGAACCAACGCCTGGACCCTCAAACCTAGTTCTGACTCCAAGGAAAAGAAAACTGATGAAGCGAAATGAAAGCCTAAAACAAAAAATTTCAGAAAAAAATAAGGTTTTAAAAAATTTAAAGCAAAAAGTCAAAAGGATGACTAAAAAAATGGTTACTTTACAGGATGTTATCAAAGAATTGAATAATAGGCCAGGGCTTGCAAATCATCGCAATGA
Organism: Blastobasis adustella; assembly: GCA_907269095.1. NCBI lineage: Eukaryota > Metazoa > Arthropoda > Insecta > Lepidoptera > Blastobasidae > Blastobasis > Blastobasis adustella. The sequence goes on from OU026114.1 coordinate 13,513,578, forward strand.
CGTTGAGGTTGCGTGCAGTAACAATTTACTGCAAAAATTAGTAAATAGGGTAAATGGAAGAGCCACAGGAAAAATCAGTCGCACAGCTGAGTATGATGAAGAACTAAAGAGATTGGCTTTAACTATACATTTTTACAGTCCTAGGAGTTACGTTTATATCAGAGAAAAATTCGATCTGTGTTTACCTCATGTTAATTCTCTGCAAAAATGGTATTCTCGTTTAAATTGCGAGCCAGGGTTTACAAAAGAATCACTCAACACAATTTCCGAAATTGCTAAAAATAAATCTATTTTCGTTAACCTCACTTTTGATGAAATAAAAATAAGAGAAGAAACAGAATTTGTTGGAAAAAAACATTACGGGTATGTAAATGTCGGAAACGACTTGTGTGGTGACGAGATAGAAATTGCTAAAGAAGTTCTTGTTTTTATGGTAGTCGCTGTAAATGGCTACTGGAAATTGCCTGTTGGCTTTTTTCCGGCTAAAAGCTTTACAGCGAGTGAAAAATCAAGATTGTTAAAAATATGTCTCGATTTATTAAATGATACTAATTGTGAAGTCGTTGCTATAACATTTGACGGCATTGCCTCTAACCTTACTATGGCACAGTCACTTGGAGCATCTCTTATAAAACCTCCTTATAAACCATATTTCATTTATAATGGCAGAAAGTACAATGTTTTGTTTGATCCATGTCATTTACTTAAACTAATTAGGAATTGTTTTGCTGACCACAAAGTATTTTATGACAATTTGGGGCGTAAAATTGAATTTAGATACGTGGAACAGTTGCATTCATTGCAAAAAAAAGAAAGTCTTCATCTAGCTAATAAACTTTCAGCGCGACACATTGATTTTCGCACTCAAAAGATGAAAGTCCGACTTGCTGCTCAATTACTAAGCAGGTCCGTGGGTATTGCCATAGATGTTTGTGATAAAGATCTTTGTATTGCTGAATTTCAGAATTCTGATGCGACGGTGCAGTTTCTTCATCACGTTAATGACATTTTTGATGTTTTTAATTCAAGAAATTTGAACAGTTTTGGTTTAAAAAAGCCTCTTTGTCCCAGCAATAAAAAAGATGTTTTTTCAATAATCGATGAAGTTTACGAGTACTTTCAAACTCTAAAATATGAAGATGGTAGACTAGTTATAAATACACAAAGACGTCTAGGTTTTTTGGGATTTATAACAAACATTATTTCACTGAAATGGTTGTACGTCAATTATATAGAAAAAGACCGTTTGAAATTCCTTCCCTTGTATAAATTGTCACAAGACCATTTGGAAACATTCTTCAGCGCCATCAGGTCCAAAGGAGGATTCAATAATAACCCTACCGTAAAAAGCTTTATTTCGGCGTATAAAAGGTTATTATGCCACACAGAAATAAAAATAAGCGAAAGTGGCAACTGCTTAGAATTAGAAAAAATTGCAGTATTGTCTACTAGCACTATGTCTACAATAGACAAAATTAATAATTCAACAAGATACAATAAAATTTTTAAAGAACTGCAGGAAGAACCAAATGAAGAAACTGATTTCGATGACGAAATAGTGTTATTAGATAATACTGCATCATTTTCTCAATTGACATTAATGATTGTGTCTTATGTGTCGGGATTTGTCGTTAAAAAAATAGCTAAAAAGATAAAATGTGATGTCTGCGTACAGAGTTTGATGTCAACATCTGAAAATATATTGTACAATTCATTGTTAGTCAAAAAGGACTACTCAAAGACAAATAAAGGGCATCTAACATATCCATCTAATGACGTTATTACTTTGTGTTGTGATGCTGAGAGATATTTTAGAGAAAACATGAAGAATAAAATGATTACTGATCATATTTTTGCTAAATGTGTGTTGAAAGTTTTACGCAATGTACAGTCACTGTTTAATAATTTACAAAATCATGTTTTAGATCAAGATCCCTTAGACAGTCATAGATATCTACTTATGAAAACTATAATTGAAACTTATTTTGATCTTCGATTGAAACATGAGAGCAAATTGTTAAAACTGGATAGGGAAACATTACGAACACACTTAAACAAAACTGTAATATTTCGAGGGCAATAAATAAAACTATGTTGTACTCTGCCGCAACGCCCTCTATTGGAATCTTTGTTCAACCTATTGAAGTTGAATGTACAATAGACGAAAATCATGTATCAAAATTAATGAAGTATGTACGAGCAGTAATTTTAAGGAAAATTAGTATTTTATAGTAATATTAGTATATATATTATTTTATAATAATTAAATAGTAGTAATATTAGTATAGATTAGAATAGATTACTGTACTTACATACTCCATTGTATTCTAATATGGTGTTTGATGAAAAATCGGCTTTCTAGCGTAAGTGCAAATAAGGATACTCTGCAGCAGCGCCCTATAAAATACAAATTTTCCTCAAAATTACTGCTCGTACCGTACATACATACTTCATTGTTTTTGATACATGATTTTCGTCTATTGTACATTCAACTTCAATAGGTTGAACAAAGATTCTAATAGGGGGCGTTGCGGCTGAGTACAACATATAAAACTGATCAGTATATAAGTTGTTTTATTTACCTGTACCACAGAATTAATAGTACTAACGTACAGAACAGAAACTCCTACCCTCCCCTGCAACTCGCGTACCCCGCATGTGTGTACGGATGTACGTTGTATTTGTAGGAATAGTAGGTATATTTTTCACTCTTCTTATGAAGCACCATGGGTATACTTAAACTATTGTTTTACCCTACAAATTTCTTTTTTTGAACAAGTAGCAGCCTGCCCCAGCTTTGCTTGGGGTATATACATAGCCTATGACACTCAGGGATAGTGGCTACCCAACGGTGAATAAATTTTTAAAATCGGTTAGTAGTTTCGGAGCCTATTCATTACAAACAAATAAATCTTTCCTCTTTATAATATTAGATACATAACAAAATTCATTGTAAATGTTTATTGCAATGCTCATGTGTATGTAAGCTAATCAATTTCGATGTGTATGTATGGATATATACCTACATATCTATAGGTATGTTTTATTTTATGTCATGTCAGGCACAACTTAAATAAATAATCTGATTAATCGGTAATTGTTAGGAAAGTGTAGCTTGGACAACACTATTTTGAACTCACACATAGACATTAACTCACACATACACAATATTTTTTTTGCCACATCTCCAACCCGGCTATGTGCATCTTGTACTATCCTAGATCTATGTTCAAAACACACAAAACCCTTAATCTTTTTTCCCCCAATACACCTTCACTGTGGCACAAAGGCACAAATTAACGATTGCGGCACGCCAAAGAGTACACAAACGGCACGCTTCTATCTCCTCTACGCCGTTGGCAGCCCAGCCACAGACCCACACTGGAACGGAAAACGAATCGACGCGCGTGGCTGCGGATCCCTATAGCGCACTCCACATGTGGACACTTCCGCGAGAACACGAAAGTGTAGAGGGAGTATTCGCCTATATTCGTGTAGTCCCGTGCATGTTTGGCATGTCTCGCCTATTTCATAGACTAAAGCGCGCTCCACATGTGTACAGTTCCGCGGGAACACGAGAATGTGGAGGCAGTATTCGCCTACATTCGTATAGTCCCGTGTATGTTTGGCATGTCTCGCCTATTTCATAGTTTAAGTAGAGATAGTTCATTGTCATCTCGATTCGATCGATTTTATATTTATATTCCTAGCGCTTTTTCCCGTAACAGGTTCGGGGTACACTTGACCATGATCCAGGATATTAGTAGATCAAGTAATTACAGTATAGCAGCTGCCAACACCTCTGTGACCCTGTTTAAAGCAAATTAGCGATATTACACCGATGAATCGATATAATGTCGACGCGTTTAGACACCAACCACATCCCTAATAGGCGAGAATGTAGAGGGTCGACCAAAGTCCCGGCCAAAGTTTCGCCGAAAGTTTCGGCGGACATGTGGAGTACGCTTAAGTAGAAATAGTTCGATGTCGTCTCGATTCGTTCGATTTTATATTTATATTCCTAGCGCTTTTTCCCGTAACCGGTTCGGGATATACTTAACCATGATCCAGGATATTAGTAGATCAAATAATTACAGTAGCGCAGCTGCCATCACCTCTGTGACCCTGTTTACAGCAGATTAGCGATATTACACCGATGAATCGATATAATGTCGACGCGTTTTGACACCCACCACATCTCTAATAGGCGAGAGTGTAGAGGCTCGTCCAAGACCCGGCAAAAGTTTCGCCGAAAGTTTCGGCGGACATGTGGAGTACGCTTTACGCTTATCACCGTACTTTTCCATAGATAACTCCAGAGCTGCAATTCATAGACCTCTTTAGTGTTACAAGATTTAGGCGAAAAATAATTTGAGAATTGAGTAACGGAACACCTATCTGAAAATCCTGGAGATCTCACTTCACAGCAGCCGCCTATTTGACGTCTTTTTACGTAGAAAGTACAACGCCAAAAACTTATCTGACCCGCAGCCTGACCGTCTAATATTCGAATTGAGCGTCGCCCTCTTCTAGCAATAGAATATATTTACAACATTATTATAAGTGATGGGCAAGTATCCAGATGTACTAGAAGGCGATGCATTTGGATAATGATTGTGATCGACTTCAATTTATTTATCAGTTTGACGAATTAGTCCGTGGTATTGCTGATGGCTTCCATTATGAGAGATATAGAGATAATGAAACGAAAAAGACGCGGCTATACGAAATATTCTCAAGGAACAAAATATCGTGATAAACAAATCACTGGTTTTCGTGGAACTACTGGTAAACATAGACTTATGGGAAAAAGAGTTCCAAGATCAATACTCTCTAAGTGATTACATTTTCCAAGTGTGACATCTGTCATCCGAAATATAGGTCTTGACAAGTGCTATAATTTCTCTTAAGGAACTAGTATTCTAGGACCATTGGTTTCAGAGTTATTACTGTTTTGAGTTTGATAGCTGTCACCCAAAATGTAGATCTCGACTAGTACTATCATTACTCTTTAGGGACTAGTGTTCTAGAACAATTCGTTTGAGAGTTATTAGTTTTAGGTTTGACAGCTGTCACCCGAAACGCAATTTTTTCTCTTTATATTATGCTCATACATTTTGCTAGGTGGGGCGGGGGCACTATCCTAGCTACGCCCATGTGCATGCCGCCATATTGAAAATGGACTTTTCAAATAGGTGGAATGTTAGTTCCTTTAATCGCCACGTTTATGATGTATTCTTGATCCTTGTCGGTTTTAAGATATTAAAGCTTTGGTACATGAAACTCTTCGCTTTGGCTTTTATACATTGCATATTCAGCCAATAGATACCTTCTCTTTGGATTCAGCAGTAAATTCAGTACGTATTACAATCATAGAGAAAAAATGTTATATACAGAAGGACAGCTCAAAGAACTTTGTGTCACGCACTAACGCACGTCACGCACAACTGTCCGGTGCTGCATTGCAGTGTGCATAGCCTCTAAGACCTGATGATTCTTTTGAAACATCTGTGTAAATTTTATAATTTAGGAAATTATTATAAATAAAATTTAAATAAAACCATTTAATAGACTTTTTATACTTATATAGAATATAGAATAAACTTATATAGAATTTTAATACTCAAATCTTGTAAATAGCGGTCCACATTTTTATATTTATTTCATATAAAATTATAGGGTTTCATACCAAAATTATACCTAAATGACATTTTAAATGTTCAGACATTTTGTGAAACAACTGATTAATCGCGTATTTACGTTTATTTACATTTATTTGTTTTTCTAGGTTTCCTAAAGACACGTCTGGGTTGCAAATTGGAAGTGCTGCGTTGTAAACATTTTGAAGAACAAGATAATTATTAGTAGGTTTCTATCCTGGTGCACCAGCATTATATGATTTTTTCACAGACATAACAGACTAAACACAAATCACAAATATTCCCTGTTCGCTCGCTCTACAATGATTATGAATCTTGCTATCCCGTTTTTTCATCCCTTGGAATAAGTTCACGGAAAATGACGTGCGCAATGTTTTGAACGTTCGACATATTGCTCGAGGGCCTATCGACCTGACGTTTTTTTTGAAACATCGGTGTAAATGTTATAATTTCCTAATAAAATTTAAATTAAACCATTTAAAAGATTGTAATTTTGTGTGTAATTTAGTGCACATTTATGTGAAAGCGCAAAGTATGGAAATACACCTCGATTATCCTTTCACCGGTAAGTAAACATTCGTGGTCGAGGCGATCCGAAATAAATTTTAGAAATTGTGACAAAAATATGCATCGAAATAGTGTGAATTTGCATTAATTAAAATGCTTTACCTTAAAACAACATGCCATTAGAGATAGATTTAAAATTATTGGCAAATTGAGCAATATTTCGGTGTCTAAATAGGTACGAAAATATTTTGATGCTAACAGGGTCGGACTTAGTATTTATTGTATAGTATTTTATTACTCAAATCTTGTGAATAGCGGTCCACAACCCTGATGGTTCCATACCAAAAATGTACCTAGATGACATTTTAAATGTTCAGACATTATATGAAACAACGGATTAATCGCGTATTTACGTTTATTTACATAAATATTTGTTTTTCTAGGTTTCCTAAAGACCAGACATGGTTATGTCTGGGTTGCAAATTGGAAGTGCTGCGTTGTAAACATTTTGAAGAACAAGATAATCATTAGATGCAAGTCCCTTCTGTCCTGCTGCACCAGCATATGAATTTTTACTGAAAATAAAGAATATGCTGCTTGTTTAATATATTAATATATCTATCCTTTTCATTATTTTTTTTTTTCATGACTATGTCCTCTAGAGGGCATCATATTAAATTTGTGAAGTCACATAGGCCAACCTGTGAACAATGAAGACGCTTTTAACTATAAGTAAGTAGGTAGGTACCTACTTAGTTTAGAAGTTATGAGGCAACAAATAAACATTAATACCGGTCAAAATCATAACCCTCCTTTTTGCTAAAGCAAGCACTGCCGATTCACGGTATGTAGGATCGAGAGATCGAAAAGACGGTGGTAGGTATCAGGGCATCGCTTTGATTCACTAGACACCTTACCTTTTATTATAATGTCAATATTAAAATATATAAGGACAAGCTTAAAAAAATTGCATAGTCATCTGGAGCGAACAACAAGTCAGATTTGTTTGTGTTCGTTACGAGTAGAAAGTCGTAGCAAAATATAACTCATGATAGGCTGCCTTGTTCCGTCCCTGCATTTGCATTAGTGTGTGTGTTATAGAGATGTGTGACATTTTGTCTCATATTTAAACTCTAAATGTACTCTCTGCTTCTGTATAGAAAATTTTTTCTCTATGGATTTTTTACTAAAAATAAAGAAAATGCTGCCTGTTTAATATATTAATGTACCTATCCTTATTATTTTTTTTTTCATGACTATGTCCTCTAGAGACATCATATACAATTTATTTATTTATTCAATCACACACACACACACGCTATCACACATATCTAGAAAACAAAATTAGAAACCAATTTGGATGCTGAAATTCTCACTGAATTGAATTGAGTGAATTGTCTGTTCACGGCCAATCAAAATACTATTTGTAATATAGCCTAGTTTTATACGAATAACTGTTTCCCATAGCACAGGATATTCCTAGTTTGGGAAGCAGGGACTCCACTATAAGTAATGACAACCAGCACTGTATCAAAAAAATTTAAAAATTTCTATCATAATGTGTAGGTATTACGTGTTATTTCCATAGAGAAAAAAATTTATATACAGAAGGTTATTTAAATCTTGTTTTGGTTATATCCTGATTCGTGATGTGTAAATAAAGGTTATTCTTATATTATTATAATATAAAAAGAAAGGGATGGTACCCCCTATCTCCAATTGAACGCCGCCATCTTAATCCTATCCTGTGGAATGATGTCACAGCATCTAGACCGCCTACTTAAAATCGGTGACGAATGAACGAAATGGCGATATTAGATCACGATATTGATCGAGTGTGTAGCATCCGCCAATAAATGCCGAGTACAGTAACGATCCAATTCGCATTTTGATTTTGAAATTTAATTTGAATAAAATGCTAGGCTAATATACTTTATTATAACAGAATATTGTCAGATTATTATTAGTATTGTTGACCACAACATATTAATTCAAAAATTAGAAGCCATAGGTGTTAGGGGAAACGTTAAGAATTTGTTAGCTTCTTACCTATGCAACAGAAAGCAAATGACACACATAACCACACTGGGACACAAGTGTCCCAGAACAAGAGTGGAAACCCAATTCCTATCAAACTGCAAAACTGTTGGTGTTCCGCAAGGGCCCATTATTATTAATTATTTATATTAATGACATGGTTAATCCAATTAATGATTATATTACCATATTTGCTGATGACTGCACGGTGCTTTGTAATATAACTGTCATAAGTAATATTTGACTAAAATAATTGACTGGTTGGAAAATAACAACCTACAAATCAATCTCAATAAAACTAAAATTATTAATTTTTAGCAAAGATACAAGGACACTCAACAAACAAATATTATTTATATCGGTAAAATAATCGAAAATATGAATGTCACAATCGAAAATTTAATACTTACATCGATTATGTTTGTAACAAGGTAAACCAATCCTCATACGCAATTTACAAACTAAATAGGGTAGTGAATTGTAATATTGTGCTATTAGCCTATCACGGTCTTGTAGTTTCAGTGCTTCAAGACCGCTTTATTTTATAAGAGTGTTTTTGCGATGGCCCCTAAATTTTACAACGCGATCCAAAAAACTATACGCCAAGCAGAAAATCTCAATAAAGGAGGACCGGCAGAATAACGTTGAGTGATCTGTTATTGAAAAGGTTTTTTATTATTTGCAACTTTTACTATGGCGACAACTCTCGAATCGTTGTGGGAAAAAAGTGATGGCCAATTAAATCAAACTTAATTTTGTAAGTACTAGAAAATTCGACCTATATGACCAATGTGTCAATGGCCGCCTCTGTTCTCGCTAAGGTTAGCCACTATACACATGATAAAGCAAAATAGGCAATAGTGCATGAACATAAGATGCTTTTCGAAATTGTAATTTTGTAGAGTTTTCAGTCCTGTTAAATATGATAGGTCCATGATGTTGTGCTCTAATCCAATGACCAATAACTCGATGCGCCGTCAAATACTTTGACGGACTGTCAGACGGACGGAAGAGACGGAAGGAGAAACGGAAAAAGAAAAAAAGGACAAAACGTCTGTCGCGTTATCCATCATCATCGTATTTGTGTACTACATATTTCTCGATTTGTGAACAATTGAATGTGTTATAAAAACTAACTAAAACAGAAGAATATTTTTAATTTACAGTGGACCCAATACATAGTTATTATACCCTATGGTTATGCCACATCTACCTCCGTTCTAAATATTGCTTTTGGTGTAGGTGTGCAGCATAAGTACCGTGTCACGCCACGCCTGTCTTGTTGATGAGAAGAGAATGTCGCTGTATTTTCACCTAAATTCTCAGAAACTGAGACTCTCCAATCCTAACAACGGATAATCTTGAAGCTTGTGCTGATGGTGCTTTGTTACGCCTGAATTTTTCTGTTTTAATTCAAAATGCAAGTTTTTTTCGTCTTTTTGCTGGTTTCTTTGGCACTGGGCTACGATAAAGGTAAATAAATAAATGTCTTGGCAAATTTTATTTATTTATTTAACTGTTTATTGTACACAATAATTTTAATGTAATTATGTTATATGAAAATTATTACAATAATTATTACATGGTAAATTTATTTCAGCATCATTTTATGGTGCAAGCTATGTGGCTTATCCACTCCAAGAAGCAAAAGGTGTTACTGATATCAGTTTTCGGTTTCGGACTCATCTTTCTGATGCATTATTGCTTCTAGCTGCGGGAAAAACAGATTACTGTATGGTGAGAAAGTATTTATCAATAAACACTTTAATTTAATTTGCATATTTCTAAAATATATTTGTGTTGATTTAACTTTAATTCTGCGCACTAAACTTGTACAAAATTACTATACAATCTATTTACTGTCTTTAATTTGTAGATACGTTTGGAAAGTGGTCGATTAAAACTCCACATAAATCTTGGAGCTGGTGAGAGTGAATTATCATCTTCTAAAGGAATATACCTCAATGATACTCAGTGGCATCATGTCAGTATTGTCCGTAGAGAAGCTAATCTGACAATGAAGGTAAAATTTATTACATAACAGCTATTTAGGTAGTTCCTATTATTGTTAATTGGATGTGTGAATTTTTACAGGTTGATGACAATATTGTTAAGAAGAAATTACCGGGTAGATTCTTTGAACTTAATATTCATTTTGGGGTATTTCTTGGTGGACAAGGTGATTTTTCTGAACTATTCTTAGGACACATGGAAAATTTTCGAGGGTGCATGGAAGATGTAAGTAGATTTTGTACAATTTAGATATAATAAAAATAAATTTACAATTATTTTAAACAATAACTTATGTTTTACTACAGGTATATTACAATGACTTTAAAATAATTGAGAAGGCTCGTAGTCGTAGTGGATCAGTCCATGTTGAAGGAGTGACTTGGAATTGTGCACCTGAGTTTGATGCTGATATAACTACAGACATTAGTTTCATAGATGAGGGTGCATACTTGATTTTACCCAAAATTAACTCAAGAGCTGGTGGACGGTAAGAACTTGATTAATAAAATTTAGTCAAGTATGTAAATTGGCATTCCACCCCATGAAATAACTACCTATAAACCAAATGTATGCTTTTACTAAATGTTGCAGTTTACGTGGTACCTAATTATAAATTTTGGTCTGCTTTTAGGTGGCAAATAGAATTTAAAACAATTGTCCAAAATTCTGTTATTCTGTATAATCCTGGTGGTGGACGTGGTTCTGATTTCTTAGCTGTTGAGATCCTTGATGGGTATGTGCGAGTAAAAATGGCTCGAGGACAAATTGTGCACTCAAGCAGAGTGAATGATGGACAGTGGCATAAAATGCATTTGTTGTTCAATCCCTCACTGATAGAGGTAAGTTTATTAACAACAAGGGTTCCACCTGCATGGACCACATGTTATATTTAGCATATTAGTTTATCTGTTTAGGCATGAAGAGGTAACAAACATGCAAACTTGGAAATTTATAATATTAGGATCATTTTGAATTGGAACTGAAAAGGATGTAGCCAGGATTTGGTACTATGATTTTTGGCATCCTTTATTTTGCTGATTGTACCTAAGTTTATTATTGTATGCAGATATGAACTAGATGTTTCAGCAATTGGACACGCCTGTTTCCCATGGGGATAGGCAACAATGGTGATGTAAATATAGAATAGAATAAGTAACTGCAAAAGCGATTGTACATACATTTGCCACACCTTTTCTCGAAAAGCGATTGTTTGCTCTTGCTTTTTGGCCACTGTGGCAACCAAGTTTTACTACCAGTTTTATTATATATATTATATGTATATTAAGCAAATACTTTCAATTTTGATAGTTTTATTATTGTAATTTATAAATTTTAAGGTAGTAAAGTGTTTGGTTGATACAAACTATGTTGTTATTTCGAGAACTATATTTTATATTTAGAAAATATACTGTCTCGTACCAATTACAAGAATGTACAACCAGGCTCAGGGTCTCAAGTGGAATATTTTTAACAAATTATTATTTGGTGGCGTACAAAAGCGTCGTGGCGTAACTAGAGGGCCGGCCTTGCAAATGAGGTACTCGGTTACATCCTCAGTGCTGCCACTAATGACTTTTTCTGAGTATGTCATTAGTTTAATAAATAACCAATGAACTAATGGTGAGGTAAAACATCGTGAGGAAACAACTGAATGTGTAACCTTGATCCAATCTGGTTAATTAACTGATCTACCAATCCTGGACCATTGTCAAGGTGAACTCCGGTTAAGGACACTACGAGCACAGCATTGATATTGACACCAAGATGATTATTTTATTATTATTATTATTATTATACTTAACAATAATATTATACATAAACAAATCTATTTCTAAAAGCAGAGTGAAATATAATTGTCTTCATGTTTATGCCGTGTTTTTCAGTGAAAAAATTAATTAAATTAAATAATACTAAACCTTATTTTACGTCGAGGAATAAGTGGCAAGTAGTTAAGGTATCCGACTCGTAAGCGAGAGGTACCAGGTTGGAATCTCCCTGTGACCATGTACCAATGACTCTTCTCTGAGTTATGTACTTACATAAGACGAATGCTAACCGATGCTCTTAAAGTGAGGGAAAACATTGTGATGAACCCTGCACATTCAGGCAACTGAATGTGTAACCGGCAACTGAATCTGTAACCATAATCCAATATGGTCAGGTTCCAATATAGATCAGATGGCAGTCGCTCCACTGTAATTATCTGAACTGCCAAATTCTGGATTATGATTAAGGTGGACCCTGGGCCTTCGTGTGCGAGAGCACAACCGGGACGAGAAGCTGATTATATTGTTTTTATTGAAACTTGTTTTACTAAAGAGAAATGATTTGATATTATAAATCTTTTTATGTTTGTTCAAAATGATGACAAAAGCTTTATTATTTACTGATTCAAAAATTATTTCACCTATACTAAAAGTCTACCTACAAGTCTAGTACCAGACCGTAACGTGGGCTGTATTTTATCATAAAAGATCACTGAATACTGATATTTTATCGAAAACAGATTTTTAAAATAATTTATATTGCATATTTTATTATTCGCTTTTTTCATGTAGCGATTTTTCATATAGCGTTTTTTAAACATTCGGTTTACAATTATGTCCATGCGAATGATGTGTAATTGCGAAATTCTTTTAAATCCTATCTATCCTTCTATACAATGACTAGCAAGGTTATCACTATCTCGCAGGATCCTATTATTTTCCAGGACCAAAGTACCCTATAATTTAATACTCAGGAATAGCGCAGCTTTTTATTCCTTAAATAATTTTCAAAATACGTTCATTATTTTCGGAGCTTCCCCTAACTTAGATGTTTGTCCATTTCCAAAGTTGTCAGTTTCAAATTATTAGCATAATGTCCATTGATAGTAAAGGCTCATTTATAAAAACTAACTTTTTATTTCAGCTTTCTATAGATAATATTGCAATGACCACAAGGATTGAGAGTAGCGGAACTAGGTATCTTGATCTATCGGATTCATTTTATCTTGGAGGCATCGAGATGGAGAAGCGACAGAGAGCGTTTGCTAAAGGGATTAAAGCTGCAGATTCAAGCATCATGGTAAATTCCAAAGAAGTTTAATGTGATCCAACATTTTTTTAATTATCTTTGTGGAGTATAGACTATCAGTGTATTCTTATGTTCTGTGAGACTGACCTAACGAAAGAAGCAGATAACGCAAGTTTCACTATAGGTAGACAGGTTTGCTCTACATATGATTTTGATAATAAAATTGAGGTACTAGTGTGGTGAGGAAGTGAGGTTTAGGGGGCCCTATGCGCACCGGCAGTCTAGGTATCTGATTTACGTTGCGGATTTTCAATACCGCGAGAATCCCCAGTCGTTAAGGAGTCTTAAGTGCATTTAGCGCGGTGTTTGATTATCACCTGTTGATTAATAAATAAATAAAATAATAAATAAATATTCGTGGACAAATTCACACAGCGCCATCTAGCCCCAAACTAAGCAAAGCTTGTGCTATGGGTGCTAGATTACTGATATACTACTTAAATACTTTTTTAAATACATACTTATTATACATAGAACACCCAGACCCGTAACAGAAATTAAAATTCATCATTTCAATTTCTGCCCGGCCGGGAATCGAACCCGGGACCTCTTGCGTGGCAGACCGGCATGTTGACCACTGAGCCATTCAGGTCGTCAATTATCGTCGGTCGTCGATTATGATGAAAGCCTATGGAAATTTATATCGCAGACTTGTGATACTACTACACAAACAATATTCCCTTGCAGGGTTGCATAAAGCCGATCGAGGTTGACGACAGGCTGTACGGGCTGCCCAATGCGGTAGTGACGTATGGGGTGAGCCCCAAGTGCGTGTGGTGGTACCCTTGCCACGCGAGCCCCGGGAACCCGCCGTGCGTGCCGCGCGCCACCTGCGAACAACATGGTGTCGACCACTTCACCTGCAAGTGTGATAACGAGCTCTGCATCAATCCAGACTATGCCGAAAAGTACAAGGTTTGCATGGATATTTATTACTTAGTAATTGATGTTTTCAAAGACGGCACTTTTTTGTTGGGTATGGTACTAAACGTTACGTCTCATATCACCAAGTACCCATCGCCGAACCAGGCGTACTATACTTTTTAACTAGCTGTCGAAAAATCGTCGCTCAATATCTATAACCATCGTATTACATATTTTTCCAATGTCTAAAAATACGATCCCTGGGTTACTTTACTTTTACTTGTTACTATTACTTTGACAGGTGTTCTCGAAATCGAGTAGCGAATTGGAGCTGGTTGCTTTGTATCCTCTTTCCGTGCAAGAAGGTGGTGTGACAGTTATTACCACACAAAATATTGACGTAATTTTGGACCATCATAAGTATGGCGTGCGTCCGTCAGGAGTGTTGCTGCACGTGGCCCAGTCTCCACAGCACGGTCGCATTGCAATAGACTTATCGCTACAGAGGAACTCGCCACAGTACACGAACTATGTCGAAGGCGAAGGGAAATCTAAGCAGTTCTTTACACTCATGGATCTTTCTAGAGATAAGGTAAGTTTAAAGTGAATATTATACTTTTATAAGTCTACTTCCTTCCAAATTACATACCTCATGCTACTGTAAATTACAGGTTCGATACGTGCACGATGGGTCAGAGAACCACCAGGACGCTATAGTGTTAGACATGGAGCTAATCCCAGAGACGAAATTCACGCTTCCAAGCTACCTGCAGGGCCGTAACACATTCGTATTGCACGTCAACGTCACGCCGGTCAATGATCCGCCTGTGCTCAATCTTATGCCCGGAAAAGTATTAAGACTGACACAGGTAAATATTCAAACTTGTTTAAGATGGCACCTTGAAGGCGGAGAGATTTTTCGTCTAATATTTTTATACCTAGGGCTTTCGAGTTAAATTTGGTTATTATTTCGCGTTTGTTAGTCACTCGATTTAAATAAAGTTTTGATTTGTATTACATATTTCGACATAGTGCAGAACAAGGGCTCTTGCACACGAGTGACTTGTACCGAGACAGTATGTCCGGTCTGTGTATTGTATATGTATGGAGAAGCGCGCATATTACGACGTGAGAACCTGGTGATAGTTTCATCCGCCAACATTATCTCCATGCCATAAAAGGGTGTACACCCTTCAAATAATTCTATAGATAAACCGGACCAGGGTGACAAAACGAAACAGTCACTGACAAAAGTTACACATCAGCAGGATATCTATAGTTTAGAATATTGACCTGGGGCATTAGTTCATCCTTGTAATGTGTAATCTTTTTTATAGATATATTGATATCCACATTAGTGTCAGTTTTACATAAATGAGTAGTGCTTAATTATTTTTACTGTGCATGGATTTATCTTGCATGACTTTAATTTTAAAACACTAATTTATTTAGTACTACCAGTACTTATAACTGTTTATTTATTTCGTTTTATAGTATTAATACTGTTTATTTATTTCGTTTTTCTTTTCAGTGTGACTGCAGTGCTTCAATTACTTATTTTATTTTGCTTTTGAGTAGTTGCATGTTTTGTTTGCCACAAATCCACCGAAAGCGCACGCAGTTTAACATATAACATAGTAAGTATATTACTGTTTTTTCATCGAAAATCGGAAAAACTTTTTATCCCGACCCTTGTAACCCCAGTTAAGGCTAACAAAAACAAATAACTGGATTTCCGATTTCGCGTAAACAAAATGTGCTTTATTAAAAAAAAAATTATGAATATTTTTTAAATGGCCGGTTCTTTTCATCAGAACGAGAACAAAGTAAAATTTTCTTTTCTCGTTTTGTTTAAGAAGTCTAAGCCACTAAAAACAAAAAAGTATTTATTAAAAACTATTCATATTCACGTTCATATCTACAACAGTTGACAACGATTTTACCTGAATCGCTTTGACCCTTAAACACTGGATTGACACTTTTCAACACATTGTCACAGTGGGAATGACAAATTTACTCGGTACATATCTATAGCATATCAAGTCGCAGACCAGGAATGCTCCTTGTCGGAATTCCAATACGGTTTCAGGCCGGGCTACAGCGCCATGGATGCAATCTTTGCTCTCAGGGTCCTGCAAGAGTCTCATTGCAGTAAGAATCAACCGTGTTGCATTACGCATTTCTCGACCTTCAGAGGGCTTTCGACGGTGTCCCTCGGGAGATAATTTAGTCGTCTCAGAGCGCAAAATCTGTGCCCGAGGCGTACATTTGTATTATACAGGACATGTACGCCAATACTGGACCTGTCGTCAAAACCATCGTAGGCCATACTAATCCCTTCCCGACACCCTAGGTGTCCACCAGGGTTCTGAGCTGAGTCCTTACTTGATTTGCATTGTGCTCGATGCCGAATTCAGGACATGCCTCCTTGGCTTATGAAGTACGCTGACGACATTGTACTGGTGAGCAAGCTTAGGCAGGACCTTGAGACCAGGGTAAACATTTGGAAGGATGTGTTAAAAAACGGTGGTTTGAAGCAGAATATCGCCAAAACGGAGTATATGGCCAGCTGCAGCGCGGATCCCGACACCATCCGTATAGGTAACGAAGCTGTTAATCATCATCATCATCATCCTGGCGTCATGTCCCGGTTGCGCCCCCGCGCAGCACGCGAGGGCCCAGAGTCTGCCTTCCTGCTATTCCTGGCCCACCTCGCTCGGTCTTCGGCATCTCTCGTGGTGAGCTTATTGGCACGCATATCGTTCTTGACTACGTCAAGCCATCGCTTCTTGGGCCGGCCTCTCCTTCCCGTGCCCGGCGGGGGCGGCATAGCCAAACACTTGTTCCCCACATAACTTGCCGGTCTGCGCAAGACGTGGCCATACCATCGAAGGCGGCACTCTTGCAGCTTATCTGCGATGTCACGGATGCCAAGGCTACCCCGAATGTGTGCGTTTCGAACCCGATCCTTCCGTGAAACTCCACACATCCACCGCAGCATCTTCATTTCCGTGACGCGCAGCTCCTGCTCCTGCGCTCTAACAGGGGCCAAGTCTCGCTACCGTAAAGAAGAGCAGGTCTAACGATGGTCTTATAGACCTGTCCCTTCAACTTTATCGGCATTTTGGGGTCACAAACCTGTTACCTCCCGCCATTTGGCCCAAGCCATCCCCATTGTCCCATTTGTCCCCGGTTGAGCTAAGCACAGATCCCAGGTATCTCACCTGATCCGTGCACTTGACTTCCTCATCGCCTATGCGCACGGGTAGGGGATCTGCACTGTTGCAGGCCATGTACTCTGTCTTCGCCACATTTATCTTCAGGCCGCCGTTCTCAAGTGCCTCCTTCCACTTTTTTACACGTTGGATTAGTCGCCCCTTGTCAGAGTCTGTCAGCGCGATATCGTCAGCATACATGAGCAGCCATGGAGGTACCTCATGATAATCTCGGATGCTGTCTGACAATACGTCTAATATCACGTTGAACAAAAATGGGCTGAGCACAGAGCCCTGGTGTACCCCAACGGTAATCGGGAACGGTTTGGTGTCACCAACGGCAGTCCTTACTATGGAATCGGAATCGTGGTACATGTCGCGGATAATGTCAATATAGGCCTCAGGTATCGACTTGGACCGCTACGCCCACCATATCATCTCCGAGGGATACAGTCAAAGGCCTTCTGCATATCCAAAAACAGGAAATGCAGGGGTGTGTTCTTTGATCTGTATCCCTCCATGAGAGTTCTCAGGGCAAATACGGGGTCCATGGTCCCACAACTCGGCCGAAACCCATACTGACACTCCGAGATTGTACACTCCCGTCGGATCCGAGAGTCCACAATGCGTTCGAAGAGCTTCATGGTGTGATACATCACCTTTATACCGCGGTTGTTGGTGCACTCCCGCACCGAGCCCTTGCCCTTATGTCTATATGGAGTAATAATACTTAGCCTCTATTGGTCTGGTATCTTCCCGGTGCGGAGAATGCGGTTATAAAGGTCGGTTAGGATGCTCACACCACGAGAGCCCATCGATTTCCACGCCTCGATAGGGACTCCATCGGACCCGACAGCTTTCCGATTCTTCATGCGGCGAAGAGCCGTCTCGACTTCCTCAGGCGTTATCGGTGGCACAAGTCCTTGGTTCCGGGGGAGGACCGGGGGCTGCACCTCTTTGTGCTGCTTGTTGACCAGCTCGTGGAAGTACGAGCGCCATCTCTCCTTCACCGCGCGGTCATCGCATAACAGGTTACCGCTAGGGTCATTAACACAGCGGCACGTGGAAATGTCCTGTGCCGCTTTAACCCTCGATCGTGCCAACTTGTAAATGAGTTTCTGCCCCTCAGACGATTCCAACTTATCGTATAAAGGACGTAAGTGGTCTCGTCTGGCTCTGGCTACCGCTCGTTTGCTAGCACGTTTGGCATCCCTGTATGCAGCGTGGTCTTTAGGAGATCTGGACGCTTGCCACTTTTTAAAGAGGGTTTTCTTCAGCCTGGTCTCCCTATGGACTGTATCGTTCCACCACCAGGTCTCCTTGTCAAGCCTGCGTCCACCCCTAGACACACCCAGCACCGTCCGCGCTGCCCGTGCGATGGCTGCCTGAGTTCTGTCCCAGAGTTGTTGGACGGATTCACCGTCTGTCGCGGCGAACTCGTGGGACTTGGTTAATTCAAGCAGCCACCACCGGGTTTGGCGTCGGCACTGCTCCCGGTATTTGCCTCGGGGCTTAACGCGCAGGTCCATCACAAGGACCCGATGCTGGGCAGTGAGACTCTCTCCGAGTATAGCTTTACAGGTGGCTACTTTGCCAAAACTGTCTCTCCGAGTGAGAAAGTAATCGATCTGGGTGGCGCTCCTCCCACTCTTGTAGGTGATCACCTACAAGAGTGGGAGGATGTTCAGATTTCTTTTGAAAAAACGTGTTTACGATGGCCAAATCGGCATCCGCACACGTCTTTCTTCCCCTTCAGCGTTACGGCTCCCAAAACCGCCATGTACGCCAAACTCCTCACACTTTTCACCCACATGACCGTTCAGATCGCCACCCACAACAATACCCTGTGACAACGGAATGTTTCGTAGCACTTCCCCGACTTGCTCCCAAAACAGCGCCTTATCCGCATCGCCGCAACCGTCCTGTGGAGCGTAGGCGCTTATCAAGTTGGTCACGACCCCTTCGACAAGCATTCCTACAACCATCAGGCGGTCGCTTATACGCTTCACATCGAAGACGCTGTCCCGAAACTCCTCAGAGAGCACGTTGTCCCCACTCAGAGAGCCCGTGTATATAAGCTTGTAGCCGTTCCCGATGTTGCGGGACCTGTTGCCTCTCCAACGAGTCTCCTGCACGAACGCCACTGCCACCCTCCGCCTGGCGAGTACATCGGCCAGCTCACGCGCCCGTCCGGTTCCACGACGCGAAGCGGACCTTTCTGTGGGCTAGCGTCTTTAACCGGGCCCGCCCTGGACCCGGTAGCCCTAACTGACTTGACACGGGAGTAGGAACGAAGCTGTCAATAGAACAGATAAATCCAAATACCTCGGATCCGTGATGCACGAGTACGGCGATATCGGCCCCGATGTCTAGTCCCGAATCTCTGCAACTTGGGCCAAATGGCGGGAACCCGCGGCAGTCATCTGTGACCCTAAAATCCCTGTCAAGCTAAAAAGGCTTATATACAAATGTAAAATTAGAACTGTGATGGCCATCGCTGACGAAACATGTTCGCGAACTCCACGCCAACGAAATGAAAATGCTGCGCTTGATGTGCGGAATTACGCGACTCGATCGAGTACGACGGATCCGTGATGCACGAGTACGGCGATATCGGCCCCGATGTCTAGTCCCGAATCTCTGCAACTTGGGCCAAATGGCGGGAACCCGCGGCAGTCATCTGTGACCCTAAAATCCCTGTCAAGCTAAAAAGGCTTATATACAAATGTAAAATTAGAACTGTGATGGCCATCGCTGACGAAACATGTTCGCGAACTCCACGCCAACGAAATGAAAATGCTGCGCTTGATGTGCGGAATTACGCGACTCGATCGAGTACGTAATTAATACATCCGTGGCAGTCTTGGCGTGAGGGATATCGCAGACAAGATCGAGGAGGCTCGCCTGATCTGGTTTGGTCACGTGTTGCGTAAGCCTTAGAGATACGTGGGAAATAGATGCCTGAACCTGCCGGTATCAGAAAAGAGGCCCCGCGGGCGATCCAAGAAGCGATGGTTTGACATCGCCGAGTCTGATCCGAGAGCCAACGGCTTACGACGCAAGGATGCCGAAGACCGGGCGAAGTGGAGAAGAATGGGTACGAAAGCGGATCAAGTCGCAGGCCACGTGCTATACCGATAGGTAACCGAGTGGATGATTCAACATGGTTACTAATCAATGAGCAAAAGCTTTTACCCCGACTAAATAGAAAACATTTCATGCGTAATTATAATATATTTAGTTAGCATACTGTTTTAGTTATATCAGAGCGCCAGTGGCCTCATGGTCTGACTGGTAAGGGAGAGGTACCGAGTTCGATCCCCAGTGCCAATTACTTTTTAGGTGAATAGAAACCTGCACATTTTGTCGACTGACCTGAATGTGTAGATCCAATCAGGTCAGGTTCCCCCATTAACAACGGCACGTCACAGAGGTCATATTCCTTTAGTTAGTTACCTGTAAACAATAGTAATTTTATATATTTCGTATGTACTTTGACTAAGTTATTGAAATGCTAAAGAAATGTATAAACATTAAGATTTGTTTTGCCCATCTGCTTCACTTTGGCGTTGATATTAATGCATGAGAAAATGTAACTGTTTTTATCTATACAAAGCCGTCTGACCCTCTCTAGACATATATGTATGTACGATTAGATCTTTCAAACTACGGTTTTCAAAAATAGATAAGAGTGATCCAAAAGGAAGGTTTATCAACCAGGTAGCTCAAGGTATTTCTGGCGGGGAAGGCCCATTACTCAGTGAGGGAATTCCTTGACGGATGAACACTAGGTGCTATAGTTAGGCATCATTTTTAATTTTATTGACAATTTAATACTGACACTAACTATTTTTAATTGTATTTTTAATTATTATTATGACATTTACATGAACTGATTTGAATTAACATGACATTTTTAATTAATTGTTTATAATATTTTATTAATATAATGACATAATTATTATCATTAATCTAATTAATAAATTTTTATGATTATTTATTGTTCTAATGAAGGTTAATATTTCAACATTGAAATTAACGTTATGTGTTAATTTTATTCTATTGATAACTGAAATGACGATGTAATACTATAAATAAATGAATATGAATATAGGGTTTATCAAGAGGAAGGTGTACGCGAACGAAGTCGCAGCGGGCTAGCTAGTTAATTGTAAAACGAGTCAAAAGGGAATCGGTTCTTCCAAGCAATCCAATACTCATCTATAATGGAAAGATAGTAACGAGCTAGTTGCATGAAAATGTAGAGCAAAAGCCTCTAACGCCCCCGAGGAAAGAGTGGAGCCAGAGATATGAAGTGTATTGTACTCCATTTTAATTTAACACTTTATTTTAGGGTACACGGAAAGTTATAACATCTGATATTCTGAAGGCCGAAGATCCAGACACCGTGCCTGAGGATCTCTTATACACAGTTCTACATGGAAAGAATGAGGCCAATAGGTACGAAAACTAAGAAATCTATAGTTTAAGTACTTTAACTAACTATTAGTATTATACATATATACACTAACAACGTGAGTATTAAATATCATTATTTGATATATTTGCAGCGGCCACATCGAAATGTCAGGTCAACCAGTGGACTCATTTACACAGCAAGATATTGACTCCGGCATTATTTCGTACGTGCACGGCTCCGCTAGTGATAAACAGCTCAACAAAACCTCGCTCAGGCTAAGTTTCCAGGTTTGTTTGAATAAACTGAATAACTACTATTTTTTTCACGTGCATCTGGATTGAGTGATCCTATCTTACTTTTTTGGAAAAATTCAACCCTACATTTAGTCAAAAATAGTCAAAATCTATTGGCATTATCCAAAAGTTGGCAACACATAAAAGATGAAAGTTATTATCCTTTATAAGGATCTCTCAGTTCAAACACTATACTAAAACGGCTACAAACTGAATCTCAGTAAATACATACTATGTAGACGTTTTTTTTACATAAAAATATAGTACCTAATTGGTCACTAAATTGAACAAAAATACAACATTACGTATGGTACTTCCACTAATTTATAACAGTTTCAATTGATCACTCAATCCTGATAAATTTGCACCGAGTGATCCTTGAAAAATACAGATTTATTTAGACAAGTGAATAGTTTTTTTATTTTCACTGCTTAATGTAGTCTTGAATATAGTACAATGCAAATAGTAACACGGTTATAGTTGAAAGTTTTAAGGATCACTCAGTTCAGCAAGTTAAAGAAATATTATGTGACCCATAACGTGGTTTTTGGAAACTGCTTATTTAAATAACTTGCCATATTTGTGCAATGGTGTCTTAACAATTAAAATGGCTAAAAATCGGGACGTCCGCGCATCCCGCCAAAATCGACACATATGGCAACGCAGAGTGGCGGCCATATATGGAGTATTGTTCCCATCTTTGGGCCGGCGAAACTGCTGACCTGCTTAATCCTCTGGACTCCGTACAGAGTCGCGCCGTACGAATTGTCGATGATCCCATACATACAAGCAAGTTCTGAGGAATTATTTGATCTGGTGCCCACAGCACAACTCCGCCATCGCAACACCCGCCGCGGGCATACCCATTACGTGGAGCTTCGCTATTGGTATCCACGCGAAGATTCGAAACGTTTCTCGCTCATATGATTCCGATGTGGAATGAGCCACAGTGTTTAATTCAGACTATGACATGGGATCGTTCAAGAGGATATTAGAGGTCTCCTTAGAGGCGGGCAACGCATTGGTAGCGCCCCTGGTGTTGCTGATGTCCATAGGCGGCGGTGACCACTTTCCATCAGGTGGTCCGCATGTCTGTTTGTCTGCCGTACTACTTTTTTACTACGCGATTTATCATCGACAGCGACGATTCTCTAATCTCTGTAAACAATCAACTTTCCCACGGGAACCTAATATTTTCTCGTGATAATAAGACAGTTGCATATGTTACTCAGTGTTAATGTAGCATTATATTAGTGAAAGCATTTTTAAATCGGTCTAGTAGTTTTCGAGTTTATGCATTACAAACAAAACTACTAAATAATAATAATATTTAGTATAGATATTGTCAGAAGCGTTTTCGTTTGTGAATTTTCAACACTGCTATAATCTCTGTCTGGTCTCATATCACGAGCCCTGATATTACAAATGACTATAGGCTGCAGTGACTGAACTTTTTGGGTAAATGCATTTGTTAAGCGGAACACCTCACTTCCCCTTTCAGGTATCAGACGGTATAGAAACAAGCGGTCCTGGCATTCTGCGGATATCCATAGTCCCGCTGCAAGTGCGACTAGTAAACAACACGGGGCTGCAGTTGGTGCATAATTCTTTCGCGATAATATCGGCTGATAACCTCACCTTTACCACTAATGCTGATGAGTCAAATGTTCAAGTGAAGTAAGTGACTTGTGACTTTCCATCCATTCGCGAGCTTTTAGCAAGAGCTTTAAGGATAAGTTAAGTTAT
Organism: Blastobasis adustella; assembly: GCA_907269095.1. Taxonomy (NCBI): domain Eukaryota; kingdom Metazoa; phylum Arthropoda; class Insecta; order Lepidoptera; family Blastobasidae; genus Blastobasis; species Blastobasis adustella. Next base: position 13,537,408 of record OU026114.1, read on the forward strand.
GTTCTGTTCGACAGAGGGCATTTACTTTTTTTATTAGATAAATACCAGCAAGCTCGATAATAATGGTAAAAAGAAAACATAAATAATCTTGGCGTTAATGTCCCGGTTTTGCTCTGGCGCACGAGGGCATGGGGTACGCCTTCGCCATGATTCAGGGTTTGGCAGATCAGGTAATTACAGTGGAGCGACTGCCATCTCTGCGATCGAGCGGAACAAAGGCTTTAAAGTCTTTGCAAGAGATCTGTCGATTGGACAGAGCCAGCTGACGAGACTGAAAACGGATGCCGGCAGAGTTGTTTCGACCAAGTCCGAGGTTTTGAGGGAAGTTGAGAGGTTGTATGGACAGTTAGACACGACACCATGGGCACCTGTTACCAGTATGGCAAAAGATCCCAGAGTCAAGTTAACCCGACACTACACCGAAGATATTCCGGACATCAGCCTGTACGAGATTAGTATGGCTCTCAAACAGCTCAAGAACAGCAAGGTGCAGGGTGATGATGAAATTGCGGCTGAGCTTCTGAAAGTGCCAATATGTCAGTTCATCTTTAGGAGAAGACCACAGAGCCTATTCTGCTGCAGCAAGGTGTTAGACAAGGTGATGTCATATCACCGAAGTTGTTCACCGCTGCACTGCAGGATATCTTTAGGCTTCTGGGCTGGGACGGACTTGGCATCAATATTAACGGCGAGTACCTCACTCTTCTCAGATTTGCTGACTGAAACCCTGGAAGACTTGGGCAAAATGCTCGATGACCTCTGTAGCTCCTCTCAACAAGTAGGTCTTAAAATGAACATGGACAAGACGAACATTTTGTCAAATGTCCATGTTGTGCCTACTCCAGTGGTAGTTGGAGGCACTCCACTTGAAGTTGTTGACGACTATACATACCTAAGACAAATAGTCCAGCTAGGTAGGTCCAATTTCGAGAAAGAGGTCAATCGACGAATCCAACTAGGTTGAGCGTTCGGGAAGCTACGCCATAATATTTTCGTCTCAATTACCGCAGTGTCTCAAGACGAAGGTCTTTGACCAATGTTTTATGCCAGTGATGACCTACGGAACAGAAACGTGGCCGCTCACTATGGGCCTTATGAGAAAGCTCACTGTTACCCAAAGGGCAAAAAAAAGAACTATGCTCGAGGTCTCGTTGCGCGATTGGATTAGAAATGAAGATATCTGCAAGCGAATCAAGGTCACCGACATAGCTCTAAGGATGGCCGATGGGGCAGGAAAGTTTTCGAGTGGCGACCACATACCGCAAAACGCAGTTTGGGTAAGCCTCACACAATGTGGACCGACGACCTGGTAAAGATCGCAGGTACCAGATGTGGGCCGCAGCAGGACCAGCCTTTGTGGAGATCTCAGGGGGAGGCCTATGCTAAGCAGTGGGCGTCTTTCGGCTGATATGATGATGATGATGATGACTGCCATCTGACCTCCGTGACACTGCTACCAGGGGAACCTGACCAGATTGAATCATAGATAGACAGATAGTCTCTGCCTACCCCACCTGTGGGACACAAGCGTGAGCTTTATGTATGTATGTATAGACAGATAGATAGATAAACACTTTATTGCTCATAAAACATAACAGTTAATCACTTACAAAGAATACATATGAGCAAAGGCGGCCTTATCGCTACAATCATACTTACATATGCAGTCGCCTGAATGTGCAGGTTCCATCACGATGGTTTCCCACACCGTAAGAATATCGGTCAGTGTTCAATAAACTCAGAAAAGAGTCACACTCTGGGAGTCTCTCCCGTATGAGTTGGATGCCTTAACCACTTGGCCACCGATGCTCTGAAGCTCGGCATTAATGGTATTTGGCTCTTAAAATCAAGAAGCGAATTAGATGCAGTGCAAGGCGTATGTGATAACAATTGCAATCGTAAAGAGATAGGCGGCCGGGCCCCGGTTCTTGTTAAAATACCAAGCTCTTGCTAGATCTTTATCAATGGATATAATAATAATCTTTGCACTAAACTTATTACTAAGCCTATATAAACGCACCCTTCCAACCGGACAAAATTATTTAATATTTTAGGTATGATGTAGTGAAGCCACCGCAATTCGGTGTGGTGGAACGTTTGAGGGTACTGGATGGCACATGGCAAACTGTCGATACATTCACCAGTGAAATGATTAACTTTGGCAAAGTGAGATACATGCATTTACTAGGAAACCCAATGCATGATGAATTCAAGGTAAGTAGTAAAGTGCTGCAGATTACTTTGTGTGATGTGTTTTTTAATTTCAATAATGATGAAACCTGGTTGTTTTGTTCCAGTTTAAGGCATCGGTTGGAGCAATACGAACGAATACGTTGTATGATTTCCGACTAACTTTCATAAAGCTGGAACTGTACCAATCAATAAATGAAGAACTTGTTTTGAATAACACTCGAGAAGCATTCTTATCATCACAACATTTGAGATTCAAAACGAAACCCCTAGCCGTAGCCAATGATAGGATATTGTATACAATACTTAAACCACCGAAATATGGTATTCTTCATCTATCGTCCGGGAAACACCACTTGCAAATGCACAGCACTTTTACCCAGCTGAATATAGACAGTGATCAGTTGTGGTACAGGCTGCACCGTCGTGCATACTCGCACATACAAGATGAATTCGCTTTCGTCGTCGGGGCGACGGAGTGTGAGAATATCACAGGAGTCATGACCATACGTCATATTCCAGGGTTTGTCAACACCGATTTTTCCTCTAGCCGAGTTCATACCACTCTTGAGAGACTGCAGGTAATGGAAGGATCAAGAATGGTTATACCGGCAACACACCTGAATTTCCGAACGGATGTGGTGACCAATTTAGTTTTTAACATAACCCGTCTACCTAAACACGGCAAAATCGAAGTAATAAATGATAACTTGAAAATTGTGAGAGACAACACCACATACTTCACTTTGCACGAGCTAAATTCCGATCGAGTATATTATTCGCACGATGATTCAGAGAGTAGACATGACTCGTTCCATTTCATGGCGTTGAGTCAGGAGCCTGAAGACTTCCAGTACGTGGGAGAGTTTCATATTGATGTTATCTTGAAAAACGACAACAGTCCGATGAGGGTAAACGACAACGTGTTCCATATAGTGCACGGGGGTGCTAGGTTGATTACGTCGCGAGACCTTAGCTATAGTGATGCCGACTTGGACACGAAACCCTCAGATATCATTTACACAGTGCAGCGATTCACAAAAGATCCTCCGAATGGTGGTATTTTTAGAGCTGACAATCCATCGGAACAGATTGCGCAATTCTCTCAAGACGATATCAACAAAAACTTGGTTTTGTTTAAACACCAGGGAAAAGAATATGGGAAAATTGCGTTTTGGATTTCCGATGGTCTTTTTGATGTGAACGGTAATCTGGAAATTCAAGCATCGCCTCCATTTATAAGGATGTATCCTACAAATGGGTCTATCGTTGAGAATGGAAAAGCTGTTGTTATTACTACCAGAGATATGCAGGTATGCATTTACATTTATGCATATTATTTATTGTAGCGAAATTGTGAAAATGTTTTAGTAATTTTATAACTTAATTTTAGGTAGACACCAATATGAACTGTCTGGAGGAGGACATACGATACGAGGTAATCCAAGAGCCAAAGCATGGTTCGATAGAGGTGGGAGAAGGGCAAGACGCTTACACATTTACCCAACTGGACGTAGCAGCTGGCAGGACATCTTATAGACACAGAGAGCCGAAGACACCGGCTGATCAATTCAGGTAACTTATTTATAGCTGGGGTTTTATTGAGAGAAGTGTGACAAAGTTACGTCGACCTATGTCACTTAGCATGGCTACTACACAGGTCAAACCGAGATGAAAAAGCCCGTTAGCCAACCTCGACTCCGCGAATGGGGGGAGGGGAAGGGGATTAAAATACCGAACACTTGGTGCTCGTAAAAGTGTGCCACATTTGTACTTGTATTTCAAGCAGAGTTTGGTGTCGTTTTCGGATAAATCATGTATTGGTGACTTATTTTTGTAAGTTTTCAAAGACAAAAATTACGTAACGCCTTAAATAATGTACAACCAGTGTCAAACAATTACAAACAGACCCCCATATTTTCATATGGAAGACGATAAATAAACGACAATACATAATTTTAGGCGTTACTTAATTTTTCTCTATCAATACATACAAAAATGTTATGCCCAATGAATCGGCGATCATCGTATTTAGCCGTTAACGACACCAGACTCGGCTTTGTATCTCGAATGTGGGCTCCAGTTTTTTCTTCGAATGCCGAGAGTTTGGTACTTTTACCCCGTCGCCCTCCCCCTGTCACAGAGCCGAGGTTGGCTAACGGGCTTTTTCAGCTCAGGTAAACCTGTATAGTAGCAGTGCGCAGTGGCATAGTTCGACGCAAAATTGTAAAGTTCTCCATACAACCCCCAACTAAGATTACAAAGTGAAACCTTTTGTACCTCAATTATGAATTTAAAATGAGGTAATTAAAAACGATCGGAATTGCCTAACAAATTTTATTTTCCAATTTAGGTTCAAAGTAATTTGCTTGGATACATGGGGTGAAGGTGTCTATCCTATCAAGATCTTCCCGTCCAGCTACTGGGAACCACTGAGGGTAATTGTCAACAAGCCGCTATTGGTAGAGGAGTCTACTAGTGTGAATATTACTAAAGAAATTTTGGAGGTACTTATCCATACATAAATAAATAATATCATTTACAGTTCCTATAGATATTTTGTAACACTTTATTATTTTAACAGATCATGCATCCACAAATAGAGCCATCCAATATAGTCTACAAGGTGACCGAGGGTCCATATCACGGATGGCTGGAGATAGCCACTACGCCCGGCACTGTAGAAGTTGAAAATTACAACGATGAACCCGTCCATACCAGTGTATTTGACCAGTCTATAATAAATACCAACAGACTAGTATACGTACAGTCGGGCGTCAATCGGACCCGTGACAAAGTAAAAATGGACATAACGAATGGGATAGTGTGGTTACGGGACATCGAGCTTAACATTGTAATAATACCTGAACATTTCTATGTTACTGCCTCGAATCTTACCGTGGTAGAGGGTGAAGCGGTGAGCATAAAGCCGGACTTGTTCCGGACTGCCACAGAATATTATAGAGGCAAAGTCATTATGTACAAAGTAATAGACAAACCAAAATTCGGAAAGATCGTGATGGGAGATCAAGAGCTAAATGTGTTACCCGTTTTGAAACTGAATTCTGGAAATATACAAGTATGTCAATTCGTAAATACTTAAAAATTATGTTACAATGTTGCCTATGTGATAAAATTATCTTATTCTCTTTACAATATTAGAAAACATGTATATTTATCGTTCTTCCTTCAGTACATAAACGACGGATCGGAAGAGTCAGCGGATTCGTTCAGGTTACTAGCGGTCACAGAGAGTGGGAAGGAAAGCGAGCCGTTCAGGGTGCGGGTGCGCATAGCGCCGGTGAACGACGAGACGCCGATCGTGGCCGCCAACACCGGGCTATGCGTATGGGAGGGCGGCACCTTCACCTTTACCAGGAACGAGCTTTGTAAGTATAACAAACACTTCTATCGTCGTTTTTGTCGTCTGGTGTCTTAAATTTTATTTATGTAATCGTCCGACCATTTAAATGTTAGGATATTTCTTTCAAGTATAAACAGCTTAATCACATAAAGTGTTACAAAGGCAGCAATGATTTAGTCTCTCAATCGTTACTCGCTTTGTCACAACTTTTTTTGTTAACGCTCTGGCTAATGGTGGCTACTGACCATCCTGCCGATCCGGCATGACATAAGACAGTATGCATCAAGACATTACACACGTTGCAGTGTCAGTTCACGTCAAGAAGCGAACGGGGAACCTTATATGTCACGTGGGCTTTCAATCAATTTATGGTTTTTTTGAAGCCAGTATCCCTATGCCGAAGTGGTGATCCTCGGCGACTTTAACGCCCATCGCCAAGAATGGCTAGGTTCTCGAACCACTGAGAACACATGTTGAGGATCACGTACCTCCTGTACTGGATCTACTAACTTTACACCCGGAGGGCTACTAGGTGTCCATCAGAGCACCCTTGAGATCATCTGACCACTGTCGTGCACGCTGAGGTGCTAATACATTCCGCGAAACGTCCTGTTTTTCCGGAGTCAGCAGATTGGGATGGACTGCGGAAATTCTACGCATCGTACCTGTGAAAACATCTATGCTTCGCGTTAGATGATCCTTCGCAGTGCGTTCTAGCTGTCGTGGATACGATAGTGTTGGTAATTAAATCCTTATCCCCAATACTACCGTACGTGTCGGAGGACGAAACCAGCCATGGTTCGGTAAGTCCTGTGCCGAGGCATCCAGCCCTAAAACAGGTAGCGTACTGACCCTGGGCGGCAGACCTGAATACTGCTACGCTAAAGAAGTGTTACAATGCTGTCTTCGGAACCAGTAAGAAAGAAATAGCCAGGGCTAAGCTCAAACACATTCGCGGCGTTGGTTGGTGAGAGATTACTAAGAGTCGGGCTTTTTGGTGTCTCCAAGAAATTTATGTTGCCTCTTTTTACCAACCTTGTGCAAACCAGATGACTCGCTGGCACACTCAGCAAAAGAGAAGGCCGTTGTTATGTGCTCTCTTGTGTCGAACTCGACCCTTGACGAGGGAAACGCACCGCGTAATATCCCGCGGTATATACAGACTATGCCTGATGTGCGTTTTATACAGATGTGCGACGTGCATTGTTTTCCCTTGACGTCGGGAAATCCAGTGGGTCCGACGATATTTCAGGAATTGTGCTTAAAACGTGTGCTCCTGAATTGGCTCCGGTTTTGATACGCCTATTCTCCCTCTCCTTCTTTGTTGGGGTAGTTCCGTCCTCATGGAAAGTAGTCTCTGTCATCCTAGTTCCTGGGTGGTGACCGGGTAGCCACACAGACCTTTTCAATTATCGGCCTACCGCACTCACTTTCAAATTTTTTTAAAGTCATGGAGCAAGTTATTAATATCCAGCTTGTCTGTTACCTAGAGGGAACCCCGCTAATTAGCGACCGTCAATTCGATTTCCGCAAAGGTAATAATAATAATAATAAATACCTTACCTTAATAAATAGGTGACCTTCTAGTGTAAGGGGGAAGCGTTGGCCGTCAGCCTGGACACCGCAAATAGTGACCGGGTCTGGCATAAGGTACTTCTACCGATACTCTGTCTATAAATACAGGAATAGTGCCACAGCTCCAAACCGTTCCCCTAACCATCACGAAGAGTACCGGGATTCTTGGCGTTGACATAACGAATGAAACCCAATTTAGGGATCACGGGGTGCCAATCGGCTCCGGAGGCTGTTGCTTTTTATGATGTTGTTATTATTACAGATGTAAACGACATTGACACCCCGCTGGAGAACGTAACGATTCGTGTGGTGGACATAATATCTGGATACATTTCCGATAAGGACGACCTCGATACTCCTATAAATAGTTTCACTCAAGCCGATATTGACAACGGAAGAGTTATTTTTGTACATAAAAGTAAGTAAATATGGTGTAATAGACGTATATCTAAAATTATGATAGTCTTTCCGAAAGTTAATACACTCAGCGTCACAAAACGTTGTCCAAGTGGTTATCGCACATTTGAAAACAAATGAACGGTTCTATATAAGATGTTTTGATGTTAATAAGGGCTGATTTTTCAATCCTCAGATAAAATATATTAGTCTGATAAGTTATTGTGCGACTAAAATAAAATTGTATCATTAATTCATAATTGTAAAGGATTATAGTTTGTTTGAATTTGGCAGTGTATTACTTTATCGAGCAGATAAACTTTATCTAAGGATTAAAAAATCTGCCCTTAATCTAATAAAGCAAGGGACTTATTTAGTTTATTTAAGGGGGTAATTTATGATTTACTTGTCTTGTAATTTCGCAAGACGTGGCCATATCATCGAAATCGCAACTCTTGTAGCTTATCTGCGATGTCACGGACGCGGACGTGAAGGCTACTGCAGAATACTGCGGATGTTGGCGTTTCGGACGCGATCTTTGCAAAAAACTCAACTTCATTTTCGTGATGCGAACCTCATGTCGCTCTATATTATCCTGAAATTCAATGTGATAGGCGAAATTTTACGCGGACGAAGTCACGTGCAATAGCTAGTCTGTATAAAAGATCTTTCTCCATTTACCGATAGCTAATTCACGTATTCAATCTTAATCATGTTCGGTGCATAACCTTGCTGGTGCCTCTCGAGGATTGGCCCTCGCGTTGGTTTTTTTGCACGTAAATCACGTTCCTCCATTCTTAACCTTATGGTGAAGCCTCCGCGTGATCTTAACAGCGGTGTGGAAGCGGTTTTTCAACAATTCCAAGACAGTTCTGGCACACGTTAGTAAAATGCGAGTCATTTAACAAGTAAATAATAAATTACACTAATTTCTAATGAGCTTGTAGTTAAATAAACAAACATGGCAATTGAAACCTATTCGCATAAACACGCCACATAAATAACACTTATTCATTCATTCATTGCTTTGTTGACTTTGCGACAAGCACTTAGACAACATTTTGTGAGTGTAGTTATGAAAACGATAACAATATAAATGATATCTCTAGAATGTCTTCTATATTAGTATATCTTAAATTCAATATACATTTTTTATTTCAGATGGCACTAAGGGTAAAATGATATTCAACGTAACAGATGGCTTACATGAGTTGTCCAAAATAACATTTTTAATATCCACCAAGCCAGTTTCTCTAAAACTCTTAAGGAAACAGAAACTACGAGTGTTTCCTTTGATGAGGGAACCACTTAACAACTACATACTCATGTCAAAGTGTTCTGATATTTCGAGAAAAGTTGTATACAAAATTTTTAGACCCCCTACATTGGGCCGACTCATAATAATCAACGGTGATAATCCTCACAGATCCATAAAACAATTCACGCAACAAGATGTAAATGATTCACTTGTTTATTACGAACACACTCATCCATTTTCTGATCTAAACACGAACGATTCTTTTATATTTACTGTGGAAGCTGCGTTGGCGGAGCCCCTTAAAGATCAAATATTCAACATAGAAATATCTGTATCATCAGGAGGGCTCGCTAAGTTCGTCCATATCCCTCAAATGAAAATCGAGGAAGGGGGCACAATCCCTATTAAAGTAAACGTAACGAATGTTATAGCATATTTGGAGACTCAGGCGGGGCTAAGGCAGCCGCAGGTGGAAGCGCAGTGGTCCCAGCCGACTAACGGCGAGTTGAAACCATACATAACTTCACTGACTCAATTACAACTCGAGGACGGTGTCGTCAACTACGAGCACGACGGCTCGGACACGATGGAGGACAAAATTGACATGTCGCTGTACCTGTTGCCAGATTATGTACTACTATGCAACGTAACTATTCCTATACATGTAATCCCTGTCAATGATCAACCTTTCCGACTATTGACTGACACGCCGCTGATTCAAGTGGTTCAAGGAGAAAACTATACAATTACCAAAAGCGATCTGTTGACCGAGGACGCCGACACCACCCCGGCGGGAATTCTATACGACATAATAAGCGGGCCCACGCAAGGACGAATCGTCATGCTTGACAAGAATCAAACAGTCGACGAAGCCCAGTCTATCAACAAATTCACGCAGGAAGACGTCAATAACGGCAAAATCATTTATGAACACTCGGGCATATTACAAACTGCTACCTTCTATTTTCGCGTTTGGGATGGTCAATTTAAACCCAGATATACGGTGTTCACTATTGATGTAATACCAGTTATTCTTAATGCTACATACATGCACCCGATTCACTTGCAACAGGGCCATAACGTCGCCACGGTGACCACGGACCAGATTTACGTGGAGACCAACGCTAAGACTTCCAAAGTTACGTACAACATAACGCGGCAGCCGCAACACGGCATGATATACGTTGGCAGAAATCCAGTGTCATATTTTTCACATAAAGATTTAATGGATAAAGTTGTCATTTATATGCAAAATGATATGACAACGGCCAACGATAGTTTTGACTTAATCGCTTATGTCCACAATAGCAATGCGACCCGTCCATTTACCGTCGAAGTGGTAGTACAGCCCCTCATGGCGCTGGGAGACTTGAAGGTGGACAATGATAAGGCGAAGATCACTCTGAACATGATGGACGCCACCGGTTTGGCGACCCTAACGGCCAGTGATCCAGTCTACACTATTATACGAAAGCCGAGATACGGCACAATAAAAAAAATTATTAGAAATTCGGGTGGAAAATCTAGCGCAAGAGAGCGTGAAATTGCTTACTTTACTCACGAGGACATAAAAGCAGGTGTGATATATTTCGTCACGAAGAAGAAGCTGTCCGAGCTCAATGGCATAGAAGATAGTTTCCGTTTCCTTTTGGCTGCGACTATCTTCCAGCCAGCTGCGGGTGAAGTGAAGATTTTCCTTGGCTACCGGCCTAAAAAGAATTTGCCGGGGCCCAATGATCCTGAGAGTCACGAAGGAGTTCCCGTAAGTTGTTTCAAAATAAATACTCTTAAGTTCAGCTCGTGAAATACTGAAAGTTGTTTCAATTCGTTAAATGTTGAAAGATTGATATAGTAATGATTGTAGGTGGCGAACGGCGAGACGGCGTCGTACTATATGATGATTCTAATGGCGCTGTCCGGCACGGTGCTGGCCATTTTCGTGATATTCGGCTTGCTGAAATGCCGCCGCTACCTGATGAGGGAGCAGAACGCGCTCGCCAAGATCCACGGCCAGAGTCAGGGCGTTGCGCCGATCCCGCTCCCGAGGCCGCCCGACCACCTCATGCCCTCTCCTGCTCAGGGCACTCCGCCTATCAAAAGGTATTTTTATATTAGGTCCTTACTTATCAAATTAGCGTTTTGTATGGCGAAAATGACGGAGGCTGTAATTTTTATACAAGCAAATTTTGCAATTTCTTGGAAATGACAATTGCGATTACAATGAAACTTTCTACGTTTAATCAAACAACATTAAGCTAACTGTTGTAATAACTACCCTCTTCGTTTCCACTCTGCCTTACTTTTCGCTGCAGATCTTAATCACGACGATGTCGCGCGTCTGATTGCCTCAAAAGTGTATGGTGTTTATCGAGAGCTTCTTCTTAAACGTTATCATTCTCGTCGAACCAATCCTCATGTACACGTCTATTTACGCCTGAGCTATGGAATGGAAGCCCACTCCAACTTGAACAATTCGCGACGTGAGTGCGCTCCAATTTATCGTCAACTCGCCATCCCAGTATCAATCTCACGGACATTTTCAGTTATCTCCCTAAGGAATTTCTCACGCATCTCCTTATCTACAAACCTCTAGGTTTAATCCTACAGGTTTCACTGTACTTATTTATTCTACGAAGAGGACGCAACTGGAGCTTAAGCTTAGTGATTATAAGCCGGTGATCCGACCAACACCTCGTGCCTCTCATAACGCGCGTGACCATGAACTGGGAAACGTGTTTTTGTTTTACGTTTGCGTAATCTATAAGGTGTCGTTCTCCTGATCGAATGTCGGCGCATATGCGCTGATCAGATTTAGGTAGTTGTCATTTACTAGTTGTAAGCACAATGCGATCAGAAATATACTGAGGGAATTTTTATAATTTATATCAATCTGCAATGTTATTGCAAACGGCGCCTGATCGTCTGGCTTCAGATGAGAGCCTTTCCAAATGAACTTGTAGCCCGCGCCGACTTTCACGAGCTCTCAATCATCGGCGAAGTGGGTTTCGCTGAGCGCGGCAATCTCCACATTATAGCGCGGGAGCTCCCGGGTAACGACTGCGATTTTTCTTTCCAAATCCAGTAGCGTGCGCACGTTCCTCATACTAAACGACATAATCAGACGTTTGTCTTTTCTTTTTGCACTGTCAACCACGAGGAGTGAGATGCTTGCGCAGCCGTGGTTACTACCCCCCAAAGTTCGGGACAAATATTTTGTTTGTGCACCTTTTCTAGCCTCTTTCCCGGCTGGACGGAGAATCAGGGCCTCCCTGAAAAGGGCTGAAAGGGACCCACGCTGTTGTTCTGGCGAAGCGCAAAAACGACTATCATTACCTAAGCCGCCGCACCATAAGTTGAACTCTCTTGCTCTGCCCATCGCCAAAGGGATTTAGGATTTCTCGGTGACCAATATTATACGTCATATGCAGAAAATATTTAAGTGCACTAGTGATCGCGCTAGTACGGATGCTCTCTCTCGTCTTCCCTTGCCTATACCTGATGGAACGGCGGACCGTTACGATCGGAGGTGAGGTTAGATGCAGTGTCTGGCAGACAGTTGCTAAAGGTTGCTAAAGAAAGGCGGGCAACGCATTCGTAGCACCCCTGGTGATGCTGATGTCCATAGGCGGCGGTGACCACTTTCCATCAGGTGGCCCGCATGCCTGTTTGTCTGCCGGATAACATAAAAAAAAAAAAAAAAAAAAAAAAAAGATCGGTACTGCCGCCCTAGGGCCTCCACATGGCCTTGCTGCCTTGCCGTGTCCGCCAAAACTCCTTTGCATATCTGCGGCGACTTGCCTTCCACGCCAAGAAATGTGGAAGATATTCGCAGTTCCGCTTTTCTGCCGAAGCTTCCAAGTGTCTCTCGACCACGTTTAGCCCACGAGCCTACGTGGTTTACCGCGGTGTGGCCACTGAGTATGTAACAGCATTTTGGAGCCACTGCACTGGTGAGAAATCGCTTGAAACCCGTAGCCCAATTAGCTTAAAATTCATAGAAAGGCTGGTGAGGTTCAATGTATATCGCTACGAAGTACCCCGCTATACAAGGACCCAATATAATTAATAATAGAAATAAAATCATAAGTATGTTCGTGTGGTGTCCGGTGGATTGACAGGTATCAATCATACAAGACGACTAATATTTTAAAAGCAGATCTTTAAGACCGGGAAGTGGGTAGCAGCATTTTCTGTTGTGTAGTAGTACGATGACAAACGAATACTCTAATGGAAAATCTAACTGTCGCCTATAATACCTATAATTCGTGCACTTTGGCACCCAGTAACAAAATGTAGAACCCCATAAGCCTTGTCACTGAGGTAACTGGTATCCTGATTACGCTAGCTACATGGCCATTTCTTCAATCTTTTGTGATTTTTGATTTTATATTTATAGTTTGGAGTCTTCTACAAATTTAAAATTGTAACGCTATTGCAGATACGTGTCATCGGAGCAGTCGATGCACACCGGGGCGAGCACGCCGCTGCCGTCCGGCGGCAGCGTGGCGTGCAAGGTGACGCCGCTCGCGGACGCCGCGCTGCCGGACCTCAACGCGCGGTACCCCTACGGCGCGGAGGACCACACCGATGTTAGTACCCACATTCTCACCTCGTTCGGAATTGTTGAATAAACGTGAAAATTATTACCTGTTCAACGAGTGAGCAAAGTCGTTTTTGCTGTGGGCGCTGTGTGAAATGACTACTGCGCCCAGCTGAGTGCTGATTTAAATGCACATAATATGAAAAATTATCTAGCGTGAAACATACAACTTTTCACGTTTAGTTCGTGATATAAAGGCAGCACTTGCAACAAAAAATAACTTTGCTTTCTTGTTGAACAAATTACAATTTACGCAAATTCGCTTCAGCTGTTTAGTAGGTAAGAGGGAATAAAGAAACAGGCAAATATATACAGGTCAACCAGTTTTAGGGTTCGCCGCAGTCGGGGTAAAAAGCGATTTTGCTGCTAGTTTTTTATGGACCAAAAGCATAAATTTCATGCTGAAGAGGTGAAATAGATTGTTTACCCTGAATTCGTTTACCTAGGATGTGCATACTACCCGAACAAAACTGAAACGTATTTACTCAAATACTCATAATTTCATAAAATTAATTGATTTTCATTTATAAATTAATTTTAATTTTTATCTCTACAACAGTATGTCCTCCTCAGCGTCTGTTTCTCTGTTTACTTATTCTAAAGTGCTTAGCGGATTTTCATGAGATTTTTTTATAAATTAATTTTAATTTTTATCTCTACAACAGTATGTCCTCCTCATCGTCTGTTTATCTGTTTACTTATTCTAAAGTGCTTAACGGATTTTCATGAGATTTTTGCTCCCAGGCGGAGCAAGTATCATTATAAAGTCATCATCACCCTAGCGGTCATTATAAAGATGATACAACTCAATTGTCAATCAGCCGGAAGACGCCCACTGCTGGACATAGGCCTCCCCCAGAAATCTCTATAAAGGCCGGTCTTTTGCGTTTTGCCGGTACGTGGTCGCCACTCGAGAACTTTACTGGCCCTCCCCACTGTCACTTAGTAGCTCTTCCGACTGTTGCCCTTTCCATTCTTATAAGGCTCAGAGTGAGCGGTCACGGCTCTGCTCCGTAGCAGTGGCGTAGCATGGGGGGGGCCGAGGGTGCGGTCCGCACCGGGCGGCACTTTGCCGGGGGCGGCGCTGCGGAGGTGGCAGTTAGAGAAAAAAAAATTTAAATATAAAAAAAAGTTAATTTCTTTAAGTGTTTTTTTCGTAATTTTTTTTGTTGTTACCAAATACCCAGGTACCTATGCAGGTTCTATGCATGGGTGATGCAAGCGCAAGGTTTCTCAATAACTATTATTTAGGAAACTTATTTCGTAACTAACCTGACTGATGCAATCGATATTGAAAGTGTGATCAAAAACTTTGCTGAAAGGAAGACTAGAAAAGTTAAATTTTAATCTTCCAGTTGAGGAGTTGAGGTTGTAATGATACTCGTGCGCAAAAGAGCGTTCGTGAAGTAGGCGATTTCTCCATTATTGTATTACGTTTTCTCTGTAATTTTTCTAAGTGATATTCTACCTTCTACTCTATGTCAAAAAATGTTAATTTCACTTTTCAGGTTAGTTTTATTCAATAAAAGTACTCTTTTTACCATGCCCCAAATTTTTTATAATGGATTGCAAAAATAAGAGGGCGGCAAATATGGAATCCGCACCGGGTGCTAGTGACCTATGCTACGCCACTGCTCCGTAGGTCATTACTGGCAACAGACATTAGTCAAAGACTTTCTCCTTGAGACATTAGGTGCTAAAAGATACGACCATGCTAAGTTGTATTCACAGTAGCTTACATAAAAGACATGTAGTGGCTATAAGCTATAAGATTGTATTTTTTATGAAGATGAATTAGCATCATATAATTAATTAATACTTTTACAAATATTTCACGATACGCAATAAAACAAGTATTACCGTCTGTCCGTCATCAGGCAGAGGATTGGAGCAGCTACGAAGCCAGCGAGGCGGCGTACCCGGTGCGCGCGGGCGCCGCGCCGAATCCTATGCTGCGCCGCAACCAGTACTGGGTCTGACCCATGCACACCGCTTCACTTCCGAGAACCAAACCAGGTGAGAACCGAAGCTGGTAGGTCCTGCCCCTTTGGTCCAAGTACTTTGCCTGCCCCACTATTTTGACAAACGTCAAACTAGAACAATTTATTAAAATTATTCTTTCTTCTGTTTCTATCTTTACTATACCACAAAAAGACCAGAAAATAGAAAACGGCTCTCGCCCAAACTAAACGTAATGACTGTCAAATAGAAGTTCGCGCAAGGTGCGAAAACGAAATATTTTTTAATTACTTGCACAAAATTTCAATGTTTTCTTGCCGTATGCCGTGCCACCTTATACTTGACATACTGTACAATCTGTGGTTTATAATAGCCAAATGAAATCTAGACCATAATCGTCGTGTATATTTTCATACACGATATATAGCTTGTATACTACTTAACGCTACTAGTAAAGATCGCAGGTTCCAGCTGGATGCGGAAGGCACAGGACCGGCCTTTGTGGAGATCTCTGGGGGAGGCCTATGCCCAGCAGTGGGCGTTTTTCGACTGATATGATGATGACACTACCTACGTTTTAGTTTTGTTAACCTAAATGTTGCTAAGTAAACGTTGACTCAGTAATAATCTTTATTTTCAGTACGCCTTAGTATGCATCGACAGAATTATGTGACTCTGCATCGGCTGGTGCGCCAGCGGCGCGGCGTCGACCTAGTTCCTACGCCTTTCCTACTCAGCAACTATAAAGTAACGCACAACCATGACAATTGTGAAATAACGCTGTAGATCGTAACAAGTGCTAAATGATGCACTTTGGTAGACAGCATCATTATGATAAACCATAAAATAGGTAAACGAATTAAAATGTGCCAGTAGTATTTTTACAATGGTTTTGTTTGTGTTTAGTGGCAACTTTTACAATTTTAGGAAGTACTTTATTACTTGGATTTAAGTTAAACGCCAAAGATGATCCAAAATAATTTGACATGTGTGTGTCCTATTCACTCTATATGAGTGAAGAGAATAAAGTTTACTTTCCATATTTTATTTAGTTCAGGTTTTCGTAAGAAAAACTCTACGCGTAAAAATGCCAAATGTAGTGCCAAATTTAATGAAAATTATCGTACTTAGTTATAGTCTTTATACAAGTTAAATTTTTTTAAGGTTAGAGAGCTATGTGCTGTTAGTATTATTATTAATATTATATTCTAAGTTGAAGCTAATAATGTCATAGAGGATTTAAGTTATACTTGATTAATGTACTAATTTTGTAAACTAACTAAGTATGTATTTCGTGTTGTTTACGAAACGAAGATAATTTTTTAATTAACTGTTGTGGTCAGTGTTTTCAAAGTACTTAAGGCAGTTAATTTAACGTAGATACCTCGCATTTTGCAATAATGTATGGGTGTGTCCCATACATTTTGTTAATAGAGATTATTTGTTCAAGATATGAGTAGTAAAGAAGACATTGAAACGTTTTCAAAAAGCGATAAACTGATAAGGCTGCGTTTTGCAACTCCTTTTTATCGTACCGCAATTATTTTTAACAGTAATATAATTATAGTATATTGTTCAATTAATACTTTAACAATAATGAACATGTTGATTAGAATTTTACAATTGTTAGAAACATTCACCAAAAGTAAGTTACACAACTACAAACCCGGTCATTGTAATAATTTAACAGTTTTGTACATGGAAGTGCCTAGCTTAGATGATGATGTTAAGGCTATACCGAATTTTCACAGTTTGTGTAGAGATAGTTAATAGTGTTTATAGAACTATAATTCTACATTTAAGTCGACGTAATCAGCCATAGCCAAGTAGATGTAAACTATAAGCTCAGGTGAAAGGACACCGTCGGTGTCCGAAGTAGTTCGAACGTTACCAGATCGTCAGTCTTCCGATTGAACCATTGCAGGAATCATGTATTAAACATAAATATTGTATTTTAATAGATCCATTGGTCACATATATTCTAATGTTTGTTATGTATGTAGTATAAATGGCATTAAAAGTCGAAAGGGTGCAATTTCTATTCACAGTGAATATATTTCCATTGCCTATGATTAACCCATTAAGAGGAGTGTTTCCCGGTCTCCGGAAATTAAAATCCCGTGCAACTTTGAAATGATATATTGAACAAAAATTGGCCAAACCACTAATAGATATTGGTTTCTGTGGTGAAATCACAGACTAATCTATCATAACGGAAATCTTAATCGAAACGGAACACCACTCTTTCGGCTTGCCTTTTATGCTACACCATGTAGATTTGTTATAAAATAAACCAGTACGCGACGTGCCTCAGACTCCTTAATTAATGCTCAGCTTTAAGTGTTTGTCTCAGCGTACTCGCTGGTTCTACTTCATAGTACTGATTTTAAAAGACAAAGCAATTATTGTTCCTCATATTATTACATAGAATGTTAACAAATTTGTCTGCTATTAAATTAATCCATAAAATTAGATTTACGAAATTAATTAACATTTAACATATTTTCTGAAAGTGTAGTCTAAGGCAACATCAACTAGATTGTGGTTTGATTGAGAGGTAGTAAAATGCATAATCTAAGGGGCTATTGACTAACTTAGTGGGCAACTGAATTTGACCTTTAATAACCATCTACACTTCGCCATCTACGTTGGCCACTGGCCATAGCGAATACCAAATTAGAGTAGTATAGTATTTTCTAATGTCAAATTCAGTTGTCCACTGAAATAGTCAATAACTCCTCTGAACTCCTTACTAAATTGTGTGCTCTGTTACCTTTTGACAAACCATATGTACAGTGCCGCAAACTTATCTGACCTGAAATACATTTCAAAATGAAAATTCCGCCATTTTCTACAGTTCCAGTTTTGACCATTGGTTCATATAAGTTTGTGGCACTGTACCTACCTATTGCATAAATATTGTGTTTTGTAAGATGCATTTATTTTATAAGTGACTGCGAGGTCAAATTTGTGGGCATAATTTCTACCAACTAGGTAGTTCAAGGTTTTTAAATAAATTACTAAAATAGTATAGTATGGTTTCATTAGTTACTGCGCTGGCTCAGCGACCCAAAGTGGATCTTGGCCTCCGTCACCAGAGATCGCCATCTCTCCCTATCCTGCGCCATCTCCTGCCAATCGAGGATTCCTAGTGCGTGCAGGTCTTTCAGGACTTCATCCATCCAGCGATATCTGGGTCGCCCGACCGGTCGACGTCCGCTCGGCCAACCCACATATGCTCTCCTTACGGCGCGATCCTTCCCCATCCTCTCCACGTGGCCGAGCCAACGCAGTCTTGCGGCCTTGATACAATACAATACAAAAACTTTATTTGTACAAAACTTGATCTCTCCCATGGTTTCATTACGTTGATCAAAACTTCGGGCTTTCATTCGTATACTTTGTTTATTATAATGAGATAATAAAACTTATAAATAGTAAAAACTAAAGTTACCTATCCTTTTGACAGTGTTTAAAATAATACCAGCTCTTAAGTTAAAAATATTGATTCCCGTTCTAATCATTATATGCTAAGTGATGTAATGATATCCCCGACTTTAGAATATTAAGATCCACCAGTATTAATAAGAAAAGAGAAATCAAAAATTAATAAGAAATACTTAACTATCATCAGTCTGTGTAGGTGCAAATTAATGTGAGAATATCATCGATAGACATCGATTTTGAGTCGGGTTGGACTACGGCAACATTGCATAATATAGCCGTCGTTATGCGTGCCATTTATTTACGGGTGCTTAACTCATATTCTTGTGAAAATCTCGCTACTAGTCTACTTCTAACTTTCTGAAGTTGCCTGTGAGGCCGCGCATGGCGTCGCCCACCGCGCAGGTGTTGGCACCGGCGCGCAGGGCCGACACGGCGCCTTCACGCGCCGACTCGCTGTACATCTCAAGCCTGACGGCCATCTTGTCGTTCAGCAGAAGGATGTCGCGCTTTCGCGCCAACTCCTCTTTCCACAGTTCTGTAATAAACCAAACGTTTGTAAACCAGTACAGGAAATCCCAAACTACTAACGTTCTTCTTTCCGGATAATCTGGAAGTATGTAGCTTCCAACTACTGAAAGGTTTTCGAAATCGGTTCAGTTCAGTATTTTTAAACATAAGCGCACTGAAACAAAAAGCCTCTTAGAGTTTATAAATATTAGTGTCGATGTGTTGTTACCTATCATCTCTTTCATTGGCATCACTCCGCCGTACTCCTGAGGCAGTAGTTTCTTGTCGATCTCAGCTTTGTCGACTGATGTGTAGAGTCGCACTCTCTTCCGTATTTTTTCTGATATAAGGGCCATACCGAAGTCCAGGGCAAACTTAACGGTAGGGTGTACGTTTACACCGTAGATTTCTTTGTGCCTCATCGGAATTGTTCTCTGGAAGTTTTTTATTAATTTGTTAAATTAAATATCTAGTAGGTATTTACTAAACATTTGCCTTCTAAATAGAATAAATCAAACAAACCTCTCCGTTCTTGACGATCCTGACGGCTTCTTTCGGAGTGAACAACGTGAGGTGGGGGAAGCTGACGCCGGAGCCGTCGGCGAAGTGCACCAGCCCCCGCACCTGCGACTCCTCGTCCTCCATCAGCGTTTCGTAGCAAATGCCCATTACGCGGCACATGTCCTGGTTTGTGTATTTGTAGGGATCGAACACTCCTGTAATTACCAAGAACCTATCCTATATATTTATATTTTAGGTACACACTATGTTTAGCTTTTACGTGCAGGTAAGTGTTCGCTAATCTATGACATGCATTGCAATTTAGCCATTATTTAAGGTAAGCCCTACTTAAATGAATGGCGAGTAAGCTTCAAAGAAACTTTAATGCTACTAAAAATATGTAGTGGATTTTTACACTAACGTAATTAAATATATATGGGGTATAGAACACTACGAGTTAGTTTTTTAATTGTTTGCAAGCTTTGTAGGAAATATTGCATAAGTACATTATAATGATGTAAATATTTACTTGATAAACAGGTAGGTATCGATACTTAAATTACATAATGAAAAGTTACGAAAATGCAATTAGGTACATTATATAATTCTGAGAAACAAAGGCTCTCAAGGAATTAAGTCCAAACTTATTTTCTAGAGCCTTTCCCTTTTTGATTATACAATCAGCATAATAATATGTTGATGTTGGAATCTAAAGTGTTAGGAGTGCAGCAGGTACAACATCGTCTATAAAGCCCAATGTTTTTATGATGGAAATATAATTAGACTACATATACTGTTAATTAAAAACGCAACGACGTGATCTGGTGACTGCTAGGACAGAATTTTATATCTACCAGGTCTGTAAATGACAACACGTCGGCCACCCTTGTCTTTGAAGGGACTCACAAAAATGTACCTGAAACATAAATATTATCAGCGAAACATAAATATTATATTATTAATCATCACTACCTACATGCCACGGCACACGGATCACAAAGTTACTGAAAGGAAAAAAATGGGTCAAAAAGGGTGAACTATGAAGGTAAGGTAGGTACCGTATTTGGAAGGAAAGTAACTATTTACTCTAAATATACTCTCTTAAAAGTTGTACTCAATGTAAGTAGACATAATGTTTTATTTTAAATTGTCATTGAAACAATATTATAGTTTACTAGCTTTTCGATTGTACAATCTATATCTTGCGAGTGGAGGGGAATACTCATTACTCAGGTGCTAAACTATCACGAATTTCATCAAAACTGGTGCAGATGTTTAGCCGAGTTAATTAAACGACTGCACCCCGACAGACAGAATTACTTTTACTTTCGCATTTATAATATTAATAGGAAAGTAGGGATTGTCATGGATACCCAGTATCAACGATTGGCCCTATCGATTGGTGACATTTAAGTCGTCTTATTTACAATTAGTGGAGTAGAATTCAATACAGCTTGAGGTGGAACTAATTGCAAAAAAAAGATTATTGCGTCAAACGGTAGGTAATACGTTTCTTATCAACACACTAAAAATCTACATCTGTACATTTGGTGCTTTTGGTGTGAGGGAGCTTGAAAAGTCCCATTTTTTGGTTTTTCGTAAATATCTCGAAAACATTCTTTATAAATTTTACTTTACACGCTTTTTCGAATTCCGAATCGTTTACGAGCAACACGCTCTCGGTTGTGGTGGCGGTAGGCAAAATACCCTTTTATTGAATATTATCGACCTGCGTGGTTCAGTTGGTAAAAATGCCGGTCGCCACGCAGAGGGCCTGGGTTCGATTCCCGACCAAGCAGAACTTTAAATGATGTATATTAATGTCTGTTACGAGCCTGGATAAGTACCTATGATAAGTGTGTATTTAAAAATAAAGTATATACGTAGTTAATCAGTTATCTAACACCCATAACACAAGCTTTGCTTACTTTGGGGCTAGATGGCGCTGTGTGAATTTGTTTTGGCCCAAGTATTTATTTATTTACATTTTATTAGGGAATTGTATGAAAAACATAATTTCAAGATGGCGGCTCAAAATATGTATATTTCGCAAGGGTACCGGTTGCAGGTTTTTAGTATGGTTAGAAACGTATTACCTACTATTGCCACAATAATCATTTCTCTGACAATTAGTTCCACTTTTAAAATTATTTCTACTGCACTACAACAGGCGAAATCTCGGTTAAATGCCTACTAGTAACTTGTAAAAAAAATATACGTACCCAAGGTCGATAAGCTCCATCATAACAGGGAGTTTACAGTCGAGCTGGTTGAAAGCGATGCCCCAAGACTGGCGCAACAGAGTATACCGCTCTATTGCTTCTTGGGCCATAGGCACACTGAATTTCTTTGTCCGAAGGAAACGAAGAAGAAATATGGCGTCTGTTAAAAAATGGAGAAAGAAATGTTCTATTTACTTTATCAATGTAATATTTTGTCCCGCGGATTGGATTTCCGGCCGGCCATAAAATAAAGTGATGCACTTAAATTTCTGTTCTGGATCAGAGTAGTAGTGTTGAATTGGTGGGAAGATTTTGAATATTTTATATAGTGACCAACGAGTAGACAGTGCACCGGATTGAAAGTGGTAGGAATCTATCTGTCGCTCATAATAGTAACGCTTCATGCTCTTAGATATTTAATATGGCATGGTAGTAGTATCTTATTTAAAACGTGAGTAACTTTTACTTTAAAATTACTTATCGATATTCACTCTGTCTTAAAAAGTCATCTTCTTACTTACCCATTCTGACAGCCATAAATTTGGGGTTCTGTTTCATCCAGCTCCTCAGGGCAGCCAAGGCTTGTGACCTAGAGTTCTCAGTCTCCCTGAGCTCATCCTCAGCTATTTTCTGGGTTTCGGTTGAGATTGAACATTCGTAATCCTCCTCTGGGGTCAAATAACGCGTCGTCAGTCTTCGAGACATTTCTGTAATATAAATACAGCAGATCCTTACTAAGTTTAAATAAAATGTGATATGTGTTGTAACACATTTCTCTAGATTTTCGACACTTACCAAACTTTTCGTGCTCGTCGCTATATATAAAACAATATATATATTTCCTTTCTTAAACCTGCCGTACCTATACCTATTTTTAGGGCTATCTACACTACGCTATGTATTCGTTAGATCCATGTCATGCGATGGCATGCAACGCTACGTCATCAAAGTATTTATCTTACGTATATAGTGGTTAACGGGTCCGACTCGTAATTAAGACGTCACGGGTTTGAATCCAACTGCCGCCATGTACCAATGTAGGTCCATTAGTAGTCCACTAACCGATGATCTTACGATGAGGGTAAACTCCGTGATAAAATCAGCACGTACAGGCAAATATGTAACCATTATCCAGCCTGGTCAGGGTCAAGCGGCAGTCGCTCCACTGTAATTATCTGATCTGCCAAATTCTGAATCATGGTCAAGGCGGACGGACCTCATGTGCGAAAGCACAACCGGGACATTAACGCCAAGATGATTATTGTACGGAAAGAAATAGGATTCGTAATTCCTTACGTAACAGTAGTTTCGGGGATACAACCTCAACCTCAACAACTAAACTTATCAACATTACACTACACCCCCGTGAGATTTATTTTGGAGATAAAAAGTAGCGAATGTCCTTCCAGCGCCAAAGCACCCTGTCCTCAGTTTGCCGCATCCAGTATCCGTGTCCAGCAGCCTCAGCCGTTGGCAATTCGTCACTCAACCTGCGGTGGGCCGTTCAACACTAGGCTTGCCGAGTAACGGCCTCGAACTAGTGCACCCCAGCGGTCGTCGGGTTAGGTTAGGTTAGGTTCTTCGGCAGATATGGCTAGCCCTCGCTTAGGTATTAATTCTGTGCATTATGACGGCAACTGGCGTTCTCTGTCGAATTACTTCGATGAATGTTATTCGCTGAGGGACGTTGAACGGGTAGACCAGCCGTACTCTTAGTATGTTGCCTGTGCGCTGGCAGCCAGAGCTGGCTTCCTGTAAACCTTATCTAAATAAGTATGGACGTATCGGCACAGTTGGTCATGACAGTTAGGTAGTACCTGCACAGTACACAAATAATAAGCTCCGCTCTACCGTGTATAAGCCGTAACTTCAGTGAAATTCTCAAAACTCTTAGCATGCAGACACTAAATACCTAGTGTTTATCCACGTCTAGCGGTAATGTTAGTTACTTGCTCATTCCTACCTCCACTATGGCGCACTTCAGCTGTTGCTTTTATTACCTGGGGTGTGAGGGCTTTGTCTTCGCTTCTGCAGCTCGGTAGAGTTCGTTAAGTGTGAGGTTTTCCTACACAGAGCTTTTTACGCAGTCAAAATGTCACAAACTTCAAACTAGCTTCGCTCACATTACACTTTATTTATGTTATCTACTTTTATTACAATCTTTCAATATTTTTAGACAGCCAAACTTAAAACAAGACTAGCTCGCTACTCTCGATAATTAAGTTATTTACCTAGGTTCGTTTTAGAGACTTAGGCAAGTCGGAACAGTCCGAATCTCGAACCAGGGACCAGTTCTATCAATTTTGAACCCTTCTGGAAGAAACTCTCTAAATGATAATGAATACCGCATCAAAAAACGTTGTGTGGTTCAGGAGAAGTTAGCGAATAGACAGACAGACAAGAAGTGCGGAAGCCGACTTTATTTTATACTAGGGAGACCTATCGCGTAAGACAATATTATTTTTACGGAATGAAAAGTAGCCTATGTCACTCGGGAATAATGTAGCTTATACCTATAACTATAAATTTGGTTAAAATAATACACTACACAGATATAAAACTGCTTTGATAATTTATTGATGTTTTAACCTTGTCTTATTTTGTTACTTTTTCTTATATTTAGCTATGTCGTTAGTGGTTCATACCTTCTTGCAGCTGCACGATAGTAATGTATTTGCAGGTTCTTCTTGTCAGGTTGTTCTATTGCGATTTCTTGGAGCAAGTTTCATGCTTTTATTGCATTTTACCATGACTATTTCCAATCTTTCATGAGTTATATGACGTTTTTGTTACTTGGTGTAGGAATCGAACCGTATTTTCTTTAGGCTATCTGTTACCTGATTGTTTTAGGTTTAATTTTTGTTCAAAGAGAGGGACCATAGCTCGATGTCAATTATAGGCGTATTTTATGCAGGGAGATACTTTTTACCACGGATTTGAACTAAGTTATATTGGGCATATCTACAGTACTACACACGATTAGCTATCAGCATTCAGCGATCGACAGTAATATTGTGTTGAGTATATTCGTCTAAATAGCGAGGACACACTAGCTTATTTCACAACTTTAAGTACGCATGTTTATACACGTTTGCATCCTCTCGTTGCGAAAGAACGCATGTCGCAGTCTCATTGGAGATTACATAATAATATATCCTTGTAAGTATAGGATTTATAACAATAATAAAACATGGTGAGTATTTAACAATGAGTAAGTACACAAACGATTGCTCCACCGACAAGAGTAATACTCTTAAATATATGATGGTAAAGTAGACATAAAACAGCAATTTTCAGCAAATTGCATATTACTTAGATTTTGCCATATAAAAGCACCTATTTCATACATCACTGTTGGTCCTAGGAGAAACTGAGGTGGTAATCTATTTTGGGTCTGGTCAGCAAAACTATTTAAATATTAGCTAATTTATAATCAGCTGTTTCATACATTTGGGCAGAATTTGTTTTCAATTTGTATGAAACAGGCAATTTTTTTCGCGATTTCAGAGTTGGTTATAAACATTGTTTGTTATAAATAACGATTACAGTGCCCCTGTGGATAGCAGTGGCTTGCGTACAGTGCCCCTTTGTTTTATCAATTTGAAATCACCCTGTATTTTTAACAGGATAGATTAGGTACTATTATTTTACTTTTTAGCTGTCAAAGACACACTACGTATAGGTATTTTACTTCATTTAAATGACTAGCAAACACTTTTATAAGAAGTCAGTACCTAATGTCTGATATAATTAATCGTCTGATGTTTTTTATTAAGGACCACATGGTCAGACGGTCCATTTGATCGAAAGCGGCACTTGCATATGGACATCTGCAACCTAAGGGGAGCGGATGCGGCATCGGCCTTAGGTGTTTGTAGGTAGACATATCTGTTGTAGGACCCCAAACATGACTTTGCAATTTATATGTCCAAAATTATAAAAACCCGGCTGAAGCCGAAGGTGCCCAAAGCTGAAGCCGAAACTTCGGTCGGATACTGTTAGGGATAGGCTTTATTTGGGCTAGAGGGAGCTCATATCGCTGGCTAGGTAAACTTGTAAAATTGAAAATGTATTCCATTTTGTTTTGCCATTCCGAGTATATCTCTTACTAGAAACATCGCGAAAGCTGTTTACTTGAATTTAATTATTTACTGTGTACCACAGATCGTCCATATTGTGCATGCCCACTACAGTACTTATTATACTTATAATACATAGCACAATGCATATCAATAGATTTAAAACTATGAACTGCACTGCTAATTTCCTGAGAAATTGACCAGTTCAAAGAGACGGTTAAATCAGAGTGGCACTTGCTATATCTATATCTACTACATGCCTATCTTATATCTTTGCATTGTATAAAACAAAATCGCTTTTCGCTGTCTGTTCTTCTGTATCTTTTAAACTACGCAACGAATTACAATGCGGTTTTCAACAATAGATTAAGTGATTCAAGAAGAAGGTTTATAGGGTAGGACATTTTTTGTTTGTTTTGTAATTAAGTACCTAAAGCAGGGACATTTTTTTAAATTTTAGTCAGCTAATCGACTTGAGAGACTTTGATGAGGTTATCACAGCTAGGTAGCTTGTGGCCTAAGTGAAAATATAAGCAATGTTTTACCTAATTCGAGTGGGTAGAACCAGATAGGACGTAGCTGACTTCTACATAGTACTATAATGACAAAAGCTAAATTTCCATGCGGATGAAGTCGCGGGCAATAGATATTAAGTACTTAGATATACTACACACATGCATACCTCATACCTACAGTCTACATTAATACATAACGTCACGCCTTTTTCCTGTTATTCACACAAATATATTCGACCTTTAAACATATTAGTTATACAAAGAAGTACATGACTTTAAATACCTATAGGCATTAGAGATGAGATACAAGAGGAAAGGTAAAAGGTAAAGCGAAGTATAATATGTGCACCTCTAACAAAGAGAATATATGTTGTTAGAAATACTTTGAGTGTTTTATTTATTTACGACATAGGTGTCTACGTTGTGTTTCTATGTTTTAATATAGTTTCAATACAAAATGCTGCTATTTTGTTGTGTAGGTACCTATTTTGTTTCATAGGTTATTATTATTATAAACCAAACTGGTTTATATTATTATTATAAACTAGTTATGTTCTTTGAATGAAGATGTGGATTGGACACATATGTTTAGGAAGACACCTTTCAATTATTGTTTGATTTTAGATAAAAGAGCAAAACGTACCTAAACCTAATGACCGCTTTACATACTGCAACCAACTCCTAGGATGTATTAGATAAGTACCTAATCGAGCGAGCTTTGCGTGTCTAGATTTATTTTTGATTTAAATATGTATGTATGTACCTACGTGCTAATAAGGTACTTAAAGTATCTACTAGCTATCTCAATTCACAATCATCATTCAACTTAGGAGTTGATACATTGGCAATGTATACGTTTCCAAAACAAAATGTGTTACCACGGGCTCCTTAGATATCGACAACTATAGATAGTCATTGAATGATTACTCGAACATCATCAATTACACCTAAAATTAGCTACCAATGATAAATTAAAGACACTTTTTACATCGGTTTCACTATAATTAAATACTAAAAATAAACATAATTATGTTGCGACCAGCTTGGAATAAACCATCATCCATCAACCAATCAAAAGGCAAGGAAAAAGTTTGTGTAAAAAGTGTTTTTAATTTATCATACAAAGCAGTACCATTAAAATGCACTACCCAAAATGGCCTATCTATTAATTTAATAGGTACTTAGTTGCAATAATTTATGATTATCTACGTTAAACACATGGTGGATGGGTGATGTTAGTTCTAGAAAAGATAAATCGAATGCGAACGCTCTGATAGGTACGGTCGCACGGCAAGCACCCGGTCGGGTATGGGTACCGGAGGCTCACGCAATGTTAGCCAACGGTACCGCCGTCGCCCGCGCTCTTGAGCAACGTTATAATTTTAACATTATGTAACGTTACATTCGGATAGCCGATGTACAATATTGAAGATAACGAGTTGCCATTATTAAGTTTCAATTGAATGAAACTTATTGACGCAACTAGGCCAGCGTGAGCTCGTATTTCGTTTGATGTTTTACAAAGACAGGCGTGTTAGACTCAGAAATAATGTAAACTGTATTTACTAAGAGGGTTTCGTAAAATGCGTATAACAAAACGGTAAAGCCTAAAATGTTAATATGCATGATCTTCATGGGTAGTATTACGAAGAACCATCTACTCTACGATGTTCAAACAGTTGAACATATTGGCTAACTAACCTCCTATTTTATCCACTTTAAAAATAGTTGAACAACTTCAACTACTAATCAATGTTTTTTTATTTAACCCTGTTTTATAACCAAAAATAATATTATCTAATTACTTAATTGCAATTTTCAGCCCAAGTAATCAACTATTTTAAAAGTTGAAAGAATTGGGAGGATAATAATCTGCTGGTTGACATAAGAGTTGTTAAACATCGTGGACTATCTGCCCCTTAGTTAAGCAGTTTATTTCACGGTTGCATGGTAAATAGGGATACCATATTCAAGGCGGACCCCGGGGCCTCGCGACGACGATTACTCGTGGTAACTTAGTTTAGAGATTGTAGTGTTTTTAAATTCTCATACCTATAGCCATGACATTTTCTGCATTACGTAGCTGCTAGCTGGTCTAACTGTCCTTCATATTAGTTGCCTTGTATTATCGCGGAAACCGAATATTTACCCTCCTCTGTGGGTATTCAACAACCTTGTCACTGTACCTAAACGTCATTAGTGTTAAGTCGAGCCAGACATAGACGGGGTTTCATCTTTAAAGTCCCGTAGTTTTCAGCGCAACTACAAACATTATCATAAAAAGGTATATGAGTATAGCTAGGCTAGAAACAACAGCGCCACCTTCACTAGGTACAACATTTTGAAACAGATAATCCATCCTACATCCATAAATGTAGGAAAAAAATGTTATTGGTATATGTACATTAAATGACGAAGTTTTTCGAAGTGTCAATGTGGAGTACCAACCATATCATATGGTTGGTACTTGTTTCTTAAAGGTCCCGGGTTCGATTGCCGGTCTAGCAGAAATTGAAATGATGAATTTTAATGTCTGTTACGGGTCTGCGTGTAGTATGTTTTAATAAGTATATATTTATTCATTGTTACATCTTGTTAAATATAATTGTAGTAATTGCCAAATAAAATCGATGTCTAAATTGTCGAAAAAAGTATACAAGTAGTTTATCAGTTATCTAACACCCATAACACAAGCTTTGCTTACTTTGGGGCTAGATGGCGCTGTGTGCTTTTGTCCAAGCATATTTATTTATTGAATCTGACGGCCACATAACAAGTGCAATATCTGCAAGAAAATCATTTTATGCAAATTCAACCTATCAAACTTCTACCATTAGCCTTCTTGCACATACAAAGTTGCGACAGTAATTCGTTGAATTTGCTAAAATATGTCAGCGGTATAAAATGCTATGATTGAGAAGGCGTTTAGCTCGTTCAGTCTCCGTGGAGCAGTGCAGATAAAATAGGTACAGTGGACATAATTAACAACTTGCGTGGTGGTGATGAAAGACCATCATGCTAATACCGCTTCATGTCTCTCGGAGGCACTCGAGTTTGCGACATTTGCCTCATTTTCGCTAGATACGTAAACCGCTAGGAGCGGTTGCAAACAATTTAAGTTATAATATCGTACCCAGGAAGGCGCAGTTATATGGTTAAATCTAATTGAAGTTTTGTGGCTGAAAGGCTTAATGACAGGGTGTCCCTAGTCACGTAATACATTACACTACAGGATCCTCCTCTCGAAGTGTTAGATATCAATTGCGATTTTCCCTATTATAAATCTTCAGTACTTATATCCACAAACCATGTATTTTTTTCTATAAATATGTTATTGTCTTAAGTAGCCACCCTTAGCGTCGACAACAGCATCGAATCTATCCGAGAAGGCTTCACACGCTGCACGAAGGAGACTGACTTGAAAATGTGTTTTTTTTTTTATAAAATTATTTTTACGGTTCTGCAATATGTAAACAAACAAAACGATCGTGTATGGTTAAAGTGCAAATCACAATAGAATTTAGACTAGCAAACTGCTCTGTGAAAGCGAGCGCCAGCATCAGTGATGGTTTGGGCCGTTGTAACTGCCACAGGACAACACCACTCGTTTTCATTGAAAACACCGTAAAGATAAATCAACAAATCTACCGTGAAACTATTTTAAACGATACTTTGTTACCTTAGACATGTAAACAACAACAACGACAAACAACGATAGAAACCATTACACGTTTCTACAAGACTTGACATTATCCCATAAAGCTCTGGAAATCCGTCATTTTATACAAGATAAAGTTTCCAGATTAATTTCTTCATAGTAATGGCCACAATATTCCCCGCACCTAAACCCGAATGGTTTTGGTTCATTCGTGAGCCATAAGCATCAGCTCAATAATACGAGACTGCCGATTCTTTGACGAGAATGGGACGGGAGTGCATTCGTGCTACAAGCGAATTCTTAACAAAACTTTTTCTCACTTTGAAATGTTGTTCGATATCCTAGCATAAGTACTTATTCTGTGGATATATTGAAGTTTGAAAACAAAAAATATCAAAATGGACAACATTAGAGATATTTATAATTGGTACTTAACAACTTCGTGTGACGAACCCTACACATGAAAGGATGAATAAAAATTACATAGGTACCAATCTAAGTTAAAATAATAATGCAAGTTACGACGCTTTTTGTCAATGACTGCAAGCAATTACATATTATAAATGTTTGAACACGCACCTATGCCACTATAAAATTATAGTTTATCGTTAGGTGTCTACGCTATCGTATATCAAAATTACGTTATGTAAATATGGTGTTTTATGATCTGAAAACAAAGCTTCATGATTTAAGAATTTGATGGCTAATATATTTAAACAAGGATGTAGTCTTAAGCAACTCTTGGAGTCAAGTCAGTCGTAGGACATCAGAAAAACAGAATATGGACAGCATTGGTTTGAAAGTCAGGTACATACCTAAGTATTTTCTAATAATTCAATTATTGGTTGCGATGGTCACTGCCTACCCCTGTGGGATACGGGCGCGAGTGCGTATGTAAAACTTTACAAATTTCTTTACTTTAAAATGTCAAATTTAATTTGACAAAATAAATTTAACAAATTAGTTTCAGTAACTTGGTTTAAAAGACAGTCTACGTATTGCATGTACATTTAAATAAGTAGGTATTCAAAACGTTTGGAAATATATAATACGAAAACCTATGTCGCTGTCAATCCTCCTGATGAAAATGTAGGTGACCATTTTGGGCCACCAGCATAGAACCTAGTAAATATTAATAAAGTATCTGCACCCATCGTTAAAAATGAAACAAAGATATCACAAATCTTTGGGAACGTAACCCAATATCGCACAGCATACACTCGATTCGCGCAGCACAAATCACAGTCACTCACCCACCTGTGTATTTCCTTGAGTGATGCGTACGAAGCAACGCAAAGACCAGTCGAGTCGTCGGAGTCCGCAGTGGGTTCGTGCGTGCGCGGGTTTCGGCGCTCGGCAGCGGTCTGACAGCGAGTGGAACAGGCCACGGTGTTTTGCTCCCAGATTTGTGGAATGCTATGCAAGCACCGATATCGATCACTTTTTCTGTATATTTTGTTAACAATAACGAAATTTCGGCCAGTGGTTACCAACATTCCGTGGTAGATACAGTGCCATGGAATGCGTAATTAGGATGGATATATATGAGATTGGTATGTAGTTAAATACATTACATCAGACGTAAAAATTGTGAATTATAGAATACTAGCTTTTGCTCGTTACTTCATCCGGGTAAAATTCGGGAACCACATTGAATTTCGGGATAAATTATGATCTATGTGCTATTCTGGGCTATAAGCCCATTACTGACAAATTTCATCTAAATCCGTTCAGTAGTTTTTATATGAAGGAGTAACAAACATCCATCCATCTTTATAACCTTTCGAATTTATAATATAACTACTAGGTTGTCTTTAAAATCACATTTCTTATTTCACATATTTCCCAAACTGCTGAACCAATTTGAATGGAATAAGAACATTCACGATTAATTGGAGTTCAAATAGGAAAAAAAACCGCATCGCAATCGGTCCATCCATTCGGGAGCTACGATGCCACAGACAGAGACACATACGTAATATGTAGATACACAGATATACACATCAAATTTATAACACCCTCCTTTTTGCGTCAGGGTTTAATAAAGGCAAAATTTACCTAGCTACATAAACTGTTTAGACAATGAAGCATAATATAATACAATAAATCTTCAGTGATAATATTTTAATTTCAGAAGTCAGACTGAATACAGCTAATTGCCATATTTACTGCATCCACATAGGACGTTTTGTGGAAAATCATAATTGTTGCCACATAAAGTCGCTTTCCGCGTCTGTCTGTCTGTATGTATTTCCGCAGGTTTCTCCTTAACCAGGCAACATATTTTGACGCGGTTTTAAACATAGCTAGAGAATTTCTTCCGGAAGGTGTACATGTATAATACGTGCGTATTATTGTAAAAAAAATACAAGAAAATCCACGCGACGCCGGGACAGGTCGCTTCTTAAACTCTAAAATCATTTTCTAAGCACAATCTACAATAAAAACGCTACCGACCGTTTCGCGACCATTATTAGAAATTAATATATTTTTAGTAAATTATGATTTTTTACAATAAACCCCTTACTTCCGGTATTTGTTTTATTAAACAGACAACATAGAATAATTAAGTTTGGATTTCTTCTTCGTCGAGTCTATTTTCGAAAACCCTATTTATTTATGATCTAGGCTTGCCCAGTCGGCTACGGCAACGGCATTATCGGTCGCCAGGAACAGTTCCTCCCTGGTGCAGGTACCTGGACAAAGAGGGCAAGAGAGCAGATGGTTTGGGATGGAGCTACCCAGTCGCATCGCTGCTGTATCTGGTCGATGAAGCCCCACTTAGCCAGAGAGTCTTTTTAGCGGCCAACTTGCGTCCGTAAACGGTTAAGTGACTTCCATGTTGGCCACTGCAGCTCGTGTTCTGGTGGCAGTGATTCGGTGGGTGTGATGGGTCCAGGAGGCGCTGTGTATTAGGCAAGACACAGCTGCTCTCTTGCCTCCCTAGAAGGTTCGTTAGTGGAGATGGTAGACCTCAGGAAACTGTTCCGGCTTTTGAGGCCTTGCGGGAGGCATTACATGACCATTCAGATGTCGTGCGTCTATTTCCTGCCTGAGTTTCTCCTCTGCACAGGTTCCTCAACTAACCATGTAGTTTACCTAAGGTGCAGACGGTGTAGAATTTATATAGTAGCTAGTTAACAAGGGTCTGACTGGATAAGTAGGTTACTGTTGTGTTATAATTTGTTATATGATACCTAGATAGGCGTAGTAACTGTAAATTCCCAGCTTTCATTGTCAGCGACTACCTACATGGATTCGGGAAGGATATTGCGTATCGGGCATATCCATTCTAATTACGAGTATTTACGAAAGAGGAGTAGGGATAAAGATATAAAGTTTATTTATTTATTTATTATTTATTTAACAGTTTATTGCACACAGTAAAATACATAGAGAAACATCATACATATAGACGACACAACAGGCACTACTTATTTCTAAAAGAAATTTCTTCCAGCAGGCCTACAGAAGAGAGATGTGATAAGTAAAGCAGATCGACGTGCGCGATATAGAATACATACTAAAATACTTAAACATAATTAACTTCTCAAATAAAATATAATAAATATAATATAAACATATAATAATAATATAATATATATTATAATACAATATGTAGTTTGATTACGTTAGAAAGGTTCTGAACCCCTGGCTTGACGAACTATTGATCTCATTACGTAAGGAACTGTAGTGACGCAAAGACAATTTGGGCCGACTATTGCGGATATACTTTTTACAACAATAACAGCTTATATAGAAACGTTATTATTAAGAATTAATAATATTTCATTTCTCGACATTATATCAATCACGTTTAATACTCTGATCGTGAGCAATAATTTCAATCCAATGAAGTTTCCGACAATTATATTCAGTC
The DNA here is from genome assembly GCA_907269095.1 of Blastobasis adustella. Taxonomy (NCBI): domain Eukaryota; kingdom Metazoa; phylum Arthropoda; class Insecta; order Lepidoptera; family Blastobasidae; genus Blastobasis; species Blastobasis adustella. The sequence continues at coordinate 13,571,559 of OU026114.1, forward strand.
ATCATCACAGCCCATAACAGTCCACTGCATTTTCCAGCCTACGGAGACTTCATCTTTTGCCTCGAATACATTAGTCGCCTTGTACAACACCCACGAGTGTAAGGGGTTGGTACTATTCTACTCTTCCGGACACCACACACCACGGTTTATTATATTCAGTTATTACATTTAATTTTTAATTTCATCAATGCATTATTACGATCAATACGAAACTCGTACTACATTATAACCATACATTGAAACTTTTGTTCTCAGTAGTGAGTGATGCATTCAGAACACTAAAGCGCCAACCTTGTCAGTGTTGCGGTACATAAAATTTATCGAACGAAGAAACAATAGCTCATGGACGTACCAACTATTGTGTTTAGCGTTTATGCCCATGTAATCTCTATACAAAATGTGCCTGGAATATTTAAAGATTTAAGCGACGATGTTGATTTACCTGTTACTTGTATCCAACTTTCATTTCGGGCTTAGCTCATCGACTTAGATAGAGTCACCAGGTGAAAAGTCATTTTCCATCAGGTGGACAGTCTGCCTAGGGTAGGGATGCCCTGCCCTAAGCAATAAAAATGTTGAACGTAGAGATTGCGCCCATTGAGGTCATGGGCACACCTGTTATCAGGCTTTTGTTGAATTGAAATGTAATGTTATGTAAGCATGCATACATTTTTAAGAGGAATGCTTGTATTTGACCTCATCTCCTACCTATTACACTGTCGACTAGGTCCAAATGTCCACACTATTGAGTTAAAAGTCCGATACGGATAGCCCTAGTTCCAAGCTATAATAGGCGGATACTACAAATTAATCACTTCCTGTTAAACTCTACTGTTGCTAACTTTTAGATCTTTTAGATTGAGTTTCCTCGATGGCCGACATAATCTGTGACATATTAGTTTTGGTTTTTAAAACTCATAACTCTCTCTGTATGCTCGTGATTCAGGCGCTGTCCATTAGGACCAATTATGACAACGGTCATACAAAATGTGATTTTATATTTAAAAATACGAATGTTAGCTTAGGCTTAGAGAATACTGCCCCTGAATCTACTGGCAAAATGACAAAGTAACCTTGTACAAAGTATCATTGTAATAAGAAAACAACTAACGGCGATTGTGAAATTTTAATTTTTATATGTTCTCTACTTTATCTTCTTTCTAACTATATGCTACATGGTATAAAACCTATTAACAACTGCACAGGAATATGATTTCGTAGCGTCGAACTGTACCTATGCAAATTTTATTGGTTCTTTATTACCTATGTAGAAGTTTTGTGTGCCCGAATACTTTTGAATGCCTTTGACTAAACCTAAGTACTACAATATGTATGTTGGAACTAGATAGATGAGTTGGGTTTACGAAATTGACAAATCAGTTAACAATACCTAAATATTTATAAATCAGTAAATATATAATAAAGTCAGCAATAATTTCTACTTATACAAATTTAAAAAAATTACGACATTTTCGATTATAATACTCAGCACAGTAACGAGCTTCGCGCAAGACATAAATGAGAGCTAGCCATATGAATAATACTAAAAGGCAATTGCAACAGGAGACGCGTCCAAAGGCAAGTAGTAGGTAGTTACGTTATATTATTATGACATAACGCGGCGGCGCAGCCACTGACCCACTGACTGCAATAACGAACCTTAAGCGTGTTTTGTGGGCAATGTCTCATCGGAGCGGTTGCACAAAGCGTTTATGGTGTTTCAGTTTGGCATTGTCATCGTGGACAGCGCCGTGCGTGGCGCGTGGGCCGTAAGCCGTGGGCCGACCACGCGTTTCGCCCGGAGCCAAGCCGGCGGTAATGGCCGGTTGCGCCGACCGTCGCGGCGCACCGTGCGAGCCGCGAGAAAGGAACTTTACCATTGGGTCAAGGTTGTGTAAACGTCTAAAGGGCAAGCTTTATCTACATTTTCTTATTGTTGTGCAAATTACATTCTCTATGTGTGTAGTATGCAAATAGTTAGCCATGGGCAATATTTTCATTATCAAAGGTATTTAAATGAAAATTGTGCGATTCAGGACAAGTTGACAAATAGGTGCAATACAAAAGCATAAGTGCAACTTTAAAAATCATTTCCTTGGGTACACACTTACCTATATGATATTTGATGCATCGTTTGCCAAATTGAATTGGTTGATGGAAGGGGCAGTTTCCTTGGCCACCCGGATAACAATAAAGTATTAGTGTAGAACTTAAGTATAAATTATTGTTTAATTATTGTTTCGATAGTTCTAAATTAATATAAAGTGTGCGCAAAGCATAATCTAATACAATTTCACAAAAAAACAAATACATCTAGTATTGCAAAAGTGGCACCATTTAGCGAGCTCTGAGCTTTGTGTACACTCAATGTTCCACCTTAATAAATAAAATCTAAATCTATTAAATCATAACCAAGTGTCAAGTACGTTTAAAATAGCACAATCGGTCACATTTGACGTGACAGCAAGGAAGTGGAGTTGACCGATAACAATTTTAATTTCAGCTAAAATAATCCACGTTGTGCCTGTCGGAGGCAAGTATATCATCAATCCACTAGGATGCACTGCCAAACTCCGCCAGCGGATTGGAATCTTACCCCTTTTCTACTTAGATTTTTATATGGAACCGATACTCTACCTGTACCACACCACTACCAATATCCAACCTTACCCGTACCCGACTCCTACATCTTCCTCTACCTTAAATAAAAAAATTATCATCTTGGCGTTAATGTCCCGGATGTGCTGCCGCGCGCGAGGGCCCGCCTTGACCATGATCCAGGATTGGGCAGATCAGGTAATTAAAGTGGAGCGACTGCCATCTGACCTCTGTGACATTGTTAACAGGGGAACCTGATCTGATTGCATCATGGTTATGATGTTTTGCATCACCATAAGAGCATCGGTTACTAGTGTTAACTCAGAAAAGAGTCATTCGAACATGACGGTACTGAGGTTCGAACTACGAGTCGGACCCCTTAACTATTAGGCCAACAACACTAACAACCCCTTTCCTTATCTTATACGCTACTCGTTTTTTAATTCGATTATAAAATTAAACTTAGGTACATCATTCTTAATGAGAGGTACAAATAAAAACACTTAAACATAATGTACCTCAGTTTTATTTTTATTTTGACAAAAATATTACTCACAAACGTGTAAATTTTTTTTATTAATTTGGGAAAAATCAACTGCAACTTAGGGTAAAATTTATTAAGATTAGAATTATTTAACCTTGCAAGGTGAGCATTTTGAATTGCAAGCAATGTTTGATTTTATGCTTTTACAATGTTTAGAATTACAGTCACTGGACAATTGCAATATTAGATAAGGTAAGGTTTTATCAGGTGGTGGGACTCTGTTAAGACAATGAATACTTTTAGCATAATGGAAATTTTTGGCCACTAGTAGTGCCAAGGTTTGTTACTCACCAGTGAGTTGCCTGCTCTAAGTTACACTACTCACGGGCATGTTTTTTCGCTTTGGAATGGTCTTGATGAGTACTATATATACCCTATGATATTCAATCAAAATGTTACGGTTACATATACGTACAGTATGGGCCGTAAATAATGCATATCGGCTAGTTCGGCTTCGTAAGTTAATAGGTCATAACCGTTTAGTAAACAGCCACAGTCTGTGAGCGAGCCGTTGTCAATTCAATCACGTCAAGTATCCTAATACAAATATTATGGTTAGTTTGAAGCACTGCGATTAAACATTTCCCCTGACATATCGTAAATTAGCATGATACGCGAGGCAGCGCGCTTCGCTGGATTCAGCGGAACAAACCCGCTGTAAATAATACTCGGCTCAGCAGCTAACAGGGTAGAGTGCACTAAAAGTCGCACAAATTAAATTAAGCGCCATTGTATGTATGAGGCTGTCTGGCAAGAAGCTCTGAAAATCGGAAATTGGGCAGGAGCTTGATGTGAAGCGATAAATTCAATCATTTTCGTGAAGTTTCTGTCATTTCGCCATACAAAACAATGACTGCATAGAAAAAGATGTTATTAGCATGACGTAAAGCGATAAAGTCAATCATTTACATACAACAAGATAAGATACCTTGGATATCGATTCTAGTGTTCAATGCAGTTCTTAATATGTTGCAATGTTTATGGAGTCTCCGTAGGCAGGAAAATGGGCAGAACGTTTTTCATTTACATATTTACAACACTGCGATCGCCAACCCGCCTGTCAAGCGTGGCGATTATGGCATTCTTCCGTCAGCATGACAGGTAGACACACGCCACATCCTTTTCGTCACTATTCCGTTTATGGTAGCGGTCATGGTGAAGATTGAGAGTGTGTCGTCTAGGGTAGCGTATCTTATACTCAGAACTACCAAGCGGTACTCGTTTAAGGTCATACAGGTATAAGTAGACACTATGTATGAAGATATTTTCACAGCTATACATAACTCCAAGACACACTAAGTCTACACCGTTGTCATTGTAGATTTCAACGGCAAACTGGGCAAACGAAGCGGAAACGAATCCAGAGTGGGGCAATTTGGAGTTGGAAGTCGGAACGCCCATGACCAGATATTGGCCGGCTTTATGGAGGAGTGACTCGAATGATGAACGCGTTCTTCAGGAAGCCGCAACATCGGAAATGGACGTGGGTTATTCATTCATTCACTAATAAGGCTCCATTCTTCCCGAGAGTCAAGAAATCCTTAATGTACTTACTTCAACAACTCCATGCTGATTACAATGGAGGAAACCTCAGCAGGGAACTCATTCCACAATCTAAGAGTGCCCGGTAGAAAGTTCCTCAGAAACGGCACAGTGCGGGACGGGTTAAACCAGAAACGATGAAAAGCATTTATATCTCGGAAAGTAATAAGTGTATGCAGACAACAGTGTTTCATCTTTAATGTCCAGCGGTTATCATTGGAACTACAAATTTGACAGACAGTCAACAAGAACAATTCACAATATTATAAACCATGATAAGTACGCCATAACCTCAAAGTAATCTTACCTAGATATCTGGATCGCCTCGGCTTCGCACGGGTAGTACCTTAACAAATTTTACATCTAAATCTTCCTTATAAATCTCTCTTTCTATTGGTAAAAACTAAATCAAAATCCGTTTAGGAGATTTTGAGTTTACCGCGAACAGACAGACAGACGCGGCGTGGGACTTTTGTTTTATAATAAAATTTACGATAAATCTATAATTGGCTGTCACAGTAATCAATTGTACTCAAATAATATACTACTTAAAGTATTTATTCTAAAGTTATTGATTACATGTGTAAAAAGTACACAGCAATCACAATAATACATAATTCTCAGGGCGCATTTAGACAGAGCACGAAGGGAATGGTAACGTACCCTGTTTCATCAATTAAGCTCTTCATGTTATTCATCATCTTGACGTTAATGTCCCAGTTGTGTTCATGTGGGCATGAGGGTCCCGGGTCCGTCTTTGAACATGATCCAGGATATAGCAGATCAGGTAATTACAGTGGAGCGATTGTCATCCGACTTCCGTAACCCTACTACCATAGGATCCTGGCCAGATTGGATCATTGTTACACATTCAGTCGCGTGAAAGTGCGATAGCTGGATGATTTCCATCACTGTAAGAGTATCGGTTAGTTTTCAAGTAATGTGGGAGAGGCCCTTAGTTCTGCAGTGGACTGTTACGGGCTGTGGTGATGATTATTCAAGTAATGTGCATAACTCAGAACAGAGTCATTGGTATATGGCCGCAGTGGGATTCGAACCCGGTACCTCTCGCTTACGAGTCGGATACCTTAATTCCTAGTCCTCCGACGTGGACATTGAGAGAGAGCGAGAAGAAGAGAATAGACGCTTTGGAGATATGGTGCTGGAGAAGAATGCGGGGTGTCGTGGACGAAGTTTAGAAAAAAATAGTTCATCCTCCAAGATCTTGGCATCAAGCAGCGTCTATCCTCCACAGTACTGGCTCGAATCCTCACGTTTTTTAGGTACGTCTCGCGACGAGGAGATGTCTCTGTGGAGCGCCTTGTGGTACAGGGAAAGGTGGAAGGCACAAGACCACGCGGAAGATCACCGATGCGCTGGACCGACCAAGTAAAAGCTGCAGTTAATGGTACTCTCTATGAGTGTACTAGAAAAGCAGCAGTTCGAGAAGAGTGGCGCCGGATAGTGAAGTGTGCTGCCAATCCTCAACCGACGACCACGACCACTCTGTCAAGAGTGTAGAGACTTAGAAAAAGGAGATATATGTATAGAACTCCCAAACCAGTCACATACATTAAAATTCATCATTTCAATTTCTGCTCGGCCGGGAATCAAACCTGGGACCTCTGCGTGGCGTGAACCACAATCGTCAAAAATAATCATAACACTACGACAATGCTGCACCATGAGCAGACGTGGGTACAACAGGGGCACGCTCAGTATAAGCACGGGTCATTGTGATGGTTTTTAGTGTGCCCCTCTTTTACCCTGTAAGGTCTGGAATAATATTAAACGCAGAGTAAAATCAAAGCTTGTTGCTGCAAGGGCCGCCAGACAATAAACTGGCTGTGGGGTGGCAGAGCCGGTGAAACTCACGCCACTTGAAAACGAAGTGGCCAATTTAGTTAATATTGAAGCACTACAAGATATTGGCGAAGTTATCGAACTTCAGGTAGACCCTTGTTTAGAGCTGCCAAAAAAAGAATTAAGGTTAGTATGATATGCAGTAGAAACAGCTTTTTCAATAACACATCATAACCCTGCGGGACCCTAACGTTCACGAATTTGGAGTCAAAGCACAAACCGTCAAATATGACGCTACTTTATGGTACGGTCTGTAAAGCTACGCGTCGACTACTACGAGGTGTACGCGCCGCACGCACCGCAATGTCAACAGTTCATTAAAATACCATTTATTTTCTTGCAATGAATATTGATGAAGATATCATTATTATCGGTTGTTAGTTGGCAGATGAAGAGGAGCGTAAACCTAAAAAACGTCAATCATGGGTTCATGAAATAAATTTGAAAAGACCAATATTTGGGGAATATCATTCATTATTTGTTTCCCACTTACTATATGATGAAAAAAGATTATTTTACATTCGAATGTCAAAATCTTGTTTCATGGATCTACTACATATTTTCAAACCCTTTTTGACCAAAGAACATACAAAGTTTAGAAGGGTTGTAGGACCAGAAGAAAGACTGGTCGTTTGTTTAAGGTAAGCATTTATTATTAATTGGTACTTATTATTTACTATTTTACCTTTCCTTTAATAGATAAGGTACTATTAATTCTTTGGACTTCATTGCAAAAAAAAAATGAGCATATTGATCCTGTCTCAGTTTGCTCACCAGTGCGATGTCATCAACCAAGGAGGCGCGTCCAGAATTTCCACTGAAAGGGCATAGAACAGCATCAGCAGCAGCATCTTTTTGACAAGCTATATGTATGTATTACAGCCCTTCAAAAATCTTTTGGACGTGGCCGAAATCAGAACTAACGTCGCCATCTTGTAAAGTGTCACTTTTGACAAACAGATGTATGATTATGGCATTCTACCGTCGTAGCATGATAGGTTGACTTATGCCACGGCCTTTTCGTTACTATTCCGTTTACGGTAGCGGTCATGGTGACGCCGGGGCACGGTGCGGAGTAAGACTAATATAATCGTCGACCCCCGGCCTTGGCTACGTATAATGTCCAGACAATGCGAACCGACGAATAGCTTGTGGAACAGGCGGAAATGGTGAGCAGATTACGTTGGGATGTCATAGGGTTATCTGAAGTCCGAAGAATAGGGGAGGACTCGTTAATCTTGAAGTCTGGAAATCTGTTCTACTTCCGGGAGAGCGACCAACTGTTCCTGGCTGGTGTCAGATTCCACGGCCACAAATCCTTCGTGGACAACATTGTCAAGATTGAGAGTGTGTCGTCTAGGGTAGCGTATCTTATACTCAGAACTACCAAGCGGTACTCGTTTAAGGTCATACAGGTATAAGTAGATGCTATGAATGAAGATATTTCCACAGCTATACATAACTCTAAGACACACTAAGTCTACACCGTTGTAATTGTGGATTTCAATGGCAAACTGGGCAAACGAAGCGGAAACGAATCCAGAGTAAGCAATTTGGAGTTGAAAGTCGGAACGCCCATGGCCAGATATTGGCCGGCTTTATGGAGAATGATGAACTCGTTATTCAGGAAACCGCATCATCGCAAATGGAGTGGGTTATTTATTCGTTCACTAATAAGGCTCCATTCTTCCCGAATGTCAAGAAATCCATAATGTAGGAACTTCAACAACTCCATGCTGTTTACACTGGAGAAAACCTCAGCAGGGAACTGATTCCACAATCTAAGAGTGCCCGGAAGAAAGTTCCTCAGAAACCGCATAGTGCGGTACCGGTTAAACCAGAAACGATGGAAAGCATTTATATTTCGGGTTGCAATAAGTGTAGGTAGACAACAGTGTTTCATCTTTAATATCCAGCGGTTATCAGTAAAACTACAATTAATTTGACAGACAGTCAACAAGAACAATTCACAATATTATAAGCAATGACATGGACGCAATAACCTCAAAGCAATCTTACCTGGATAACTGGATCGCCTCGGCTTCGCACGTGTAATAAATCTTCCTTATAAATCACTCTGTCTGTTGGTAAAAACCGAATGAAAATCCGTTTAGGAGTTTTTGAGTTTACTGCGAGTAGACAGACAAACGCGGCGTGGGACTTTTGTTTTATATTAGGATGTAGTGATAATGAAACAAAGTATAGTGAAAACCCTGCTTTATTTCGTTAGTTTTAATTTTATAGGTCAAGTCATGGTCAGATCAAGTAAGGGTACCTAATTTTAGTGGTCGAGGCACCCGCTTGTTGCGCGGGGGCGCAACCGGGATTTAACGCAAAGATGATGATCATAATGAATTTAAATAATCATGTCACAGAAAAATTTACAATAATCTTGTCACAGTAATCAATTCAACAATCTTGTATTGTACTACTATAATAGTACTACTTAATGTATTTATTCTAAAGTTATTGATTACATGTGTAAAAGTACACAGCAATCACAATAATACATAATTCCCAGCGCGCATTTAGACAGAGCACGAAGGAAATGGTAACGTATCCTGTTTCATCAATTAAGCTCTTCATTTTATTCATCATCCTGACGTTAATGTCCCGGTTTCGCCTTTGATCATGAACCAGGATTGCAGATCAGGTAATTACGGTGGAGCGACTGTCCTCTGACTTCTGTAACTCTACTACCATAGGGTCCCGGCCAAATTAGATCATCGTTACACATTCAGTCGCGTGAAAGTGCGAGAGCACAATGATTTCCATCACCGTAAGAGTATCGGTTAGTATTCGAGTAATGTGTTAGAGGCCCTTAGTTCTGCAGTGGACTGTTACGGGCTGTGGTGATGATTATTCAAATAATGTACATAACTCAGAAAAAAGTCAGTTGTACATGTCCGCAGTGGGATTAGAACCCGATACCTCTCGCTTACGGGTCAGATACCTTAACCCCTAGGCCTCCGACGTGGACATTAAGAGAGAGCTTATAGACGCTTTGGAGATGTGGTGCTGGAGAAGAATGCTTGGGGTGTCGTGGACGGAGTTTAGAAAAAATTAGTCCATCCTCGAAGAACTTGGCATTGAGCAGCGTCTATCCTCCACAGTACTGGCTCGAATCCTTACCTTTTTTACCATGTCTCGCGACGAGGAGATGTCTCTATAGAGCGCCTTATGGTACAGGGAAAAGTCGAATGCACAAGACCACGCGGAAGATCACCGATGCTTTGGACCGACCAAGTTAGAGATGCAGTTAATGGTACTCTCTATGGGTGGACTAGGAAAGCAGCAGTTCGATAAGAGAGGCGCCGGATAGTGAAGTGTGCTGCCAATCCTCAACCAATGACCACGACCACACTGTCAAGAGCGTAGCGACTTAGAAGAATAATATATATATATAACACACAAACCGGAAACATAAATTAAAATTCATCATGTCAATTTCTGCTCGGCCGGGAATCGAACCTGAGACCTCTGCGTGTAACACTACGACAATGCTGGTACGAAATGCGACGTAGGTACAACAGAGCCACGCTCAGTATAAGCACGTGTCATTGCGCTGGTTTTTAGTGTGCCCCCCTTTTTTCCTGTCAGGTCTGGTATAATATTAAACGCAGAGTAAAATCGAAGCTTGTTGCTGCAAGGGCCGCCAGACAATAAACTGGCAGTGGGGTGGCAGAGCCGGTGTAACTCACGCCACTTGAAAACGAAGTAGCCAATATAGTTAATATTGAAGCACTACAAGATATTGGCGAAAGTCATCGAACTCCAGGTAGACCCTGGTTTAGAGCTGCCAGAAATATAATGAAGGTAAGTATGGTATGCAGTAGAAACAGCTTTGGCGATTACACATCATAATCCTGCGGGACCCTAACATTCACGAATTTGGAGTCAAAGCACAAACCGTCAAACATGACGCTACTTTTTTGTACGGTCCGTAAGAAAGCGGGAAACCCATTTACACAATATCTCTGGCAGCCCATAGGAAGGAAGCTTAAAAAAAACGCGCTGTGTGCCAACAAATTTTTTCCCTATGTGTGTGCCATACCCGATCGAAGATTTTTGTAATGTCCAAGCTGTCTATGACACAATCTCTATTAATTATATTTTTATACTCCGTTTCTGTCTATCCATATTGCAGTGTAACGAAGATACATACATTTCACAAATACATTTATTAAAAATATTAAAGGGCAGTTCCTCTTGTAAAAGTATCGTAAAAGTGCTGTCCTTTACATGGTACCAGTCATATAGTGCGCGATTATGTTTTTTGAGCTATTTCAGCGCAATTCAATTCATTGAAGACAAGAACATTTCTCGCCATATTTTTGAATGCAATTTTTTCTGTAGTCAAGATAACATAATAACAAAGAAATCCGTCGAAATCCGTCACCTGACAATTCACGATACAAAGTTGTTACTTTTACGAAAGCTTTGCTTTTTAAATAAATATTTAAAAGAAGAACCCATGCAGATAATCGACAGTGATCTTGGTTTATTGAAGAAACGGTATGATAATCGATTATGGTATGATATTCGAAACTCAGGGTAGAATTTGATTAAGATTAGAATTATTTATTGTTGCAAGGTGAGCATTTTGAATTGCAAGCAATGTTTGATTTTTTGCTTTTACAATGTTTTGAATTGCAGTCACCGGACAATTGCAATATTAAATGCCCTGGATACCGATTCTGGTGTACAATGCAGTTCTTATTATTCTTATTGTTACTGGGATGTTACTGTAACTATGTCGAGGAATCGAGTCACCGCCAATCGAGCCGGGTTTTCACTACGGAAACAAACTGGATTAGGCAGAATCGTATTACGGCAGAAGTACAGATGAGTAAAAACTTGTTTGGATCATGGTTACTCAGTCAGTCGTACGAATATGTAGGTTTCATAACGATATTTTCCTTCACGGTAAGAGCAGGTCAAGCGGACTTTTTTTTGGGCTAAAGTCTTTAACCGGGTTCGCCCTCGACTCGGTAGACCAAACCCATTTAGCGTATTCAGAGGCTTAACGCAGTAGTAGGGCCATCCTCCTGTGCGTCGTCCTATCCTATCTTTCATTGCTTTTCATGTAAAATTAAGATGGAGTTGTGGCTTTCTACATGCGGCGACTACCGCCTTACACAACCCGTTCACAAGAATGAAAAACTACTGCTATAAATACTTATAGATATGCTAGAGCGTCGCTGTGTGGTGGCCGGCAGAGCAAAATAGCACCAAGCCCTTACACTTCTGGGTGTCGTACAAGATGACTAACATTTTCAAGGCAAACGTTCTGGAGTCTCGAGTTTGGAGAACGTTTTCCATTTATATATTTACAACACTGCGATCGCCAACCCGCCTGTCAAGCGTGGCGATTATGGCATTCTACCGTCAGCATGACAGGTAGAAACACGCCACATCCTTTTCGTCACTATTCCGTTTACGGTGGCGGTCATGGTGACGCCGGGGCACGTTGCAGAGTCCCCGGAAAATAGGCTAATATAATCGTCGACCCCTGGCCTTGGCTACATATAATGTTATGTCCAGACATTGAGAACCGACGAAAAGTTTCTGAAACTGGCGGAAATAGTGAGCAGATTACGTTGGGATGTCATAGGGTTATCTGAAGTCCGAAGAAAAGGAAAGGACTCGTTAATTTTGAAGTCCGGAAATCTGTTCAACTTCCGGGCGACCAACTGTTCCTGGCTGGTGTCAGGTTCCTCGGCCACAAATCCTTCGTGGACAACGTTGTCAAGATTGAGAGTGTGTCCTTTAGGGTAGCGTACCTTATACTCAGAACTACGGGTACAAGCGGTACTCGTTTAAGGTCATACAGGTATAAGTAGACGCTATGTATGAAGATATTTCCACAACTATACATAACTCCAAGACACACTAAGTCTACACCGTTGTCTTTGTAGATTTCAACGCCAAACTGGGCAAACGAAGCGGAAACGAATCCAGAGTGGGACAATTTGGAGATGGAAGTAAGTCTGAAACACGAAAGAGCGGCATTTGTTGCCGCGCGAGGATATCGAGCGACGTGAAATTCACTTCACTACTTTCACATTTATCTATTATTATTATATTATATATTAATTTGCTTCAAACAATAAAAATCATTCACAAACACAAATTACAACAATTAGAAAAAATATTGTGTTTAGCGTAAAAGTAATTCCAAAAATCGCACTTCCTTGATCATACAGATAATGGCATAGTATTCAGCCAATTAAACGCGCCCGACCAGTAATTGAAAAATAAATGTGTTGCATAATGATTTAAATGTTATTTATATACAGCTTATTAAGATACAGCTGTAATGAAAATAGTATGGAAAACGCTGAACCATAAAATACTTTATCTACACTCATATAGAGTAATGTTCCAATTACATATTCAAAAACAGTTGTTTAAGGATACACTTTTTTCACGCCAGCCTATTAATAAAAAAAAATATTTTATCTACACTCATAGCGTAATGTTCCAATTACATATTCGAAAACAGTTGTTTAAGGATACACTTTTTTCGGACTAAGGAAATACTTCAAAGTGAAAGATTTAGGGAAAGCTCAGCAATGCCTACATCAGAGGATGATTATTGAAACTCTCCTAACTGAGCATGGTATGAACCAGGGTAAGCCAGTGAAAACCCCGATGGAACTGGATCTGCATAAAGTTCTGGCAGAGAGGGTGGTGATAAGCTGGACTAGCAAGAACAATTGCGATACCAGTACTTGGTTGGTGAGTTGAATTATTTAGCCTGCAACACAAGGCCCGACATTTCAGCGGCGGTGAGCTTCTTAGCTCAGTATAATTCATGTTGTTGATCGGTACACGGTTCTCCGGTACATAGAGGAACTTGCGAATTAGGACTTGCGTTTCGAAAGTCGAATGATAAGTATAATCACTCTAATATTACAGATTACATAGTTGCTGACTGGGGTGTAGATATAAAGGACAGAAAATTATATTCAGGATACATGTTTAGAGTTGGATCGAATATAATATCCTGGCAATGCACAAAACAAAGCTGCGTATCATCTGTGGGTCGTTCACATACACCAGAGAATTCAAATAACCACAGAACAAATAGTCAGATCGGGTGTTCTTGCAGGCCATGGAAAATTGATAAAACGGCCTGGAAAAGTGTTTACTCCGATTCCGAAAACGATTATTCCAAGTTTTTGGGAAATGGGTCCATATATATTTTTGGTGTATTTTACATTTGTTTACAACACAATTTTCAACACCAGGATGTCAGGAGTGCTATTTAAAAAAAAAAAAAGAATTTCTATAGTGCCAGTACTTTTGCGCCGCCTGTATTAGAAGTATAATTTTCATTATAATGAAATAATCACTTGGCTCGGTTCACTACCGTACGCCCAAATATTATTAGGAGGAAAAAAAATATTAGAGGGCTTTATATTAACAAACCAAGGCAGTAGTAACTTGGCTCGGTCACAATCGTGCGCTCAAATGTAAGTAAGTAGGAAATACTTTATACATTTAACAAACAAGTAAAAATTTTTAACTGTAAAATATTATGAATAAACATTAAATAAATATGTTAGGATAAAATATTAATAAGACTACATAAAAAGGGTGACACAAAGATGCGTATGTTCTGTGCGACGTAAATCTAAGTCAGCACCCCCGCTCAGAACAAAACGAGAAGTAGTCACTAGGTTAAAACAAACATTTTGAGCGGTAATTCTTAAAAATATTCCCATGGGAGGCGCAGTGATGATGTCATAAATTTTTTGTATGGGATATTAAATGTTTTTACAGAAACCTATCGTGTTTAGTATCAAATTAAAGGGCATCACAAGCCGGTTCTAAAATTATACTACAACAATAAAAGACGGCCACCTGTTTTCAAAAATCCAAGAAGTATTTTCAAAACATGCCAAGTTTGAGCTCCTCTAGGTAGGACACGTAGTAAATTTTTGTAAAACAATTACTAATTACTATTTTATTCTAATGTTTGATATTCAGAATTGTTTTAACTTTATTGTGTTTCAGTGTATAATCTATATTCTCACACACTTACTATTCCAATTTCCACGGGGCGTAACGTACGGCAAGTTTAGAAATAATCTGAATATTAAACTTTTTATCTACACTCATAGCGTAATGTTCCAAGTAGCTCCTCCTCATAGCGATCGTCATGAACAGATGTTGACTTCTTTCTATAATACGACTCCCGTACTAATAAACTCACTAAATGACGATACCTTCCTTGTCCTAGGCGACTTTAACGTAACAAACGCGAATTTTTATTATAACGCCGAACTCAACAGTATGTCCATACATCCTACAAATGACACGCTAGCGCAGCTAACGACGGAGTTTATGAGCCTGTGATCATTGTACCAATATAATGCTGAGTATAATGTAAACAATCGATTATTGGACTTAGTATTCTGTAACTTACACATTACTCCTCTTACTTACACATCACCGTTCAACACCGTTCACCGTCCCGGAGGATGCCCACCATAAGCCTATTAGCTTTGATCTACCATTATGTCCTCCCACTAATCTTATATCAAACAATACTAGAATCAAAATGTTTTTTAAAGCGGATTACGATTCAATAAAACATGGACTAAACTCTGTGAACTGGGAGGATGAGTTTTCTTCTATGGAGAGTCTGGATAGAATGATTGACTATTTTTATAATATCCTGAACAAGTTGATTGAAGACTTTGTACCCAGTCGAAACTTACGCTCTAACAGTAAATATCCACCGTGGTATACTAGGCCACTCATAAAACTAAACAACGAAAAATGTAAATTTCATAGGAAGTGGAAGGTTTATGGTAATAATGACGATTATCAAACATTCTCTATGTTAAGAAAGCGTTTGAAGAAAATGGAATCTGAGAGTTACATAAATTACATACATGAATCGGAAGCGAAAATGTTACAAAATCCGAAATATTTTTGGACTTATGTCAAGAGTAAAAAGCAGTCGGGAAACATACCTAACAAAATGACCTATAGCGGCAGAACTCTTACATCCGGAAATGAAATATGCGAAGCCTTCAATCAATATTTTCAGTCTGTCTTCGTTCGACCCAGTAACCCCCCCAATTTTGAACTATTTAACGAGACCATGGCCCATCACTCCACAGTTGACATCCACTCAGCCTATATAG
Organism: Blastobasis adustella; assembly: GCA_907269095.1. Taxonomy (NCBI): domain Eukaryota; kingdom Metazoa; phylum Arthropoda; class Insecta; order Lepidoptera; family Blastobasidae; genus Blastobasis; species Blastobasis adustella. The sequence goes on from OU026114.1 coordinate 13,587,267, forward strand.
ACAGGAAAATGGTATTGCGAGAACTTGAACTTGTCAATATCCATAAGGGTGCAGGCTCAGACGGTGTCCATCCATTTCTTATCTCAACCTGTGCTGCTGAATTACTGCATCCTGTTTATCTTATTTTCGAAAAGTCACTATTATCTGGTGAATTTCCTAAGATTTGGGAACAAGCCTTAATAACACCTATACCTAAAAATAATCAAAGTGACTTAGTCACACAATATAGACCAATATCAAAACTTTGTGTTTTTGGTAAAATACTTGAGAAAATCGTTACAGCACAGTTATCACAAGCCGTTCGTTGTCACATATCAGAGGACCAGCATGGTTTCTTTAAGTCGCGCAGTGTAGACACTAACATGGTGTTATTTACGGACACATTATTAAGTGCCATGGATAATAACTGTCAAGTGGATGCCGTGTACACTGACTTTTCAAAGGCTTTCGATAAAATTAACCATGATCTGCTTCTAAAAAAGCTAATGTAGATCGGTGTGCATGGCAGCTTGCTAAGATGGATTGAGTCCTACATTAGAAATCGTAGTCAAGCAGTTTGTTCAAAGGGCTATCTATCTGGTTATCTGGACGTGACCTCAGGGGTTCCTCAAGGCTCTCATATCGGTCCGGTTCTCTTTATATTGTATATTAATGACATCAGCCAATTTTTCGTGAACAGTGACTACTTACAATATGCCGATGATACTAAATTGTACAGAATCATTAAGTCTAAAGACGACTGCCTTAATCTGCAGTCTGATCTAGAATCTCTTACACGATACTGCTCCATAAATCAACTATATTTAAACATCGAAAAGTGTAAAATAATAACATATACTAGAAAGACTAAACCAATACTTTTTAATTACACTCTTCAGAATAACACATTAGAACGAGTTAGAAGTATTCGAGATCTTGTGATTATTGTGGACGATAAAGTGTCATTTAACTTACATATATATCATATAATACAAAAAGCATTTAGAAGTTTGGGATTTATCTACAGAGTCAGTAAGCCATTTAATAAGACGTTAACTTTTAAAATTTTATACACTGCTTACGTTAGATCTTTTTTAGACTTTGGGAGTGTTATATGGAACCCTAACTATCAATGTCATATTGATAGAATAGAAAGAGTCCAAAAAAAATTTGTCAGGTATCTTAATTATCGTAATCATAGTTACGAGTCCTATACGAAATCCCTTGTTAGGTATAAAATGTTGTCTCTTTCTGACCGGCGAAAACAGTTTGACATTATTTTTCTCTCAAAAGTAATAAATTCCCAAATTGACTCTCCCAGTCTGCTTTCCAGAATTCACCTCAACACAAGAATTCGTTTGCCTGTTAGGCTCTCACGTCAAAAACCAAATATTTTCACACCCCCTTTTCTTAAAAAAACCTATACACGTAACTCACTTTTCAATATTTTACTCGCCTATTGAAAGCGCACATGTTATTATGTTTCTGTTTTTCGAATATGTAAGAAGTAAATTATCTGCCTCTTGTTATGCTGTACAGCTTGAACTCTCTGGAACACCAAGGTACTTTAGTTATGTTAGTTTGCTCTTTTAACATGTCTGGTCTATTTGCAGGGCTCAAATAAGTTAAATTTCTTTTGTTATTATTTGATATTCGGCACTATAGGTCGATAAACTGAAATCAAATTTTTTTTGTAACTACCACTGTAAAATGACTGTTTGTGCCAAAATAAAAGAAAAACAAAAAAAAAAAAAAATTACATATTCGAAAACAGTCGTTTAAGGATACACTTTTATCACGCTAGTCTATAAAATTTTTAAAAATTCTTTATGCTATAGCATTTCGCATACTATTTTCATAACAGCTGTAACGTAAAATAACTTTTTAATCATTATGCAACACTTTTACTTTTAAATATTTTGTCGAGCGCCGGAGTGCGGCGAAGTAGGCTGAATGCCTAAATATGTCATTATTAAATACAAAATTTAAAATTCAAAATTAAAACTTTCCTGATTTGTTCTTAGTCTGTGTTCCTGATTATGTTTGTGATTTATTGTGAATTATTTTCCCGCTAAATGGAATATATATTTCTAAATGTTGTTATTTGTGTTGGTGAATGTTTTTTTTTTTAAGCAAATAAATACATAAATGTAAAAGTAGTGAAGTCAATTTCCCGCCGCTTGATATCCTCGTCGCCTATGTACAACAGAATTGATTCGCAGCTGTCTTCCAGCAAAGTTGAGAAAATTATAGCTACAAAATTTTAACATGAAAATATGAGTGTAGATAAAGTAGTGTATGCAACTGCATATAATTAGGTATTAAAACACTCGTGTCAAACTCGTGTTATGACGTCATCACTGCTTTCATCATCATCATTCCCCATGGGAATATTTTGAAGAACTATCGCTCAAAATGATTGTTTCAACTTAAAGTACCCATGTACCAAACGGCTATCCTGTACATCGATTTGCGGTATTCTATCAATATTTGCTGTGTGTACCGTCTACTAAAGGCTTTAGTTAGATGTCACGATCCGTATCAGTACAGGCCATATTTTTTTTCCTACCACACAGAACACACAGTTTAGGATATAAATGTGAAATAGACGACTACAGCAAACGGGATTCAACATCTTCATCTCTTTTGCGGGCGCTCATAGCATCCACACTGAGAATAATGTATAAGAGGACAGGCGGTACCTAACAACACAGGATTGAAGAGTCACGACCCGCTCTAAGAGGTGAAGCCGAGGGCTTCTTTAAAGTGTCGCAACCCAAACCTACTGAAGGGTTATTTATAACGGACGGCCATATAAAAATATTTAAGAGGTCAGGCGGTACCTAACAACACAGGATTGAAGAGTCACCACCCGCTCTTAAGAGGTACAGCGAAAGGCTTTTTAAAGTGTCGCGCGAGCCGCACTCGGTGTAGGCTTATTTTACCGGACGGACGGCCCTACCCATAACACGGAAAAATATAACTTAGAGAAGAATAGATACATTTTAGGAGTTTAAATCTTGAAATCCGATATGTGCCCGAGCACGAGATCCGTTAGGATGTTCCAAAATATAAAGCAATGTTTTTAGAAAAGTATGAACCAGAATTACTAATCACATAGTTCTATCGCCATATAACATATCCAACGTTAAATGCTTTAAGAGTTCGCCTCGTATTATACTGAGACGCATTCTTGATTTGAGCACTATGCAGAGCAACCTACACCCTATCAAAAAGATGTGCCAAGGTACAAATATTTTCGGAAAAAGTGTCTTTTTTTTCTTACTTAATTAGACTATTCAGACATTTGACCGCCATCTTACATTGTGGTAAGAGACGATGCGGCCGAAGGTCTAAGAACAGCCTATTTACTCTCCGGGTAAAAATACCATTTTATCAATATTACGTACTTGCGAGTACAGAGACCCACAAGTAATGATCTTACGACCAAACACAAGAAAAGAAGGAAAAAAACCAGTCACAAAATTAACTAATTTGTTTATAGTCGATTGGACAACTGTAAGAAAAGTATCCCAGCAGCGATGATCTTTACCGATCTGGGAAGCTAAGGCAGTAATGATAGCTTTGATATATCGTTCAGTAGGGTTCACTTGTGTGGTCCAGATCGTTACGACATCCAAGAAAAACCTCAATGGACGTCCTTCCTCGATTTAAAATGTTATGGTTTTCAAGTGAAAAAAGTTTTGCTCTTAAATCTGACACCAGGTTTAATTTTGTTTCGAAGGGGGTCAGTAGGGTAAAACGGCAATTTCATATTTAAATCCCTATTACAAAAGAGGACAAAATTTATGGATTTCATGATTAGATGCCATACAATCTTCAGAGCCAGCATAATTTCATAAATTACAAGCAGCCTGTGGCATTCAAATTACGATAAAGTATGGACAGATAAACTCATCAAGAAGGTTTCAAAATACGCGTTTTATCAGATATGGATTCAGACTTCAGAAGCAGCGCCAATGAAAGTAAAGTTACAATTTGGACCTCCATAGTTTGTTGTGGATTCTAATAAAATATTTTATATTTTTGATGCTCCTCATTTAATAAAATCTGTGCGCAATAATTTGATAAACTACAATTTCCACTTTAAAACGGTGTACCTAATGGGATCACATTATTAAATTTTACGAGAAATATAAATCAACAATTGAGGATTACCCTAAAATTAACGGAAAGTCATTAAGCCTTACACTTTTGACTATGAAGGTAAAGTTGTCAGTGCAGGTACTGGTGGCAGGAAAAGGTTGTCGACTGATACTGAGACGTCTGATGCTGAGACGGCCAGCAATAATTTATGAAAACCTGTTATTGGCATATGTTCAGTCACGACAAATTGTATACACTACTCTTTAGCGCTGTTGGTTTTCTCAATAACTAAATAAATAAATTGCATTCGGTTTGGCCCTCATACCCGGTTTTAAACAACTCTCCCCTATTTATAAAATACTTTATTATATGCGCTACTAAAACTGAAGAAAGAAAGAAAAGTGAAGAAAGCTTGCTTATGTACCCATATAAATTCAGTCAGACATTAATTCGAAGGCTTATGTCAATCCGCATTGTGTCTCAGTGGTGAACTATTGCCTGTTCTCTCTCAATGAAATCTATGTCCCAGTAGTTTAGACGTGTACATGCTGACGACGACGTTGATAACATTTAGGACGACACCTTCATTGCACTTTTATTATAATAATGACAATATAAATACGCCCATAAGTCAGATTTTTGTTTGTGTTCGTTACGAGTAGAAATTCGTAGTAAAAAATAACATCTGCAGTTAAGCTGCCATGTTTCCTCCCTGCATTTGCATTAGTGTGTTACAGAGATGTGTGACATTTTGCTTCTGTATATAACATATTTTTCTCTATGGTATTAATTACGGTATCGTCCAATAAGTTTACTCCCTTACGCAATAAAAATAATTGCTGCCTGATAACTTATGCAGGTATAGAAATCGCCATAAATTAGTTGTTTATCTTGACACCCGCCAATTTCATACACATTAAATTCCGTTATTTTACTATATAGTTAAATATGTCTTTTCATAGGTTACCTAATTCTAATCTAAGCTATCACCTAGCCAAAAATAATAATATAAAAAGTTTCGTCTTCTACCAACATAAAGGCATTGCATATTTTTAAACATGATCACTTTTTATTAACATATTTTAACAAACAATATAAAAAATAACATAAAATATCAGTGTAACAAATTAAATTCCTTTTATCCTCGTCTGTTGCTGCCCATCACGCCATCTAAACACCAGAATGCTATGTTAATATGTATGATAAGGTAAATTATTATATGAGAATGTGATACAGAGGGAAAATGCTAAGAGTACTAATATACACTCAGGAGCAAGGAAATCGATTCACCGCATATTTTTTCATTACCCTCATACATTTCTGGCGTTACAAATCAGTCGTATAACTTCATAAATATCGAATTGATTTAAATTAGGATTTTGCGGTTTAGTAGCCAATAGGACAATGATTACATGTGTATTTAATAAATTTCTTCATTTTAAGATTTTTTTTACATTTAAATTCTTTACACCAGACAATATTTTTCCAATAGGCGGTTCTGATTTGCGGCTGATTTTGTGTGAAAACCGCTTAATAATTGAACCCCATATTGTCTTTGGTTATAATGGGTGGGCGGATAATTGTTCCGGTAAGTGTATATAATAGAAGATGGTATGATGGTATGTACTAAAAATTAATTAATGTGCATATGATCGGATTTTGGTTTGAATGGTTAGGTAATCTTTGAAACCACCGAACCGCTTTTCAAAATCTTTCAATAATGGGATACTGCATATGCATGCATGCAGGAGAGTCGTTGACCTAATAGTTAAAGCGAGTGGTACCGCCATGTCGACTCTGTCTAAAAAGTAAAGCCACTTGGGAAATTAGAAAATGGATTGAAATCAAAGATGTCAAAGATGGTTTAGCTATTATCTTGTTGTATACAGACGAACGTCTTCATTATTCAATCATTTTGGCTTACTATAATTTCCAAAGTCGCTTTACTATTTAGACAGAGTTTACCAATGACTCATTATGTACATTAGTTGAACATTAACCGATGCATTTCGGCGACTGAATGTGTAACCCTGATCCAATCTGGTCAGATTCTCATGTTAAGAGGGCCACGGAGGTCAGATGGTGGCTCCACTGTGATTACCTGATCTGCTAAATCCTGGATCATGGTCACGGCGGACCCCGGGCCCTCGCGTATGATCAAACGGTCTAAAGCGATATAAGATAGATATTTTTTAGTAACATGTACATTATCCCACTACTGGGCAAAAGCCTTATCTACTGCAAACCTAACAGATTTGTCTATATATATATATTTATTTTTGTGTCTTAGGATGGGAAATTATTATAAGGGAAAGTCAGAAAGAGCTACTAAGTCTAAATACGCCTACGAACTACAGGACGTTTTAGAAAAAGGAACTGCAATGTTTGACCTTTGTCATGTATCGCTGTTTAGATACATAAAAACAAGAAAAACTACGAGCCTCTTTCTGTAGGATGCGTCAAACGAAGATTACGCTAATAATTTCGGAAGTGGAGGAAGAGTCCTGATATCTACTTTAGATAGCTTCCACCAGAAGTGAATAAGCTAGCATACCAGTGCGCTAGCTGTTGACGTTAAAAAAATTCCTTCGTCCTGGCACAAAAATGCTATGGCTGGAGCAGATTAATTTCACAATTAATGGAAAAAAAATCTAAGACTATCACTTTGGACTTAGCTTAGCAGAGCAAAATCGTTCAATCAATAAACTAACGAGATAGTTATTTTTTTTTCAAAAATAAATTTCGGTTCATAGCTAGTTCGCTACTAGCCCTCGTCCTAGCCCTGCTACAGAAACAGTTGCAGAAGAATACGAAGACGTCGATTGTTGCAATATGCACCGCAATTGGATATGAGCATCACTGAGGTTATTAACCAACTGACTACTAAAATTTATATATAACGAACCAGTTCCAAGACCCACAAATCAAATCAATATCAGTTTTTCACCCTCAAAAATCAGACAACTGCCTAAGGTTCCACCTAGGAAACTATCTAACACAAATGGACGCAGGCGAAAATCCGCTATATTGATCGATACTCCAGAAAAAGAAGCCTTAGAGAAAGAAGCCGAAGAGAAAATGAGAATGAAACAAAGGTAAGAAGTTAAAGAAAAATATAAAGGAAAGGGTAAAGAAAACGGACAAGGAAAAGCGACCGAAAAAGAAAAAATTGATAAAGTGAAGAAAAGGGGTTTGAATGACGAAATCAGATTCAGAGAGAGAAGAGTGGATCTGTTTGATTTGAGAATGAGAATGTTTGATTTCAAACTGTTGGCACACATCAAAATTGTAAAAGGAGATCCTGTATCATACGTTCCTCTGAACCTACTATGATTGAGACTGAATTTGCATTTAATATGATATTCTTTGAAGCTGTACAAACTTGTCACGTTGATTGTGGTAATTAAGTTACAAAACTGGTTAATAATGATTTTTAACCAGCAAAAGTTTAGAGAAGCCATTTAATATAGGCATATTATATGACAAAAAATTATGTTAAGCTATTGAAAATTATGTTTGCTGTTGATTTAAATGTTATTTTATTTAAAAACTAAATAGATGCTAAGCGACAACAAATATCTTTAAATGTTGATAAAGATACACTGTTAATCTCATTAATTTGTAAGAAATACGTTATAAGTATTATTTTTCGTATTTATAAATTTCGTATATACAATAAAAGCCTAAAAATCATACAAATATATTGTTTTGTTATGTTGTTACTACTTGCCTCACGCCTGTTACAACTTGCCCCAAGAACGGGGGGGTACTCACACACCACTAATTACTACTTTTAATGTACCTACTATTTTATATTAGCTCCAGTTTTGTAGCATTTATATTATGTTACGCAACGCTCCGCATTTCAAAAGCCGTGATACAAAAATAGACTTTATTTTATGAGCAACACATTCCACTTTGACTTGTCCTCACGTTTTTTGCTTCTGAAGTTAGGCTACTGTCCACTGCAGGACATAGGGCCTCTCCCACAAAAGGAGAGGTTAAAAATTTGAAAAATTTCGAACTCGCTGTGTTTGCTTAATTTTATTATCATTCAAACAGCTCAACGTATGATCAATTCAAATTTTAAGAGCCGAAATACCAAATATACCGGCCTAGCTAAACTCGTTTATTAATTCGTTTATTTTACTTTTATTATGCTCACCCCAGCTCTTTTAAATTAACCCGCGCCATGTGATCAATCCGAATTTTACTGCTCGTTCATTCATTGGTCTGTTATTTTTACTATATTCGCCCAAGCTCAAAAGGGCCATAATTTGAAAAATTTCGTACTCGCTACGCTGGCATATTTTAATATAAGTCAACCTATTACTAACATATTAAGTTTTTCTGAGATAAAATATAAGATTTCAGAGCTCGCTGCGCTCGCTCATTCATTGACTTTGATTACTTTTGTTATAACTACCCTTGCTTTTTTTCAGGGTTTGCTTTTAAAAGTTTGATTCACCAGGGATCCCAGTACATTGCCACTGAGTATAACATAGCCATAGGTTTTCTTGAGCTTCTCAACCCTCCTTTACAAATTCCTGAATAGGCCTTTGTATACATACTCAACTAGAAGAGCAATTTCCTTAAGTGGATTGCTAAATTTTCTCGTGCTATAATTTTTTTTTATTAATAACGCCTAGACTGAGTTTTAAAATAAATTGTCAATGTATTTGTATATTTTAATGTATTTAATTATGTTTTAATTTCAATGATAATTCATATTATGAATTATATTATATTATCTTATTTATGAAATATTATGAATTATGTAACTTAAATGTTAAATTTAAACGCTTTGGATTTTGTAAGTTTGCATTTATTTTAAATAAATAAATGGTTTCTTATTGCTCACCTACCTACGTCGTATAGTAAACGTTCATGCAAAATTTGTCATTTTTTTTAATTTTTAGTTTTGACTGTGCGTTGCCGTTTAGCAGGCATCAGAAAAGAAACTTTCATACTCTGTTTCATCCCCTTAGGTGATAAATTTCCGAAAACGTTGAATTACATTTATTTAATACATTATTGGCGTCAGTATCGCGTGATTTCGTCCATGGGCCGCGGTGACTGCTTATCATCGGGCGAGCCAAACCGGGCAAACATGTTTACCCTTATATAGATTTAGACTTTCGTGGTTATTCACTACACTTTTATCGTACATGTTATCGGGTTTTTTACCACGGTGGGTATTATTTTTACCTTCGAAATTCGGGTCCTTCTTCGGGACTCAAACTATCACTGTACCAAATTTGATCTAAATCGGTCCAGAGGTTAATCATGAATAGGTAACAGACAGACAGATAGAGTTACTTTCGCATTTATAATATTAGTATGGATTAGCTTGATTTCAACCTATTTGTTTGCTTATGAGAATTCTTCTAAAAAGTAAATTCCATTTTTAAATCTCTGTTGTCCTAGCGCTTATCCCGGCCTCTGCCAGGGTCCGCTTTCATACTCAATCTTCTCCACTTCGCCCGGTCTTCGGCATCCTCTCGTCGTATTCCGTCGTCTCGTCGTCGTAAGTTCCATTTTTAAATATGTAGTGATAAACAACGGATTTGATTTGATATGACATCGAATTAAGTGCTCTTATTTTAAGTGCTCTTATAAATGTGATTGCTGTGGGATTATATTTATTAGTTTTCCACAAATATGTCTGAGACTACCACGACGCCAAGTACTACGTTGGCGGAGTTTGCGTTTGTGTCATCGAAAAGGGGGGGAACGATTGTACTGTATAATGGACATAGGTACCATCGAGGAAAATTTATTGTAACGCTGAATGCTGAAAGTTGAATAACTAAGTTTACATCACATAAAGAAGATTGCCAACCAAACGAAAATAAATATATCATACTCAAAGAACTCCATGCGTAACGACAAAACGACATTAAAAACGGTGACCCAATACCGAAACAGTACAATAGCACCGTAACGCGGCTGTCAAACGAGGAATCCACCTACTGTAGCCCAATCCGACGTTTTCAAAAATTAAGACTGTTTTTTACAATCAACGCAATAATGCATTTAATATTGAAAAAAGTGTTTATAAGCATCACAAAGAAGTCTGAGTACCAGATCAAATCAAATCAAATCAAATCATGTTTATTCAGTTTAGGTTTTTTACAAACGCTTATGAATGTCTTAATTTTAAACATTACAATAATTTTATTGTTCATAAATAAAACAAAATGCTCAAGCGCCGCGGCACCACCACCACAGACCATAAAAAAATGAAAAGAAAGGGAACTCCGCGACGCTAGCGCCGCTGGTTGTCTGTCTCAATCTGTCACTGTCAGTGACCGTCAGTAGATGATGACGCTCGCTTGCAAATAGGTTAGGTACATATTTTGTATGTGCCCAGGAAATGCATAACAATTTGTTCTGGCCGACTATTAAGATACATATAACAGAATATTGATATTTGCTGCTAGAGAGGCTCGACAATGCTTGTCTGAATTAAAATATTACTTTGCAGACGGAACATTTAAAAGTTGCTGACGACCTTTTATGCAAGTGTTTGTAATATTTGGTGATCTGGGAAGTAACGAAGACGCGATTACATCGTACCTTTAGTGTATGCTTTGCTCCTGAATAAAAAGCAAGCTACATTATTTTCTTGTTAAATTATTTTCTTTGATTAAATACTTGGCATTCTAGAAACGCCATCAAAAATATTTTTCCCGACATCGAAATCAAGGGCTGTTTTTATCACTTTTATAGAAACTTATTAAACAAAAAGGCATCTTTGATTGGAATAAAAAAGACTGATAAAATCGGCCGTCGCCATGTTAGTCTGTGCACTGGACTCGCACTTTTACCTGAAAACAAGATAAATGATGGGTAGTGTTATGTCAAATCTGAAAGTCCAGTGTACAGGCACCTAAAATAATTCAATAAGTATATGTTTGACCAATAGATAAAAGACGAAAACTTTCACCAAATTTGAGGCACGTTCATATGATGAGGAAAAACATCGTGATGAAACTTGCACATTCAGGCGAATGAATGTGTAACCATAATCCAAACTGGTGAGGTTCCCCTGTTAGAAGGATCATGGAGGTCAGATGGCAGCCGCTACTCTATAATGATTTGTTCTGCCAAATCCTGGATCATGGTCAAGACGGACCTTGGGCCCTCGTGCGCAAAACCATAACCGGGAAGCCAAGATGATTCGACGACGCATACAGCGTTTGGACTGCCCTCGAACAAGAACAAGAACAAGAACAAGGATAAAGGAGGGATGGGAGAATATTTATTAATCCACAGGCTTTTACTGGCTGTAGGGGCGCCGCTTTCGCAGGCAGTTGTGATCGCCAGAAAGCTGGATCAGCTTTTCAATCTCTTAGCTGTAGGTCCCTGTCCATAGAGAGGATGCCAAAGCTCCGTTTCCTGTTTGCGTTTCTCAACTGCACTAGCAATCCCTCTACGTACAGCTGGTAGAGCAATACCAGTCAGTGGATACTGCTTATTCACCGGAGTCGCTTTAAGACAGCATTATATTTTCCGGCATGAGTCGTTAAGAGCTGTATCCACTGTCTTAGTGTGAGCAGATCGGTGCCATACGGGACACGAGTATTCGCCCGCAGAGAAATATAGTGCTAAAGCAATAGAGCGTAAAACCCGTGGCGTGCCACCTATTTTGAGGAAGTGAGGCGTGAGAGCAAGTTGTTTCGAGTGGTAACTTTGTGGTGTTCTCACAGTTTTTTTCTGAAAGTTAGCGAATGGACTATCGTGATGACAATATATTTTGGGAAGCTACAATGGTCCTCTGAAATTCCCTGCCATGACATGTTAAGTTTGCGATTTGCTGGTCATTTCGTGAAATGCACATAGCTGGATCTTTGCATCTTCTCTTCTTCAGAGCGTAGAAATCACTTACAATCTGGATTACTTGAATGCAGGGAAACTTGTAAACGAAATAATGACAGATAGACCGATTATAAAGATTGTTGTCTATCAAATCATTACACCCGGAATAGATAAAAAAAAATTCGTGCTATCACAGTAAAAACTCACGTCAAAATGTTAACTGCCTTGTCAGAAATGACCACTTATTCCCTTATCCAACGAGTAATTTATCAAGGAGGAGCAGTAGCAGTTAAATCCTCTTCCGAGAAAGCTTTCAGATTATGTAACTGAAAGGGAGACCATAATAAAGAACGAACTGACCGACAAAGGATAGAGAAGCGATAACTTTGTGTACATTCATCTCATAACTCCACATATACAATGATTCACTGCATCTAGTTATCCAGATGTTGTTCTTGTTGCCCAGATTATGGATGAAATGAGACAATCTAACAGGGACAGCACGCTTTCTGATTACAAAGCAAAGACAGAGAACGCCACTCTCTCTCGTGCACAAATAAAAGCGTTCCTCCGATCTCAAAAAACCTTTATGTCACCCATCACGACTCCAGAGAATATATCCAATCTAAACAAGGTCTTTGAAGACAATGCAGGTACTATTATTAAAGAAGCAACGCGAGTGCTAGTCATTCTAGATAAACAAGGGGAAGCCTTTATAGCCTATGTTAGGAATTTTAGTTTGTTGGATCGGGTCTCCACACGTTTTCTTTGTAATATTCATTGATACTGGACAAAGCGGCTTCATGCCTTGTTTTCGCTTCTTGAAAGGAATCTCTTTGTGCAGAGAGTGCCAGGTCGTCGGCATACAGGACACAGGCCGTCTCTGGTGTCCAAGGCTCGTCATTCGTGTAAATGTTGAACAAAGTAGGAGGGAGTACGCTACCCTGTGGTAGTTCTTTTTTTGCGTCGCGACCAACTTTTTCATTCTAACTGCTCGCTCAGCAGCTCGAACGCATTTCCTCCACCTTCCATAGCAGTCTTTTGAGGTTAACTCATTGAAAAGAATTCACAAAGGTTAATTATTAATAATAAAAGCACACTACAATAATTAAAGTAACAAATATCACTATCACGTCAAAAAATAAAGACGTAATTCATACTTAATAATTAACAGCAATAAAATATAAATATATGTACATTCATAATATCAAGAAGTCAATAAATAATAATAAATTCTAAATAAATGTCAAATACGTGAATTTCGTCCGGTATTAAATCTCTGTTATGGTCTATTATCGGCTGAAATACTTAAAGTATATTTTTCATTAACTTTTATTCACTTTTCAGCATAGTCTGACATCTATATTTTTTACATTGCCAGTTTGTTCGGCGACTGTTAGTGTATTTTTTTAACTAACTTAATCTTTAAGCTTAACATTTGCGAACAGGTTCGCCTCTAGTGACTGTGAGGGAGTTTCTTTCTGCTTTCCAGGCGGAACCCAGACGAGTTCGGTGTTTGGGGTTATCGAAGTCTTGTAAAATTCGTATTTAATTTTGACTTCAGTATAACCAATTAGAAGAGTGACAAAGCTTTTTTATAGATTTTGATCTTCTTCATAGCATCCAAGGCTCTGTAGAACCTTGATTCGGTGTTTCGCAGACCATAACAACAATTTGAAATCGGCTCTTGACCATCTACGAGATGTTATCACATACACACGAGTACACATACATACATAAGTTCACGCCTCTGGTGGGGTAGGCAGAAACTGTGGACCGCCATTTTACAACATTTTTAGTTATATTTGTTAATAAATAAATGAATTTAATTAAATGTCAACATATACTAAATATTTCAATAAATACATTAATAATATAATATACTTAAGTTGAATAACAACGGAGAGGATGAAAAGGCATTACTCATCAAGAAATTATTATCTAGAACGCTTGTCGCCGCCTCCGGCCCCTACTAGGCATAACTTCACTTCTGCGCAATTACTCACAGGTATCAGATGCTGTCTTATTCTATGGTGATCGGATAATCTGCATAGCGACAAATTCATGCACGTATAGCACTTCTATTTAGCAATACTTATATTTGATTTATGTGGTCGTATGAGTCGTATCTAACGATAATGACATTGCAACTTTTTGAAGTACGTTTTACGAACGCGCGAATTTATGAGGTAATGAAATATGTCACAGAAAGTACCTACCTTAAGACTTCAGCTTCTTTTGTTAATGTTCCACCATGTATTTGCTGTAAGTGTTACTTATTTGAATTTTATTTAGTCAGCCAAATCTTAATTCATTTGCTAAAACCTCTAGCAATCATCTGGTATGCATGGGTCATTATAATTAGGAAAATTGTAAAGGCGACACAGATGACCACAATTTCGCCCAAGTTAAATTTGGTAGAAGAGTTGCTTTTCTTGTATATCTTAATATTCATTTCCATCTTTATGATTCCATAGACTAATATAGCTGGTATAACACCTGCCTATATGAAAAAAAGTGCATTAATATCAAGCGAACCATCGATAAACTAGTGAGCAAGCTTTTCTTTTTTGTTTCAATTGGATTTCACTGTTTTAAAATACGGTTATCGTTTTCAATTTTAAATAATTTTGAAGAATGTAAAGTTCAAGACCATAGTGTATTACTATTTCACAATCAATAGAGGACTTTCTTTACATTGTTAACCATATTAAATTACCCAATACCCTGACCTTGACGTTATGGAATTTTTAAATTAATTTTCAAATTTTTTAACTTTACATCATTGCATTAATGAATGCAATGATGTAAAGTTCTAAATTCATTTGAATATTAGTACATGGCTTTTAGTGTATTCTTAGCCAAATAAAATTGGCTGAAATAAGAGACCATTAGCCCTTAGGTCTCAATACCAGATCCTTGACATGCATGATCCTGCTACGAAGATTCATTTCTAAGAATTTCCGAGCATAACTCTCTCCATCACACACTGAGTGTTCCTGAGCCTTCTTATGAGGCCCTTTGTGAGGCACCACGTTTCTGATTTATTTGTCGTCACTGGCAACACAAACTAGTCAACAACAAACTTGTCTTGACCCACTACGGTATTTCAGACGAGAAGATCTCCGCAATTTCCCGAACCCTGCCCAACCGAAGTGGATTGGTCGATTGACTACATTCTCAAAGTTTAAAATCATGTCATAAAATGTGTTTTGTCTAATTCATTAGTTTCGTTTTTGCAATCCGTATTTATATTCTAATAACCTTTTATATTTCCTTGACCGATGATAATATAAATTTATATAACGATGTATAAGATGCTGCATTTCTTAGCAATTGCTGAAGGCAGCGTGGGACTTCATCTGCCTTTTGATATATACCTATTCCACAGCTGAGAGACCAAAAGAATGCGGGGAATCGCAAATGAATTGCATTAAAAAATATTTGTAAGTGAAACTTTCACTATGGCAGAAGTTACATAAATTATATCATTTATTTCAAGTTTCACAGACTCATATTCTCTTTACATAATAGAGAATTATATTGAATCAGTGTGAGAGAGCATTGACTCGACAGTGTCCTAACCTTAATCGACGAATTGTATTTTTTAAACGAATTGTTTGTTTATGAACTTCCTACTTTGGAAAGTAGTGCCCAACAACAACAACAAAACCAGGGATTTTCCCAAACCATTTTCCCTTGGATTAATTAAGTTGGGTCGGGACAAATTATATCGTAATCGGGAACGCAAATTATTTATAAAAAGAATCAGCGCTATCATTTCCAATAACTCTAACTAAATAAGTAAAGGTGTCCGAATAAAAACGATTCTTTTTTTGAAGCACAACACTTTTCTGGGATATCATAGGTCAGGTAACTTGTGCTATAATTAAGCCTTGGATTCTCCAAAGCGTTTTAAATACTCATGGAATCAGTGATGACTATCTAGTTTGGTGTGTTTTGTAGGGTAACTGCCACTGTAACAGGGTAGTACGGTACCGTACAATAAATTATACACCATTAAATTTTTATGAAATATCTGGATAATCATGTGGTGAATCCATCAATGAATAGACCATTTGAGATCTGAATCTTAACCAAAAGTGGGTCGTCTTTAATAGTGGAGAACTTCAGGAGGAACAGGAATTAAGTTATTTAAATCTCAGAAGAACAGGTAGGGCATTACGCTCCACTTGTATACTAATGATTGGAGAAGACCATTGTAAGTTTCGACTTTGAATTTTATCTATTTTGTCAACTAGATGAGCAATATTACCATAACAAAAGACAGCATAATCAAAATGACTGCGAACTAAAGATTTGTATAATAGCATCATTCTCAGGGTATCAGCAACATTCTCTTGAATTTTGCCGCCCTCCTGCACGCTTACTACGCGTACAATTTTATCCCGAGTTAAATGTCGACGTTGCATAGCGCCAATAAACCAACAAGAATAGCAAAAAATTAATTATAAGAACTAATGTATTAAAAAAAAAATTTAATGAAAATTAGCGCAATGCCTGAATATGGAGAGCATTAATTACGAAGAGGGAAATTAAAAGCGATATTAACAGCTTTTGACATTCTTGTTCTTAATTTGAATTTAGACAATAATGAGCAACAATTTGACAATAAACTCTTTTTTATACGAAGAGATGTATGAAAAGAGTTGTGGATATATGCGAGCCTAGGGAATTGTGTCAGGACAGAGCAAAGTAGCGTTCCATAGTCTCTGCCTACCCCAGAGGCGAGCGAACTACCGTGAGCTTTATTTATGTATGATGTATGTAAGATTGACAATTTTTTAGTTACCTATACCAATAAATGTAAAATATCCCTAGATAGTGCTGATGTATATCTTGACAGTCACTAACAAAAATGATCCTTTATGATGATCCTTGCTTTTGATTTACTGCTGATGAAATCAAAGTTTAAATAATTTTAATAAGATAATGTTTTAAACTATCGCGGTTATTATCACACATTTCATATCAAGGGTATGTTCCGGGTTTCCTACTGCGTACCTTTGTTGACGAGTAGCCCGATATTTCGGCATATTTGCATGCATCATGGTCACGTGACGACCAATTTTGTTAAAGGAAAAAATGAATTCAGGGGGGGGTTATGGGGCCATCTCATGGGCCCAAGCCAACCTCATCTGCCCGCGGTCCCCCTGCTGACAGACGGACGAGGCTCTGGCGAACCGGCTTTTCCCTAATGGGTTGTACGGGCCGGATGGTGGTCGCCGCACATAAAAAGCCAATACACCGAAAAAATTTATGGAAATGTCTGCTTCTAGAAATGAACACCTTGCTAAGGCGTCGCCGCTGAACGACGCGCAGGTATATCGCCCTACACCTGCGATAAGTGGGCTAGGGCTACCCTGTCACGCGCGGGCAGGGTTAAAGAAGTTAGCGCCTAGAAGTAGAAAGCTCTGCTTCGCCACCCTGAACGTTGGCTCTCTGACTGGCCGGTCCCGAGAGCTGGCCGACTTGTTACACAGGCGCCGCGTTCAGGTGACATTCCTACAGGAGACGAGCTGGCGTAGCTCCAAGTCTAGGGAAATCGGGCAGGGATACAAGCTCTTGTACACCGGATCGGCAGAAGGGAGGAATGGGGTCGCTATTGTGGTGGGCGACGAGTTCCGGAACGGCATTTTGGAGGTGAACAGGGTGAGCGATAGACTTATGGTGATCAAGGCGCAAATTGAGGGTATATCAACGAACCTCATCAGCGCCTATGCTCCCCAGTCCGGCTGCGCCGACACCGAAAAGACTGCCTTCTGGAACAGTTTCGAAAATACCCTGCGACGTATACCATCCTCCGAACAGATTGTGGTTGGTGCGGACCTCAACGGTCATATGGGCCAGAGTAGCGAGGAGTTCGGTCGGGTGCATGGTGGCTTTGGATACGGCCAGCGAAACAGTGAGGGAGAAGAAATTCTCCGAACTTCTCTGGCCGCTGACTTGGCCTTAGTCAACACCTTCTTCCAGAAAAGACCAGAACACCTCATCACCTATAAAAGTGGCCCGCACCAATCACAAATCGACTATCTGCTGATCCGAAGACGTGACATCGGCCATGTATCCCAGTGCAAGATCATTCAGGGTGAATGCCTCACTGCACAGCACCGAGTCCTTGTCATAGACGTCCGGGTAATTAGTAGACGGCCTACGGCAGAACGCTGCGTACCGTCTATTAAGTACTGGACTCTGAGCAGCAAGAGATAGGAGTTCATGGAGGCTGCCTCCATGAGTGGTGCCACTATCAGAAATCCTCAAACAAAAACTCGGACAAACAGTACTCGGCACGTTGAATGGCGGCCGACGAATTGACAAGGATACGGGATGGTGGAATAGTGGTGGAAATGGCAGCACAGTAATTCACTATCGGATGAGGAAGTGGGAGCAAAGCGGCGATCTAAAATGGCGGTGGCAAAAGCGCGGCCGGCACAGCTGGCTCCGCTCTACGATGCGTTGGATTCTGTGGAGGGGCGCAACCGGGATTTAACGCCAAGATGATGATGATGATGACATTTATTCATCATAAGCTATTGTACAGTGTGTGGCCTAGAACCGGGGCTAATATTAAATTAGAGACTCGCTAAAGTATTGGTATTTTTTCTGAAAAAGAACCCATGCATTACACACAATAAGAATTTCGTTACGATTCATAATCAGTGATTATTGCAAAACGATATTATTGCTAACATTGTCAATGTCGTGGTACAGGGTATAAGATAATAATATATGATATATAGCCGACAAACTCATAAAATGTCAACGAGACGTTCCGAGTAGTTCCGAATAAGTACGATGCAGAATGAACTCGATCAAGTTGAGCGGAACTATTGTTTTGTTTGCATTACATTGAATTTACGATTAAGTTTGTTAGAAAAAAACAAAAAGTTAAGTTTTGATTTTTATTAGTTGGGACAATGATGATTTAATTACTGGTGAACTATAGAGCCTTCGTTCTTAATATTTTCCTCGGTTCTAGGCCACACACTGTATAACTTGTCACAACTGATGTCAAACCTTGCATAATACTTATATTTTTCTTCCAAATAAAAAATATAAATAAGATTTGTCAGTTTTCCAAACCACAAAGATTCTAAGACAGAGAAAATAATTGACGAGTATCATTACGAAAGCACCAACAACATCGAAAAAGACAAGCTAACAGTTTATTCTCAGCCATAGCACCATGGATGTCCAAACACAAATGACTTAAACTTTCCTGAACAGAACGGCCACGATGAAAACCCAAATTGATTGTTCGGTAATATTCTATTGCTTTCTATGTAACACAACTCATAACTAATCGTTGTTATATTAACTGTAAATTTAATATATAATATAAAATAATTTAACAATAATTTTCCCTGCTCATGAAGCCAGTATAGGGCGATAAGAATCGGCAGAGCTGGGACTTTAACCTTTTTTAAGGACTGGAACTAAACAATCAACTTTCCAATCACAAGAAATGTAAGAGTGTTGCCAAAGTACGATATTGAGTTCAATATGTTTAACGACTTTTGTAAATAGTAATTTAAACATTTTATATGTTAACCAATTAAGACCATATGCAGTGTCTCTTCTAGTTTTTAAGACAGACCGTAGTTAAACAAGGGTAATGTTTCTGATCAAATAATTATGTTGATTAGTTATTGGAGGGTTACTACTTGAAAGAAGCGAATTACCCACTGAATTAGGAGTGTATTTATGGAGGAAATCAGAAACCCAAGAATAGTCGTGAATTAGTGAAAATGACGGTAATCGTTTTATGAAATTTTCGCATTTTGGACAAAACAATACTCATTGGTGTAAGCCTGTAGAGGAACAAAATTCTTATCAGCTACTTCTACGTTCCCTTTTGAAAATTAACGTCTTGAGCCCTTTTCAAAGTTATCCAATTATCTAATATAGGCATCTGTTGATGGCGTTCTTCAACAGCTTTGCTGCATTTTTCAGTCCACCATTGTAAAGGAAATATTTTATTTATTTATGAATAGATCATTCTATATCTAGAATAGATAATGCAGGATATGATTGCAGTGGTCCAGATAAAAATATTTCGAAATGAACAAACATATCAACAGTCTTTAAATTCACATGAGATGGAAAATTAGACAAATATTAAGAGGAATAATCAGTTGGATTAAATGTGTATTTTGTTACAGATGGGAGATGGTAGCTTCCAAGTGAATCATCAGTGACTGTCCACTCACAGGATAATACGAGAGAAGAAGCTACTATAGTTAATCCAACTGTAGTTAGTTGCCCGTCGTTCAAAAGCACTAAGTCATTCTCATCCACACAATCCACAAAGCCTCCGCCAGGAGAATAAGTTCTGGTTAATATCGTATTTATTTATTTGTATTTTTATAACTTCATTTTGTAAAGTATCATAAATAAAATCAGTTAATTTATTGGTAACTAGCTTTTGCCGGCGACTTCGTCTGCGTGGAAATCGTTTTTAGGGCAGTTTATCCTTTTCCCGAGCAACCATTTTAATACCTAATGTATGAAAGATAGTACTATGGAGAGGTCAAGCTATAGCTCTGGTTCTATCCAACCAAATTAGATAAAAATGACAAATATTTTATGTTGGACCCCAAGCTACCAAACTGTAAACCCCTATTAAAAACCCATTACATATTTGTTTTAGTTTAGCTGGTCTGTTTTGGTTTTACATTAGGTGTTTCAGTTTCCAAAATCAATTATACCCTATATATTGCCCAGGCTTAATAGCTACACAACGACAAAAATTTCATTCAAATCCGTCCAGTGGTTCTGGAGATTAGCGTTGACAAACAGACAAACCGACAGACATAAATTTAAAAAACTCTTATGCTATATATATATGTATATGCTACAAGTTTTTCATTGCCTTAAATTATTTTTTTGTAAATATATTCAATGTACAGACAAACTTTTTTACTGTTTTATTATATGTAATGTATATAAATGAATTGAATTATGCATAAGAAGGGCCCCCCATAAAAGAATTACCACAGTTATTTCTCACGAGGGTGTAAGTAACCCGTAATAGTAAAAGTTATATGTGGTCCTAGCCATGATTCAGTTATTTAGCTTTAAGGCTTATTATCACCTAGAATTATTTAGAACAAGTTTATGGATTTTGTCAAAGCCGACAAGTTTTGTGCATTCAATATATCTGCATTAGGTGCAGGTAAATATTTTGTTTGATTGATTTTCTGTTTTTTTTTTACTTTGCTGAGGCCAGATATAGCTATATGGTTACTCTTGCAGTACACACAGCGTGCTTTCTCCGAACTAACCTTAGTCCTTAATTAAACGAGAATCCTTTACCATAGATGGAACATCGGACAGCGATTTTACACAATTTGGCCAAATGCCACACCTGAGACAGACAAAACTGCTTCACTGGTAGGTAATACGGCCAAACTGGCATCCGCCACAGTCTCAGAGAGACGAAATCTGGCCATGACGTATACGAGGCAAAAGTAATGGCGACGGCCACTGTGGGCTGAAATTGGATAACGTGTGCCTCTTCATAATCCTTTTAACGCAGACAATCTTTGCCGAACTGGACAGCGCATTGAATATTTTTGTATTAGATAGACTTTTCTGAAGGAACCGAGGTAATGACTCCAGTCAATTCCGATGTCGCAGCTGGTATCGAGGCCTTTAGGCTGTGGTCTCTATGAAAATTGCTGTTGTCTAGAAAAGTGTTTGCTAATTTATGCATGAATTTAATCATCTTTTTAAGCACTTAATTCTCTTGACCATTCTTGTGAATAAATTATTTAGCGTTATCATCATGAACCTATGGGAGAATTCTTAACAGTAAATTCAATAAATACTATGGACTTATCAGATGTCGACAAACAATTCTTAAGTTAGTAACATGATTTTGATGCTAGAGCAACAAGTATTTGCTTGATTTTTAATATTTGTTATTAAACTTTAGTATTAGGACTCATGATCGATTCGGGACTTGACTTTGGAGCCGATATCGCCGGACTCGTGCATCACAGATCCTAGATATTTGGATTTATCTGTTCTATTGACAGCTTCGTTACCTATAGGTACAGATGGTTTCGGGATTTTAGTATTGACACTTGCATCATACAAATTGTCGTTATTAAGGTACGAAATAACAAAAAACGTCGAAAAAAGCATGTTTCTTTATGAGGCCATAAATACACATGCTGTGGAAATTTTAAGTACCTACTATAACGGTTCCAAAGATACAGATCTGTGACAGACATACAGAAAATGGCTTAGTAATAGGGTTCCTTATTTACCCTTCGGGTACGGAACCTTATAAATGGAGATTCAAAACTTAATTCAAGCGCGTTCAAACGCTATGATACTATTTTCTATTTGAAAATCGGAAGAAATAGACTGCCAAAATCTACTTGGTACATACCAAGTACTAAATTGTCCCAAGTGTTATTTCGTCCAATGGCAAAAGTTAATTAAGTTTAACTAAGTACGTCCGAGTTTTATTGTGTCCATGTTTAATTTTGTCTAATCTAATAAAAAAGTTTGTATTTTAAACTAATAAAGAGTGGATCCCTACATAATCTATTCTAGCATCATAAATATCATTCATTAATAATATGATGATTGTCAGGAACATATTATTAAATAATCATCTTGGCGTTAATGTCTCGGTTGTGCAATCGTGCGCGAGGGCCTGGGGTCCGCATTGACCATGATCCTGCATTTGGCTGATCAGGTAATTAGATTAGAGCGACTGCCATTTGACCTTCGTGACCCTGTAAACAGGGGAACCTGACCAGATTAGATAATGCTTACATATTTAGTCGCCTGAATGTGCAGTGATGAAACCATCACGATGTTTTCCCTCACCGTCAGATAGGTAAGTGTTCAACTATTGAATGTACATAACTCTAGTAAGTACATGGCGGCACAAAGGTTCGTACCAAGTCGGATCGTAATCATTACGCCACCGACGCTGCTTATTGAATGACTATTTCACATCAAATCATCTTCACCCAAGTTACAGAATCTTAAAATTACAAATTACCTACACAAATTATAAACAACTTCCTATTTCTATACGCCATACATTTTTCTGATTTATTCGTTGTAAGACTACGGAAAAAATTATAGCTAAGCATCTTAGAGACCACCTATCAAAAGAAAAGGTCATTACTGAAGCTCAACATGAATTTGCGCCAAAAATATCAACTGGTACTAATTTATTGCAGTCCACATTGCAATAAATTTGTACTGGACAAATATATGGGACGATTATTAGCCAACATCTGTTGTGTATCTTGTCCAACATATGTTGTACATCTTGATTTCGAGAAAGTCTTTGACCGCGTACCCATTACAAGGCATTACAAGGCTGGTAGCAAAGCTGGAGCACCACGGAATTCGAGGGAAATTGCTAACCTAGAACGGGGATTTTCTCAGTTCTCGAGTGGGACAAGAATTAAGTACTCTCTGCCACATGACGTACTCAGTGGTATCCCTGAAGGCTTGGTACTTGGACCGGTCCTGATTTGTTTTTATGTGATCGACATAGGACCATCCATAAAGTCTGTGTCATCCACATTTGCAGGTGACATTAAAATTATGGGAAATCCACTAGATCGTCAAGTTACTATCCAAGAAGATTCTACATTCTAGAATGGTCTCGTAACTGACTGCTGACGCTTAATTTGCAGAGGTGCACTGTACTCCACATTGGTACCCATAACCCGAAATTAAATTACACTCTCGATACAGTTCCGTTGATAGCAGTTACAAGTCATAAAGATTTGGAAGTCACAATGACCTGAAGTGAAATGTACAAATATTACAAATTACGAAAAGAGCGAATTCTTTGATATATTTAATTAACAAAACATTCAATCACATAACTATTTCTGAGACTCAATCTGGAGGATACCCAACTTTAAAAAGGACATGAATATGCTGGAAAAGGTACAGCGTAGGGCTACAAAAATGGTTTTTGAATTGCGTGAGAAGTCTTACGAGGAGCGCTTGTCTATATATCTGTATTTTAAGTTTACCAACTGTTGAGAACTGTATACCTTCAATAATTTATGTGCATAATTTGGGAAGAACTGAGGCCTGTAGTTTTAACTACCACAGGCTTCAGTATTTACTTGTTAAATGTGTAATAAGTTTATTATTTAATAAAGATTTATTATTATTATTAATTGGCATCTCCATTTTTGGATCTCGGGATCAATGACAAATTGGCCCTGTTTAATTATTGCCACGGGCCAAAGCCAAGTGACAGTCATGTTATGATCAATGTTCAGGATGCAAAAAATTTCTAACTATCCGACAGGTGCCTATTTAAGATTACCGCCTTTTGCAACAGTTTGTACGTTTGTCGTGGAAGATCTAGTCTTAGCAGTGATTGGTGCAATTATTAATAATCTTTATTAATATTATTATAAATTCCTACAAGCTTACTACGACGTACCAAGGCTAGAACATATTGAGTGGCTGAGAGGCCACTCACTACTGAAACTCGACTTGGTTATCCCAGGAAACACTTCATATCCAATCCAGTAGCTTTAGAGTGGAATAAATTGCCCCAAGAGGTTATAATAGGTATAAGTACTACATCAGTGAACTCTTTTCAAAATAGAGGACAAGTTTTATTAATAATGACAGAAAATGCAGTGACATACACGTATCCGCATTAGCTGTTTGTGTATCCGTGAATAATAATAATAACATCTAGGCTGTTGCGCGGAAGGCTAGCGCCTTTTTACCCAGGTCCACCAAGGCTGGAAAACCTAGCGCACGCATGAATTTATTATTTTATTAGTAAATTAGAAACTGAAATGCAATATACAGGAAAACTTTGCACGAACTTTTCTCACATCAATACCCTAACATTGAAGTTACAGATAAAACAGTTTCAGACTTAAAGGAGGATGATAGTTAAAATAAATACTTTCACAAAAAACCCTGGAGAAATGAAGAGAGGATGTCTGAGCACAAATACAGGAAAGCAGTATCAGTGCAAATATAACTGTAAACCCAATTAATATACTATCACCAGAGACGCAATCGCAACCACAAGTTATATTACAACCTAACTCACAATCACAATCCACAATGCAACATAATATTCACACCTTAACACAATACTCAAATATATCCACACAAAATGAATCCAACACATAACGACAATAAGGACTCACCAATTCAACGCCATACACAGATGCCAAGAATCATGATCTACATGAAAAACTTAAAATAATAATAGCCCAATACTCCTATATGGATCCCACAGCTAGGCCTAAACTACCCAAATTTAAATACTCGAAAGTCAAACTAATCAATATTTTTAACGAAAGCGTGCTCCCACAATTTTTGAGTCAAGATGCGCAATTAACAGAGATCCACAGTCTCATATATTGCTCCGCGCTGGTTATGTCAGAAGAGCTCAAATAATATTAGTAACCCAAAAGGTAGATAAAATGGAACCGAAAAAGTCAACAAAACCAGAATGGCATAAATATTAAAAAAAGGACAAAGAAAAATTTAGGGCACATATTGGTAATATATTAAGATATTAATAATAACAAATCAGTAAAATTGCTCAAACAGGTAGAAATAATATTTAAATGCTACATAAAACACTCCATACATAAAAAAGACAATAGAAAGCCAGAAGAGTTTCTGGATACACTGAAACAAAAACTCATGAAAACACATCGGCTGTAAAGTTCCAAAAAAACACAACGACGAATTTCTCAAAAATTCAGAAAAAGCGTCATAACTCGAAAAGTATGAAAAACCGCGGAACATACATGGTTCGGATACCTCAAGGGGTGCTCTATGTCTGGACTTTCGCTTGATACTATTTTTTGGGACAGCCTGTATATTTTTTCTATAATAATATATTTTGTAAAAAACTTATATTTTTACAGATTTAGGTTTTTTATGAGTATATTTTTTATTTATATGCCTAGGTAAACATTTAAATTCAATTAATTTTTATTAGGTATTTTGGTATTTTTACCTTTTCTTTACATTGTGATTCAGGCTTTGTTCATACTTTCAAGATACGATTATAAAATCTTATACAGTTACCCATGAAAGATGAATTTACTAAGTCTGAAAATCGGTATTACCAATTTATTTAACTTAACTCGCTTAATAATAATGGCCCAGTATTTGGCAGATCGGGTAATTACTACGTGACTCTGCTATCCAGGGAACCTGACCACATTGGATCATGGATCTCACCTTAAGAGCTATCTATACATAATGGCAATGGAATTAAAAAAAGGTAGGTACCCTTCGCTTACGAGCCGGATACCTTAACTACTCGGTTACCGACGCTGTCAATAAGAATAAAATAAATTACTTTATTGGAAAAGTAAAACAATGTATCTATTTACCACCGATGCTCCGAAATGTACGATTATTAATTATTCATCATCATCATCATCTTGGCGTTAATGTCCCGGTTGTTAATGGCCCGGGGCCGCCTTGACCATGATCCAGGAATTAGCAGATCAGTTAATTAAACCGGTACTGCTCGCTTCGAGCCGGATTCTGTAACCACTCGGTTACCGACGCTCTCAATAAGAATAAAATAAGTTACTTTATTGAAAAAGTAAAACAATGTATCTATTTATTGACTATACACTCTGCAAAACATCTAATTGCTATCGAAAGTTGTGTCATTAAGCTTTCAGCCCCCGTGGACTATTGTACCTATATCTTGTGAGTTTGCGAGTTGAGGAGAATAAAAAGTAACCTAATGTCCATCCTCAGGTGGTAAACTATCTCCATACCGATTTTCAACAAACAAACCAGTGCACTGGTTTTGCCGTGAAAGCGTAATAGACAGTCAGACAGAAAAACTTTCTCATGTATAATATTAGTAGGGATAGAAATAAACCCCCAACCCCCGCGTCGATTAAGTTAAAACCTATATACATTTTTCTCTACGAAAATTTTATCGAAATAACCTCACCTCTAAAATAGCCAGGCCAATAGAGTCAAGATAAAACATGTTTTTGAAATTTAATCTAGCCTTATTTATGTTATTTTACAACACCCCTAAGTATGCTTTAATACGTATACTGTTGATAGGTACCTACTTGAACTTTAGGAGACTTGGACATAATTATACATAGACTTCGAGAATTTTACTGTTTTTTCACCGTTGGACTAAATAAGACTTAGACAACTTGGTACCCACTTAAAGCGTTTTACCTAACTTACTAATAGTGCAAGGACTATTTTTTGTTCATTATACGAAAACACCCAAGAAGTGTAGATAGAAAACGTAAATTGATATATGTATTTCTTTGGACAAATCACTAATAATGTAAGTAAATACTATTATCGACGACGTTCGTCGTTATTTTAGCACTTCAACAATAGCTTTAAATCAATAGCAAGTATGTATCCTCCCTAAATAAAGATAAACGTAATTGTATTAAAAATATTCGGCAATCGCACAAAAATATTCTATTCATATCTGCCTTATTTCTAAAAGACCTGTCATGCATGCCTTCGTATAGTGAACAAAGTTTAATATAATAAACTGTACCAGGTTTCCATCAGTAATAGGTGGGTGGGCAGGGATGAATTTCATTGCTGTACACCGAGCGCAACATCAGTAATGCTTGCATTAAGACTAAGCACAACAGAAGGGCGGCTAGTATTATAGCCGCTACTATGACAGTATCATGTTGCCTATTATGGCAGCACAGAAGTCCACAGCAACGTCTGCCATCCGTAAACGTATTTACGGACATTATCTGTAGCAAACATACAATCTACAAGATTTTTATCACGCAAATCACAATGTTTCAGTACTCAACCAAATGTTAAATGGTATAAAGCTACCTACTCGTCAGGTAAAATTGGTGATCGACATTTTGTCACTTCTCGTCGGTACTAAAATATAGTCATAAATATTATTACTTTCTACAGTCAAAATGCAACATACCGCTCCGTTTGTTTTCCCTTTGCACATTCTTACTTGCAGTTATTGTAATATCGGCTTTGTTACCGCTAGGAACGACAGTTACGCGAACGTCGCCGTCTCCGTCCGGGCCTAGGTGACGACGGCTGAGCAAGTTCTACTCGACACGGCCTAGTCATAATTGCCTTGAATATTGGCGGGATCATCATAAAAAATAACGTTATTGCAAATAAGATAGCACATGCTATTGCTATGTTTAAACCTTTGCAGCACAGGAGGCTATCGCAACATTGAGGATTAAATATGCCCGTGATAAGTTCCTGCAATAATAATAAGTATTCTTTCACAAATCTTTGAAAAATTATGATATAAGTGAGCTAATAGAAAGGGAGGGCGTAATGCTGCCGAAGGGCCAAGAACACGATTAAAATTGAAATTGGTTTCTATCTATGTGAATTGGACTATGGACCATTAGAAAATGATCGTATATAATAACATAAATTAACAATATTACGTGTACTGTATCATACGTAGTACAAACTAACTAAATATTGTAAAGGAATTTGATAATTTAATACAAAGTGTGGCCTTTTCTATTGTTCAAAACTTGTCGGCACCTATTGTTCATAGAATCAATGAGCCTGTTTATGTTATCCTGCGGCAATCGCTCCTAATGGAATTTTAGCGAATCCTTCGGCTGTTGGGTTGTTGTCACCTCGTTCAAGTCCTCTAAAACACATCTCCAGAGCATGTCCCATGCGTGCTCGATCGGCTTGAGGACTGGCGATTATGCAGGCCAGGGCAATACCCGGATGTAGACTCTTTGCATTTCATCCGAGTTCAAACGACGTCGCTCCGCCGAAAACAAACTCTATTCAAATTATTGATAATATTATAAAATTAAGATTAAATACCAAACTTCAATTAGCCCAGAAAACATATTTATGCATTCGCTTTTAATTTTATGAAAAAACAAAACATTATTGAAAAATTTTTAGGACCATCCAGTATGTTATCTGGAACAAAAAGGCTTCACTAACGAAAACCTTTGTTAAGAAAAGATAGAATATTTGAATAATATAATTAGTGGAATTTATATCATGATGCATGTCGCTTAGACTTTTTTGATGTGGTATATAAGGGTCTTTATATTGCTTAGAACTTTGTTGACTATTCGTATTAAGATAATTGTGATTACAAGACAGCAGTTATAAATGCTGAACAGCAACTGTTCCCCGTTGTGTTGCTGCTGTACAGTACAGTTAAGGGATGTTTCTTTCACTACCAGAGGGCAATCACCAAAAAAGCAAAAAAGTTGGATCTTTATCTCAAAGATTGCAGAAAAGTAATAAGACTTATCAGACACTTGCCATTGCTATCGGAAATTTATATCAGAGACTAATGGTTGGGAATTTCAAATATTGCATCTGATTGTGAACAATTCAAAATGTCAAAACTTATTTCGAAAGGCAGTGGTTTCAATAATACATTCTTATCGATTAAGTTGCTCAAATGATTAACACCGAATTACAAATCTACTAGAGTGATGACATAGTAGAGTCGCTGTGAAGATACCTAAAAAACTAACTTAAGTCATCTTTTTTATTTAAAATTAGAAAAGAATCAATTCGTTACGACTATAAAAAGAAAAGCCGTCTGTTCCATTCCACGCAGAAAAATCGGCGATATTTCGCCGAAATTTTTCGATTGAAAATATGAGAAAGACAAATCACTACATGACAACAAACTTTTACTCATGCAATTTATTTAAAAATATATATATTTACGACTTTCGTTGAATACTGACGTTAGTGAATCTGACTTTGAGTCATATAGATATAAGTATCGCAAAGGGATAGAATATATTGTATGAGTAGGAATTGTTTTGTTACTATAACGAAAAGGTTATTTTTTAAGTTTTGATGTTAGTGTTTAGGCTACCTAAGAATAGTTTAATGGAGTTATGACATGTTTATATCAAATCAATTTTTTTTAATTTAATTTTAATTGAAAATTGTACATTCGGGGGGAAACCGGTTACTAATAATGGGGCCATACCGGGTATCATTGTCGGTATCGATATTATGTCACTTTTGGGGCCATATAACATTTCTTCAGTTTTTAAATGCAAATTTAATGCTCATTATTGGCACGACAGTGGACAATATTAAATTTAATAAAAAAAAATGTGTATATAAAAAACTAGCTTTTTTCCGCGAATTGATTCGTGCAGAATTCAGTTATCTACACTGTGCGGGAAGCAATAAAAAGAGCAAAAGTAACAAATTTCCATCCATTCATCCATACATAGTCATAAACTTCCTTTTTTATAATGATAGTAGGATAATAGAAATGGAACATGATCGAGTATTACCAAACAGCATACCCGGTTATGCCCCACCTAATGGGGTAAAACCGGGTAAATGCCATTTTTCGAAAAATAATTATTTCTGTACATCCAATTGCTTTTGTTAAATTAATTGATTAAGTTTTCGTTAGGGTAGAAGTAATAAAATATTTTTTTTTATTGAATTGTGTTCTACTGGAGCAATTCTAGAGACAATAAGTACTACATAATAATACATATTACATTTGACCAAATCCAGAAGTAAAAAGTGCGAGAGCAAATCAAAGTCGAATGTATTGCTCATAAAATATTGTCCATATTTGTAACACGGCTTTTGAAAAGCGAAGCGAGCCGTAACAAATAAAGTGATACAAAAATTACCATACCTATTCTATGAGCAATACATTCCACTTTGATTTGCTCTTACGCTTTTTTCTTCTGAATTTAGGCTACTGAATATATTTAAATGTAATAAGCGCATTTAGTTTAGTAGTTTAGTCATTTTATTTTGGTTTAAGAATAAGACTATTAATTTTTTTAACTACACTATAGTACACGTTTATAGTACACGTTTATAGTACACGCTTATACGAAAAGTCCCAATAGAAATATCCTATAGTCCAAAACGCAACTAGACTAAGTAACAACTCGTCATAAACGCAGCTTGCGACAACACATTGCCCAACCAACCCTAGGTTGCCGCACCGGTGTAACGATAGAGTAATTTCAATATACCCAGTCAGACAATATTAAGCTGTGACTATTCTCAGCTATCTATAACTGTAACCGTTTGTCGAACGTACTAGAAGAATGCCGCAGGGAGTTTGGGAATGTACCACACCACTTTGAAGTCGCTTTGTATTTTATGATTATTTATTTATTTATCACTTTATGTCAAAATACAAAGTTGGACTCTCGGTGGTGGTGGTGTTCCACGATCTTACAGAGTTCTTGAGACAGAATGTTAGTATGCGTAGCCACCGAACTCTCGGGATCAACACGAATGTTCTAGAGTCCCGGACCGAGTCATATACTCGTATAAGCCGCTCGACTGCGCTCAGCAGACATTTCAGTTTTGAATGCGAATAATTAGGATAATGCACTACTACTTATCTACAGTGGGCCGCAAAAACTCCGGGTAACGTAGGAAAACAGCGAGATCTCCCAGAGTTATATACATAGATCACTTATATAAACAGTATGTAGTAAGCAGAACAGTAATTATTATAAATCTCAAAAAATGTTCCGATTGTACAAGTTACTCCTTAAAATATAGTACTGAATTTTGAAAAATAAAAATTCAAATCCTGGAAAAGAATATTTTTTCCGTTTTAGTTTCAAACCGAGCTATTATTATTGACAATTTCTTGGAGTATTCACCAGAAGAATACAAATACAATGTATACAAATTAATACCATGGTAGAAGAAGGAAGAAGTCAGCGTTATATTGCTAGAATAGTAGGAGTATCTTTATCTACGGCCGAAAGAGTACTCCAAGGCAATCGGCGTGGTCAGAAAACCAGCAAATGGCAAGTCAAGCGCACAACTACACGAGACATGAGCACTATACTAAGAAATCGACATCTCCAAGCAGCCAAAGAGCTTTCAAGAAAGTCCATAACAATGTGAGCTGATTCCTGCGACAACTTCGTAAAGCTAATATAAAGCCTAATAAGCCAGAAAATAACCCCAAACTGCTCAGAGAACATCGAGTTGCCAGGTTACGGTCTACTCTAGAACACATCCGATGGACAGAATAGAATAGAATAGAATAGAATAGAATAGAATATCGTTTATTTCATACTTCATGCACACACAGACAACTTAAACCAAGATGAAAATTGGTCCAGGGTTATTTTCCGATGAGTACAGATTTTGTTTATTTACACACGATGGAAGATCAAGAGTATTTAGACGACCAAGAGAACTATATCATCAAGCATGTTTTAAAGAAAAAGTA
This sequence comes from Blastobasis adustella, assembly GCA_907269095.1. Taxonomy (NCBI): domain Eukaryota; kingdom Metazoa; phylum Arthropoda; class Insecta; order Lepidoptera; family Blastobasidae; genus Blastobasis; species Blastobasis adustella. Next base: position 13,619,422 of record OU026114.1, read on the forward strand.
CAATTTTGTGGAGAATTAATAATAGTACGGGCTGGGATAAATTCAGAGGGTCGTTTAGAGTTAGTGGTCCATCAACATCATCATCATTGGGCGGTGCTCCAGTCTTAACAGCGGTTCCAAATAGACTTATCGTTATATCAAAGTATTGAAGTGTTTGTACGAAAACGCCACTATGTCAGCTCGTCTCCAGGACAAGACCACAGAGCCTATTCCGCTGTTCCGGTGTATTCCGGTGTTAGACAAGGTGATGTCATATCACCGAAGTTGTTCACCGCTGCACTAAAGGATATCTTTAGACATCTGGACTGGGACGGACTTGGCATCAATATTAATGGCGAGTACCTCACTCACCTCGGATTTGTTGACGTTATCCTAGTCATGGCTGAAACCCAAGTCTTCGAGCAAAATGCTCGATGACCTCTGTAGTGCCTCAACAAAAAGGTCTTAAAATGAACATGGACAAGACGAAAATTATGTCAACTGTCCATGTTGTGCCTACTCCAGTGACAGTTGGAGGCACTCCACTTGAAGTTGTTGACGACTATACATACCTAGGACAAATAGTCCAGCTAGGTAGGTCCAATTTCGAGAAAGAGGTCAACCGACGAATCCAACTCGGTTGGGCAGCGTTCGGGAAGCTACGCCATATATTTTCGTTCTAATTACCGCAGTGTCTCAAGAGGACTTTCTTTGACCAATGTGTATTGCCAGTGATGACCTACGGATCAGAAACGTGGCCGCTCACTAGGCCTTATAAGAAAGCTCACTAACAAAGTTACCCAAATGGAAAGGGCTAGGCTTGGAGACTCGTTGCGCGATCGAATCAGAAATGGGTCGAGCTCGGGAGATGCGTTAGACAAAGCTCTCCAGCTCCAGCTACCTTACACGAGTTAAAGAGTGCATCACCATCATTTTGGCGTTAAATGCCGGTTGCGCACCTGCGCAACACGCGGGGGCCCGGTGTCGGGTTAAAGAGTGCGCGAGTGGAAAATATGATCCAACATACACCAAAATCTTATAAAAAAATTTGTATACAGCTTGCCACATCGTCTTAATGAAATGATACCGACTCATGGAGGAAATACAAAGTATTGAAACAACAAAAAGTGTTATTTTTAAAAATACTCTGCGAAGTGTATTTTTGTTGTCTTAAGTTAAAAGTTTCTTTTTAGTATTTTGTGTAATAAATTGAAATTAAAAGTGTGTACAAAATGTGTTATGTCTTTTCTTTTATATATTAATCAGCCATCTACTACATACTACAGCTTTACAAATTTTTGCGGCCCAGTGTATTATGATTTTATTTATATTTAAGTTTAAAAAATACCGCAACTTTAAAAAAAAATACATAAAGAAGTTATATTTCCAAAACCGAATAGTAGAAGGGCCGGGAGGAGAGAAGACCATAGCTCACTTATATCATAATGTTGGAAATCTTATGGAATAAAAAAGTTCAACAACCGTTAAAAACCTGTGTGTTATATTATTTGAATTACCTTGGCTCTCTTCAGGATGTCAGCTAATTGGTCGGGGAAACTTCCACAAGTGCTACATCGCACCGGCATTGGTTCCATTCTGGGGAGTTCATAATAACGCTATTACTGTGTTATATAAATGTTACAAAAGTGTTCAGCTGGTTATTTCATTCACAGCTTAACAAAGCTTAAAATCTACACAAATGACGTACTCGTAAATGCTAATTATGAAAGCGCTCAATATAGAAAACATCAGACTAATGTAGACTATAACGGGCAGATACTACAAATTATCGTACGTCATCGAGCACGTAATAATAATACATAATTTTTAACTTGGTTTTTCTTGTCTGCCTGTGTTCGCCAAGGTTTCGGTCAAATAGGTAAGCGTTGGAAGACATGAATAGGCCTATATTTGTGCATAGGCGTATATGTGAAGACTTGTTTCATTGATTTGAATTGTAAATGTTTTTATTACGCTCCTCCTCCTGAAGGTGATGGGGTTGATCAGTTCCCATTCTATCAACGGTCCATAAACAAATAATCGAAACCGATTTTACTGTTTAGAACTTTTTTATTTAATTCTGAAAATCAAAAGGATTTCAAACTTTATTGCATGGTGGACATGGTTACAATAAAAATATGAAATATAACAACGATGGTTCCACAATATGGAGGTGTGTCAATCGAAAGATTTGCTGTGCAACTATCACGCTAGATAATCTAAAATCAAAGTTTTATTTTAAGGCAGTCTAATCACTCATGCTTAGCTGATCCAAAAGGTAAAATAATTTTCGCTATATGTGCTAAGTAGAAAAAAAAATGTGCGCGAGGACTTTTCGTCAATTCCACGAATTATCGAAAACAAATGTGATGCTTTGAGAAACGAGCCTTCATTAAGTCTCATCGTGACATCCTCTAAAGAAATACAAGATTCGCTTTGTGCTGCTCGCAAAAAATTCTTTAACAACAAAACATGTGTATTTAAAAAACTTGAGGACGTGCAAGTACCTGAAAAACTTGGATGCAATTTTGTAATTTGCGAAGATGGAGATATTAAAAGAACCACAATATTTTGCTCAAAATCAGCTCAAGAATACATACAACTGTTTCTTTCCTAAAATGCTGACTATGGTGACGGAACGTTTTAAATATGTCCACCAGCATTTTATCAGGTTTATAGTATTCACGTAAACCTAGAATCCAGTAAAAATTCAACAAATATAATACCAATCATCTACGCCCTGCCCTGCACAGGCTGCTAATATCGTTTTTCCTACGCGATTTGGAAAAAGTCAAGAACTCTTAAACTCAACAGAAAAAAATAAAACGGAAGATTGTTGCGTTTAATTAGCAATTTCCCGTTATTACCAGCGGAACTTATTTGCGAAACATGGCTAACCATTGTTCGTCTGGCGCCAGAGAGTGATGAAATAAAACAATTTATAAAATATTTCGAGAAACAATGGTTAGGAATCTTTTCTCCAAATCTGATAAGCGTCGTAAATTCGAGACACCGCACTAACAACTCAATTGAAGGATGGAATTATCGCTTAAATACGAGAGTGTCTCGTAAACCTACATTGATAAATTTTATTTGGAGATTGAAATAGTAGTTTATGCAATACACTACTTTATCTACACTCATATTTTCATGTTAAAAATTTCGTATCTATAATTATTTCAACTTTGCTTGCGAGTCAGTTCTGTTGTATCTACGCGTCAAGGATATCAAGCGGCGGGAATTTTACTTCACTACTTTCACTGTTATCTATTTATTTGCTTCAAACAAGAAAAAACATTCACAATCACACATTACAACAGTTAGAAAAAATATTCTGTTTAGCGGGAAAATAATTCCAAATGTACACAATCACAACCACAGACAATGAACTGATCACAAATATAAACAGGAAATTTTGAATGTGTTAAAGACATTTAGGTATTCAGCCTACATTTAGCCGTGTGCCGGCGCCAGACAAAATTTAAAAAAGAAAAGTGTTGCATAATGATTACAAAGTTATTTTTCGATACAACTGTAATGAAAATAGTATGGAAAATGCTGTACCGAAAAATAATTTTTAAAAATTTTATAGACTGGCGTGAAAAAAGTGTATCCTTAAACAACTGTTTTTGAATATGTAATTGGAACATTACGCTATGAGTGTAGATAAAAGAAGTTAACTGTGTGGGATCGAATAATAGTAAGTAAATAATTTATTTTGCACTAAAAGGAATAATAGAAGAAAGAAGAACCAAAGTTATAGTAAATATTTGAAACTGTTAAAAAACAAAAAAACTACAGCAGCCTCTTTTCTATGACGAGTTTTATTTAAAAAATTATTACTAAGTCAAATGTCGTATATAATGCACATGCACCATAATATATATATTTTACAGGATCCCATCCCTGAAGTTTCGTTAATGATTGTATTAAGTAAGCTGTTGTTATGTATTTCTTCCTTTCAACACAAACGAATGAAATATACTTTAATTAGTACACAAGTTAAACATAAGGTTTTGTTTAAGTATATAATATGATTGTATATCTTGTTTTATTTTAAATAGTTATTACAATCCAGAAAAAGTATTTACTATATTTATGGCCTAGGATTTTCTATGACATTTGTTCGGGCACCTCTCTCTTACCTCACCAACAGTACGTGTCACCGTTTCGCTGGGCAGTTGGTCAGGCTTGTATTCTGGTAATATAATGCGTATTTCTTGTTAACACAAACTTTTCGTTGATGTCGTTAAACGATTATGTCGTTTTGTGAGTAACCATTTTACGTATTTTTTTGTTTACACATCATCATCATCATCATCTTGGCGTTAATGTCCCGGTTGTGCTCTTGCGCACGAGGGCCCGGGATCCGCCTTGACCATTTTTTTGTTTACACAAATGTGTCGTAATGCGTATATGTCGTTATGCGTCGGGAGGCTATTGTTTTGTATTCGGTTTTGATATAACCAAACAAAATAGCTGTTTTAAACAAAAATGACGAACAAATACCGCACGATTTTTTTTTACTTAAAATGCATTAGGTTCTGAAAGTTCCTCATGGATCCCGGATCCCGGATGGATGGCGGTAATTTGACCGCCATCTCACCTGGTGGTAAGTGGCGGTGCAGCCGAAGATGAAGCATGCCTGTCTAGAAACAGCGAAAGCGTCCAGATTTTAATGATCAGGGAATACCCTTGCGGCTCGTACGGCTATATAACTCAGATACCGCTGAAGCTAGGAGAAAGTTGTCAAGGATTTAATTTATAATATTACCAACCAGTCGACAATACTATAATTTCGATTTGAATATAGGATCTGAAATATAAATAGTCGACAATACTATAATTTCGACTTAAATATAGTATCTGAAATATAAATAGGTACAAGTAGTTCTTTAAAATATTATTTGCCTAAAATCATTCTTTGTACTAAATTTATAGAAAAGTACCTAGTCCTACCTTTTTTGTTTTTAGGCAAACTTATCTAAATTCACACGTATAAAGACCTTTAGGAATAAAATAAAGTATTACTCATTAATTCTAGCAGCATTGGTTCTGAACTTAGGACAGCGATTACTGTCAAACACTTCAACATAATTTTATCGTTTGTAGAGCACCCTAGGATATTTAATTAACATTATTAACCTAGAACTAAATTCGGCGGAAGGTTTTGTTTCTGTTAAATGTTCATTAGTTTCCCTAACCACATCCAGAAAGATTTAGAAAGTAAGACCTAATGAAAATAAAATCGCCGGAATTTGTCCGACCTTTCCCTACAGTACGAGTTTAAAATGACTGGGCGGCTACTATAAGATAAGAAGGCAATCAGCATTGCCGGCGCGGAACTTTTGTTTCGAATTAGGAACTTTGTAGCCCTTGGCGGAATTTTTGTGGAACTCAAACGGAACTTTTCGGAACTTTTGATTATTTAAACCATATATGTAGAAATAAACAGGGAATGACACGGGGCAGTAAATTATGGTCGATGGTCGTAATGTCAAATTAAAAAATGCGCATTGTTTATCAGGTGTAAACGATGGTGGAACAAAAGGTGTAGAGTCAATTTTTATATATACGATGTAGATTCGGGCACTGGAGAACACGCTGAGTGTCAGTGATCAGTAATGTTAAATAGACCAAAAAAATAAAATATACCCACCGGAAACCTTGTTGGTTTTGCAGCCAGACACAATGACTAACTAACGCAATGGTCAGGGGGCATAACTCCTTATTTAGCCCATAAAAAATTTAATTAAATTAGCCATTAAAATTAATACCGAACATCACATGCCACAAATGTTCAGCGCATAGCATTCATCTAGTTGCGTCAAAAGCCTGCCTAATTCTTCCGCGCTCTATCGAAGACACATTAAGAAATATTGGCGCACACTTTAGCAGAAAATCTTTAAATTCTAATTTAAAATCGTAATCTTACTCTAAGATGACAACAGATGCCTAGGCGTTCCTACATTGAAAAGTGCAGGTCAAATTACGATTCTACGCTTAAAAGCCGGGAAGAAGCTGTGTCGACGTTTCACTTTCCAAAGAATGAAATTTCCATAAACACATTAATTTTTCGTTTATTAACTAGTTCGATCGCTTTTTCTCGGGTAGGTATTTTTAAACCATTGAATGACCTGAACCTTAAACTTCAAGGCAAAGAGACGCTTGATTGGGGACTCCTGTCAGAAGTAAAGGCTATGTGGAAAACTCGACCTTAAATTGGAATTTGATAACAGATTTACAGATTTTTATAAAATTCAGAATGTCGTTGAAATCCTCAACAACGTTTACTCTCTCATCGTGATGGTGAATGTAGCAATGAAGCTGTTAATGTGTCCGGGAGTCATAAAGCTACTCTCAGCTGTTTTTTTAGTTCTGCCGTAAATAGGAAAAACGGACCGCGACGGTCATATTACATTACATCACCCATTACATTTTATACATTCATCCCATTTTATATGATGCAGGAGTGGTGGTGACTGGGCTGGGCGAGGTGCTGAGTGATGTGCAGGAAGAAATACTAGGCAACGTAACGGGTCATGCCGGTTATTAGCAAATGAAGAGTATTTATTTTTTGCTTTCCTTTTATTTTATTTTATATCTTTTGATGTGTGCGCACGCGGTGTGTTTTTATTTGTGTGTTGATAATCAATATTTTTTAAGCCTACAGTGCTGCCAACTCAGCCCATAAGTGCATTATTGAGATTATACTCTACATTCGCATTCGTGTTTGTGTGTCTGTTGCAATCATAATATTATTTGTTGTAGGTCTGGAGTGGCGGCGGCACGTCGTCGTTCTTCAATGACGATGAAACAAATGACGCTCTCTACGATCAGTTTTGAGGTTTGTTGTTGTTTGCTACATTTTCAATATAAATTACTAGTTACTGATTATGCTCTTTTTCCAAATAAGGAACGAAGAGAAGATTGAATTGGAGAATGATGGCAATTTCGGCCCAACTATCTCCCGTAGCCAACGCATCTTCTTCCAAGCTGAATGTGTAGACACGACAGACGAAGCGGCCGCATCATCTTGGATGGGCCGAGTTCGCTGTTCAACTTTGATTGGAACAGTTACAAAGATCTACCAGAGACTCTCTCGAGTAGAGAAACAGTCAGTGACGATAGTGGTCGTACCTACATATGGGCCTATTACAAGTACTTACGAAGCCTTCGAAAATTAGAATTTGAAGATTTGAAATAAGCCTATCATGGAACACGTCGTCACTAAGATCAATAGGTATGCGCAGGGGCACGTAGCCCAACAATGCGAGAGGGAAGACATGCAAATAACATCAGGATCAAGCAGCGGAGGGACATCGATGTGAACGCAATGTACGTATATTCTGCACTTGTTATGGATGTAGTTGTTAAGTCGAAGCTCTTAGACTACTAGATCAGTGACAACAAGTCTATATTTTCCACGCCCGGCTTTTCCTTGAACGAGTCCCGTAACAGATTTGAACTTATTTCTCGTTGTCTGCATTTTAACAGTAATAGTAATTTTCCATCCGTCGCCGCGTATGCTATTCACAAAACATGATATTTATAAAACATTATATTCTCAAGAAACCATATTCGCCATAAGCGCTCATATTCGCAAAAGTTAAAAGTAACATCGGGATAAAATTACCGTTCGACTTCGTTAAACATACTGTTAAACTTCGTCTAAAAAGCAAAGCAACTTAGGTATTTATAAGATTGATGGAAATCAACAAGTAAGCATAACTGATTGAATAATGGAGATGTCCGTCTGTATACTAAAGGATGGACGTCTTTATTATTCAAAATCAGGTTACTTACTTGTTGATTTCGTTTAACCTTCTAATTTCCCAAGTTGTTTGTCTTTTTAGACAGAGTCTACAGGCGAGTGGGGGTACGTTTATATTCTATTTCTGAAAACAGGATACTGGCTAACCAAAAATTTTCCTTTTTCATGTTTATGTCTAATAATCACAGTAGATACGTCATGTTTGATTTATTTCTTGGCTACAAAATGGTTCAAACCAATTCAAATGACAACTTAATGAAGTACCTATATAAAAAGTAAAAAAATAAGCCGATGTTACTTTGTGGAGGATACAGGTACAATTGGTATTATTAAAATAAGTCTGGGATGACGAACTGACGGTGTACTAAACAAGCCGTACCTCGATAACTCTCAACATCAACATTGAAGTTATCAGACCCGCTAAGCATGTATGTATTTAATTGTTGATGACATGAAATGCCAGTATTTGTGTCCAAGAAAAATACTCTTTACAGAGGAAGAAATACATTTTTGGCGTAAAATCGATGAACGTCTTCCTCGTCGTCCCAAAGAGCATGTTAGAAAAATTGTGTTCCGCAAAATGTGTAGGTACTTTTTAAAACTTCATACTCCTAAGGTTCAAAAGTTTCGTCATAGACCGCGGAAGTGAGCACTGAAAATGAAGTGTCGTGCGGTTGCTGATCAGTACAACACTCGCTAGCGTTAAAACTTCGAGTTGGATTTGAAATGCATTTAATAGATTAAAACCCGACGGTAATTTAAAGTAAAAAAATATGATTGACTTAATAAAACAAATTAGCTTGCAGAAATGACGAGACCGAAACTAAAAAAGAAAAAAAAATTAAAAATTAAGGGATTTATTCTCGTTTGCGACCGAACCAACCACTTTCAGATATGGAGAGACAAAGTCTTCACCATCTACGAAAGGAAGAAAAATAGCGATAGTATCCTGATTTCTAGCCACCTCAATTTAATATAATATGAACAGCTTCAAAGTAAAACACACGTTTCAAGCAGTCGTTAGACTACCTCATAATTTTGTGAAAGATTTCATTTTGTACGACGAATATGATTCATTTGGCAGGATTATAATTTTCTTCATTCCTGACAAATATTTAAAAACAATGAAAATTCTTTACGCAGACGGTACGTTCAAAAAAGTACCTACGCAGTATAATCAGCTATATAGCTTGCTGTAGACGTGGCACACAGGGTAATAGTTAATTTAAACCCATAATTTTTGTTCTACTACCAAACAAACAACAAAGAACGTATCAACGGTTGCTTTCTATATTTTAAACAACAATTTGGCTTGAACTTAGACATGAAATAATGCGTTTTCGTCGGTTTTATTTAATTAGTTGTCTCAGTGATCGCAGTTGCGGGCAATGGAGAGAATCACGACCACGATCAAATTCTTACCCACGCCTTACTGTTGTCGTATTTACAACACTGCGATTTAGAACCCGCCTGCCAAGCGTGGAGATTATGGCAATAACCTCCCCTTTCGCGGGAGAGGCCCTAAGTCCTGCAGTGGACTGTTATGGGCTGTGATGATGAGTGATAGTGTACTGTGTGGCAAATACCTGTGAAAGTGTACAGTGTTAGAAACATGCAATAAAAGGCTCGGATCTGAGCTTACGGGCTGCTCCAAAGAGTCGCAATAGAACCTGCAATAACGTTATTATCGTGGTATTGTGGGGGAGTAGAGTATGGACCACTGAAGACGCGACTGTTTTGGAAATTTTTATTGCATTATTTGTCTGTTTGGACGTTGTAAGTTGGAAACTTATTAAATATTAACACAGAAAGAATAAATCAAATTTAATATTTTATGATATAAAAATATTTTATAAAATCAATATAATTTCTGAGATAAAAATGTCAAATTTAAAAATTTAGTTCTGCAAACAACAACACAAAACTAATAAACTTCATTTAAGTAACTTCAATAGCTAGATTTATGCATACTAAGCACAATATACCAGTGAATTTAAAACCAAAACATATTTGCTCATTGCCAACTTAAAGTATATCAGTAAAATTTGAGGTTTTAATTTTGTACGGCCATGTCTTTAATGGATAAGGTAACTGTACTAGATTTGGAAGACAAGACATCCTGATATAGGTATGTATACCTAATAGGAGGTCCCAAACAGTGTAACTGGCACATAAGACTAAAAATTAAATTAAGATTTTTTATTTATTTTTTATAGCTTATGCCCGCGATTTCGTTCGCGTGGAAATCGTTTACTTTGGCAGTGGCAGTGTATTTTTTTCCCGAGCGATAATTTAAAATGACCTCCCTAATGTATGAAAGCTAGTAGTAGCTACGGAGAAATCAATCTGTATCTTTGGTTCTACCAAACCGAATTAGATGAAACATGGCCTTTAAGTTGCACCCCAAACTGTCAAAACCCCACCAAAATCCATTCGGCGATATTTCTTATAGTTTAGGTGGTCTATTATGGTTTGACATCAGGTGTTCCAGTTTCCAAAATCAATACCCTTTATGTTGCCCAGGCTTAATAGCTACACAACAAAAAAGTTTCATTGAAAGCCTACAAATTAAAAAAAAAATCTTATTTAATTACTATTTCTTCATAGCCTTACATTATTTTTACGAAAATATATTCAATGTACAGACACACTTTTTTTTACTGTTTTAATATGTATAGATATAGATTTGTATTTGTAAAAAACTGCCAAGCCTTTATTATTATTGCCGAAGGCGCAGGAAATCATGTCTCGCGATTATCTGTATATTTGTGTATTTATTACACAAATTTATCGTAAATCAGTTGGAAAATATAAATAATTGTACAAAATGTAAATACTACATTACAATTTCATCAACGGCGTCTATTTATTCACAAATATTACTAGATGTCAAATTTCTTTACTTCAAACCGAAAATGTCATGCACACGTGCAATAATGTAAATAAAAAAAAACGCCCGCGTGTGTCATACATGGCTACATTATAAAACGAAAATCGGTTATATAATGGCCTCTTACAAGCAACTACGTCGAAAAACATATACAAATAAAGACAAAAATAGGTAAGTAATAGGTAATCTCTAACTTCACTTATTTGAAGGATATTCCCACATTAAGAAATTATGTATTGTATCTCACAGTGGGCACGTTTTCTCCCATATGCCTTTGCATCTATGATGGTAAAGTGTTTCCAAAACATTTCGAAAGCACTGGGAAATTACGATTAACACATTTATTTATCAAGGGATTTATTGGCTAAGTACTTGCACTAATGCTTAACTAAGCTAATACCATCTACGCTGTTACTACAACAAAATGTATTATTGTAATAGTTACTCACATGTAGTTTTAGTATTAATTGTAAGGATAGATCTTATATATCCTTAAAGTGAATACAATCATAACAACCAAAACAAACGATATAGCGACCAGATCTGTAGTATTGAGATCTCTTTCAACTGCTGGTACCATCTTGGTCATTGTGCGAGAATTATTCATGTTACTGCTTCCGAAGCGGTTGGCCAAATACTATAAATTAAAAGCATCCAAGTAGGAATATTATAGTGCCCAAACGTAGTATAGTGCTCAAAACGATTATTAATGTGACAGATTGGTTGAAATAGTATCTCAAACAGTAATTTTATAAGCTAATTTTAGCGATTTTTTGTGTAATAGTAGTACAGTGCCCAAAACTATTATTAATCAGAAATTCATTTTTTAGCTATTTTAAGATCTAAGAGGTTAGTTTGACAAATTATTGGTGATGTTAAAAAGATGTTCGGTCGTATATGTGAGAGAAAATTGTTTTTCTGTTCGGGTTTTTTGTAAAAGCCCTGCGTATTAGTACAGACCTACATTATACTAGATTTTTTGGCAAGTGGCCGAAATCAGAACTAACGCCGCCATCTTATAATGTGTTACTTTTGACAGACAGCTAGAATAGATGTTTGACAGCTACGGCCCTCATCCAAGCGCCAAAAGATCCTTGTAGGTCTGCAGCAATTTTTAGGCCATAAGAGTAGATTACACAATCCTTAATGTAGGACCCTAACCCCCCAGCTTCTGAAACGCTTGTCAATGTTAATATTCTGTCTCTGACTTGATTGATTAAAATTAATTAACGTACGGGAAACTGGCCGTTAGTCATTTAAAGAGCAGGTCAAAGTGGAATGTATTGTTCACATAAAATCGTTCATTTTTGTATCAAACTTCTTGAAAACGCAGCGGCGCGTAACATATGTAAGTGATACAAAAATAGATCTTGAAAATGGAGGTTCTTATATTGAGGATGGTGTAATCAATGCTATAGGTCACTTTGATCCATTATTGTCGATGTTTATTAAAGTTGAATTACCTATCGAAAATTCTATTGTCTACAATAAATACGGCAAATAAAAAACTCGACGATAAACTTGATATGGAGTATGGCCAAGGGAAAAGTTGGCAATATAAAGGTGAAAGGCGCAGTTGAATATATTATAATGCCGTAAATTAAACGAGCATTCGTATCTACCACCCAGACGTAATTGGCGGAAATGTACTGATTATGCGAATTTAAAGAACTTAAAATGTTTTTCCTTTTCTTCTTACATATAGTGGCGGCTTGTTAGCTACGTCTTTCGACTTTGTTTCATGTATCTAGTCAGCCTATAATAAAATTGAAAGATGATCCCATTTCCTTATTATAGATTATAATATTGATAAATTGCTTGATAACTTAGAACCTTTGTATGATGTTTTCCGTACCTACCTGATAAAGAAAGTGAAGGAGATGTAATAAAATCTGGATTTAAATTTTGGATTAAAATAAAAAGAAAAATCACCTAGTGATTGATTATTGATCATAAATTATCTCCGCAACAAATGTTTTCTTTTTTATCATGGTAATCTGACTTTTACAAAATTACAAGCTCACAGCTTTGTCTCAAAACAAAACCTACTAATTAGATAGCACAATTTTTTCAATTCTATGGCTCTTAGTTATTGCCATGTGGCCGTGCTGAAAGCACTAATCCAAAGAAATTGAAGCTCTATGTCAATCCCTTCTATTGACGGGTGAAAAAAAAACAGACAGAAAACGGTCAGGACGCTTTTCTATGAGCCTGCAATAGAGATGTTGACTGGTTCAACATTTTATATTTCAATTTAATTATAAAAAATAATTTGACACGTATTATTTTATTTAACGGGTGAACTCTTGGCGAAAGCAATCTAGGAAACCACCGTACAAACAATCCCTACTTCAGGAGCAATTTTGATTCTTTTTTTATTTATTCAATCAATAAGAAAAATGCAAAGCGTTTCAAATTTCTGGAGTGGGGGCTCATTACTAGATAACCTTGTTTTTTTGTCAAGACTAACAATGCGACGAGGTTATGAGACAAAGTTGTTCAAAGGGGTTCATGATTCAATTCCGGCGGCCGTACATATTTAGTACCTATTATAAGTATTTTAATATAGTTTTTTCTATATGAACGAAGCCTCTGCTAAAAACTAGTGATAGGCTATGTGCAACCATCGGCGAACTAACGACTTTTGGTGGTATTGAAGGTACCAACTATTAGCCTCGAGCAATAATGGAAAACAGAAATCTACTTTCATAATATCAACAATTATACGAGTTAGTATTACCTTAAAATAGAGTAATCCACCATAATGCGTCTATAAGGCGATGTTCAGAAATCACCGACCTCGTAAATGAGTGCTTAACATGCGGCACGCATGCGCAAATACTATTAGCATAACTGTGAACGTAATACATATTGTCACAATTTCTAGTAAATCAAAATTTACGCAAACAGGTACTTTTTTGTTTGCCATTCTATAGCAGCTTCACTAGCCTGCCCGATTATATGCCGACCTTAAAGCTCTGAAAAACAAAACATGTGAATTACTATTACGAATCTGCTTTCTTATTTATCTTTTCGACATGGTTCCAATAAGGCCACGCAACAGCCAGAGTTAGCATCGTCATTAGAATCCCGCAGTCCACTGCTGGGCATAGGCCTCCCCAGAGGCGTGCCTCTTAAACCGGTCCTCAGTTTTGCACATGCAGTCTCGGGCAGATCGTCGCTCTATCTATCCCACACTTTTGCCCATAAGTGGCTTCTACTCCAAAAACGTGTACCTCAAATGGTACCTCAAATGTGACAAGCATACTGCCACTTTAGCTTTAGTTTCGATAACTTTTGTTTTCTGTTGAATAACTTCGATCCGAATAGTGTCCTTCAAAAAAATAACTCAGAGCTCTACCTAGCTCGTTCTATCACCCGTTGAGCTACCTGAAACTAGTCTCACTTTCAGTGTCCAGCTTTCGGCTCCATATCGGGCAAAACGCACTGATTGAAAACTTTAGATTAACTTACTTTCAGACTTTGTGGTATCGGCGACGAAAATAGATTTGACCTATTAGCCTGCTCGCAGTTATATGTATGTAATTGCAGTCTGGAGTAGTTGTTAAAAGTTTTAAGGATGTGCTATAATGATACTGTTCTCACTAGGTTTCGGAACATTTGCTGTAATAAAAAGATACGCACGAAGTGTAGGTATCAGTAGCGCTTAAATTAGATGTTTGTTGCATTTATAAAAACAATTACAAACTCCATATTTGCCTAGTCCTGAAAGCGCACAAAGCAAAACAACAGGTACCTGTACTTACTTTATTAATGTCGCAAAAGTGATTGTTTTTCCTGTTTTTAATATTTATACCAAAATAAAGGTGTTTGTATCCGTCGTCCATTAGTGTTGTTAGATTAGCCGATGACTTAATACCTAAAAAGAAACAGTAAATTTAAATACGATACACATACATGATGGTCTAGTTTGAATAGTTATGGTAGGTGTGGCTACCTATATGGTATTCGTATAAAAGTCAATGAAACTTGTGTTCTACAATAAATAGAACGAATGCGTATTTAGCCACAGAGCGTATTGGGTCGTGAAACTCAGGATTGCGTTCTGAAAAGAACGACTAGTCTTGCATTGTTCTTCACGCCACGGAGTCCGAACGCAGCTTCAGAAGACAACCGGAGTTCGCCGCCGCTGTTGGCGCCAGCGTGCGCGCCGAGCTTCCTCTGATGTGCTGTTCTCCGATGCGCCGGCCAAATGGGCGAGCGCCCGTCTGTGTCGCTTATTTATAGCGGCACCACACGCGTTCGGCAGGAGTGGGGAGCTACCTCGCGTCGGGCTTTCCGATTGGTCAATGCAAATTTGCTAGATCAAACACGCAAGTTTAGGGAGTACATATTTGTAAATATAGTTAGGCACATTTTCTGTAAATATATCCTTTCTACACTTGTCTACTGAGTTTAACTCCTAGTAACCTCAAGACCTCCAAAGTGGTGACCACCGACGTTCAAGAAGCAAGAACACAGCTTAGCACCGGGAACTATGGCGACTCAAGACTTACAACGGGATCAGCAAGAAGTTGCAGGCATCGCTCTCTCGCTGCGCATCCCACAGTTTTGGCGCGACACCCCGCGACTATGGTTCTACAGATTCGAGTCGGTCATAGCGGATCAGAAAAAAGGAAAACGGCAGCTGGTGGACATGATCATCGCGCAACTCGGCAAACCAGAGCTGGAACAAGTGTGCGACATCATTTACGACCCACCTAACGACGACGCCGAATTTTACGACGCGCTGAAAAGTCGTCTCATCAGCGTATACGAAGAGAGCGACGAGCGGAAACTCGAGAAGCTGCTTAACGAAGTGGAGTTAGGCGATCGCACACCCAGCCAGCTGCTACGCCACATGAAAATGCTTAGCCGAGGAAAGCTCTCCGAACCAGTGCTGCAGCATCTGTGGAAGAAAAATCTACCACCTACCGTTCGCTCTGCAATCGCCGTCAGCGAAAATATCAACAAAACCGCAAAACTGGTCGACTTAGCGAACCTCGCCGACAACGTGTTACAACAGTCGCCCGAAGTGTCCGCCGTGTCCTCAACACTTGCGTCTCAAGCTCAAGACAAAACCCACGATCAAACCCTGCTCGAAGAAATTCGGAAGCTTAGTATGGAGGTCGCGGAACTAAAGCAAGGACGAGCGCATCAATCGGCACGCGGCCACTTTCAGCGCTCAAGACAGCGAAGCCCGTCGCACCAGCGCTACAGACCACCGTCCCGCTCGCCACCCCGGCCGCACTCGCCGCATCGCCCAATCTGCTACTACCATCGCCGATTTGGAGATCGCGCCAGACGCTGCACGTCGCCATGCTCATTCACCGCCGAAGAAAGCGGAAATCTAAAACAAACACTGGCTGTGGCGGAAACCAGTGTTTCAAGTACAGCACACCGCCTATTCGTTACCGACAGAAAGTCGAAACTCACCTTTTTAGTAGATACGGGTGCAAATATATCCGTCATACCGAAGAGGAAAGGAACACGACCGCAACCGCTGCCATTCACACTCTACGCAGCCAACAACTCCGCGATACCTACCTACGGCGAAACGACGTTGGATCTAGATTTACGCCTACGCCGACCTTACCGCTGGAAATTTATCATCGCCGACGTCAGCAGACCAATAATTGGAGCCGATTTTCTTCAACATCACCGACTGATTGTAGACCTCAAGAACCGCCGACTAATCGACGACGTCACAAACCTAGCAGTAAACGCACCAGTTTGTCACACGAAAATACCTACAGTTCGGAGCATCGACCTGCAACAGTCCTACCACAGCATTCTAGCAGATTTCCCTGGAATCACTCGCATCACTTCGATGAAACTCAATCCCAAACACAACGTGGAACATTTCATCGAGACATCCGGACCACCGTTGTACTGCAGAGCCCGCCCTATACCTCACAATCGTTACGATCGAGTCAAAAACGAATTTCAAAATATGATCGACCAAGGATTGTGTCGGCCGAGCAAGAGCCCGTGGGCATCACCTTTACACATCGTACCGAAGAAAAACGGTGATCTGCGAGTTTGCGGCGACTACCGACGCCTAAACAGTATTACGAAACCCGACCGCTACCCGATACCACGCATCAAAGATTTTACATACCATCTCGCCGGTTGTCAAGTCTTTTCTACGCTCGATTTGAACCGAGCTTATCAACAATTACCAATCAAGGAAGAAGACATCGAAAAAACAGCAATAATAACGCCGTTCGGATTGTTCGAGTTCCCACGCATGTGCCCCGGTCTCCGCAACGCCGGGCAAACATTTCAGCGGTTCGTCCACGAAGTACTGCGAGGGCTGGATTACGTCTTTCCATTCGTCGACGATCTCCTCATCGCTTCCCGAACCGAAGATGAGCACCGTAAACACCTTCGAACAGTCCTACAACGACTAGAAGAATACGGTATCACTATCAACCCTTCGAAATGCGTGTTTGGCAATGGCGAAGTCAATTTCCTCGGGTACCACGTCTCGAAGCACGGAATCAAGCCGCCACAAGAGAAAATCAACGCAATCGCCGATTTTCCGAAACCGAAGACGATCGAAGAGCTACGACGATTCCTCGGCATGCTCAACTTTTACCGAGAGAACATACCTAACGCCGCTACCATTCAAGCCCCGCTCAGCAATTACCTACATAATTCGAAGAAGAAAGACAAAACGGAAATAAAATGGGACGACCAATCAACATCTGCATTCGAAGCCTGTAAAGCCAGCATTCAAAAGGCAGCTTTACTCGCCCACCCGTCCCACCATGGAACATTGGCGATATTCTCAGATGCCTCCGACAAAGCAGCCAGAGCCGTCCTCCAACAACGAATTAGCAACAGATGGCAGCCACTCGGCTACTTCTCGAAGAAATTCTCCGACGCACAACAGAAGTACAGTACATTCGACCGTGAACTACTGGCTATTTATATGGCAGTCAAGCACTTCAGAAAAATGTTCGAAGGAAGAGAAACCATAATTTTCACCGATCATAAGCCGCTTACCTACGTACTACACAAGTCGCCATCGCCATCCGAGTTACCGCGCCGAGCACGCCAACTGCAATTCATCAGCGAATTCATTACCGACATTCGTCATGTGACAGGCCAAGATAACGTCGTCGCCGACGCTCTCAGCCGCGTCGAAAGCATCGCCTGTCCATCGACACTAAATTATGAAGAAATCGCAAGAGTGCAAGAAAGAGACAGCACGATAACGAAGCTCGCGAAACAAAGTAATTTATGCCTACGAAAAATTACTTTACCTAACTCGAACACTACTTTACACTGCGAGACGTCTACTCAACACGTACGACCATACCTACCGCTGCCATACCGCAAGATAGCATTCGATGCAGTTCACAACATCAGCCACCCAGGAGTACGCACAACCCGCAAGCTTGTCACGCAGAAATACTTTTGGCCATCAATGAACAAAGACGTCGGCATCTGGGCCAAACAATGCCTACGCTGCCAACAATGTAAGATACATCGTCACACGTCAAGCGAACTATCTTCGTTCCCACCGGCAGACAGATTCCAGCACATCCACATCGACATAGTCGGACCGCTACCCCCTACGCGGCACGGCTACCGCTATCTAATCACAATGATCGACCGACTTACAAGATGGCCCGAAGCAATACCTACCGAAGAAATCACCGCCGAAGAAGTGGCGAAAGTAATTTACGAACATTGGATAACCCGTTTTGGCTGTCCACAAACCATTACAACCGACCAAGGACGACAGTTCGAGAGCCAGCTATTTACCTACCTAACGAAAATAATGGGAATAGAAAAAACCCGCACAACACCGTATCACCCGCAAGCAAACGGTATCGTCGAGCGCTGGCATCGCAGTTTAAAAACGGCGCTGAAAACGCGACTCTCTGGACAAACTATGTGGATCGAAGAATTACCTACCGTTTTGCTGGGACTTCGAGCCGCACTACGTAACGACACGAATATCAGCGCGGCCGAACTTACCTACGGCTACAACTTGCGCCTACCTGGCGATTTTTTCGCTGCCCCTACACAAGCCGAAAACCTGCAAATCGCCGACTACAACTACGTATCCCAACTACGAAAAACAATCAACGCTCTGAAACCGAAGCAACCACTACCATCACATGCAAGCAACAGACCGATCTTCGTGCATAAAGACCTACAAACCTGCAGCTACGTTTTCGTAAGAATCGACGCTGTAAAAAAGCCGCTACAACCACCGTACGAGGGGCCCTACAAGGTCATTAACCGAGACAGGAAAATATTCACCGTTCAACTAGCACAACGACAAGCTAAAATATCAATCGACCGACTCAAGCCTGCCTACACACTGAACGAGACCGGCGAAAATGAATACAACTCCACTACCCAACGACAACAAATCAACAGAAACGACCCTGAAACGAAGATACCTACATCGAGACAACAGCCGACCACAATGCGAAACACGAGACCAACACAATACAAGACACGAGCCGGACGCACCACCAAACTACCTGTACGCTTCGCTTGAGGGGGAGTACTGTGGCTACCTATATGGTATTCGTATAAAAGTCAATGAAACTTGTGTTCTACAATAAATAGAACGAATGCGTATTTAGCCACAGAGCGTATTGGGTCGTGAAACTCAGGATTGCGTTCTGAAAAGAACGACTAGTCTTGCATTGTTCTTCACGCCACGGAGTCCGAACGCAGCTTCAGAAGACAACCGGAGTTCGCCGCCGCTGTTGGCGCCAGCGTGCGCGCCGAGCTTCCTCTGATGTGCTGTTCTCCGATGCGCCGGCCAAATGGGCGAGCGCCCGTCTGTGTCGCTTATTTATAGCGGCACCACACGCGTTCGGCAGGAGTGGGGAGCTACCTCGCGTCGGGCTTTCCGATTGGTCAATGCAAATTTGCTAGATCAAACACGCAAGTTTAGGGAGTACATATTTGTAAATATAGTTAGGCACATTTTCTGTAAATATATCCTTTCTACACTTGTCTACTGAGTTTAACTCCTAGTAACCTCAAGACCTCCAAAGTAGGTAAGGGAAAGTAGGTACAGTCGGGGTATATTTTTGAGTTACTGCCACATACAGGATATTAGGTGCATTGTTAAACAAATGGAATATCGCTAAAATAACGCCAATGGGACAACTAATATGCAATAAAAATTCCATACCATTGTATGTATTGTATTGTTTTAATACAGACCATTGAACATTCAGAAATGGAGAAAATCACCACCCACATTTCGCCATTTTGAAAGAATATCGATTTTGCCATCAGTGGCCACTCATAAAACTTATGCCAATCGATAGAAAACTTTCATATCCATCGATCTATATGTTCAAAAATGTCGAAAACAGTATATTTAATAGATTTCGCAAGTCAAAGATGTTTAATATAGTGTAAATAATATTTTTTTTATATGTAAAATTTATCCAACTTTGATGAGCATTAGTACGAGAACGGGTGGTCCAAAAAATATGAACCTGGTCTCATTCTATGCAGAATTAAATGCCCTCCAACTTTTATGCAGAACAGTTTTCGATGTTGTAATTCTTTTACGAGATATACCCGTAAAACCTTGTGAGGTACACTTTTACCCCCCCACCACTTATGCACAACTCCGCCGGGGGGAAAACCTAGGACAGTCATATTGGGAAACAAATGAAGCCATTTAAGAAATAAAATCTTTTGTAGAAATTATTTTCAAGTTGGTTGGTTTTACTCTACTGACCTAATGAAGAAAGGCTTATAACATTGCGATCTCCAACCCGCCTGCAAAGGGTGGAGATTATGACAATAGCCTCCTCTTTAGTCCTGTAGTGGACATTTATAGGTAGTAATGTTAACTCAAAAAGAATTACTGGTACATGGCAGTAGTAGGATTCGAATCCGCTTCTGGCTCGCTTACGAGTACCTCTTAACCGCTAGGCCACCGACGCTGCTTTCTTCTCTCTCATTATATAAAAAAATAATATAAAACGAATCATCTTGGCGTTGGTGTCCTAGTTGTGCTCTCGCACAGGAGAGCCCAGGGTCCGCCTTGACCATGATCCAGGATTAGACAGATCAGGTAATTACTGTTAACATGGGAACCTGACAGATTGGATTATGGTTACACATTCAGTCGCTTGAATGTGCATGTCTCATCACGATGTTTTTCGTCGCCGTTAGAGCATCGGTTAATATTCAACTAATGTACATAACTCAAGAGTCATTGGTACATCTTAATCACTAGGCCACCGTCAAGTGCCCAGGCCGTGGGCATGGACCATGGACACTGTTGGCCGATACACATCTACTTTTCTACAGCTGAAAACATAGTTTTTAAAACGATAGCGCCGTGTGCAGCCCGAAACAACCGCGGTAGTTTAAAGCGCGAATCAACTCGTAGCAACAATAAGTACCTATCTAACATATTTTTTTAAAGGTAGGTACCGAATTGCAAAATTTAAAATAGTTATGAAGCCTAATTATCTAATTACTTATTTAAAAATGAGCAGTGATCCTATTTTGAGGAGAATAAGCACTAATGGACAGAGGACTTAAGGTTTCTAAGATATCTATATAAAATGCGGTGATATGGAGTAGCATACCAAATTATTAAATAGTCGTCATCGTATAATATTGAAATCGAGAATATTTACTTATAATAGTCTTTAATACGTATGCTAGAATATAATATTTTAATGCTCAAACGTTACTCAAAATACGCTAACTATATCTATGGCTATTTACTTAATATAACTATAATTTTACTCAACGCACCGGTCCAATAAAGTTGTCCATTATTTTTGGCTTTTGGTGGGCCGAAATTAAACAATTACTGTAAATTTGCTTACATATTTGCAAAATAAAAATCCATGTTTTAATCTATAAATAATCAAATCAAATTTTGTGAAAGCTTTCAAAGTTCTGTCAGTCTAGTTCTGTCCTGTAATGTCATTGACTTAAACTCTTTGGTTTTACATTACTCTATAGTAGAGAGATGTATAGAGGTTGTAAACAGAAAATACGAAGGTTTTCCCTGGAGGTATCAAAGAGATGATTGTTTCGTTTTTTGGAGTCCGAATCTCCAAGGCTGCGTTCATAGTCACACCTACGACAACACGGTGGGTACGCGTTCTAGCTACTTTCTTCTATATTTTCAGGGATTGTTCATCGTTGTTGTCTTGTATGACGTTACATAGACATACCCATACAGCAGGCGGTCAGATCGGGTCGGTCAACCAACACGCCGAGAACAAATTCGATCACAGATCGAGAAGGCGGATCGCCTGATCGCTATCTGTCTCAAGGATCCCTCGTAATGAAACCGCGAGCGTGTAGACTGCTGGCGCTGACAGCAAGCTGAGCACGGTTGAACGGTGCTTCTCAACCGCGCGTTGTCAAGGAGTCACAACAGCCATAAAGTTTAATTAATACACTATTGGTCTATCTAATCTATATAGAGCACACGCCTGCGCGTACTATCTCCGACAGAACGAGGAAATTATAATTATTCATTGATAGTGGACGATTCATTGATGTACTTCGCTGTCGCTAATGTCGCGTATTCAATGCTTGAACACCACAAAAACAAAGACGCAATTAAAAAACATAGGAAGATGTTGGATTAGATATGCTTCTACAACCGCCTCTTCACTTACCACTGTTGGAACTCCTTGTTCTTTTAATACTTTATCTTTGAGTTGTCAAATAATTAAATGGCAAGAGGAAGCGCATTGTAATATATTTCTAATGTCATAATAAACGACCGGGAGGAAACCGGCTTTTAAGTGAATTCGCGTATTTATTTCCTTAGAAGTTTGAGGACCCGCTCCCGGGTGGTTACGTTGCTCCAGGTTCGCACAACCACCACTGCTTGACTCCCTACACATTGTTTACGGTACATTCTGTGCTCACGTTTCTACTTTCTGAAGCTTAAACGCAACAGGTTCAACACATATTCACTCTTGAAGATTCGATTGCTAGTTCTTGATCAAAAGTATTCGTTGACGCCACCGACGCCGCGCTTCGTCGAATGTGTTGATCGTAGTAGTTCCAGACATCCGCAAGGTAAAGATTTTATTGCCTAACGAATATATGTATAGTAAATGTAAAGAATAGTCATTACTTTGAAGAAGATATTTCTTCGTATTTTACTTCAATTATAGTTTAAATAAAAAGAAAATAGCCATGACTCGTTAGTTTATAGCAGAACATTTTATTTGCAATGTAATTAATTAATTAATATAAAATTGTAATTGGATTATTGAAATTTCAATAATGTTTCAACTACATACGTAAGCCTAATCCCAACCCAATCATTTCGAGACGAGTATCGCTCAACTTGCACACCGTACTTGAGCTAGTCAAATAAAGAAGTGGTCAAAAGCAGAAATGGTCCTATTTAGATATGGCCTAATGAAGAAGTTGTCGAATCCATAACTGGTCAAGAGACAAATAAAGAAGTAGTCCCCGAACGTCAAAAGGATTGAAATAAAAATATATGGCGTAGTATCCAGAACGCTGTTCAACCGAGATGGATTCGTCGATTGATATCTTTCTCAAAATTGGACCTACCTAGCTGGTCTATTTGTCCTAGGTAGACAGCGTTTCATTTAGACAGCGTTTTATCTTTAAAGTCCCGTGGTTTTTAGCGAAATACCTAACGTTATTAGGAGTATATAGCTAGATTAGTGAATACAGCTCACTTACTCCATCCACTCTTCATAGGTATGTTGAAACAGATTATATGTATAGTCGTCAACAACTTCAACAATAGATGTGATTCTGATGAAGCTTCCTAGCTTCCTAGCACTAGTATAACTATATAACTGTAATAGCAGACAATAATTATTCTGCGCCTGCAAAGTCATTATCTAATGAAATTTACACTGTAATAAGGTATCTGTTTAGGCTATTGTGTAAAATGATTTTGTTTATTGTGCCCAGTTCATTACCAAAAAGCCAATGGAGTTGCCAAAAACATTCGCCAAACACATTCTGAATCATCGTTATCATCACAGCCCATAACACTCCCCGGGAGAACTTAGGGCCTCTCCCACGAAAGGGGAGGTTATTGCCATAATCTCCACACTTGGCAGGCGGGTTGGAAATCGCAGTGTTATAAATGTATGAACGGAAAACGCTGCTGTCCCTTTTCCAGCCTACGGAGACTCTATATCTTTTGCCTCGAAAACATTAGTCACCTTGTACTATTCTACTCTACCGGTCACCACACGGCAAAACATAAAACAATTACACAAGAAAACATTATTAATATGACTGCAATGCAAATAATTGCTGTGAAATAGTTTAACTGAGATGAAATTATGTCAGTTACGAATGAAGATAATAATAAATGACTAAAGATCAATGGGTAGAATATTACTAGCATCTTCTCAACGTCACCCACCCAAGAGACTCGAACATCGAGAAACCTGAACCCGTCTATGGACCACCTCCTCCCGTCATGCCTATGAAACTAAAAAGAGCCATCATGCAAATGAAAAACCGCAGGGCTACAGGTCTTGATGAAATTCCTGCAGATTTGGAATGAACTTGGAGATGTAGAAATGATTTCGCTGTACAATTTTTTTAATAAATCAATTGTTGGGCCACATGTTCCCGACTCTTGGCGCAATAGTATTTTGTTGACGTTTTATAAAGGGAAGGGGTATATTCGAGATTGCAATAACTATAGAACTGTAAAATTGAGGTCACATACTTTGATAAAGTTTGAGAGAATAATTAACAATAGCCTTGCGAATATTATACAACTAATACCCAATCAATGCGGTTTTGTTGCCGAGAAAAGTACTTTAGACGCTACACAGACCATCCGAATACTGTTGGAAAAGTCGTGGGTAAATAGCATCAACCTGTATACCACCAATATATATATATATCTGGAAAAGACTTTCGACCATGTGCCCCGAGACCTCATCTCGGACGCACTCAGAGCACAACAAGTGCCAGAACACTATATTACACTGATACAATATATGTATAGTGGTGCTACAAAGCAAGTTATCAGCCCAGCAGGAACATGTGCCAAGTTTGATGATAGAGTCGGAGTCCATCACGGTTCAGCATTAAGCCCGCTGCTATTTTATTTATTTAATGTTACTATAGACTATCTCACAAATCGCTACTAGAGATGTGTGATGTTGCTCCGACTCTGTAGAAGACCTGAAAAGCTATTTTAACTCGTGGCTGTACTAGCTCGAACATCTAATATAATGAATGATCAGTCGCAAAAAAACAAAGCATATGTCATGTATATTCGATGGGAGTGCATCCAGACTCAACGACATACGCAGCGAATAACAGGAAAAGACAGACTCCGCCCAGCTCCTCTATTAATATTAAAACAAGATGCGAGGATAGATTTTTTCGTACAGAAAACGAATAAGCTTTCACAACCACTATATACATATAAGTACCATAATTCTAACCTCACAAGGGCCTTAACATAGTACAAACTAAAAGCCAACTTTATATTGAAGAAATTAGACGTAATAATCCAGTTAGGATGTTATCCAGCGACTTTCTTATAAGACCGATCTACAGACAACCACATGTTCACTCTCGAGCGGGTACTTCATTCTAATTGGAGAGCGGGCACCAAAACATAGTTTACAACCCTCGATAGCTATGACTTCCAAGTAAGAAAAAAGTGTAAAGCACGAACGTGCGGAAGGTATTTATTTACCACTCGCAATACGGATTAACACGGGAACATTAACTGAATGTTTCGGATAAGCTACCTGGGACTAGATATCGAGGGACAACATAAACTCTCGGGTATGGGACATCGACAAACAACATAAGAAGAATAGCTGACAGACGCTGAGTGACCGATTTCGACATTACACCGGAACAAAGGAATAGCTCTAGGTTTATGGTAGTACCTGTCTTGAGTAGGACATCGGCTGAGGGACAACATTAAAAGAATGGCTGAATGTTACGGGTATGCTACGGGCGACATGAAGAAAAACAGCTAAGAGGTACGGGTACACGACGTTACTTGGAAAGTTAGGAGTATTCTGCTGCGATAAGACAAGAATTCGAGAGACGACATAATAAGGACGGTTGAAGGTTACGAGTTCGCTGTTTACGACAGGACATCGAAGAAAAATTAAGAAGAATAGCTGAAAGACAAGAGGTGAAGAACGGTTGCGACAGGACCTTGATGGATAACATAAGAAAAATAGCCAAAAATTTACGGGTACGCTGCTTGCGACAGGACATTGAAGGGAAATAAAGAAGAATAGCAGAAAGATAAAGAGTTAAAGAATAGCTGATAGTGTACGCGGGTTGCGACAGGACTTCGATGGACAACATAAGAAGACCAGCCGAAAATTAAGGATACGCGGCTTGCGACAGGACGTCAGTAGAAAATATAAGAAGAATAGCTAAAGGTTACGGGTACGCAGATTACGGCGGGACATCGAAAGACAACAAATCACGTAGATCAAACCAGCAGAGCTCTCCGAGGAATCAATTACAGCAGTTAATATCCGGCCTCTATATATTACACATCAAGTATAGTATCTATCCTCCCTTAAACTGGCTCGATGTATGAGTTCTTGTCGGCTCTCCAACTCCTATCGCTCCCATCCTGACTGCGAAAGCCCTACATTCCTCTTCGCATCTACGTGCGCACTGGTATCTCGGGCTGGAGGTAGCTAAATCAGTTATAGGACGAGGTGAAGTGTCGCTTAAAATCAACAATTCCCACGTCTGATGCGGTATCCGGAGCAAACCAGCTCTTTGGGTGAGACCCGTGACATCCACTGGGCTTGGTTGCTCAAAATAGAAGTGCAGACGACGTAACTACCGATGATGGCGACGCCATACTTGGTTCTCGCTGATATGACCTACATACACCCTTGCAGAAGCATTTCTGGCTGGTGTTGTACCTGAACGGAACGGAACGGAACGAAGCATATGTCATGTATATTCGATGGTCACACTAACGCCGGTGGTATATTTATCCCACAGAAAAGCCCCGTAGTTTTTCTATCGCATAGAGAGGAAGCAGACAAGGAGAGCCGACCAACAGAAAAAGAAAATATTTTCTGTTCCGTGATTAACCCTAAGAAAAGAATGCTAAAAATTTTTATCTACTCTTCTACAGTGAAAAAAATTACGTTCAAACTAAATTGAAACAAGAAATCTAAGAAGCAAGACCAACTTTTGCCCGCGGCTTCGTCGGCGATGAATTCGGTTTATTACGTTTCGGACCCGTTCCTGCGTGGTTCCCACATTTAATTTTAGAATAAATTATAAACTAAGTACTATTATGGGCGACACTACTGCCAAATTTCAGCAAAATCCATTCAGTATTTTTGCGTGAAGGAGTAACAAACATCCAAACATCCATCCAACCTTACAAACTCTTATATTTAAGAACAATATTAGTAGGATAAAATATTTCTTTTGACACCTTAAATAAAATATACGCCATTAACCTTTCATAACTTAATTCTCAATACAATTGATTACATTTCGGTAATAAGTATCAAAATGTTACGCCTCACATACGTGCACATTCAAGAATGTTCACTTATCGTGGTCTTATTCTACATGTAAGTTGCTCTTTTATTTTTTACTCGATAATTTAACATGGTGTCGGGTGATAACTACGTAATACGAAGAAAGTGATACAGTATAGGTCGACATCTTAATGTGTGTATCGCCTGCGCGATGTGGGGGGAAGAATGAGTGACGTCATGTGACGTTTCGGGGCTGAGCACGGAGGCGCGGGTCAGGGAGCTCAAATGACGTTTCTCAGTGCGCCCGCGGACTCCGCACAGCGCGGTTGATTGTTTTGTTATGGTCACTCGGAACAACGCATACGAGGTTAATTTGCCGAAGATAAATCCGGAGGAGGAGGCTTAAAAAGTTATACTGATTAATTTATAGACAAGCACAGGGGTTCCTGAAGTGAGCGCCGCCGCGCCCTGAGGTTCCGTGGAGAGAAAGGAGGGGCGCCGTGAGGCGCTTCCATCTTCTCGTCTCACAACTAAACT
This sequence comes from Blastobasis adustella, assembly GCA_907269095.1. Classification (NCBI taxonomy): domain Eukaryota; kingdom Metazoa; phylum Arthropoda; class Insecta; order Lepidoptera; family Blastobasidae; genus Blastobasis; species Blastobasis adustella. Next base: position 13,647,086 of record OU026114.1, read on the forward strand.
TAGATGTTCAATTGCACAAAATTAAAAAAATCTAGATACACATCATCACATCACAATTGTGCTGGCCGCCCACCTGATAAGTGTAGGTTTCCCAAAGGCTTCAATGGTCACGCCTCTCTCTAGCAAAATGGATTAACGACCTGATCACCGGTACCTGGACGAAAGGTCGTGGGTACCAACTAGATGCAGACGGCACAGGACCGGCTTTTATCGTCATCCGTGGGGGAGGTCTATGCCCAGCAGTAATAATTATGATGATGATGAAATACTCGTATCTAAATTCAATAAAGAATTCGGCTAAGTCACGTTATGTTACAGAAATATAACACAACAGGCACCGCTTATTTCTAGAAACCTTCGTTTTTTATTTGTTTTTTCTTATCTTGATTTTTAGAAGCCTTGTTTTTTTTTATTGTTTATGTTTTTGTTTGTTTATTGTTTGCCACATTTTTCAGAAGAATAAAAAGACGGAGCATTATCCGCGAGACTTAAAGCTTTTGCTTAAAATTGGGCATTACATTATTATTCGCCGAAAGCTTATGACTAATTCAGAGATAATTTAAGTACCTACTTGTCTCCCCCCTGCGGTGACTTCAAGGAAATGATATCAAAAATGTTTATTTTACCAAGGAATCATTTTCATAGAGTTGAAACAAAAACAATCCAAATGCGCTCTGATGGAAAAAGGGCGGAATGGAATGGGTAACATTGGAACTGATAATTTGAAAAAGCTAAAGATGCACTAATATTTTTGTAAATTGTATTAACTCGAACTGGAAAGTTTCGTTCATATACTTTCTTGTAGATAGAATAAACGGAGAACAGAGAGCAAAACTTGGTTGTACATTACCTGAAAATGTTTCAGGAAACAATGAGTTGTTCTCCTGCAAACATTTCTGCATGTCAAACATTTGGGTTGCAACTTCGATACGGAAAATATAAAAACCCATTTTGAACAACCAGAAACAAAATTTGATGTCTACGCTTTATTAGATCCTTGTCGTGATTAAGCTAAAATTAGTCCGAAATGCTTTAAAACTTATATCACCTTTGTTGATAGAAACAACAGAATAATTTCCTGACAAACCTTAATCAAGTTAAGTAACAATAAGCTAGAGCGAGAAAAATTGCGAGCTGGCAAATCAGAAGAAACGGCTGAAGAACTAGACCCTTCCTATTTTCACGCAATTCAGCATACATGTTTGTTTTGTGAAATTTCAAGATCAAAGGCCGAACTTGATGCGCAACAAAATTGAAATTGAAAATTGATTTAAATATTTTACATGTCTGAAACATTCGATTAATCATATAAAATGCTACTTGTGAAAACCGAGAAAATCAACTTAAAATAAAACTTAGTTATTTTCATATCAAACTCAAGTTTATTGTATAGCTTTTGAACAGCTAATATCATACATTTATGAAACTCGAAATATTAGGTGAGGAACATAACGGCGTATTCAACATTTCGGACCTTGCTCAGAAATTAAGTGTGTCTTCAAGAGGACTTAGCAGAGAAAAAGAAATCTACAGGACAAATTTAAAAAAAAAACGGAAGAAAAAATATTGGAAACGTTTCAGGATAATTATGACTAGCTCTAGTAAGCCCGGTATGTCAACCTACATAACATTTATATATACTCTGGATGCTTCAGTATGATCCTGACCTAAGCGGCAGAAATAGTGCGATCAGACATCAATAGTAGTTGTGATGATGAAAACAAATCTGCGCCAGCGTCTCTTATTGTGCTCATTGGCATGATATTTAATGGCCCTTTTTTAGGGACTTCACCACACTCTAACTTAATAAAAAATTTAGCAGAGCTACTGGTATTTCACGCTACGAGTCGTGCTGAGAAGAGGTTTAATCGGAGGACACCAACAGAACAAAGAAACGTCTGTCTATATAGCAGCAAAATTATATGCTGCGATAAGAAAAAAAAACCAATCGAATGCATTTTCAGCTGGGAATAATTTTTAAGGTGTATTTACGACAGTATCCGTTGATAATATTGACCACAATCTGACTGCAATTTTTGCGGCTACTCCCTTTACCGGTACAACACACAAGTAAGTACCGAGTGCTGTATACTTTTAAACAGTAACACTAAATCATGTTTTATTACTTAGCATTCGTATTTCAAGTGTGCCTTGAGAAATCGAAGTAACAATTGCCCAATCATTATTCTCAGATGAATCCAGTAGTTATAAAGTGAAAGAGTTACCACGAGATTACGCCACCGTCTCGCATTGTTTTGTGGATTTTAAAAACGCTAACTGCACCACAATTCATACTCTGTCATCACGATCCTTCCCTGTCATCACGATCCTTCCCTGGAGAAAAAGGCTGGTTAGTTTCTGCAAAATCTTCAAAATCGTTGAAAACATTACTTACAGCAAGTGAATGAGAAAGTGGGAGTCGTGTCGTATCAGGAAATGAAATAAAAAAGGGACGATAGAGAGAAATGGCGACTGCCCCACAGATTCTTATGATACCTTTGATATTTTAAACCATAGGCCTATGTTTTCACTTGGATATAAAAAAGCATTATATTTAGCGAATAATCTTTAATTAACTATGATCTACTTTAAAATTACCTGATAATAGGTTAATAGTATAGTCTAGTGGCGGTGTGGTGTCCGGCAAAGTAGAATAGCACCAACAGTACGTTTACTCGCATGACAGGATCTTTTGGATTTATTGTATGTTTAGAAAGTGCTGCTAACTTGTTTCATGATCTAGTAATTAAGGAAAAATTAAGATTTTAGCCATTATTCAGGACCATCTGGAAATGTTTTTCTGGCTGATGCGCGCCAAAGGAGGATTTAACGACAACCCCAATATAGTTTAATTTCGTACGACATATAAAAAATCTCATTAGATCTGAGTTAATTTTGAAAACCAAAGGTAGCATTCATTCACATTCAAAAAAATAATAAATCAGTTGTATGATGTTGATTATACAAATGTCCCCACTAGGCCCGCCACTAGTCGACACGCAAAGAAGAAGATGATGTTGATGACGATAACTTAAAAGTGTTTCATTGCTAATTTACTGACCACGCCATTAGACGAATATACCCATGAAGTCATCATGATTTTGCAGAACTTAGGGCTTCTCCCAGCAGAGGGGAGGTTATTGCCATAATCTCTACACGTGGCAGGCGGGTTGGAGATCGCAGTGATGCAAATATAAAAATGGATATCGCTGCTGCCCATTCTCCAGCCTACGGAGACTAGACTAGATCTTTTGCTACAAAAATCGTTAGTCGCCTTCTACGACAACCGCGAGTGTAAGGAGTTGGTGCTATTCTTCTCTGCCAGACACCATTCGGCAAGTAGTAATGGTTTATATTCCGATGTTCATGCATGAAAAGAGCTTAGAAATATCAAATATGCCACTTGCCAATAGAGAGAAAAAAGTTATACTGATTAATTTATAGACAAGCACAGGGATTCCTGAAGTGAGCGCCGCCGCGCCCTGAGGTTCCGTGGCGAGAAAGGAGGGGCGCCGTGAGGCGCTTCTATCTTCTCGTATCACAACTAAACTTAGATGTTCAATTGCACAAAATTAAAAAAAAATCTAGATACACAACATCACATCACAATTGTGCTGGCCGCCCACCTGATAAGTGTAGGTTTCCCAAAGGCTTCAATGGTCACGCCTCTCTCTAGCAAGATGGATTAACGACCTGCTCGCCGGTACCTGGACGAAAGGTCGTGGGTACCAACTAGATGCAGACGGCACAGGACCGGCTTTTATGGTCATCTCTGGGGGAGGTCTATGCCCAGCAGTAATAATTATGATGATGATGAAATACTCGTATCTAATTTCAATAAAGAATTCGGCTAAGTCACGTTATGTTACAGAAATATAGCACAACAGGCACCGCTTATTTCTAGAAACCTTCGTTTTTTATTTGTTTTTTCTTATCTTGATTTTTTAGAAGCCTTGTTTTTTTATTGTTTATGTTTTTGTTTGTTTATTGTTTGCCACATTTCTCAGATGATGACCCCTCAACCGGAGATAAAACTGTTAGAAACGAAAAGTGTAAACAACTAAATTTAGAAATTAAGCATTTGAAAAAAATCAAACAGACGGTTAACCAAGAAAGTTGCCAAATTTAACTTGATTATTAAAAACCTTCGCGAACAGTAAACCTTATAAGTTTAGATAAGAAGAATAAAAAGACGGAGCATTATCCGCGAGACTTAAAGCTTTTGCTTAAAATTGGGCATTACATTATTATTCGCCGAAAGCTTATGACTAATTCAGAGAAAATTTAAGTACCTACTTGTCTTCCCCCTGCGGTGACTTCAAGGAAATGATATCAAAAATGTTAATTTTACCAAGGAATCATTTTCATAGAGTTGAAACAAAAACAATCCAAATGCGCTCTGATGGAAAAAGGGCGGAATGGAATGGGTAACATTGGAACTGATAATTTGAAAAAAGCTAAAGATGCACTAATATTTTTGTAAATTGTATTAACTCGAACTGGAAAGTTTCGTTCATGTACTTTCTTGTAGATAGAATAAACGGAGAACAGAGAGCAAATCTTGGTTGTACATTACCTGAAAATGTTTCAGGAAACAATGAGTTGTTCTCCTGCTAACATTTCTGCATGTCAAACATTTGGGTTGCAACTTCGATCCGGAAAATATAAAAACCCATTTTGAACAACCAGGAACAAAATTTGATGTCTACGCTTTATTAGATCCTTGTCGTGGTTAAGCTAAAATTAGTCCGAAATGCTTTAAAACTTATATCACCTTTGTTGATAGAAACAACAGAATAATTATATTTAGCGAATAGCATTATAATTTAGAAAGCATTATATTTAGCGAATAATCTTTAATTAACTATGATCTACTTTAAAATTACCTGATAATAGGTTAATAGTATAGTCTAGTGGCGGTGTGGTGTCCGGCACAGTAGAATAGCATCAACAGTACGTTTACTCGCATGACAGGAGCTTTTGGATTTATTGTATGTTTAGAAAGTGCTGCTAACTTGTTTCATGATCTAGTAATTAGGGAAAAATTAAGATTTTAGCCATTATTCAGGACCATCTGGAAATGTTTATCTGGCTGATGCGCGCCAAAGGAGGATTTAACGACAACCCCAATATAGTTTAATTTCGTACGACATATATAAAAATCTCATTAGATCTGAGTTAATTTGGAAAACCAAAGGTAGTATTAAAGATGTGCCTATAATAACCGTGTCGCGTAGTATTTTAAACACTATAATATAAATGATACTACCAGCCAAAAAAAAAAAAAAAATCAGTTGTATGATGTTGATTATACAAATGTCCCCACTAGGCCCGCCACTAGTCGACACGCAAAGAAGAAGATGATGTTGATGACGATAACTTAAAAGTATTTCATTGCTAATTTACTGACCACGCCATTAGACGAATATACCCATGAAGTCATCATGACTCTGCAGAACTTAGGGCTTCTCCCAGCAGAGGGGAGGTTATTGCCATAATCTCTACACGTGGCAGGCGGGTTGGAGATCGCAGTGATGCAAATATAAAAATGGATATCGCTGCTGCCCATTCTCCAGCCTACGGAGACTAGACTAGATCTTTTGCTACAAAAATCGTTAGTCGCCTTCTACGACAACCGCGAGTGTAAGGGGTTGGTGCTATTCTTCTCTGCCGGACACCATTCGGCAAGTAGTAATGGTTTATATTCCGATGTTTATGCATGAAAAGAGCTTAGAAATATCAAATATGCCACTTGCCAATAGAGAGATAAACAAATATTTTTCTTCTCTAGTAAATATTAAAGAATCAAGGGGAAATGTTTTATCCAGCAGAAAGGGTAATCTCAGTAATTCAAAAATGTGAAAAATTAATAAGACTGAGTGAATCCGTGTCTTTCAACGAAATCATGAAATATAGGTATATAAAAAGTTTAAGTGTCTGTAAAGGACCAATTAAAAACATTCTTCAATTACACATTCTTCTTCAACAAAATATATTCTACAATGTGCGGAGACTATTGGAATTGCAAATCTACTTATAATTCCAATACAACTTTTCCGCACACAGGCGACATCTTCCGAAAAGTTGCTGAACTAACACACTTATCTATTCAGCTTGGACAAACTAGCATATGGTTGATTTTGCTGTCTAGTACAAACTCTCGTCACAAGATGGCACAAAAGTGTTCAAAATATGAAAAGGAAATGACATCAAGACAATTTTTTACGTGTATGAACTTTAAATATATATATATTTTTTAATTTAAAAATTCATGCACTCTTACGTACAATGGCGGAATGCAGAAACAGATGGTTCATTGAGTACCAGAACAAGGAGACAAGGAGCTCGCAGATTACGGCAATGTCTAATAGGAAGCCATTTGAGCTTAGCACGAAAGGTGGAAACGTGGTAGTATTTACGTAGTCCATATATAAAGCGGATACAGTTGTTTAGGATACGATCCAATTGATTACATTGTTCCTCATTTACATCGGAGTAACACACATCAGCTAATCTATGACAGGCAAGATAAGGGACTGAACGAGTAGATTTTTTGTAGAAAAGGAGAATTTTTTTAAATCTATAATGGGAACGTAAAATTCCGATTACTTTTTTACTACTTCAGTCACCTGATCTGACAAACTCAAAGTACCGTCTATGTAAAGACTAAATGGAATAACTACATTATAATAGACTGATGGGATATTATCTAAATCAGTGCGAACTGCGACTGATCAGCCTAGAATTGGCCAATATAGTAATCTAGCATTTCGAGGAATTCACAGATATTCCAAAACTGCGAAACCAGTGAAAATATATAGTAGGTCGTTGTTTAAAGCATTCATATCTTCAGAAACATCTGAAGCATCGGCACTAGCATAAAGCTAGAAATCATACGCATAAAGATGGTGAGAACATTTGAGACCATGAGTCACACTATTAATCAACAGAGTTAGGTAAAGGGGGTTAGGTACAACCACACTGACGATATGCTCAAAGCTGCCCCAAGACAGTAAATAAGATGTCGTGGTCCACGTTATTAACGGCGTTGGAGAAATCAATTAAAACAAGACAGACAGTTTGGTGTTCTCCAAGGCCTTCCTGACATCTTCTGTAATCTTAAGTAGAGCCGCAGAGGTGCTGTTGCAAGGACGAAAACTCGTCTGATACTGATTTAAGAGCGTATTATTAGAAACATACTTCGACATTTGCTATGGAACCACAGCTCCAAGAATTTTCTACAGGAACGGAAAAAATTGAAATAGATCAAAAGTGATTTCAGCAATTAGGTGATGATACTTTGGGGCCTTTATTCCCACTAGTTCTGTTGAGTAGTTCTGTCGGCAGAACTACTGGTTTTTTTTACTATTAGTTCTGTTTAGAGAACAAATGGGAATTGAATTCCCAGTAGTTCTGTTCACGTCTCCATACAGTTTGCTATGAATTATCATGTGCTAGCCACTTAAGGTAAGTATCTATTCTTTATTTGTTTCCTGATGACAACGTCATGAAATTCATGTTTCAAGGGTTTCAAGAGAGCAATAATATTAATCTTATATTGCAAAGGGTTGTTGTTTGTTCAATAATGGAGTTTAACATAATAAGACGGGGCTGCGGGCGCGTGTTGCTCAAAAATGGTTTCGAATATTACCGGCTCACTAAATATCAAAATTTACAAACGTTATGGAGATGTGTCATGTATAAAAAAACAAAATGCAGTGGCACAGTTACCACTTCCAAAGTAATTACTTTTTAAATAAATTGTGGTATGGACCTAAGTTCACACACAAGGTTTTGTTTTATATTTACTGTATTTTTATTTTGTATTCAAGGATGAAAAGGAAATAATTAAACATGTCGACCATGACACTACCTGTATTCCTGACACAAACAAAGAAGCCATGACCGTTATAATCCACAAAAGTGTTGATGAAATGATGACAGGCAGTGTACAAGAAAACAGTGGCTGCTTTAAAAGACACGGGAATAGATCTCATTAAAGAAAAACCCAGCTTCAACCAAATTAAGTCGTCGATTTACAGAAGGAGAAATAAATTAAATAAAGTTCAGAAAATGAGCTACCTAAATGACACAGTAAATGCAGTAGAAATACCTATGCCGTTTTCTAAATTTATGTTGGCAGATTATAATGACGAGGGCGAGGGCGTCCGTATTATAATTGTTGGCACTAAGGAAGCAAGGACTACCTTACGCGAAAAAAAAAATTTCTTTGCAGACGGCACTTTCAAAATTTGCCCGGTAGCTTTCACAGAGATTTACACTATTCATGCAGATCTCGAAAGCTCTGAAGATACTATCAGTGTGATGCCTCTAATATATGCACTTCTTAGTCACAAAACCAAAAAAACCTATACCACACTTTTCAGTCTAATAAAAACACAGATTCCAGATTGGAAACCTTCCACTTTCATTACTTATTTCGAGGAATCCGCCATTCGAGCCATTGCTGATGTTTTCTAAAATGCCGATCATCAGGGATGTTACTATCATTTCTCAAATAAACTGTGGAGAAAATCAAAGCAATTGGACATTAAATACAAACGCAAGAGAAGAATTGTAAGTTTGTGCAGCGTTCTTCCACTATTGCCCGAAGAACGTGTTATGGAAGGATGGGAATATGTAAAATCCCAAGTGCTGGATTTTAGTGTCAGGTGCGTCTTAGATAAGTTTATGAAATATATGAGTTTCTGGATGAAACCTAGGCGCATCAAGTCATGGACTGCCTTTGGTCGGCGCCATCGCACAACTAATGTTGTTGAGGGCTGGCATCGTGCCATTAACGGCACGTTTAAAACCAGGCCAGCGACTGTTTTTAAGTTCCTGAAAAACATTGAAGAAGATGCCTCGTTTTTTTCTGTTTAAGCCATCCAAATGGCAAATTTCAAGAAAACAGCCAAACGAAGGACAAATCAGCAGGTCGAAAACGACGCGATGATCAGAGTGTACCAAATGCAATTACTTAACAGTGACATTGGGATACCTTTGTTTTTAGAGAAACTACGTAAATTTTTTTTAATCCTTTATGATATCTTTGTTATAAGAGAAACTGCATTGTTACATATTTGTGAAAGTAAATTGTTTACGTTCACTGGTCTTATCCATCGACCGAACCACGTAACAGAACAGTTGGGAATATTTGAGATTGAAGCAGAGTGTAAAGCATAGTCTTATAAATCACAGAACTAATGGTAAAAAAAATCCCAGTAGTTACCCGACAGAACTACTCAACAGAACTAGTGGGAATAAAGGCTTTGGGGAGCGGAATGACGAACGCTTTCCTCCGCCACTCTTTAGGGAAAGAGTGAGATTGGTTATATTGTGTGAGAATAGGTAAAACAGAGTCAAGAACATGACAAATCATCACTCTACTGACGTGATCATATCCCGCTGCCTAGGACTTTATAGATAGAAGAGTTTTCAAGACTTGCTTAGTAAGTAGAGAAACAGGCATACAGATAGCAGAACTGGAATTTTCATACAAGCAAACTTTAAGATTTGGAAATGTCCAACCCGATTACGATGAAACTTTGCAGGTATACTTAGAAAACATGTAAGTTAATTGGTGCATGTAATTTCAGTTTTATTTTCTTACAAATGTACAATTAAAAAAATTACATGTGGTTAAAGAGGTATTTTCAAAATATTATAAAAACATGAGCATTTTTTTTTATTTAGTTTTAGAGATCCTACAATACTCAAGTTTTGAGATAAAGTATTAATTTAACATGTTATTGTACATTTAAAAATAGTTGAGCAAATGTGTAATTGCGAAAAGAATAACGCCAATTTCATAGGTTGACACCCAATAACAATCGTTTAGCGAACGCTACGGGTATCTTCACCGCCGGGCAGTACCTCCGAACATTGAGCTCTCCAATAGAGGTCACCCGTATGATGTTGCCATCGGATGTTTTCAGCAAAATATTGCCCTTTGCTGTGCATACACTCCGCATCCCAAAATGTTGACGAGCCTCTACAAAAAGTGCATGTCTCGTCTTCGTGAGTAACTCACGCAATACAATCTTTGTGCCCTTTAGCTTTATTTTATTAGCACAGCCAGACTGCCGAACGAATACCACAGTCATTGAACCTCACCAAGACAGGACGAGTAATGAGCCAGTTGTTCGATGGGACTCTGCAGCAGCTGACAAATTATACGGAACGCATCAAGTGTGAAATTCTCAGGTTTTATGTTAGTAAAATTATTTAATTGGAAAGAGCATGCGGAGAAAGTGTGCAAAAATGTAAACAGTTTTGCATATGCGGTATTTAAACTTTCGTTAGTCACCGAGAGATATATATACATATATGTGCATCACTATTTATAATAAAATACCAGTCGTTACATAAATGGTCAATTGAAAACATGTTTTATTCAATCGACGATTTCCTGAAATTATAAAACAGGAACTAATATTTTTATTATATATCTATATTCTGGACAAATCGATGCATGAAAGCACTAAAATAACATTAATTTAAAATTAATTTTGCGTTACTATGGCTAAATAAGTTAAAAGCACCTTTAAAGCTTTTGTAACGTCTCTGTAAAACTCTATTTATGGCAAATAAATGGATTGTGGTTATGATTGAGTGTAAAAAGGGAAAAGTTCTTTAATGATCAATATTTTTATAACAAACTTTTATCCCGTGGTATATCTAGTACCTACTCATTACAAAGAGCCCAAACACAATGGGGTTTATCTTATTGCGTTCACTAGTTCCTATAACCGTCTTCCGATTCCACCATCAGACCATCTCTATGGTACCATATTAATGCAGTGTAATAGACAAAGTTTCTCTAAGATACATTTTGAAGTGGACTAAAAATCCATGCAGCAAGTGTACAGAGAATAATATTCACTTTACACATATTGCACTCTTCATATTATGAAAAGTATTTCACGGATTTTAATTTGCCTAGTAAGGAAAAATAACACACAATAGATCTAGACTGTACGTGATGAAAGAGAACTAAAACCTATTTAAATCACGCTAAGATCAGTGTGATACATGCTTTTCTCACAAAAACAGGAAGTATTTCAAATGAAGAGTATGACAGTCATATCAACAACAAAAATAATGCGAGAGGAAAAAGAATTAGACATATTAACAACACAAACAGGACTATGCAATAATAATGTATACTGTATATTATACTTAATGAATAATAAAGTTGAAAATATTTTAGGATGTAACACAAGAAAATCAGAAGAATAAAAAACAATCTCCTGTCATCCAGATACATTATAAAGGAGCATGTTGTTATATTCATGTACGCCTGCCACATGTTTAAATTAGTCAAATAGGGATATATTGGCCAGGGATACTTATTTGTGCCATTTGGGGTCGAGGCGATGGGTTCCTGGGGGTCAAGTGACCGAATGGTAGGTATTTCAGGACATACCTGACCGTCTCGTGGAGACGGCCGGTGACTCACGGGCTGGCACTACCTTGGGCAACCCTTGTCTAGCAATTTAAAGAGGTAACGCCACCAGCATCCTGGGTACGTACACTCACGCAAGGCAGCGATTTAGATTCAATTTTCTATTTTTATTTTTTTCATCAGATATTTAGGTTTCTTTTTCAAAGTAGTGTTAGTCATAGATTATTTTAAATGTTATATCTATTTTTAATACTTGCATATACAGGGTGTCCTTACGCTCTAGACAAAGCCGAATACTACTAGTGGAATAGGTTATTTAGAACAAAACTGCAAAGTATCATAACAATCAGTTTGAAAATTAGTCAGATATGCTTTTGTAGAAAGTAAGAAATATTTTTATTATGATCGGTATAAAAAAATTGAGTAGAAATACTTGGCACGCTTGGTTAATCTTCAAAAAGACACAAACCTTCTTCTTTTTATGTTGTGGCTTCCGGTAAACTATGGCGATTTTCCCAAAGACTATAAATAAAGTGACGCCAACACGTCCATTGATTGGTCCACGTCCAAATGGCCATTGATTGAGTTTCTACTACAACGACAAACTAAATTGAAACAACACAACACGCACTACACTATAAGCCTAACGATAATAGTAGTTTATGCAACTTGCATATAAAAGGGGGTATTAATTATATGCAGTTGCATACACTACTTTATCTACACTCATATTTTCATGTTAAAATTTCGTACCTATAATTTTCTCCTCTTTGCTGGAACTTAGCTGCGAGTCAGTTCTGTTGTATCTACGCGTCGAGGATATCAAGCGGCAAGAAATTCTCTTCACTACTTTCACATTAATTCATTTATGCTTGTTTGCTTCAAACATGAAAAAACATTCACACACACAAATTACAACAATTATAAAAAATATTCTGTTTGGCGGGAAAATAATTACTCACAAATATAAACAGGAAAATTTGAATTTGTTAAAGAAATTTAGGTATTCAGCCTACATTTCGCCGTATCACGGCTACCGACAAAAATTAAAAAAAAGAAAAGTGTTGCACAATGATTAAAAAGTTATTTTTCGATACAACTGTAATGAAAATAGTATGGGAAATGCTGTATCAAAAAGTATTTTTTTTTAATTTTATAGTCTGGCGTGAAATAAGTTTTCGACTGTTTTTGAATATGTAATTGGAACATTACGCTATGAGTGTAGATAAAGTTATTTTACGTTACAGTTGTAATGAAAATAGTATGGGAAATATTGTATCATAAAGTAACTTTTAAAATTTATGAGACTGGCGTGCAAAAATTGTATTCTTAAACGACTGTTTTGTAAATGTAATTGGAAAATTACGCATTAAGATAAAATAAGCTTAAAACTGTGGCATAAGATTACAGTGGCATAAGACTAAATACAATAAATACTTTAGATCACAAGGTCGAGGAATATAAAATTCTGCTAATCAGCTCAGACCAAGATTTAATGCCATTTATTTTATATTGAAACCCTCAATCACCGACGAAGGTAAAAATTTTTTTTCGCAAGTATTTTTATTTTGCATATTAGTGTTATAGATTCACCACACATGTACTACCCTACCGCTCAGGGACGCATGCGCAGCCGCAGTCTGTGAGATGTACGTCAATGTTAGTGGGTTTAACTTGTCACTAATAGGTCGAACTAGATAAAACAAATACTATATGTATTATATATGGCTCTTCCAACGACGTAAAACTTGGTAGAAGAACAGTTTCATTAGCTTTTAGAAGTTCCTATTTCTTTGCACAGAAGATATTTAAAAAAATGTACTTGTAAATGTAATTTTTTTAATAGCTACTTACTTTTATTTTAATGCATATAAAATATCACTTTTACGAAAACCAAAATCTTTTGGTTAGTGTGTGTCATTCAAATTTAAAAGTTGAGTTCGTCTGTCAGAAGTAGGTACGTCAGTGGTTTAGTAAGAAACTAACATGTCAGTGATTGAAAATTAAATTATCGACAATACTATCAATAAGGTTGGAAGCGGTCAATATCCGAGAAGAATAAATCGAAAATATTCGAATTGATGACGAAATCGGTTGATTATATCGAAGCACTAATACTATTTGACCATAGTAACACAGACAATTACTAAAATAAATAGGCAGCCAAGGATAGTTTTTCTGATTAATAAGAAAATAATTTTGGACACAAACACTAAATTGGGAATTTAGGGATTGTGTGCCTAGAGAGATTGAAATTTTTTATAGTAAACACACGGTGCTGATTTTACATATCCACATTCCAGTTATCTCAAGACGACCTAGATCAACAACACCAATGTAGTTTTTTAATAGCTGTCAATTTCCTACTGCAGGCCAAGGCCTCTCCCCCTTCCACTCAGACCTATATTTCGCCAGGTATCTCCACTCTTTCGCATGCGCCTCTAACTCGTCTTGGCACCTTTTTCGATGACGCCCGCAACGACTTTTTGTGTTAGACGTGATTAATCAAGACATGGTAACACAAATAACTACAGAGGTTACGAGAGCACTGTCAAATGAAATAAACACATAAAAGACAGCCTATTATCAATGATGGAAAAAATTAAGAAATTAGAACACGAAAAATAAAAAATACAAGATGACCTCTAGAATTTAAAATCGATAGGAAAAAATGATACACAGCTAGACTTAAACGCAGACAAGAAATTTCTTTTATATGGACTTCCAGAATATCATAATGAAACATCAATTAATAAATAGACTGGCAAATATATTTTATGATATAATGACGGTAGATGTATATTATGATGGTAGATTTTATGGGTTTATACGCAAACCCCTAACGATGGCGTTGTTTAAATCGTCTACAACAGATGTTTAAGGCCATTGATGATGATGATGATACCCATTTATAGAAAAAGTAGGAAACGCAACTAGGAAAAGAGGGACAGAAGCGACCAATCGAAATAAAACTAATATAAAAAACAATAACTTCTTACCTACTATCAAATTCGCGGGAATTAAAAAACACGGGACTTTACATAGCAGAATTCCTAAGTCGATTCGAGATTATAATCAATTAAAATCTAAGACAGAAACTACACGAAGCACGGAACGAAGGAAAACACGCAATAATGAAAGAGTACACGAGACACTAGCCAACCTCAGATTATGCAGAAATCTACAATTACACCTAATCATTCAAATGCGACTTCTCGTCCCTTTTGGTGTAAATATCCAAAATATCCAATGTCTCAGTAACAAGGTACACATTCTAGAAAGTTTCCTATGTAATTAAAAATATGAAGCCGTTTGCTTATCTGAAACATGGATAACTAAGATATGAGACAGAACACTATAACACTACACGATCGCGGGAGGGAACTCATACTGCCGAAGCGTGTGAGGGCATGGAAGAGTGGCGATTCTACTGCGCTACAACGTAAAATATGTGGAAAGGCAAGACATTAAAAAACTATCACGAGAATTTGAAATATAATGCTGTTGTGTTGAATTAACTGAAAACAATATTTTATTAATCTGCATCTATCGACCTGATCGCGAGATAGATATGAGTTCTATGGATGTTTAGATCAGCTATGAAGTAATACAAGGAACACAAACATAATAATAGGCGGAGACTTTAACATAAATATAGGTATTAAAAAATTCGAACTAAAGTCAAAAACTTATAAATAGTATGTTGGCCAGCAATCTTAAAAATATAATAAAAGAGCCTACCAGAGTGGTTAGGTGTCGCAATACCGGTATATATTTTCAAAACCGTAATTTTCGATATTAACGTAAGGTCAATACCGGGCTTCCGGTATTTTCGATATTTTCAGGATTTGGAGAAATTGCTAGTTATTTATTATGAACTTTTATTTATTATGTATTTATTGCATAAAACTGCTAGACAGATTTACATTGGACTTACAAAGGCTAGCATATTTTACGAAAGGTTATTTTCTTCAAGAAAAAACTAATTTTAAGTACGCCCTATTACAGATATCTACCCCATCGATAAGTATTTTCTTCTGTTATGTAGGTATTTGAGAAAATCCTGTTGTAACAAACTATTATTCGTTTTGCGTGAAGGTTAGACGACTTCAAAACAGAATTCCAAAGCAACGTTTTCAATAGTAAAAAAAAACATATTTTGTGAGTAGGACATAATACCTATATCTATCTAATCGTTAAAAAGGAGGGAGTAAGAAAGTAGAAAGGAAACACACAGTGACATGCCGACCTATTTCGACGACAGACTTACTCTGTGATTGAAACTATAAGTCTGGAATCAATACATAAATGTATACGGTACGCGGCAGATTGTACAGAAGATCCATAAGTACATGCGGTCACCATGTTTTTCATTCCAACAATTCATGGACCGAATACTCCGCGAATAAAGTGTAACTTAGAGAGTAGTCCATCGACTCGATAAGAAGAAGAAAATGATGAACTATTTTGTGGACGTTTTGATCGATACCTGGGCCATGTTTATTCTGACCAGAGAGGTGCCAAAATTCTCTTAGACAGAAAAACTCAGCACGAGTATTTGTTTAGAAGCCTATACGCATATATTTCGGTCTAAATCCAGAACCAATTAGATGTCCGTAAGAACGGTCGTCAGCTAGCCAGACCAACTTCATTTATATATCAGTAACAAACGTTTTAAGAACAAAATTACTAATAATCTTTGTCTAATATAAATTTAAAATTGATTCTAATACTGCAAAAGTAATATATAATTTTTTTACTGAATGCCGAAAATACCGAAAATCCTTGTTTTTGTAAAATGAATACCAGTATTTTGAAGGCGTATTTTTGGTCCGGGATCCCGGTTTGCGACCCCTAAGTGTGACCGCTACTTCATCTACATGTATTGACTTCATATTCACCAATAACTACAACATAAAATATAAAACAATAATAAATGACTTCGGATTCTCAGACCATATTTGCGTAATATATACATTTGATCAACAACCATGATCCAATCTGGTCAGGTTCCCCTGGTAGCCATAGGGTCATGGAGGTCAAGTGGCATTCGCTCCACTGTAATTACCTGACTTGCCAAATCCTGGATCATGGTCCGCATGCGCAACCGGGACATTAACGCCAAGATGATGATACAAGATATGATAAACATTTACAAAATTTTAACGAACTTGAAGGAAAAGTACTCTATATCAAAAGAGAACTTAAATTCTTTATAAAAAATATGTATGTCGAGATAATTTTAAGTACCTATTATAATTAATGATAAACAATCAAATAAATCATAACTAACTTATAAATTTATGTATGATTTTAGGTTCAAGAATTGATTACGAGAAAAAATAGCCACCAGCTCTCCGCAGCTTCTCTCTAAAATTACATTATTACTCACCTAAAGCCTATGAGTACGCGCGTACAACCATAACCCGTACCTTAAAGAGTTAGTACGCAAAAGTAGGAGGAGATCCCAGATTCACAGAAGAATCAATAGCTGCGTTTAAACAAAAAGCAGACTCATCTAATCAGCCCTTGTTAGCCACCATAGTATGGATGAAATGAATATTCGACGTCGTGTGGGATGGGATGGGAGCAAATTTCACGGCTATGTTGATGTGGGTATGGAAGTAGAAGGTGACCACGTCTTGGCAGAGGCAAATGAAGCTTTGGTATTTTAGTTACTGCATTGAACAGTAACTTTAGAGTTTCTGTTGAGTTTTTTCTAGTAGATGGATCTGGGCTACAGCCACTGATCTTGTAAAGCTCTGATTAGAATTAATTTATGATACTGGCGTTAGAATAGTTGCTCTTACTTTTGACATGGCAAGGCATCTTACCAACTATAAACCAAGATTAACATAGCTCAATATTTTTCTAAATTAGATATATGGAATGCATACCATCAAGTGGAACTGCATCCTAATTCTAGATACTTAAACACGTTCATAACATCTAAAGACTTGTATAGATATAAGACGCTGATGTTCGGAATTACTTGCGCACCGGAGCTTTTCCAAAAATATCTTAAAAATTGTTGATTGGATGTGAAGGCGTTGTAAATTTTCTAGATGACATTCTAAGAGGTGGAAGTCCTGAAAAGGAACACGATTTAGGACTGTCTCAAGTGTTGGTTGTTTTAAAAGACAATAATATTCTGAAAATAATAATAAATGCATTTACAAGGCAAAGAAAGTAGCTTTTCTCGAACATGAACTAACTCCCACAAGGGTGAAGGCACTGCCCAAATATATTGAGAGTATATCTGGCTTTAGAGTGCAAATGTCAGTTGATGAGTTACAGAGCTTTCTCGGGCTAGTCAATTATATCAATAAATGGATACCCAATTTAGCTACGATGACAGAGCTGTCAAAAGTTATGTTAAAGAAAAAAATTTGGAAAAAAGGCAAATATTGAAAGCTATTGGAAAGAGGAAACAAAATGAAGCATTTCAAAATCTACAACAAAGCTTAACAAAATCGGAGTGCTTGAACTATTAACTAGTTACTATTAGAAGTATTACGATGTGAAAGATAAATACAAGTTATAGCAGACGCAAGGCCAAGTCTTGGTCCAAGCTGATGAAAATGGCCCAAGGATAATTGCCTATGGATTTCGGACCTTTACCGACTGTGAGAATAGGGATATAGAGGAAGAGGAAGAGGTGAGGCCAGACTGAAAAAGAAGCTTTTGCTCTGGTTTAAGCTATCAAACATTTCAACACATTTTTATTTGGAAAGGAATTTAAATTGATATCGGATCATAATCCATGCAAGTAGAGAGATGGGTCTTACCGGCCGTGGAAAACGAATAGGTATAGCGGACCCATTGTCGTGTTTATGTACATCCTCGTGTAAACCAGATCAGTTGGAGACAGATAAATATGTGCATCAAATAGTACAATTAGGAAAGCCAAATGCAGTTTCAATTATAGAATAATCTGAGAGCGACTGTGGCTTGGCTGTTAAAGATGTTAAATTATGGTTGTTAAAGATGGCATATTCAAAAATAAATTTGAAGAATGTGTAAGGAACTATAAGATATTTGCATATGAGTTATGTTTTTAGGCGAATGGATTGTTGAGAGGGATAAAATTTGATGGACCTGGTAGGGCCCTTGCCAAACGATATTGGTAATAATTGATTATTACAGTCGTTATAAAAAGTGAAAATCACCAAACTTATTACAGCTCTCAGATAATTAGGATATTACAGGAAATATTTAGTCGGTTAGGTTATCCGTTTTCGATTACTGTGGATCATCATATCAGCCGAAAGACGCCCACTGCTGGGCATAGGCCTCTCCTAGAGATCTCCACAAAAGCCGGTCCTATGCCTGCCGCATCCAGCGGAATACTACGGATAATGGCCGCCAATAAATGAGTGATGAGTTTCGATCCTTTGGTCGGGAATGCAACATATGAATTTAAAGCACTCTATCGTATAGGCCGCAAATGAACAGGTGGAACGCCAAAACCGTGATATAGTAAAACGTCGTAGGATAAGCCAGTGAAAGAAATGATATGAGAGTATCTTTATACCTACCAATACATGATGATGTATTGATAGTGTGATTCCACCCCTCACTCGGTAACCGGTAAAACGCCAACTGAACTTTCCTTTAAAAGGCAAAATCGGAACAAATTTACTACGGTCAAAGATATACATGATAAGGAAGATGTCTCAGAATTCAAAGACAATAGGGATAGGGCAAAAAAGTAAAAACAAAAAGAGTATTGTGAAGGAAGACAAGAGCTGAAAATTCTGAATTAATAGAAGGGAACAAAGTTTATGTCAAGGAAATGGAAAAAACAAATAAATTGGCTACTAATTTTAATCCTACACTACATGTCGTGGAGTAAATTGTTGGAAGTGACATTATAGTAAGGAATGAGCAATCTGGTCAAAGGATCCGCCGAAATGCCTTTAAAGGGAATCGAGAAGCAATGGCAGTCTGAAAAAGATGGATATATAATGTTTAAGAATAGGTTATAGCTTATATCTATTTAGTGTATATACACCAGTAATAGGTAGCTGTCACTCTAGCAGTCTGTGATCCGACTCCTGTGAGGTACTTACTAGTTACTGGTTATAGTAGTGAGCCAGTGCTAGTACCCACGCTGCGTCTTAAGGTACGTGGTCGCCACTTGAGAATTTTACTGCCTTTTCTTCCCGCGTAATTCTGTATCTACGACATCAGCTACCTCAACACTTGTACTCGGTAAATTATAAATTATTTCCTACAGGCCGATACCGCCTAAAACCAATAATGTTGTTTTTTCTTTTTCGGAAACTCACTAGAAGCCGGATCATAGCCGTATGCCGGATCAAATTTATTTGGCAGAGGCAGTTTGGCTGCCATGATTGATTATATAGGATCACCTGAAAATATCCAATTGACTGGAGTGCAAGTACCTTTAATTTCATTAAAGTCGCAACTTCAATATAATGAACTTCTTACGTCCAATTTAATTAAAATCTAGTTATATAGTATTATAACTAGACTTTCATTAATTTAGTAGTTTTAAGTATAAAACAAAAAAATTGTCGTACGACATCATTTAAAGAAATTTAGTAGCAAGTACTATCTAACAAGTAAGAATAAGTATCTAAGTATTATCTAACATATAAGAGTACCTATACGTTATTATCTACATTGATTTATTCATAATATAAAAAATTATGTTAGGTGCAATACCCTCTAACTAAAGTTTTCACCATTACCGAATCTCTTTCCATAAAATTTTGTTTAATATTTCTAATGGATGTCAAGATGTCCATTTGCAATTACAATTTTTCTGATTCGGACATATCTTTTGAATATAGTGTAAATGATTAAAAAAATAACTTCCTCTTGGTTATTTGTCTTTGCTTTGTCTGGCTTTTATTATTTTTTAATTCTTCCATTGCATGCAATTCAATGTTATCCAATTTTCAGAAATCTATTTCTTCATTTGCTGATAAATCAAATGCAATAGTATCGTCTCTGTTCTCACTAAGAGGATTCTGGACACTATTTATTGAGTCAACCGTGTTATCCTTTTTGTGATATTTTAATAAACGTCTATCTATACTCACATTTTCATGTTAAAAGTTCGTACCTATAATTTTCACAACTTTGCTGGAAGTAAGCTGCGAGTCAGTTCCGTTGTATCGAGGATATCAAGCGGCGGGAAATTCACTTCACTACTTTCACATTTATTTATTTATTTGCTTCAAACAAAAAAAAACATTCACATACACAAATTACAACAATTAGAAAAAATATATCGTTTAGCGAGAAAATAATTACACACAAATATAAACAGGAAAATTTGAATTTGAATTTGTTGAAGACATTTAGGTATTCAGCCTACTTTTCGCCGTGTCCCGGCGCCCGACAAAAATTTAAAAAAGTGTTGCATAATGATTAAAAAGTTTTTTTCGATACAGCTGTAATGAAAATAGTATAGGAAATGCTGTATCGAAAAGATTTTTTATTTATTTATTAGATTGGCGTGAAAAGGGTGTATCCTTAAACAACTGCTTTTGAATATGTAATTGGAACATTACACTATGAGTGTAGATAAAATATTATTAAATAATGGGCAGAACAATTAAAAATGATAAGAGATAATTTTCAGCATGATAAATAATTTAGACAAACTAAAAGTACAAGTTCAAGCTAATAGTGACCAAATAACTGAATGTTTACAAAAAGGATTGACAAGGACAGATTATCCCCAGATTATTGCCATATCCACACATTATAATTTTTACTACTGTCAGTCAATACGGACTCATCGTGGTCCTATTATAGGCATATTTTAAGTAGGACCACTTAGTTACTTTTTTATCCCCAAAAATAAGTAAGTTAGTTATGCATAGGTAATAATTAGGTAGGTACCTAGCAAGTGGTTCACCATAAATAGATTTACATCTACTACAGAATCGGCATAGCAACTTTAAGCAAAATAATACGTTTCCTTTTTCAAAATGTATGGTCTACATTAAAACCAAAACACATACTAAAACCAACAAAATAGATGCGGGAAAAAGTTACAACTAACTTTACAAAAAATGCTCAGTTCCGTATGTGTATAGGAGCTATTGATGGTAAACACATCAGGGTATAGAATTATCTACAAAGAATATTAGGTATTCGATTGTACTTATGGCTATACGTGACTTTGAGTACCTACAAATTTTTATTTATTGTAAAAATTGCGATTCTGCTGTTTTTCAAGAAACAAGTTTTTGGAAATTATTAAATATACACGATCTGGACATACCAAACCCGGCAAAGCTTCCACCAGAAAATATGCGAGTCCCATATGTGTTCGTTACTGACGCGGCTTTTCCAGGATTTCAATAAATTTTGAAACCATATGGGGAATATAATCTTAGCGTTACACAACGCGTCTTTAATTACAGATTATCTCGTGCACGACAATACATAGAATGTGCATTCGGAATCTTAATATATAAATGGCGAATCTTTCACAGATCATTAAATGTGTCTAAAGGATTTAGTATGAACATAGTAAAATCCTGTGTTGTAGGTACAACAAATTATAGTTAGAGAAAAGGATGGCTCTTCCGTATAATATTTCATGATGTCAAATGGTGATAATACTTACTTACTTACTGCGCTGGCTCAGCGACCCAAAGTGGATATTGGCCTCCGTCACCAGAGATCGCCACCTCTTCCTGTCCTGAAATAGTGATAATGGTCTGAACAATTTATGCATAAACATTAAAACCAAATCAACGCAGAAATCTGGAAGTGCTCTGCAATTTAGTTTGTGCCCTACGTGAATTCCACGGAATGAAAATATGGAGTTTAGAAACTATGTAAAATTATTAATTTTAAATAAATAAGTAACTAACCAACAACTTTTTTTTCTTTACTCATTAAATTATTATAATTTACTTCGAGAAATACAAATATATGGATTGACCTTGAGTTTTGTTTCATTGTTTTGACCTGAAATTGCTCTATGGACTTGTCTGATAGACATGGTCGCATTTCTATGAGTTGAATTAATGTTATTGAATCATATTTTTCGAATGTAATTTTAGTCATCATCATCACAGCCCGTAACAGTCCACTGCAGGACTTAGGGCCTCTCCCACGAAAGGGGAGGTTATCGCCATAATCTCCACGCTTGGCAGGCGGGTTGGAGATCGCAGTGTTAAAATATAACAATGGAAAATGCTGCTGCCCAATTTCCAGACTACGGAGACTCTTAATCTTTTGCCTCGAAAACATTAGTCGCCTTGTACGACACCCATGAGTGTAAGGGGTTGGTGCTATTCTACTCTGCCGGACACCACACGGCTAATTTTAGTCAACAATTTCATAAATGTAAAACAATTAGCACAATCTATCGGCGATATGTTGTGACATTCATTTCATAATTTGTCAGGAATGCGCGCGTCAGTAACTTTTTTTTAATATGTGGCCTGGCGAGGAGCGCGTACACGTGGACTCACATACACACAAAAAAATGTATTTATTATTATTTAATAATCCTTGTAGTTTTTCTCTATGGTAGCTATGCAATGCAACGTCAAAATATCGTGACGGTTTTAGACGGTCCAAAATTATCGTAGCGGCATATCGTGGACGTGCACGTTATAACGTGATCGTTTACGGTTTAAAAGCGTCTTCATATATTTCCATACAATTTACTTCCCTCTGTTATCGTCGTGTAGCCGTGTGGTCTCCGGTAGAGTAGAATAGCACCCACCCCTTACACTCGTGGGTGTCGTACAAGGCGACTAATGTTTACGAGGTAAAAGATCTAGAGTCGCTATAGACTGGAAAATGGGCAGCAGCGTTTTCCATTGTTATATTTATAAAACTGCGATTTCCAACCCGCCTGTCGAGCGTGGAGATTATGGGAATAACCTCCCCTTTTTTGGGAGAGTCATTAAGTTCTGTAGAGGACTGATATGGGCTGTAATGGTGATTGTGGTGTTATCGTCGTACCGTGGGCGTTCACGATATTAACATGTTAAAAATTATAAAAGCACCCAATCAATAATAATATTTCGATCGTGCCAAAAATAAGTTATTGCCATTATTGTAATGTGTATCTTATTTTTTTTGTTTGATATTCATAAGTGCTATGTAGGTATAGCCTATACTGAATAAATTATTTTGACTATTGACTATTGGATGGCTTCAAGATCCGCACTGCATCCGGCCATGACTCTGTTTTGGCCACGTTCAGTTTCAAACCACCGTTTTCTAGCATTTCGTTCCACCTTTTACACTGGTCTCAAGATCCTACCTACGCTTGCTCACCAGTGCGATGTCATCAGCATACCAATGTCATAGGTCAGCCAATAATTACGGTAACTTTGCATTTTTTATATGTTGTTTGGGTCGCTTTAGACAATATTTGTTCAGATTTGAATCACTCTAAAATGTGAGCGCGTTGAGTTATGGCTGAAAAACCGTTATTATTTTTTTAACTTTGTTTAGTTTTATGTAAAAAAAGCCACATAGGAAGGCTCTGACGAGAAAGGTCAATAAAACTTTTTTTATAGTAGACAAAATCCCCCTCAGTTTGAGCTCTAATCTAATTTTCTAGCACCCAGGTTACAGGTTGCCCAATTTTCACTATTTTTTCCACGAAGTTAAAAATTAGAAATGACAAATATTCGACCGAAATATTAGGTATAATGAGGTATCTACATAGAGAAATAATTTACTAACGTAAATTAGTTTGCGTTCTGTGTGTATCACTCCCCGTAGGCGGATGCTACACGCTCGATATTTATCGCAATACGTATCGTCGATACGGATCGTGGATTTCTGATTTTCTAGAAATCCTGTGATCCGTACCATGATACGTGAGTCCTACACACTCGATAAATATCGTGATCCAGGATCGCAATCCACTTAACACGATTAAATATCAAGCGTCTAGCATCCCCTATACGCAGAGCAATAAAAATTTGCCATTTAACCATGAAGGTAGCTAACTTTCCAATCTTTTTGCTTTCATACGAAAGAGAGAAATAGAGATAATGAAACGAAAAAGACGCGGCTATACGAAATATTATCAAGGAACGAAAGAAAGTGATAAACAAATCACTGGTAGTCGTGAGACTACTGGAAAACATAGACTCATGGGAAAAAGAGTTCCGAGACCAATATTTTCCAAGTGATTACAGTTTCCAAGTTTGATATATTATGTCATCCGAAATGTAGGTCTCGACGAGTACTATCATTTCTCTTTAGAAACTAGTATTCTAGGACTAATAGTCCCCGACTTAGAACAGTTTTAAGTTTGACACCTGTCATCCGAAATGTAGATCTCGACTCTCGACCATTTCTCTTTAGGAAGTAGAGTTCTAGGACCATAAGTTTAAGATTTATTACAGTTTGAGGTTTGACAGCTGTCACCCGAAATGCAACTTTTTCTCTTCTTATTTTGCTCTTCAGTTCATACATTTTGCTAGGTGGGGCGGGGTCTACTCCCATGTGCATGCCGCCATATTGAAAATTGGCTTTTCAAATAGGCAGAATGTTAGTTCCTTTTTACGCCACGTTTATGATGTATGCTTGATCCTTGTCGGTTTGTAGATATTAAAGATTTGGACATGAAACTCTTTTATATATTGCATTGAACAATCAGAAAATTTCCCCACAAAGCATTTGTACAAAGTACAGCGTGTATTCTGCGCGCGCAGCAATAACACAACTGGCAATACTGAATAAAGAGCACGCGTGTCAAATGTGTCAAACGCATTCACGCACGTTCGTGCGGAACCCATAGAGAAAAAATGTTATATACAGAAGCAGAGAGTACAATCCGAGTTGAAATACGAGACAAAATGTCACACATCTCTATAACACACACACTAACGCAAATGCAGGGACCGAACAAGGCAGCCCATCTGCAGATAAGTTATATTTTGCTACGACTTTCTACTAGTAACGTACACACAAAATCGGATTTGTTGGCGTATTTCGCTCCTGACGACTTCGTCATTTAAAAAAAATTGTACTTATAATTTAATTTTGTCATTATAATAAAATGTAAGGTGTCTAGTGAATCAAACCCACGCCCTGATACCTACCACCGTCTTTTCGATCTCTCGATTCTACATACCGTGAATCGGCAGTGCTTGCTTTTGCAAAAAGGAGGGTTATGATTTTGATCAGTATGAATGTTTATTTGTTGCCTCATAACTTCTAAACTAAGTAGGTACCTACTTACTTATCGTTAGAAGCGTCTTCATTGTCCACAAGTAGGCCTATGTGACTTCACAATAAATTGAATATGATGTCCTGAACATGATGTGATGTGATATGATGAATGTGATAGTCATGAAAAAGAGAATAATAATGAAAACTATAGGTACATTAATATATTAAACAGGCAGCATATTCTTTATTTTACAGCACCGGGACAGAAGGGACTTGCATCCAATTATTATCTTGTTCTTCAAAATGTTTACAACGCAGTACTTCCAATTTGTAACCCAGCCATCACCGTGTCTGGTCTTTAGGAAACCTAGAAAAACAAATAAATGTAATTAATCGAAAATACGCGGTTAATCCATTGTTTCATAAAATGTCTGAACATTTAAAATGTCATTTAGGTATATTTTGTGTATGAAAAACTAATACATATAAAATTGAGGACCGCTATTTACAAGATTTGAGTATTAAAATTCTATACAATAAATACTAAGTTCGACTCTGTTAACATAAAAATATTTTCGTACCTATTTAGACACCGAAATATTGCTCAATTTGGCAATAATTTAAAATCTATCTTTAATGGCATATTGTTTTAAGGTAAATCATTTAAATTATTGCAAATTCACACTATTACGATGCTTATTTTTATCAAAATTTCTAAAATTGATTCCCGATCGCCGCGACCACGAATGAAATTACTTACCGATGAAAAGATAATCCATTTGTATTTCCATACTTTGCGCTTTCTCATAAATGTGCACTAAATTACACCGTCTTTTAAATGGTTTGATTTAAATTTTATTCATTCATTCATTCATTCATTTTTTTATGAAATGGCAATTAGGAAATTATAAAATTTACACCGATGTTTCAAAAGAAACGTCAGGTCGTTAGGCCCTCGAGCAATATGTCGAACGTTCAAAACATTGCGCGCGTCATTTTCCGTGAACTTATTCCAATGGATGAAAAAACGATATAGCAAGATTCATAATCATTGTAGAGCGAGCGAACAGGGATTATTTGTGATTTGTGTTTAGTCTGTTATGTCTGTGGGAAAACATTCACATATTTCCCAAATTTCGCGAGGTTGACGAGAAATGCGCCCAATCTTGTAACACTGAAGATGGCTATGGAAACACAGCTCTGGAAACGTACGGTGCTCCCATAGAGAAAAATTTTTATATGTCTGTGGGTGCTCCAATGTGCGAATCACCCATAGAGAAAATTTTTTATATGTTATGTCTGTGGAATCACCTTTGTTCGATGATGACCATAAACCAAATAAGCCTGAAATCTAGTATTAAAGTTACAATAAAATTATTTATTTATTTACAATTTTTTGCACGAGAAAGTTTGTGAAAAAGTAGTTATAACACAACAGGCACTGCTTATCTCTAATAGGAAATATTTTCCAGCAGCCCTACAAAAGAAAGAGGTGCAATATGGATAAGCAGACAAGGTTTGCACAACGTATAGGTACTTTAACTAAATACATGCATAAAATTCTACACTTACTATATAAATATTTACAAAATAATCAAATACTATTTAAATATTACATACATACATACATAAAGCTCACGCCTGTGTCCCACAGGTGGGGTAGGCAGAGACTATGAGATTTATATCATAATATATAATAATATATAGGTACAGGCAACACAATAGATCTAGGCACACTAATAGTGGTTTGACTATCCCGCACTTTATGCTGAAGAAAATTCCACAGTTGCTGCATGCACAGTGAAGAAATAGGAGAAGAAGTCTTAATTGTAGGCAGGAATAGCTAGCAACGATCTTACGCTAGAACGACAAGGCTTGTCTTGTGGACGAGAAAAGTGGAACAGTTCACGGAGATATAAGGGAGCGGGAGGACTTTATAGAGGGCTAAAAGGATTTGTGCATTCCTGCATAAGCGGATTGGAAGCCATTTGAGCTGAGAACGGTAACTAGAAATATGGTGGTATTTGCGCTATCCAAAAATAAACCGGATTTACGGGGACCAGGGACTTAGGTTATTTTGACAGGTTGCGAATAAATAAGTATACTAAAGTTATTTTACTGGCAATAATAGACGAAACAAAGGAAATGTACCTCGACGAATGTCTTCATCATTGTATACCTTCTAAAATTAGTCGATTTAAACGGTTTGAACAGAAAACGGAAGTAATAACTATTGTGACCATGTCACTTCGAAAGCGTCAAAATAAGTTCATAGTTGTTTACTTGTTTTTGTGCACAATAAACTGTTAAATAAATAAATAAATAAAGTATCGATATCGATCGATTCAATGTAATCTTAATATTTTTGATAACCAGAAAAGGAAGGGTTTACTGCTTCCTGATGGCTAGTACCCCAAAGTGTATAGCACAGATGTACCTACACAATTTCGACAATTAATTATATTATCATCGTGAGGAATACCGCGAATAAGGTCGAGGGGGCTCGCCTGCGCTGGTATTTATTTATTTATTTAGGACAACCTACAAGACTTACATTAACAAAAGTTAAAGCATGTTATAGCTAAAAATATGGTCACGTGTTGCGTAAACCCCAGGGATACGTGGGGAAAATGTGCCTGAACCTGCCGGTATCAGGAAAGAGACCCCGTGGGCGGCTCAAGAACCCTTGGATTGCCATTGCTGAGTCGGATGCGAAAGCCAATAAAGAAAAATTATATCGTGTATACAGGGTCATTTACAAATTACTCAGCATAAATTAAACCAATTTGGCCTCAAGATTTTTTTAATGTTTCTTTTTGTATTTTAAACGAAAATTTATATTTAGTGCAAGTAATAATGTGGAAAAAAAATGTTTAAGGGAAAATTTGTATTAAATTAAAAAAAACTACTAGCAGATTGATTCTAATTTCACATAAACATCTGCAGTTTATGCTTTTTCCAACGGTATATCAAAAGCGTTGATAACTCTTTCTTATCTGGAGGTATTCACTCAAATTGGTGCCCTCTTGTCTGTAAACACGCACGTAACGCGACGCGAACAATAATATTAAAATTTATTATTTACTCAACGTTTTATTCAATAAAAATATATCGATATGTAAAAATGTACACTTATCTTACTTACTTAATGTACACTGTCCATCGGACATTCTTTATAGCGTTATATGAATTGGATGACGATTATACTACTTCCGGTGTTGCTACATAAAACGCAGAACTAGCGCCACGATTGACAGCTAGGTCACCTCTGTCGCTGGTCAAGTTTTACATAAGTTTTGAAGGCGCTCCAGTTTATTCAAAATCTCCTCAGTGGCCAAGTAGCAGCAGTCAGCGTAGTCGAGAAGAGGAAAAAGAAAAGATTGGACTACAGAGATTTAAGTTTTGAATGGTAAGAAACTTTGAAGGCATTTGAGTGAGTGGATCGAGAAATGTTTCCTCTTACTGATACTCTTCTCGTTGACCTGAGATACCCACGACAAATTAGAATCAAACACAAGGCCAAGATTCTTTGCTGATTTACTCAGTGGGATTGAAATACTGTCTTATAATATTTGTGGGACAATAGTGACATTACCAAGCCGCCTACACATATATGGGCTGCCGAGGATCAGAGCCTGGGACTTATTAGGATATACGCTGTAAATCAGTGTTAATGCAGGCAACAGCGCTTTCGATATCTGCGATTTTGAAGTGGTGGTAGTGGCAAGTCGTCTGCGTAAAGATGGAAATTGGAAGATATTACGGAACTGACTGTGCTGATAAAAACCGAGAAGAGGAGAGGTGAAAGGACGCCACCCTGCGGTACGCCTACAACAAGTTCACACTAATCCGAGTGTACCTTATCAGAGCGGACCCGCAGCAGGCGACCGCGTAGGTATAAATCGAACCACTCAACGTAGGAGGGGATATGTTAAGAGAGCGAAGAACAGCAAGAAGAACATCCAAGTCTACAGAATTGAAAGCACTGCTATAGTCAAGCAACGTTAGAATGGTAAGACACTTATTTTCCATTGCAAAACGGATGTCATCAGCGACTTTTAGCAGTGCTGTAACGGTACTGTGACCGGATCGGAAGCCAGATTGATAAGAAGAAAGTAGACCGTTTAGTGACAAATACTGCGTGAGCTGACTGTGGATAATGAGGACAAAGGTTATTATTACTAGAATTTATCTTTATGTGTTATCTAGTTACATATATGATGTTAATCTAGATTTAATTTAAATTCGCATTATATCAGCAGCAGGCGAGGCATTTTTAATTGCTCTGTACGGCAGAGATGGCCGAGAAGTTCTCAACTCTGTGTGCTATACCCTATTTGTAAGGGCCGTGGCGAGCAACAAAAAAAATTTAGCTCCAATTCCACCTACCAAAGACGCAGTCAAATTTCATATGTATATTTAGGAGCTACCACCAGGTTTAGAATTAATATTGGGTATATAAAACCCCTCCTTATTAGGGATGGCATCAAACAGACTCGGTCAAACATAACCAACCACGACATCCATGCCCCAGCCCCTCAACTACATCTGAATAGCCTATCCTGTAAGTGCAAGAAAGGTTGTACTGGGGCTTGCTGTTGCAGGAAGGCTGGGATGAAGTGCTCCACACTCTGCAAATATTGTAAAGGAAGTGAGTTCACAAATGTCTTGCCAATCGAGGATGTAGAAGAGGTCAGAGGCTCCGACCTTCCGGAACGTATCTGTGGAAATTACCGACAACTTACAGCACCTGGGTGTTGAGCTATCAACCAATCTCAACTTTGGACATTACATCGAATCCAAAGCAAAGACTGCAGCTAGAAAACTTGGTGTCGGCTCGTAGGTAGTTAACTTCAAGGCAGTTATTTCAGTTATATCAAGCACAAGTTCGATCCTGCATGGTGCTGTCACCTCTGGGATAGTTCAGCCAGATACCTACTGGCCGCTTTGGTGGAAAACCGTGCAAAGAAGTTAATTCCATCATCGGCCGCATCGTCACTTACCACCGTGTGAGATGGCGTATAAATGCCTGGCTAGTCTAAATAATACATAATAATATATATATATATAAGACGAGCTCGATGATGCGATTGAAGAAATGTTTAAAGTCTCTCCTGCTCTTCAAATGGGCATCAACGTTCCCATCGACATCTCCCCCCTCGTCGAAGTTAATATTGATACTCCTGATCCCTCAAAGAAGACGCGAAGGTTAACGCCCAACAGTGATGGTGATTCTAAGTACATGCAAAATAATATAAAGTTTTTTAAATGATAGTTTTTATAAATCATTTTGTATATTTTCTCTTTTTTTCCACTTGAATTAATATAGATAAGCATAATATATGTAACTAGATAACACATAGAGATTAATTATAGTAATTTTGTTGTAACTGCGTGTGTTTTTTTATGGTAAATTTTTACGTAAAGCTTGTTTTTTTATGGTCATCATCGAACAAACTATAACTAAACTATGGTAATTTAATTTGCTACAAATATATTTCCGTTTAATTTCCCCGTAGATACCTTACCTTGGTAATTTATTATTTTTCAACTTTATGGAAAAAAAATTGTGATTATTGGGCACCCTGTATTCTGGGAGCTATTATCCCTAGAAAATTTAATTAGGGCTTAAACTGTCGGGAATTTAGTCCAGTTTAAAAAAGTCTTAGTGACCTTTCTCGTCACAGCCCTCCTAGGTATGTATTTTTTTTTTAATACAAATAAAAAAAAATGAAAAAAATTAGCGCGTTTTCAGCAATAACTCATTTTAGAATGCTGCAAATTTGGATAAATACTATCTAGTTTACCGCAATTATTGCAATTTCGAATGTAAGATATGACTAGCCTATAGAGAGCATACAGTATAACGCACAATACAATTTTCATGTGTATAGTTCCTAATTAATCCATTGAAGAAGTAAAAAGTTTCAATGAACTTTCACCCCCATTGCAATCCCTTCTTAGTGCTCACTAACATCGTATAACAAAACTCCGCGGAAAATTGCAAGCTTCAAGGCTCAGCAGTTTTGGCAGTGCATTATCATTATCTGCATTGAATTTTTTGTTACATTTGTTACCCTTGCATTAGCACAGGTCTAGGTGTTGAGTATTTCTGAGTCATATTCGAATTTTTAGTGCCTAATAAGACTGATAGAGATAGTAAGAGTCAATTGTCACTATTAACTACATTATTTTTTAATTTAGGTGTTAATTTACTTATTTTTGAAACACAAAAGTTATTATTATATAATATACCCCAGCAACATGTACCTACCTAAGCGCAGGTACGCAATTCGTAGTATGAAATAGATGTACTACGTAGTTAACTTTTATGTGCCATACACACACCAATAGGTGAATAGGTGGACGGCCGCGAGCGCGGCGCGGGCGGCGGCCGCGGCGTGGCGGCGGCGTGGCGGCGGGGCGCGCGCTCGCGAACACAGCTCGGCAGTCGGCAGTGCACCCAACCGCGGCCCGGCGGCCAGACGTAACCACGCTCGTGCAGCACCTTAGCGCGCAACCGTTACATTGGAATCCACGATCTGCGTTCTGTATTTGTAATTATGAAACTACTTTTGCAATGTTCGCTGAATCTTTCCTAATGCCGACTAAAATAGAAGATACGTTCGGTGTGCCGGTAGAGTCCATCATGAGGTGTGAAGATTTCAAAAGTAACTTTGCAAGAAAGCTCTCCAATCGTTTCACCACCAAAACACCACCGGTCGCCCTAAAGAAAGAGCCTGACCTTCAACTACACACTACTAAGCCAGACAGCATGCCCGAAAATGTAAGTTGATATCTAGATGCACTACTATTATAACCAACTATATTTATTAAACTGCCAAAGTGGTTTGGAACTCATTTTTTTATCTAAGCGTTCTATAAACCAAATAATGAATAAAGTGAAAGTGCTATGTGAACACTTGGTTTATTAGGGGTTCCGTAATCGGAGGGGAAAAAGGATTCCGCTGCCTACAGCTAGATAGGGCCTTCATTCCCACTATATATGTTGTATAGTTCTGTTATAAGAATGTTTTCAAAGAATATGATGTGTTACTATGACACATGTATAACAAATAAAGTAAAAAATTAAGAGGCCCCATAAAAGAAACGTTTTTGTGCTGTTAACAACAAATAATAAAAACCGGTCAAGTTGTGTCATCAAAATCTAATTTAATTACCTATTTGTGTTAATGACACGGAACCCTTCGTATGCAAGTTCGTCTCGCGGTCGGCCGGATTTCTTATATGATAATTATTATTTAATGTACGATTAGGTACTTTATTATTGTTTAAAAATATATAGGTATAATAAATATACAGTCACGGGGTGCCTCCCGAGATCGTGCAACTAGTCTCAGGGTCCCCAGGGGAAGACCTCGGTGACCGGTCAACCTCAGTTTGCCAAACGGTATTAGGGCTTAACGAGTGGCGACCTCTTGGCGGTACTGTAGTTCGGCTAGCATCATCGCACGAAATGGTCACCCATCTGGTTCCCTGACTCTGCGAGCTTTGCTTACCCTTGCTACACAGAATTACTTAACCTTGGTTATCGATCTTACATGCTATCGTATTTTGACATTTTTGATGAATTCCACACAACAGTCTACGGTTGGATTTGGGCCTCCTCCCCATTAGTAGAGTGTATTACCATAATCTGCACGCTTGTGAGGCGGGTTGGAGATCATAGTGTTGATAATACTCATCAGATGGTTTTCTTATATGACATAGTCGCCGTTTGTGGTACATTCAACTCTGACACGCACCAATGATGACCGATACAAAACGATCTAGTATACGTAGGTAATCAGACATTTAATTAAACCTTATTTTTAAATTGGAGTAGCCAGGCATTTCAACGCCTTTTCACCCGGTATGTGACGATGCAGCGAAAGACCTATAAAAAAGATATTCCCGAAGTTCTCGTATCATCATCACACTCTACAGACATTTGTATTGTTATTCAAGATTCAGAGAATTTTAAATTTGGCGATTAAATTGAATGCATATTTAATACATAAATAATTACCGTGACTGTTACGCTTTGACCATGATCTAGGATTTGGCAGATCATATAATGATAGCGGAACGACTGCCATCTGATTTCCGGGACCCTGTTAACAGGGGAATCTGACCAGATTGGACCATTGTTACACATTCAGTCGCCTGAATGTGCAGGTTTCATCACTATGTTTTCCCTCACCGTAAGACCATCGGTTAGTGTTCAACAAATGTACCTGCATAACTCAGAAGGGAGTAATTGATACATACCAGCTCTGAGGATCAACCCGATCGAGTAATTACTTTTTAAACGAACTGCGAGAATTTTTGTAGTGTTTTTATTAGTTATCATGCTTTGGTCTTTATTAATATTTTCAATGAATGTATATTTACCTACAAATAAATATTTTCATTCCCATTTTCTATTCTTTAATAATGAAAACCTAAGTCATACAAAAAAACCAGTCATTGTTGTGGTAAACAATAACATGGAGCCGCTATCCTATTGTTTACATATCTATCACAAGAACCTGCTATTAGCACCTACCTTCTACTTCAATTTATTAGACAGGTATAGATGAACAGTGAAAATATATAATGCCAATAAGCTTATGAATCCTGAGGTTCTTAAGTTCAACAAGCGTATATACTAGCGTACCCCTCAATTAACAAACGTGTTTGTTTTTTTACCTTTTTACTTTCTTTTCCTACTTGAATGTTTGAAGGTACAGAAATTGAATCAAAATTTATTATATTGTGCAATGTTTGGTTTTATTGCAAACGTCCATAGGCTGCGGTGACTGCTTACCATCAGGCAGGCCGTAAGCTTGTTTACCACATTAGTGGTATAGAAAAAGTATGCAGTTATACCTAGATTTTCTATAAAGATGTAAGGGAAAACTACCTAATATGTCCCGATTGACAAAACGCCCCATCAGTCAGCCTCACAGTCACAAACACACAGTTATAGGCGGCTCTGCTGACGCGCATCGTGTACTCGATAGTCGTATGTACCATGGCGAACAAATGCGCATGGTCACTTTATAGGCGGCAAATTTACAGTTTTGATACGGTTTTTCAAGGCTTAATAATTTGCGGCAAGTGTTGAACTTAGAAAAAATGCATTGATAAATATTATGTTTTTCAAATTACGGTTATTTTTCGAAATTATCAAGAGTTTATGAGATTAGATGATTAAATGAGAATTTTTACAAATGGCTTCACACGCTAGTTCAAAAACTTCCTCGCTTATCGGTCGCAGTAATATGTTCATATTGTTTGTAGATAATGCAACCTAAGTACTGACGGATGTACACCCAATTCATAAATCTCCCCTGACTATATCAACTTGGAAACAAAAAGCAATTCTAATTTTTTTATAAAATATCAAGAAAAACAGACTGGTAATAAAAAGAGAGGTAACAAATTTATGAAAACATTATCAAGGAAATGTTATTTGTGTATATTTCCATAACAAAAAGAAGAAATAGCATAGCCTGACTTGACTTTGACTTAAGAAATAATTAAGAAAAAATACAATATTAGAAGTAGCAAATACGCAATAAGCGAAATTGCTTAAAAAAATAAAACCCATAAACGAAAACTACGTAGGCAATTGTAAACGAATTGGTTGTTTCTTTATTTTACAAAGTTTTGGTTTGATTTCCCATCCCCATACATATATACTCTTAAATAAAATATTTAATATAGACCTAGACTTTGTTATGTTAATTATTGAGAAAAAGTGATTCGTAATAGGTAGTTGTCCTCTATGTCTACGTTTGTATTAGGTAGCTACTATTTATGTCAGAGCCATAACGTGTTGATGGAAGCATCACCAAACAAGAGTATTTCGTAATTTTTAGTTGCAGGTAAATCTTTATTAAAGCCTATGATGTCCCACTGCTGGACAAAGCCTCCCTCAAACTACGCCATTCCTAGCGATTTATAGCGATCTTGGTCCAGTCCGTGTTTTACGTGTCTTGCCACGTTTTCTGGAACCATACCACTACTCTGATCATACTATTGCCCAATGTGTGACTCTTTTTGTGCATTTTTTGTAATATCTTGTTCTTTTATTATATAAAATGCAGTCATGAATATAGAAGTGAATTTGGTTTAAAAGTCCACGAATTGTTATATAAATTACAATTATTTATTATTTGTGACCTTTTACAGATTTAAATAGAGGCAATGTTTTGTCCCTCTTAAAGGAAATCGTTTTACGACTACGTTCCGACGGTGTGAATAGGTACATCACAGCATAAATTCCCCCTAACGGAAGTGGCACAGTAATACTATTGTTTTTCTCGTCACGCGATATGAAAGGTAGATAGCAAAAAGCCATTGTTTCGGGCTCCGAGTTCCTTACACGCTGCCGGTGGGAACTGGGAGGGGAGAAGCACTCGCAAAGCAGTAGACGCAAATCGGAGGATCTCGAGAATTTTAGAGAACAATTGTCCAGATAAGTTACACACCTATTATGAAACGTAAATTTTCACACAATACTGGTTCCTAGACAGAACAACATGCTCTATGTTGTGTGAAATAAATGAGAGCCCAACTTGCGTGAGGATAATATTAATGTGTGTGTGTAATGTGTATATATAGAAGTATTCGATGATTCACGGATTCCATGAACACCCCCCAAACAGGCACGAAAATATCTGAGTATTTTGATATTATTTTGTAATATAGATGGATAGATAAACACTTTATTGCTCATAAAATAAAGCAAAGGCAGACTTTTCGCTACAAGCGATCCTTTCCAGGCAACCTTTACAGAAATTGAGACAGGAGTTTTACAACAGGTAGTGTCACAGGATAAAAGTGAATGCGTTGTGCATTTATCTAAACACCAACAAACAGCCGAAAACATGGCATAATCGTACTTTTGTAGGTATGCTAAAATAAAGTTTCACAAATCTTTTACGGTATTCACGGAGTTTTAACTTAATTCTAGTCAATGACACAGACTGTCAGAATATAATATCTATTACTGAACTTTTTTACAAAATGATATCTGAACGAAAAATTTCGAATTTTGTTGATAATTTCGAATTATGTAGATATTTGACTTCTAGTCAAATCCTTGACACATTTGACGTAGTAACGATAGCGCCGAAATTGAGCGCAAGCGAAATTTCCAATTTCTCTCTATCCATTTGTCTCTCCAATGTCTTTGGGTACACAACTAATTTTAGAAGGAATTTTACAATTAGGAACGAAGCGGTAAACCTAGACTACTTAATAGCGTCGAGTTATATATCCTCTTCTAGTTTACTGTAGATAGTGCGCCACAAACAAACTTATCCAAACTAACTTTTCGACCCGGTGACGGCATCACTGTTCTAGCATTGCATTCAAATGCATTTCAAAATGAAGTGTCGCCGTTTTTCTACAGAGAATCGCAAGGAAAACGTTATTTTTAAGACTTTGACATGTCGCAGTGATATATTGTTAAAATAATTTTTTTTTAATTATCGTGATTTTTTTTATTATTTATTTATTTCACTCTTTGTTGTACATTAATAGTATAATTATAACAGATTCTGTAAGATTATAGCGATCTCTTCCAGACAACCATTTACATGGTAAGGTGGAGGTCGGAATGCAAAAAACTAGTAGGCAATGTACGTTTGAGATTTGATACAGTAATCACCAAACAGTGAAGAAATGCAATAACGATACTAAAAAAAGTATTAAAAATACATATACATATATATATATATATATATATATATATATTAAACTATACAAAAACAATTACTATTAATATCCAAACCGCTATATAAGGCACAGACGATAAAATAATGTAGGTATTTAAGGTAGAAAGGAGATGACCCTTCAAACTCTGTACGTTGGAATTGTACTGGAAACGCTCTTTTAAGTATTGCGGTATTTTAGTAAGTTTCTAGAAGCTTAAATTGTTTGAAATAAGATTTTACTTATATTCTCTAACCTTGACATTATTACTGTGAAGAAAGTCACAAACAAAATTATTGTAGAAGATTTTCTGTATGGTAGAATCAGAAATGGAGGTCAGAAGGCAGTTGCTCCACTGTAATTACCTGATCTGCCAAACCCCTGGATCTTGGTCAAGGCGGACTCCGGGCCCTCACGCGCGAGATCAACATGAAGGGACATGAATGCTAAGATGATTAAAATCAGAAATGACGATATCCGTAGTACCTAGAACCAAGATACCGGCAGCTCTGAAGAGTAACCGATAGGTATACGATGAGGCGGAAATGTTCTCGAGTGACAATCATAAATTGAGGGTATTGTTACGGC
Organism: Blastobasis adustella; assembly: GCA_907269095.1. NCBI lineage: Eukaryota > Metazoa > Arthropoda > Insecta > Lepidoptera > Blastobasidae > Blastobasis > Blastobasis adustella. The sequence continues at coordinate 13,684,926 of OU026114.1, forward strand.
ACCCATCTATATAGCAATCTACGAGTATAGGTACCGTCGAGCCGAGCCGGTGGCATAGACATTGTAGATATGAATGGCTCTGGGGAAGTCTGTGTTCAGCAGTGGACTTAAATTTGACTTAACTAACAGTAGGTACAGGTAGCTAATTAACAAAATTCAACATTATACGTTTAGAAATAGTCGCTATAAGTGTGACCTAACGACGGAAGAGAACCCTCGTAATAAAGACATTTACAAAACCTGTTATAAAGCCACCAGCCAGTAAAATTAACGGTTACTTAAAGGTTAATGAATGTGGCAAATAGCCACTAATGTATTGTGATAGTTATTTTAGAAATTAGTAAGACTCAATGTTCTACTAGACTTTCAAATAAATTATGGTTATAGGTACACTGGCATTTCTGTTAAATATCTGATTTGGTATCAATGGAAAGTCCAAGTACCTACTTAAAATATAATTTTACCGTTTAAAGAACTTAAAAATATATAAATTACTATAAATTCTTTAATACTAGCTTCCCCGCTGCGACTTCGTTCGCGTGTCGTCCTACCTTATAAACCTTTCTCTTGCATCGCTCTATCTATGGTTGAAAAGCGCATTAAAATCCGTTGCGTGGTTTAAAAGACCTAAGTGAAGATACAGAGGGACAGACGGCGGGAAGCGACTGTTTTACACTATGTATAGATTATTTACTCGTAATGCATTAATTGGATAGTCATTTTGTTTATCATAACGAAAATTTCCAACAAGACATAAACAAATATGTGACAACATAAATAATAATTTGCATTGCGATGTATTGTACGTGGTTCCTCGTCGGTTCGTCATTAACAACGCAGGAAGGCACTTCCCACGTGAGTGACCCGCGAAACTTTCGTTTTCTTGGCGTGGTTTCTGCATCAATGGAGTTTAGTGGGTAATTAGTCCTATATATTCATGTAAGAATGTAAGGAACAAATCTAATCCGCAATAAACATTTTACCTGCGGGCTCCTATGCCAACTTTTCTAATAAATTACAACAAAGCAACAACACAGTATAGCGGCGAAAAGGTACCGTAGGTACGCGGTAAAAGTAGTATTGGTAGTAGGCATAATCTGCTACATATCTTACCTTTTTTAAACGATATTATCGACCCATACCGCACTCGTTGTATTGTGAAATTTACGTGACATTAATAGAATGTTACAATAGTTGGTAAACAGTAGGTATTTTGATTTATTATTACCTATCTAAAAACATATTATACCTTTATTAGATCAATAGTAATTAATGTTTAATTTTGATGCCCTTTCATTGCTTTGCGCTTTAAAATGAGCGCACGCTTCACAGCGGAGCATTACCTTCAATCATGCCATTTCAATAATGTTTTATCTATGTGCCTACCTACATTATATACGCTATACCTACTTATAATACTGATACGTAGGTATAACGATAAGCTTTGACATGCTCGAAAAATAAAAATGGAACGCACCTATTTTAAATAGGTACGTTTTTAATAGAACTCAACGTCTACGCAGTTTCTGCAGTTATAGGTAAAACGCATCTTTGTGTGTGTGTTAGTGTGTTTACAGTATACAAAAAAAGGAGAACTTTTATTGGCTTAGATACTATCCTACAACACTTTTTTACCTTAATCGCCATTTCACTGTCACTATCTTTCGCTGAAACCAAAGAAATTGGACATAGTGGCATACAAGGAGCCTACTCACAGCTAAAGTCACAATCTATATTTTGTTTCTTTTTTAATGGTGCATATAACGTGTCCAAAAGGGCGGCTATAAGTTGTCAAATACCACTGCTATTGTCAAATTTGGTGGCCTTGGTCATCTTAACATTGAGTAATTTTATAGAGTTGTGACAGATTGACAGTGTACATTCTCTATAGGTCGAGGCTCCATCTATGCTCTATGTCCAATATCGTTAGAGGAAACACATTCATTTACCGATACTGAGTTAGGGGAATTCTGTGACGTCATTCTTCAGGGTTGGATTGAGATGGCGGCGTACTATTGGAGTTAGACGGTACGACAGCAGCATTAAAATTTAAAAAGAGATTCACCTGAATAATATGGAGCCATGTCCGATACTCTGTACATGTAATTACCAATAAAGTTTATACCACGTCATAATGTTATCAACTTAATAATTGTATCACACATACAATATGGCAACCGGCCGTGCATGTAAAATAGAAATTACTTACTCGGTGGTTATGAATAAACAAAATCGAATGCGATCATGTTGTGTGGTGTCAGAGTAGAATAGCATAAACCCCTTACATTCGCGGCTGTCGCACGAGGCGACTAATGTTTCTGAGGCAAAAATGTAGAGTCTCGGCAAGCTGGAAAATGGGCAGCAGCTTTTTCCACTGTTATATTTATAACATTGCTATCTCCAACCCGCCAACCAAGCGTGGAGATTATGGAATTACCTGATAGACCTACCCGTTCGTGGAAGAGGCTTTAAGTCCTGCACAGTCCTGCAGGCGTTTACACTTGTCCTACGCAACACACGTTTATGGTTCTTCCTATACAATGCAGATGGTATATTACAAAGCCACAAAGGGCATGGTTAAAAAGTCATAGACAAAAAACCTAGAATCGCCAGCAACGAAATGAATAAAAATGGGTTCACTATAGTAAACTCATTATGTTATTAAAAAATCAGCCTCTTTTACCAATGTCTCAGCAATTTTTATTCTATTCCAATTATATTTATTATATCCAATTTATAAAAATCAATTGCAGTGCGCTAGTCTCGCTAAAACTCGAAAACGGCTAGACCGATTTGAATAATTCTTTTTTTGTTTTGTTCGCTATAATATTGGGATCGTTGAAACTCAAAGAAAAAAGGGTATGTAGGGGCAAAGTAGTAGGCTACTTTACCCCTATCTACCCTTTTTTTCGTACAAACCACCCCCGTATTATAACCAACAAAACAAAATAAGAATTATTCATTTCGGTCCAGCCGATTTCGAGTTATAGAGATTGACAAAGAGCAATTAATTTTTTGTATGGAGATTGTATCATTTATAAACAAAATATCTAGTATACCACATCGATTATGCAGTAAATTATTATATATGTTTGATGTACATATTATGAATATGACGTCAAGGAAAGAATATCCGCTGCTTGGGCCAAATGGCGGGAGGTAACAGGTGTCATTTGTAACCTCAAAATGGCGATAAAGTTTAAGGGTCAGGTCTATAAGACCATAATTAGACCTGCTCTTCTTTACGGTAGCGAGATTTGGTCGATTAGTCGAGTATTAGAGCGACACAAGCAGGAGCTGCGCGTCACGGAAATAAAGATGCTGCGGTGGATGTGTGTAGTTTCACGGAAGGATCGGGTTCGAAACGCCCACATTCGAGGTAGCCTTGGCGTCCAATAACCTCACCACTAGGGATGCCGAAGACCGAGCGAGGTGGGCCAAGAATAGCAGGAAGGCGGACCCTGGGCCCTCGCGTGCTGCGCGGGGGTGCAACCAATTATGATGATGATGATGATGATGATGAATATAATAATGGCAAATATGACATTTCTGGTTTTTTTTTAGTGTGTGTGACTTTGTGTATCTGTCTGTGGCATCGTAGCTCCCGATCGGATGGACCGATTTGGATCAATCGAGGTGCTCAGTTTTGTTTAATTAAAATCGGTTCTGTAATAAAAACTTTAGAAAATATTGAGTTTAATTAAGTGTGGGTTGTGCACCTTTTTCTGTCGGTTAATATTAGTTTTCGGACATCTCAAAACTTATTGAGTTATCAATGTAATAAATACTAACTGTCCCGACTTCTATCAAGAACCTTCCTTCCTTAAACCTTAGATTAACTAAATATATATAACATTACTTGTGAATAAACGCGAATCACAGATTATGCAGAGAAAATGATGTGTAGGTTTCATAATGCACAAACCACTTATATCAAAGATTTATCTATTTTAACCGGAAACACCGGACTTCTTACATTTTAGATTAAAATGAGGAAATCGGAAGTAGTAGATAGTTTGTCTGCCGTCTTGGGTCAATGAAATGCGCGTTTTTGAGGGCATTCCGAACATTATCTAATAGCTCGCAGCCGAGCCGTCGCGCGGGGCTGCGGACGCCGGTGACGCAACGTCGCGCCGCGGAGGGCAGCCGCTACCGACCACTTACTACAAACCAATTAGTTTTACACTAAGCATGAAGAAAATTACCAAAACCGATAGAAGCATAGAGCTGACAAACTCAAAAAAAGTCACGCACGAACCTTAGGAGTGAGGGATCGATTAAGTAGAATTTTTAAAAGCTAACCAACCTACTCTTGAAATTAGCCGCAAAAATACAGATTATGAAAAAGGCGATGAAATTTTTTAGTATTTCTAGAATTTTCTGACAATTTTGTTTTTTTGTATCACTAAGGTGGCAAACACGCTTACGGCCTGCCTGATGAAAATCAGTCACATCAGCCTATGAACGTATTTCTACCTAATTTGAGTTTTGCATTATATTTTTAGATACCGTGTACCGTCTAACGTAACTAAAAAGTGAAACAAACACCGCCAAAAGTCTAGATTCAGAAAGGGCAGGCTTGGCAGGCCTCCCTTAGCCGTTCGCATTATATCGACTGGGTTAGTCGATCAAAAGCGGCTTATCCCACTCACTTCTTGTGCCCTTAAGGTGGAAAGGAGCCGGCGGAACATTTACCGAAATATAACTTGTAAAACACCTAGTACAGATGTAGAATCCTAAGCCGATGCTCACAGCTTTGCACTTTAACGTATATCAATCAGATCTGGATCACGAATAAGTTCAAAAACGTTTGTGTAAAAGAGAACCAGATAATTCAGAAAAGGTAGGTATATTATTATGAGCATACCATTTTATTAATTTTTTATTATTATAGGTAGGTACTACTGTTACTATGACGACAAGTCTCGAATAATTTAGCCTACCTATTGTTTCACCCCGGAATTTCCAATAGGAACAGGATGCCGGGTGGAATAGACAAGAATATTTTATCTATAGAAGTAAGAAAAGAACCGTGTCCTGACCGACAAAGTCATGGGCAAAAACTAGTTAAGGACTATTGTTAACAGTAAGTAATCTATTTAAAGTACCTATATTTATTATAGTACTTTCATGAGTATGCCATTTTATTATGATGAAGTTAGCTATAACAATCTACATTTACTTAAACAATGCTGTAATATCCTTTACTTATGTTATATTACATCTCATTTAGGCAATACCTACCTACATAGTCGTATTAAGTAACGCACAGGATTACGTATGGACATAAAAGTGTTTAATATTGAAATACTCGTTACGACAAAGGTAATTTAAAGACGAATTTTGAAATGCTGGTCTTTTCATTAAACACAGAAATAAGCATGGCATAGCGTGGGAATATAATAATACATAATGGGAGAATAACATTGGGTTGCTAAATAAATGTAAAAGTAATGCGTCTCACAGTCGGCAGAACAAAATGTTAAATAAAGCAGCACTCTTACCGAATTTCCTTTTCTTAATTTTTTTATTGTTTTTTTTTTTTTTTGTACCGCCATAGGAGTCTACTCAAATTTCAATCAGACATTATACCTAGCTTGGCATGCCATTACTGGCGTCACTTTGCAGAAATAATTGAAGTAGTTAGGAACACGATCTAGAGAGTGTCGTTCCATTTGGCTGGTCGCCATCTGAGCATTGAACCCGAATACGCTACTAAATTGCCTGGATACGGTCGGCTCTTTGAATGACTCATATGCAACGCACCTGTGTAGAGGTAGATAACGAATACACGCTTCTCTACTTTAGGTACAAAATTGCTTACAACGTAACTGAAGCGTGGAGCGGTGTATTATAATGCTACTTCCTGTACGATTCCACTTCAAGGGCTCTGCTTTTAGAATAAACTTCCCGTTTCAATTTAATTTAAAACTAGTAGCCCGTTCTCGGCAATAAATAATCTTGTTCCTGAATCATAAGTAGGTAACGAACACAGCATTTATCGCTAATGTAATATAAATTGTTGCCTACACTTACGTACAATACGACGTGCCCACGCTTCTGGAAGGCCTAGAATTCACCGGCCGCGTTCCCATGACAGGTTTTCTAATGCAACCACAATATGTGACTCGACCTGAATGTTGTTGTGACTAAGTTATGATTGCAAATGTCTCTCTCTATACCTAACATCCCGTCCACTATAAGACTGCCAAAACGCGTGTCTAATTGCGTTGCGGTTTTAAATGAACATCATTAGGCACTGTCGAAATTCTATATAGGTAGGTAGTTACTTTCATCGAGTTCGGGTAAGGTGACATAGAACTATTAGTGAGCATTACCATAATTTCAACGTGTATTTCGTAAATAGTAAAGTAAGGCACACGCATTCCTTTTGTGTACATGATGTGCATAATATTTACTATGCATTATTTAGTTTTTACAGACTTATTAATTTCGATCAAAACCAGGCTATGGGCCTCCCTGAGGGTCTAACCGACAAGAGATCCAAACTATCTCCGTAAGTTTCGTGCGATAATGTTTGATTGAGTAACAAACATACAAAATAACGCAAAGGTTATGAAATTGGTATTGATTTAAATAATAAGTATTTTTAATATCAATTGAAAATCATTCGATGAGGAACCATGATGAACAGTTACAGTTATCATACTGAAAAACTATTCTATTAGTAGCGACCCACCTTGGCTTCACGCGGGTTTTCTTGGCTTTTCTTAACTATTTAGGAGGAGTTAGCGGAAATATATGCAGACAGTCGGACGCGGAAAACGACTTTAATTTATACTATGTATAGATTAAATATTCCTTTACCAACCGTTCCACACCAGCAGGAAATTTAGTGTCGATAATCTACGTACTTCTATCCGCTATTATTAAATCTGTATTGGTATGTATGATGCGTAAGAACGCCATCCTTCTTGCATATTGAAGGGGTTCCTTCGTGTAATACCCAAGATACAGTGGCCATACAAATACGGCGCCGGAACCATCGGGCGCGGGACTCGCAGGGGCCGATACTCACGCGCTGCGCACGCGACGCGCATTCAACGTGAACGATTATTGTTACGACAGAGATAGGTACCTATCCTTATTCAAAGTTCTACCTATATATGTTTCTATAAATATGAAAGTTGATTGATTTAATGACACAATTTTAATTTTGGAGCGCAATATGTTGCGCAATCGCCATGAAGACTAAAGTGTTTGGAAAGTTTCATTTCGCTATAGACTTTATGAGTTAGGGCATTGCTTTAGTAGAGGGCTTTGTCAGCTTCCATACATATTTAACGGTGCCAGATTTTATGTATTTTATATATCTTATAGTAAGTTCTTGAATTTTCTGTCGACAATGTTTTGATGTCTTGCTAATTTTCGACTGATGATAATCTCATTAAAATGTAGGTAGGTGACATATCGCTCAACGTTATTGGTCACATAGGCTGAATTTTCCAGTACAAAATGTTTTAATTGACCATAACTTTTTCTTACAGCGATTCGAAAGTTGAAGCCGTAGTAAATGTTGTACAAAATGAAAAATCATTTCTAATGACATATAGCTCAACGTTATTGGTCATATAGGCTGGGATATCTGGACCTCCTTTATACATAGTTAAATCCTATTATTTATTATTATTCTATATGTATTTAGAAATTATTACCAGAATATATTACAATGGATTTTAAACATCGCTTCACATTATTGCTCATTGTCCGGTTCAGTAATTTTTTTTACATATTCAACAGTAATCTATTCAATTCCTAACATTAATTCCAAGAGATAAGCAAAAGTTACCTTCTCATCGCCGAAATCAAAATAGCGAACGCCATCTAAATGGATACAAATTTAGAAAAATGTTACATACTAAAACTCGTTTGGTCGGTTTATTCGGAGAATCAACATTATTATAGCATTTATGTTAATCGTAAACACACTTTCATCCATTATATTTATTGCGTAAGATATTGATACCTATATGAATACAGTGATTCTGCTTTAATTGCATAAACGAGGTCAGATCAATAATAACCTAACCGACAGAAAAAGTCGGATAACCCCCAACCAAGTTTACACATACTCAAATATATTCTGAACTACTAGACCTATTTTAATTTAACAAAGCTAAGAACCATCTTGATTACATTGGCATTCGAATAGAGAAAACCGCATTCAAATCGGCCTATCGGTTCGGGAGCTACGACGTCACAGACAGATACACACACCAAATTTATAGGCAGCCTCTTTTTTCCTCGGGGGTTAAAAAGGGCTCACGGCATAATCATTATTATGTAGGTTCTGTGTTACCCAAATAAATTTCTCAGGTAGGTATATCTGAATTGTCATCAGGTAAGGTACCTTACCAAGAACAACATCGGAACTATGGTCAGGTACCGAAGTAAATCTAAGGTCGACATTTCGGTAAACCCTCTGTTACAATCTGCCTACTTCTATCTAATTAGGAATATTTTGTTTACTACGATTTCATAGACGTAGTTCATTTATTAATAAAGGTTTAATAAGATTTATACCTTTAATAAAGTCATAGCTATGTAATTTACGTACTTGTGTTTTTGTAAGTAATTATAGTTAAAATACAAAGTAACATATCGTTTCAACATTGATTTGTCTATTATTGTCCAACAATAATACCTGTATACTGCGTAGCAATAACAAAACTACAGGATACACCACAAAGGCCAGGGCTGGCGCACTTGTCGTGGCGATCGGGAACGAGGGGTAGGGCGATAATAAACGGTCGGAGGGCCGGGGCCGGATGCAGGCGTCACGCGTCGCCGCCTGACCATGACGGCTTGCCACACTGCGAATGCGCGCGCGCCGCTGCCGCGCTGGCGTCGACATTTGAGCGCATAACACTAGGCCCACGATGACTCAGCGTTTACGTAATTTCCCTAAAAAATACTTTTTTCAAATAGCGCATTAGGTTAGTAAATGGAATAAGTACTGACTTATTGAGTTATATAAAATAGCAGTAAACTGAGAATGTGTCCCGGTGGCCTTGTTGGAACGTGTACAGTTACGACCCGATGCGCTTGACATACGAGAAACTGAGAAACCACCTGTGACCTGATAGTGATAGATATCATTAAACAAAACATAGGTACATAGATAATTTCTTATTCTACTATTTTTTTATTACCAGACTGCCAAGGAAGGGTTATGTTGTATGTATGTTTGTAAATTTCTTACCTCGGGTCTTCCAAACGGCTGGATGGATTTCGACAGCTTTAAGGTACTTAAGCAAGGTCTTAAAAACACAAGAGTTCTTGGATACACATGTGTTTAAAAAAATAAAAATTGTGTATTTTAGGTGCCATAATGTGAAGTTAAAAAAATCTTTTGATTGGTTTTAAAGGGCTGATTTTAAAAATACTTATATTCTTTAAAGTAGTTTGAAAAGCCAAATGGCGTTAAAAGTAAAGTTATTACAAAACCGTCGAACAAAATATGGTACCGATACTAAAACTTTTAATAAAAAAGTAAAACAAAAAACCCCGACTGATCTTAAAAAACTGTAAAGTTAGAAACAAGTTAGTACTACTTTTATTGTAGACAGTGTCATTTATGTGCCTACTTACTCTCAATCGGGCATAACTTATGAATCAAAAAGAATAAATGAGGCCTCATACTAACAGTTATTTTTAGAAAAAGATGCAACGGTAACATTGCAAGTTTTTGCATTGTTCTCATCTCAGAGGTCAATCACTATCGAAGCAAAAGCGTGGGACGAGTGTCTGTGTCTGTATAATAATCAGTGTATAATGTGCTCACTGCTCATATTCTCAACTTTTTTCGTCACTCACACTATGAGAATTATCCGTTATGCTATTCTATTGTTGTCATTAGGTTCTAAGTTAAGAAGAAGACGCAATATCAAGATCGTTGATTGTTAAATCAGATTCACACAATGTTAGTTAATTACCGTCACTTGAAACGTATTTATTACAAATGTCTACTTTAGACGCAGTATCCATATTGGCCACACTTGTATTATTTAGTAAACAATTCCAATACAATGTAATGAAAGACGTAGTATGGATTTGTAGTTGCATGATAGTGGTATACCAGAGTCGTTGGCCTAATGGCTTGCGGGTCCGACTCGTAAGCGAGAGGTCCAGTTCAATCCCTAATGCCGCCATACTTTTTCTGAGTTTGTACTTTATTTATTTAGTTGTATTTGTAGGAGTTGCCAAATAATAGCAGCTAAAGAATTAGTTGTACGCTAACCGATGCTCGTACGGTGAGAAAATCCATTGTGAGAAAATCTTCACAATCTGGCGACTGATCACACCATGATCCAACCTGGTCAGATTCCCCTGTTAACAAGGTCACCTGCGTCTAAAAGAAGTCGCTCTACTGTTATTACCTGTAGGTTAATTACGTAACTCTGTTGCCACCAATTCTCTGATTTCAATGATTGAAATGGTTACTTTTGAGATCCCTTATCATCGATTTTATGAGTTCAGTTGCTAACAAACTTCCATTGCAATAAACTGAACCCGCGCGAAGTAATTACTATCTTTTGTGGTATACTGTGTATGTATGAGTGACCGAATTGTTAAACAGAATTTCGCGACACAAAATCTGTAGGTACTTGAATACCCAAAAAACTCAAAAAAACATTATTTTAACCATTTTCCCGGAATACACATTAAAAATAATTATTTTAATTTTTCCAGGTTCCAGAAAGAATTGAGCAGTATTCTCAACTTTCCAAAAATAATATAATGGAGCAGATCGCTGAAGCAGTAAGCAGACCACCGGATAAAACTTTGAAAAACGAAATACTACACACTGAAGTGTTTGCGTTGAACATGGAGGTTGAAACGTTACGGTGGCAGCTAGCACAGGTATATCACATGCGTCTGTTTTTATTCAGTTTACTTCCTATTGGTGCACCAATATAAATGTATAGTTAAAATAAACAAATTAGTACAAAATAGTTTTGTCGCGTACTGCGAACTCTTTCTGTGTTGCTATGCGATCTTTCAGCTTTGTGATTTATTTCTTATTTTTCTACACATTCTTATCACGTGTCTATTTAACATGTAAGTTGGTTTCGCTGCTATTAAGTAATTAATTTTCAGACAGAAGCAAATAGGCAGATGCACATAGCGCTGCTGAAACAAATAGTGTCATGCCTGAACAAAGTAAAAGAACACATTGACCAGAGCAAGGAGCACAGTGCGAAGCTAGACTCACCGTCCACAACGATGTTAGCTAGGTCCCTTGACTTCAGTGAGCTGCCGCGCTCGCGCTCCGTAGCCCACGTCAACAAGAATATCGAATATTCATTTAGTACTCCGAAAAAAGGGACCACAAGAAAAGTACGAAAAGCAGTCAGCAACGTAAACAGCTACAAAGAATGCGGTATATGGTAAATGTCTTTCCTTTAGTTCACTAGATAGTTAGACTTGTAAGCGAAATGTATTTTATTTTATTTACTGACGTATTTTTTATAGACTCATTTATACTTAGTTTTATTATTTTTACTTATATTTATAGTTTATTTCATCTGACAATATTGCAGATGATTATTTTCACTCTTGCTCTTCTGATTAGTATGAAAGTGCTCTTGATATTAGCATTATTCCACTCAGCGCCCGGCTTCAGTCAGTGCTCGACAAAAGGTGTCTTAAGTTCGCGCATATAAATGCAAAAAGTGTTGTTGGTCATTACACTGACCTCCTTGCCACTTTTAGTGATCAGTGTGTCGATGGGATATTAATATCTGAATCCTGGCTAAAGCCATCTCTACCCTCGACACTCTGTTCTCTGGCCGGATATAGGCTGCTGCCTATAGGTCTTGTAGCTTACAAGAGGTTATTACTGCGCTTGATATTAAGATTTTGCCCTTAAAACGACACATTTTGCTCCACATTCAAGGCCATCTCTACTTGACTTGGTAATCGTCTCTAAAGATAATTTGGTTGCCTCGCATGGACAGATGGCCGCCCCATTTTCGTACCATGACCTCATCCATGTCTCTTACAAAGTGCGCCCCCCTAAACGCAAACCCAAAGTAGTCCATCGTCGGAATTTCCACGACATGGATGTGGACGATCCACATCCATGTGATGGGAGGACGCATGTAAAGGGAGGACGCAGAAAAACTGGACTGGTCACCGTTGTACGCTGCGGACTCTGTCGATGAAAACGTGTCTATCTGTAACACCTTGATTTTTGACCTCTTTGATGTGCATGCTCCCCTGCGTCCTCTTCGTTTAAAGCATCTGCCCGCGCCATGGCTCTCAATTCACATCAAAACTTTGATGCTAAAGCGAGACAATGCTAAATTAAAATACCGCAAATGCCGTACCGAAGTCAACCTACATGCCTATAAAACAATTCGCAACATTTGCAATTGTAAGTGCAGGGACGCTAAACGTTAATACATTCACGCCAGCCTGGAGAATGCCTCGTCTAGCCGTACCTGGCATTTTCTACGATCACTCGGCGTAGGAGGGGGACCATGGGGCGCTAGACCTGGACGATCTAAAGCAGCATTTTACGAATCCACCTGTCACACTGGATTCCTTTACTAAGTCAAATTCTCTTAAGTTTCTTTCAGATTTGCCACTTCCGAAGTGTGAGTTATTCAAGTTGAATGACCTCACGGTAGTCTTGTGTCAGGAGGAGTCTTCTGGAAATTTCAACTGGAGCAGTCGGTAGCGATAGCTTGAGTCATCAAATGTTGCTCCCCATCGTAGATTTTATAATTAGAGCTTTAACACATCTCTTAAACTTTTCTCTGAAAAGCAATGTCTTTCCTGGAGCGTGGAAATTAGCACATATAATCCCTCTTTCAAAGAAACCCAATCCCATTTCTGCTTCCGATTTCCGCCCAATCTCCATTCTCACTGTCCTTTCCAAGTTACTGGAAAGTGCTGTTCATAAACAACTCTATGATTTTCTCTGCAAGAATGGCCTTCTCAGCACTTTCCAGTCAGGCTTCCGTCCCTATCATAGCACAGTGCACTGCTGAATGTCACTGATGACATCCGTTTCGCCATGGACAAAAAAACAACTAATGGTGGTCACTCTGCTTGACTTCAGTAGTGCATTCAACTTTGTTGATTTTGATGCACTCCTCGGTATCCTCAGATCGACAGGTATTTCCGACAATGCCATTCCCTGGTTTGAGTCCTACCTCCGAGGCCGAAGACAGTGTGTGAAGACGGAAGAATCTTCGTTAGCCTGGTGTAATCTTGTAGCTAGTGTCCTGCAGGGAGGAGTTCTGTCTCCGCTGCTTTTCTCTATTTTTATTAACCAGGTGACTAAAGTTTTACAATGTCCATTTCATCTTTACGCTAATGATCTCAAAATTTACACGCAATTTTCGGTCTCTGAGGTCTCAAATGCCATCGACAAAGTCAATGCCGACTTGGCGGCGGTGCGGAGGTGGGCTGAGTCCTTTGGTCTATTGGTTAACCCGTTAAAGTCACAGGCTATTATTGTCGGTAGCAGTCGTTTGAGGGGTAGTTCGGCGGAGTGCATGCCTCCAGTTCATTATGACGGCATTGTACACAAATAAAACTCGCAACTTAGGTCTCATTATGGATTCCAATCTGTCTTATTCTTCACACATTAATGACATCAGTAGACGTATGCACTTTACCTACCACTCTGTGCGGCGGCTTTAGTATTTTCTCCCGTACAAAACCAAGGTTATGCTCGCTCAATCTGTTCTCCTGCCGCTTTTGGACTATGCAGACGTGAGTTTCTTGGACGCCGCTGAAGAACTGACCAATAAATTGGAACGCCTACAGAATTTAGCTATCAGATTTGTATTCGGCTTGCGAAAGTATGATAATGTTTCTGAATATCGCTCACGACTGAAGTGGCTTCCAATTAGACAACGTAGGAACCTCCACACGGCTCTAGGCAATCCCTCTTTTAAGGAATATATCCGTTCTTTTTTCCGCCTCCTCCCCGCTCCTTCCCGCTCCAGGCGTGAATACGTCATCAAACCACTGGATGATCCTCACTGTAACTCCAACTTCTTTTTCAAGTCGTTGACTGTAGAAGCGGCGCGGCTCTGGAATAACTTGCCAGCTAATATTTGGGACAGTCAAACAGCAACTACTTTCAGATCAAGACTAAAAGAGCATCTTTTATCTTCTCTTGATTAGTTTTATGGAATATTTATAATATATATTTATATATAGTATGTTATATATTATTATAGATAGTTATGTATAATAGACAAGGCCATATATAACGTAGCTTATTTAGAAATATAGTGCACTTTTTCCACTGCTTCTCCGTTTATTGCTTTTCTCCACACCCGGTAGGGTTGGCTGAAAGAGATCTCTTACAGAGATAAGCCCACCTTTGTAAACAACCATTTATAATAATTGTTTTTTAACTTGTTTCGTGTGCAATAAAGTATATAATAATAATACCGAGTTCTACCCCCAGTGCCGCCATGTACCAATGACTTTTCCCTGAGTTTTTCCGGGCCCTCGTACATAAGAGCCCAACCGGGATTTTGACGCCAAGATGATTGTTATAAGCATAAGTAGAGTTAGAATCATTTTTACGTTACGCTTTTGTGTAATGATAACAGCTTTGCAAAGTAGCGTTTGTACTTTATTGCTTACCTACTTCATGATGTAATAGTGGGGGTATTTTTAACATAGCCTAGGGAGGCACGCGGACGGACGGTCCACCTAATGGAAAACGGCCACCGTCATCCAGGACATCTACAACCTAAGGAGAGTGGATGCAGTGCCGGCCTTTGAGGTACCTGTAGAGATGCCTTTTGAAGAATACCATGTTATAGTGCAAAGGAATGAATTCAGGAGGCTCATTCCACAACTTGCACGTACGTGGTAAAAAGGCTCGCGATTCGCGATGCTCACACTTTGTCTATTTATGTTAGTGATAGTGACACACACGTGATTGTATTAAATATCTAAATTAATATTCTTTCGTTCATTTTAGGAGTCAGTCAAAGCTTTCCCTAAGTCCTGAGACGGAGCACAAGTTAAAATTAACAGAAGAAATGACGAGACTGATAGCACTTGCCAGTACAGTGCTTAGTACGAAATTGCCCGAACTTGCTGTAACATGTAACGATAGCCACATAGAAATAAATCCCTTATCAAATATTAATGAAGCGATTGCAACTGAGGTGAACAAACTATTTAGCCCCGCTATAAATCACAAACCCAAAGACATCAATATACTACAGGATCATACTAAGGAATGCGACAAGTTACCAAAAGACATTAGAAAAGCAAAGACAAAACATTTAAATGATTTTCTCGATACGTCCATAAAATTAACACGTATACAAAATGAATTCTGTGGCACAAAAGGAGAAAAGATAGGGATTTTTGGCAAAGATACAGAGAAATCTATTGAAGGGCTATCTAACATTAAGAAAACTGAGTACTGCGCCTCCAATTTCATTGAAGATGAAAGTGGATTTTCTTCAATGAATTCATTTCAAGAAATAGGTATACCTGTTATAAGTATAATACCACCCTCGCCGTGTAAAGAAATGGGTTACATGTCGGATTCGCCTATTAACTTAGAAGAAACTGAAAAATGGAAATCGGATACTATAGAATTGGAAAAACAAAGTATGAAAGTTTTCTGGGTATAAAGAGTGTACACATACGTACTTATTTTATTGAACAATACCAAAGCAGGTATTGTTGCAGTTTTAAAAAATGCATGTGTGTTACGGCTGATGCTTGACAAATATGTACTTTAACTGTAATTATTATCTATTGCACTTACATTATCTACATTCTAGTCCTATTCTCCGCTATATCAGAGTTTCGCAAACTGTTAGATATAAAAGCCAGTTTTCGGAACTTCGTACCATCAGAGATCAAAGACAAGTCAAGCTATTAAAAACAAACTTAACTCAAAAATGAGTAAAAAAAGGTTCTTCACAAGAACCCACACACACCACATTTCTATTGACGATTTTCGTATAAACAGATGTGCAGGAAGATTTAAATACGTGGCCATAAGGTCACCCATAAGGATGATATACCGGTATGGGGATCATTACACTTAAGATGTCACAT
The DNA here is from genome assembly GCA_907269095.1 of Blastobasis adustella. Lineage (NCBI taxonomy): Eukaryota > Metazoa > Arthropoda > Insecta > Lepidoptera > Blastobasidae > Blastobasis > Blastobasis adustella. The sequence goes on from OU026114.1 coordinate 13,701,006, forward strand.
TAATATAAAATGTCAAGGACAAGGTTAACCCTGATTTTAACAGACCAATAACCCTTACGGCCAGCCTAATGGCTGTGGCCTGTGGCATCATCAGATCAGCTGACTGATACCATAATATTGCATTGTCATCTAACTTACATGTGTGTTCAAATTTTAATTCTTTTGATTAACGGAAAGTGGGCAAATACTGTGTACGCTGTATTTTAGCAAGACACATGGAACCTTAACACTATTTTGGACACTTCCTGGTATTAATATAAATTCATTTAAAAACGAAGCAAATACACATTTTTGGAAATAATTAAATCTAATTTAACGGCAACTTTGATTTAACTTGGTTGAGCAATTGGTTGAGCAAGGCGCCTCTATCCACTGAATAAAAAGCAGTTTTAACGTCAACCTTCAGCAGAACCTCATGCTGAAAAAACGTCCTAAGAGCATGTACAGTGGCTTCGTAACCTCCTTCAGAATCAAAGCCAAGCTGGATCGGCTGGAAATATCCCTTTAGAATGAGCGCAGAGACAGAGACCCTACAATAGAGCTTAACTATCAGGTGACTGTAGGTGTTGTCAACCGCTATGGGATGCCTCCGTCCTTTTTTAAAGCAATAAGATTGGCACCATGCCAGTTATCTACAACCGTGGACCCTACCGCGCCCGACGGTAATATATATTTTTCGATACCTATTGAGTGGGGTATCAAAATGAAGGCCTTTAAGAGATAATTTCAAAAACATATACCAGGTATCCTTACGCTCTGGACAAAGCCGAATACTACTAGTGAAGTAGGATATTTAAAACAAAACTGCAAAGTATCATAACAATCAGTCCAGTATTTACAGAAAAATCAACGATTTTAAATTTATCACTCAGGAGCAACCTGTATGTAGTTGCATGGTCTAGGAAGTACCCTAAATATTTTAAACTTTTTTGAATTGCATTAGAACTCTACGCCATATGACAGCCTACATGAAATAAATAAATTGTATTGTAATTTGACAATAATTTGAAGTGTGACATAACGTCACTTGCTTTTCATGTGTCTTATCATGAATGACAATTGATTAATTCGTTGTTGTGATACAATATGTTGTAATTGTTGCCGATTAAGTTACAATTTAATTTGTTCGAAAACACAGTTTTATGTTTTTTTGTCTAATTAAAGGAAGACCTATTCTATGATGCTGCTGAGTAGCAGTCTTAAACATGGTTTCATTATTTGTCCAGAGACTAAGGTCACCCTGTATAATTTATATACCTAAAAGTAGTATATTAGATCATTAAACTAAAAAGCGGAAAATAAAAAAGTAGTTCCTAAAAACTCCGACCGCTATTAAAATACTGAAAAGTTAAAAAAAACAAACAGAATGTGGGAAGTAAATGGGTGTATGTACCTAACGCAAATGTGACTTTAATTTAAACTAGAAAGCAGGTGAGGACCCATTCTAAATTTCTATTAATATTAAGTATCCATGTCCACCTATACAAAAATGGGGACCCGACTGCTTTCAAGTTAATATAAAACAAAAAGTTGCGCTAAATACACCCATTTACTATGTATATGTTTGACATATGGCTTGTTTTTATATTTTCAGTTTTTAATATTTATTAATTAAAAAATTTCATTTGCATATAAATCAGATGACAATGCAATTCTATGAGCTGATAGAGATGATAGAGATGGACCGAATATAGCCACAGGAACAACTTATCTTACGTATTTATCTTGACGAGAGGACTCTGTTCCCAGGTCAGAGGAAGATTATTCTCAGGGTCTGATGATGTAATCGGATTGTGATGAATTTAAAAAGGTACATAAATAAATAATTTATTTTTACGATAAGTAAAGTTACAATGTCTGAAGCTAGACGCTTAGGAACAATTAATAGTGACAAAATGAAAGCAAGGCATGGGCAAGGCACAAGTTATTGTGAACGATCTACATGGTTACCCCGGGTTGTAATGTCAGTACCTATATTCTGTTCTTTAACTTTATTTTATAAAACGTATGTGGCACGGGACATTAGCGACAGCAACAGAGAAGGAACAGGTTTCCAAATAAACGGAATATGGCGACGATGAATAAATCGTTGAAGCAGCGATCTCGATTCCAGATAGCTTCTACTTGATTTATTTAAAAAGACAGAGGTCAGTCAGAGATATTTTAATACCACGTCTTTTCTGACATTACCTGCAGTATAAAATAAAGACCATACAATTTTCTGTAAAACTTTACATACCTACCTATGATGTTTTTATATAGATATCGTATCTATTGATTAATATTCTCAATAAGCGAACTTAACATTTTTATGATCAAATTGATGCTATTTTCTTATTTATGGATCTGTAATAAAGGCTTCAGATAAAATTTTGTTGGCTTTTTATACCCTTTCCCACACCCTTTCCACTAAATCTTTCAGGCAACTTTACCAAGAAATCCTTCTTCGAAACTAAAGCAATCTTTCACTGAGGCTCTAATAGGGAATAGTGGATTTTAAGGCCCAATTGTAGTTCTGTAAACAGAATGTTTTACTTTGAAAACAATGGCGAAAAAATGTGCGGCAGAGACTGGGAAAATTTATATGTGAATTGATCTACAAAACAGTGGCGATAATAGAGTATAGTCCGTAGATGTATAATGCTTTATCAGCTCAATGGGGGATTTTAAGACAGCTACTAAAATAGTGAAAAGTGTAATTCGGTCGTGCCTCACTAGATGGCGCTACTTACACACGATTCTCAAGTATTGCATTTGGTAACCAAAGTTATTCGGAAAGATGTATCGTAAAAAGATACTTAGTTTTAGTATCTTTTCTGAGAAGAAAGCGCAAAATGTGTACATTTTTATACATCTAACGGGTCTTATTTTGATTTACTTTTGAGAATCGTGTCTAATCGACGCGATCTATTACAATTAATACAACTATTTTTTCTTTTTAACCGGCGCTCGAAAAATCTCCCATTCAATTCTTATACAAGAGAGCACAAAACAGTAAATTATACACCAAGGGGATAAAGCAGTATCTTCCGTCACGGGCGACTTGTTGGATCCTGAACTAACAAGGGAGTTAAGGTTTGATTGAGCCCTGAGTGAAGCGAGGTGTTCAAGCCGCCCAATATTAAGACAATATGTAAATAAAGCCATTACAGAGTCTAGTCTAAGTAGCAATCTAAAACTAGAACTAAAACGCAATTAGTCTAAAAATACATCGCTGCTATAACGTTGCTAGGTTAGATTGAGATTATTGGGTTTCTTTATCAACACTTGAACTCATATTTGGTCATTTGTACGTAGTTAAGGCGTCTTAGCTAGCCTAGCTCCCTTCAAAAGTCTAGCAGTCTCTTGGACGTTCGCAGATCTCTCGAAAGGATCCCGTTCTTAATTCGATTTTTACCCTGTGGTCCTTTAGTTCCTCACACTCAGGCCAACATAGGCTGCTGTTCGTCTACTGGACGTCTTCTGCACAAAGTGCTGTCTGTAGCTCCGATTGCGAACAGTATTTTTTTCAGGGGACGTGTTCTGTAATCATGCCAAATACTGTCCTGAGTCCCTTCCTTTTGAGATCTAGCAGTCTGTTTTGGGGATCGTTCGGTCACCACCAAATATTACTGTCTACAAAAGGATGTGCTTTGCCAACGCATCTTTAGTCGTCCATGAGCCAGTGGCGGACTAAGCCCGTCAGTTAAGAAATATGTGTAATCTAACAAGCTTTTTATTCAGCCTAGAGTGAATAGGCTGTTCCTAGACAGGCATGCTCCATCATCGACCGCATCGTCACATACCACCAGGTGAGATCGCGGTCAAATACCTGGCTAGCCGAAAAAAAGGTCTTACTACAGTTCATATTGATCAACGAGTGTAAACTTATGTGACCCTGTGACAACATCGCTGTTGTTGCATTTCAAAATGGCGACACTTAGTTTCAGCTTTGGTCGCCGGGTCAGATAGTTTGTTAAGTTATACAGGGCTGCTGTCAAAATACACACGCGTCACCACAAACATAGGTATTTGTTCTGGTGACCAAAACTGGAACTAAGTGTCGCCAATTGAAATATCAAAAGGCCGGTCGGCAGATAAAAAATAGTATCCTTAACTGGACGGACACAATTCCGATTTTAACGACATTTTGGGAGTTTGATCAAATATTAATTCCATAAATATAATCAAGATCCGAAACCTTCCAACACAATGATTTTATTTAAATTTAAACGCAATGATTGAGTCTTATCGTCTGTTTAGGCCCTACAATTGAAAGCGTAATTGGTAATCTTGACAACAAAACGCTGTAAAATATGATAATGACGTAAACGCTATAAAATTAAAAATAGGCAAGTGAAAATAGTCAATTAATTCAATATAATCATGTTAGTACTGGTAATACAGTAAGATTATTAATCGGTTAGATCGTTAGGTAATTCAAAGTTACCTATGCAGAATATTTCAACTTGAAAATGAGAGTTATAAAATTGGAAGGTATCCCATTTATTTCAAGAACTCCACAAAATTCAACAAAAAGCAATTTTGCAACCCACGTTGCATTTTAACAGTTCAGCACATGAAACGTTTATACCATACTACATCACCCAACTACACTATCCTGCTGCACTGTAGTCTCTGTCATCCTGCTCATCCTATACCACCGTAATCACGTCCGCCGTAATTGCTAAGATAAGTTACTGAAGTACCTACCTGCTGAAGATATGAAATTGGATATAAAAAAACTCGTTGCCCATGCCAATTTATTGAGTTCCAGTTTTGGCCACCTGGTCAGATCAGTTTGTGGTATCCATAGAGAAAAAATTTTATATACAGAAGCAGAGAGTACATTTAGAGTTTAAATACGAGGCAAAATGTCACACATCTCTATAACACACACACTAATGCAAATGCAGGGACGGAACAAGGCAGCCCATCTGCAGATAAGTTATATTTTGCTACGACTTTCTACTCGTAACGAACGCAAACAAATCTGACTTGTATTTAGCTTCAGACGACTTCGTAATTTTTTTAAAACTTGTCCTTATAATTTACTATTGTCATTATAATAAAAGGTAAGGTCTCTAGTGCATCATACCCACGCCCTGATACCTACCACGGTCTTTTCGATCTCTCGATTCTACATACCGTGAATCGGCAGTGCTTGCTTTTGCAAAAAGGAGGGTTATGATTTTGACCAGTATGAATGTTTATTTGTTGCCTCATAACTTCTAAACTAAGTAGGTACCTACTTACTTATCGTTAGAAGCGTCTTCATTGTCCACAGGTAGGCCTATGTGACTTCACAATAAATTGAATATGATGTCCTCTAGAGGACATAGTCATGAAAAAAATAAAAAATGAAAAGGATAGGTACATTAATATATTAAATTTTCAGTAAAAATTCATATTATGATGGTGCACCAGGACAGAAGGGACTTGCATCTAATTATTATCTTGTTCTTCAAAATGTTTACAACGCAGCACTTCCAATTTGCAACCCAGACATCACCATGTCTGGTCTTTAGGAAACCTAGAAAAACAAATAAATGTAAATACGCAATTAATCCGTTGTTTCATAAAATGTCTGAACATTTAAAATGTCATTTAGGTATATTTTGTGTATGAAACCCTAATACATACAAAATTGTGGACCGCTATTTACAAGATTTGAGTATTAAAATTCTATACAATAAATGCTAAGTCCGACCCTGTTAGCATCAAAATATTTTCCTACCTATTTAGTCACCGAAATATTGCTCAATTTGGCAATAATTTTAAATCTATCTTTAATGGCATATTGTTTTAAAGTAAAGCATTTCAATTATTGCAAATTCACACTATCACGATGCTTATTTTTATCACAATTTCTAAAATTGATTCCTGATCGCCGCGACCACGAATGAAATTACTTACCGATGAAAAGATAATCCATTTGTATTTCCATACTTTGCGCTTTCTCGTAAATGTGCACTAAATTACACCGTCAATTAAATGGTTTGATTTAAATTTTATTAGGGAAATTATAAAATTTACACCGATGATTCAAAAGAAACGTCAGGTCGTTAGGCCCTCGAGCAATATGTCGAACGTTCAAAACATTGCGCGCGTCGTTTTCCGTGTACTTATTCCTATGGATGAAAAAACGGGATAGCATGATTCATAATCATTGTAGAGCGAGCGAACAGAGAATATTTGTGATTTGTGTTTAGTCTGTTATGTATGTGTACGTAGCGGTGCTCTAAGCAATCCGATGACTAAGCAGCCCCAATCTCATAGCAGCGCGCACCGTCGAATTAGCGAACTCTGCAGAAACTCAGTCACGGACGCGATGTGCAGTTTTAATATATAATTAATTTAGAAATTATTGTTGATCTGATATCGATCGCAATCGCTAAGTTAGGTTAGGTTTATTTTAAATGTTATTCATAAATTTAATTAAATCTATGTTGTCTTTGGGTTCTCCGGCTGCGTGAATCCATAATTCGTGTGCCAAACAGCTAGTTTGTAAGTACAAGTACATTCTCGTGTCACTAAAATAAGCCGGCGCCCCAGGATGCATAAAAACGTATTATAATAAGAAGGAGGTTGTTGTAACCTCTTTGCTCCTGCGGTCCCTTCCTATAAGCCGCCTTGGCAGCTTTGCCAAGCGCTGGCAACGCCGCGCGCAAGCTGGGGTGAAGATGGAGTAGATGGCAATGATAACATAGGTGTGAGTGGTGTGACCATGGGAGTCTGCGCAGTGGATGCGGTGGATGAATATCTATGCCTGCGTGCTATGATGGTCCCAGGTTGCCAGTATTTCTGATGTCGAGTTTTAATATAAATCTAAATATAAGACGAAATCTTTGCGGTGCGGTGCCGGAGCGGTGCCGCACTCGGTGTATCAGCTCTGAGCGTCTGTAGCCGGGCGGTTGTCTATTCAACTTGTAAGCGAGAGGTACCGGGTTCGAATCCCGCTGCGGCCATATATCAATGACTATTTTCTGAGTTATGTACATTAGATGAATACTAACTGATGCTCTCACGGTGAGGAAATCATCGTGATGAAACCTGCAAATTCAGGCAACTAAATTTGTAACTATGATCCAATCTGGTCAGTTTCCCCTGGTAGCAGGGTCACGGAGGTCAGATGGTAGTCGCTCCACCGTAATTACCTGATCGCCAAATCCTGGATCATGGTCGAGGCGGACCCCGGGCCCTCGTTCTCGAGTGCACAACCGGGGCATTAGAAAAGGGCAGGAAGAAAAATATAGTTTCAGTAAATAATCAAAGACTTGAGGTTTTCACTCCATTCATTCCAGTTCTTGGTCCTAGGATATACAGGGTGTTACATAATATATGTATGAAGCCGTGAACTGGATGAAGTGCTAAATGAATTAAAATTATAGGTACAACTATTCCACGTACAGAAATAACTGTACCTATTGTTTTAATGTATGTTTAGCACTCCATCTAGTTCACGGCTTCATACATATATTATGTAACAACCTGTATACATCAAGCCGCGCGCGAGAGCACATGCTACGGCTTAGGACTGGCCAATAAGTTATGAAGATCTTTGGGGAAAGCTAAAGCTTAACTTATGTCGACCAGTGTGCGTCTTTCAGCCGCTGTCAGCTAATATGATGATGATTATGATGAAAACCTGTACTTTCCTGTTTTGTGATTAAAAAAGAATGAAAACCATAGAGAAAAAATTATACACAGGAGAGTAGAATCCGAGTTTCTATGTCGCATATCTCTATAACACACACACTAATGCAAGGACTCAACAAGGCAGCCCATCTGCAGACAAGTAATTTTTTACTACGAATTTCTACTCGTAACGATAACAAACAAATCAGATTTGTGGGTGTATTTACATTGTCATTATAATAAAGGTGCAACGAAGGCGATCGTTATCATTGTCGTCGTCAGCCTATACACGTCGTTAGTACTGAGGCATAGATCAGCCGTCTTATTGGGCATGCTGTTTTAAGGTAAAGCTATCATGATGCATATTTTTGTCGCAATTTATAAAAGTGATTCTCGATCACGCCGCGACCACGAATGGTTACTTACCGGTGAAAAGATAATTCAGGTAAATTTCCATACTTTGCGCTTTCACAGAAATGTGCACTACGTTACTCCGTCTTCTTTAAAGGTTTCATTTAAAATTTATTGTGAAATTATAAAAACACAGATTTTTCAAATGAAACGGTCTTGTGAAAACGTCGAATGAAAAACTATTCTGTGATGAACAAAGAGATTGGAAAGTTATAATAGGACCACGATAAAAGCAATGAATTAAAAAGAGTGCCTCAAAATGTAAAGTCGAGGGTAAAAATTAATATTCTTAAATGTATCGTAGAAGCCCAAGAGCAAAACGATGTCTACGAAGAACAGCCATGCACGTCTCGTATCGTCCGACCGAATCGTCTACCAGAGTTTGATGATCATACATACTCCATTTAATCCGAACGGCAATCCACATCTCGTATCGTCCATCCAAATCGTCTACCAGAGTTTGATCAATTTATAGAAATAACTAGCCCTGTCAATAGCAGAACTCCTACCATTATTTGAAAACTAAAAAGTCCTAATACACTCACTGCGACAAAAAGTTACTTAGACAACTTTTGTGCCTGTGAGTGTATTAGAACTTTTTTGTTTTCAAACAAATTATCGTAAGAGAAAAATAAAATCACGAAACGTTAACACGTATGGTACGGCTTGTACACCAGCTCAAAGTCACTTAGCGTGCTATGAAACGTGCTATGCTCGGAGTCTCCCTAAAGGTCAACATTCGCAATGAAATAATCCGACAGAGAACCCAAAGACCAGAAACCAAAGTTACTGACATAGCGCACAGAATTAGTAGGCTTAAATGGCAGTGGGCTGGCCATAGCTGCCGGCGAACCGACAACAGCTGGGGTAAACGAGTTCTTGAGTGGAGACCGCGACTTGGCAAGGCAAGTATATAGTGTATAAATGTCAATAAACTCGGTCAGGCCAGAAAAGCTGCATCCACCCGCTGGATGCGGCAAGCCGAGGACAGGGTGCATTAACGCTCATTGGGGGAGGCCTATGTCCAGCAGTGGCCTAGTATTTGATTAACTTATGTTGTAAGATAACATGAATGGTCGGTGAGGATCTTCTTCTTGATTCTTTTGTTTGAGTGTTTAGTAATTGTATTGGTTTGTACAAAAATATTGGAAAGTTAGCGACCTTCATGGCTGAGTAGCACGGCCCTCTTGGGTAAAATGCGTGCCTTGACAATCAATTTGTTGTCTAAGTCACATTTGTAAACAAGCGATTTTAGTTTTTTTTTGGTAAAATAATTTAATATTTTGTGTTCAAGTTTTATTTTATTTTATTAGATTAGTAAAGTGGTTTAGACCACCACCTTTTAAGTCGCTGGTCATCGCTCGTTGAATATGTGTAGAGATGTAAAGAATATTTGTTAAAGATTTTTGTTTCATGAGCTTATTTTTTTATTATCTCGAGGTTCCAGAAATTTCTCGACTTACATAATACGACAAGCTTTTTAATATATGTATACTGCGAAAACATTGATAGTTCATAATTACCTATTTAATCCATTTAAACTAGTTTAAAACAATTATGTAATACGTAAGCGAGTGTATGATATGCTGTCAAAATAACTTTTCGAGTGATTTTTCTCACTGACCGGCTAATTAAATACAATAATATTAAATTGTTTGCCATTCTCATTCAAGTTCACTTTGAATGAATGAGATTTCATAAGTATAATTATGTACTAAATGAAGTAAACTGTATCTATATTACGCAACTTAATTATTTTATTTCATAAAATAAAAAAGCTTACTAGACCGATAACCTAGGTTAAGCAACGTTCATAGTGTCCTGGAACTGAATGGGTGACCGTTTCGTACTTTGAGACTAGTCGAACTTCAGCACCGCCACGAGGTCGCCACTTCTTAAGAATGCGAAATGCCAACGGTATGTGGCGAAGCGAGATTGACCAAGGTCTATCACTAGGGACCGGAGACTAAATGAACAGTCTCGAGAGCCGAGTGGTATATCATTATGAAAGAAAGCATTTTGTATGTTGGTGAACACATTATCTTACAAAACACTTTATTTTAGTTTATTTTTGTTATAAGTTTAACTCGTGTATCCGTCTATCTGTAGCTCCCGAACGGATGAACCAATTGAAATGCGGTTTTCTGTATTTCAAAGGTCTTTTAATCGAAATTGTTATTTAGTAAGGGGTGTGTATTGTTACTTAGTAAGGGGTGTTTGTTCCAATTGTAGTTAATGTAACTTGCGATATCTCACAAGATATACCGTATTGACATTTTTTAATGTAAAGTTATCGATAGATATTCAAGTTTCCTATCGACTTTCATAAGTTTTATGATAAGCCGCAAAATCGATATTTTTCAAAATGGCGGAATGTCGGTGGTGTCCGAAATGTACAATGCTATTTTGAGCACGGTCGCTAGTGGCGCCATATAGCTATATTATTATGTTTGCTTCCCCATTGTTATTTTGATAGTGGTTACTACATCATTCGAATATTGCGATAATTTTTTACTATAATTAATTATTTAAATTAAAATTGACATGTTAATTTGTTAGCTTTATAGTTATTATTAAATATCAATTTATTTTTCAATAACATTGTCTATTGCTTGCTTCCGGTTTAAGTATTATTTGTTTTGTACTGTCTTCCGTTTTAAAAGGGCGGGAAGCGCGGCTGCAATCTTAGAGGTTATAAAAGGCGATGTCTGCCGTGCTTTCGCGTCTTTTGTGCTGCAGCTGTTGTAAAATACGTACTCACTGTTAAAATTGTCTGTAGTGAAGAGAAAATGTACTTCATGCAGCAATGCATCACGGTACCGTGATGCATTGCTTTCCTTTAAAAACCTATATTTCATAATTTCTACTATTCTTCCTTAATGCGCAAAACATTTGATATCGCCCAACTAAACAAAGATTTGGATGCCATAAAAAAGGCTGTGCATTAGGGCGTATAAACGTAGAAAGTCTATACTTTGTGCCATATCAGCGCCGATCAGCGCCGAACGTCGACGTCGAACGAACGCGCGTAACGACGAGCAGGTCGGACATGGCACAAAGTATAGCCTGCCTGTGCCGACTATCTGCGCGGACTGGTTCTGATAAGCGCTGGTAGATCGGCGCTGGTTTTTTGTCAGCTTTCTTCGTGTATACGCCCTTATACTCATCAATTTACTGTTTACACAACAAGCTCCTTTATCAACAAGGGAAAAAATGAAAAATTGAATAAAAATTATGACTGATAAATAAGATAAAAGTTTTTTCATCGCCCCAAGCCGACAAAGAAGATATAGTAGTAGCTGGCAAAAAATTTGCCTGGGCTCTGTAATATCAATTGCGACTGTGAAACCCTCGACGAGTTGAGATCAAGTAATTTTTTGCGTAAAATCGCCACGCAGACAGTAAATGCCTGTTTCAATCTAGCATCTTTGCCATCTACCTCTGATGTGTGTGCCCTACACTCATAGCGCGTGTGCCTGCAGGTACAAGAATGGCTTGAGCACAAATAAAATCCGCTGGATTGGGGATATGATAGTACAGATGATTTAGATGATTAATTTAAATAACAGTTATTTATTTTTATTTTTTTATTTTTAGACAAACAATGGGTATCTGAACCCAAATGATTTTGCCGTGTTCCAATGACTCACATTTGGAACACGGCTTTAGTGTAATTTTCCAATATTACTGTAGAAAATATATTAACTTTAATTATCTCGCAAAATGTTAAACCACATACATTGAACTGTAACTTCATTACAAAATATAGTCTCATCTTGTAGACAAACGGACGAGGAATAATATTTACTAACATGTCTTTTATCTTTACTGAGTAGCCTTACTGTATTTATAAAAAATATTTTTTTTTTAATTATTTTAAAGCTAAACTTCATACTTATGTATGAAGATCCTAAGGAACGATTGTGTATAGTTCCGCTGACAACCACGTTTCATTTCGTTTCGTTCTGTTTTGTTGTGTTGTAGTTTATGCGGTGTTCCCTGAATCGATATTAGATACCTACCTACTTGTTTACGTAGTCATTGTTTTACTTACGTCAATGTAACCCAAAGCTTTTCCTCCGGCGTAATACTAGCACGAAAATTTGAATTTGGTCTAGTGATGGTTAATCTAATTTTTCCTAATAAGTAATCGAAAGAGTCGATCGACATGCGCGTGTAATTTAAAAACTTTTCCTCGTATTTTCACATATCTAAATAGTTGCGAACAAACCCCCCATTTATGGGTCTTGTCCTCAAAAATGAATGTACCCATAATCTTCTCTGGGTACAATTTCTCTTCAGTCGTTTCCAAAGAAACCAAACGCCTAACACAATTGCAACAACTTGAACGAATTCCATATTCATTTTATCATTGCTGCAGAACTCTGGAGTGAGAATCTCAAAAAATATATAAAGAAATTCAGATGGCAAATGCCTTTTGACAAAACACGTCAAAGACAAATGCCGTAAGAGCGGGCGTTTTATGCCCGCGAATAGCGCTCGAAAATACATCCGGAAACTCAAGAAAATTACTCGTATGAATTACCGTGAGATCAGCGTTTTATGTACCAATACCGGAAGCATGTATACGTGACAGAACTCTCGACTGCCGCTAACTTTGCGACCTGGATATTAAGGAACGTGGCGGAAAAATAAACTGAGATGTCCTTATTGTGACATCTGAATGACGTTTCTGAAAATGACCTAGCCCTCCTATATGGAATTATGATTCTGAATTAAAAAAATTGTCTTGGCGTTAATGTCCCGTTTGTGCTCTCCCGGGTCTCGGGGTCCGCCTTCACCATGATTCAGGATTTAACTGATCATGTAATTACACTGGACCGACAGCCATTTGACCTCCGTTACCCTGCTAACAGGGGAACCTGACAATATTGGATCATAGTTATACATTCTGTCGCCTGAATGTGCAGGTTTCATCACAATGTTTTCATCGCCGTAAAAGCATCGGTTAGCATTCAACTAATGTACATAACTCAGAAAAGAGTCATTGGTACATGGCCGCAGTGGGATTCGAAACCGGTACCACTCATTACGAATTTGATAGCTTAACCACTCGGCCACGCTTCCAATTATGATTCTGAATATTTTTAGATAAACTTTTAATCTTTTTGGTAATATTCGCTTTACCTTTCTTCGTGTCGTGTATACTTAAACCTTAATTAAAATTTTGTGGTGTTTTGGTGCGGGACTTCCATCTGATCCACATAAGCTTCACCTCAACGTCGTTCGTCTGTCTGCAGGGTCTGCATGCAGGTGAGGTTGGCTCCGACCTATATGATGGTGGTAGGGCCTAATACCGCAAATAGTTTTATAAATCTCTAGTCGCATGTCATTGTATCCCACGCCCATTTAATAAACTTTGTTTTTTTGGAGTCCATTGTATGGTTCGGGGAACATATTAGCAGGCAAAGTGTTCATTTCTTCGCCGTACACATTAGAAAGGCCATAGCGGTTCGTTGCGGATGGCTTGTATATCTACTACATAAGGATGAAACATCGGTCCTCCTCTAATAGTCGAAAACAGAAAGAAGCTGGCGGGATTACGAACAAACAAAGAGTAATTAAAATTGGGACCAAGTAACCTGCACTTACGACTACTACCCTACATTTAGTCACAGACTTCTAATAATACAAGCCTGAGGAAAGCTAGCCAGGAAACTGCTACAATTAAACTAAGCGGCATGCAAAGAATTGCGTGTCTCTTGGTCACAGGAGCTATGTCAACCTCACCTGGTGAGGCCCTGAATGCAATGCTGGATATCCCGCCCCTACACCTGCATGTAGAGATGGTGGCGGTAAACAGCATATACAGGCTAACCACCCAGGGAGAACGAAACTGGCTCTCAAAGTCACTGAGATCGTTCCAGGACACTGTTATGGGCAGCAACATACTGAGTATGTACACTGACTCAATGACAAAACAGAGCAGCTTCCCGAAACGATACTCTGTGGAACTTTTATCCAGAGATGACTGGCTTAAAAGCCAAGTATACTGGAAAAATGGAAGCCTGATATGGTTCACCGATGGGTCCAAATCAGGTGCTCATGTAGGGTGTGGAATATACGGAGAGCGGCCCAAGGTCAAGAAATTCCTAAACTTGGGCAAATACACCTCCATATTTCAGGCCGAGGTGTACGCTATTTTAGAATGTGCGGACATAAACCTCAAAAAGAGATACATGAACCATTGTATTTATATACACTCAGACAGTCAAGCAGCTCTATTGGCCCTCTCATCAGACTCTGTGAGTTCAAGATTGGTGCTAGACTGCGTGAAGGTCCTCAATTCCTTGGGTGAGAAAAACCAAGTGATCTTGCGCTGGGTCCCAGGGCATGAAGGGATCGAAGGCAATGAAATTGCGGACGAACTCGCGAAGGCTGGTAGCACAATTACGACATATGGTCCAGAACCATTCTGTGGCATACCAAATAGCCTTGCAAAATTGACCCTTCATATAAATCTCAAAGAACAATCATTAGAGCACTGGAAAAATCAGCCAGGCCTAACACATTCTAAGGCATTAGTCAAACCCTATAATAGGCGGCATGCCAAAGAACTGTTACTACTTAGTAGGAATAACTTGCGTATCCTGACAAGGGCACTGACTGGCCACTGTGGGCTGAACAAACACATGTATAACTTGAAGATCAGCAGAACAAAGGGCTGTAGATTCTGCAAGGAGGAGGACGAAACGCCTCTCCACCTGATCTGCAAATGTGAGGCCCTGGTGCGCAAACGCAGCATCCATCTGGGTAAACACCAGCTACTACCCGATGAGGTGCACGAAATCAGTACTAAGAAACTATTACAGTTCATAGAAGCTATAGGAATTAGTACTGAATTGTAGAAAGAGGCGATCACAATAGATCAGTAATGGTCGCAGTGATACTGGGTCTGAAAAGCCTTGAAGAGACTATCTTTCAAAAAAAAAAAAGAAAATACAAGCCTTACCAGAGCTAAGTGCTCAAAGTATACAAACTTATCTGACCCGGTGACGGCGTCGCTGTTGTTACCATTGACATGTAATTTCAAAAGATACAAAAATTTATTGAGTTCCAGTTTTGGCCACCTGGTCAGATCAGTTTGTGGTATCCATAGAGAAAAAAATTTATATACAGAAGCAGAGAGTACATTTAGAGTTTAAATACGAGACAAAATGACACACATCTCTATAACACACACACTAATGCAAATGCAGGGACGGAACAAGGCAGCCCATCTGCAGCAAAATATAACTCATCATGAGTTATATTTTGCTACGACTTTATATTCGTAACGAACACAAACAAATCTGACTTGTTGTTCGCTCCAGATGACTATGCAATTTTTTTAAGCTTGTCCTTATATATTTTAATATTGACATTATAATAAAAGGTAAGATGTCTAGTAAATCAAAGCCATGCCCTGATACCTACCACCGTTTTTTCGATCTCTCGATCCTTCATACCGTGAATCGGCAGTGCTTGCTTTTGCAAAAAGGAGGGTTATGATTTTGACCAGTATTAATGTTTATTTGTTGCCTCATAACTTCTAAACTAAGTAGGTATCTACCTACTTACTTATAGTTAGAAGCGTCTTCATTGGTCACAGGTTGGCCTATGTGACTTCACAATATGATGCCCTCTAGAGGACATAGTCATGAAAAAAAAAAAATGAAAAGGATAGATACATAAATATATTAAACAAGCAGCATATTCTTTATTTTCAGTAAAAAATCATATAATGCTGGTGCAGCAGGATAGAAGGGACTTGCATCTAATTATTATCTTGTTCTTTAAAATGTTTACAACGCAGCACTTCCAATTTGCAACCCAGGCATAACCATGTCTGGTCTTTAGGAAACCTAGAAAAACAAATATTTATGTAAATAAACGTAAATACGCGATTAATCCGTTGTTTCATATAATGTCTGAACATTTAAAATGTCATCCAGGTACATTTTTGGTATGGAACCCTGATACATATAAAATTGTGGACCGCTATTCACAAGATTTGAGTAATAAAATACTATACAATAAATACTAAGTCCGACCCTGTTAGCATCAAAATATTTTCGTACCTATTTAGACACCGAAATATTGCTCAATTTGCCAATAATTTTAAATCTATCTCTAATAGCATGTTGTTTTAAGGTAAAGCACTTCAATTATTGCAAATTCACACTATTTCGATACATATTTTTGCTTACCCACTCAAGTAGGAGAGAGACAGATGTCGAACGCTGCCGAACGCGGAAGCCGATTGTGCCTCTTTGTCGCTCGTTCCGCGCTCTCGCTTGCACTTCAAGCCTTAAATGGAACGCCTCAGAGCGAGGTAACGCCGCATGAGTCATGTTTTTTCGTGCGTGCAGCCGGCTCCATCGAATTATAAGACGTCGTCACGTCAAAAAATTCACATATTTCCAAATTTCGCCGAAATGACGAAAAAAGGGCCCAATCTTGTAACACTAGAGTGGTCTATGAAAATGCAGCTCTGGAGTTGTCTATGGAAACGTACGGTGATGCGGATCAGCAGCCACGCGCGTGGACGCTGCGTTCCAGTGTGCGGATCGTCTTAGAGGCTATGCACACTGCAACGCAGCACCGGACGGTTGTGCGTAACGTGCGTTAGTGCGTGACACAAAGTTCTTTGAGCTGTCATGGGTTTCTATGGAAATCACGCATAGTCGAACACACTGAAAACGCATCCACGCGCTTTCGTGCGGATCCGTCATTTTTTTTCTTTGACACATGACACGCGTGCTCTGTTGTCAGTATTGCCATGTAGGTCAACTGTAATACATACTGAATTTATTGCTAAATCCAAAGAGATGGTATGTATTGGCTGAATGCACGGGCTGTCACTAATGAAATGTAAACAACATCGAATGCTTTTTGGGGAAGTTTTCTGATTGTTCAATGCAATGTATAAAAGCCAAAGCCAAGAGTTTCATGTACCAAAGCTTTAGTATCTAAAAACCGACAAGGATCAAGAATACATCATAAACTGTCAAACTCAAAACTGTAATAATTCTGAAACTAATGGTCCTAGAACACTAGTCCCTCAAGAGAAAGTATAGTACTAGTCGAGAGACTCTAAATTCTACATTTCGGATGACAGATGTCAAACTTGGAAAATGTAATCCCTTGGAAAGTATTGATCTTGGAACTCTTTTTGGCATAAGTCTATGTTTAGCAGTAGATAGTCATACGACTACCAGTAATTTGTTTATTACAATCTTTCGTTCCTTGATAATATTTCGTATGGCCGCGTCTTTTTCGTTTCATTATCTCTATCGTATAGAAGCCATCAACAATACCACAGACTAATTCGTCAAATTGACAAATAAATTAAAGTCGAACACAATCATTATCCAAATGCGTCGCCTTCTGACAATAATCTGAAGTAGTAGTACATCTGAATACTTCTTGCCCATCATATAAACTTGCTCTAAACTGATAAAAATTTTGTAAAAATATTCTATCGCTAGAAGAGGGAAACGTTCAATTTAAATATTAGGCGGTTGGTCTGTACACATATTTCCACATTTCGCCAGGATGATGAATAAAGGGCCCAATCTTGTAACACTAGAGTGGTCTATGGAAATGTCGTAGAGGGAGTATAAGTTCGATTCTTGATCCTAGGGAAATATAGCACTGGAGTTGTCTATGGAAACGTAGGGTGCTGCGGATCCGCAGCCACGGCGTGGATGCGTTTTCCGCAGCACCATACGGTGCTGTGTTACAGTGTGCGGATCGGCTAAATATAGAAAGATGAAATAAAACCTTTTTACTACTTACAAGACTAAACACATGTCATTAAAAAATGTAATTAAAAAGTAGAAACAAAAATGTGGCATTGTCAATCACAAAATTCAAAATTGCATAATAAAAATTACTTTTGGATAAATTTATAAAAATTAGATAAAATATACATTTTAAATCCAATCAAAATTATTAGTGAAAATGGTCAATGGACGCTCTAAAACTGATACTGGGCATGGCGTCGGCGCCAAGGCATCCATCCACGCGAAGTCTTCCCATTCCCATGCGAAACTTGATGAACATGAACACGAACCACCGAAGATACCTGATGTAGAGCTCATTGTAGATGGATTTGGTTTCATGCCAAAACGTATTAAAAGACACCACGATTCGGCAAATAATGTATTCGACAAGGCTGCTAAAGATGATTTGTCATCGGAAGAAGAGGAAGCTGAAGAAGAGGAAGAATCCGATGGTATCGGCGCTGCTTCAACTAGCAATATAAATATCGTTCGGAGATATACATGGAGGACAAAAAACAGAATGATCGTTCAGGTACATTTCTTTACACTAGATTGTAAACTACTATTTCATCAAAGTACCGGTGCGACATAGTCACTTTTTTGTCGATAATCGACATGACTTGAAGGTTTGTTACACTTGGCTAAATTCGGTAGCAAAACGCATGAGATCAAGATCAAAGTGGAATGTAATCGCTAATAAAATAAAGTCAATTTTTGTATCACTTATAATGATACGTGTCGTTCCGCTTTCCGAAAGGCGTGACACAAAAATTTACCCTATTCTATGAGCATATACATTCCACTGTAATTTTGCTCTCACGCTTTTTGCATCTGAATTTAGAAAAAGTGTAATAAGAATTTTAGTGCGGAGTAATGCAACGGTAGTAGGTAGTTAGTATTAAAATTACTTATTTTGCTACCGCACCTTCTTTAAGTGCCTAAACCACTAATCATCATCATCATCATCACAGCCCATAACAATCCACTGCAGGACTTAGGGCCTCTCCCACGAAAGGGGAGGTTATTGCCATAATCTCCACGCTTGGCAGGCGGGTTGGAGATCGCAGTGTTTAAATATAATAATGGAAAATGCTGCTGCCCATTTTCCAGACTACAGAGACTCTTGATCTTTTGCCTCGAAAACATTAGTCGCCTTGTACGACACCCATGAATGTAAGGGGTTGGTGCTATTCTACTCTGCCGGACACCACACGGCCAAACCACTAATAATAATGATTTATTAGGTTGATTATTAGGTAGAAAACGTCTACTATTATTAGTTGAAAATTCTTTAAATCATGTTAATTTTCTCAGGTCATCACTTATGGAGCGACAATAACATCCATACAAGTTCCTAATAAAAAAGGCGTTCCTGACGATATAGTCGCTGGATTTGACACTCTTGAAGGTACAGTCAACCCTACAATATCCTACAAAAATACTGCAGATACTGCAAATTAGTCGTTATGACGCTAATGCTATGGCAGTTGCATTATCTTCGATAGTTGTGAGATCTACATGTGTACGAACGTTTTGATAGTGTCTCTACTCAAGATACCGATAGGTACTAGCTTTTTCCCGCGACTTTAGCCGCGTGGAAGTAGTTTTTGACAGTTTAGCTTTTGCCCGATGTGTTATTTGAAATGTCTTCAGTATTGTAAAACCGAATCAAAATCCCGCCTATGGGAAAATATTCTTCATTTATGGGTTTCTTCGGATGTTTAGATAGAGGATACCTAACAACTCGCAAGCCTTTGAAAAAAACTATAATATTTATTTTATCTACACTCATAGCGTAATGTTCCAATTAAATATTCGAAAACAGTTGTTTATGAATACACTTTTTTCACACCAGTCTATAAAATTTTAAAAAATTACTTTTCGATACAGCATTTCCCATACTATTTTCATTACAGCTGTATCGAAAAATAACTGTTTCTGTCTGGCGCCGAGTCACGGCGAAATGTAGGCTAAATACCTAAATGTCTTTAACAAATTCAAAATTCAAATTTTCCTGTTTATATTTGTGAATGTGAATTATTTTCCCGCTAAACAGAATATTTTTTGTAGTTGCTGTAATTTGTGTTTGTGAATGTTTTTTCTTATTTGAAGCAAATAAATAGATAAATGTGAAAGTAGTGAAGTGAATTTCCCGCCAGTTGATATCGACTCGTAGGTAGGTACAACAGAACTGATTCGCAGCTTACTGCCAGCAGAGTTGAGAAAATTATTGGTACGAAATTTTAACAAGAAAATATGAGTGTAGATAAAATAGTGTACGCAACTGCATATAATTAGGTATTAAAACACTCGTGTCAAACTATTATCATACTTGGCTATGCCTCGTATGATAAACACACTCATGTTTTAATACCCCCTTTTATATTTCAGTTGCATAAACTACTATATTTTAATAACTTGCAGAATATTTTAATCCGAGAAATCCCTATTTCGGTTCTACGATTGGTAGATACGCAAATATGATCTGTGATGCTTCAATGCAACTTCGGCCTTCGGGTAAAATATACTTACTTTCCACTAATAAGGGCCAGCATCACTTCCACGGCGGGTATATTGGATTTGATAAGGTATTTTTGGGTTCATACTTGGTATTTATTGAAATTTATTTTTATATATCTAATGGCTGCTTTACATTGGTCAAGGACAGTACCCGTCACTGTCACATTGACTGTCGTTTGGTGTCAATGTGACAGCACGTTGTATGGACAGTTCACTCGCCACTGTCCTTGACCTGATTAATGATGACTGTCCTTAAGCCATCATGCGTGTTTCATACTAAGTACAATATATTTTTAGGTTAATTGGCGTTCTTATGTGACGGGCAACAAAGTAATAATGAGCCACGTGTCCAGTCGATTCCATGAGGGTTACCCCGGTACAGTTATGGCACAAATCTCGTTTGAAGCCACTTGCGATAACACTTTGAAAATCGAAATGAAATGCACTGCCTCCGAGCCCACGATCATCAATTTGAGCAACTCGCCGTATTTCAATCTCGCCGGCCATGTAAGAATATTTTAGTTGCATCCAATTACCTCGAAACTCGATTTAAGTAAACCTACCTAATAGACTGTGAGGCCCTGAGCCACTAAGCAGCTTTGCAGATAGATACAATATTGACCAAAAAAAAAAAAAAAAAAAAAAAAAAAAATACATGTGCACTGGTGTGTGTGTCTGTGTGTGTGTGTGTTATTCTACTTCATCGAGTACCTACAAGAAAAAATCCACTTTGTAGCGATATTAGACTTTTAGGAGACCCACAAAATATTTGTCTACCCGTGTACGACTTGGCAAAAAATATTGTTTTTTTAGTTGTAAGATGTTTTTAGAAGCTTGGATAAATTTTGCGCATTTTCTGGCGCGCCGAATGAAGGCTTACTGCAGTCAATTTACGTCACCTCACCTACTGACGTAACCGCTCAAATTTCATGTTAACTTGTTATTTTCAGCACGCTGGGAAAGACGCTATGTACGATCACATATTTACAATAAATGCTGACAAATATACGGTCATGGATGAAAGTGGATATGTTACAGGTAGGTCCTATATGTCTTGTTGTTATGTACTTTTTTTTTTACTTGTTTTTATCAACTCAAAAGTTTAATCGCTGTCGGTCCAGCTGCTATGCAATCTCAAACATAAATTCGATGGTTGATTTGCTAGCGCGGTTGCCTAGCGCTAGCAAGTTCAACCTTGTGAGGCGCAAGAAGCGACTTACAGCGCTGGTATTCTGTGGGCTCATTCTTTAGGTACGTCACGGGCTTTCTACTACCTAAATATATATAAATAAATAAAAGCAATTTAACTTTAAATACATATATTAATATAATATATAATTTTTTTCTATAGTTTTATTAGTATTAATTAAAATTACACCAATATGTCTTTAGGTTGAACGGGCTTCCTCTCAGTGTATTTTCTTATCTAGCGCTTCTGTCGACAATTATCTAACCAAAAAGGTTGCCTGGAAGAAATCGCTTTAAGCGATAAGGCCGCCTGTTGCTTCTTCTGCTGTTAATTTTAAGTACCCATTGTATTCTTTTGATTGTGCAATAAAGCGTTATTCATTTATTCATAATATGTAAAAATAAATATTATATTAGTCAGTACGGTACAGTTACTGGCTGTTGTGTTATTCACCTGTTCCGGCGGCCTCGCCATGCATGTAATTAAGTTCCTAAACGTGTTCGTATTATAGACATTCATATTTCTCATATAGGTACTTAAGTACTCTATCAGAGCTCTATCAATTAGACAACATAACATTAATCTTTTCATCAAAGTTTCTATGGAAGCACAACAGAAATATTATTGTGAAGCGCACTATTAGAACAGCCAACACCTTCTGAAAATGTGGTCAGTTAACCTGACGTAAGATAACTGGCCACTTAGTAGACACCTACTTAAATTAAAATTAAATACACTTGGACAATTTACACAGCTCCATCTAGCTTCTAAGTACCTAAGCAAAGCATTTGTAAATATTATTATTTACTTAAAATGGTGGCCTAGGCAAAATTTGGTCAACGGAAATATCGGTGTACAAGTATATTCATAAAATAAATGACACGAGAATGCCGAAAATTGATAGACAATCCCCCGTTGGTGCAAGGAAATCTACAGGATCTGGATCACCGCCATAAAGTGGCACCTCTAGCGGTTTTCTACAGGCTACACTTTGGGGAATATGCGCGACGGAATTACACGAGGTAGTTCCACCAGCCCCATTCCATCTTCGGGGCTCCAGGTGTAGGTCAGCGTACCATCCCTATATTGTGGACATTCCACCTATCGGTACGCACTCAGCATTTTTCTAACTATTTTCTGTTTCGAACGGCAAGGGACTAGAACTCGCTGAATGCACATGTTTTTCCCGAGTCACTACAATTTGGGACTCTATAAGACAAGAGTGAATAGGTATTTAATAGACAGATATGCGCCATCGTAGGCTGCATCTGCACTTAACATCAGGTGAGATGGCAGTGAAATACCTGTTTTCTATAAAAAAAAAACTGGCGTACTGGAGAAGAATGAGTGGGAAGGCGCCTCCTGGCAGAGGCCGGGATAAGCGCTAGGACGGTGATGATGATTCTTTCGTATAATGCACGATTTTTTAGAATAACAGATGTGGGAAGATATTCTATGGCCGGATCTTAGACCAAGTGTAATTAACTTATCTGACCCGGTGACAGCATCGCTGTTGTTAGAATTGACATGACTTTTAAAATGGTAACAGTTAGTTCTAGCTTTGGCCACCGCCTCAGATAAGTTTATAGCACTATAGGCCTCTGATTGGATCATGGTTACACATTTAGTTGCCTGCAGGTTTTCTCACGAGATTAGTTTTGAACTAATGTTTAAAACTCAGAAATATTGAACTTCATTCAAATCAAATCAAACTACGTCGGTACTATTCAGTACCCACCCCCTCGCTTACAAGTCAGACCCGTTAGTCGCGCCGAGACTCTACTGCGGCTGCTGCCATGTACCGATGACTTTTTCTGTTTTATTTTTATTAGCCATTTCTCTCCCACTGCAGGGCGAAGGCCTCCCTATCCTTCTTCCATAACTCACAATCCAATGCCTGTATGGTCTAATCTTTAGAGAAGATATCTGGCTCACTTTCTTTTCATTCGCTTTCTTCTTTCATTCGGTGGATATTTAAGCCCACAACTCGTTCGACATGCGGCAAACGTGCCCAGCCTAGTCCCACATCAGTTTGGCAGGTTTTTGACCCATATCGGCGATTTGAGTTTTCGAGCGCAGTACACTATTTCTTATGCGATCTGACAATTTGACTCCCAATATACTGCGCTCAATAGCTTGGCAAACCCCGAGTGTAGACATCTGAAACAAAGTTAATTTGTCCAAATAAAGGTACTCATGAAAGTACTCAATCTCGGTAGTACAGAGGCCTTTCCGGAATCCAGCCTGTTCCGCAGGTTGATGTGCACGTACATAAAATTTATTTTAGTAAAAAAAAAAAAAAAATTGGTATATAAGGAGAAAAGAGGGTTCCGAAAAGGTTTTAGTACCATAGACCACATACATACGCTGCGGCAGGTTATACAGACGACCGAACAGTATAACCGGCCATTATGCTTGGCGTTTGTGGACTATGAGAAAGCCTTTGATTCGATCGAAACTTGGGCGGTGCTCCAGTCTCTACAGTGGTGCCAAATTGGCTATCGATACATCGAAGCACTGAAGTGTTTGTACGAAAACGTCACTATGTCAGTTCGTCTCGAGGACAAGACCACAGAACGGTGGTGATGACCAGAGATAAGGTGATGTCATATCACCGAAGTTGTTCACCGCTGCACTGGAGGATCTTTAAGCTTCTGGACTGGGACGGACTTGGCATTAAAATTAACGGCGAGTACCTCACTCGCATCAGATTTGATGACGATATCGTAGTCCTGGCTGAAACCCTGGAATACCTGAGCAAAATGCTCGATGACCTCTGTAGTGCCTCTAAACAAGTAGGTCTTAAAATGAACATGGACAAGACGAAAATTATGTCGAATGTTAGACGACTATACATACCTAGGACAAATAGTCCAGCTAGGTAGGTCCAATTTCAAGAAAGAGGTCAATTGACGTATTCAACTCGGTTGGGCAGCGTTCGGGAAGCTACGCCATATATTATCGTCCCAATTACCGCAGTGTCTAAATACGAAGGTCTTTGACCAATGTGTGTTGCCAGTGATGAACTGAAACGTGGCCGCTCACCATGGGCCTCATAAGGAAGCTCACTGTTACCCAAAGGGCAATGAAAAGGGCTATGCTCGAAGTCTCGTTGCGCGATCGAATTAGAAATGAGATCCGCAAGCGAACCAAGGTCCGACATAGGACTAAGGAATGCCAGGCTAAAGTGGCAGTGGGCAGGGCACATAGCTCGAAGAAAAGATGGCCGATGCGGCATTAAAGTTCTCGAGTGGCGATCACGTACCGGAAAACGCAGCGTGGGTGGCCCACAAGGTGAACCGACGACCTGGTAAAGATCGCTGGTGCCAGCTGGATGCGAAAGGCACAGGACCAGCCTTTGTGGAGATCTCTGGGGGAGGTCTATGCCCGTTACGTCGTCTTTCGGCTGATATGATGATATTAGGAGAATTACCTATAGGTACTTAAAATTACTGGCCTGGCGCGACTTTGTTCGCTTGGTGTCCTACTCCTACACTACCCTACGCTACCCCCACTCTACTCTACCCCTACCCTGCACCTACCCTTTTCTTCTTACATACAAGAAACCTTGTCCTGACAATTACCAATAAATAAAACGTTAAATAGTCAAATAGGTGCAGTCTTTCAGAAGTTATGTGTTAAATTGTGCACTCGATAAATTGGTTTTTATTTTAGTACTAGCTGGCCAGGCGCGACTTCGTTCGTGTAACACACGTGGTACTCTACCTCTACCCTACAACCTACACGTATCCATCTATACCTAACTGTTTTTCTTGCATACAAACCTTCCCTTGACAATAAATCCAACAAAAAAAGAATTATTCAAGTCGGTCCAGCCGTTCTCAAGTTTGAGCGAGACTAACGAACAGAAATTTATTTTTAAGGATGCCTTTCAGTTTCGCCATGTTCGTCTGTTTGTCTAGAGAGCTGAAATTTTGTATGATTGTTTGGGTACCTCCTCTACACGTAAAGCAAATTTTGGAAATGTAAAAATACACACAAGCACGCACGCACGCACATCGCATTGCATTGCATTTGCTTACTTTGGGGCTAGGTGGCGCCTTGTTCCTGTTTAGGAAGTGTATGAAGTTTCTAGGAAAGGAAAGGAAGAAAAATGTATTTCACAATTCGATAAAGTTTTCCGTTTCGGATATATTTAGCTTCAAAGTGAATTTTTTTATTAGAATCTGGTCAGATTTAGAGCACAAGCAAGATATTGACGCCAAGATGATTATTTATTACATTGTAGGTATGTATATTACACAGTTGTTATATAACATTTTCAGGAGAGAAGAAACTGGTCGGAGGTACAGCTTTGGACTTTAGGGTGCCCCGGATATTAAAAGTGATGCTCCCCAAAATACCATTAGGCGGATACGACATGAACTATTGCGTCACTCAGGGCACCGAGCAAGACGTCACATTCCATGCCAGGTACGAATTCAGATTTAATTCAAATTGTCAAGTTTAAATAAACGGTATTGGATACGAACTCGGCCATCGTATCCATCCATATAGGTACCCATATCGATTATCACCTACTCATCGCCGACAACCCCACGGGAATTATAAGCGTTAAACATCGATCATTTTTTGTCATAATTTTTTCTTATAAAATCAATACACAAAAGCACTGAAAATTTGAAATTTAAGTTTATAGTAATACACTTATAGACAAGTGCCATTTCTCGAATAGTGTTAATGATTGGTACCATTTGTTTTCATTTTCGTATGCTGTACTTAGACCATGGCGATCCTCGATCATTGACGGCCAATGTTAAGGAAAACATAGACAACGTGGATCTGACATATACTGGCGTAGGGAATCGTAGGCAAATTACTGTAACTAAACGGATTGAGTCAAAGGTCCACGATGGTGATTTAAGGGGCGCGGTTCGTTTGTTACATTCTAAGGAATCGTTGGCACCTAATTGCGAAGATACTTTGACAATTTTGCGGGACAAGCATCCTACACCGTCTCGGTCCCTATCCACGCCGTCGCCACCGGATACGAGTTGTCCCGCTTTATCGGTGACGGCGGAGGATGTTTCGGATGCCATTGGATATTTTTATAATGAATCGGCTGCTGGCCTCGATGGTCTCCGACCGCAGCATTTAAAAAAACTAATTTCAACGTCTGCGGGAGATAACGCATTGCGATTACTTGAATCATTGACAAATTTATGTAATTTTTTATTAAAGGGTTGTCTTAATGTGGAGGTATGTCCTTACCTATATGGGGCAACTTTATGTGCTCTTAGTAAGGGGGAAGGAGGAATGCGACCGATAGCGGTGGGGAGCGTATTTTGTAGGTTGGTGGCGAAGCTCGGTTGCTGTGCTGTGAAGGGAGAAATGGCAGCTTACCTTCAACCTCACCTTCTTGGGTTTCGGAACGCCACTCGGTTGTGAGGTCGCTATTCACGCAACGAGGAGATTCCGTTTAGATCTGGAGAATGGTGGGGGTGTCGTTGTCAAATTGGACATCCGAAATGCTTTCAACACTATAGAGAGGAACATAATACTTTCCGAGGTAAAGGAAAAATTACTTACTTCATATCCATACCTTTATCAATGTTATAGTTAACCTAGGAAGCTTTTTTACGGGGTTCGTCGGTGGGTTCGGAGGTTGGGGCACAACAAGGAGTTTCCATTGGGCCTTTATTGTTTAGTTTGGCAATTCATATAATTGTCAATTCTATTCAACCACCTCTCAATTTGTGGTATTTAGATGATGGGACTATTGGGGGAACATCGGATGCGGTAGTGGAGATTTTATAATTGCACAAATTTGCAGATATCGGTCTACAATTGAAAACAGACAAATGTTAGTTTTATCATTCTGGGGTCGATATGGCTATTTTCTTACCTAGGATTAGGGCAATTATTCCTGGCATTAAAGAGGTGGGCAGGACAAGTTTTGCTCTGCTTGGTTCACCCATCTTTAGCGAGGGGATACCGGCTTTCTTTAACTCTAAACTACGGTCTCTTGCAACAGTACATGAGAGTCTCAAGCAATTGACCTCGCATGTCGCGCTGATTCTCCATCGCAGTTGCTTCTCAATGCCGAGGTTAACCCACGCGGTGCGGACAACCCCGTGAGGTTACTGATCTGGACAATTTGCTGAAGGAAACGTTAGAGTCCATTGTAAATGTTAATTTAGAGGAAAAACAGTGGTGCCAGGCTGTAATGCCAGTACTTAACGGAGATCTTGGGGTGCGTCGGGTTGAAGGAACGGGACTGGCAGCTATTCTCGCATCTGCGTGTGGTGTAGTGGATCTTGTTGCTCAAGTATTGCCTACGCATGGTGACGGGATCACTATACCATTCGTGGGAGTGGCTTAATCCACTTGGGTTGTGCTATGTCCGGGTCCCCACCCATTACCCGTGAATTAATCTTCCCAAAGGGCTTGGGACGACATTTATGTTAGAGTAGTTATGGGCCAATTACATGATGATGCTTCGGGCAGAGACCTGGCTCGTTTAAGGGGCTGTTTCAAGGCCAGAGCCTGGAGCGTGGTTTCATGCTCTGTCATCGTCGCACTTGGACACTGTTGGACAGTAACACTATGCGAGTGGCGGTGGCCTTAAGGCTAGGTTGTGCCGTTTGTGAGCCTCACCCGTGCGTTTGTGGAGTAACGGTAGATGAGAGTGGTGTCCATGGTCTGAGCTGTTTCAGGTCAGCAGGTCGTGTATCGAGGCATCATGCGTTAAACGACATCATCAAGCGCGCGTTGGTCTCCGCGAATGTCCCATGCATTTTGGAACTGCCGGGGTTGTGCAGAACGGATGGGAAGCGACCCGATGGAGTAACGTTGATTCCGTGGAAACGGGGCCGGTGTTTGTTATTGGATTCCACGTGTTGCTGCACATATGTGGCAACTGATCTGCTGCGGAGACGGCGGCCCGAGCTAAACATGTGAAGTATGCTGGTTTGAGGTCGGCGTACCTGTTTGTTCCGGTTGCAATGGAAACGGCAGGGGTGTGGACTTCGGAGGCAAAGGTGGGCTAAGTGGGTTGTCGTCTGCGGGAAAATGGTTTGGGTCCATGTTTTGGGTCCTACCGTGCAGCGGATTTCGTTGGCGATTCAGCGTGGCAACGCGGCTTCGATAATAGGCACTTTTGAGCGTGGTGCTACTTAGGGAGGACTATTCGTGTAGTCATTATCGTTATTTAACGATGTCTGGTGACTTATGCGGACTATTTTGGTTGTGTTGCTGGTTTTTCTTTTCCCATTTCTTTGACGTACTACCCTCATTGACTACCCACATTTTGGACGAAGCATGATTGTGAATTACATTCTGTTGACGGCTGTATTACTTAGTATTAAATAATATTGTCATTTATTGACTTTAATTTAACATGATATGTATTTAATCCTTAATTATCTTGTGGTATCGTAAATTTTTATTCCGATTATCAATAAACACGTTAGCAAAAAGAACACTTTTGTAAATCGGTCTTAATCATAAAAGTTATTTGACATTTATTAAACCAATTTTAGCAAAAATATTGTCTTTTTCTTTCATTGAAATGATTTTAGTCATTTTAAAACATATTTTAGTTAAAATAGGTTTTGTTAAACGCCAAATAACTTTTATGAATAAGACCATAAATGTCTATCTGATAGGTCAAGATTTTTAAGACAGACGACGACTATACCACTCCTCTTTCATATTCGGTGTACTTCGTGACCATGAAGCGTGCAACCGCTTCGTATGTGTACAGGATAGAAAAGCTTTATATACGGCCATCGAGCAAAACTTCGTTTGCAACTGATTTCGTCCAAGCATGGACGAAACCAGTTACCGAATTCGTAAGGGGTAGGTACCCCTAATAGAGCCGCGATTTCAGAATCTTGTAAGTTCCTTGTCGAGCTTAAGGTACCTATCTTTGATCTCTATAAACCATCCTAAAGGAAAAGTTCTTTGTTTTTATTCTAAAAGGTCTATAGAGGTCAATCTGCGTTTAGGTCAATTGTTGGTCTTTGGTCACTATGGGTCAAGGGGTATTTTTAGGTGCTGCGGGGCGAAACGTCGTCTGCTGCTTCTGAAGTTCTGTTCTGCGTGCATTTGGCTAAAAACGTAAAAATATCATAGCGTTCGCTGCGCGTTCAGGGCCTGGAAACCGCTTATTTTCTTGGATCGATTGAATTGTAGCAGCTCTATGGCAAATTTAATTGTAGCAGAATACCAAAAACGCGTAAAACTGCCATTGAGCTGCGATTGGTATCCAATTGAGCAATTAGTAAATTAGCGGCTGTTAAGTATATGGAGAAGATAATGGAAATTTTAATTTTCACACAAGCAACATTTTAAAATTCTTGGTAACGGCTCATTCGATTAGAATGAAATTTTGTAGGTATACCTAACCAGACAGTATTCAGCAAACTATTTAAATGTAATAAAAATCATCTTGGCATTAATGTCCCGGTTATGCTCTCGCGTTCGAGGGCCCGGGGTTCACCTTGACCATGACCCAGGATTTGGCAGATCAGATAATTATAGTGAAGCGACTGCCATCTGACCTCCGTGACCCTGCTACCAGGGAAACATGAACCAGATTGAATCATGGTTACACGTAAGTTGCCTAAATGTGCAGGTTTTATTACCATGTTTTCCCTCAATTAAGAGCATCGCTTAGCATTCAACTAATATACATAACTCTTTTTTTTTATACCACATATGGCAAACAAGCTTACGGCCTGCCTGATGATAAGCAGTCACCGCAGCCTATGGACGTTTGCAATACCAGGGGCATCACCCACGCGTTGCCGACCCCGTATAAACCTTTTCACCCCTTTCTTGAAGAACTCCATGTTGTACTCTACAGAGAAAACTTCTCCAGGAAGTTAATTCCACAACCTTAGTGTGGAGAAAGTACTTTTGGAACCGCACAGTTCGCGACCAGTTTGGATCCATGGTGATGAACTCCCTATCGGTGGCGAGCGGTTCGATGATAAAATGTAGCTGTAGGCATCATGTCAAACAGTTCCTCAGAACAAACACCGTTGTACAAGCGGTAGAACACACAAACGGAGGCGAAATCCCTCCGCTGACTCAGCGGCTCAATACCACTTGTGAGCATAGTAACATCGCCACTTTTTACAGCGCGCTTTTGGATCGAGTCACAAGGGCTAAGCTGATATGCAGTGCTCCCGCCCATAGATGGGAGCAATACTCCAATTGGGTCTGACTTGAGCCTTATAAAGGAGGAGTCATTGCCCCGGCGTAAAGAATCGCTTCGATCTGTAGAGCACACCAAGTTTTTTAGATGCGAGCTTGATCTTTTCTTCCAAATGACTGCGAAATTGGACGTCACTGGAGATTTCGACATCTAACCGGTGTAACTTGTGTATCCTGGAACTGAGGAGCTACAACGAATGGAGCTTTGTTGGCGGTGAACGCGCATACTTGAGTCTTAGTGGGGTTAAATAGGACTAAATTTAGTCGTCTCCAATCGGAGGTTCTGAATGGAGTACTCTCGATTTTAGACACAAGTACTTCGCGACTCTCCTCCACTATGACACGAGGGATATTGGCACGACCCGTATAAACGGTGTCTCCAGTACTGTGGTCCGCATAGCAACGAATGCCGTATTAACGGTCGCTCAAGAGATCGTGTTCCTCTAGGTAACTAAGAAGCTGTGTGTTTATAACTCGCTCCATCACCTTAGAGAGAAGAGAAGTAATAGCGATAGGCCTGTAATAGGATTGGTCTAATCTGTCGCGTTTTTTGGACACAGGGTGCACGTGGGCAGTCTCCCATGAAAACGGGACTATCCCAGTGGAGTGTGAGAGCGCAAAGAGGCGCGTTAGTACCGGGCACAATTCGGGAGCACACACTTTAAGCACCACCGCCGGAATACCATTGCAATGTGGCGCTTACGGGATGGATGGAATGATACTCAATGTCTTAGGTTCAGACGTATATTGGATTGAATTACTTAGCCTAACTTACTTATATACCCTAAGTGCGGGGTGAGGTGTGCGCTACACACTACACCTCCCCCTTATCGAAAAAAAATTTATTATGTTACAAGTAATTTTTTAACATAGGTAAGTATATTTGAAATAAGTGAAAATATAAACTAGATACACATTGATATTGAAAAAATATCAACTTAAATGCAAGGATAATAATATGTTACATGTGTGATTGTGTGCTCCGCACAATCATATTTAATAATACACTGATAATATAGTCAAGATAAATAATTTTTATATATGGCTATACGTAGGTACTTACCTAACCAAGGTACCTACACAATTACGTGTTGTTGATTTGAATTTTTTACAAAACAATGTCAATATCTCACATAATGAATTTATGATTTTAACAAGAAAAAATGCATTAAACAATTAATAATCTTGCTACAATGGTATCTCATAAGGTTTACAAATAGACATAATAATATGTTAGAAAATATCAATCACACAGTCATAAAAAAAAATACAGGAATATTATATGTTTTTTGTTTACAATTTGTTAGTTATTTTTATTATAACAATAAATCTATGCATTAATTATAATAAGTGACCAATTTGCTATGTTGACAATAGGTAGTACATTGTATTTTGACAAATTTTGTAAAATAACATAAACGAGGTCAAGTGACACACGCCTTTAATAAAATTGCACTTAAATCATAAAATAGATTTAAAAAAATGTATTTTAGTAATAGCACACTTACAAGTTATTCATTATTATTTATTACCAATAATTTCATTTTCCTTCTTTATGCGTTCATTTTCTCTCATTTATCGTATTTCATATATAATCATTAAATTCTAACAAACACATCCAAAGTCATCATAATTTAATATGATTTCAGTTACTTCTCGAGTACCGCATCACTTTATTTTTAATTCAGGTACACACACATTTTATTTTATTGAGTGGCCACTCATTTTACATATACATTCATTTTTATATAAAGGTACTTTTTACTTTTCATGAGTCGACTCATAATTATTATTATTTATATTCATTAAGTAAGGGACACTTCTTTTAAGACTTATAACTGTCTCCAACCATTTTCACGGGGGAAAACTAAGTTCCGGCCATGATCAAATGAAGGATCGTCTCCTTACCGTACCTTTATTTTATGTGTACCCTGATACTTTGACGGTATATTAAGCCATTTCCATGTCCTTACAAAATTTACAAATCCTTCGAAGTTTTTGTTTAGCAAAAATCGTTATAACTTATGGGTGATCAGTCCATTTTCATTCCTGCTAACCAAAACAATCCAAATTCTCTCTGTGCTTCTTCTAAGCTACAGTCCCAACTTTCGTAAACCAATGCATCCATAATACCTTTTCATTTCCTCACTTTTTACTTATGTCACCTTCATCATTACGTCTTACTTTACTCATTCAATACCACATTTAACGTATCTACCAATTGATAATTAAACCAACAACTACTTATCTTCAAACGATGCCTTTCCACATACGATGTACCTAAATGTGCTGTATACACAAAAGGATATTTTAATACATCGCTGTGTACCTATACCAATAACTAATTAACCACACTTATAGTTTTCATTAAAATATCCAACTATCTTCTCAATATTAAAAATTTTCTGAAATTAATTAATAGAACTCTATACTCCTTTTGTTATCACATATACAGGCTGACCGCTGATTTTATATAGGTACACTCGTAATTAAATGATTAAGAGGTGATTCATTCAAATGTAATCCCGTTGTCGCCATTTGCAACCCAGCACCGCTCACGTTTTGCGTCGTCAGCATCTCGGCGACGCTCATCGCTGTTACTGACTGCGTTTTAAATAAAATACTGTGACCTACATAATGATATTTGATTCTAATGAAATTTCGAATGAAATGAAGAGTTAATTTTAAAAAAAGTTAGTTAATTTTCTTTGACATGTTAATAGAATTATGAATTACTTATGCTAAATAAGTTTAATAAAATTGTGAATATAGTTAATCAGTGTTGTTAAAACCACTAACTAGCAAGAATTATAGGTTAATTAAAAAACTTTATAGACATTAGTCGCATATAATTAATTAAGAGAACGAAACAAAATCAGATGTGTTGCATCGCAGCAGCTCTGTATATGTGGGGCAATCTTTTGTACATGGTTACATAATCTAAGATAATATTGGAAATATTTAAACATCTTCATTTTAACGACAGTGCGTCACTTACCTTCTCGTATTTTGAAATTCGTAAATGTTTCGTGCCATTTTTGTAATTTTTGCCATATTGTCAACATGCGTATATATTGTTAAGTGTAATTTCTAAAATACGAATATATTATTACTATGTAAGTACCTATTTTACCCTAACACTTTTTCACTTTCACTTCACTAAATGCACCTTCCGCCACTTTCCGTGATTCTATCCCATTTCTCCAGCATGCCTATTCGTTCTCCCAGCTCCATCATCCACGCTCAGATCTTAGCGCCACTCCAGGTCGCCAACCTCTCCTGGCTGCATTCTAGTCTGCTTATTTGCCATAATAATTTTTCTCTTGATCATTCCTTGCATTAGTATGTATTCCTCAACAATTTCAGTAACCTCATAATTCTTGAATTAAAAAAATGTGTTTTAAACGTCTTTATCTCTTCGTATTTGTTCTTTGATATAAAGTCTCCATATTTCTCAAATAACTTCCTCTTAAAATTTTATGATGTTCTTCTTAAGTTTATTTTATTTTAATATTTTTAATTAAACTGTACCCGTCGCGCAGCGCTGCCGCGAGGCATCACTGGCAGGATCGCCATGCAATGTGGCGCTTACAGGATGGATGGAATGATACTCAATGTCTTAGGTTCAGACGTATATTGGATTGAATTACTTAGCCTAACTTACTTATATACCCTAAGTGCGGGGTGAGGTGTGCGCTACACACTACACCATCAGGCCCACTCGACTTTCGAACATCTAAAGAGAGCAGAGCCCGCCGAACCTTCCGCTGGGAAATGGATATTTCCGGCATTTATTTGCCGCAGCACGGGATGGTAGGCGGGTCGGCGCCTCCGTCATTCAGGGTCGAGTTTGAGGCAAAGAGAGCATTCTTCTCTATTGCACTGTGAGCCAGGGTACCGTCAGGTTTACGCAGTGGTGGAAAGGACAACTGACTAAAATTTTCCTCGGCAGCTTTGGCGAGCGACCAGAGAGCCCGGCTACCAGAAGGGTAGCTCGTGAGTCGCTCGCCAATTCTGCTAACGAAGGCGAATTTTGCTGTTTCTTTCTTGCTGTTTCTCGAGGCAGCATTTAACTTTCGCTTTGCATCAGCAATATTCGGATTCTGATTGAGGCGAGCAGTGGTAGGACCACTTCGTACGCAGATTGCTTCGCTCGTCGAGCCTTGCTGCATGGCCGATTAAACCACGGTCGTCTCCGTGCCATAGCAGCCACTAGCGGGTTAGGAATAAAGCAGTCCATACCCGCTAAGATGGGCTCAGCAACTGCGGTGGCCCAGGTATCAGGATCATTCTATGCAAAGCAGTGCTGCCTCCACGGGTACAAGGCGTAAAATTCACGCAATCTATCCCAGTCTGCTGACTTATAGTGCCACACACGGCGCCATCCAGTGGTCCTGGGAGAGTCGGATAGTGGACAAGGCACTTGTGCGCGCACAAGGCAGTGATCCGACGAGCCAAGAGGCGCATCCACGGAGCTAGAGTACCCACTGGGGCGTGTAGTCAGCAGAAGGTCCAGCAACGAGCTTGTATGGTCCTCAACATCTGGGATGCTAGTTAGAGAGTGAATCAATTGTGAGAGATCGTAGACCAGAGCAAATTCGTAGTTAGTAGACCGAGAATTGAGCCACTCCGTATGGTGGGCATTGAAATCTCCTAAAACCACTAACTCGGCGGAAGGATACTGCTCAAAGACTTTATAAGTCGTCACTTTCAGGTGCTCAAAAAGTCGCTTTGTGTCCAAGTCACCGCCATGAGACCTGTATGGGTTGCGTAGATACGGGTGTGGCCACCGTAATCTACACGAACCCACATAATCGACAGGTCCTTATCTTCAAGAGGAGGTAACAGATATCCCCCCGAATGAATATACACACCCCGGCACGACGCACAAAATTATGCTCGAGCTTGAACCCGGGGTATGTTAGGTTAGGTATGATGTATCGGCCGGGCAGGATATCTGTGTCTCCGTCAGAAAAAGAAGAGCCGGCTGCGCAGACTCAAGGTGTTCATGGACTGCGTTTATCACACACACACACTCATACACACATACTTCTTTACTTTAATGTCATATTATAATAGTTAATTTTTATAATTAATTGGTTTATTTCTCATAATAGTTTAATTTTGTGTTATTCATTACTACACCTACAATAATATAATTTTAGCTAAAGACGAGCGGGATCTTCAAACACACACTAATTAGCTTAAAAGAAGATCTAAATCACAGTGCGAGTATATAGTTTTAAGGAAATTTGTAAAAAGAAAATAATCATTTTATTTATTTATTTATTTTATGTTTCTATGGAGACCACTAATATTGCAAAAGTCCACCTACAAAGTGGGTGGGGTTGCCGCTGTTAAAACAGTCCTTTTTTCTTCTTGGCCATATTTGGTTGGGTAATTAAAAGTTTGAAGGGGAAACGTTGCTCTGGCAGCAAATATTCAAAGGGCCTGTCGCAACTGCTACGGAGACTGGCAAATATGAGGTCTGCTGGCGCGGCGGGCGGAAGGGCCCCTAGTCCCTCCCTGAACTCAGAAAAGAGTCATCGGTACATTGCCGCAGTACCTCTCGTTTAAGAGTCGGATACTGTAACCACTCAGCCAACGACGCTCCTGCCGCTTTAGACGTATTTTCGAAATCAATTTAGTACGTACCTATTAATTTTTACCTGTTTTTACAATAAAAGAATTGTAAGCAAATAAGGTATATACTTATGTAAGTATCGAAAAAACTGTAACTTAACCTCATTTCTTATAATATCGTGTTACAGAGTACTCCATCCCATGACTGGTAGAGTTCTGGAAGTTTACAGCAACCAACCTGGCTTGCAGTTTTATACAGGCAACCTTCTACCTGATCCTGATAGAATAGTGGAGGTGGGTAATGATAAAATCTAGACGCAAAAAAGAAAACTTATGTCGAATTGTGTGGTACAGTCGGCATCACAAATGCCGAAGAAAACAGACTGTTCTGTTGAGTAATACTTTACCTCGACGTTCATTACATTGATGTCTCCACCTAGACGGGTCGTTACCTCGAAAGGTCTGTACCTTGCAAAGTAAAACTAATATTATATATATTACTGAAAGTTGTGAAAACCTAATTGATTCTACTCACTCTCTTCTGGCGTTAAATACCTATGTAATTTGTCTCTCTGCGCAAAACGTGAGCCATATCATCGTAGGCGGCACTTCTGCGATGTCAGCTTATCTGGGCTATCTTACTAACTTTCACACCTTTCAGCTAAAGGCATAGACTATATATTTTATTTGTTTTACGTTTCGAGGTAACGACCCATCGATGAAGTGTATCGAGAGGCATCGAGAGGTAACGTCATTCGAGGTAAAGTATTGAACTAGTTCATGTTCATTCTGACGCAAACTGTGCATGAGAAATTTTATGATTGGTAGTAGAGAATGGTATGTAGGTATCTACCTAACACATACCTCAAAACTCGGAGGTGTCTACGGATTTCTTGCGTTGTATGGATTCATATGGAAGTGCGTCCACTGCATTGTAATGTCTCTGACTTTGTAGACATAGTAGAAAAGAACCATCACATGGAAAAAAAATAACACCTTAAAAAATTATTTACATCACCAATCAATAAGACCTACTAAAAGACTAATTTTCCTGTAATAAAGATGGTGTACCTACCTATTAATTTTGGAATAGCATCGTTCAATCTTATTTTCGTGCCGTGTACGTGTCCCCATTGAGGCAAGCGAGTTTAGAAATTTTCGAATTGGTAGGTACACGTACACTTACTTTTTATACTTAATAAAATTTCCTTAGAGTAAAAGTAGTAATAATAATCACCATCACCATCTTCTTAGCGTCTATCCCAGCTTCTGCCAGGGTCCACTTTCCTACTGATTCTTCTCCAATGCGCGCGGTCTTCGGCATCCGCGCGTCGTAAGCCGTTGGCTCTCGCAGCCGACTCAGCTATATCTATCCATCGCTTCATAGGCTATCCTCGGGACCTCTTCCTGATACCGGCAGGTTTAGGCACCTATTTCCCACGTATCCCTGGTGGTTACGCAGCACGAGACCAAGACAGCGCAGGCAAACCACTTCTATCTTGTGCGCGATGTCTCTTACGCCTGGGCTGCCACGGATGTAGGTACTCGTTCGTTACGTAGTCGATCGAGTCACATCTCATCCACAAATTTAAATTTCGTTGAAATGAAGTTCGCCGGAGTAATAATCATTTTTAGGTATACCTAGTTCGCTGGCTATTATACTTTCCCACCACTACCCTTCAGTCAAGTCTACTACCCTTCACCTTGTGATGAAATGATTGTATGAATGATTTTCAATTTTTTTTGTAAAAGGTCACAACGAAATCTAAGGGTGAGGAGGAAAACTTAAGTAATGAGTCTTCCAGTGTGTCAAGTGCAGAAGACGAAGGTGAAGAGGAGATGAGCGAAAATGAAGAAGTACTCAGCGAGGTGATTAGATTCGAATATTTTTGCATACTATGCCTACTAAGTATATATATTTTTGTTTAATTAGCTGCGCATGTTTTTCATCACCTCTTCACCTGTTGATTTATGAATGTCAATAACAAAATAAAATTTTTGTATATTTCAGGGTAAAGTGAGTTTTGGCTACGTACCCTTGGTCGGCAAGTACGGAGCGCATTATAAGAAACATGGTCTGTTCTGTCTTATGCCTCAGAACTATCCGGATGCCATAAATCACGTAAGTATTCGCGCCGTATATCTAACAGTTTAAGAGGATTTTATCCGCAACTGCGGCTCTTGTGATATTTAATATACTTATGGCTAGTTTATTATATGTTATGTAAACATTATAAAGAATATAATAATTGTTAATTATTATATTGTTACGGAGAGAGGGCGCTGCAGTGCGCAAGTTGACATTACCTTTGTTGATATTTGTTTAAAAAAATAGTTATAGTGAGATATTTGTATATAAATTAGAAAATTTAGTTAAATAAGTGATTAAAATTAGTGCCAATAATAAAGACTGTACCTAAAATATACATTAAAATAAAAATGGCACTTAAGTGCGCTGGGTGCAAGAAAGAACTACCAAATAGAACATTTCTAAAGTGTTCCCTGTGCAATGAGAACTATGATCTGGAGGATGCGAATGTATCTAGTACACGTTTTTATTCCACAATGGATAAAGAACAATTAAAAATTTAGGTTTGCATGAGCTGTCGCTGCATAAGGCCAAGAACTGACTATTTAGCAGATACTCCCGTCCGTACTCTCCCTGCAACTACTATTCAACAAATACAAGCTTTGGTTACTCCGACGTCAAACAGAAATATTAGGAACAGAAAAAAGACTATAGAAATAACCGGTAATGAAACGATATCTTCAGAGGCCGACTTGAGTCTACTTGGAAATACATTGCATCCAATACTTCAAGATACTGAACCAGTAAATTACTCCATCAATATAGATCACTTTGAAAAACTTTTAGACAAAAAGCTAGAATTATATAAATAATAATTATTCCGCGAGCTAAAGGCATTAATGGCGGGAGAAATATTACTAATATCTACTAAAATACAATCAGATGTGGAACAAGCTACAGAAGAGATACATTCAGATCAAAAAAAGGTGAGACAAGTCATAGAAAATATTAAAAAGTGCATAATCAATTTAAAATCCGAAAACCATACCCTTCAATTGAAAATTCAAGATATACAGAAAACACTAGCGACATCTAGTTATCACTAGATGTCGCTAGTGTTGATTCTGAAGTATTATCATACTTCAGAATCAAGAAACAGAATTAATAATAACAAAAAAATTGTTCTATACGGTTTAAAGGGGCCGGCATAGGAAACGGAGCAAGAGTTGCACGACCAAGCCATTTACATCTTTGGAGACATATTCTAAATGGATATATAGAAGACATACATCGATTAGGAAGGAGCGGAACACGAATACCTATAGTTATAGAACTTTTGAGCAAGAAAATGACTCGCCATATACTCCAAAATAAAAGATATTTTAAGGATACCGATCTAAGTGTTTCAGAGTACTTAGATAAAGACTCTCTACTACACCGAAAAAAGCTAATTGTCATTTTAATAGAAGCGAAGAATAATGGGCTACAAGCGAAAATCATAAACAACAAATTATTTATTGATGGGGAACGGTTTAACGAAAACAAACATATATTCAGTAGTGAAAAAAGCACGACTTCACCAGACACTAGTCAATTAAGCGAAAGTCAGTCAAAACCTTGAGCGCCTCATGAGAGTTCTACGAGTATTAACATTCCTCATCATAATTTTCGTTAATAAGTATAATATTAAATTACTGTATCAAAATGTAAGAAGTTAAAATAATAAACAGCACTTGATAGAAGCTTTAGTGGAGGATAATAAGGACATACTAATACTATGCCTACCAGAAACGTGGATAACACAACTTAAACTAGATCTCTTAAAACTGAATAATTTCAAACTAGCTTCTTCCTACTGCCGATCCAACCTTGCGGGCGGTGGTGTATCAATACTTATAAGAGAGAAAATTGCTTTTGTAGAACTTACAGACATTACTAATTGGTCAGTAGAGA
This sequence comes from Blastobasis adustella, assembly GCA_907269095.1. Lineage (NCBI taxonomy): Eukaryota > Metazoa > Arthropoda > Insecta > Lepidoptera > Blastobasidae > Blastobasis > Blastobasis adustella. The sequence continues at coordinate 13,741,279 of OU026114.1, forward strand.
CTGATTTAGAAGTAAGCGCAATAGAGATAGCAAACTGGAACCTTATAATAATTGTTTTGTACTGGCCAAATAGGACTAGGAAGCCAGAAATATTTTATAACAATTTAGAAAACATTTTGAAACTTTTACAAAGAAAATACAGTAAAAAGAATGTGATTTTTGGCGTTGATTTTAATGTTAATTAAATAAATTTAGAAAAATCTTCATGTACGCACTCTCTTTTAGATTTAATGAAAAGCTATAACTTCCACCAACATGTTAAAAAACCACTAGTCATAAATACTAGCGCGACTTGTATTGATCTCTTATTTTCCAAGAGCCCCAATATTAAACTGTCGGTTGAAATAAGTAAATATGGACTTTCGGATCACATGGGAATTTTGGTTGGTATCCCTTATTCAAACCAGAAACAAACTAAACCTTGATTCATGCTAAAAAGAAATTTTAGCGAACTAAATATAAGAAAGATCAAACTTGAGTTATCGAAAATGAATTGGAACGATGTTTTATCCGAAAACAATGATGTCCATTCTAACTATAATTCATTTGTAAAAACTTTAAAAACGTTATTGGATAAGTATATACCAAAACGAAAAGTAAAAATAAGCAGTCCTCTAAAAAAGGGATGGTTAACAAAAGGTCTAAAAATCGCCTGTAGAAATAAGCGGCTGTATAAAATATTCGTTTCAAAAACAAATGATCCCATTCTCAATGACAACTATAAAAAATATGAAATAATGTTAAAAAAGACTGTCATGACATTAAAAAAACTAAAATTTATAAAACGAATTAAAAAAGCTGAAAATGTGACAACGACTATGTGGCAAATAATAAAGGAAAAAACAAATAAATTCCCTATAAAAGCTAATATAAATATGAAATTGAAACTAAATGATATTTCTGTAAGAGACCCCAAAACAATTGCCAATTCATTTAATAATTTTTTTGCTTCAGTGGGCAGAAGTACTCCTCAAAATAAACCTCCAACTAGCCGCCCTAAAATGACTTTTATACAATACTCTATGTATCTGAGACCTGTTGACCACAAGGAAACTCTAGATATAATAAAAAAAAATGAAAAATAAACGACGCTTCGACTACGATGAAATCCCTGCTGTACTAATTAAGGAATGTGCAGAGGAACTGTGTTATCCAATTACATGTTTAATAAATCAATCATTCGCAGAGGGTACTGTGCCTAATCCATTAAAAAGATATCTTGTGAAACCTATTCATAAAAAAGGAAAAAAGAGAGACGTCAACAACTATCGTCCTATAGCTCATTTACCTACTTCTCAAAAATTTTAGAAAAAGCTATGACAAAGAGGCTCTACTCTTATTGCGAAAAGTATAATATATTCCACGAATCTCAAAACGGTTTCAGGAAAAAGAGATCCACTTCCTTGGTAGTTTTTAAATATGTCCATGATATACTTAATATATATACTAAAATATAATATGATATAATTAATGACAAAAAATACGCAATTGGGGTACTCTTAGATAAAAGTAAAGCCTACGATCGGGTCACGTACGATATACTGCTGAGAAAACTCTTATGATATAGGGATCAGGGGAATCGTTCATAAGTGGTTTGTGTCGTCGTTTGTGCACACAATATGTCGACATAGAGCACTACAACTATTCCTCTTGCGAGATAATGAATATAAGGTCAGAACGGGCAAGTATAGAAAACTCTATACCCCAAGTTAGTGTAATTGGCTGCATACTATTCTTGATATATATCAATAACTTGCCAAATAATATAAAAAACCCTAGTTCACTCTTTGCTGATGACATTTCAGAAGTAATACCATGTACTGACGAACGTACTCTTGAAAACGGTCATAACTCTACTTTGACAGAGATAGTGAATTGGCTTGAAGATCATAACTTGCAAATAAATTTTTCAAAAACGAAATTATTTCAATTTAGACCGTATCAGCAGCGTGCTCTCGACTTCAAATATCATTTTAGAGGTACGCAATTGGAAAATGTCTCAGATTATTCCCTTCTAGGCATTAACATTTGATATACATTTAAATTGGAAAACCCATGTTCAAAAACCTATATAAAAATTGACAAGATTTACTTATGCTCTCCATTAATTAAAAAAGTCGTCGCTGAACACAGCAAAAAGCGCGTATTATGCATATGCTCAAGCGTGGTTACAATACGGTATAGCTCTATGGGGTAACAGTACGGAGGTCTTAAAATTATTCATAATTTAGAAAATATGCATCAGAATCCTAGTCAATATAGATATTATGAATAGTTGTAGGCCGTATTTTCAAAAACTAAAAATCTGACTTTGACACCTATATATATGTTAGAAGTTGCCTGTCTAGTTTACAATAATATGTCCATGTTCCCATTATACACTAGACCAGAAAAATTAAGACAAAAAAATAAGCTAAATACAGCATTTACAAAATTAACAATTGTTAACTCAGGACCCTATGCAATGGCAGTAAAGATTTTTAATAATATACCAGGACACTTAAAAAGTAATGAAACTGAACCCCATAAATTTAAACTAAGACTTAAAAATTACTTAATCGAAAAAGCATATTATAATTTAGATGATTTTTTTGTGACACAATGAATGTGATTAATTATGAATTTTTATAACAAGACTGACATACATTTTATACTTTTTTTTTAATTATGGAATTTACGTTTTTAGGATAATAAATAACTGACACGTATTCTGTTTTGACTTAGAAAATATTTAAGATTAAAATTTGACATTTCAATTTAATTATTGTATTACTTACTTTATTTCTAAAATTTTTTATGATTTATTAGCGATTTTTTGTAATTGTGAATTTTGTATAATGAATTTTACATTTAATTTCAAACTCTGCATCCTCTCTATTATTATGTAATAAATATTGCTATACCCTACCAGGGTTCCATGTCTCGTACTAACATTTTTACTTAAGGACTTGTATTTACTAACACATGGAAACGCAATAAACGAATTGAATTGAATTGAATTGAATTATATAGTGTGCTCCAAGTAGGTAATAAAAATAATTTGGACGAATCTTTGAATAAATATAAATGAATTTGACATGCGTCTGTCATATTATTATGTTTATGGATCGCAACGGACAAGCCGCACCGCGACGGAGATGTCTGCGCTACCACAGACGACAATGTTTTTTCCACGGTGCGTCGGTGCGGGCTGCTCCGGGTCTATCCGCAAAATCACGCACCGCGGAAAGCCGCCTTAATGGGTCCGAATTGTAAGCAAGAGGGTGCAGAGTTCAACAACGAGACTTTTTCTAAGACCGTGTTAGAGACTATTTTCCGATATGTGGTTTGTCATTAATATGATTATGCGATATTTCTCGTAATAATACGAACAAATACAGAAGACACCTGAACTGCTAAACATTCAGTTTCTCTGAAGAGGTTCTAAATTAGGGTTTGTTTTAAAATATGTAATAATGATCACGATAGTTTAAAACATGTGCTAATGTTATAAACTTTTTCTTTCAGAGAAATTTCCCCAACTCTATTCTTAATCCAGGAGAGGTTTATCTGCACCGAATACAATATAAATTTGGTATTTTACTTGGAAATTATGTATAAGAATCATTAAAGTTCAATAAGTATTGCAAAAATATGGACTTACCTGTATGCGACGTTAAATTGTAAAGTAAAATGTAGGTACACGATGAAATGTCAGGTTTAAATGTTTTATATGCTTTTTTTATATTTATTGTACTTAAACAGAGTAACGTGAATTAAAATGAATTATTATATGAGTTTTTTTTGTTGCCTTAAAGTATCTATAATAACCAGAATCGTAAAATAATAAGTAAGGTACAGGCTAGTATATCTATAGAAGTCTTTTTGTAAGTACAGTGGGCATATTCTCGAGTTATACGTCACCGTAAGGTTGTGAAAACCGTAAGTTAACAATCTAACGTATTCAGAGTACGTACCTACGTTACACTATAAACTGTCGAAAAATTTGCAACTGTTAGATTCTAAGGTCCCGTGGTTTGATCAGAAGTCAAGCTGACTATTAGTTAAAATTCATTTTGTAAACCTAACGAATAGTTAAATATGTCAGAAATGTGTTCTTTAGTACGCAAAAGTACCATAATTTCACATCTTTCTAGCTACATGACTTCATTTCGCTCGCTTCTGTTACTTCTTACGCGAGCGAGCGAGATGAAATACCCATAAAAGCTATCTCAATTCGAGATAAGGTTACCCATAGGTACTAACTTCATGGTCCCACTTCCACCCAGCCAGTTTAGTATTTTGCATCCCTCTTGCTTGCTTGATTGGGACGAAATTTCGTAATACATAATCACATTTTTAAATTTTGCAAAGGAATCGAAACCTATTTAACGGAGATACAAAAGTTGTGATAGTATCTCAGGCCAAATAAAAGACAAAATTGACAACGTCACCAACAAAGTGTCCACAATGATAAAGACTAACAGAGTGCGATTGGCATGCTCAACCTTGCAAGTTTTGTCATCGCAAGAGGCAGATTGCGTTTCCGTGCTCTACTACAATTACAAAATTCCATGCTGAAAACTTTGGGCAAGAAAAGCCTCCCAACGGAGTGTCAGGACGAGTTATTATGGTGGCTTCACAATTGCCACCAATCCTCAGCTATCCATTATTCACCACCCAGGCACTTTCTCATGACACACGCGTCAGATTTGGCTTGGGGGGCACAATTGTCAGTGTCCCCATATCGGGGCTGTGGACGGAACAGGAAAAGCTATTGCATTTCAATGTGTAGGAGATGCGCAGTGAAAGTATTAGAAACTAACGGTCAGATGTTGAGTCAGACGACAATGCTTGTGCAATGCAACAAGCGAAGGGTAGTTTCGTATATTCGCAGATTTAATATGCATAACTGTCAGGCTATTTCAATTACTGAACTTGCATCAAATAGGGGTACATACCCGGAATATACAGTTTTCATGCCGATCACCTGTCCCGGCACCGTTCGCCTCCGGAATGGCATCTCCTTCCACAAGCAACCTAGAAAATATTTCTGAAGTTCGGGTCACCAGTGATGGACTGGTTTGCGTCGGAACATGCTCACGTGATTGCCAAATTACGACACAAGCTATGTTCAGCGATGCATTCTCCTGTTTGTGGGCGTACAATCTAGCATGGGTCTTTCCGCCGCCTTATCTAATCCCCAAGGTGCTATGACATCTGAACTCGGCGCGAGGAATACTCCGTATATACGTAGCCTCATAGACACTGCGACCAACCTTCCTCTATCCAGAGTTCAGCTAATGTTCACTCTGGAGGTCTGGAAATGTGGGGGTGGACAAGTAGTTTGACAGGATGAAGCGAAAATCAGAAAAAGTTGTTGCAGGCATCTTGGTGTGCATCTACAGGCAAGACTTACCATGTAGCATGGAAAATATGGCTGAATTGGGCTACGAAATCTTCAGTGGATCCGCTAATTTCAACCGGCCCTATCCTAGTTCATTTTTCACTGACTTACACCTTCATCACGAATTGTCTTATAACACAATACGTACCTCGGGAGATAATCTGGTGGACTCTGAGATCAAAGTCTGTGCCCGAAGCGTACATTAGTATTATACAGGATATGTATGCTAACACTGGAGCCGTCGTCAAAACCATCGTAGGCCATACTAATCCCTTCCCGATTACTGTAGGTGTTCACCAGGGTTCTGTGCTGAGCCCTTACTCGTTTTGCATTGTGTTTGATGCCATCTCAGCGGAAATTCAGGACATGCCTCCTTGGCTTATGAAGTACGCTGACGACATTGTACTGGTGAGCAAGCTTAGGCAGAATCTTGAGACCAGAGTAAATACGTGGAAGGATGTTCTAGAAAACGGTGGTCTGAAGTTGAACGTCGCCAAAACTCTCCACGACCTTGCCAGCTTGTAGACGAAGCTGCGCTTCTGCTCCTTCACGGAATCCAGCGCATCGTAGAGCGGAGCCAGCTGAGCCGACCGTGCTTTTGCCACCACCGTCTTAGCTCGCCACTTTGCTCCCAAGTACACCTCCTTATCCGTAGGTGAGTTACTGTGCTGCCATTTCTTGAAACATGCCTTTATGTCCCTAACTGTTTCCTGCACCTCACTATTTCACCATCCCGTGTCCTTGTCAATTCTTCGGCCGCCTTTCGACGTACCGAGTACGGTTCGTCCGAGTTTGAGGATGGCCTTTTGCAAATGGACCCAGAGCTCATTAGTGCCTACATTGTAATACCACTCTGATTTTAAGTAAAATTATAAGTGATGTGCAAAAATGAATTGGAATAAATGCAGTGGAGTAAATGTGAACCTTTTCTTCAATTTATCTGGACTAATACGATCTAATACTGATATCACCACCCTGATGACAATGATCCTGATACACCACTTTCCTTTACGCTACGACATCAGAAGCGGTGATGACAAACGCAACGCCCAAGAGATGGTAATGACGAAAAACGACAAAGAAAATGCAAAGACGCTACGTGGAACCGTAATAATAAAAGGAAAGTGATTTCTCGATCCAGCTGAGTTGCCTACATTCAAATTTAAAATTATTCAACACATTCAGAGCTCAGCCAAGAGTCTAAACACCCTAAGATATAAGACAAAGACTTCGGTAGAGAGATTGGAGAATTTATAAAGTAAACAACAAATCATCTGTACCAAATCATGGGTCATGGTCAAGGCAGACCCAGAGCCCTCGAGAGCACCACCGGGATATTGACACCATTAATAAAAATCTAGTGAAACTTACTCATGGACGGCAATTTGGTATGTACTTTGTTTTTGCGTAACTTAATTTGGATTACTCATGTAAAATATTTTCTTATCGTTTTTTCATGAAATAATCGTGTTAGTTAAAGTTTATTAGAAGGAAAGGTTTAGATTCAGATTAATTTAGCAGTATGGTTTGACACCACAATTAAATTAATTGCTTAGATTTCTGCAGGTAAAATAAATCAAACAATTAAAAACAGTTTGCATTATGTTTTATTTTCGTTTTACTAATACAATTATTTTCTTCTATTGCATAACAATGGTGTACTACGGTTTGCTTGCTACGAGAACAACAATGCAATGCAACGCTGGACTGGTAGCCTCAACATGATTGTTTCAACGTGGAACGGTGATAGACAATCTGCGAGTGATGCGTACATGACTAAGAGATGATGTGATATTGACAGTTCCTCTCTATCTAGTGAGTCCTATACATAATTATTATTTGGTAAAAACCTGAGCTGATTAGAGACTCCCCATGCGCATTTTAGGAATTATTTACTTTGATAATTCGGAAAAGTATTCTGAATTCTTATTTATTCCTTAGAAAGTATTCTAACCCTTTATAGAAGGAAGGGCAGGTTTATTTATGTCTTTAGTGAAACTACAAATATAAAGAATGAAAACAAAACAATAACAACATCAGTTACCGTTTGTTGGTATAGATGTCAAAAACTACAGCAAAGTTTAATTAATGTTTACTTTTGCTGTCTAATCGTTTGTTACTGAGATAAAAAATCACCCCACAACAATGTTAAATCCCTTTCAATGTTACAATAAATACCCAGTGTTTAAAGTAAAAAGTGACATTTAATCTAAGATTATTTTACCATCTTGAAACATGATAAGCTACGATTTTACGTATTACCAACGCGGCAACGTCACATCAGTTATCGGTAAACAAGAATAAGAAATACTTGAAAGCATAGTCCTATTATTTTAATAAATTACGTACGCAAGCATAGTTATGGTAAAGTATTAAAGTACGTAAGCATAGTTATGGTTGTGCTGTTGCTGATTGACTAAATATTTGATAATAACAGTGTGGCAGGGATGCCGTAGCAGTGAGTTTGTGGAACAATTAGCTAGTGTACTTCAGGATGTTGTGTCTTAAACTACGCTTCCTATAGTGCTTCGAATGTATAAAACTTCAATAATGACCCCGTACAGATCTCCGCGATTTCTGTGCGAGCGGGAGGGTGCTGACATGTTTCGAAATAAAAAATATAGTTAGCGTGTTTGTTTACATTTAACCGAAGAAATATGAACGAAATTTACCTAATTTTAGTATAATGTTTATTATTGTGGTTGTAGTTTCCCAATGTTATAGTTGATATCCGCGGTAAAACTGGGATCATCGATAGACGTTTCTTTTAATCGTACAACTGAAATTGCAGTGACCGATGAACCGATGACCCGCCGCTTTCTTGCCTACCGCCAGTTTTAGCGTTTTTACCGAATGCGTCGTCAGATTGGTATTTTTTGAAAAATCAACTAGTGTCCTTCGTCAATTTTGTTTTTTTTTTATTGTTAAGCCGCTGTCAGCGACAGAGGTGACCTGACAGGTGTGGCGCTGGTTCTGCGTTTTGTGTGGCGGCGCCGGAGGGATGTAGTGTTCTGTGACAGAGTTTAGGTGTCGCCGGCAATGGGACATGGGTGCGTGACGGGGAAGGACGCTGACGTGTCCCGGTTGTGAGGTGTGGGAGCGGTGGGAGGTGTGTGGCGCCCGCCTGTGACGCGATCGCCCGCCCGCCCGACTTAGTCTGTGTGACATTTAGCCTGTGTTGCATAAAGGCTATGTGACATTTAGCCTGTGTGGCATATAGCCTGTGTGGCATTTTACCTGTGTAGCATTTCGTCGGTGTTACATTTCCCTGTATGTCGTTTCGCCTGTGTGGCATTTCGCCATATAGTTTGACGATTAGAGTGGCACTGACCAGAG